>CM029541.1:14326465-15714079 GCA_017141395.1 Laodelphax striatellus | reverse complement strand
GGATGGCTCTTTGAATTAGTGTAGGTGTTTTCTACGTCATCAGCATTTTCACTCCTACTTTTCTTAAAGATTAAAGTTTCAGCTTTTTCCGTGATTTTCACGTAATTGTTTTTTTAATTTTCCGTAATTCAAAGTACTCAATCTGATCCACAATCTATAAACTCAACTATTTCTAGTCTTATTATTTATGAAAATAATAATCTCATGCCCGGTTTTTCAGTCGTTCAATAAACTAACTTATTCAATCAATAACTTTTTTTTGCATTTGAAAACACATGGTTATTGATCCAATAGTGCTATTGAATCCATAAACTGTCTATTGAGCGACTGAAAAACCGGGCATCAGAAAATTATCAAAATCTATGAAAATCCTCAGAAATGAAATATGCAAACTTTGCTAAAAACAAAAAATGGTAAACAAAATTTAGCTTGAATTGAATATCATATAAAAATTAAAACCAACTTTATTGAGATCATTATTAATTTATTTGTTAAGATCATTTCAGGTGGAATGAGATGAGATATGATAGATTGATAAATCTATTTTCTAATTTGATAGATTGATAAATGATAGATTGCTAATGAGATATTACTATTCAATTGCTTTTAAATCATAATTTTAATTGAATTTTTCATCTTTAATTGAACGAAAATCCTAATTGATTGCTATATAATACTCTGAATTTCCTTCTAGCTATTATTCTGTTGTAAATATTCGCAGTAGCAGAAGTCTTCAGAGTATTATATATAGCAATTATTTTGGATTTTCGTTCAATTAATTATTAAGATCATTTCACTTTTACAAAAGTTAGGGGCATTCTCAGGGGCAAAGTGATGAACCTTGAAGGGTTCTTTTCGCCTTCCTCTACCACAAACAACCTGCTTTCAGGGCAACAAAGTAGTGTGTTCTTTCAGAGAATGGTTTCAGAAACGTCCCATTAATTTGAAGTTTTTCTCGATGTAAGTCGTCCCATTAATTTGAAGTTTTTCTCGATGTAAGTGTGCTCTGTCAGAGATATTAGAAAAGTCCCATTGATTTGAAGTTTTTCTCGATGTAAGTGTGCTCTGTCAGAGATATTAGAAAAGTCCCTTGATTTGAAGTTTTTCTCGATTTGTTGGAAGGACGTGGATGTCTGGGACAAAAAGTTTCGTTCGAGAAGACGTTCGATGTCCTGCTCGTTCGCACGGCGGCCCAGCTCCACTCTGATTGGCCTAATCTCCAACAATCGACCAATCAGCTGCATTGAATCGACCTCTTCCGTCAACCCGCACACCTCTCCGTCGGGCAACCGGTCACAGGTAATTTCGGGGAGTTGGTATCACCACAAAATGGTGTTTGGTGCTTTATATCAGCTAATGTTCCTCCGCATTGATATAAAACTGTACTCTCCTCGTATTGATATAGCCTATTGTACTTTTGTATCAATTTATGAGGGCAATAATAGGATTTAATTCCTGGTGCCCTCAACTATGTATTTTTACAAATAAATAAATACAAATAAATTAATAATCCTTATATAGTACAATTGTACAGTATTGATATTTCAAACCGATGCGAACGAGAACTCACAATAGCTATATCAATTTTCGTTTCGTCATGCCATTCTTTCTGTATTCTCGATTATTTCGTTTTTCTTGTAATGTATTCAGATATTTGTGAATAAAATTAATTTGTTTTGATTTATGTCATCCTATTCTTCTTTCAAGCCTATTCTTGTTCCTCACCCCAATGCGCTAGACTTCTGATCCTTCTCATATAGTTTTAAGACAACTTGGGAGAAATCTCTACATCTTATTAGCTCTTTATTCCTGTATGTTGAATTCATAGATTACTCAATAATGGGACTTTTCCATTTAGCTTGAGGAACATAATAATTCTCCATCACAATTTCTCATTTTCAGTGATACTGATTCTTATGTCAGTATTACTTATTTCTTCCACTTTTCAGCCTGATGAAGTTTGCTAATAAAAATAGAATTGTAACTGGGTCTCTTGAAGAATAACTGAATTTTTCATCAATTTAAAACTAATGCTACCATGTTCTATCATTTATTTTATATGTTTATAACAATAGTATGTGTTATGTTTCAATGTATACAATTGCATGAGACCTGATTCTTGAAAAAGATAGGATGATTGGCAAATTAAAAACGATACAAATGAATAAATTAGAAATTAATATTTTTGATAACTATTGAGAAATGTTACAGCCCTCTAAACCTTAGTAAACACATATTTTCTCAATGTTGTTTTTTTTAACTTATTTTCTCAATGTTGTTACTTTAACTGAACATATTTTCTATCATCAATCATACAATAATTCCATGTTCTTTTTTCAGACGAGACGTAATACAACTGGCTGCACACAGCCAATGTCATCATCATCATCGTCATCATCAACGTCTCACTCATCAAGCTCATCATGCACTCGACGCACGTCAACACCAATCTTCAGTCCTGTGATCGACCGTCAACGTTTAACCGAGATCAAAGAAAGTCCCACAAAACGACGACCGTCAGATGACGTCAAACGACAAACCTTCGTCAAAAGCTACTCCCAACCATCAGTGATGCCTAATGATGTCCAGAGGGAAATTTCGGTCTCCAATTCAAATCTTCTAAAGGCGGCAAGTTACCACTCCCAACCAGTCTTCAGAATTAGTGAAGAATCGCCTTTTGTTGTCCCCAAAGTTCTGTCCAACAATGAATCCTACAATTTAAGAAGGAAACTACTGGAGCGCAACATTTACCCTGACTATAACTCCTACATAACATCCAGGCAAAGCGTCGTTCACCGGATGGAAGACACCAGATCTAATAGGAAATTTGTTGAAGATCGCCCCATATCAAGCTCATCAATTTATTGTGATTACAACAACGATAAACACCAAACCTATGATAAATACTCAATGTCCACATCTAAAAGAACCTCCAATGATCCAGGAATGCAAGCGTACCCCAGTAAGTATAGTTTTGATAGTGAGCTGTATGATGAGATACTCTATGTGATCAAAGACAATGAACAATTGTCATCACTTTACAATGTTTATGATTCGCCCAGAACTGTTGAAAGAACTCTCAGAACTACTAGGATAGATGGTTGTGATCAGGAAGAAGTGAGAAACCCAAACCCTTATAATTCATCATCTCCTTCCCCCAGTTCATCACAGTGGATAAGCTCTGAAAGCAGATACAACCAGTACATGGCAGAGTCTTGTAGTGACCAAGAACCTTGCACCAGCAAACAGTCACATCATCAAGTTCCAAGCTACTCATCATCTCCAAAAGAAAACTTCAGTTGGAGATCCTATGACAAAAGAAAACATGAAGAGGAACAGCTTTCATCATCATCTTCATCAGTATCTTCTCCAATGAGACGCCACAATCAGTCATCAATTTTTGGTAGGTATAGAAAGTTTTTTAATGATGATGATGAAATGAATGACAGTAACATAGAACTGGCAACACATGTAGGGAACCAAGTACATTGCTATGAGCAAGAAGTACCTAGTTATAACAATCAGGGTTCAGGTAGTTCATACTCCACTCAAACAACCACAGATCCTAAACAATCAAGAGGATGTAGAGATGTCATTAGTCATCTTTCAGACTTTGCCAACACTGTTCATAAGTTTGGAAGCAGCTCCAGGGTAGATGCTAGCTGTGGTGTTCATTACAACCCCAAATCATCCCAAATGAGATCCGCGTCTTCTTCAAAGTCTTCTCTGCTCGCCTCACAATCTTATAGGTACAGTGATGGAGCACTCAAGTCAAGAGACGTGTCACCTTCCTCAAGGTCAAGTCCTATGAACAGGAGTCGTTCTCCATTGACTACTCTTTGTGAGGAAACACGTTTGACATCCACACTGGCCATAGATGACAATCAGTCTGGACAGGAGTATTATGGACAAAATCAGAGAGGTAGGGGAAGGGAATTCTCAGCTGAAGATCAGCCTTCAAGGTTCCTCAGGGACAGACAGTATGATAAGGCTTTGTCGTATTTTGTTACACAGAAAATCAACAGCACAAACTTCCAAAACCCGCAAGGAGACATGGTTTACCACCAACCCACTCCATCATCTTCACCCAATTCTTCATCCTACACCACAAGACAACAACATGCAAGGTCACCCTCAATGTTGGGTGATCAGCTTCCACATGTAGAGATTCTGGAATCTTCTTCAGCCATGTATGTCCCCAAGTACAAGCAAACATCTTCCACCTCCCCAAAGTCAAATATCAGCCGAGATGCTTTGGAACCATCTCAGGTGAGCGTGAATCTGGAACAAGGACCAAGTCAAAATGACCGAACAGTTTTTACAACTTCTCTCCCATTACTGTCGTCTTCATCCTCTTCATCATCAAACAGTATCATAAGTTTCATGAGGATTCCATTTGAAGATGATCCTAAAGGCTCAAGTGAAGGTGCAAATGGTTCCAGTGGTTACCATTCAAATAAGACAAACTATAGTTACAATAACAAGGCTTATGATAATGGCCAAGATAAAGTGGCATTCATTTGATACATATTTCAGTTGTTGGAACATTTTTCCACTCTCAGAGCAAACTCATCAGTTTTTTAATCAAAACAAAGCAATTGTGAACTATTTCAATTCTTTTGTGATTCACAACATTCATAAAATTATTTCAATCATCAACTTTTCATTGCATTTATTTCAATGCAATGACTCTGCAATTATTTAATGCAATGTTCTAATAATAGAATGACTTCTTTATTTTTGTGACATGGCAAAGTTTGGACAACAATGTCTACTCTACCAATTAACCACAAATAATAATGATAATGATAACTAAATAAAAGTTAATGAGACCTCTTACTTTACTAATGTCCCTGTTTCGAAATTATGTGAAAATCATGAATATGGGTATTGAAACCTCATGATGAGTTTTGTATGTTCAAGTTTTTCTCGAATAAAATTATCAAGTGGAGGCAATAAATATTTTGAAACCTTTTTTTAAAATGTGGTATTATCTCTTCCATGGAACTGAGAGTTATGAAACAATGCTAAACTCATTGTATAGGAATGTCTGTGTTATTTCACTGGGAATAATATTCTTGAATAGTTAAATAGCCACTGTAAATTATGGTCATGGACTCTATTACTAGTTTTCTGAACATTAAACATTTAGAAAAACTTTCAAGATAGCCTATTTCTAGAATTCAACTGTTAGTTATTCCAGAAAAATAATGAAGCAGTTCCATTTCCTCAGTTTTTCCCAAAGATTCTCTAAACATTCTTTTCGAATTATCAAAGTTTTCTTCAATGAATAAATTAGAGCCTAAATAACATTATGTTACATCATTCATGACTTTTTATCATTAATAAACAGCTCTTATAACAGAGAACACCATAATGGCTAAAATAAGTTAAGGCCTAAAAGTAATTTATCTCACAACCCATAAATATTTAATAGAAGAAGATCCCTTTCGTATTCAACAACTTCAATGTAAGGGTGAGATTACATTGATTGCATTTATTCATCTCAAGTTTATTAGGAAATCTGTTAGGTTCAATAATTATTGCTAGAATTGAAAAATATCGAATCACTAACTTGTCTACAATATGATAACTTGAAACATACTGACCAAAGTAATAATATTAGCAGTATTATAGGATTAGTAAAATCAATTTTAGAACTAATTTAAATTTGTAGTGATTTTCTTGCTCTTCAAATAATTGATTAAAACAGCTACATGCACTTCTTTATTCCAAAGCACTGCAGTATTTTTTGTATGAGATATAATGGATACTAATAATGTTATATAAACACTACAGTGTTTAATTAATTATTAATATTATTAATTGATACAAAATTTAATTGATGATTATTAATCATTTCAAGTATAGTTGTATAACTGGAGGCCTCAGACATATGGATAATGGAAATCACACACGATTGAGTATTTTCCAAACATTGGATTGAATTGAATGGAATTTATTAAAACTCAATAAAGATAATTTTGTGACAGATAGTTACCATGGTTTTCCATAGATACCTTGAATACAGTGTACTGGAGACTTGAGTTCACTCAAACCATGGTTGTTATCTTAAGCAAAGGTCGAATATAAATTTTCTTTAAAACAAATCTGAATCAGATTATCAATAATGCACACTTCTCCATATCTTATTAATAAATAACTTTATCAAATTTGCACTAAAGAATTTTCACCTGATCTCGCTGTATTAGTTCACAATATTGAAATTAGGATGCTTTAAATAGTTATTGATTGAATAACAAACTATTCTTGAATAACGATATTTGTAATATATTATTTTTATACACATATTTATTACAACTTACGTTACTCATAGAAGAATAGATTAAGGAAATCTTGGTTATTCTAGAACTAGTTGAATTTAAAACAATTTTTATGATAATTATATTCTGCAATTGAAGTCGGTAACTGAATACTATAATTCAATAACTCAACTGAATAATTATTGAAGAATTATTGAATGCGATTGAAAGTCGGTAAAAACCATTGCTAATACAAGACCAAAAATAAACTGGGTGAAGTTAAGTGGGTTTCATGAAACTGACATGATATGGATAATAAACGAGTAATCTCATGGATATTATATAGTAATCTCCATTACTTCCACAATTTTTGTGCCATAAAAATTCTCAATTTGGAAGCCTCATCACTCGATTTTACAAGAGATTAATTTTCAAGATTAATAAAATATTTTCAATAGTCATATTATGAAAATTTCCCTTTTTACTTTTTGACTCCTTCAAAAAAATCAGCTTACTGAAGTTTAATTATTAAATACGGTGAACAATTTTTGTAGAAATATTTTCTTTTGATGGAAGATGAGGTTGGAATTAAAACTTGTACCAAATATGAAAGATAGAAATCAGGGGTGCCCACAGGGGGGGGTCATGACGCAGACTGCGTCATTGAAAATCTAGGGGGGGGTTCACTAGATAGAATGCACTTTGGAGGACTTGTCGAAAAATGGAGGAATTTTGAAAAAAAAAATAAGTTCAAGTCAGAGAGTGTAGAAGAAGAATATTACAATACATTATAAATACTGTATTGAAGAAGAATTCTATTCTCTCTTGTTTAAGTCTACAATACTGTTCAGTTGACCAACAGCTCTGCTTATTTTATAGTAGAAATATTCGTATTTCGAAATTTTGTTTGCAAATAATTAAATGGAGACAGTCCACAGTCTAGACACTGTTCAAACAAAGATCGTGAACATGTTCAGTAGAATAACTTGATAAAAGTCTCTCTTTCTATCGCTGTGCAAACATTGGGGGAAAGAAATTATCTTTCCCATCGAATTCCTTGGCAATTAATAACATAGTGGTAGAGGGAGTTGAGTGAATATCGAAAATTTATTGAATTTATTATTTCATTCAGTTCCTCTCGAATCGTTGACCGAGGAGCGTGTCCGGTAAATTTGTTGAGTGAACAGTGAGTTCGTGAGTTTTATTTCTCAGTATTCCTACCAATCAATTAGTGATACCGTGATTTGTGATATTGTTGGTGATAGCGGATAACCAAGCAACTAATAATAATTGTTAGCCGCGGTCCATGAAAGCCTGTAGAAGTCATCAAATTCAATGTTTTTATAAAGTTTACCTACTTCATATTTTGGGTGTAGTCTTAGTAATAAATGTCTTTATTTTATCTTATTGATGTTTAATCCTTGCCATCTAAATATCCTCACTAAATACTCTTACCTATATATTGAAGCTCTAGAACCATTTACGATTCGAAGATCAAACAAGATCAAAAGAAGAAACAATCTACAAAAACATGAGACTTGATAATTTTCAACTTTAACTACCTACTTCTACCGTAAATTCAGACATTAGTGAGATAGAATAGAATAGAATGACTGCCTTTATTTTAACCTGGGAGGGCGAAGTTAGGGAGATGAGCGAGTGAAAATATAATACCGTACAGTTCCTAGTAGGCAATCAGCAATATTATTATTCAAAATGTAGCCCAGTAAAATAGTACATATTACCTCGCATGAGATTGAGTAGTCGAGTTCTTTGACTGATGACGTTTGTGATTGTCCTGGGATGCTAAATCCAAGTTTTCGACCTCGGCAAACTTTCGGATCAGCTCCAAAACATGGAAAATTTCGGGGCGCCGCGCCGGTCCAAGATAACATGTAAAATTTGCGGCGCCACGGCGGTCCAAGATAACATGTAAAATTGTTTGAGTTTTTAACCAAAAATTTCAAGTTGAAAAATCGTTTTCTGGAGTTCCGTCGACTCTAAAATTCTCTGGAGTCGCGGGCCCTGCGGGCCCGTTTTTCTCCACTGCAAACATGTTGATTATTAGAAGACAAAAATCTAGAGGTGATATAAGTTAAGTTATATGTTGACGTTGAAAATGTATACCCTGACAATGTTTATTATTAGTAGCAATAGAAGCGATTGTAATTGTACGCGAGGGTATAGAATTTTCTATTTAATAATTTTTTTTATAGTGCTAGAGGGCTAGAGCATCAAACATAAAATATAAAGCCTGGTTTTGAAATTTTCTAGAAACTTATGAACTGGGCTGACACAGGAGGCTAGATAGAGTTTAAATTATTATAAAAAAAATAACTTAAAACAAAGCCCTGGCTCTGAACGTTCTCTCTAGTCACAACTACTTCTAATTATACTTTACATTGGGAATTGATGTTAAACCTCTCATTACATTGACAAGAAGGAGTAATAATATTGCTTTGTAGAGTCAAGGTGTTTTAAGGATGCTCTTCTTCAGGCCCGTTTTGCCATCCCTGGAATAGTCCATCTGGATGCATTGAGATTAGAAACCAACTTATGGATTCAAAATAATATGTTAATAATGTCATGGTATTCAACATTTATGGATAGAGGTTTTTTACCAGGACCCTTTTATGTTTGGGAGCCAAGCTCTTTAACTAACTACCTACGATCATCAGACAAAAGGAAGGAACGGCATCTAAACTTGAATTGAAGAGGTTTTTAATAATTAGTGAGTCCCTGTTAATTGGTCCATTTTTTTCATGTTCAAGAAGACAGTAATATAGTAACTGTGATTAGAATATTTTAGGTTCTATGACCTAAATTTGAACCATCAATAATTGGACTATAAATAAATTTGAACTATAAATTGGTTAATAATTATTTACAGCAAAAATTTGTTTTTGCTTCATTTATATTGACGCTGTTCATGTTGTATCGTACAATGCTGAATAAATATTTTTGATTTGCGAAAAATAATATTGTATGGATATTTCTAAAATTTTGGATGGCCTGACACATAGGATAGCACTGAGCTACTGATTTGAAATCTTGAAAACTATTTTTTTAAGAAGCTTACTGTACCTCAAACAAATATGCAATGATTCAATGACAAAAGTTATTATTTCCAGTTTGTCTTCAAACCCAAAAATTCCTTCCAGAAGGAAATCCTGGGTGCACCACTGCTCTATATATTGGCGCCAAATCCACGGCTCGCATGTATCAAAAAACCTCCTCGGACCGGCCATTGCAGGCTTCAATGACTGGACTATTATACAATAGTTTAGTTCACCTACAGCTTTGAATTTTACACTCCTACATTCATTTGGTCTCAGATCCACATAAAAAAATCCTGGATACATGCCCCAATTTTATTATATCTTCTCAAGTATAAATTTTCTTTTTGTGTCTTGATACTTGGTCAATATTAAGCTAGAAATATATTTTAAGGGAAACATTTATCTGATAGATGAATTATTATTAATACTATTTTCCAAATAAAAAAGAATAAATTTTCATTAAGATTCCCAACTTTTTAAAAGATCATAATTTTATGCTCTTTAACAATTATATTTCAAAAAATTTCCCGGGGGAGGACCCCCGACTCCATCTATCTAGGGTATTCCATCACCTTCCAGCTTAAGAAACAAAATATGGTGTGCTTATTTTTCCGCAATTTTCTGGGGGGGGGGATTGTTAAATGCAGGGGGTGCGTCATGAGGCTTAGGGTGGGCACCACTGTAGAAATGCTCCATACATTTCTCAATCAAATTTGTTGAGCACATTGCAGAAATTAAAATGGAAGCCCAGAAACTTCCACATCACTTTGGTCTTCAGAAAAGTAACCCGCATTTTCTGATAAAATATGCTGTTAATTAAAGTTTTAAATCTCCAACTATTTTTCCATAATTATTATGAACAACGCTCATTGGTAGTATTCATTAATATTATTTTACTCTTCGTATCCTAATCGTTTGATCTAAGCAATACAATATTGTTATATTGAAACTTATTTGTAGAAGTGTTTTATTTCATTGTTATATTGTTGAAAAGTTATTGCAATTTGTTTGGAAAATTATCACTATATCATCATGGTTGTGAAAACGGAAAATATTGCAATAGATTATTGTTAAGTTTAGAAATTGTGGTTGTTAAATTGGATAATTATTTGTTACAATTACCCTATCACATTCTTTGTTAATGTTATCATAATATATTGTTGTTGATAATTATATATGTGGATGGCTAGCAATGTTTGAACATGAGTTTTATCTAGGCCTATAACTGTGAAGTTATTCAAAGGAGCTAACATCTTCATTCCTCATTACGTTCAACGGTTTATTTACTTGATCATAACTCACTTTTAATGTTGAGTTATTTCGCATCAATCTATAAGTGTAAGAGGGAGGGAGGGTCAAGTCTAAGAGAGGGCCGGCTGTGCCCTAACTTCGCCCTCCCAGAAAATAAAGGCAGCCAATCAATCTATAAAGCCGTTCTAACCAGATAAAATTATTTTTTTGATAGACCATCATACATTGTTGATTTTATAACTCTATCACCCAAATAATTTCAAAGTTCTTCAAATGATACCTCATTTATTATTCTCACCAACTCCTATACTATTCATTAGGATATTAATTTGCTTGATAGATTTCCGCATGTAAATATCAGTGGAGAAATTATCACACCATCACAAATCATGTTTGTGACTAGATCGATATTTAATTCGATATTCAATACTCTTCAGATCGATTGTTCATATTCAATTGTTAGTCTTGTTCGGAGATCAAATCTTGATCGATGTTTGTGCAACTGGCGATCAGTGTTATTAATAATAATTTTGTCATCAGTCATTAGATCAATATAAAATGTTGGTCTAACAGTTTTTGGTCTTGTTTGGAGATCAGATCTTGATCGGTGTTTGTGCAACCGGTAATTATTGATAATTATTTTATAATTTTGGAATGTTTTGAAAGGAAATTGTTCATGGTTGGCTGTGGATGTACACCGATAGCAATTGAATAATATTGTAAAGTTCTAAAATTAGCGCATATTAAAGTGAGGCGTTGAATACAGCTAGGTATTGTTCCATTGAATTACGAATATCACATGAAAATTTCAGGTGGCAAGAGAACTTGAGTCTGCAGATTGTTCCATAGAATTGTTTGACGTTTGTGTCAAATCGAAAATTACAGATGACAAGAAAACTTGAGTCTGCGGACAGTCTGCGGTTTTTTATGTACATCCACAAATTATTAGAAATTGAACAGAAAGTGCTTCCTTAGCTGGTAACAATATAATATGAAACTAAATTAAATGATAAAATTGTGATAGATAAAATCGAAAATAGCTTTAATTTTGATCTAATCAAATGATGAAATTGGCTTTAAAAATACTACTTAAAACTGTAATTGATAAAAAAAATCTAGAATACTATGTTTTTATGAATAGTTTCCTCAATTATCTTGTTTGTGCAGTTTTCATGTAGTCTATAAAGTAGTGTAATATACTTGATTGATAATAAATAGAAATTTAGAAATAGATGAATTTATGTACAGTATATTATCATTATGTAGAACCTAGAAACGCAAATCATTTATCAATCAATTTACTAAAATTATTAGAAACTTTAAACGTACAAAAGTCTGTTAGGGATTATTTATTGAATTTACAAGTAGTTACTTATAATAATGTTTTCCATTACTGGTACTATTATGATTATTAATAAATAATTATAAGTCGTTAGATCTCAAAAACAATTAATATTTTTAATAGTCTATTTAAATTATAAAGACAATTGAGATTTATAATGGTTTGTATTTATTTTCAACCCTTTACGACATAATCGTGATTATGTTGTAAACCCTATTTATCTCTAACTGTTCTCTTGTCCTCTAAGTGTCTATTGTTCTAATATTGTCCTCTAATTGTCTATTGTTCTAACTGTCCTCCCCGATCACTTCAATCAATTGATTTTCGATTTCAATTCTCTCAGATGAAATTGTGATCGACGCCTTCAATGCATTTATGTGGTCTTCGTTGAGCTGTTCTTCTGAGTGATGAACTAGAATCCAGGGCTCGTTTATTTCAACGAACTCGTCAACTGTTTTCAACAATTCAACTCCAGTTGATCGATTCAACGTATCAGAACTGTTTTCATTTGTTTTTCCCAACTCATAACACACTTTTCCGATTGGGAGTGCTTCGATCCGATTTATCCAACCTGTTGCCAGAAATAAATCAATAATTAATTAATAATATTTAAAACTACTAATCATTTAAAACTGGAAAATATTCATACGAAGTAATATTGTCATCAAAATTTGACGAATCAAGTTTTCAATCATCACGAATCAATTATTTTGACATCGAAATAATCATTCAATGATTATTGAATGCATAAGAATAATGCCCGGTTTTTCAGTCGTTTAATGAACAGTTTATGGATCCAATACCAGTATTGAATCAATAAACATGTGTTTTCAAATGCAAAAAAATGAATTGATTCAATAGTTTATTGAACAACTAAGAAACGAATTTATAATTCTGATAAAGTTCAATGAGGGAATTTTATTGAAATTTTCATCTCGACTTCACTATCTCCCGAGAAATCACTATGGGCCGTATTTATGAACGTTCCTTGAGGGTTCCTTTGCGAAAGGGACTCTTGAAAAGCGTTTCATGAATGAAATCAGCTAAATCAGCTAAAATCAGCTTCTAAAATATTGAGCATTATTGAGCAATATTGTTTGCTCAATATTTTAGAAGTATAAGCAAATGCTCAACTTTATTCATACGGCCCATTGTATCAACCGCAAACTAGCCATCTAGTGATCTGCTAAATAGTTTATAATAAACATTTATGTTTTATAAATGCAAAAATGTTTTTTCGGAAACTGTATATTATTACATTGAATCATGAATTATTTGTTCAACAAACCTGTATTTTGAGCCAGTATTCTTGTTTGATATTTTGCTTGTGGCAGAGCGCTCCTAGTATCTCCAAAACAGAGTTGGTGGCTGATTTCCCCACTTACTCCCTGCTTTATCAGCATATTTCTGAAGCACTCCAACGCTTTCCCGTTTTCCAATACTTCTCTCATCTTTAGTTCTCCTTCTTCAACTGAACTGGTTTTGCCGCTCAAATGTAGAGCATGACCACCTGTTATAGGAAAATGTGATGTTTTAATAATTTAAAATATACTGTTTAGACACTAATTTATTTTAAAGTAAAAGAGAAACTACCAAGAGATAATAGTCATGAGAAAATAGAAGAGAAAAGAATGTAGAAAAAATAGAAGAGTATAGAAGAGAATGAGAGAAGAGAGAAGGGAAGAGAGAAGAGAGAAGAAGAGAGAGAGAGAGAAGAGAGAAGAGAAGAGAGAGAGAGAAAGTAGAGTGAGAGGAGAGAAGAGAGAAGAGAGAGAGAGAGGAGAGAGAGAGAGAAGAAAGAAGAGGAGAGAGAGAAGAGAGAAGAGAGAGAGAGAGAAGAGAGAAGAGAGAGAGAGAGAGAGAAGAGAGAAGAGAAGAGAGAAGAGAAGAGAAGAGAAGAGAAGAGAGGAGAGAAGAGAGAGAAGAGAAGAGAAGAGAGAGAGAGAGAAGAGAAGAGAGAGAGAAGAGAGAGAAGAGAAGAGAAGAGAGAGAGAGAAGAGAGAGAAGAGAAGAGAAGAGAGAAGAGAAGAAAGAGAGAGAAGAGAAGAGAGAGAGAAGAGAGAAGAGAGGAGAGAGAGAGAGAGAGAGAGAGAGAGAAGAGAGAAGAGAGAAGAGAGAAGAGAGAGAGAAGAGAGAAGAGAAAGAGAGAAGAGAGAGAGAGAAGAGAGAAGAGAGAAGAGAGAACGAATTATGTTTGAATTTTCATCATCAATTGCTTACCAATATGAAGAATCAAGTCTTTTATCAATGGAACGTTTTTGCCTCTCAATATCTCAATAGACTCGAAAATTTCAAGAGAATTTCCGACGCACCTTCCCAGCGGTGTCTCATGCCTTGTCAACAGAATTCTTGTCTTAAATCCAAGCAGTTTAGATAGATTTATCTGAAATTCACAAGACGCAAATTAAAAAGTATTTTGATAAATATCATACAAAAGTCATAGCTTACTGCTGATGCCGGTTGTTTAAACCGCCCACTGTGGGAGTGTCTCGTCTTGGCCAATGGCAGTCGTGCAACTTGATTGGTCATTCAACTACCAATCACAGCTCTCGCTCCCAGAGTATACATTCTACTGCTCTTTAATTTTATTCTTGATAATGGTTTAAAAATTAAAACCAGATTATCGATATGTTTATAAACTAGTGTGGTTATGACAACTTCGAGTCTTTTTATTCAAACTGTATTGGTCGTTGATAAAAGCCTAGCCATGTAACCAACCATTTTTATAAGACTAATCATGAATACATATATGCGTTCTATCAGCAAATCAATTGTGGCTGTTGGTCTATATCTTGCCATAATTATGCTGTTTACTCAAATTATTCGATCACTAATTTAATTTAGCAGGATCCTTTTAACTTGTCAGAAAACATATGATCGACAAGCAATATCACAATACTTAACCTACAAATGCTGAATCTCGCAGATTATTGAAAAGGTCTTTCAAAAAGTTATTCTTTGAAAGGTCTTCTTTAAAAAGGTCTTTTAAAGACTTTAAAGGTATTTAAGCCTTTTGATTATTGTGTCGAAATCAATGTTTAATTATTACCGACACAGCTGATTTCTGACAAGTTAAAAGGATCCTGCTATACTGTAATATCTAATCAATGTTGTTTCATTTCTATGGAAGAACTCACCTTTTGATGGGCCAGAACTCTGGCACTTTCTACGTCTTTCATGAAAGTCGCGGAGCCTACTTTCAAGTCCATGATTAGGTAATCAATTCCCTCTGATGCTTTTTTGGATAGAATTGATGCTGTTCAAAACACAAATTTCCACCTTTTCATTAGTAATTTGCTTATTTGTTGGGCAATAATAATTACGCAATATAATATGACAATGAGATAAAAAGGCAGAAATATTGTCAAATCACTATTGAGAAATACCACATCACATCACACACAACAAATTTCTTATAATCTATTTATTAAACTCATAAAATGTTCAATTTTTCAACAGCAACTTTTGATAGATAATTACACTTTGGTCACCATTATTAACTTTACAGATTGTATAGTAAAGCTGCGTTTACACCAAATGTTGATGCAACAAAATGTTTTCAACTAGTCTTTGCAACAATTGCAGCAACGAAAATTGCGTAACAAAAGTTTCTGTATCAAAATTGACAAACTGAAAATGCAACTAGTTGCTGCAATTTTTATGCCTACGTGCGGTTCTCTGGCTCTATAGCACCTGTCTCCTGTCACCTGTCAGTTGTGTGAAAGATGTCGAAGTCGGAAGACATCTTAGGCTAGGCGTACACCGGTTAGTCATGACAAGACAAGATTAGTCACGTTTAGTCACAGTACTTCACATAGTTGCTTATGAAGCAACACACACCGATTAGTCATTGCATCGGTGTGTGCTGCTTCATAAGCAGCTATGTGAATTACAGAATTACAATGACTAAACGTGACTAATGTCGTCTTGTCTTGTCTTGACTAACCGGTTTACGCCTAGCCTTATTATATTAGTCACGCCTTGTTATATACATATATTCATTTATGAATTTATTACGCCTTATTATTATGTTGTTACGCCTTATTTCGAGTGGATAAGGGTCATGATATCAGGCCTGATAGAAATTCCGAAACCTTTCACACTGCTCGAAAGGCATACAAAAATGTATACTTTTTTCAGTTTGTTTGTTTGTCAACGGCTCAACAGCCCTAAGTGGGCTTAGGCCTACCAGCTGGTTACCAGTTCCACATCCACTTGACTGAATCAGCAGAGGTGAATGATCTTTTATCAGTTTATAGTGTAGTAAATCCGAGCCTATATTATTGTCTATAGGCCTAGTGTGTGTCCGCCTATTTCTTGTACACAGGTCTTGTAAATGAGAAATTTCTCCTCAATTAGAACTGAAATAAGCTCCTTATTTTGAAGCAATTTGAAAATAAATAAATGGTAACGAACTACTCACATGCTATCAGATTATAATAATCAACAGTTGAGGTCAAATCTCGTATTTTGTAGAGCACCTTATCAGCGGGACAAATACGTTCTGTGGTCCCCATCATAAAGCAACCCACTTCCTCCAGACAAGATTGCATCTCTGTGTCAGTCAGAGATATCCTGAAACCTTTTGAAAACAAAAATTTGTCATTCAATACAGTTTAAAAATGATTATATTTTTACACTACACAATTGAGAATGTAACATTTTAGTAGCCTACTATTATATCTCAGACAGTAACCGGTATTCAGACAGCTTAAAATCCGTGGCGAAGCGTGGTAAGCTTATTTGGTCATCGCCGGGTATAATATACCTATTTTATATTATACCTAAATAAATATTATTTCCTATAGGCGTGGTATGCTTATTTGGTCATATTTCCTATAGGGAATATACCCGGCGATGACCAAATAAGCATACCACGCTTCGCCACTGCTTAAAATGATGTCCTGAAGAATAATAAATTTCCTGTAATCCATCATATTTTTCGAAAAAACTACAGAGGAATCAATATTAATACAAGGTGAGGCAGACATTTTTACTTATTTCAGTTGGCTGTCCTGAAGCATTGGCTGCCGCTATGAGGGTGGGGGTCATTTATTCTGAACGAACAAAATTATAATTTTTTATTATTCATGAAAGACTAATATTCCATTTCTGAAAATTGGCAGTAATAGAGGATTTCAGCCCTCGTGATGTTTCTGCTCAAGATAATGTATGTGAGGCGCTACGGCGCTAATGAACATTTCTCAGGACTAGTGGCGAAGCGTGGTATACTTATTTGGTCATCGCCGAGTATATTTAAAACCAAATAAGTATACCACGCTTTGCCACGGCTCAGGACGCCGTTGTTTTCTTCCATTCTTCCATCTGTCGTGATGTATTGATGAGCAGAACATGCATTATATTGAAGACAAAAAAACAGTTAACATCAATTACTCGTAAAGTGTTACTGTTTCATATGCAAAATCGCGAGTCTATGGTTTTTTTGAGGAAAACAGCCAGTCAGATATTGTGACTTCAGATCGATGTGCCAATAGCTTGATGATTAAAGAATTTTTCTTGTCAGCACTTGAAGAAATGGGTGTGAGAGAAGTGTGGTTGGAGCAGGACGACTTCACAAATTCACATCTCACACGGACCGCATGTTATCTGTTTTTTTCTGAATTGAATTGAATTGAATCTCACACGGACCGCACGAGTGTCAATGCATGCGTTTTGCGGGAACACCTTTCAGGGCGGCTCAGAGCTGAGATCTGCATTGGCTAGCTCGGTGTCATGTAATTCAACCACTTCCTGTGGGTTTATCCCAGGTCTACAACTATCGCCCTAGGAATTTCAATGAATTAGAAAAGAACAAACGTCTAGGAATGATCAGTAGCACCTCTCATTGATATTTTTGGACAGAAAATCGCGTAGGCTAATTCCTCTAAAACTACCAATCTTCAGGACTGGAATTCTACTTTCTCATAAAGTTTGAAAAATTATATTTTTTTTTCTTTCAGAAGAAATAACGTCCACTTTCATAGCGGAAGTCATTGCTTTAGGACAGCCAACTGAGATAAGTGGAAATGTCTGCCCCATCTTATCTTATCAATGAAATCCTACCATGTACAGGTGACTATTTATAGTCACGGTACTACTTTTAGCCTCTATCTTCTAAGCTCTATCTATGGGGAATTTCACAAACTAACTAAAGACATTCAATAACTTGTTAACATTTTAATGCCAACAGATAGCGCCACAGGTATTTACTTTTGATTTTCATCATTTTTCTCCATGAACTTGTGTTTCCAAACTTCTCCATGAACCTCCCAAACTTTGGCACGAAACTCTTTTAATATAAATGTTAAATTACCTGGTATGCTCTCCAGTTTGTCAAGAGTGCCGCCCGTGAATGAGAGACATCTACCGGTGAGCATGGGTACTTTCAAGCCACAAGCTGCCAAGGCTGGAGCTAGGGGAATGGAAACTTTGTCCCCCACCCCTCCCGTACTATGTTTGTCCACCAGCGAACCTCTGAACTTTGCTGGCCATTGCATTGTGTCACCTATTAAAATGTCAAATATATAATTCAATCTAGACATATAACCATTGTTGAACGATTGATATTCAAACTTTGGAAAAAGAATATTGGCCTATTCAGCTTTATGTCTAAGGCTAGGCGTACACCGGTTAGTCAAGACGAGATTAGTCACGTTTAGTCACAGTAATTATTGACATAGTTGCTTATGAAGCAACACACACCGATTAGTCATTGCATCTGTGTATGCTGCTTCATAAGCAACTATGTGAAATACTGTGACTAAACGTGACTAATTTCGTCTTGTTTTGTCTTGACTAACCGGTGTACGCCTAGCCTTAAGCTGTAGCCTATGTTACAGAGACTATTATAATAATAGTCTGGTCATTTGCTGTCTCGCAAAAAAGTGAGTCATGAAATTAATTTATTTATTTAGCGTATGGCTTTTAATAGTCTTGAAATGACCACATATATAATTATAAATCACATATATAATATGACCACAAATTATACAGTCTCTGTAGCAGCTTCCACACGAATTTCCCATCAATAGAATACATCCTTCAATTAGCAGCTGATTGGGGACTTTTTGGAAGCTGTTGAGTACAGTGACATTCTTTTAATTTGACGCTTTGCATTAGATATCATTTCTTGACGTTGCTGATGACCGCGTAGAGTACGATAGCAAAGAAATAATATTTCTCTATCTATCTAATGTTAAGCGTCAAATCAAATCAATATCACTGTACGTGGTTTAGAGATGTGGAGGAGTGAAGGAAGAATTATAAAAAAAACAGTCAAGTGAAAAATTAATTTCATCATAATTATAGCTAAATAACAACTTAAAAAAATTGAAATAAAACATTATTGGAAAATACCTGTATGTGTGAATATATTTATTCATTCATTTATTTATTTATTGAAAAGATACAGTATGAAAGGGCACCAGGAAACCCCATTATTGCCCTAATAATATAGAAATTAAATAGAGAAGCATGTTGGATAGTAAATTTTTACCTCGGTTATTCTAACAATTTCCATTTATATGTATTTTTTAATTTGTGTACTTATTCACTATCTTGTTTCTGTATCAACTATTACTGAATTTATTCCAGCATTTCTATGATTAATTTAATTTTCTTCAAAAACTTACCTGAAAATACCATCTCTTTTGTCAGTGTTACACATTCTTGTTGAGTCATTCCCTTTAAAAATATTGCCATGAGCATTGCACCTGAAAAACGATATTCCAGATTTATAATGACGAAACTGTAGCATGAAAGTGACTAAAAACTAAAGAATGGAACTGACTAAAAACTAAAGCATGGAACAATAATATTATGGAATATCATGCACCCTAGCCCTCATGAGATTTACAAGAAAGATTTATTATAAAGTTACAGTGTCAGTGATTTCTAATAGCCGCTCCATTCTGAAATTATAATATTATAACAGTAGTTCTAATAATAATGTATCAGTATTACATTAGTTATACTAATAGTAATAATAATATTTATCAGTATTACTGTGAAATAAAATTGATTGATATATTGATAACCATTCTTACCAAGAGTAGCAGTACTCACCTATTTGAGCTTCATGAATTGTTCCATTGCTCACACCTTTTATGAAAAATTTTATTTCCTCTTCACTCAGTTCTTCACCATCTCTCTTCTTTCTCAATATGTATTTCATATCCATGTTCGACAGCTACTGAAAAATGAAATCATACAACAATAACTCAATCAAAATACTGATGCTCTGTGTATGTGAATTAGTGCCATATTTTTTGTAATAATTATTATTGATATGATTTAGATGAAAAATGCCTTTTCATTGTATCCTCTTGTTCTGTAAATCTATGAATTTTTTTATATATTCTATAGCTCTTTAGAATTTTTATACATTACAAAAATGTAATGTAACAAAGTCTTAATCGGTTTGTATTCTTTACTATACATTAATAATATTTTACCTGTATGGAAACATGAAAGTATTTCCATACTTATACTGTATTGTAAGCTTGTTTTGGAAGAATAAATTTCATTTTAATTCTCACTATTAGAATAACATTATTTTATCAGACTTGTTAGGTACTGAGAGTACTATATTGGGTACTCGTCTTATATTCTTGACACTCAAGCAATTTAAGAACCGTTACAAGGCAGACGCATATACATAAAGTACGTTGTTTGCAAGGCCGTACAGGGGGTCAGGGGTTGAAACCCCCAAATTTTCAGAAAGAAATAGCGTATTTTGAAATTAAAACACAAATTTTCACAAAATTAAAATTAAACACGTAAAATTAAGATGTATTGCTAATGCTAACGTGTCTTTTTCTCACACTCTCACTCCCTCACTCTCCATCTCTCTCTCTGACTCTCACCACTACTATCCCGCCCCGAGCCTACCAGCATTAGGCTAGGATAGAAGAATAGAAGAGCAGATTTAGTAATAAAGGTTTTGAAGTTTTTTTAAATATTACGTGATGATTGTATTAAAATTATTCAAGTCTATTTGCATTTTGTATTTATCTATTCATTTTCAGAGCTAACCAATTCACAAGGGAAAGTATTTCCATACTTGAAATTAAATGGTAATAGCTTTAAACATTAAAAAAGGATCAAAGGGTATCATACGATATGTTAATGCAAAAACATTCTAATGGCTAAAAATGGACTATTCAATGTAAAAATCTTCAAATCAAACCATAGATTTTTGCCTATAAACTCTGGTTAATCAAGAGCTTAAAACGGTCTTAAAATGCGTAATTTCACACTTAAATTTTCAAAATTTCCCCGGGGAGAGCCCCGGGACCCCCCGCTTTCCTGGGGGGTATGGAATGTAAAAATTTTCAAGTCAAACCATAGATTTTTGCCTATAAACTCTGGTTAATCAAGAGCTTAAAATGCGTAATTTCACACTTAAATTTTCAAAATTTCCTCGGGGAGAGCCCCCGGACTCCCCGCCCTCCTGGGGGGTATGGAATGTAAAAATTTTCAAGTCAAACCATAGATTTTTGCCTATAAACTCTGGTTAATCAAGAGTTTAAAACGGTCTTAAAATGCGTAATTTCACACTTAAATTTTCAAAATTTTCCGGGGGGGTGCCCCCGGACCCCCCGCCTTCCTGGGGCCCCAGACCCCCCGGTGCTTCAACCCCCCCCCCGAACGTTTTTCCTGGGTACGGCCTTGGTTGTTTGTAATTATTAGAACAAGCGATCAAAATTACTTCTTGAAATTACTTTTCGAAGTAATTAACTCTCTCTTGTTATTATCGCTGTTTGTAATCAGCGCGTCAACTCAACATCACAGCCTGCCACTACCGCAATCTGCAAAAAAGGGAAATTTCATTTTCCCTTTTCGGCGTCAATCGGCGATAAAGCGGCAACACTGCTACAAGGTGACTAGGTTATAGAGACCGGTTATGTTTTCACAACAGTGATCTAAATCGCTCTATTTTGCTGCTGATCCTTGGTTAGAAAGGACCTGCGCACTGTATTTAATCGACTTTCTCTACTCTAGTTTAAATTTTACAAACAGATTTTCAGTATGGGTGAACCCGAAGCAAAGAAATCAAAGATGACATCCTTGGCTCAATTGAAACATGTGACTGTAGTGGTTGCTGATACCGGTGATTTTGAAGGTAAAGTTCTATTTTGTATACTTTAGCCACTCATAATATCAATATACTTCACAAATTACACCTATATTTTAATTTTGAAATTCTGAATTCGATTATTAATAACCAACATCTAGGAACTCTCAGCTATGGGCCGTCAATGTTTGTCTTCAACAGTATTGATTTCTATTATGAAATGACAGCAACTACTTGTTGATACTCTAGCAATCATTACAATATCAAATTTACAAAATTGAAAATAAATAACATACATGAGTCATTGATTAATCGAGAAGCTATCGTCAATGATTAGAATATCTATAAAATATTTGTTTATAAATTGTGGTGTCATGTTTGGTAGTTGAATGATGACCCTCTCAGCACCGTATCAGTCATGAATCTTGGTGATCTACCTTTCAGCACCTATCTAGTTCCTTTCAGTACCTATCAGTTTATAATCAACCTTACCATATAAATCTTGGGATACCCTGTCATATCATACCCCACCTAACCTCATTATAAAATTAGAAACACAGCATACAAATAGAATACTCTTATAGTATACTGGTTATTTGTTGGTCTATCATAGGATTTATTTCAAGTTACTCCAATATTTTTTTTTAATTTGTTATTTTCTTCAACTTTAAAATCTTGTAATTATTTTGTATGGGTTTTTGTCAACTTAAACCAGAATCAACCTGTTTGCGCATTCAAATGGGAACCACTCATTGCTTTAGAGCTAGTGCAAAATCCTAGAGCATACCTACTGTGTGAAGTTTTGCTAGAGGTGGGTTGCAAGAGCAAAATTGTATAGATTAGCCTACCGTACCGGTAACTTACCTGTTTTCTCTGGCCGAGATATCTAGAGTATAACTGAACCCAGACTCAAAGTAATGCTACCGGTGATCGGAGGAATAGCTTTTTTATTTGTTCAATTTATTAGACCATACAATATTATATACAGTATACTAAAGTAGCATAAAGCAATGAAATTGATGAATTAATAAGAAAATTTAGGCTAATTATAATGAAATATTCAAATATTTTCCAGCCTATCTTTGATAGCATGAGGAATACAGTATATATCTAAATTTATTAAAACCATTTACTTTATAAATAAATTATGGATATTATTTAATAATAAGTTATGATATAATTAAAAATAACCCACAGTGGAAGGTAAATTTGCTCCTTTTAGGACTAATGTACTTGAAAAACTAGAAAATGTTGATATATTGTTACAATTATTATATTTTAATCATGAAAGTATAATAATATAATAATAAAGTCTATCCTATACTAATTAAATAGAATATCTAGGCTATATTAACGTGGAATTGCACTATCATGCAATATTATTCAATGAATAACTCACTTTGTAACATTCACTGTTAAATTCAGATCAACTCATCCTTGACCTATTATTTAACCTTCTGATAGTATGCTAATTATAATCTCCCTATCATCGAAGAATCCATTATTCAAAGACAATACGTCAGAAAAACTCTTTTCTGATAAAGTTCTAGCCATTGAAATTTCAATGAATAACTTACCTTCCAAAGTTTTCAAAGTTCAAAACACTTATGAGAAGTTTATGTAGATTTTTTAAAGAATTACTCACGAAAACTTGATTCAAAGGAAAATTTCATACATTCCAGCAATTTTAAAACAATGTAGCTGGAATTTGTCAGGAGTTTTTGTCTCAATTTTGGTAGTCAAGTAGAATTATAAGTGGCATAGTTTTGACAACATGAGAAACTCTCATCTCCAAAGCTTTTTAAATAAATTTTATTATAATTTTTAGGGAGAGTAGGATATGAGGAACGCTACTCGATTTCTGATAATAAATATTGGAAATAATTTACAATTATGAAATGGCTTCTCTTTTCTCACATTAAAGTAAATTATTCAATGCTCATAATACTTATAATATTATTTTTCATGTATTCATTTTCATTCAATATCTGCCTCTTTTTACGAGTTTAACAACGCTAAATAAAATGAAGAGTGATAAAGGTATACATTTTACGGTACTGATCCAAAAATGTGGTGAAATAAGCTACATCACAAATAATATGCATCAAAAATTAATAAAAATTCAGATTGATTCTGTTACAATTACAACCATTGCAATATTATTAAAATTGAAAAATTCTATCACAAAATCAAGAGCAGGAGCTCTTGAATTGTCACTGTCATTTGCCACGAATTGACACAATTTTATGAGACTTGAGATCTCTGGTAGGGTTTGGGTTAACTGATTATCTCAATAAGTTTTTCAATACTATGGGAAAAATACAAATTTACAGGCCCACCTTGCAGAATCCTCTCCTCCTCCTGATTAATTCCTCAATTTGCTCGTTTCATTCTTTAAAAATACTGTTATCTCACTCTAGATTAGCTTATCACAACTATCTTATCATTTTATTTCCCCAAGTATTATCTTTATAAAGGTGAATCGTCCACCTATTAGTCTAATAACAACTCACTTTTCAACATCACTTTGTTTAGGAAAGTTTCTGTTGAGTAATGTGGCTCGGTAAATTATTCAATGAGTAGTTTGGAAGTAATTGTTGAAGTGATTGCTCAATCTAATTGAAGGACTCTAGTAAACTGAATAGATTAATTTTGAGAGTGTGAATCGATTTTTGAATATGCCGTCAACATTGGAACAACTGAAAAATATGACCACTGTGGTGGCTGATACAGGAGATTTCGTGGGTGAGATATAGGCGATTTGATTTTTAAAAATGTATTCATTTTATTCTATTTTATTTTAAAAAGTTCAAAATGGAAGCTATCATTCTAAAGTACACTACATTCTTGAGAAGGAATGTATAGCTTGTAATAAATCAAAAGGAAATCATAATAACTTACTGAAACGAAATTAAGGGAATTAAACGGAATAAATTTATAAATTTTGAATTATTTACACTATTCTGCCATTTTAGGATTTTTTTAAATTGTGAACTAATCCACAAAGTAGAAAGGACTTTCTTCTCTGTGACTAATCTCAATTAATAAATATATTATTATCAAAATTCTAATAAGGAAAATTGTCATTAAAATACTATAATGATTTTATTGAGAGTTACATAAATAACGACAAGAACCCTGAAACCATGGTTAAAAGAAGCATTTCCTATTCAAAGAATTTACTTTTTTATCTTATGAAATAATTATAATAAATTGCAGTAAATAACAAAGTAGTGTATCCTAGAACAGAGCTGGAGGCTTCTCTGGAATAGTTTAGAATCATGAAGTTTGTTTTTAGTTTATATGAAGAGTGAAAAATTAATGGTTAGTCCAAGTGAATAAATAGTTTTATGAAAAAAAAAATAGAAAATGGTAAAATATGGATTTTTACAATAAAATGTATGCTTTATTATCTTGTTTATATTCACAACAAATATGATAAAATCAATTTTAAAATGAAGATTAATATTTTTGCTACAGTTTTTTTTTTCTAAAGAATTCCACCTTCGTTTATAGCACACTTGAGTTACTGTATAGATCTTGAAATTAATTAGCTTTGTCTTCATAAAATTGTGACTTGTATGGCCTTGATTGATGAATAAATCATCGTAAACCATTCTAAACATGAACATTATACAATTTTCTCTTTACTCTAGATTGAAACACATCTAAACATCACATTTCAAAATGTTTGCTCCAAATATTCTACCATTTTTTTTAAATTTAGTGATTAATTAATTTTTAACCATTTTCCATTGATAACCATGCTACACAAAAGACTTTACAATTTCCTCTCTACCCAAGATTAAAACACATACAAATTTCAAATTTTAGAATGTTTTTTCTAATTATTTTATCATTTACTTGAAATTTTAGTGATAAATTTGTTTGTTTTTCCAGCGATGAAAAAGTACAAGCCTACAGATGCTACCACGAACCCATCTCTAATTTTGATGGCTGCATCCATGCCTCAGTACAAGCACTTGATCGAGAAAGCTGTTGAATTCGGAGTTAAAAATGGAAAGTGAGTAAATTAATGGTTTACATCACTAATTCAATCAATAATTTTTATTGGTTATTGAGCATGATCAAATGGCAGTTGCTATCCACATTATACAGAAAATAATATTAATTTCAATGGGAACATCATATATTATGTTATTATCATTAATCTATTTTACATGTGTATAATATGTGTAAATTGATATAATAGGTCTATTGTAGTGATGATAATAACAGTTGTAATTTATTATTGAACGAATTTCTATTTTATTTGTTACAGGAGTACACAAGAAAAAGTCGATGCTGCTATGGATAAGCTGGTAATATTGTTTGGCACAGAGATCCTAAACATTATTCCTGGGAGGGTTTCTACTGAAGTTGATGCTAGGTAATTCATTCATACTTATTCTACTTCGAAATTCATTAAACTCAGTCAGTTATTATTAGCTTGAATTTTATGCTACCATATTTCATAAAAACAAATTATTAAGAAGAGACTCTTATCGCCTTCGAGAATTCATTGAATATGGTTACTTATTATTAGCTTGCTACGTAATTTATTCATACTTCAAAATTATTTACCTTCCAGAATTCATCTAATACAGTCAGTTACTTTTAGCTTGAATTTTGTAGCTTGAATTTCAAAGTCTATCCATCATGTCCACGTATCAACCTATCCACTTGTCTGTCTTAAATGTTTGTTCATTTGTTTTGTTAATTTTTTAAAATCAATTTCAGATTGTCATTCGACCAGAAAGCCAGCATAGAGAAGGCAAAGAAGTACATTAAGATGTACGAGGAACAGGGCATTGCCAAGGAACGGATCCTCATCAAATTGGCTTCAACATGGGAGGGAATTCAGGCTGCAAGGTAGGAATTACCTTCTATATTTCCTTGTATATTGAAGACTTCTGCTAAAAACTTATGACAACCACTGTGACCGTTATATTGAACCAATTTAGATGCGGTTTGCGCCAAAAGGAAGGTTAGAGAACCCAGATGTGGAGGTTCTATTTGTATCTTGGAAAACTATTCGTTTAATGGGTGAAAAGTGAAAAATAACCTCAGCGCCATCTCTGGGCATCTGAAGGAACTACGTTCGCAGTAGGCTACCTACTGAATTATACGGAGTATAGTTTGTTAGTCTAGTCTCCTTCTATATTTTCACATTAACTCCGGAATTTAGAATGAATAACTTTTGACACAGTGTCTGGTGAGATATTTAAACACAATGAAAAAATTGGAATATTGTCAACTATCTTATATCTATTCACACAAAAATACAATGTTAATGTTAGATGCAGATAAATTTTATGGCTTACTATTCGGCAACCCACTTAACATTCTCCAGAAATTATATACTCGAATACATTCAATTTTTTTCATTTGCCATAAAGTAACAAACCAAATGGACAAAATGCACAAGAGACACATTTGAATATGACATACATAACTAATTATCCTAGTCCCCCTGAGTATAATATTAAAAGCGATTCTGTTACATTGTTCCCATTATTGCGAATATTTCTTTGTCTTGTTCTCAAAATTTTCCATTTTCACTATTTTTCTTGTGTTTTGCAGAATTCTGGAGTCCGAATAACTTACGGCATCCAAGGCAAATATTTCTTGCACTTTTGTTCTGTTCTCAAACGATCTTTTTTCTCGTTTTTGCATAATCCTGGAGTCTGAATACGGCATTCAGAATTCTGGAGTCAGAATAACTTACGGCATCCAAGGCAAATATTTCTTGTACTTTTGTTCTGTTCTCAAATGATCTTTTTTCTCGTTTTTGCAGAATCCTGGAGTCTGAATACGGCATTCATTGCAATCTGACTCTACTTTTCTCCTTCTATCAAGCCGTTGCCTGTGCAGAGGCTGGAGTCACCCTGATTTCGCCTTTCGTTGGACGAATTTTGGATTGGTAAGTTTCATGCTACACGAAGTTAAATATTTTTCAAATCATCGATTTCAATAACAACTCAGTTATTGTCATTTTTATTTCAATTTTGATATCAATCCTAGATTTGTGATCTAAACTGTAGGCTGTTTGTTGGTAGTTAGGTGTAAACTATATTGAACACCTTACGTGCCTCAATACGATTTTCAATGAAGTTACCTTTTTAGACACTAAGGTAACTTAAAAAGTGAAAACATTACTCATATATTCAGTGTTTATGGCCATTTGTTCGCTGTAAAATGTGTTCTGAGGAAGCATTACAACAATGTGAAATGGACATAACATAAACAGACAGCACGGTTGCAGGATCGTCTGAGCGTCATCATTTGAAAACACATGTTTGTTATCCGAGTCGCTCAGTTTCCGCGATTTGAGTTTCCAAGTGTGAGTAGAGCCTAAATATGTGAGTAATATGTTGACACTGGTTACCTCAGTTTCTAATTTTTTCTGAATTCTCCGCAAGTGATAAGTAGCCTAGCAGGTTATCCTAGATGTAGGACAGTCTAGAGTTCAATACCAGAATATATTGAAATGGTCAATTCATGCTAATGAAATCATCGAAATTTTATTTTATTCAATGACAATAAGCTATTCATTTTTAATTTGAAACGTCAAGATGCACGAAAAACTAATTGAATTCGACTGCTGTAAAATGATGTCATCTAACATAATCCATGCAATGAGGGGATTTTATGGTGCTTAAATTCAAATCTATTTTCTTGCAACTGGCGAAAAGTTTGAATAGACATCCACATTAGAAGAGCTAAATAGATTTTAAATTAGTTTTAAAACATTCCATTTCATACTCGTATTTCCAATATTTTTCAAATTTTTAATGCGTTTATCTTCTATGAAACATCTATTAACAGCTAAGAAAACATTCAAAATTTGTTTCATCTCACGATTATCAAAATTAAATTCCAATTCGATTAGAGTAAACCCACAACGCTATGCACCGCTTGCTCTGAAGCCAATTGAAATTTGAAGCCAACTTATTCTAATACTCCAAATAGCAGCCAGGTTAAAAAGGTTCCTCCAAAATCCTAGAGATGGCGCCACAAACTTTTCTTTTGGTGCAAACCGCATCTAAATTTGCCCAATATATTATTATCACCCTGGCTGTTCTTAGTTTTGCAAAACTTTTTTGATATACGATGTATAAGGATGTTTGAGAATATTTTATTTACAGATTCTACAATAACCCAAGTATTTTTCTATGATCTCTAGGTATGTTGCCAATACAAGCCAAAAGGCTTTTGAACCTTATGATGACCCTGGAGTACAGTCGGTGACAAAAATCTACAACTACTACAAAAAGTTCGGCTACAAAACTGTTGTTATGGGGGCCTCATTTAGAAACACTGGTGAGTGGAATTTACTTTTATTGTTTTTATTTAATAAAATCTATAATAGGCTATTCCTATTCAGAAAAATTTATGTTAGCGAAAAAGACCAATTTTATTAAAATTCGTTTCATTGTTATGTATTATCAATATTATTAGTTGCTTTCCATGCCGATCTGATTTTCAAAGGAGTTGAAATTAAATTCTATAATACTCCTATTCAGAAAAATGTTATGTTAGCGAAAAAGATCCATTTTATTAAAGTTGATTGATTTCAACCATTATTATTTTTTGCGATAGCAATCTGATTTTCAAAGGAGTTGATTTGTTTTTTTATCCTAGGATTTAAACCCTCGACTCATATATGGTCAATATGATTCAGTATAAAAATAGGATAGAAAGTTATTTTTGTAGCCCAATAAATTCCCAATAATTTTTCTTGGTTGGCCTATAGTTGAGAACTTGAAGTTATATAATGTTTTCAATTATCTCAAGTATTCTGAGTAGTATCATAGATTCTATTATCATTATTTATTTCAAACCTAGAAGTAACATTTTTCAATTTTCAGTAGTATAATCTGTCCTCAGAATAAATATAGATTATAATGAATCATTTCCAAGACAAAAATGAACCAAGACATCGTAATTATACAATAAACTATTTAAAATTACCATGCATTTTATACGAACTTCTCCATATTATAAGAAAAAGCAAGCTTTTTATCGAAACCCTCCTGTTTATTCCATATATTATCAAACTCAAGTGGAGGTAAATTATCCCACAGATAACAAGTACCGTATTTTCTCTTATTCAAGTAAGATATAAGTGAAGTATATGGAAAGAATAGCAATAATTTCTTTGGAAATCCATCATAATCCAGAATATTACATGAATTCAGACTAGTAATTAGATAATCATAACTTCTTTTATATGGTAGTTACAATTTTTTTAATTGAAGAATTTTTAATGTAGGTAGTTTAGAAATATAATATATCTGATCTACTCTTTCATTGAGTAACCGTCTACTCTTTTATAGTTGTATATTATAGAGTTATCATTCCATTTCCATAAGATATTTGAAATTAATACACTTAATAACTATTCCTAAACGTTCATAACATCATGAATTTTTGCCAAATCGAATTAAAAATGAATTGATCGAAACAAACTGTATTCGTTGAATATCTTTCTATTTAAAAAATATTGCGAAAATTATCAAATCATAAAATCGCTCATTTCATCATCAATTTGTTTGTTAAAGTGAAATGCTTTAACTACATTTTCTGTTCATGATGAGATTAATTTCTGAATAATTTCAGTTTTCAATTAAAATCAAATAATACTCACATTTTGTTTAATGCAATCCAATTATTATGTTGACTATCGAAATCACACGAAACAACGAAAACTCACTCAGCTAGAAAACATTCAACAAAGAAATGACTCTATTTCTTATCCACATAACTCCACTTTTATGAGGCGATATGAAAAAAGTCAATAATGTTTACATTGAGCTGCATACACAGAAAATTAGTGATATCTTATCAAAGGGAAAGCTGTAAACTGGATATTGATGTGACAGTATAGGTTGAAGAGATAAAATGGTTTTTAAGATTCGTTTGAACTGTTTAATACTCGTTGTACAGATTTTTAACGATCTGTAGTTTTAATGAATAAATAGGAAACAATAATTTTATAATCGTTATCATCAATGACTTCAACATGTAGGTCTAATCTAGCTTTCATTGGCATTTGACATTTGGAGACAATGATTAGTACAGTGACACTCATTTATTTTGACGCTTGGCATTAGATAGATAGATAAATAGAGAGATATCATTTCTTGACGTCGCTGATGATGACCGTAGAGTACGATGGCTAGGGAATAATATCTCTCGATCTACCTATCTGTCTATCTATCTATCTATCTATCTATCTATCTATCTATCTATCTAATGCCAAGCGTCAAATAGAATTAATGTAACTGTATTCATACTCATTCATCTTATCCATATAAAATATAAAAGCGAAATGGCACTCATTCATCCATCAGAACTAAGAACGGATTTTAAAAACATCCCAAAGATACGCCCAATATTTGCGCCTTGCGATTTTGTGCGTTTTCTCAGCTTTTTCGAGAACTAATTGGCAGAAAATGTTGGTACTTGGGTCTAAGTACCTAACATATATTATTCTTAACATATCATTTTTAGACTTTGAGGTCTAAAAATAATATGCTATAAAAAATGTTTGAGATTCTCCAAAAATTACGCCAGAAATCGGCGTTTTCCTTGCGTTTTCAATGCGTTTTTGCATATTTTTCAAGAACGAGTGAACTTAGAACGTTTAAACCTTATACACAGGTTCAGCTAAGGTATAAGAAGAATTGAATTGGAGTATTTTAAAAACATCCTCAAACTTCCCCTGATATTGACGATTTTCCAGTTTTTCTTTGCGTTTTTTCATCGAAAAATCTATGTTCATTGTGTCAATAGTTGGCGAAGCCCCCTGGTGACCTCACTCTTTCAGTCTATGGAAATGATTCTGCCAGGGGTCCAGGGGGCGGAGCCCCCTGTCTAGGCGAACGAAGCGAGCCTGCTGGCTATAGTATACTATATTGTAATTACAACTCATTACAGCTTTCCACCATGTTTAATGTGTTTAAGATTTTATTCAGTATACAATAGTAATGTGACTGCTTCATAGTGGATTAATTATTTTTACTATGTTCAAAATTTATAAGATTTCATTCACTATACAATATTAATATGTCTGCATTACAGTGGATTAATCATTTTTACCATGTTCTAAATGTTTAAGATCTCATTCACTTTTAAATGATGATAATAATAATGGCTGAATATTAGTACACTTTCATCATTTTAAAAAGCTGTAATAAGGTAAATTTATTATCGTCAGTCCATGTGCCTTAGTAGAGTGAACGCACTGTACTGTTCAATATTTCTCCTCATCATCAAAAAAATTATTTTCCTTCATCAGGGTTCTTTCTCTCCATTTATTTTGTTTATTTATTATTTTTCAGGAGAGATAAGGGCTCTTGCTGGCTGTGATCTGCTGACTATCAGCCCAAAGCTTTTGGAGGAACTTGAAAACAGCAATGAAGCTATCCATGAAGCACTCAATGAGAAATCTGGTGAATATTGCTCAAATAATATTATTCTATCATTATTATAATCTCTCAATCTCTGGGTTCAGTGAGATATGACTTATAGATTGATCCAGCGACCACATAGTACAAATTTGTATTATGTGGTCGCTGGATTGATCATAATGTTCTTATAACGTCGCAAAAGACCACAATATTAATAATTATAGTCAGTAAATGATTAATATAAAAAGAACTTCTAAACTTGAAATTCAAATTAAAATTTTGAATTTGAAACTACAACTACAACTTGAACTTGCCCAAGAACTTGTTCAAGATTCAAGAGATACTTCATGAACTATTAATATGTACGTGAGCTATTTCAATGTTTACAAGGCTTCCAATGACATTAATCTATTTTTAATCGTTATTTTTGCAGCCAAAAAAGCCGATTTGGACAAAGTAACCCTGAACGAATCAGCATTCAGATGGCATCTTAATGAAGACCAGATGGCCACTGACAAACTGTCCGACGGTATCAGGAAATTCGCCGAAGATTCCCGCAAATTGGAAAAACTTCTGCACGATCTCATCGTGAAAAGCGGAAAATGAAAACCAGTTTTCCATCAAACTTGCCGTGCAACATTAGTGTCACCCATTCCATCAAAAATCTTCAAGCAAGTACTTAGATATTTGTCTGGCCCTACAACATTCCTAAAATATTTTTTATGTACTTTTTTGAATGAAACATTGTACTTATTCCATCAAAACTTATAAGCAAGAATCTTGAATATTTGTCGGCCCTATAACATTCCTAAAATATTTTGAAATATTTTTTTAAAGAAGTAATATATTTTAGTATCCATTCCATCAAAACTTATAAGCTAGTAAGCAAATTAAATATTCGCCCAGCCTACAGTGACTATATTAAGAGTCATGACTTTTTATAGTCACTGTAGTCTAGCCCTACAATATTCCTAAAATATTTCAAATTTAATTTTCTTATGAAATAATATAGTACGAAGTGTTACTGTAATTGAGTAGGTAGCCTATTCCTAAAATATTTCAAAAATGTAATTTTTAAAAGAATTATATTATAGTAAGAAGTGTTACTGTTACTGAGTATGTATTTAGAGGTTTATTTTTTATATGAAATCATGTTTTCCAGTTAAGTTTGAGGGTGTGCTTTTCCATTGAATTAAAATCTTACTAAAACTGATTGTTGTTCATTTATTTCTACCTTCAAAATAATAATTTAATATACAAACTTATAGTGTAATATCTTTTTAGATTAAATATTTAAATCAGTTGATAGAAAATGTGGAGCATCCACCATATTTGAGCAAAGCTTTTCGATGTTAAGGCTAGGCGTACACTGGTTAGTCAAGACAAGACAAGACGACATTAGTCACAGTACTTCACATAGTTGCTTATGAAGCAACACTCACCGATTAGTCATTGCATCGGTGTGTGCTGCTTCATAAGCCATGTAATTACTGTGACTAATGTCGTCTTGTCTTAACTTTCGGTGTACGCCTCTAATAGTACTCCTCATTGAATTACATTGGTTACTAATATAATACTGTATTGGTTTTTAAATTCATCCTCTTCAAATAATCTGATAATGAACAGTTAATAATCTGAAATTATCTGATGAGCTGAAAACTCTAATACAGTTCACTCCCGATTATCCGAGGTAATTGGGACCGGGACGACCTCGGATACGGGAAAACTCGGATAATACGAAAGTAAAGTTCACTCATGGTAAAAAAGCCGTAAAACCCCATAAAAGGTTACAAAACTGGTTTATTGATAACAAAACTATTGGTAACAAAATAGTAATATTTGATTTCACTAAAATTGTTAGTCACTTCAAATTTATTTCTCAATCCAATCCTATTATTTTTACATTCATTTCTTGGCCGTTAGCATTGATTTCCTTCGGAACTTCAGGTTTAGACTCAGCTGAAACACAGAAAAGTGAAAACAATTTATTATCTATTTTGTTGATTAGACTAATTTATTTGTCGAATAATTTATAAAAACAGATAAAATCCATTGGGCCAGGGTTCGAGCCTGGTTGACGGAAGGAATTTTGACAAATACGGCCACTCCCGTCTTTCGGAGGAGACGTTAAGCCGTCGGTCCCGACTGCCTAAAAAGTAGTCGTCATATCTCATCATCACCCCACTCATTACCCACGCACAAGCCTAAAGCTCATGTGGGCATCATCCTCAGAAAAAAAAAAAGAAAAAAAATATTTTTTTATCAATATTCGTTCATAGATTGAAACAAGATGATACTCAACTGAACATATAAACCGCGAGTTACTTTTATTTATAGTAACTTACTCGAATTTGTCGAGTAAATGAATTTTAACAAAAATAAACGGATTTTCAATTTTACTCCAAGTTGTCACAACCACAAATTTATCAAAATATCGAGATCCCTGTTCCACTTCGCTTCAATTCATAGAATATATGTTTAATTTTGGTAATTTCAACAATAAAACAAAACATTTATGTCAGAAGCCCCCTCCAGGAACTATCCTCTAACTCCGCCCATGATCATTTGACGGAACCAATGCAAAAAAATTCTTATAGAGCTTCATAAAATGACGCAATTTTACGGCGGTTAAATTCAATTGGCTTCCATACAATCGGCCGCAAATATTCAAAATTTATAATTCGAAAAATAATTACCTTGATTTTCTGTTACCTTTTAAACGTTTTATCATCATTTGATTCAGCTTAATGCAAGGAGCTTCGAACTGCAGATACAAGATTAGAGAGAATATCAGTATTATGAAGAATTCACCTCCAATGTCTTTGTACTGTAAAAATAAAATGAAGCAACTATTAAACAAAGCTAGAATGATGAGAAAATAACTGTTGATAACAATAACTTCAACATGCAATATGAATAATGAATATTGTACAGAGTTCAGAAAAAATATTATTCGATAACTGATAATGATTATATTGCTCAGATTAATGAATACACGAAAAGAGTAATGTGAATCCATTAGCAATTGAAGTTTAAAAAGCTCAATCTTCGGGAGAACTTGCGAATCAACTGATAGAACACTGAATATTGTTTGTTTTCTTTCTTAGTCAATTATCACAATTCATAATATTCTATTATATGCATATTTGACCTTTCTTGGTTGCATAGGCCTCAGAGCCCAAATAATAATAATCGTATTATTCATATTAGTATATTGTGATATTCATCGTAATATCATATTAATATCGTAATATTCATATTAGTATATTGTGGCATCTCATAGACTTTTAGATTGACCCACTAAATACAATAGAAACTTGAAATGCCCTAAAAGGACCTTTTGAGAATGAGCAAACGTTAATAAAGGATCTTTCAATATTCGAAATTCAGAAAGACATTGGGGAATTTACAATTTCAACTGCTTTTTAAAAGTTCATTGAAGAGGAAAATTATACAATACATTTTTGCTTAACCATCCTGAATTCTGAAAGTATAAATTATATCATGTATCATGATTTATAGTTGGAATTTAATAAAGTAATACAAATTTCAAAAACAAACTGAAAAAATTTTTGAATTGAATTTACTTTAATTTATTGCCGTTGAAGCAGTGTACATATAAGTATGAACTAAATAAATTTCTTAGAATAATCATAATCATGAAGCATTAACCCTAGAAAACAAAAATATAACCATATATAGCCTCGTACATCATTGACAGACAATTGAAGCATGAATAGTGAACTCAGTTTTAATATAATACTCACAATTTGTATAATCAACATTGAATTAGACGTCTGTTTCACACCGATAAATCCATACTGAACTCCAAGTCCTATCAAGTATATAATATAGGACAGTTTACTTATAGGTTGGAAACCTCCCCATGACAAAAACGTCTTCAACGGACCTGTAAAATTTGAAATTTATAAAATATTTTCATTGTCTAGAACGTCAAATTTAAAATATATATTAAAAAAAATATCTACTGTCTAATAATATTATCTTGACAAACTACTTTAGTAGCGGCCACGAAATAAGGCGGCTGAGACATTTTGAGCTGTTGTCAAGTCTTGCCAGCTGACTACTGAAATCATGCAGGGGAATCGACTCCGACGCTCGGAAAAGGCGCCACTGGAAACTGAACGTTGCCAATTTATGATGGGGAGCAAGCAATTTTCGACTTTTCCTCTCTCTTTACCGGTTCCATACCTGACAACAGTGCAAACCCCAAGTGGTTGGACCAACGTTGGTTTCTTGTTTTCATACACAGTTGGCCAACGGTTAGAATTGGCGCCTCAGCCTTTGTAAATACAACAAACAAATTACCAAAAAAGGTCCAACAGTTCAGTTTTACTCTCCTGAGTCCCATTGTGCTATTTTCAGGACATCTTTAAGCTCATATGTGAGACCTGCCATTGAAATGAATTTCACTCACCAAATACCTAATGTACTATTTTTAGGACATTCTTCTTCACTTTCTTTTTTATTCTGTTCAGTAGTGCCAACTCCACTTCTCCAACAGAGATTAATTTCCCTCAACCTTAGTTGAGGGAAAAAAATTAAATCCAAAATTGTCAAATTTAAATTTGTCAGTAGCCTAATTTTGTGGCTGCTACTATTATAGGAGTATTATCTTCTACTGATTGCATGGAAATGAATTTTTGTTCATTGAATCCAAAGGTAGACGTCTGCAACAAGCGACGGAGACAGGAGACCAAGACAGGCGACAAATAGGCATGACTGCTCTCAATGCTATTCAATCAAGGTCATCACGCAGCCCGAAACAGAGACAGGCATCAATCAGCTGATGGAACCAATGCTCGTTGATGGTGTCTCGGTCTCGGCTCGTGATGAATGTCTCTGTCGTCAGTCTCGGTCTCTTGGTGCAGAGCGCTACCTTAACAGAATAATAAAAGAATCGGGATGATGATAATAATAATAATTCCGTGTAACCTGGCTGGCTCAAAACTCAGGTCTGGTGTCAGAATTTTCAGAAAAGAATCGGGAGAAACTGTTTCAAAATATTAAAAAGTACAGAGTGATTCAAAAAGAATACCACAACTTCAAAAACGTGTATTTAATGAAATAAACATGATAGAACCGTCTGTTATACTTCATTACAAAGTATTTAAAGCGAAGCCACTCACAAACAAGTTCACAGAGATGTTCAATATGACACCCTCCATACACCTGAGCAATATCAACCCAAAACATTCCTCAAACTGTTCCACACTCTCTGTAGCGTAACAGTTAGGTAAGCTGTTGTTGATTTTGTTTCAAATCATAAATGGTGGATGGATATTGATGATTTGAAACAAGAAATAATTTAAGCTAGCTTACCAAACAACTGTTACGCCTGATATGCTACAGAGAGTGTGGAACCTATCGGGTTGATATTAGTCGAGTTTCTGGAGGGGGTCATTTTGAACATCTCTGAACTTTTTGTCAGTGGAAAAAACTTCTTTGAATACGCTTTGTAATGATGTATGACAATTTATTATGTTTCATTCGTTAAATACACATTTTCAAAGTTGTGGTATTCTTTTTGAATCACCCTGTATACTGCTCACCAGCATATCCAGTCTCAGATGCCACAATAATCCATGCCACAAGAATAGCAAAAGAAGTGTTATTTAGTCCATTTTCTATGGAGGATAAAGTCAAATTGTGTTGAACTCCTTCGGAATGAATGTATCTTGAAATTGCAACTATACATGCAAATGGTAGTATTGACAGAATCCACCCCGTTATAGCTTGCGTCTGAGGAAAGAAGAAGATTGCTATTAATTATGATATAATTATTATAAATTCACTTTCTATCGCCATTGGAATATACCAATGGTTATATCGGAATATACATCATATAGGTATATATTACTTACCAATGAATGTATCTTGAAATTGCAACTATACATGCAAATGATATATGAGTGCGCGAGTGGCGGCGCTCCATAAAGGGCCAAGTGGGGCTGGGTTTACCACCAAACGAAACGGTAAAATACATTTAAATACTTCAGCTAGTTGATATTATTCAATAAAATAAGATGAAAGGTAATTTTGAACTGTCAACGAGTCGAAAACTCTTATTAAAATACCATGCAATTATCAGGAACACATTGCGGGCCACGGATTTCGGGCCCTTCTAGCTATCATAAGAACGTAATTGGCAGCAAGCAACGTAGTCTGGCGTGGCGCTAGACTGTCCGAAAGCCAAATGCATCGTATATGATGCCGACGGGGCCCAGTGGAGATATAGGGCCCATTGGACTAGTGCGCATGCGCTACACTCTCACTCTGTTCTCTCCTCTCGTCTGTTCTTTAGAGCATCACCATCTAACCATCTCCTACTGTTCCCCCAGTATGCCTGCAGAGCCTGCTTGCTCCAGACGTCTTATCTTGATGAGCCATCTACAGGCGCTAGGCTAGTGTAAAAAATATTTATAGCCAAATATAATAATATGTAGCATTATGTACATCCGGTCGTTGTCAATCAATGGACAACTGAATTCTTCAGTTGAATTGCACACCGATTGGCAAACGGTTCGTCGTTATTCGCTATTTTAACGGCATTATTTTATTATTTTATGAAGTATAAAAGTATTAAATTTAAACATTAAAACAGAAAAGTCCATCTGTTATATAAATAGACCCTGTCGACGCCTTCATCAAGCTTGCAGAGAAATATCTTTTTGGTGAGTTAACTTATACATGTCATGTTGTTTTAATTAAGTTTATAGGAAAATGAAATAGATCACCTTTACCTGCGTAACACCCACCCCCCCCACGTCAACTCCAACACCCCCTTCTCAGTCCCACCACGGGCCCACCCTACTGTTCAGGTCAAGCGCCGCCACTGCTATTATTAATAACTTACTTAGTCCTAGTCCTGGCTAAGGACTAGGATTAGGACTAGGACTAGGATTAGGAATAAGACTAGGACCAGGACTAGGACTAGGACTAAGGACTAGGACTAGGATTAGGAATGTTAAGTTAATGAATGACAGAGATAGAGAGATGAATAGACATACAGTATATAGCCTCTAGTCTATTCATCATTATAGCTATCGTCTCTCTTGATAGAAATGATGGGAAACATTAAACAAACTACCATTGTCTACGGATTATTGGGAATCTTCAGGCTATTAGCATAGATAACAGATTAGAAATGATCTAATTCTATCTCTTCTCTATGCTATTAGATAGCCTTTGAAAAGATCTTATTATGATGGTTAACATGTTGTTATTTTTTATATATTTTATCACTCACCATCCCACCATTATCTTGAATACTCTTTTCTTATTTTTCACAATTGACCCTAATACTATGCCATTATGAACAGGAAAGGTAATATTTTCAAAGAATGTTTTCATACCTTTGAGATTTTTATATCCTTTTCTCGACTAAGTAAATATCCAACAATTATTCCCAGTAGCCAGGGCGATATTCTGCCATATGTTGGAAGATACTCATTCGCGAAAATATCTTCTCTTGATGCTGTTCTGTGAAAATGTATTAAATTCTGTTAGAATTCGATCGAAATTGGACTGATTCTCCATTGAAAAAGAGTTTTTTTTGTAAGTAAACTGCATCATTATTTTATTATGAAACTGTATAAGAATAACATTATATGATTCGAGAGCAATACAGAAAGGGGGCGTGGCCAGAGACAAGAAAAAGTTTTTGCTTCTGCAGACTGTAGCTTCCGAATGAATTGCTTTGGGGGCGTGGCCTATGTGTTAACCTTAAGAGTAGGAGATTCCTCAAATCTATGAATTGCTTTGGGGGCGTGGCCTATGTGTTAACCTTAAGAGTAGGAGATTCCTCAAATCTTCCACCTATTGAATGTTGAGTATTCAGGAAGGGGGCGTGGCCAGAGACAAGAAATCGTTCTTGCTTCTGCAAGCTGTTGCTTCTGAATGAATTGCTTTGGGGGCGTGACCTATGTATTAACCAACAGAGTAGGAGATTCCTCAAATCTTCCACCTGTTGAATGTCGAAAATACAGAAAGGGGGCGTGGCCAGAGACAAGAAACTGTTTTTGCTTCTGAATGAAGTGCTGAGGGGGCACAATAGAGTACGTGTGTAACCAATGGTAGTGAAATCTTCCTTAGATATAGTCGCCTTCCTATGAAGATTATACTTTGTAAGCTTTCCCTCAAAATAAAATAACTTCACATTCGATCAAATCTTTCAACTTTGAGTACACTAACGCTATTCAATTCTGTAGAAGTAGACAAATATCTGGTGTAAAAAAATCTGAATTATACAAATATGAAATATCAAGAAACAAATACAGTACCTATTTTTAATTCCACAATCCATGAAGATCATGAAACAAAAATAAAGTATTTTTTGAAGAACATTATTTATTACCTGTCAACATAGAAAGTACCACGGTATTCGTTGAAGTAAGTGATCGATATGGAAACAATATTTGCCATCACAAATAGTATCGGAACAATCACCAGGGGCACAACTTTCTTTCCTTTGAAAATCGGTATCAAAATAAGTGGAGAAAGTAATGTGAGTTGCATATGAACAGCCAAGTACCAAGATGACGGAACACACTGCAAAAGAAAGAATTAAATTCCCACAAAACGTTCACATTTAATAAACATATATCATATATTCACATTGTTGTATATATTTTGTTTGATGATCAGAATAAACGAATTTGAATTGGAATATCCACCCTCAAACATATTTTACTTAATGACTATAAATATGAAACAGGTGAGAAATTTAGGTAATCATTTTAAAAAGGTAATAACAGATGAGATAATAGAATGTTCAGAAAGATTAGGAATTTCTTCGTCAGGTTTTTTCTGAGGATGATGCGCCCACATAAAGCTCATGCTTGTGCATGAGTAATGGAAAGGGTGATGATGAGAAATGAATTCAAAAATTGCTTGATCGAATTTGAATTTCTCATGAATATAATATGACATTACAGTCAAACTCGGATAGTACTGTGACTAAACGTGACTAATTTCGTCTTGTCTAGTACGTGACTAACCGGTGTACGCCTAGTAGCCTTACATTGCGTTAATTCAGAGAGGGGCGTTTAGTGCCAAAAGAAAGGTAAGTGGTCCTAGATGTGCAGGTTTCATTTGTATTTTGGAAAAAGGTAAAAATGTAAATTAAACTCAGAGGCATCTATCGGCGTTTGGAGGAACTACGTCCGCACTGCAGTAGCCTACTGAACTACACATAGAGTAAAATTGGTGGTCTAATTTAAAATTAACAAGATTTGACAAGGTGTGAGGTGTTTGCTCCTCATAGAAGTGTCTTACACAAATTCTCTGTGCATACAAGTGCAAACATATTTATCTCTAAGAAATTTTGTATCTTTAACTAAGATAACAAATTCTAATAATTGATTATTTAATCAAAACAAGCTTGTTTCCATCTAGTTTTACCTGTTTATTGGGCATGATGTAGTTGTTGAGAAAGGTTAAATGGGCCCACCAGGTTTCCTGGCAATTTTCTCGGGATGTATAGACATAATACTTCCATAGGGGACCGTCATTCAAATATCTATATAGTGTCAGCGTTATCAGAATTTGTACAAAGTACGTTGGAGCTACTCTGTAAAAAAGGAAAATGATATGTAATATGAATAGGAAAAAATTTGAAGTGGTATACAAATAGTGCAATAGACAATATTTGTCTCATTCAGTCACATCCTAGAAGACCCCTCTGAGCGCAGAGACAGTGAAAAAGTTAGGCTAGGCGTACACAGGTTAGTCAAGACAAGACAAGACGAGATTAGTCACATTTAGTCACAGTACTTTACATAGTCCTTATGAAGCAACACACACACCAATTAGTCATTGCATCGGTGTGTGCTGCTTCATAAGCAACTATGTGAATTACTGTGACTAAACGTGACTAATCTCGTCTTGTCTTGTCTTGACTAACCGGTGTACGCCTAGCCTTAGAGTTACTAACCACTTTCCGAGCTAGCAGATCACAAGCCTCCAGCGTTGCCAATACTAACACAAACTTCTGTGATATTGATGAACAGATGTGCTCGACAGATTTTCGACTATCTCTTTTACTTGTAAATCGCTCAAGTTAACACACCGAGTCGTGATAGCAGACTGATATTTCGGTCTTTATACGCATTTATGTGTGCCTGAATGATTAAATCAGCACACAATACGACAACATTGCCGGGCATTCCGATTGGATTAGCTGGCCAGGGGTCTTTAAGGATGGAAAGCACTATAGTTAGTACAGCCAGTTAGTTATATTTATATAGTTGGTCACAGCAGTTTTATTATCATATCAATTTCTGATCAAATTTCTTATGAAAATGAAAAATGAAAATCAAATTTATTCTTCCAATACAATATACAATATATTCGAGTTTTATACAGTTGACAAGTAACATTTTGGTCGAGGGTGTATAAAATACACTGCTGTACGTAACATGGGGAGACGTACTTCATAGTTGAATTTATTGAGTTTCTGGCCGCATTTTTTGGTAAAATAGTTCAAGTACTTTATGAAAATATGTAGTATCAATGATAGTATCTTTCTATCTCTTAATAGAATAAGCGAATGGTGACGAGCTGGCTTCCTACTAATTGATATCAATGTTATCAAATAACATCTCATCAAATACTGCAAACATTTCCAATTAATTATACCTTTCATTATTTTAGCTCACCTGAGCACATGATGTAGATAGAATAGTGGAACATTGAATTTTTCCTTTGCTAGCTGCATTTTCATAGTGGAATGAACCAGGAGTATTCCATTCATGAGTAGAAAAGTGTCCACAGCTAGCTCGCTTTGAATGAACGGTTCACTGAAAACTGACCTTGTAAACTGAAAGATATCGTTTGAAATCAGTACACTAGATGTCGATTATTGTTAAAAGAAAGAAAAGTAACTTTATTCCATTTGTAGCTACACTCAGAGTTCTAAAACCTATTAAATTTTAAGTAATTCTTTCTTGATAGAATATTATTAAAGTAATGGAATATTCCCTCCTTTCATGAAAGAAGTGACTGGCAGTGGAGAACTGAATGCAGTGACGTCCCTGGAGGTTTTTTTGTCGTATGGCTTTTATTGGTGGGGAGACCCTTGGTGGTACCACCTCGCCTCATTACACAATTTTTTGTGTCTTTTTTGTGTCGGTCACCCATCCGAGAGCGGTCTTGAATGTTTGTTACTTAACTACATGATTACTTAGCAACCGCTCTCACCGAGTGACCACTGATATTACTGAAGTGGTACTAATGTAAAAAGTCTGCAAATCTATTTTGAGTCATTTTTCCTTGAAAAACGTGTGATTCAATAGAATTTTCTCCTTATTTTTCAGCGACTTCCCTCTATGCTACATTATATAAAGATTATCTGAATGTTGTTTATTTAAAGATTATTTGAAGAATATATAAATATTTTCATGTGAATTGAGAAAATAGCTTACCGTTGTCATTTTGTTGTTATTCACCATTGGAAATATATGGCTTATGTAGAAATGATGGGCCACAACTATCCAGAAAGCTGATAATGCTCTTAGACCGTGGAGAACCGCGAGAGGTTTATCAGGACTGGTGGTTCGGAAAAGTGATTTTCCATTTTCATAGAATGAAAAACATTCTAGGATACTAACGAAGGTACCTGTGACAGTTTCATACAGAGGTAAAGTTGAAAAATGATCTTTTCCTCTTTCTACAACTAAAGAAAATAAACAAATTCTGCCAGTTATATAAAAATAGTATATTTTCATTTTTATATATTAATTTATAAAATATCGTTTTCATTTTATTAGTGGATATGATGTATAGTGGTATACTTATTTGGTCATCGCCGGGTATATTTCCTATAGGATGACGAAATAAGTATACCACTAGAAACAGTGTAAGCTAGTTAAGGATAGTTCGACAACTATAATAAGGTAATGGTAATGTAGCATAGTAAAAAATACCTGGAATTAATCGAATTAATAAACATGCCCCATTACATTACATTATGACATTACATTACATTTTCCAGTACATTATGATACCATAATACTCTAATGTCACTTATAATACAATTTTTAAGGAATAATAAGCGTTTCCTTACCTAAAACTTCAGAAATAACTCTGAAAACTAGTTGACTTGCGCCAGTCGATTGGCATTGTGCATTCGCACCTTTACTATCAATATTATGAAATTCACTGCATTTTCTGTGTAGTAGTGAAGGTGACATTGTGGTAGTTATCCATAATGAATAAAAATACTTGAAGTTGTCAAAACCACATATTTTATAAAACTACGAGATACCGGTTCCGGTTATTACACCATTATAAATCTCTGGTAAAGGTAACTAAAACTGAAATACAGAGCAGCAGAATTTATACTCGTGAACGAGTTTAACCGCCATTGCTTTCACGTTTGTAGAAACCGCCCATTGTGGGAGGAGCTCATATCTAGGCCAATGGCAGGCGTTCACCTTGATAGGCCGTTCAACTCCCAATCACAGCGCTCGATCACGAGTATAAATTCTGCTACACGGTATTTTAGTTTTCTACCAGAGATTGATAATGGTGTAACAACCGAAACCGGTATCTCGTTGTTTTATTAAATATGTGGTTTTTACAATTCAACTCTTTTTATTCAGAAATTCACTGCACTTTTTTTTTATCGTATGGCTTTTTATTGGTGGGGAGACCCTTACGGGGCACAATTCTTTGTGCCTTTTTTGTGTCGGTCACCCATCCGAGAGCGGTCTCGATTGTTTGTTACTCAACCACATGATTACTTAGCAACCGCTCTCACCGAGTGACCACTGATATTCACTGCACTATCAATGAATGAATACCAAAAGTCAATCGTAAAATTTATAAAAGTCAAAAATTCACAGCACCTCAATGAATAAATATCAAGAGTTAATTGTTTAACAAGAGAAATTATTCACTTGAATACAATAATTTCAATAAACATATATAGAAAATGTAGAAAATAGAGTAGGCTAAGGGCCGCTTTCCCCAACGCTGCTTGAGTAATAACAGCTGACGCTCAATTTTTTTCTATACTTTTCCTATTCTCCGAATGAGGCTTAAGCCAGATGTATTGCTTAAGCAGCGTTGGGGAAAGCGGCCCTAAGAAGACTTACTCACCATTCGTTTTAACATTGAAGTAGATCCTTAAAACATCGTTGAGAATAGCCGTCACGCATAATACTACGACAAAAATTATCAAAAAAATTGCAAACCAGTCCAAGGGTTCGAGGGTTTTGGGTTCGCGGCTTGAGGTACAACTGTGATTGTCGAAGAAAACGGTCATGTTGTAGATTGATGTTACATTGGAATAATGTCGAGTCAAATCGTTAAGATCACATGAGGCCGGAAGGCATATGCCTAAACGTAGGTAAGGTCTCAGGAATGGGGCACCACCCATACTTAGGTCAGGTCTAAGATCAGGTGAATCCTGGAAAATTAAAATCATAAATGGAATCTTTCTATTCTCAAATCATGTAGAATACATTACAGAGAACTAAAAGAGTTACAGATTACAGAGAATAAATATAGGAGAAAACCATACTTAGGTCAGGTCTAAGATCAGGTGAATCCTGGAAAATTAAAATCATAAATGGAATCTTTCTATTCTCAAATCATGTAGAATACATTACAGAGAACTAAAAGAGTTACAGATTACAGAGAATAAATATAGGAGAAAAATGAAAGAAAGAAAAATTTTTTTGAACATACTTACCCAATCGATAGGCGTTTTCAGTGTTTTGGTCAGATTCCTCATAACAACCACACAATAGTTAATATCATAGGGAGCCTCTTCAGCTAAGTTCATACACTCCTCATAATTTCCCAAATCCATGTAATGTCCATTCAGTAGACCAGAGGGTACTTTACCAGAGGCATCTAACACTGTGAAAATGGAAAATTGAAAAGTGAAAACTGAAAATTGAGAATGAAAATGGAAAATTAAGAGCATAAAAATTATTTTTCCCAATAATCGATGACTGTAAGGTTACATATTTATTTGCAGTGCCCCTTAAATTATTTAGGGCCGGTTCATGAGCTCGGGATTTAGCTAAGTCCTAGACTAAAACGGGTGGCCACCGTAGCATCGACAAACGTTAGCCTCGACACTATGTACTTAGGGCTCTCTAGGCTGCTAACCGACTAACCAGTCGAGACAAACGTTTGTCGATGCTACGGTAGCCACCCGTTTTAGTCTAGGACTTGGCTAAATCCCGAGCTCATGAACCGGCCCTAATTGTTATAATCTATGGAGGAAGACGATAAAATTCGTACTATATTTGGGAAGTTGAGGTTGCATCATCCCTCCCCAAGGGTCATCAATCAATTAATACGGTATTCAAATTTCAAACGCTTCAACACAACTAAAATTAGCCTTGATAGCCAAATAAAATGAGCCTATAAATAAATTCAATACTTTTTTACAGAAAATCGAATAGTTTTGATGCAATACCAGAAGTTTCTATTGTGTAGTTTTATACACTTTTTACATTAATTTTTATTTTATTCAGCCTTTGAATTTTTACTCAATAATAATAATAATAATACGCGTAATTCCGTGTAACCTGGCTGGCTCAGGTCTGGTGTCAGAGTTTTCAGGTCACTCCTGATCAGTTCAGGGTCTCTGACGTGACTTTAAGCAGCCGGGACCGACACAGTGTCCTCGATACACGAGGAGTGGCTCAAGCTAAAATCTCAAGGTCTGACCTGTAGTTTTATACACTCTAGGTTACAAAGCCAGCATTTTACTCACTCGGCTTTCCATAAAAACTTTGCTCAATAAAAATTATTGATATTATTAATTCCAACTCACTTTTCAGTGCCCAAACTTCGTAGTTTTCAATTCCATCAGAGTAAATACGGCTATCTTCCCGGCAGATTTCATTTTCAACGTCAGAAGGCACGTAAAGTGATCGGCTATGCTGGCCAGCAAAGAAGTCCATATGCCCATGAATTCCAAGCTGTTTGAAACGTACAGGTAGATAGTCCCTGTTCAGTTCATACACTCTTCTTAGGTCAGTATCTGTGAATTGAAGATAAATACATTCATGAACAATGATTTTGAATTTAAACATTCAGTATTTTCAAAATACGGTTGTGAAATAATATTGTCTTAATAATTTAATAGAATAATTTTAATGCTGGGTTGCTCCAACCAGGATCAAATTATTAATTAATCACTTTTCCCTTTGTTCCATCACTTATTACATGTTAATAAGTGTTCAATCACATGTTTACTGCATGTTAAAAATAAAATTAAGCCTTTTCATGTTTGAGAGATAATCATCACTACTCTACCTGGCATAAAAATAATCTATCAACGCCTCAAATAAGATTGTCAAGACCATGTTCTATGAAGGATGTTATCATGGCAAATGACAATGCCAAATTGGCAGCTAATTTTTGGAAGAACACTGTCTAGTCATTGTGAATTCATGTAGTATTAATAATTATTTAGTGTTATGTAGAAGATTGTCAAAGACTAGATATAGCCATATTTTTCAACAAATCAAAATATTCGAAGACATTCCATCTGCGATCATAGAGCTTCTAATAAAAAAATTCAAAAAAATTAAAAGAATAAATTGATTGATAGAGCCTATAATTTTCTCTCAATCGAATACTTTGAATATTCAATATGATTTGAAAAATCTTAATATAAATAAGTTCACACAATAAAGTGTGATTTTTAAAATGTTCTGTAATGTTTTGAATGGCATCATAATTATTTTGTTGTGACATGCTTCTACATTGTAATTATGTGTTCTGGCAATAATGAATTTTGAATACCGGTACGTCATGTTCAAGAATTATAATATAATAATTATAGGGATCTGTGCTTGATTAGATTATGATCAGGACACAACATGCAAGTCCTGATCTCCAAAAAATACAGTTTCGCCATAGCCCCCTCCGAACTACAGAGGGGCTATGTAGTTTAGAGGGGACTATGGTATCGCGCGAACTGAGAGATCATACCGGTGTACAGATTGTTCGAACCTATCATCACCTAGCCTACTCAACCCACAAAACTCTAGCGAGAAGTATGATCAAATAAACAGTTTTTCAGAACTTAGAACAGGTTAATTGTGAAAAATGGTTTCATTTTAAACTGTAAATACAACAATAAATCTGACCACACCACCTATCAGCTTCAAATTGCATAAAATCATTGTTATTTTTAGAAAAATTAACAGGGAATAGAATTTTTTGGTTTTGGTTCAAATAGTTCAGTGGTTCGCCGCTAGGTTGCATGAGTATCGTTAATGTTATAAGAAGTACAGATACTTCATCTATCTGCACTCAGCTTCGTGCATAGTTTCTTATCCTCGACTGGCAAAACGTTTCCAGCCTAGTAACAAAATAATAAACTATTACGTAGAACAAATCAACTCATAACCAATACATGAAAAAAAACTTTATTTTATGAATAAAATAAAGACTAATATACCTGAATAATCTGATAATTAAACTCCTGTAATATATTAAAGTTACGAACATTGTTAACTACAAAAACTTGTTGTTTATCAGACAGAACAGGGCTGCATTAGTGGAAGGGGTGACTGGGCTGCAGCCCAGGGGCGCTCGATGTTGAATATTTCCAACGGCCGGTTTCATGTACATAGGTGTTTGATAATGGAATGACTCTCTTTTGAGTTAAGGGATATGAATTATATACCATCTCGAACCGAAACAGGGAAACTGTCAAGCTTGAAAACTTAACATTATTAAAAAACCCTATTGGGGGGAGGGGGGCTGCGCCGCTGCCTATCATTCAGCCCAGGGCGCCAAAGGTTTATATGAAATAAAGGAAGTTGATAGTTTGAGTATTTTTAAAAGAAGGCTCCGAGAATTTCTCATAGATCTGGGTCCGTACAAACTATCCGACTTCCTTGAGAGATGATTTTTGCATGTTATATGTCTTTATAAATATCTACTAAAAACTTGACGTGTCATATGCTGCAGGAGCGTTGCTCCCGAGATGCAGTTATATGTGACGAACCAAATAAATAGATAAATAATGCGATCCTGAGATGGAAAATAGTATAAGATCTTTTAATAATAAGTGCAAATTAATTCTTCATTTGAAAACTTGATTGGTGGGTAGAATGGGGAGATCTCGGCATCATTTATTCATTTCATTAAGCTTGTAGTTCGTTTATTGGAGTTGCAATACAGTATCACTATTGAGCCAATGAATGAATAATAATAAGAGTCTGAGCGAGTATATAATTTTTTTAGTTTGTAACGATATAAACTGCGTTGAATCCTAAATCATCATCTAAGTTTTGACTGATTTCCATCTATAGGCGCTCATTGACAGGGAAAGTAGAGAGAAGCAAAGGCTTGCTCTCAAAAACTTGTTTTTATAAAATGTTGGGGGGGGGGGGCACATGCCCCCCGGCGCGACGCCTATGTTTGTGCTTACACTAAACTCCAACCATTTTTCAAATTTTTTATAATTTTTAATTCGATTCAGTCTACAAGAAATAATTCTACAACACTTACCGGCCCATACATTCGTCAATCCAATGCAGCCTAATATGAAAATAATCCAAATCACACACATTCTATGAGAGAACATCACATAAATATAACTATTTACACAACATACTCTAGTGAACTTTTGTACAGTTTGAGGTTTCTAAAGCAGCGACTAACACAATACTAAGCAAATTCAAAATGATTCTGGATGAAAAGACTTGAAGTTTGAAAGACTTTTGGATAACTAGCTTAAAATCACCTTCACTACTACACAGAAAGTCAAAATGATTCACTACAGAGGTTCATGCAAGGCCTGGTGCAAAGCTTTTGATTATTACCAGGCATTTCTGGTTTTCCCATTGTTTTACTTTTGACCCACCTGATAAGAATCGCAAAAGTGAGCAATTAAAATTGAAATTGAAGGCAGAAAAATCTCCCAATTGGTTTCCTTGTTCGCATATCAATTGATTACTATTGTCCTTGTATTCACACCATTAACACAGGTCCTACGCATCTGTGAGTAAATAGAATGAAAATGTTTAAGGATGTTTATGTGAAGATGTATAGCAGGATTCTTTTAAATTGTCAGAAGACAGCTGATTGATGTACGCTCGTTTACTGACGTTAAATCAGCTGTTTTCTGACAAGTTAAAAGAATCCTGCTATACTGGAGAACCATCTGTTCTTTCCTACTGGACTCAAACGATTCCTAGGAGAAAATAGGTAGTATTCTATTGTACGATTACTTTTGTTTCTATTGTCTTTTTAGTACAGTGACATTCATTTTGACGCTTGGCATTAGATAGATAGAGAGATATCATTTCTCGACGTTGTTGATGACCGTAGAGTACGATGGCAAAGAAATAATATCTCTCTATCTATCTATCCAATGCCAAGTGTCAAATTAAATGAATATCAATATATTCATATGCTTCGAATTTGCAGTTTTCTTACTGCATTCTTGTATTCTTCATCATATATTTTTATTATTAGCCTTCTTATAATCCGCTCTTATAGCCTTCTTATAATCTGTCATAGGAAGGCTTCCAATTCATAGAAGTTAAGGAAGGATGCAAGGAATACAGGAAGGTGTGATAGTCCAGTACAGATCAGAAAACCGCCTGCACTGAGACTAGGCGTACACCGGTTAGTCAAGACAAGACAAGACGAGATTAGTCACGTTTAGTCACAGTACTTCACATAGTGCTAATAAAGCAACACACACCGATTATTAGTCATTGCATCAGTGTGACATGCTTCATAAGCTACTATGTGAATTACTGTGACTAAACTCTTCTTGTCTTGTCTTGACTAACCGGTGTACGCCTAGCCTTATTGGAAGGAATTTGATAGAGTGCGAAAGTCTTTATATCTAATAATAATAATTCCGTGTAACCTGGCTGGCTCAGGTCTGGTGTCAGAGTTTTCAGGTCACTCCTGATCAGTTCAGGGTTTCTGGCGTGACTTAACGACTGTTTTCTAGGCAGCCGGGACCGACATAATATAATTATATATACATTACATAATATAACAACACTAACAGAGGAGTTTATTCAAAAAATTTCAACATTATACAGCAAATATATAGGCTAAGTCTCATATCTAAATTTGAGTTCTAGTGAACTTGTATTTAGGTGGCCCCCACTATATAAAATATGTGTCGTTGGGGCCACAAAGTAGGCCTACAAGTTCACAAGAACTCGCATTCTGTATTATGTGGTCACTGATATAAACTCATATTATATTTGCTGTATAATATTGAAATTTTCTGAATAAACTCCTCTGGTAGTGTTGTACCCCCACGACCAGAGAAATTATTATTAGGCCTACCAATTATTACATGATATAGTAGGCTACACAAATAATAGGGTACGATAACAATGAATTCTAAGAATAGAGGAAATATTGATTATTAAAAACAAAAAATTGACTGCTTGTTCCATATCAGGATAATTCGGAAGAGAATCTAGCGAATTCGTGAAAAAGAGTCCTCACTTCATTTCAATCATTCAATTGTTTTCGGCGAATTTCAGGTCCAATGAAGGATTTCCTGCATTGCTGAGCTAACAATCAAATTTAATCGCTCATACAGATCCTTTGCAGATAAGGTTGTGATAAATGACGTCATACATGATTCCAAGTTGCACAACATACTACTTTTGCATTGCTTGTAAAAAAATCCGTTCTTATTAATTTCCACCGACTTCTAAGATTGTATTTTTCATTGACTCGGATTTTAATGATGGGGTAGGGGAAGAACAAGCTCTCATAGTTTACTGTTTCGGATGCTATATCATTATCAAATAAACATGTGAAATGGTTTGAAATGATTCCAAACGATCGTAATATTTCTCTCTGCTATCTCCAAATTTGCCGAATAATAAATAAAAAAATAAATGATTTATTTTCCAAAAAACTAATACTACTACAAATACAAATTTACAAACATCCACAGTTATTTATAAAGAATTGCGTTAGCAAAAGATAAAAAATGTGTTACAATACAAGAGTTCCTGTGTGGAAAATGAATAATATCTAAATAATAGTTGAAAATCATGCATCAGAACAACATCCACAGAAATAATGATGGCAGTGACCCTAATAGTTCTAATGGACCAATTTACAAGCAGATTGCAGAAAAACAAAGGATAGCGAATCAAAAATGATTGTGAAGGTTTTATTTGTATTTTGAAAATATTCACGGTTTAATTGGGTTCAAAAATGGGAAATAAACCTTTCCTAATATAAATTACATATAAATATATCATAAAATCATTCATAATTATAATTATACTTCGAAGTGTAAATGGTTTATTATATAGGTAGGCTAATTGAAGAGTATGAATTCCCTATCATTCAAGCTAGAAAACAATACTGGATGACAGTATTAATTGAATATCATTGTAACTATTAGGCTAGGCGTACACCGGTTAGTCAAGACAAGACAAGACGAGATTAGTCACGATTAGTCACAGTAATTCACATAGATGCTTATGATTACAGTGAAGGGTGGAAAGGAAAAATATATGAACAATCAGCAAGCTGACAAAAGGATTTGATGTGTGATTTTGAAAGGGTGATTCAAACTTTATTAGATTGGGTCGATTATTGTGCATATTGGAATCGAATCAATTGCTCGGACGCCTCCCAGCCAATACGGTACAGCCTCCCCCCGTCCATCCTCTTCCTGTACACTGCCAAACTGCAGGCCTCTGCTTCCTTAATCTTCTCAGGCACATTCCTATATAAGATATGAGCCAGGTATGAGAGATTCGTCAGTTCTAAGCCATGTGTCAGCTGTGGAATTTCAAAGTTGTAAGTGGATCTAAGACGTGTAGGATAGTGTTATAATTGATTATTTCTCCTAAAAGCTCTACTTTGTGTTTCCTAATAATATGAATTAGCAAAGATTTAATGTCTCACATTTTAGAACTGGGAACTCTGAAAATAATAGTATTGTAGGATATCTATGATTTTTTTTTCAAAATTGTTTTTATTATAGCTCTTCGAGTTACACTGTTCATTCCACTTAATTTTATTGAATGTTAATTGATTTTGATGAAACATTTTTTATCGTGTACCAACACCTTTATAAAAAGATTACAATTTACTGATCGTTTCGTCTTGTTCTGTTGATAATTGGCTTTCTATTTAGCCTACACTTTATTAAATCCTATTAATAAATAAATTTATGTAAACACTACTATAACTACAATAGTTATAAGTATTATAATACCTCAAATCCACGCTCAGATTTTTTCTTTGTGGATTTCATTTTTCAGGTTGTGATACTTTTTATCCATAATTTTCGAAGGCCGGTATTACACTATAATAGTACTATGTCATATATATATTTTATCAAATACATGATAATATATATTATGTTCTCTCTAGGAGAACATATTAGGCCGGTATTACACTATAATAATAGTTGAATGTCATACATCTATTATAAAATATCTTTGAGGAAAAATATTAAAGTGCAATTGACCAATTAATATTATAATTATAGCAGGATGCAATTAACTTGTCATAAGTCAGCTGATCGACGAGCATATGATCACAATACTTAACCTACAAATGCTGAATCTCGCAGATTATTGAAAAGGTCTTTTAAAAAGTTATTCTATGAAAGGTCTTCTTCAAAAAGGTCTTTTAAAGGCCTTTAAGACTTTCAAGCCTTTTGATTATTGTGTCGAAATCACTGTTTAATTATTACTGGATCAGCTGACTTATGACAAGTTAATTGAATCCTGCTGTATTGAAATATGATCATATGTTTGGGTAATATAATATGTTTTCCTACAGATAGCATAATATTATCGTGAACATAATTATACTGTTTGATAGAGGATATGACATACAGATAGAACTATTATAGTGTAAAACCGGCCTCACATAAACATATGATATGATCATAGGCTCAACTATTACAATATTTAATTGTAATAATTGTAACTATTACTATTACAATATATTTTTGATCATATTGAGTAAAACGACTTGAAGTTCTCCTAGAGAGAACATCGCTATCATAATAGATAATTTGTTTAAGTCTTAATTGTTATGAATACAAATTATATGCATAGATTTAATGTGCGAAAGGTGTGTGAATGTTAGCATTCAAAAAACTTTTTTTAATATTATACTTTGCTCCCGCTTGCAAACAAATTCTAATTGAATTTAGCAAGCAGTATCTTATTTTGGATAATATTAGTTATTTTATGAAAGACAGTACATTATTTCGCTTTATTACTCTGTATATTCATGATATTTTATAAAATACTTGTATGCCTATAATGTATATTTCATGTACTTGTAATATTTTTTTCCAAAATAAAGAATTATTTGATTTGATAGATAAGAAACATAGAACTATTATAGTCTAATACCTTTGTTTGTACCTATGACTGAGTAGAAAAATACTATTTCAGAATAGTAAGCTAGTTCAAGTATTAATCCACTGTGAAATATAATAGATAAATAAAGTAATATATTGTATAGTTGCAATTACACACGAAACCAGATAAACCAGAATTAATTCAGAAAACCAGATATTATTATAGGCCTAGTGATTTGTAGTCTAGCCATATACCGTATCGTTCAAAAACGTACAAGAATCTCCACATGTAGACCTTGTATAAACTACTGTTTTGAATGAATTAATTTCTATTGTCGTATGTGTATTGTGTATGCTATCCTGTTGACTACCGTCAGCGTACAACCTATTGTACAGCACTAGTGCAAGTTGTATATTGTGCTTATTTGATAAACTATCCTCTTGAAGGATGCTTGTTCCTGGGATTATATTTATTTTCGCTTACCATGGATTGGCGAACGTATGCGCTGGTAAGAGTCTGAAATTTATTAGTTTTATTTTATTCATTAATTTGTTCGTCTATTCTTGAAATTTTATCGAGTACAAACCCCTTAAATAATGGTGAAATGAGTTATACACTCATTAGAAAACTCTAAAAATATTTGAAAAACAGTAGGCTTTTAGTTAGGTACACTGATGGTGATGAGTGGTGAGAGTGATTTATTTATCTATTTTTTTATTCTTTAAATTTGTTCTTCTAGTCTGAAAATTTCATTGTGCACAAATCCCTCAGATGGTGAAATGAGTAAACTTATTGGAAAAGTCTAAAGGTGCGTTTAGACTATGTAACTTCAGTTATAAAACATTTGTTATATAACAAGTTTCACAAAAATGTTATATAAAAAAATGAATACTTTTGTGTAGTGTCAGCTGTTGTTATATAACAAAAGTTACAGAAAACTTGTTACATAACAAATGTTTTATAACAAAGTTATATAGTCTAACGCACCTTTAAACGATTATAAAACAGTAGGCTTTAATTATTCTTTAATTTGAATTGGAACCGTATTTATTCATTTATATTGTATTGATCTGAATAGAATATTACATAGGAAGTTATTGATACCAAATACAGAATAATAGTTGAAATTATTACTATATTATCTATTACTAGTGTTGTAGGCCTATAACATTGTATTGAAATGGAACCTGCTAAAGAACTTACGGGTTTAGCAGAACATAACACTGTCAATTTGAAGTGTCTCAATTTTCAATCAAGTTTTGAATTAATTTTCAATAAAATTGCGAATTAATTTTAAATAGAACTTATTAATATTGATTTGTTAAATTTATTTACATGAAATTACCAGACATTGTGCGTCTATTATAGAAGCTCACTAATGCGATTTTGATTACTATACGAGTATTTATGTTAATTTCTGGAGTTAATCTGATGTGTTGGTGTATTGTTTTAATTGGTGTGCCATCTGATAAAATCGTTCCATTCAACTCGTTTACGTTTACAATGAAGTAATGAAATGAGATTATGTTTATAGTCGTTAGCTTTTAGTTTTACAATACTCTTTCAATATAAAGTTCATCAAAGCTTCCCTAAAATGAGGCAACATGTTATAATTAATCGCCATCAATTGACGAGTGAATAATATTTCAAAACAATTTTTGTAGTCATTAGCTTTTAGTTTTACAAAACTCTTTCGATATAAATTTTATTAAAGCTTATGTAAAATGAGGCAAAATGCGTTATAATCAACGCCATTTGGCGAGTGAATATTTCAAAATAGTTTATTGTCATTGGTTTTTAGTTTTGCAATCCCCTTTCAACACAAAGATTAACAAAACTTATCTAAAAAGTGGTGATGTGATATTATAAGTATAAGTGATTTGCTGGCGAACAAGAGTTCTCTTATGCTAGGCGTACACCGGTTAGTCAAGACAAGACAAGACAATATTAGTCACGTTTAGTCACAGTAATCCACATAGTTGCTTATGAAGCATCACACACTGATGCAATGACTAATCTGTGTGTATTGGTTCATAAGCAACTATGTGACTAAACGTGACTAATCTTGTCTTGTCTTGTCTTCAACTTTCAGCCTACTAACCTATATAGTAGTGCCACAGTATGTGAATGTAATACAGTATCTATGAGTGTATAGGCACTATATTGTATTGTTTTTCATGGCAAATAAATCATTCTATTCTATTCTCATAATAAGCACGTGACAATATTTCAAAATAGTTCATCTCAATTCTCAGATACCGGTCTCAGAAGAATGTATAGAGCTGAACAGGACTATCTTCCTGCATCGTTTCAAACAGCTCAAGCATTCATGGGCATACGATGGGACTTCTTTGTCGGTATCACAGCAGGCCTCTCTACATTCCTTCTGACGTTGAAAATGCGATTTGTCGCGAGCATAGTCGTCTCTACTCAGATGCCATTGAAAACTACAAAGTATGGGCTCTGAAAAGTGAGTTGAAATGTTATTGAAGAGTATAGCAGGTTTCTTTTAACTTGTCAGAAAACAGCTGATTTAACGTTAGTAAACGAGCGTACATCAATCAGCTGTTTTATGACAATTTAAAAGAATCCTGCTATACCAGCGTCCAAAAAGCTGTGAAAGCAGCGTCCAAACGCTGTGATTAATTGTATCGACTTATTGCAGACTAGCCATCCATTTGGAACCGTTTTTGTCAGAAATAAGCGACCAATCATCCGAAATAATGCTAACATTGAATCAAATGCCTACTGTTCGAACATTGGACGCTTTCTGACAAAAATGGTTCCAATGGATGGCTAGTCTGCAATAAGTTGATAAATTATGTTAGTTGATAATTATATTATAATTTATCGCAGCGTTTGGACGCTGTTTAAGAAGTATATATTAAATATTATTAAAAAGCCTGGTCTCTAAAAAGTAAGTTAATGTATTATTTGAAATGCTATTAAAAAGTTATAGTATGAATGAAGTTATTAGTGCTAATAGAAGTTATTGTATAGAAATTATATTAAATAAAGTATTATATACCTGCATTGTTGAAAATTATGAGCTATAGAAAGAAATTTCAAACATAATTAATGATTTCCATTATAAATTGAAGTTGAGTGGCTTGATTCCTTCGAGCGTCATTAGAAACGGATGAGATATAACGAATTTTTGAGTGGAGTTTTCCTGAATGAATAATGATTATTATTATTTTACTAGAAAATTTACAAATTAGACTTAACTGACTATTCTATTGTCTATTGAGACAAATTAGATTCATTATACTAGAATTATAAGTTTTGTGGTTTCACCAGTTTCGTGGATGTAGCCTACTAACAGGCCACAGTCCATCAAAGAATATAGTTATCATGTCATCTTTCTAAGAAATTAATTATAAGAAAAACTTTCTTATTAAAGAAAAAAATAATAATGAATGAATAAATATAACTCAATCGCTAAGGATATGAGTACAGCCTTGAAAAAGGTGAATTTCCATTATAAAAAAAAAGATTTTGATAATACATAAATGAATGAGAAACAAATTATACAGAACAAAATAAAATACTGTACGGGAAAAAACTGTTCTCGATTATTGGGAATAATTGATATGCTCTTCATTTTCAATTTTCTATACTTTCCATCTTACATTTTCCATTTTCACAGTGTTAGATGCCTCTGGTAAAGTACCCTCTGGTCTACTGAATGGACATTACATGGATTTGGGAAATTATGAGGAGTGTATGAACTTAGCTGAAGAGGCTCCCTATGATATCAACTATTGTGTGGTTGTCTTCAGAAATCTAACTACTTCACTGCATTCGCCTATTGATTGGGTAAGTACAGTATAATTATGGTCATCAATCATTAGAGAATACCAGAGGCTAATTTGAAATTGAATGGGAAACAAGATATGGCTGCATAACATGCATCTGGAACCTGATCTTTCCAATGCACATTGCACAAGGTTGAAAAATCGTTTAAAATATTGTTAGATAAGAGAAATTGCATTTAAAAAATAAGAGGCAAGGCTTGCCGTACAAGATAATCGATTATTAATTATTATTCGAATCTAAAAGTGCAGCATAGACACGAGAAAACCTGCTACAAGCTTTGTATGTGAACGCGTACACTTGATAAAGTACAATCTTTGCACAACTGCATCAATGTCAGTGTAATTAGGAAGTGCTTGCAATAATTAAAGCACAAAATCATGTGTGAAAAAGAGCTATTATTTCAAAATTGAAACCTGAATAGTTCAGAAAGCTGATTATTTAGTAATAATTTTGAAAAATCCCCATGGGGAAATCCTCTGGTATTTTTCCATAAAGTCATTAGTCATTTCCATGATCATTTGCACTCTTCTGGAGCAAATAAAAGAAATAATGATAGTTATCTAGTTTTTTCATTTGCACTTATGTTTTCTAAGTCATTAATTTTTGTTATTTTCACAGTTGTACTTGAATATTAAGATTCGAGATTAAATTATGATGACGATAATAATAATAATGAATTTTATTCCTTTAAGCAAATCATACAAATAATTTCACTTGAATAACAGGAACTAGAGTTGACCACATTATCCAGTATTCGTGGTCAACTTGGAAAAATGAACAAATTAATAACCAGATTCCAGAACTTAAAATGAACAAAAATTTGCCAATTTTGACCCTGAAGCATCACGTTTCCATTGAAAAGCGTCCTTATAATTTTAAAAGTAGATTTAATTACTAATTACCTACAATTCAAGACTTAAATGGTTGGTAGGCCAAACAGTTTTCAAAACAGCTTCAAACAGATATAGGTAGCTTTTTAAAGTTCATCAAATATTCCATCAATGCTAGTTTTACTGGGCTACTGTTATTAAGATGACAAGAATCTCTCAGCCTAAAAATCACAGTGATATATTTGATAAACTTATAATTTTATTGATAATCCTGCAAGGCTGTATTAATATTGTAATTAAGCTCTTTATTGGAGAAATCTGAACCAATCCTGTGAGTTGTACAGGAAAAATTATATTATGTAGATCTGTTCAGAATATGATTATGTGATAGTTTCGGCTTTCAAAATGAAATTATTTATTATTATTTCAGGACTCAATCGAAAGCAGGCCTGAGCATACTATGGGAGGGGCCCCATTCCTTAGGCCCTACCTTCGCATAGGCATTTGCCTACCAGCTTCATGTAATATCAAAGATTTAACTCAACATTACTCAAATGTGGTATCAAAGTACAAAATGTCGGCCTTTTTCGATAAAAACAGTTGTACTTCAGGCAATGAACGAGTAAATCTTGAAAAAAAGGACTGGTTTGCAATTTTTGTAACAATTTTAACAGCAACGTTATGTGTTGCGGCTACTCTTAACGATTATTTAAGGAGTCATTTCAACTTCAAAACAAATGGTGAGTTATTCCCGTTACCGGTATTGAACAGAATTGAATTTTATTAGATTCCAAAAAAATATACCAGCATGAAATTGTACAAACAAAAATTATACGAAGAAACAAACAATATTGATACAAAGCATACTCTTTAAATAAGGGATGAATTATAAAATAAAGAATCAACTCTCACTTGAACCGCGCAAGAAGGTGTGAGATTGTAAGTTCATATAAATATTGAAATAGAATTTAAAAGAAAGATTTTAGAAGAAGGAATAATTTTCTAACAATAAAGAAACAATTTTTCAAATACTCGTACCGGTACTTTATTGAAGAAGCAAAACTAATCATACTTCTAAAAATAGAAAATAGCAATGCTAAACAATTAAGACAAAATAATAACTAAGTGTACTGAGTTATTAAATAATGTATTGAGTTTAGTTCCTAAAATTCCCCATAGATAAAGCTAAGAAAGTTTTTCCAAAAGAAGTACAGTGACCAGTAATGACTGTAAAAGGTAGGATTCCATTGATACGACTTAGTTGCTGTCAGCTGCAGATAGTCAAAATATCAACTACCGTATTTAAAACTGTATTTTAGAAAATTCAAGTGAGCGGCGTTTTGCGCTACACGGGGAGAACTCGTCTATATTGACCTCGAAATGTTTGGTGCTCCATATAAACAATATATTAATCATTGTTTTCACTCCATAACGTACAACCAATAAGTGTCGCTGCGCTAAAAAAATCGCCTTTTCTCACTACAGTATTATACAGTATAATGATATTTTCATGAAAAAACCTGCCAATTCAACTAACAGTTCAACTAAAATTAGGTACTGTATTTCCTGTTTATTCATTCACAATAGTTACAGAACCGAGTTAATATTTCAATCCCTCTTCAACTGAACAAAATAATACAATATTCATCAATGTTTAATCGATCTTGGAACCTTTGGATTATCATACCGGCGCTTATCGCCCTCGGCGACAGACCACTCCAACGTTGAATGATGTTCTCTTTAAATTACAATATTATTATATTTCAGGTGCCTTCGTTGATATTCTGCAATGTTTCTCGCTGTATGGAAATGGAGAATTGATTCTAAAAAGCACAAGCCCTGATGAGCCTCTAGCTGTTCTGCATGGACTGAGAGCTTTGTCAGCATTTTACATTGTCATGGCGCATCATTTCATCACCAACCATTTATTTCCAATGATCAATAACAATAAATTGACAACGGTAAGTAATTTTAAATTTCAACTTATATTTAGAATTTCTGTTGATGTTCCGGAACTCCACGATAAAAGAGAACACTGTTATTGATGTTGTCAATTATTTCACTTCACTATTTCTACAGTGTTACTTTATTTCGTATTTCGCCAGGCTCCATTGGGAGCCTGGCTAATCGTTAGTAAGGCTAGTCAGTCACTCCCCATATTTTATATTGCACTATATAGCTGCTTAACACAATGTTACCCAGCAGTGCTTTGTTCCCATCACTGGGTTGCGAAGACTAGCTTTTATGGTTGAGATGTCAATGTGCTAACCACACGTTACATCTTTTCTGGTTAATGATCATTCACCTCTGCTGATTCAGTCAAGTGGATGTGAAACTGGCAACCAGCTGGTAGGCCTAAGCCCACATAGGGCTGTTGAGCCATTGACAAACAAAAAAAAACTTTATTTCGTACTGTTGAAAGTGTGACTGGTGAAGCCCCAAAACCGCGGTCCAGTATATAAGTCAACAAATAAATAAATATCGTGGAATGCACCGTATATTTTCATACCTCTTTTCTTCTAATACGTGAGTTGATAGGTACGGTACCTACTAGATTTTAGTTCTATCATATTCAAAATACTGTATAATATTAATATTACTGTATTGTATTTCTCACTATAATTTCGTAGTTTTCAAGGTCAATTCTCAGTGATCCGTTCATAATGAGTGAGCTGGCAGTGGATTCTTTCCTATTAATGAATGGACTGCTTCTGGTTCACTCCACTATAAAAAGGAAGTTAACAAAGAAAAAATTTGATGTTCCACTATTCTATCTACACCATGTGTTTAGGTGAGTACAATCCAATCTTATTAATCAGCTTTACAATAATGTATTTTTCACAGGGAAACAATGGTGCAATCCTTTTTCATAGGAACCGTATATTGAAAGAGATTCGCAAAACTAATTACAAAAATCAAATCAGAATCGAATTTATTGCCATTTTCAATTGAAACAAACCATTCTTATCAAATCAAATCATTAATAGTAAAAAACATCAAAAATGTTCCAACAACGTCAATATGTTATTTCCTTAATATATATAATCATCTATACTAACAAATAACTTATAAACGACGAATATAAGTCTTTATGTACGATTTAAAAACATAATTATCAGAGAAAATTTCATATTATTATAATGGGCCCTCCCTGAAAAGCAAATTAAAACTTGAGCTGTAGAAGAGAGTTCAAATAACGTTATAAGTAATTTGGGTAGATGTATAGGGTAATTAAAATATAGTACGATAAGAAAACATGAATGAATAGTGATCACAAAATGTAGAAAGATAGAATAGGTAATAATATGAAACCAATCCTATTAAAGGATCAGACATACTAGACTAGTGGATTCGATTTCAACGTTAAACGTTTTGTACTAACTTACACTTTTTATTGAAAAGTTATGTCCTTAATTACTAGAGAAAAGTGTTTTTCAAAAATTGGAACTCAATCTCAATGCATGGATGCTTTTACAGGATAGTACCGGGATATTTCTATCAACTTCTTATAGCTTCGACAGTGTTTATACATTTAAATGACGGCCCTCTATGGAAATACTACACAAATACCATAAGAGAGTACTGCCAAGAAACCTGGTGGACTCATTTGATATTTCTCAACAATTATATCAAGCCTGATAAACAGGTGGGATTGATCAATTCATAATTTCGGTTTTTTTAATTTTCATTTGATAATATCCATTTATATCTCTGTTTGCATCTGTTTATAGGCATAGACCTACTACAAGCTTATTAATTACTTGTAATGAATTTTAATAATATTAATTATTGTGTTTTATATCTATTCGTTTTTCAATTGATTAAATTCTATTGATTTTAAAAACTTTTACTGAAACAGATTCAGTCTGATAAAGTCCAACACCAGGACAAAACGATTTTCACTCAATTCAATTTATTTAGCTAAAATAGAAATACAAAATAAGTAAGTCTATAATCTAGTACAAAACAATTTATAGTACAATTATAAAATTGGAGCTATTCACAGGTAAATATAGTTATAGGCACCAGCGGCCAAAGTTAGACTTGAACGCCAGCAGTGAGCTACATTGCTTGTAAATCCAAGATAAAATAATTGTGACTAAAATATAAATGTTTTATAGATGTTATAGTTTTTTATTAGAATTCAAATCATTACAATGTAAGTTACACGTTTATTTCTACATAAAAGTTTTCAAAATCAGTGGAATGATATAATTACTGATTCTTTAACAATAATTTGCTTCATCGGTATTTTGAGAAATTATTATCAACAAGAGCCTACATTCTAAACAAATTACTGGTTTCATAATAAATATTTTCTCTCATAGTTCTATCAGTGGATTGTACGATAGTTAATCAAATATAATAAACACTTTAAAATGAAGTCTTTTGAAGGAGCTCAATATAGTTTTCACCAGAGATATAATAATATTCATAGTAATTTTTCTGAGATTTTTTTCAGTTCTCTAAGATTTTTTTAGTTACCTGTGATCTTTTTACTTCTCTGTGATTCAACCTTTTAATATAAATCATTGATGTATAGAGCCTTCATTGGATTTGTTCTATCAGATGACGTCATTTTACTGCGGTTAAATTTAATTGGCTTTCGTACAATCGGCAGTATGTGTTTGAGAACGTTTTTGGCAATGGCAACTAAGTTAATTATGCTTCATTTCAACAATACTTCTATAGATATAGATCCATCGCTCTTTGTTGATGAATTCACATCTCTGTTAAAAATATCAATGTGATAATCAATTTACTATATTTTTTTCAGTGTGTACCTTCAGATTGGTACCTAGCAGTTCATATGCAGCTGGTATTCCTATCACCACTAATTTTGATACCGATTTTCAAAGGAAAGAAAATTGTTCCCCTAGTGATTGTTCCGATACTATTTGTGATAGCAAACATTATTTCGATCTCAATCACCTACTTCAATGACTTTCCTGGCACTTTTTATTCTGACAGGTAGAGTAGAAGATTCAATACATTATTTCATTATTCAATTTACAAATTTTCTAATTCTACATTTCCTACAAATAGTCATATTTTACTTCGTAACTATATACTATAGGCGTAGCAAGTATAAGATAGGGAATAAAATACAATGTACCGTATTCCGATACGGAATTTATTTGCCTTACACATACGGATATTATATTCTTATGTATCTTCATTGATCTTCCATTAAATTGAACTTCAATTCATAGGAGATGTCTATTCTTCAAAAATATTTGTTTACTTTTATGTAACTACACTGAATAAGTATTATGGTTTACAGTGAACTAATAATTATCATTTCAGCATATAAATGTATATTGGACTTTCCAAATAATTGGAGTGGTCCGTAGCCGAGGGCGATAAGCGCCTGTCTGATAATCCAAAGGTTCCAAGATCGAATACAATTATTAACTTAATTTATTAAACAATATTGTTTGAATATTCTTCAGAAAATATAATTATACTGTATATGCGAGAGGTACTGTAAATCATATTCTGTAAAGAGAGAAACAATCAGTTATTATTTACTACACAAATATTGAAAAATAAATTAAATAATATAGCCTATCTTCTTATAAAGACAACGTTCTGCTTTCAAACCAGCGAGAGGGCAGCGGGAGCTGCAGTAGCGCTATCTCTTGGCAAGAGTGAGAACTACTACGAGTTCTAGCTATAGATAGTCTACAGGCCAGAGCGCGATATAGTAATAGAAGTCAACGCTAGTCACTTGTGTAGAGGCAGTTTCAAACGTCCGGCTCAATTTTTTAGTAATTTCGACTTTTCTCGCTTTTCCATCGCATTTCAACGTCGGAAAAAGTTCAATTCTTATGGAAACCAAGCTGATAAATCGAATAAGATAGGTTTCAAGCACCTATGTGCAATAGTTTTTCAGTAAAATCAATTTAAACACAAAAAACTTATTCGTTTTTAGGTTTTTTAGGGATAACTTGAAAACTCTCACAGTTACATTCTTGAAACATTTTTTATACGATTCTACAGAGAATTTCACGTAATATAAGTTGATTTTGCAATGTTAAATACCTCAAATAACTCTAGAAAAAAATAAAAACCTCATCATTTTTTGCATTTTTGACAGCCTGTAACTCAATAACGAAGGGTTTCCGGGTATGGGTTTATCGGATGTTCCTATCCTAGAATTCAATGATTGATAATTTCTCCAAAGGATATTGTGATTCATGAAGGTTGAAATTTTTTTTTAGTTTTTATTAATTTTTTCAATGACCTCGATATAAAAGGACTCAAAACTAGCTTCATTTGATTCCGTGACATATTCTACATATGATAGGTATTTTTTGGAACCTTATATTGTCCTACAGAGTCCAGGGTAATTAAAAATTCATTTTTCAATGACCATGCATTACTTTAGATTTTTGATTATTAAAAAGCATGTGATACAATTATAGATCTGAAAATGTGATGACACATGGAAAATGAGTTGGAAAATCGAATGAAGATGGTTCGAAACATGTAACTATGTCAGTTTTCGCACACTGGATGAAAATTCGCGGAAAATCATGCTTTTTTTATATGCGTTTTTCTGTTTTTTGATGATATCTCAAAAACTATTAGAGCTATCCTCTTGAATTTCAGCTCAAACGATTTCCCATCACAATCTACATAGAATGACACCAATTTCAACTCTTCTTATCATTTAGCAACTTGATAAAAAAATAAAAAAGATGAAGTTTTTTGCATCTTTGACGATTTTTTACTCAATAACGGTGCATTTGCGGACCATGGTTCATCAGATGTTCCTATCCTAACTTTTTCTGAAGAATCATTTGCGTTATTTGTATTCCGCTATCTCGAAGTTGCAAATTTTTTTAATAGAGTTTTCAGCATTTTGTCATTCTTAAGGAAATATATCGCAAGGAAGAAGCATCGACTATCGATCATACTGTTAGTCGACAGACATCGATTTAGAAATTATCGATGTATTACGAATTCGTAGACTTCATAGTTTATCATTTTGCTGCTAGATAGCAGAGGATGTCCTTTTTATGAGTGAATGGCTACCCGCTGCTTGGAACTGTCAATTAACGTTTGAATTCTGATTTTTGTATTTGAAAGTAATTAAAATTTAAAAAATATTGTTTCTTAAACAATAAAATAGAACATTCTGGAAGCTTTTTGTTAAGACGTTGAAACACTGAATAAGCTTCTGAAATTCGAGATTTTTCTTCTCTAGAAACTTAGAACTCACTATGCACGGTCAATAAGAATTAAATGTATCGTATTTTACTCAGTATTCGGAAAAATAATGAATAGTTTAATTATCTCAAAAAGATTTTCAAGTTTTTAAATGAAAATTTATGATTTAAGCATCGCAAAAGATTCCGTTAGGTATTAATATTGTTCCCAAATGATTTTGAAATAATATACTGTATAGGCTATATTTATTTTTTTAAATGTAATTTTTTACATCCATAGAATATTACACAACAGATACTATATAATATTATTTCAGCTTTATCCTGTTATGTCGAAAATATAGTTTGAATGTCGAATCATCTATTTTTACAGAATAAAAATTCAAATGCATTACCAATATATTTTTCAGATTGGCCATGAGAGAAGATATATTTGCTACTGACTATTTACCAACTCACGCTAGAATATCTCCTTGGCTCTTGGGTATACTGGTTGGATATCTACTATGTCAAGAGGGTGTAAAAATTTCAAAGGTAGTACCGTACAGCTTATTATCATACTTCAATGCAACTCAATTCAATATTTAAAAATGCGGTTTCTTGTTAGCAATCAATACTTCATGGTGATATAATATAGTGTTTGTAGTAGGTTTCGAATTTATTAAACAAAATTGAAGCAATAACAATTATAATTATCTTTATTACTCTGCAATATCATATGAGGGCACAAAAATCTCATAGGTATGAAAGCACAATACCGGTACAAAAATTATGTCCACTTTGTAAAATAATAATTGATCACTGGATAAACTGTGAGTTTACTATTTCAAAATGTTGAGCTTTCTTCCAACTTGTTCAGTTATTGTTCACAAATTAACTTTTGATATTAGGTTCCTGCAATCGGGTTTTAGATTTTAAACAATTTACTTAGACCTATAGACTGCAGACCGTATAATAAAATGACAGTGATCGAGCTTTCTCACTGGTTTTCCCACTGTGAATGATCGAACCTTTTCACTGTTTAACTCTTGCAAATTACCACATCTGAAGAGCTATATGAAATAGTTTTCCTCACTTAAAACTTTATGTATCAAAAAACATACGACATATTGCAAACAAGTCATAATTATAAAAAGAGGAGTAAGTTTATACATATCATAATATAAGATCCAAAGACACAACTTCTTGACAGTAGGCCAGATATTATTCTTTTACAATATTACTTTACACCATCAAAAATCATACAAAATAACATGATACGCAAAGATGTCATAATATTATTACCCGTAAAGAGAAGTACCTATATCGCATAAGATCTGAAGACAACTTCTTGTCAGTAGGTCCGATATTAATTTTTTTACAATTATTTACAAAGTAAGTTTCAACATAATTAAATTTGGTCCTGCGAGCTTAATCGAATCCTCATCATTTCAGACACAAGCTATCTATGGGTGGGTTCTTTCAACATTACCATTCGCATGTATAGTCGCCATCTCAAGGTACATACATTGGGAAGGAGTTCAACACACTCTGACTCTCTCTTCCATTCATAATGGACTGAATAACACCGCCTGGGCCATACTTATGGCATGGATAATTGTAGCATGCGAGACTGGATATGGAGGTGAGTTTTGAATTATTATAGTTTTTTCTATTCAGTCATATTTCATCAAATACTTGAAATTGAAAGCGGGTTGGTCCCAGTGGCAGAGGCGAGGCTAATCGGTGAGATTAGATAAGAGACAGCGCCTACCACTCCCGTTGTATCGGTGACCGGCTCCTCTAAATACAAAAATTTATGAGCTTCAAAATCGCTTCCCGGTGGTTCGGAACCCACCTAAAGCTGTAGGTCCATTCATATCTCATCATCATCCTTCCATTACCCACGCACAAGCTTAGAGCTTATGTGGGCATCATCCCTAGCAAAAAAAAACGTTTTACTCACATTATTTGACAAAAGTGAGACTGAAAGATATAATATAGGCCTACAATAGAATTTTCTATAATATCAGGCATTTTACTCAAAAACTTGTAGCCCGCCATTTTGAAATATTTCGTCAGATGAGGTTGCTTCATTTTTTTTACAGCAGACCTTCATCTTTGCCTTCACCATGCAAATTTCAACAAAATTAGTCAAACCATTCTGGAGAAAAAAAAATAGAAAGTGAAAAAACAAAATGGTGACTAGGGGGAAACAAAGCATTTTAGGACCCATGTTTACTGGAACTTTTTCTCAATTTCAATGTCAGAAAACCGCTCACGAAGTTTGTCGGTCTATTTTAGAAACACTCTGTATATGTTGTAGGTAGGGCCATTGATTAAATGAATCAATAAATTCCCAGACAACTGGTGAAAGTGTGGAAGGTATAGCAGGATCCTTTTAACTTGTCAGAAAACAGCTGATTTAACGTTAGTAAACGAGCGTACATCAATCAGCTGTTTTATGACAATTTAAAAGGTTCCTGCTATATGTTTTACATGCTGATGAATGTTTTATAAATTTCTTCTAATTCCAGGTCCGTTGAAGAGTTTCTTGACTTGGAGAGGGTTTCAACCAATCAGTAGACTTTCCTATTCTATATACCTGATTGGACTAGGTATTCAGTATGGACTCATCAGTATAAGGCAAAATTCTTATTCCATGCTGATTATACAAAGTGTGAGTAGTTCACAAATATCAAAATACATGTTTCAATTTGAAGATCGAATGTGAATCGATGTTTTTCGTTAGTATTTATGTAGTAGTCCTAGTGAGAGCTGCTAAACTTACTAATTTGAAGAATATTAGATTAGTCTTCTTAGACCAGATCGATCTCAATATGAGGTACTTGAAAAACCAATGTTTGAAGAATATTAGATTAGTCTTCTTAGACTAGATCGATCTCAATATGAGGTACTTGAAAAAACAATGTTTTAGTAATAAGAAAATCCATAGAAAGCCATAAATAACAGCTCTGAAGAACTCTGCAACAGCATAAACACTGACAATATAGTGCGATTCACGTCAAGAAGTCAGCATTGCTTAGATGGGAGTTTGCTATCCTTTTTCAGAACAAAGCAGTTGCTGATGTTTCTATCCTATATTCGCACTGTGCATAGTTGCCGCAATGTGCATTGTTGTCGCACACAGTCCCAACAAACATGTTTGGTGCAGTTTTCTCTTTCTCTCTCAATGAATCTTGGCGTCAATGCTTCTCATATAAACAATGCTGACTTCTTGACGTGAATCGGACTATAGAACTAAACAGCAATAGGAGATTCGATGAATTGTATAATTTTTTATATAATACCGGTACTTGTATGACTCTCTTTGGATATTCGTACCACTAATTATATTAGTATGTAGGTAATCGCAAGCAATAATTGGGAAACCGCAACATCTAATAATTTCTTCGATTCTCCCATCGTGAATCAATGTAACTAAACTTTTACCAAATTTTCACTGAGTTCAATTAGCATATTTAAATAAAATTTTTAGAGTTTATATCGTTTATATCATGTTCATATTATAATGTTTATATTGTGAAACCTCTCCATAATTAGAATAAAGAAACGATTCTGTCAATTTCACTTCATTAGTTTACAATTTGAAAATTAACTTAGTTTACATGAAACCATGGTCCTGTATTTCGAATTGTAAACTAATAAAGCGAAATTGAGAAAATACTTTCTTTATTCTAATTAGCATGTTTTAATTTGAAAATCGAATTTAAATAAATGTAATTGAACTTGAACTATTAACTTTATATGGGCCTACTCTTTATAAGAATTTCTTTGGCAATAAATTTCAACTACATATAGCAGGATTCTTTTAACTTGTCAGAAAACAGCTGATTTAACGTTAGTAAACGAGCGTACATCAATCAGCTGTTTTCTGACAATTTAAAAGAATCCTGCTATATTTCATTCAATAACCTACTGATAAATTAAAAGAGTTCCTAATCAAATGAAAAAATAGGTACTCATTAACTATCACGATAGATTCAAACACACTTGATTCATTCATTGCTCTAACATTAAGTTCGAATAATTGTCCTTTTTTGTGCCAAGAAATAAATTTTTCAATTTCATTTTCACTCTATTCTGTTTTTACAGTACAAAGACTTCGGAGGTGAATTGTTCCTAATACTGGTGTTTGCTACTATTGGCTTTCTTCAGATCGAAGCACCTTTCATCAGGTTAAATCAGATGATGATGAAAAGTTTAGAAGGTAACACTAAAGACACGATTTCATTAAGTACAGTAGTAGGATTGTATTTGGTAATACATTTTGAATAAATTGTTCAAGCTATAGATTTCCTTCAATTTTAAAGTAAAAATAAATGAGGACAGTACGCTCAATCCCTATGACCACAGTTGGTCGATTTTTGTGTGATACACAGCAAGCGGCCTATACCGTACATAAGCTATGCAGCATGCTTGAGTCGCACTCAAAATCGACCAAGTATGTACATCAGGATTCAGAATTTCCTTTAATGTAAGTTATGTAACTAGATTTTATTTCATAAACGTTTTTTTAAATATTTTAAGCCCTCATTGGAGCAGATCTAGTCGAAATTGGTAAGATCATTTTCGGAAACGTTTCTTCTGTGCCCAATATGTCTTCATTCTCTCGGATCTCTGAAGTCTCTGCTCATCTGTGATGTTGTAATTTCTCTGTTTTGGAGTTTTGACTTTTAATTGAGTTGTCTCATTTTTAAGAATAATTTTTTCTTCCCTATTCAAAATCTTATCCTCCGTAAGTTGAAGTTCCTCAAGATCTTCTTCTATCTCTTTCAGCCAGTTATTTATAATTTTATTTTTCTGTTGGTATGTTAGTAGTTTCTTCGTTAGTCTTTCCTCTGGGAGTCTTACTAGGTGACTTTATTAAACTTTATTAAATAATTTAATAAGAGAATCATTCTCTACGATAAGCATGCAATTCATGTAAAAATAAATAAAAGAATCAATCTCTAGGATAAATTCTTCGCCCAATATAGGATTTTTTCCATTTTATTCCAAATAATTCAACTTTTTTCCGTGTTTCAGCTGAACCAATAATCGAAATAGTTAAGGAAACCAATGCTAACGATCAAGAACTTCATGTGAAGGAAAATAAATCAACAACTTGACTACCGCATCGTGTTCGATTACAAGAGATTTATTGAACCAGTACAAATATGCGTGGAAAAACTGAGTTGCAATAATAAAATCTATAAACTTTTATTACAATGATTGATTTTATGTTTTGATTACAAGAAAATGTACGAAACCAAAATTTATAAACAACAAGTGGTCAAGAACAAGCATTCATAATGAATATTTGTAAATTATAATAAATACGGTAGATATACCATAATGATATTTTATAAGTAAAATACTGCTTTTTACTGTATAAAACGATATGAAATACACCGTATATTAAAGGCTTGTTAATATTATGATGTATAATATTAAAATATTGGCACTTGACTAAGACACATCTTTAAATCTAATCTCATTAGGATTATTTTCCCATAATAATTAGAATTACAAACATTGATCAATTTTTGTCATATAATGTTGTGTAAAAATCACATTCAAACTCTTAGGAAGCCATGATATTTTTCAAAACTTATTTCAGAAAAGGTAGGAATGTTTTTAAACAATTCTGTTATTAAGATTGAGCAATTAACAAATCTTCCAATTTTGATCACTTTCTTTAGGAATAAGATAAAGATTTATTATTATCTCTCACTATTTACAGAAAAATTTGATGAGAATTAGTTAGACAATCTCAACAGTTCAAGAAAATTGAGAATAAAGCTTTTCATACACTACACGAGCATTGCACGATATGCCATTTCTACCTATATTGGTTTCTATATTATATTGTATAATATAATAATATAGATCTGAAGCCCATATAAAAAATGGGACAGCGTATAGTGTACGAAAAGCTTTATTCTCAATTTTCTTGAGTATGAGTCACTGAAGAGCTAAGAAAATCTTATTATGAAATGATTTCACAATGGAATCTTCATTATCAAAATAGAAACAATTCATCGACAGTCGCTTATAAAAGGCTACAATAACTATAACATATTGTAATAAAAACTTATAGCTACAAGAATTCACGAAAATTTTTAATAGACTATAAAGTTATGTATGCTACAATAACTATAACTTATTGTAATAAAATTTCTAGCTGCAAGAATATACAAAAAAAAAATGTAATAAAGATATAAAATTATGTTGAAAACATAAAACTCTATAAAAAATGGTCTAATCGATATGACGACCTCATTTTAACATTTTAATCAAGTTTCATTGTAATATTGTTAGGTGGAACTTTCTTTCAAAACGTTATAATACAGTATTGTAATATATTGAAATAAAGGAATCAAGTCCTTTCCAAGACTGAATTTTTTACAATGATAATATTTGTTAACTGACAAGGAATACAATATTTCCAACGTTGTTTTATTGCTCAATATTCACCATAATACATAATCCTCACCTAAATACCTATAATCCTATCTAAACATATTTCAATCTAATATAATAAGTAGGCACAGTATTATAAATTACAGTTCATTGACTGAGGCAACAATAATTGAGCATTTTACTTATTTAAGTACAATACTGGGTTTAAAATAACTACTATTGCATACCAAGAATAAGGTTAATAAAAGTAGCTTAATTTATTACTATGTCAGATCAAGATTCAATTCCAACCAAAAAATCTTATTAGTATAAAATAAAACAATAAGAATGCTGAAAAAGTACAATATTAATACTGAATAAGTCATGATGGCTTCGTTATAAATTAAGATAAAATAGCCAATACAAAGAATATTTTAGAATTGATTTTAGAAATTTGCCATACTAACTTTGCGATAAAATTTGAGTTTCGTATTCTAAATGAATCGAAAGAAAATACATTTTCTAATAATTTTAGATTACAAAAATATAAATATTACATGTCAGTGTAAGCTTACCTACTTATAGAAAACAGATTGCACGAAGGCCAATTAAATTCAACCGTTGTAAAATGCATCATTTGATATTCAATAGGCAAATCATGGCATTTGTTCCGTTAAATGGCGTCATTTTACGGTACTAAATTTTGATTGGCCATGAATATTTGCAATCGAATCCAAAAAAAAGATCATAAAATTGTTCGTCATAGAGTAGAAGCACTGTATTTGAGGTCTCAACGATCAAGATTGAACGCTCATAAAATAATACAAAAAATATATAAATATAAATCCACGATTTGAACAGAAATTAATTGGAATCATTCAACAAATTACAATAAAAAGGTTGTTCATCTTCACAGTACGAGAAGTTTAAGATTGAACTACAAGACGATAATATTTTCTATAACAACTTGATAGAAGAGAAAGAGCAAAATACTACAATAATTATTGATACAATTAAATATCAATGTAATAAAAAGTTCGCAATCAATAAGAATTGATCTGATCAAATGACAGTTATTACAATACATTTTTATAATAATTGATTATCACAGTCAATAATATCGGAGTACACCCATGGAATACATTCAATTCACAAAAAAGTAATAATAATAAAGTAGATTAATACCTTGTCTAATAGCTAGATTGGTCAATTTCAACAAATTAACTTCGATATTAATAATTAAACAACTTTGCAAACTAGATCACATTGAAGTGCATAAAATCCAATTGATTTTAACCGCCGTAATATGACGTCATTTTACGGCGGTTAGATTCAATTGGCTTTTGTGCACTGATCGAATATATCTTTTTATAACAGTTTAATTGTTCATTTTCAACAATATTTTCATCATAATACTTTCAAATCTAAATATTATTTCTAAAATTATTTATTCATTTACATCAGACTGGTGGTATCTACTATGATATCACATTTTCTGTGAAAAAACTAACAATAATGTGTAAAATTATTGTCATGATTTTTTTACAATAATGAATCTTTTAAAAATCTAGATAAAACTTACCTATTATAATGTTAGCTACCACTGTAGTAAAAACTATTGCTAATTAAGATATTCTTCTTTACTTATATTGAATTAAGATATTGTTCTTTACTTATCAGAGTCGTAAGAATAATTATTGCATTTGTTCATGAAGTTTGATCGAGTATCGGTGTATTTACGTTACATCCAAGGATATGACATCATTAGCAATACCTGTAACAAAAAAAGAAGAATTACTAGAAAGAGGTTGAGAAATATCGAAAATATCGATGTTACAAAATATTTGACGTGAAAGAGATTCAAGTAGGTTGAATGTGCTCTGTAGCATGCATAGCACATTTTGAGGTTAGAATACCTATTTGCATGAAACTTTTTAAAAATTGAACCTCCAATGTTCGAAATCGATAGGCTTCTTAATTGATCCATGAAGATATTGTTCCACATTTCAAAAATGTACAGCATTTCGTTCGTTAGATATAGGGCACACGATATTCGTTGAATACTGCCCACTGTCAAATCAGACGGACACGAGTATGATCGCAATAAGGACCTATTGGGTCCTAAGTAAGGCCCTGGCAAAAGTCATTGATAAATGAATTAATACATTTGCTTTTCTATCTTTGTTGCGATTATCTATCTGATTTCCTTAGAAGAACAACTCTTTCTGAGAGAAAGGACAACAAGAAGAAAGAGAAGAAGGAGGAGAAGAAGAACGGGAAGAAAAAGGAGAAGAAGATGAAGGAAGGAAAGGAAAAGAAGAAGAAGATGATGGAAAAGAAGGAGAAGGAGATGAAGAAGAAGTAGAAAAGACTGAAGAGGAGGAGAAGAGAAGATAAGAGGAGGAGGAGGAGGGAGGAGGAGGAGGAGGAGGAGGAGAAGAGGAAGAAGAAGATGGATAAGAAGAAGGAGGTGAAGAAGAAGTAGAAGAAAATGATTTAAAAGAAGGAGAAGAAGAAGAAGAAGGCGAATAAGGTAGAGAAGGAGAAGAAGGTAGAGAAAAGGAGGAGAAAGGAGGAGAAGAAGGAGAAGAAGAAAAGGAAGGAAGGAGGAGAAAAAGAGAAGAAGGAGAAAGGAAGGAGACAAGGAGAAGGAGAAAAGAAAAGGAGGAGAAGAAAACAGGAGTTAAGAAGGAAGAGAAGATGGAAGAAGCAGGAGAAGAACGAGAAGAAGGTGGAGAAGGAGAAGAAGAACAATGAGAAAGAGATTGAAAGAAGAAGAAGAAGAAAGACGAGAAGAAGGAGGAGGAGAAGAACAAGAAGAAGATTGAGAAGAATATTGAAAATAAGTAGATGAAGGAGGAGGAGGAGGAGGAGGATTGGAAACTATTTCATGTAGTTCAATAGTCTTAGTTTTATGCGACCTGGGATGTCCTAGTAGGATATAATTCCTGTTGCCTTCAACTACAGTTTGAATAAAACAAGTTGTCACTTGGCCTGGTCACTCACTAGAACCGTTTTTGTCAGAACACATAGTAGCTTATGAAGCAGCACACACCGATGCAATGACTAATCGGTGTGTGTTGCTTCATAAGCAGCTATGTGAATTACTGTGACTAAACGTGACTAATTTCGTCTTGACTAACCGGTGTACGCCTAGCCTAACCGGTGTACGCCTAGCCTTAGATTCAAAGTTAGCATTTCAGATGATCGGTCATTTTCTGACAAAAACGGTTCTAGTGAGTGACCAGGCCAAGTGACAACTTGTTTTATTCAAACTACAGGTATGTTTTCAAAAAATCAACCAATCAATCAATACACAACTCACCGCAAACGTTATCGCCGACGGCAATCTTCAGATAGCCCTTATCGCCCCAGCCGGCTCCCCACGAGTTGCGCACTATGTAGTGCGGTATGGGCGCGGTCATATCGTAGCCGACAATCTGAACGGCATGGTTCAGTTCGAACGGATCACCGCTGCAGTGAAACTGCACCACGCCTCCCACGTAAAACTGCCACGTCAGCGCGTTCACGGCAACCGCAAGCGGCCCGTGGAACGCTAGCAGACGACGCATCTCGTCCTCGTTCCGCACTAGCCTAGAAAACATGTTAGTGACGTCATTGTACGGCGGTTGAATTTGCTGACAAAGTGATTTGTACTAGACTGCAAAACGACGACGACAAAATATGCATGTAAAGAAACAAAAAGCAAGTCATTTAAAGAAAGTTTCCGAATACTGAAGTTATCAACTTTTACCTTCACTTTTCATTAATAGCATTCTGCATACGTTAAAACTAATATTGAATCTTTTCCATGTTCGAGGGCCTATCATTGCTACTCTGCTTAGCATAGAAATGGTCTATAGATCCCTTCATATGAGACTGACTCCATGAGATAGCCATGTCTTTCAACAGATCAAAAGTTCTTGTTCTGTAGTGTTTCAAATAGTAGTTTATGCAATGGTTGTATTATAAGAGCCTTTAAACGAAGAGTGAGATACCGATGTTAAAAAGGTCTCTCAAGAGTCGTTCAAAGGCTAAAATACAACCATTGCATACACCAACAAAAACAATAATATTAAATTTTCGTTTCATATTACCCTGCAATTCGGTGAATGTTAATTAATTAATAAATAGTCTTGCAGAAAAGGAGACTTCTTTCGAAGGAGACGTTGAGCCCTCAGTCTCGGCTGCCTAAAAGTACTCATCATCACCCTCCCATGTGACTCTACCATGTATGTAAATATTCTGCATCATGATGTGAAAGAAGATAACTTTAATTGAAAGACGAAGAAATATACTTACGACGAACACGTATAGTCTGATACTTGCACTCCAGTAACAGCCCTGAAAATAAAACAAATTATTTCGATTAAAGGCAATAGTAAATTGTAATAAATAAAGGATTTGAAAACTAATAAATAAAGGATTTGAAAAAATCCACTAGGAATCAGTTTAGGAAACTGGTAACAAAAAGCAACTTAGTTCAAAATAAAACTACTATTCACTAGGTAACTTATTTAGATAATCACTGTTTCAATTTGAAATGTTCCACATTCAAAATCCTACTTAATAATATGAGTAGGCCTCATTCAATTTTCTTTAGTAGACTTTTCTTTAATTTTCAACATTTTACATTCCTGTACTGACGTTGAATTGAATTTTATCAGGATTTCATACCACTTGAAAACTTGAAGTATCACGACACAATATTAGGTTACTTTATTCTTGATAAACTATAAAATTCGAAATTTGTTTAGTGTTTGGTTTCGGTGGCTAAATATAATTGGTTAATACTTTATTTGAATATGAATACTCACTTCTGTATTTTACAAGTACCATCTTGTAATGTGAGTGGATAGATCTTCTCCTTTGTCACTTTTATTTTATTGTCTTTCAGCCATTGAGCCAAACTACATATGTCGCCTCCATTACATCCCTGGTTACCATATCCTGCACAGTCTATCACCTGGTGACAAAAAAAAAAGAAAAGAAAATTAAGATAGAAAAAGGAGTTTAGAGATAGAAGAGGGAAATTTTAGAAAAAATGAAGAATGAAAGTTCAGAAAGAAATCATCTGGTAACAAAAAAATGAAGAAAGGAAAACAAGATTAGAGATGAACGAGGAGAAAGTTTATGAAAAATGAAAGTTCAGAAAGGAATTATTCAGTAAAGAAAAAATAAATATGCCTAATAATAGAACAATGGAAGATGGAAAGAGAAAAAATAAGAAGACAGGAAAGAGGAAAAGTCCAGAAAAAAATAAAAATATTAGTTCAGAAAGGAATAATTATCTGGCAGCAAAAAAAAAATAAATAATACAAGATGGAAAATAAATGGAAGATGGAAAGAGGTAAAAAGAAGACAAGAACAGGTAGGTTGAGTAACAGTTTCGTTGTGACATTATTGGCTAATGTTATTCATCAATTATGGAAATGATTTCATATTCTATAAAATTAATTATTGTAAACTATCATCCTTTTCCTCACTACACAAAAACAAGTCATAGTTTGAGTAACAGTTTTTTTGGGGTATTAGCTGATGTTTTTCATTAATTATAAGAATGATTTCATATTCATTCTACAGAAAATTTTCTCATAGGCTATAACGTTACCTTTTGGGGGTTATCAGTATAGAGTATAGAATATAGATGTAAAAAGATAAAGAAATTCTAAATAGAATATCCATCTAGACTCACCTCTTGAACACTTAGATTAAGAAGGGTTCCATTCTTGATAGCCAGCATTGATTCCATGGTTTCAATCGTACAAAATGCCCAACAGGCGCCACATAGCTTCTGATTACGAACAGGTGTCACTACTCCTTTGGTTCTCCTGAAAAACAATTATTATATAAAATCTTGAAAACTCTATTAAATCTGTATCAGGCAGATAAATACCCAATAAAGATTATGAATTTATCCCAAGTGTCCAAGATATCGTGAAAAGTAGGAAATTTAAGCCAAATTCAACATTTATTTAGATATACAAATAAATTAGTGGAGGCAAATGGGTAAAACCCAAATGTTGCCTTCTTAATGCAAGTTATAGCAGGATTCTTTTAACTTGTCAGAAAACAGCTGATTTAACGTTAGTAAACCAGCGTAAATCAATCAGCTGTTTTAGGACAATTTAAAAGAATCCTGCTATAATTTGTTTATTCCCCTTGCTCCTAAATATTCTCAAGTAAGAACCTAGAAATCTAGAAATGGATGAATTTGTTTTTTCTATATTTTTAATCCGATACAGTTCAATTTTTAGTAAATTCTGTTCGAAGTTAGAAGGAAAAAATTGTCTTACCAATCTACTTTGTCAGGTAATATTCCAGCGGGTAGCTTGAGCAGCGGTTTCATTGTGGTATCATCAGCTGAAGGTTTCTTTTTACTGTGGGAATGTTTTCGTATCCTGTCTGCTGAGACTTTCCGCAAATGACGTTTGGAAAATTCTTCAGGAGAAAGGTCGGAAAATTCGTTCAGACCGTACATGGCGTGGTCGGGTTTTCCATGCTGGGAGTTCAGTTTGTCGATATTCTCCAAAGCATTCTGGAAAATAAAATTTCTCAACATTGAAATCGACTGAAGTGTGGATAACTTAGTGAGTAGAGATTTATGTTAATCCTGTTAAACATTTGAAGCAAAAATTACAGAATGATTTTATTACTTTTTCTGTAGGCTAATTTAAGTCAGCTTAGGTAAGGAAAATAATTTCAGACTGTCAAAAACCCTTAATTCTTGTTCTTCAACAAAAAATCTGAACTTGAAATACATCGTACTTCGAAGTTTTACGAAAGTTTGTAACTGTGTAGTGTTTATCAAGACAATTTATAGTAACTCTTCATACAAAATTATAGACGTTGCTGGCAATACATTGAGTAGAAGATAATCATCAATTTATTTGAGAAATCATGAATAGAAAATAATCTAAATTGAATTTGAATTGATTATTTACATGATTACATAACATAACCTCTTTACCTTGAAATGCCTGAGGCGAGTATGGTATTCTTCGGTATCATTCTTGTAATGTTTGTTGTATTTCTTGATGTACGCTTCAAATAAAAGACGATCTTCTTTCGTGGTTGATTTATCAATGTTTACGGGTATAACTAAACATAATAAACCGAAAAGTGCTAATTTCTTCAGGAACTCCCAACACGCCATTGTACAGAACTGACAAAAAATGTTACATAACCTCTTTTGGTCCTTGTGGAAAATATGCGTAGCAAAGCCGATCAGCTGTTTCTTTACTTGCTTGTAGAAAAGAGGACTTCATTCAAAAGTGCGCTTTTGCAAGAAACTTGAATTGCGGAATAGAAATCAACATTGTCTAAATTAAATTCGCTCTGTAGATCCAGTTATTGATCAATAAACGATTGTAAAGGATTGAGTGTTCGGCAAATTTCAAAGGAACACTAAAAACTTCGACATTTACTTTTCATTGGAGAGCATAAGGTAACCAACTGTTCATTTCAAGGAAAATTCCATACTATAGAAATTTGATAATAATTATTTATTACTCCATTACACCTTCCAATTACAAGCTATAGAGTTCCGTATCTATTATAAGGAGTAAATTTCTTTAAATTCCAGATTACTCCAATGTTATCAGCTAATGATTTAATAATTCAGACAGAATCATAATAAAATGGATCTCTGGATACCAACAAGAGAATTAGTTGATTCATGATTTGGGCTAATAGAATTCATTCTCCAATAGACATTTTTTAAATAAAAATTTATTCTCATTCTTTAATAAATACACACTTTTGTTACAATAAAAAGTTCAGAGAGAAAATGTACTGTAGACTACAGTATCAGCAAAAAAATCTCTCAAATAAATTTTAGCTCAAAAGAAAACAAAATAATTCATAGAAATACTATAGCATACACACAAATACTACTCACTCAGTCAAATCTTTAGGAAGACTGAGTTGAAATGCTGCATTTCATAACATAGTATCATTCTTTGGGCTAGAATATTGATGGGTTCAAGGATTGGGAAAGGCCTCAAAATATGAATAGAGTTTAAAAAAAATTATCACTGAAAATATAAAGTAGGAGGAACTTCATAATAATATAATACTTTTTTAAAATATTGTGAATTTTTAATAAGTTCATTAACAGCATTTATTTACATGAAAATCACATTTAAGAATCACAAATTGAGTTAACCCTAACAAATGTTGTTAGCATCACAGTACTTTTTGAATTCAATCTTATCTCTGGGAAGTAGTATGGTGAAAAAACCTGAAACAAAAACATACAAATGTGTGTTAGGATAGACTTCACTTTTATATACTAATCAAGATAGATTAATCTATTTATTTACTTATCTTATATGATATATAATCACATAAATAAAGTTTATTACGACATTAAGGGTGGGTTTATGAGCTCGGGATTTACTAGTCCACCTAGTTTATCTTTTAGACTCGAGATGATCTGTTATTGGACTCATAAACCTAACTTTTAAACCTCTGGTTTTTCCCTGCGATAATATTGCTCTTTTACGCCTGGGACTTGCTAATCTCGAGCTCATAAACCCGATTTTAAACACTCGGCGCAAAATCCGGTTTTTAGCCTCAAAATAGAGATAAACCCGAGCTCATAAACCGCCCCTCAGTCGATGAAGTTTATATTATTGTCATTTTTATCAGCTTTTTGCTGTGGTGATGCCCACATAAGCTCTTGGCTTGTGCGTGAGTAATTTATTCAGTAATTTACAAATAAGACTTTATTGTAAGGTTCAACAGGCTTAAGCCCAAAGCTATCCCTTTTCCAATTTAGAATACAGTCCAAATTGAGGTATATGTTTCACAGTCACAAATTGGAAAGATGATTATGAGAGATGAATGGACATCATTAACTTGTATAACTACTGTATTGTATAATATATTGTGAATACAAAAAGCATTAAAAGCACAAAAAAAGAAAAACAAAATGAATTTCCCACGCATCTCTAAATCGTCTAGTGTGTGAGTACCTTTCGCTCGCAACTACCATCATCCAATGTTACCGCACCCTAAACTGGACAAAAATTATTGATGGCTTAAAGAAGAAATAATAATTACCTTTAAATAAAACAAGTGTATCCGGTTGATCAGGGGGGAACAGCATTCGTAGAGATCCAATAGCTTTCTGTACGTCTCGATCGGATCTGTAATTGTTGACAGTCAATTTGAAGGCGTAGAAATTTTCCCTGCTACATGTCTCCTTCACCTATGAAAGACGAGGAAAGCTGTTTATTTCAGAGAACATTATCTTTATATATTTATTAGATCTATTAAAAACATGGAAATAAGAAAGTAAAACAGGCACTTGCCCAAAACTTCTTCAATTTGTTTTCTTTTTTGATAGATAGATAAATGACTTAAAGATAAATTCTTCAATTTTTTCTTTTTTGATAGATAGATAGTTGACTTTTTCATTTTTTACATTACAAAAGTGCTGTGGGCGAAATTGAGGCATACAAGCCCCCTCTTTCACGTAACCCACATGCTGAGGGTGACGCCCACATAGGCTCTAGGCTTGTGCGTGGGTAATAAGAGGTAATTTAGTTACATAGATAGTCCAAATGTTGAGGTTGTATCCAAATTACTGTTAAAATGAAGGATTTACTCTTCAAGAGAATAATCTACAATTGGATTATCAATTTTGAAAGATGAAATTGCTTGTTTGATTAACAAATAAGTAATAAGGGGGGGTTGAAAATAAAAATTCAATTCGAAAATAAGGGAATAAATTTACAACTCCTGAGAAAGATGAGAATTGAATTTAATGACTGCCTTTATTTTTTTTACCTGGGAGGGTGAAGTTAGGGTGCAGTCGGCCATCTCTTACACTTGACCCTCAATGAGAAGTAGAATTCTTGAAGTAGAATAAGATGAAAACGAAATAGCAAAATAATTTTGAAATAAAGAAATTCTTGACTCACCAACCACCAATAAGCATGTACTTTCTCCTTCAGTTCATCCCTACTCGTATCCGCAATTACCAGTGCATTTTTCTCCACAATTGTTTTGGCACTTTCAAACGTGTACTTCGAATCCTCACTTTGCTCTCTACTGCTAGCAGCAACTGACGAAGAAGAAGGAGAAGAAACTGAACTCGACGTGGTAGAAGGAGAAGAAGACATAAGGGGTGAACCGATTCCGTTCTCTTTATAATTCCTCACAATTTTCACCCTACGTTTTTTCATCGAGTTCTCCAGCACACTTTGGTCCGTGTCACTGCGACATCTAGCGTCATTATTTGGAACTTCGTCGGTGGTGGGACTAACGAAAGTATCAGCGCTTCTTTTCGAAGACGTGCTAAAAGAAGAATCAGCGACACTGTTTGAACATGATATTTCTTCCTCGGCACAGTCCAGGGCTGCCAAAAGATTTTTCGGTTCCGGTTTTGGTGGGGTTTGTTTGTTAGCTTCCGTTCCGCTGTTGCACATTTTCCTGAACATTTCTCTTTTGGCTTCCAGTTTTATCTGCATTTTCTTTCTCTGTTCTTCCTCTTCGGTCGCTTTCTTGTCTTTAGCTTCTTCTGCAACTTTAAGTTCGCCGTTGTAGATGAAACTAGCACCCACACCCGCCGATTCGGTCTTGATTGATCTCTGCAACAGAAAATAATAGAAATTTTTAACAAAAGAAAAAAATAAATGGAAAATTTGAACAAACCCGAAAAATGAGAGTAGAAATTTTGAACAAAACCGAAAACTACAATAATTCAATTTATTTCACACACACAACATTACATACAAACAATACAATAACTAGAAAAGTTAATAACACAGTAGAAAAGAAGGCTAATCCAAAAAAAGAAAAGTTGTGATGAAGAAGGAATTTGTTGGAATTCATACTAAATCTGTTGTGTGTGATGTGATGTTGCGGTATTTCTACATGATAAAAAAAGACAAAGTTAATGTCAAAGCACTTTTTATTTACAAATTGAAAAACTTCTGTACCGTGAACTTCTGACACAGTGTCTGGTAAAATGTTGTGATATATATATATTTTTTCAAAAATATTTTAAGCCCTCATTGACAAATCTATGTAAGATCATTTTCAGAAACGTTTCTTCTATAATAGTTATTCTCTCTTAAACTCGTCATCTGTGATATTTATAATGCATAATGAATATTTACATAATAATATTTTTTTACTACATCCTAGTGTTTTCATTAGAATTCTCGTTCAATTAATTATTATGATTTCAAAGCAATTGAATAGTTGCAACCGTGAACTTCTGACACAGTGTCTGGTAAGATGTTGCGATATTTATAATACATAATGAATATTTTACATAATAATATTTTTTGACTACATCCTAGTGTTTTCATTAGAATTCTCGTTCAATTGATTATTATGATTTAAAATCTATTGAATAGTTGCAATATCTCATTTCCTTCCATCTACAAAAAAAAAAAAATTATTGGTTCTGCCACCCATTCGCACTGAACAATCAAACCATGGATATTTTATTTATTTATTTATTTATTTATTCATTAATGTACACATAATACTAAATGAAAGGTTCAACAGGCTTAAGCCCAAAACTGTCCCTCTTCAAATTTAGAAAAAAAATCCAAAATTTAGGACAATTTTTGCCAATCACCTGAGGTCCAATCGCCCGGAAAAACTTGACCAACTGCGAGAAGGCGGGTCCAAACCGGTCGCACACTTTCACATGCGGCTGCAGCCATTTGGACAGCGACCGCGTGTTGACGGCGAACGCGAAGCGACTGTCGCACAGCAGTATGGCGCCGTAGTCGTTTGCGTGCCGTATCACACGGCCCACAGCCTGGTTGACGGCCCGCGTCGCTTCTAAGCGGTACCACTCGGCGCCTGAATGCGACAACTGCAAACAGAATTTGGGTGATCAAATCAAATCAATATTTATTGCCAAAAAGTAAATTGGTTAAAAATACAACAATAATATCTATATTAATAAAAGAGAGTTGGTGTCTGTACGCTCGCTTATAACTCGAAAACGGCTGAACCGATTTAGATGATTTTGGATTAGTTTGAATTATTACAGCACTGGTTAACATAATATGTATTAAAATATAAGAAAATCCCTTTATAACTAATAAATAATTAGTACATCAATGACCTAACCTATCAAACATTTCACAGACTTCAGTTCAAACTTGCCGGCCAAGCGGCTACGGAAAGATGATCGTGTATTTGAGACGGGAAAATCTGCTCGAAGACCCTAAGCTTCAGTAGCGTAGTGCTAGAGCATCTGCGTTGTAAACATGAGGTCACGGGTTCAATTCCGCTCAAACCATTTCTTCTTTTTGTACTAGGTTTTCTACTCTAATTATTTTTTACGAATCATCAATTAAGAATGAGTTATCGTTCGTATCATACATGTTTATTGTTCAAATAATAAAAAATTGAAGAACGGAAAAAAATAAAAAATTTAATTTTTTTTTTTTAAATTAAAGAAATAAATAAAAACAAAATGGAAGAAATTAAAAAAAAAAATTAAAAAATAAATGAAAAAGAATACAAAATAGAAGAAATTAAAAATGATAATTGGTGGGAAGAGGTGACATATGACTGATGGGAAGGGGGGTTGACATGAAGAGGGATATGGGGGTGACATTTGAGAGGAATGAACAGGGTCATTTGGGGGATGACATTTTTTGAGGGGTGGCATGAAGGGGGGACATTTGGGGGGGGGGGGAAGAGTGCGATACGAAGTTCGCCGGGACAGCTTGTTGGTTAATAATACAAAAGTAAAATTGGTACAACGCTAGCATAAAATACAAAATAAATAATTACCTTGAGAATAAATTTTAAACCATCAACAGTATTGTTAACAATATCAGTGTTGATCAGTGTTGGGAAGTGTGGTTCGAAAAGCTCAAACTCATTAGGCTAGGCGTACACCGGTTAGTCAAGACAACATTAGTCACGTTTAGTCACAGTAATTCACATAGTTGCTTATGAAGCAGCACACACCGATGCACACATCGCTGCCGACTTATCGGTGTGTGTTGCTTCATAAGCAACTATGTGAAGTACTGTGACTAAACGTGACTACACACCGATTAGTCATTGCATCGGTGTGTGCTGCTTCATAAGCAACTATGTGAAGTACTGTGACTAAACGTGACTAATCTTGTCTTTACTAACCGGTGTACGCCTAGCCTAATGAGTTTAAATAAAACAAATTGTCAATTGAGCCTCCAGCCGCGAAAATAAGGGCGTTGTCATATTGTGTGAAATTCCAATTTATTCAAATTTTCAATTGAACCTCATATCTGTATGTAAAATTTCATATTTTATCCTTGATATTACTGTAGTTTTGAAAAGTTCCAGGATCAAACTGGTTAAAAGGAAATTAAACTTTTCTGATAAAATTTTGATGAAAAAAAAATTATCCTTGATATTCCTGTAGTGTTGAAAAGTTCCAGGATCAAATGATTAAAAGGAAATTAAACTTTTCTGATAAAATTTAAATATCGCGAAAATATGTTTTTCTTCCAAATATCACTTCTCTCAGAATATTATGGCATGTACTAATAGGTCAGTTATTCTTATTTACATGAAAATAACGTGAAAATGTCTCCTTTCTAACGGTTTTTAGATATTTATTATCTGAGCAATAGTTTTTCTTTTAAATTAATGAATACGTTCTTCAATGTCGAGTCATTTCAATAAGAAAACATAAAATTTTCGACATTCTAGAAACGTTTTTGTTTCAAAAGATAAATGGGTGGTGGAAACTTACTTTGAAACTCTTGAGAGGCCAAACTACGTTCTTCTGACTACTTTTGACATTTGGAAAAATAATTTCAATTATTTCCAAACAACTTTATTGCTTTCACCACCAACTTATCTTTTGAAACAAAAAAGTTTAATTACAAATGATTTTCTATTCTTGTATTACACATAACTGTTAACTTTCCATACCATTTTTAATTGGTATTATCGAAAGATTATGCCCAAAACAGTTCCTCTACTCACTTAGGCTAGGCGTACACCGGTTAGACAAGACAAGACGAAATAAGTCACGTTTAGTCACAAAAATTCACATAGTTGCTTATGAAGCAACACACACTGATCAGTCATTGCATCTGTGTGTGCTGCTTCATAGCAACTATGTGAATACTAATGGCTAAACGTGACTGTGTCTTGTCTTGACAACGGGTGCGCCTATGCTGCTCTTCCATACCACCATTTAATTGGCATTATCCAAAGATTATGCCCAAAACAGTTCCTCTACTCACTAATTGTGATTGATTCATTTTCGCTAAGTATCTAAAAACTTTCCATACCATTTAATTGACATCATCCAAAGATTATGCACAAAACAGTTACTCTACTCACTAATTGTGATTAATTCATTTTTGCTAAGGCTAGGCGTAAACCGGTTAGTCAAGACAAGACAAGACGAGATTAGTCACGTTTAGTCATAGTAATTCACATAGTTGCTTATGAAGCAGCACACACTGATGCAATGACTAATCGGAGTGTGTTGCTTCATAAGCAACTATGTGAATTACTGTGACTAAACGTGACTAATCTCGTCTTGTCTTGTCTTGACTAACCGGTGTACGCCTAGCCTTAACTTTCCATACCATTTAATTGGCATTATTCAAAGATTATGCCCAAAACAGTTTCTCTACTCACTAATTGTGATGAATTCATTTTTGCTAAATATTTAAAAAATAGCCTATTTGTAATCTTTTGAGGAATAAATAAAACTACACCTTTTCCGATTGTATTTGAGTAAGTGTCAATTCAATTTGAGAAAGTATCAGTTGTGATTGAGAATAGTGATTTGTAATTGAGAAAACATCAGTTGTAAATGAGAACGGTCAGTTGTATTTGAGGAGATATCACATGTATAGCAGGATGCAATTAACTTGTCATAAGTCAGCTGATCGACGAGCATATGATCACAATACTTAACCTACAAATGCTGAATCTCGCAGATTATTGAAAAGGTCTTTTAAAAAGTTATTCTATGAAAGGTCTTCTTCAAAAAGGTATTTTAAAGACTTTAAAGGTCTTTAAGACTTTCAAGCCTTTTGATTATTGTGTCGAAATCACTGTTTAATTATTACTGGATCAGCTGAGTTATGACATGTTAATTGAATCCTGCTGTAGTTGAGAATGGTTAATTGTAAATGAGAAATCGTCACATATAAATATAGCAGGATTCAATTCAACTTGTCATAAATCAGCTGATCCAGTAATAATTAAAGAGTGATTTCGACACAATAATCATAAGGCTTGAAAGTCTTAAAGACCTTTAAAGTCTTTAAAATACCTTTCAAAGAATAACTTTTTAAATGACCTTTTCAATAATCTGCGAGATTCAGCATTTGTAGGTTAAGTATTGTGATCATATGCTCGTCGATCAGCTGATTTATGACAAGTTAATTGCATCCTGCTATAAATGAGAAGTTAAAAACGTGAAAAAGGTCAGCTGGTTCTTTAATTTGATTTCTCAATTACAACTGACATCTTCTCAATTTCAAATGATACTTTCTCATTTACAATTCACCATTCTCAATTACATGTGATATCTTCTCAAATACAATGACCGTTCTCATTTACAACTGATGTTTTCTCAATTACAAATGACCATTCTCAATTACATTTGATACTTTCTCAAATACAACTGGAAAAGGAGTAGTAAATAAATTATTGAATGAATAAACAAAATAATTAATTGAACGAAATTCCTAATTAATGTCATATAATATTCTGAAGACTTTGCTATTTGCAAATATTGACAACAGATTAATAGCTAGTAAGGAAATTCGATGAACGCTACTGCACAAAAAACTTTCTCCCCGGGCGGGAATCGAACCCAGCACCTCTGGTATTCCGGACCAGCGCCTTAACCACACATCAATATACAAATAAACAAACATCTCACCTGCCCAGCTACCGTACTCCGGTTCTGATCGATGTACTGCCGTTTCAACACGACCTTGGGATCCTTGAAGGGAGGAAAGGGCAGACCCGTGACCACGACCGCCCTGCCGCGGCTGTTGGCGAAATCCAGCCCTTCGGACACTTTGCCGCGACACACGGCTAGCAGCATGGCGCCCCGCGTCGACTCCTGGCTGTCCACTGCCTCGTAGTACTGTTTCATCACCTCGCTAAGCGCGTCTTTCTGGTGCGGTTCGACGAAGATAGGCTGGTGGGGAAGCAAACAACAAGAGGTATAACAGATGCGAAGGAATATACAACTGACATCACTGTCATCATAATCATTTATTGGATCAAGCAATACAATCTTATAGGAAAGAAAAAACAGGTGTTAACCCAAAACTTCTTCTGTTCCAAAATTAGTGCCTGGTTGTTCGTACGTCTATTAAATTTAACCGGGCGATAAATCGAGTACAGTAGCATACTGGGATCGACGACAAACTGAACTAATTTGAAATTAAAAATCCAAATGAAATAGTGTTACCAGAACAATACATTTTAGCTAAATAACTAGTAAAATCAACTGCACTAACATTCTCTAATAAATTACATGTTCATTCAAAACGAACTAGCTCCGAAAATTGCATTAAGCCACAATATTACAGACTTTTGGTTGGTAAAACTGAAACTTGTACTTTCCCATCAGATAAAATTTTAACCACATGTTAAGGCCCGCCGCAAGTAATCCACAAAACGTGGATGTAGCCACGCCGTGGGTGTAAGGCTGTGAGCCCACGGAGCAACTGCTATCTTACTTTAGTCAGCCATTCAGTGTTGCCAGATAAGGGAATAAGTGTTGCCACGCCGTGGGAAGTTTTGTAAAAGCATGGTTGGCAATGCTGCACCGCAACGTACCACCCAATCAGCGCAATCCATGAAGTAAACATCCACACGTGGGTCGTTTTGTGATTCTTTCACAGTTTTCGTGGGTCGAGGGTCATTCTGCTTTGAAGATGGATACGGAAAGGCTGATTTGTATCGTTCAAGGATATTCTGTGTTGTTCAATACAAGCCACCCAGATTACATGAAAGCGAAGTTGAAAGACGAGATATGTCTAATGTAAATATGTCTAATGTCTATATAGAATGAAATGAAATGAGAAAAACAATTATAAAAAGTGAAATATGAATTATCTTGTTCCTGAAAAACCCTAGACAAATTGAAAATACAAAAAAAATTGATTTCTCATAGTATTAATAAATTCCAGGGGGGGATTTAGAAAGGGTTTTTGGGGGGGTCTTCTACATACCGACGTGCGGGGGGGGGGGGTTATAGTTGATTATTGATTTTATATGAATTTAAACTGCATTTAATATCGTATAAAAAGGATTGTAAACCCAATCTAATGCCACCTTGAAATTCCAGTCAGTCATATAAACACTTCAAGATAATAATGTACGATGAATCGTACATTATAACCTTTTTATAACAAAAACTTTTGGAAAAAAGAAAAAGTTTGAATAATTTAACATTTTTTGAAGTTATTTTTATATACAATATATTATTGCATATTATGTTCATTAGTTTTAACTTGAACCGAGAACCATTGTTTCTATCTATGCATCTCAAGTGATTTCTCACAATTTCACGTGATTTCTTGCGATTCCACGTGATGTCCGCGAGACAACAAGAAATAGCTTCAGGTGTATTATTAACATAGATGAACGTTGAAGAGCTATATCTCGCAAACTGTTGGGCCTATAACATTGATTGTAATCCTGGCATCAAATTGTAGTTCATTCAATATAATTTTAAAATGATATTAGGTGCTGTTATGGAAAAGTGATGCTTCGAAGTTAAATTGACCATATGTAAAAATTGTGTCTTTTCATAAAGGTTTTGGCGGCAATTCGGAAGGTTGCTGGGATTGAATTAATTGGATTCAACATTCCACGATTACACAACAGAAAAGAAACAGGCTACCCATTTCATGTGAAGTCAACCCTACTTTTAATGTCAATTTCATTGAATGAGGCTATATAATGCGAAGGTGTGCTATAGCTTGGAAAAAGTATTGGTTCTTGAAATCAATAATGAAAAGCCAAGAAGTAAATGTAGCAACTAAAGTAAAAGTACTGAGATCATGCGTACTACCAGCACTAGCTTATGGAGCACAGACATGGGGCTGTAAGAAGAGTACATTGAAAAGCTAAAAACCACCCAAACTGCGATGGAAAGAAGCATATTAAACATCAGAAGACTGCAAAAGTCTAGAACACGTTTATGAAAAATATAAACAAAATTGGAGGATATAACAGAAACAATAAAAGGTCTCAAATGGAAATGGGCTGGACACATTGCAAGGTTGCAGGATGGAAGATGGACCAAGAAAGTAACCAGCTGGGAGCAAACTTGAAGAAAAAGAGGAGTAGGAGACAACCGGCTAGTTGGAAAGACGACATTGTCAAGACGGCAGGAAAAACTGGATGTTAGTGGCTGAAAATAGACAACGATGGAAAATCTTGGGGGAGGCCTATGCCGGATAGCGGGCCTAGTTTCCAAATAAAGGTGTCATTATGAAATTTATTTGAAGAACTTTCATTTGAAGAGAATGAGTTAAATGAATTAATTTATATCTATTATATATTTTTTGATTATTAAAATTTGCATAGTAAACTTTATTATTACTATTTCTTCAAGGACTGAACTAGAATAAATTCATTATAACGAAGGAAAGAATAATTATATTACTGTATATTTTAAACAAGAATTATCTTATACTATCTTATCTTATTTTATTTTGATGAATTTGAATGTATTGAAAAATTGGAAACTAATAAAGGCTTTATTTATTATATATTATAATTATCAAATACAATTGAAGTCGTAGAAGTAATGGTGGAATTTGGTCATTCTTGCTAATGAATATATTATTCATACTGTATTACTAGCTTCAAACTAATTTGTAAATAACATATATTGTAATATATATCGTCGTGTGATTTGCAAAAGGTTCTATGTGCCTCTCTTGCTGTTTGGAGAAAATTGAGTTCAAAGTTCTTCGAAAACAGAATGCGCTATTTATGTCATAAACATGTGTTTTTATGTATTCTCTTATACTCTAATGCATACAAGATATCAGCTAAATAGACAAAGTAAGATTATAAATGATAAAATTAATAGATTTTTTGAAAAATTCAATAAAATGTACACATGGAACCTTTTGCCTCTCAGTTCAAACAACTCAACAGAATGACTAAGTAACATAGTACCTTATGCTTTGAGTGTTACTAAAACGTTTTTATCGGTTCATTCACTCTTTATCATTGAATTAGTATTGAAATAAAGTTTTTATTATAATTATATGAATATAATATCATGAAAGTGGCATATTAGAAATAGGTGAAATAGATTTTTCAAATTTTCTAATGTTCATCTTCAATTATTAAAAACAATATAAAAACATGAAGTACCCTTTTATCTAAAACATTTTAAACAACTAGTTTCGGCTTACTCTGGCCATTTTCTTATTTAAATTCAAGAATAAACAAGTTGATATTAGATAATGTATGATCATATGCTTATTTTCATATGATTTATATTCTATAATTCATTATTTTTTAAAATGTTTTAAATAGAGAGGTACTTCATGTTTTTATATTGTTTTTAATAATTTTGATAAAGTATACAAGTTAAGTGATTTCATCTTCAATTTATATCAAGTTACTGCTCCAAGTTTTGAAGTTGCAATATTCTGATAACTTATTAGAATTTCCACAAAAATATACTTTGTTTCTAAAATAAATCTTGCAAGCACGGAACCCAGTGTTGGGCATCAACTTTAGCATTAATGTTGTGTGTTTTTGTGGAAATTATCTAATAGATTATTACCGATTGATGGTCAAAACTAGCTTAGTGTTTTGTGGATACTCTAGGTTTAATTTATTATTATAAGAAAAATCAGAGAAATAAAACGCTTTGCTATAGAATTCTTCAGGCTGATATATTTAAAAAAAAACAAATATGTACAACTGATATGTAAAAACTGATATATGAAAAACTGATATGTAAATTCAATCATCATCAGTACCAGATTCCATCATGTCTGGCTCTGGCAAATTTTCTTTTTGTGAATTTGACGTTTGTAAATTCATGTAAAAATTGTGGTACATGTTTGGGATGACTCAGATGTGCACAATTACAAGAGGTCATGCTTCGTGCTCTCAGTGACAGAAAGGATACCTTTGTATTTTCTTGGGATGGCAGTCACCTCAAGTGAAGTTTTTCCTCTTGTTTTTTTCATCCCATTTGTGGGCATTAGTTTAAATTCTTCTTGACAGAAGCTGGTTTTAACTTGGATGTAATTTGGTGATGATTTCTGGAACCGTAAAACCTTCACTGTCATCCAGTTTACCACTTCACCACTCACATCATGTGACAAATCACTCTTAACTGTCATTGTTTTCAATTTTTTCAAGTCATATATATCTGAGTATGACAAGACTTCCACCTCATAGGGTCTTTTCCGTCGAGCATCGCGTATGATGGTTGGCCATTCTATAGGTGAATAGACTGGCCGATTCTTTTTAGCTGACTCTATGCTACTATGCATAGAGTCAACCTCCATCTGTGTGTGGCCAGTTTCCAAAAATTTTAAATCAATTGTAGTCACTGGAAGGTTTCGAACGGCATGCAACAGAATTGCTGCAATGTATCTGTTTCTATTTTGACCACCGCATGAATCGGAAAAAAAAGAAACATGCTCAATATTTGTAGGCAATTTTTCCAAAAGAGAGTAAATTGCTGTGCCTATTTCATCAGACCCTCTTTTTCCATTTGTTTCTGTCCAGAAGTAACATTTGCCATTTCCATTGCCCTGGTCATAAAATGTCAGGTTATATGAACAGAATTTCCTTGAGTAAAAAAAACTGGATACTTCAGAACATGGAGTGTACAGTACTGATTGTAAATCGAAAGTGAATGATTTAAATGTTGGGCAAGTTTTTGCCTTTTCTTTATCTTGTCTGGCTAAGTTCTTGTTCATGATATGATTTTCAAAATTTTCTTGGTTATCATTTTTTTTCTTCCTCTGACATATTCTTCATCTTCTCACAGATTCGACATGTATCCTTTTTGGGATGATGAAAAGACAAGTTGTATTCTGTATTGAATACTTTCCTATAAACATGAATCTTCACAGGAATAATCATTTCCTTACTACATTCCTCCACATAGAGCTCATACATCTTGGTCAAATTCAAATCTGCTGCAAGATACTGACCTGAAAAAGCCACGTGGATGCACATAGAACTGTTTGGCGCCTATTGAATTCTGGCATTGTGATCAATGTAGCACATAGTCCCTTTAGCCGCTCAACGTTCAAAACGTTGTCAATGCCCGTAATGTTCTATGTGCATTTTGCTTCACATAGAACGTTATGGCAATAACTAACTTTACTCAAATCACATAGGACATTATAAAAAAGTGATTTTATTAACTTCTAATTGTCAAAAACACTTAGGTCTCTATGCCAATACATTCTATAAGCATAAGGCTTCATGATTATACACATAACTCAAAATGACCAAAAATGTCACATAGAACCTTTTGCAAATAACACGACGATATATAACACTGGGTTTTATTTATTTATTCATTCATTTATTGTCAAGATACATTACAATGTGGGAAGAATCAACAGACATTTGTCCAAAACTGCTTCATTCCAAAATTTTGATAAATAGTCCATAGGTTATGTTGTTGATTCACCTTACTGAAATTGTGAGTCCAAAAAACTATTAACTAACAATAATTTTAAATTTCTAAGATTACTACATGACAAAGTAAAATTAATTAAACAAGAATAATATTAAAAATTCCTAAAATATTACATTTTCATTTGAATTTCGCGACAGAAAGATTGAAAGACAAATTCCACTTGTCAGCTGTTATATAGGATTGCTGACTAAAGACAGATAGCAGTTGCTCCGTGGGCTCACGGCCTTAAACCCATGGCGTGGCTACACCCATGTTTTGTGGATTACTTTGCGGCGGGCCTAAAATATTTATCTGATGTCTATGTAAAAAAATGTAACCGCTGGAAAAATCTAATCCCTCAATCAGCACCGATTAATTTAACCCTGTTTTTAACGGAGTAGAAATGTTTCAACAATTTGAAATGTGTGCACAACCAGCTGATATTTGAAAAAATTATGCCATTGGTATTTTTAACTACCAGATACCTTTTGCCTCATTGATAAAAACTCGGAGTCCAATTCATAAATTTTGTCTACAGAATATTATTTTGTAATAACATCTAATAAAAATGATGAGTAATGTAGTTTTGCAAATAAAATCAATGCAATTCAAGGCTTTCCAACACTATTTTGTCTCAATTTTTATTTCAAGTTAGTTCAGGTTGTCGTCGATCCCATTATGTTGCGTCCCCGATTTATCGCCCGGTTAAATTTAATAGACGTACGAACAACCTGGCATAGGTCTGATAAATGTTCAAATTAAGGTTATGTACAATAGTTTTGTTTCACATCAACGATTTTAACTTCAATGTTAGTGTTATCATGGTAGTGCCATCATGGTAATACTCTCTAGATCTAGGGATGAATATTATCGATACTGTATCAGTTTTGAAAAGAAATTAATATATCCAACCACCCGACATGCTAATGTCCAAATAAATATAATAAGATTCATTTAATTCATTATTTGCTTTTCAAATTCTTTTTAAATGCTGCAGAAGCCTAATGCATTTAGTTTAAAATTTTTGTGACTTCTGACCTCACTACCGGCGCACAAGATTATCTTTTGCCGGTAGTGCCATATTGTTAACAATACTGTTGATGGTTTAAAATTTATTCTCAAGGTAATTATTTATTTTGTATTTCATGCTAATGTTGTACCAATTTTACTTTTGTATTGTTAACCAATATTATTGTTGTATTTTTAACCAATTTACTTTTTGGCAATAAATATTGATTGATTGATTGATTTGGTGGATGGCATTAGACAGATATATAGAGATATTATTATTTTTATTGACGTTGCTGATGACCATAGAGTCCGACGGCGAAAAAACATCTCTCTATCTATCTAATGCCATCCGCCAAATTAAATGAATCCTATTATAAACAGGACAGTACTTTCAAGAATAATTGATTGAATATTATCGAAATAGGTTGCAAAAAGTTGCCAAGACCAAGATTCGAGGCCCAGTCCTTGTGTTCTGTACCCGTTCTTTTTCTCCTTCTATTTTTCATTCTTCTTCTTTTTCTTCTTCTCCATCTCCTTCTCTTCCTTATTCTTTTTCTTATTTCAGAATTTGAAATAATTATTAGTTTTAATGTCTCCTATGATTTATTTAATAATAGAAATTGGAAGAGTACCTAATTACCTTATTACTTTATAGATTTTACCGTATTAATTTAGAATACAAAATTGGTTTTACCTTGTTGCATTGTATTTTCGACCACAGTCCATGTTCCTGCCAATAGCTAACTGTTTTCTCCATGGTAAAGTAGGACGGAAAGAATACCAGCATGCCATGAGGCACTACGCGGGAAACGTTTTGTAGTGTGTAGGCTAACTCGTTCAAGTATGTTTCGTTGTTTCTGCAAATTAAAAACAAAAAACACTCTTTTTCATAAAAATGTAAAATTTCAGTAATTTCGGATTATCAGCCTAACAGAAATATTTGCAATGAGACAAAACGTGAGAATAAGAATAATGAAAATATTCCCATAAAATTAAGTTTTTCATCAAATGTGATAACCATGGAGTGAACGGCTGATTTTCAACTTGCCTAAATACAAACTAGACATACACTATTATTAACAAGCAAGTCTTGTTTAGAGTGTACGTCGAAGTCGACTGATCAATCTGAAGCTTCTCTATTCTATTAAAGGAATATTATAATCAAAGAATATTCTTTATTCTTAAATTGGAGGAATAATTTGATCATGAACCAAAGTCTCAACAGCATATTTTTGTAGACTATAAAATATTGCTCTTTCTAATAATTTATTGTAATGAATTTCCCAGTTTTACCTTTCACAGAGCTTACAATTAAATTGAGAATTAAAATTAATGTTTTACTACAAATTATTGTCTTATGAATTAATACAATTAATAGGAAATTGAGACATAATTCAATTGGACAAATTAATCAAGGGGCCTCTTTCGTATAATTTTGACATGAAAAGTCCTGTAAAACAGGATTCGCTATAGATGACCTAACACTACTGTAGAAAAGCCCTATTCAGTCACAGAGCGTCGTCTATGCATGTCTAGTTAACAGGAATCTTGTGGTCAGCGGTTCTTGTATTACAGAACTTCTGTGCCAGAAAATAAAAGAATATAGGCCAAATAACTGTTGCACAAAAAAAGGAAGAAATCATAATAATTAATATAAATAATTGAAGATAGCAAATCATTAATTGATACATCGTTATAGATGGCAAACTAACAAAAAAAGAAGAAGCCTACAAGTTTAGTGAGAACCCCTCGTATCTGAACCTCTCATAACTGACTCCTCCCGGTATCCAAAAAAAAAAAAAACACCTCCTGGTGTGTCTAAAAAACTACTGATATGGTGTAAGGCTAGGCGTACACCGGTTAGTCAAGACAAGACAAGACGAGATTAGTCACAGTACTTCACATAGTTGCTTATGAAGCAACACACACCGATTAGTCATTGCATCGGTGTGTACTGCTTCATAAGCAACTATGTGAATTACTGTAACTAAACGTGACTAATGTCGTCTTGTCTTGTCTTGACTAACCGGTGTACGCCTAGCCTAAGGGGTGTACTACTGAATACCTTTAATACCTTCCTCTTCATCCGTTACCCACACTTGCGGGACCGATGGCGTCAATTTAAACACAAACACATTATATAAAAACAAATTATATAATAAACTAATCAAAAAATAATATCATACTACTCTACATACTGACTAATAATAGTATGTCTAATAAGTACTTCTCATACTACTGTTTGAGGCTCCAAAAATTAATTAGAATTAAATAACAAAATTGAATCTCACCTATTCTCGTAAGTCGACTTCAGTTCTTTATTGGTGGGCCCCGTTTTCAACACACTGACACACACTTGATCACCCTTCACTATATGCGGATTCTCCAATGTCACTTCAACCGGTATTCCCAGTTCGGTAATGGTGGCATCCAGGGGTGCCAACGTTCCACTGGTCAAGATAATCGAACGGACGCCTTGCTCAATCAACGACCGCATACCAAAGCCGGCACTAAAACACCAGAAATTCAACACTTTCGGATTGTTTTTGCTACTGATGATCTTCGTTTGCCAGGCGTCGTTGCGTCCCTTCTTTGCACCCTCAGGTTCCACGTAGAGTTGGTAATACTTGTCCACTGTTTTTCGATCGCGGTCGGGCCCCAAACATCTCGCCACCACCTTCATGAAATCGTGAAACTTCTGCAGGCCCGCGCCTCGGTGTTGGTAGGAGGATTCCGATGTAACCTGTAAAATGAAGAAGTGAATAAACCTATTATTGCATCATTTCGCATTTACAATATTCACATTAATGGAGAAGAAAAAGAAGAATAAAAAGAAAAAGAGAAAGAAAAAAGAGAAGAAGAAGAAAAGGAAGAAGATGATGAAGATAAAGATAAAGGAAAAGAAGAGGAGGAGGAGGAAAAAATAAAAAGGAGGGGAAAAGGAGAGGAAGAAAAAGAAGAATAAGAAAAAGAAGGAGAAGACGAAAAAGGAGAAGGAAAAGAAGAAGAAGAAAAACAAAAAGGAAGAAGAAAACGGAAAAGAAGATGATGATGATGAAGAAAAAAAGGAGGAGGAGGAGGAGGAGGAGGAGGAGGAGGAGGAGGAGGAGGAGGAGGAGGAGGAGGAGGAGGAGGAGGAGGAGGAGGAGGAGGAGGAGGAGGAGGAGGAGGAGGAGGAGGAGGAGGAGGAGGAGGAGGAGGAGGAGGAGGAGGAGGAGGAGGAGGAGGAGGAGGAGGAGGAGGAGGAGGAGGAGGAGGAGGAGGAGGAGGAGGAGGAGGAGGAGGAGGAGGAGGAGGAGGAGGAGGAGGAGGAGGAGGAGGAGGAGGAGGAGGAGGAGGAGGAGGAGGAGGAGGAGGAGGAGGAGGAGGAGGGAGGAGGAGGAGGAGGAGGAGGAGGAGGAGGAGGAGGAGGAGGAGGAGGAGGAGGAGGAGGAGGAGGAGGAGGAGGAGGAGGAGGAGGAGGAGGAGGAGGAGGAGGAGGAGGAGGAGGAGGAGGAGGAGGAGGAGGAGGAGGAGGAGGAGGAGGAGGAGGAGGAGGAGGAGGAGGAGGAGGAGGAGGAGGAGGAGGAGGAGGAGGAGGAGGAGGAGGAGGAGGAGGAGGAGGAGGAGGAGGAGGAGGAGGAGAAGGAGAAGGAGAAGAAGAAGAAGAAGAAGAAGAAGAAGAAGAAGAAGAAGAAGAAGAAGAAGAAGAAGAAGAAGAAGAAGAAGAAGAAGAAGAAGAAGAAGAAGAAGAAGAAGAAGAAGAAGAAGAAGAAGAAGAAGAAGAAGAAGAAGAAAGGAGTAGAGGAGGGAGAAGAAAAAAGAAGAAGAAGGTGAAAATGGAGAAGACGGAGGAGAAGAAGAAAAATAAGAAAAAGAAGGAAGATGAGGAGAAAAAGCAGGAGAAGAAGAAGAAGTAGTGGAAGGAGAATGAGAAGAAAAAGGAGGAAAATAAGAACAAGAAGAAGAATAGTACAAATCATAAACCAACCTGTAAATACTGGGACACATTGTAGAGGGTTTCTATGAGCACGAACAGTTTATCAGGTGTGATGTCAGCTCTGGAAAGTATATCCAGCAAATAAGAGCCAGGAAAGGCGGCTCCTGGGTTGTCTGCCACCCGCCCTGTGGCGATGTCTACTGCGTCTACGGATTCCTCCAGTTCCGTGAACATTGTTTTCAGAATGCACAGATCGTCTGCGTTGAAATCTTTGGCAACCGACTGGTCGTCGAAGCTCTTAGACTGCATCTGCTCGTGGAAATCTTTCATGACGTGGGTGACTTCTGTCATGAAGAAGAAGTAGAAGAAGAAGAAGAAGAAGAAGAAGAAGAAGAAGAAGAAGAAGAAGAAGAAGAAAGAAAAGAAGAAAAAGAAAAGAAGAAGAAAAAGGGGAAGAAGATGATAAGGAGAAGAAGAGGAGGAGGGAAAGGAAAAGAAGAAGAGGAAGAAAAGAAAGGGGAAAAAGGAGAAGAGGAAGTATAAGAAAATAAGGAAAAAGACGAAAAGAAGAAGGAAGAGAAGAAGGAGAAGAAGAAGAAAAGAAAAACAAAATGAAGAAGAAAAGAAAAACGAAACGGAAGAAGAAAACGGAAAAGAAGAAAAGAAGATGATGATGAAGAAAAAAAGAGGAAAAGGAGAAGAGGAGGAGGAGGTGGTAGAGAAGGGGCAGGAGGAGGAGGAGGAGGAGGAGGAGGAGGAAGAGGAAGGAGAAGAAGAAGAAGAAGAAGAAGAAGAAGAGGAAACTGGAGAAGGAAAAATCAAGGAGGAAGGAGGAAGAATGAAAGAGGAAAATGACGGAAGAGAAGGAGAAGAATAAGAAAAAGGAGGATGAGAAGAAGAAGAAAAAGAAGGAGTAGAAGGAAGAAAAGGAGAAAAGATGATTAAGAAGAAAAAGAAGAAGGAAAAGGAGAAGATGATGATGAAGATGAAAAAAAAGAAGAGGAGGAGGAAGAAGAAGTGTGGGAAAATGGAGAAGACGGAGGAGAAGAAGGAGAATAAGAATAAGAAAAAGAAGGAAGATGAGAAGAAGCAGAAGGAGGAGAAGAAGAAGATGGAGTGGAAGGAGAAAGGAAATAAAGAAGAAGAAGATGAAGAAGAAGAAGAAGAAGAAGAAGAAGAAGAAGAAGAACGAGTAGAAGATGAAGAAGAAAAGAAGAAGAAGAAGAAGAAGAAGAAGAAGAAAAGAAGAAGAAGAGGAATAGCACAAATCACAAACCAACCTGTAAATACTGGGACACATTGTAGAGGGTTTCGATGAGCACAAACAGTTTATCAGGCGTGATGTCAGCTCTGGAAAGTACATCCAGCAAATAAGAGCCAGGAAAGGCGGCGCCTGGGTTGTCTGCCACCCGCCCTGTGGCGATGTCTACTGCGTCTACGGACTCCTCCAGTTCCGTGAACATTGTTTTTAAGAAGAAGAAGAAGAAGAAGAAGAAGAAGAAGAAGAAGAAGAAGAAGAAGAAGAAGAGGAGAATGAGAAAAAGAAGAAGGGAAGAAAAGAAGGGGAAAAAGGGAAAATGAGAAAAGAAGAAGAAGAATAAGAAAAAGAAGAAGAGAAAGAGGTGAAGGAAGAGAAGAAGGAAAAGAAGAAGAAAAGAAAACAAAAGGAAGAAGATAACGGAAAAGAAGAGAAAGAAGATGATGATGAAGAAAAAAGAGAAGAGGAAGAAGAAGGAGAAGAGGAAATGAAGGAGGAGGAAGGAGGAAGAATGAAAATGAAAGAGGAAAATGACGGAGGAGAAGGAGAAGAATAAGAAAAGAAGGAAGATGAGAAGAGGAAGAAGAAGGAGGGAAGGAGAAGGGGAAGAAAAAGAAGGAGTGGAAGGAGAAGGGGAGAAAAAGGAGAAAAAGAAAAAGAAGGAGAAGGAGAAGAAGAAGAAAAAGAAGAAGAAGCAGAAGAAAAAAGAAGGAGGTAAAGAAGAAGGAAGAGGAGAAAAGGAAGAAAAAGGAGAAGAGGAGGAGGAAGAAGAAGGAAGAGGAGAAAAGGAAGAAAAAGGAGAAGAGGAGGAAGAAGAAGGAGGAGCAGAAAAAGAAGAAGAAGAGTGGGAAAATGGAGAAGACGGAGAAGAAGAAGGAGAATAAGAAAAAGAAGGAAGATGAGAAGAAGCAGGAGGAGGAGAAGAAGGAGTGGAAGGAGAAGGAGTGGAAGGAGAATGAGAAGATAAAGAAGATCAAGAAGAAGAATAGTACAAATCACAAACCAACCTGTAAATACTGGGACACATTGTAGAGGGTTTCTATGAGCACGAACAGTTTATCAGGTGTGATGTCAGCTCTGGAAAGTATATCCAGCAAATAAGAGCCAGGAAAGGCGGCTCCTGGGTTGTCTGCCACCCGCCCTGTTGCGATATCCACTGCGTCTACGGACTCCTCCAGTTCCGTGAACATTGTTTTCAGAATGCACAGATCGTCTGCGTTGAAATCCTTGGCAACCGACTGGTCGTCGAAGCTCTTAGACTGCATCTGCTCGTGGAAATCTTTCATGACGTGGGTGACTTCTGTGATGCAGATTGCAATGTCTGTGCTGGACAGTTGGAAGGAGGCCGATTCTTCGCAGACTTTCTCTACGTTGTGTGCTTCGTCTAGGATTATTACGTTGTTCTGTGGAGGAAAATATAGATTATTAATCGTGTGTAGCATGTATTTTAATATGAAACGAGTGCACCCCGTGCAGCGCAAAGTGCCGCTCACTTGCATTTTCTATAGCAGGATCTTTTTAACTGGTCAGAAAACATATGTTTCGTATGAGCAATATCACAATACTTAGTGGGCTCGTACACCGAAGCAATAAGCAATAGGCAACTAGCAACATATGGATCATATGATCGTCTACTCTATACAAACAAATAGTTCAATGCACACCGAAACAGATGTTTTAGGTGTGCATTGGACTATTTGTTTCTATAGAGTAGACGATCACATGATCCATATGTTGCTAGTTGCCTATTGCTCCGGTGTACGAGCTGAATTAACCTACAAATGCTGAATCTCGCAGATTATTGAGAAGGTCTTTTAAAAAGTTATTCTTTGAAAGGTCTTCTTTAAAAACGTCTTTCAAAGACTTTAAAAGTCTTCAAGGCTTTTAAGCCTTTTGATTATTGTGTCGAAATCACTGTTTAGTTATTACCGAAACAGCTGATTTCTGACAAGTTAAAAGGATCCTGCTATACAATTCTTAGTTTTGAATACAGTAGTTCTATTTTGACTATCTGCAGCTGACAGCAGCCCAGTCGTTCCAATGAAATCCTACCTTGTACAGTGATTACTGGTCACTTTGCTACTTTTAGAAGAAAATTCTAAGCTCTATCTATGGGGAATTTAACAAACTAAACTCAATAGGCTACATTTAATAGCCTAACTTAGTTCTTTTTATGCCAACAGATAGTGCCACAGAAATTTTTTTATTGTTTTTATCAAATTTCTATTTGAAATGATTTTTGAAAAACGAATAGAGCCTGCAAAACTACAATTTTTTTTATTCATCTTTTGGCACAAACCGCAACAAAATCGGTCCACTCAATCTTTTCCACGAACTTTCCAAAGTCGGACACGAAATTATTTTAATATAATATATAAGGTGTGTAGCGTGTGTTTTAATATGAAATAAGAATAATCACATTGATACAAATAATAGAGCAGAGGAATCTGGATGAGAGTAGGCGGATGCGGAGGTATTAAATATATTGAATAGAAATACTCTAAGGCTCTACTCACACATGGAGTAGATACAGTAGACTATACAGTATATATCTGTATTAGGTACTTATAAAAGTTAGACTGCAAATGTCGTATGAAAAACAAGTTGAAATAGTTTAGTAAAAACTCGAGAAAAATGAAGACTGAAAATAAATAAGTTGATGCAGAAGCCTAATGCATTTAGTTTAAAATTTTTGTTACTTCTGACCTCACTACCGGCGCACAAGATTATCTTTTGCCGGTAGTGCCATATTGTTAACAATACTGTTGATGGTTTAAAATTTATTCTCAAGGTAATTATTATTATTATTTTTTTTGTATGTTATGCTAATGTTGTACCAATTTTACTTTGTATTGTTAACCAATATTATTGTTGTATTTTTAAACAATTTACTTTTTGGCAATAAAATATTGATTGATTGATTGAAATAAGTACCTAATTTTAGTATTATGCTCAGGGGGACTTGATAAATTCAGGTATGTCATATTAAAATGTGTATTTGTATTTGTGTATATGTGCATTTTGTCCATTTGTTTTGTAACTTTATGGCAAATAAATTTGAATTTGAATTTGAAATAGTTTATCAAAGGTTTTTTAATAAAAGACTTGAAAACTTAATGAAGACACCATTAAAAGCATGAAACAAAAATCGACGTGAACTGAGATCAACGAAATAAATAAGTAGAATCTTACCGAAAGCTGGATATCCTGTAAGTCTCGAATCCTAGCATCAAGCAAGTAGTTGTAAGGCACAAACACAATATCGGCGTTTTTATGCATTTCTCTGGACAAGTAGTAGGGACAACAAGCAACCTTTCTACCTGAAATCACTAGATCTTCAATGTCCATTATGGCTGAGAACGAAGCATCCGCTTTATTCTTTTCGACGTTGTTGTAGAAATGGCACGTTTTTGTTGATACCTGAAACAATATTTAGAAATGATCAAGTAGCCTACCTACGGTAGATAATATCGTATACCGTAGTACGGTAGATTAGACAATATGAGTTACAATAAAAATAAATAATTTTATTAATGGAGAAAACAGGTATAGCACGATCCATTTAACTTGTCAGAAATCAGCTGTTTTGGTAATAATTAAATAGTGACTTCGACACAATAATCAAAAGACTTAAAAGTCTTAAAGTTTTTAAAATACCTTTTTAAAGAAGACCTTTTGAAGAATAACTTTTTAAAATACATTTTTCAATAATCTGCGAGATTCAGCATTTGTAGGTTAAGTATTGTGATCATATGCTCGTCGATCATATGTTTTATGACAAGTTAAAAGGATCCTGCTATAAACCCCATTTTGCATCCTTCGCACAATACAACAGTTTCAATACCATGCAATTTAAAATGTGACTGTCTTTGGTCGCTAGGTGAGAGTCGTTGCTGAGTGGTCATGAGGTTCACTTTAGGCTGCTTTGACTCACTTTAGGCTAGGTGTACACCGGTTAGTCAAGACAAGACAAGACGAGATTAGTCACAGTGATTCACATAGTTTCTTATGAAACAGCACACACCGATGCAATGACTAGGCCTAATCGGTGTGTGTTGCTTCATAAGCAACTATGTGGAGTACTGTGACTAAACGTGACTAATCTCGTCTTGTCGTGGCTAACCGGTGTACGCCTACTTTGACTCACTTTAGACTAAATTGATAAATCATCGTTTTTTATCTTCGTAGGTGAAAATTGAATGTGAAAGAAGAAAGAATGTGAACTTAACCTTCATTTTTTATATATTTATCTAAATTAGGAAGAAAATCCGTTTTGGACATTGTGTTTTTATCCTATAATTATAATACAATCTTAAATAAATTAAATAAATTATTTGAAGCTTTGTCCCACCTTGGTCCGGCACATGCTAATCTTGAGTCCAGCGTTGGTTTCTTTGGATACATCGGGATGTATGCACAGCTGGTCACGTGACCCCATCACGGCCACTTTCACGTGATTGTAGTGCGTGCGTTTCAGCTCGCTGACTGCTTGCGCCAACTGCGAATGTGTGCGTGATGCGTAGATGATTTTCGGCATGCCCAGGATGCTGCCTGAGAAATTTTTATTATTAGATTTTTTTCTGAGGGTGATGCCCACATGAGCTCTAGGCTTTGCGTGGGTAATGTAATACAATATATCAATTTATTAATATTATAATATATATAAATAACAATAAGATATAACTTAGATAGCAACATCGACTACATTTTAGGAATACAAACATCAATCAATAAACCTGAATGTCTAGTGTACGACCGCCTTTTTCCTGCATTACATGACTTCTTAGGGCCGGTTTCTCCAACGACGATTAAACCGATTTTCAGATTAATATTAGGTTTTACCACTCACTAGGAAACTTTTTGTCAGAAAGTCCGATGTCCGGAGAGCTGACCATTTGATTCAATGATAGCATCATTGAATCAAATAGTCAGCTGTTCGGACACCGGACTTTCTGACAAAAACGTATCTAGTGATTAATCGATGAAGATTAATCTAAAAATTGGTTTAATCGTCGTTGGAGAAACCGGCCCTAAGTTGTAAGAAGCAGACCCTGACTACTTAGTAGCCTATACACACTAATAAGGAACTCTCATTTTGGGTTGGTCAATAACTAAATAAATCTTGAAGATTGAAGGTTGTGAAGGAAAAGAAGATTAAGGATTTATAGGAAGAATATTGAGCAAGAAAGCAAAATGAGAGGAGAAAGTTAGAAAATGAAATAGGAGGAAGTGAGGAAAAAAAAGAAGAGGATGTTTCTCAGTGCATAAACAAGTAGAGTATATTTCTAATGTTGGGTTGCACCAAGCAAGATCAAGTTTTTAATAGGATCGGTACCAAGCTAATTGAATGGGATCAGCTGATTCAAAGTAGTTGATTCCGGTTGGTGCAACCTGAGGTGCGATGCAAAGTGGTGAGAAGTTAGGCATGGAAGAAGATAATGACTTGAATTGATGACAAATCACTAATACCCCTTTTATAGGCGATGAGCGTAGGCTATATCAAAATGAAACAAATAATTAACATCAATATAATAAACATTCATTTTATTTTGATTTTTTTTAACTTTGAAATCGCTTCTCTCATTCCTTCCGCCATCGCTCATAATCTCCCCAGTCCTCCCCTCACAATCATCGACTTTCCAAGATGAAAACATAATACATTGAAACTATTCAAGTGTACAAAGGAAGAAGGAAATATTGATGAGGTGTTCCACTTACCCCATGACTGGCTTTCAGCCTTAGTCATGCCAGAAGCTTCGTTTAATGACTGCATCATGCTATTTGGTGCTTGATTACCCGACATACGAATTGTAGCTTGAATTTGGGCTTTCTTTATTTCCAGCCATGCCAATGATGAGCACAATAAACTAAGAGTTTTACCAGTTCCTGTAGGACTTTCTAGAACACCATTCACGCCCTGAAATCAAAATTAACAAATATTTATTCATCCAGTAATGTTCAAGATGATACATAATGAAAGGTTCAAAAGGTTAAAGCCCAAAAATTTTCCTATTTAGAAACAGTCAAATATATAACAAAGCAATTCACGTTTGTTGGGAATACTGCAAATAGCTCCTGAATCATATCACAAACTAGCTAACATAAGAATATAGAATCGATCAGGGAATAGAAATATAAGAGTACTAGAATATTGTAAGTCAAATATTACCTTTTGCAAGCATTCCAGAACCTTTCGCATGTAATCCTTTTGGACCTCATAGGGTTCAAAAGGAAAATTGACGGGGATATTATTCAAAATAACCTCAGGCATGTTGTATTATAGTTTCTAAGTGATACTTTATTACATAGTATTGTTAAATATTGGTAATATAATTCATTTTGATCACAATAACATCATGATTAGAGCAACCACAACCTACGTACAGTAATAGAATCCGCGCGCAAAATATTTTAGAGGTTAGGTCTCGTCAGCTGTTTAGTGTCTGCTAGTCACAGCCTTTGTGATCGGGAAAGTGAAGATTTGGTTGATATAAAAAACAGAGAATTCTCTCCAAATATCAAAAAGTATTACTATCTTGAAATATTAAAATCTTCAAACAACGTTTTTTGATTATTTTTCACATAACACTGGATATTATGGAAATTAGCCTAGCAAACTTGGAGGACCAGGACCTTGAAATTGTCCCAGTGTCAGTTCAAATAGTACAACTTTGTCGGAATGTCACTTTGGTAGACAAAAGGCAACTCTTGCGTAGGTCGGCCGCTTTACATGCTTCAAAATCACGTCTCAGTTCGGAGTCCACATTAAAATCTGGGACTATCAAGGCAACGTCAACCGTTGAGTCTTTTTAGCGAGAGCGCCCACTGAAGTGGAGTGGTAGTGGCGTGGTACCAGATGGATGCCACGCCAAATATAAATATAGGAAACTAAATGGAATAGCCCACATTGAGGTGGAGTGGCGCTTGCCACTTCAGTTATATTTGTTTTAATGCCACGCCACCTCCACTTGGAAACCACCTGCCACTCCATCACCACCACGCCACCTCAGTGGGCGCTCTCGCTTAGAGTTCTAAATTTAAAAAATCTGGATAAACTTACTTTTTTGTTGAGTATTTTTGCATACAAGCAAAGCAACTTGTAGGTATATACAAGTATTTCAAGTATTCATGAGAGTATTACAAGATTAGTATTTATAACATTTGGTGTTAGCCAAATACCGCATGTCTGGAACCGAAATATTTTTGCATGGATCATTTGATTTGGTTCATTCATTTTAACCCTTCAGTCCAGCATTGAAAGTTTATGAATTTCACCATTTTCATTACCTTGTAATCATGCGAGATAGCATGCGAATTATTGTTAGTCATTCAATAAAAAATCAAATAAAACTTTTTGTGCAGGCTTCATTAGAAATATCCCTCATAAGATGAGATAATTTTTTATTATAAGAATAATAAAAAGACCGTACATGAATCGAATGTAGTTATTTATTCATACAGAGTTGTTGAAAGAAAGTAAAAAATAAAAGATCTGAAAATAGCACAAACATTCAATTACTGTGAACATAAGATCATAATACTTTGTAGTGGAAATCTGATTATAAGAACGGTATCATACTTATAATTAATATAATCCAGTATCAAATTTGCAGACATCAATAATAATTATCAACGACTCAATTATTAACAATAACAATCACAGCAATATTGCCAATAAAGTTTTTGTTCAATTGAAAAAATACAATTTTCAACAATCAATTTTTACATATTATGTGAATACAATGTAGTCTATCATACAAAAGAAGAAGCTTTAGTCTATAATATATCAAGGTATATCTATAATGTTGCTTGATGTGGGCTGTTTACAATATAATTTGAGTAATGAAGTTTTGATATAATTTCACAAATAAATATTGAATAAATTATGGTAAAATAGTTGTGTTTTAAATGTGATGTCCTTTCAATAGAGTACTTCAGAATAGGGATCTTTTATCTGCAGCGATCTTCAAGTTATTTGATAGTGGTTATCCTAAATAATTTTCTAGTCACAAATTTCTTTCTTCAATGATTTCAGAATAATATAATATGATAACAAATAAGCATTATGAAATGAAATTTGTTACATATATTTGAACTGATGTTGAAAGAAACTGATCCTCTCATGATAGATAACAGATTTACAAATTACTGGTTTTGTGTTATCAAAGCAAACTACTGTAAAAGTAAAGTACATAATATTCATGGTTTTCATACGATGACAATCAAATTTTGAAAAGAATTGCTCTCAGGTTTTATAAATAACACATAATGCATTAGAATACATGCTTCTGAAATAATTTTTCCAAAGAAACTATGATTACGATTTGAGAGATTATGTTTATGTGTGGGGAAAACAAACATCTCTTTCAGAGGAGACGTTGAGCCGTCGTCCTAAAAATCAGTCGTCATCTCTCATCATCTTCCCTCCCATTACACACGCACAAGCCCAGAGCTCATACGAGCATCACCCTCGAAAAACTGAGAACTTGCTTATAAGTCTCACTTTCATGAACGTCCTATAACCTAAAGCTAGAATTCTGCTAGCTTCTCAAACTTCAAGAAATTTGTGCAATTACATTTTGAGAAAATGTAATCTACAATAATCGTAGATGAAGTTGGAGTCCAGTTACAAATCAATGCCAATCGTTATTGGTTTTGAGTCTTGAAACAATAGTAACTCTTTTTTCTTTGTCGTGTGATTGACAATTTCTTCATCAAAATATTCAAATGAAGTAAACTTTGAAACACCGAGATCAATTCACTTCATAATATGAATACCATAATATTATATTATACAATTAATTGGGATTGATTCATCCTAAATTGATCTCTTTATTCAGGAATGAGTAATTAGAAATCAAAGGAAAATCTTCCACATCACATATTGCAGTTACGTACTCACAAATCACATAATTTTAAAAATCCCCTTTCACATCAACAGACGACAAAATCACAAAACACATTTAAAAATATATTAAACGACTATAATTTACAATGAAAGTATTTGAAACACTTTATTGATAACAAAATATATTTTCAAACTGTTGAAAAATAAATATCATTATTGCAATTAGATTCATTATTTTTCAACTGTACTTATTTTACAGCACTAGGACTGGCTGAAGAATAGCCTACACAAAGAGATTATACAGCTATAGAAAGTATAAAGAAAATACATAACACAAAGTTATCCACAATATCACTGCCTAATTTTTCATTTATTGGCTACCTGGATTTATTATCACTAAACTGTTGGTTCGGAACCCACTTAAAATGTCAAGTTCACTATGTTTCCACTGAAAGTGATGGTAAGACTGTGGGATGGGAGTGGAAACAGACTTTGGGAGAATATTAGATTTATTGAATATTTCATTATTCAGATATTGCTATACTATTGAATATTCTTCAGCCAGTACTAGGTTAGTTACTCTGTACGATTAGGACTAATAGCTTTTACTCTCCAATGTCTATTGAGGTTTTCTACAACAGTAAGCATTATTTGCTGGCTGAGAGAAGGTAGATGAGAGAGGGGTGCTCGAAGGTATTTTACTCACTCTTTGATCAAGGAACAAGTTCTATTTCCCACAGGAAAGCCTCTCTTTATTGACATTCCACTCAAGATTGCAGCACTCTAGAAGGATCAAAGAAAAGTATAACCGTAGCGGTCTGATGGTATTGAAAGTACAAAAACTCAAAGATGAATAAACCACGAATATGAAACGTAGAAGAGGCCTTAAGCCAATCAACATATTAGTCAAGACAAGACAACACGCGATTAGTTACATTTAGTCATGGTACTTCACATGGTTTGCCAAGCAACACACACTGATTAGTCATTGCATCGGTGTGTGCTGGCTTCATAAGCAACTGTGAATTACTGTGACTAAACGTGACTAATCTCGTCTTGTCTTGTCTTGACTAACCAGTGTACTAGCCTTGGCTGGCTGCACCGGTCGGTCAAGACAAGACAAGACTAAATTAGTCACTGTGTTCACAGTAATAGTCACAGTAATTCATACCTTTATGAATCAGCACACCGATGCAATGACTAATCGGTGTGTTGCTCATACACTATGAAGAATGCTGTTACATTGATCCATTCACATAGTTGCTTATGAAGCAACACACACCTATTAGTCATTGCATTTGTGTGCTGCTTCATAAGCAACTATGTGAAGTACTGTGACTAAACGTGACTAATCTCGTCTTTTCTTGTCTTGACTAACCGGTGCACGCCTAGCCTTTGTCTAACAAGACAGTTTTAATTTGGTTCAAACTGGATTTTGACTTTAAATAGTGGATTCTTAGTTTAAGTCAAGTTTAAACTACGTTTTGTTTAAACGGAGATGGTGCATAAGGGCCTCAGTATCTATTGAGTGAGAGTCTCTTGAGAACAAATAGTTTTTGGAAAAATAAAATAAAAGTTGATGAATTTAGCATGTAAAAGATAGGGAAAATCAAACTCTTTATCTCCATTGACGCCACACAATCAGCTGGCTCAGAGCCGTGAATAGATTAAGATGCGCGTGAACACTACCTTGCATTCTAATTACTGAATCATGTGGAGAATTTGCAGTTTTGTGAATATTCATGTTGCATCCTGTCCTCACAGTAAGAAAAAGGTCACTTAAGCGCTAGTATATCAAGTCTCGTTCTCTATGCAATAGAAATTTGATTAGATAAGAATAGGATATAGCATTTTTAAGAGTAATAAAATTAAATGACGATAAAGCCTGGTTTTCATTAGTAGAGTTAGTGGTAGAGTTCCCTGAGCAAGTACTAACTATCTTGTGAACTCTCCCAACGAAAACGTTCATAGTAGAGTAATTTCATGGTAGAGTACTTGTTTTTAGTAGAGTAGAGTGGGATAGCTCCGTGGGATAGTACTCTACCACTTGCCTTCCCCCACCACCGCTTCTCACTCTACTCTACCACTACTATCCTAATGAAAACAGTCTCGAGCTAGTAGAGTAGAGTAGAGTCGAGTAGAGACATTTTTAAGGTTAGATCTATTCACTAGACAACACACTTTACCTACTATTCTCAATTGTAGTGAAAACAGTTACTCGACCAAGTAGAGTAGAGTTAGCTTGGTAGAGTTAGTATGCCAGTTACTCGACCACTAAGGCCCGGTTCATGAGCTCGGGATTTAGCCAAGACCTAGACTAAAACGGGTGGCTACCGTAGCATCGACAAACGTTTGTCTCGACAGGTTAGTGGTTAAGTAACAAACATTGAAGACCGTTCTCGGATGGGTGACCGACACAAAAAATTGTGCAATGAGGCGAGGTGGAACCCACCCGTAAGGGTCTCCCTACCAATAAAAGCCATACGATAGAAAAAGTGGGTTAGCAGCATAGAGAGCCCTTAGTACATAGTGTCGAGGCTAACGTTTGTCGATGCTAAGGTGGCCACCCGTTTTAGTCTAGGACTTGGCTAAATCCCGAGCTCATGAACCGGCCCTTACCCTCCATTGGGAGCCTGGCTAATCGTTAGTAAGGCTAGTCAGTCACTCCCTATATTTGGAGGCATATTAAATTGTTGCATTGCACTATATAGCTGCTTAACACGATGTTATCCAGCAGTGCTTTGTTCCCATCACTGGGTTGCGAAGACTAGCTTATGGTTGAGATGTCAATGTGCTAACCACACGTTACATCTTTTCTGGTTAATGATCATTCACCTCTGCTGATTCAGTCAAGTGGATGTGAAACTGGCAACCAGCTGGTAGGCCTAAGCCAACATAGGGCTGTTGAGCCATTGACAAACAAACAAACATGAACCGGCCCTAACTCTACTAATGAAAACCAGGCTTTAGAGAAACAAAAAACAAAAGAAAACTATATAAATAGTAAAAAGTAATAAAATTAATAATTAGTATGACGTCAGGGGCTTTGCTATGCGTTATCAAAAGATTGTCGATGCTAAGGTGGCCACCCGTTTTAGTCTAGGACTTGGCTAAATCCCGAGCTCATGAACCGGCCCTAACTCTACTAATGAAAACCAGGCTTTAGAGAAACAAGAATCAAAAGAAAACTATATAAATAGTAAAAAGTAATAAAATTAATAATTAGTATGACGACAGGGGCTTTGCTACACTTTTACAAACACGCCTCCGAGCACCCCCTCTTACTAACCCCCCCCCTCCCCTACTTGAGTATCCCCTTGTTATGCTACGATAGCCACCTGTTTCAGTCTAGGACTTGGCTAAATCCCGAGCTCATGAACCGGCCCTAACTCTACTAATGAAAACCAGGCTTTAGAGAAACGAAAATCAAAAGAAAACTATATAAATAGTAAAAAGTAATAAAATTAATAATTACTATGACGACAGGGCTTTGCTATACGTTTACGAACACACCTTCTTAATGAAAACCAGGCTTTAGAGAAACAAAATTCAAAAGAAAACTATATAAATAGTAAAAGTGGTAAAATTAGTATGACGACAGGGGCTTTGCTACACTTTTACAATCACGCCTCCGAGCACCCCCTCTTCCTTCCCCCCCCCTACTTGAGTATCCCCTTGTTACGCAGCGACCTAACAAAACTGAAGCGGCTTTGCTATACGTTTACTACGAACACACCTCCGAGCACCCCCTCTTCCTTCCCCCCCCTCCCCCTACTTGAGTATCCCCTTGTTACGCAGCGACCTAACAAAACTGAACCGGCGACGTGCGGCAAGCGGCGGCAGCTGCGGCTTGCGACAGGCGTGCGACATGCTGGGAATGACGACCGGTCGCCAGCGGCGCACCATCAGCTAAGGCGACAGCGGCTCGTCTGACGTCACGGATGCCGACGAGACCACCAGCCGGTAGCAAGGCCGGCACACGGGCACCGCCCTTTGACTCAGGTGGCCTGGCAGCGCTACGTGCTTCTCGATGCACCGCGTGCAGAAAACGTCGCCGCATTTCCAGCAGTGGTACTGTGCGACAAAAGCGAAAGAAGATAATTATATTATTCATAGATTGAACAAAAATAATTTCAATTTCAATGTTGTTTTCCATGATTTTGAGTTCCTTCATTAATAATTATTAATATTTGATGTGTTGTGTGAGTGAGTGTGTTGTGAGTTTGTGCGTGTGTTCGTGTATGGGTGTGCTGGAGTGTGTGACTTTCTTTCCCTTCCCGGTATGAGTGAGTCGAATGAATGTGTTAGTATTCTTGAACCTTTGAATTTAGTAAAAATATATCATAATTCAATTCTCCATAAATTTTACTACTCAAATATATATTTCATTTAATTATACATATTTAATTATATACACATTATATTTCATTTAACTATTTGAATATATATTATGTATCTATAGCCTACTCTCTTCTCTAGAACTTTCAATTAAGTTACAATATTTAAGTTATTTATTAAGAACTCAAACAACTCACGAACAGACCTGCGTGTCCATGTGAGTGTTATTTCATAAATTTGTCCATAATATTGTATATATGTGATATATTGCTGGAAATAAATGAATTTGATTTGATTTGATGATGTCAAAAGAGATAGAAGATATATTCATAGATTGAACAATAATAATTTCAATTTCAATGTTGTTTTCCATGACGAAATACTTGTAGAAAATTCAGTTAAAGTAACGACTTGTATTTCACTGTAAATAATTAATGCTATTACTTACATTATCGGACACTATTGGAATGCATTTCACTCCTGATGAGGAGCTTCATCAGCCTAATGCTAACCAGGTCGTGGGTTAAGTGGAAGAGGGGGCTTGTATGCCTCAACTTTGCCCACAGCACTTTTGTAATGTGAAAGTGAAAAATAAAGTCATTTATCTATCTATCTATCTAACCAGGCTAACCAGGCTGATGAAGCTCCTCATCAGGAGTGAAATGCATTCCAATAGTGTCCAATAATGTAAGTAATAGCATTAATCATTTACAGTGAAATACAAGTCCTTACTTTAACTGAATTTTAATTCATTTATTCACACATACAATTGCAAAACCAAGCAACAGAAGTACAAATTTAAGATTAAGCAAAATACATACGTAAATAAAAAGAGAATAAACAGATACAAGGGAGTATCCAACGACCCGACATCGTAGTGTGCTTTTTTAAGTGCTTTTTTTGCTTTTAGTGTGCTTTTTTTTACTTTTACGTATAGCAGGATCCAATTAACTTGTCATAAATCAGCTGATCGACTAGCATATGATCACAATACTTAACCTACAAATGCTGAATCTCGCAGATTATTGAAAAGGTCTTTTAAAAAGTTATTCTTTGAAAGGTCTTCTTTAAAAAGGCCCTTTAAAGACTTTAAAGGTCTTTAAGACTTTCAAGCCTTTTGATTATTGTGTCGAAATCACTGTTTAATTATTACTGGATCAGCTGATTTCTGACAAGTTAATTGGATCCTGCTATACAATGATAATTATTACAGTAACTTCTTAATCACAGTGTAGCCAGTTGCCATTGTGGGCAGTATTCATAAACGTACCTACAAGTCAAAGCTTATTCATCAAAAATAAAAATACAAAGTTGGAATCTATAACATGAAATACAAATAGAACAAAGACATTTCTCCCGAAGAGGTTTTGTAACCTTTGGGAATATTATCCAAAATATTCGAAAGTTGTATTAAAACACTGACAGTTTAAGCTGTTATATTTTTAGGGCCGGTTCATGAGCTCGGGATTTAGCCAAGTCCTAGACTAAAACGGGTGGCCACCGTAGCATCGACAAACGTTAGCCTCGATACTGTGTACTAAGGGCTCTCTATGCTGCTAACCCACTAACCTGTCGAGACGAACGTTTGTCGATGCTACGGTAGCCACCCGTTTTAGTCTAGGACTTGGCTAAATCCCGAGCTCATGAACCGGCCCTAAGTGTATCATACCATTGTGAATGTAAGATTAAATATGTTATTCACAATAATTTATTTGTTATATATTGTGTGATATCGGAGTGGTTCGTAGCCGAGGCGGCTAAGGCGTCAGACTGATAAGTTATCAGCAGTCAGATAAAGTCCATTGGCCCAGGGTTCGAGCCTGGTTGACGGAAGGATTTTATGACAAATACGGCCACTCCCGTCTTTCGGAGGAGACGTTAAGCCGTCGGTCCCGACTGCCTAAAAAGTAGTCGTCATATCTCATCATCACCCCTCTCATTACCCACGCACAAGCCTAGAGCTCATGTGGGCATCATCCTCAAAAAAAAAAAAAATCTGATTTGATTTCATGCATTGAATCATTTCTAAACACAGATCATTCAATTAATAGATATAAACTTCGCTATAAACATTTGTGTTGGGGTATATTAATTGCTTGTTATTATTTTTCTTATGATAATACAGTGTTATAAATGCCAGTGACTAAGTTACAAAGTTTATTCATTGAAAAAGAACATTACAAAGATTGATGAATATTAATTGCTTGTTATTATTTTTCTTATGATAATACAGTGTTATAAATGCCAGTGACTAAGTTACAAAGTTTATTCATTGAAAAAGTACATTACAAAGATTGATGAAAATCTATCAACTGCATACCTTTCTGGAGAAATGATCAAATGGCGTGGAGCATGCGCACTCCTTGACATTGCGCAGTGTCTTCCAGTCCAAAGCTACCGAACCGAGTTCACTAGCCAACTGCTCCATTGACGACTGACTACTCAGCTTCGTTTCGTCTGTACTGCCCACAACTGTAGAAAAACAAATAAGAAGTCACTTTGATTTTGAAGTCACTTTTATTGAGAACATACTCTCAGATCATTTAGGGCCGGTTCATGAGCTCGGGATTTAGCCAAGCCCTAAACTAAAACGGGTGGCAACCGTAGCATCGACAAACGTTTGTCTCGACAGGTTAGTGGGTTAGCAGCATAGAGAGCCCTTAGTACATAGTGTCGAGGCTAACGTTTGTCGGTGGCTGCTACGGTGGCCACCCGTTTTAGTCTAGGACTTGGCTAAATCCCGAGCTCATGAACCGGCCCTTAGACCACAATTTGAATTGAGATCAAAATGTTTATTTAGATCACAATAATGCCGGCCACACTTTCCACTAATGACGACAAATTATTCAGTTATTTATGAGGTTGTAGTTGAATTATTTTTGAGCAGGATAATGCCAAATCATTCTCAACTTATTAATGACACATTCACAAAGCATCAAAATGCTGAAAAAATAATCAGATATTCATTAGAAACATTCAGTTGCTGTGGAGACAAACCACAATGTATTTCAATGTATTGTACGATTTATTCATCCACGATACAAAATTGTTTTCATGATCAAGTATCCATTGAATGTTTATTGAATATATCGTAAATATGAACTACTATAGTATAATGGAACAAAAGAACCTTCACGCATCGTATCACTGAAGTGATACAGTATCACATAGTACCACTACTCTAGTGAGCGAGTGAGATAAACTGCTGCATTGCATAACGTGCGCTCTCTCTGCGCAGTAGAGTTCTTATTTTGAAGGCTCTTTTGCCTGTGGTCGAATTATAGTTTATTTTTTGATGATAAACATCGATAAATTATTGATGTTTGATAATTTCATGATGATGGACACATTTGATTATTATGTTTTGCAGATAGATAAACCCTACAATACATTGAACAATAATGAATTGGCTCAATAACAATTCAATGTTCCCAAATGATATATACTCATCATGAAAACATTCGACAATTAAGTCTTGTGGAGCAAAGTATACAGAATAAACAGTATATACAGTATAAAAACAATGGTTTGGCTCCATAGCAATTAAATGTATCTAATTAATATTTGATTGATTTTTTTAATGTTTTGATGTGTTGTGAAGGAATAAATTATTCAATATTGAGAATGAATTGGTGATGATTATTTCTTGATCCATTACCAACTGCGATTTATACACTATTGATACGAATTTTGTTTCTTACATTTTAAAATAAAATGACTGCATGTCGGTATGTAGTGAAGTAAATCTATAATGAATTGGTAGTACTGTATTATGATCAACAATAATAATTCGACCACAACCTGATGGTAAATACCTGTAATGTAATTATTTAATACATCATTGTAATGTGAGTTTTCTAAGTAATGTAAATTTCCAGACACAATCAGTTCTCAGACAAATCTAATTCCTTCTATTAATTCTTCTTCCACAGTTTTCTCAAAAATCTTTTATCAATCTCAATAACTTATTAACCAATTGCAAACTTAATATAATAGCTTTGAGCTTAGAAACTGATTGAAGAATTAATTACTTGCATGAATTTTTAGAATGAGAATTAAATATTTAGAGAACAATAATTACCTAGAGCATTATCAACCAGTTCACATGCCTGCTTCAACTCCGTACATCCTTCGATTGCATCTTCAATTGTTGAATACCGAGCTAGATCTTCAGCCTGCAATTCAACAATGTTTTATAACTTGAGCAACATTAATGAATCAGTGAGCGACTTACAAGAAGAGAAGAGAACATAGTAATATAATATCTTTACATAAAATAGGCGAACATGTTTTTTTGTAATCAGAACTCCTGGATAGGATAACGCCAGTAAAGCAAACATGTTCAAATGAAATATGCAGGCGAGCGGAGCGAGCCTGCTGGCTAGTTTTTTAACGAATTTCGGTCATTGTATCTCACTTATTAAAGAAAGATTCCACTCACCTTATTGTAGAATAGTTTATTGTCCAGAGGATGCGAGATTGGTTCCTTCGCTTTATCAAGAATTTCAGACTTCACCTTATCGCCACAATCTGTTATTTTCTGTTTGATCGCTGATATCCTCTGAAGCAGAAAGAATATGAAATTAAGATAACAAAATAATGATAAGATAAAAATGAAATTGATTCTACAATAGTTCCTCAAATAAACGAAATAGATCAGTCATAACATAAAGCCAAGTACACAAACGTAAATGAGACTTTGATCTTTTTGCCAAAAATCTTACTTGATTCAATATCTAACTCTGATTGAAACAAGAATTTATTATTGTTATGAACAGTGAACTGCATGGACATTAAAGTGATTAGTAGTGAAGACTGAGGCTAGGCGTACACCGGTTAGTCAAGACAAGACAAGACAAGACAAGACGAGATTAGTCACGTTTAGTCACAGTAATTCACATAGTTGCTTATGAAGCAGCACACACTGATGCAATGACTAATCGGTGTGTGTTGCTTCATAAGCAACTATGTGAAGTACTGTGACTAAACGTGACTAATCTCGTCTTGTCTTGTCTTGACTAACCGGTGTACGCCTAGCCTAATTTGGGTGTAATGCCTGTAGTCTCAGTCAAAGAAAATTACATACAATACATTCACATAAGCAAAATAAATTAAAGACCATTCACAAAAGCAAAATAAATTATTATGCTATTTTATTATTGTCTTTCTTTAAATTCTGTATAAATAGTTGTAGGGATAAATAAGAATGATTATTTCTCAGGTTAATTATTATTTGAGACAAAAACTACCTTTTGAAGAAGCTTGATGTGGTCCTCCATAGAAGCACTGTGATCGCATGTAGCCAGCAAGAGGTCCCCTAAATTTTCTCTAGGATGTACACCACCTTCAAATCGACAAAACATGCCTCTCCAAAACCTGTAAAACAGGAATAATAAAATTACAGATGAATTCCTGATCGAATGAAAGCCTGCTACCCAAACTCACGCAACAACTACACAGTGCTGCAATTGTTTTGTTCCGTTCCAGTGTTTTAAAACTGGAACAGATTGAACTAGAAACGTTTCATAATGTTCAATCCGTTTTACAAAATCGTCATTACTATACAAGTTTCAAATTCCATTTCGAAAAGGCAACTGTTTCGATTTCAATTATGAAACTGTAATGATTGCGTTATAACACGGTCGTAGATAAATGTTTTTACTGCAATTATAGCAGGATTAATTTATAGAGTCAGAAAACAGATGATTTTGGAAATCAGTGAACAGTGATTTTATGCAACATTGACACAATAATCCAAAGGCTTAAAAGTCTCAAGGACCTTTCAAAGAATACCTTTTTAAAAGACCTTTTCAATAATCTGCGAGATTCAGCATTTGTAGGTTAAGTACTGTGATACTTGAAACAAAATCAGCTGTTTTCTGACTCTATAAATTAATCCTGCTATACCTGTGTTTTAGTAGCAAATTACCTGAAATTTTGCGGAGCAAGACAGGGCTTCAAGGTTTCCGGAGCGAATGAAGCATCATAGAGTGGATTCATGTATTCGTTCATGTGATTGGCCATATAACCCCATAACGAGTAAGTCCTCTCATTCAATCTGAAACAAAGAATTAAATTTGAGAACGAAAATTTAGAATACTTAAACATTAACAATGTTTACAGTTAGATTGATCATAATCATTATTTTAGAAATTCGAAATTGATTGTTTTTTGAATTGAACTCAGTGAAATGAATAAAGAACATTGCCTCTGAACTATAACCATGAAGTGGAATTATCCGAGTGGGTTTACAGCTGGTCTAATAAGCAAAACATTAAACTTTGAATGAGAATTTTTCGATGAATTCAGATTACAGATAACTACGACATCCTAGGTCGCTTAAAACTGCGACTATTGAACTACCTTTTCCAACTGTATTTGAGAAAGTGTCAATTCAATTTGAGAAAGTATAAGTTTATCTTTCCCGATGAGAATAGTGATTTGTAATTGAGAAAACATCAGTTGTAAATGAGAACAGTCAGTGTATTTGGAATATATCACATGTAATTGAGAATGGACTGACTTGTAGAAATGAGAAATCGTCACTTATATCTGAAAGTTAAAAACGTGAAAAAGGTCAGCTGGTTCTTTAATTTGATTTCTCAATTACAACTGACATCTCAATTTCAAATGATACTTTCTCATTTACAATTCACAATTCTCAACTACATGTGATATCTTCTCAAATACAATTGACCGTTCTCATTTACAACTGATGTTTTCTCAATTACAAATGACCATTCTCAATTACAATTGATACTTTCTCAAATACAACTGGAAAAAGTGTAGATTTGCTTTTGGAGTGTTATTTGGTGATTGTGAAATATGCTACATAGCCTAGATTTCAACTGTTTTTCAGATTGGAAGAGTGGCAGTTTCAGGCGTGAGCCTGTCGGACCTTACATCAAGTATCATTTGTAAATTACTGAAATAAATATAGCAGGTCCCCTTTAACTTGTCAGAAAACATTGTTTTGACCAGCAATATCACAATACTTAACCTACAAATGCTGAATCTCGCAGATTATTAAAAAGGTCTTTTAAAGAGTTATTCTTTTAAAGGTCTTCTTTAAAAAGGTATTTTAAAGACTTTAACGGTCTTTAAGACTTTTAAGCCTTTTGATTATTGTGTCGAAGTCACTGTTTAATTATTACCGAAACAGCTGATTTCTAACAAGTTAAATGGATCGTGCTGTACATAATTTGCCAGTCACCTTCCTTGAAAAATTCTCCTCTAAATCAGGCTACCTGAGATCAAGCCGGTACTTCGGTCGACTTTTCGAGCTCTACTAAACTCAACTTTTCCCCTTTTTTACCTTTTCTTCAACCTCTATAGTTGTATCCAATAATATTAAACTACAATTGAACAACACAAATTCATAGCATTAAAATAATATTACTGCTATATTGTAAATATGTTTTAATGTATGAATAAACGAAATTTGAATTTGAATTTGTATATTACATTATTAACATCTCCTCTAGTTTAGGCTAACATTTTCATACCTGAGATCAACCCGGTCCTTCTCGCAATTGCCAATGAACGTGCCGTACTGACACGACGTGAGATGATCGTGCAGTGTCAGAAGAAACCGTTCATTGAACTGGAACGCCCTGGGAAACTGGTTGGCCAGCTGCCAAGTGCAGTCGATGAACTGCGTGAACACGGGCGACACCTCTTTCGGATCGCCCGCTATGTGACCGCAACGGTCGCTGAACTTGTGTCCGAATGCTAGCCAGTCTTTTTCGATCAGCGCCTGTTTGGAGAGACAAAAACAAAATTCATTTAAAACTTCATAATTGAAAATATGAATGCTATGTTTCGGATCTGACATTAATACGTAAGCAGCTTATTAACATTGCTCCAAAGCTGATAAATGAATTCCCAACAGAACTTGTTTTGGATCCTACCACAAAAACTGTTCCATTAATAACCAAAAATTGGATTATTGAAAAGTTTTATTTTGATTTAAATATTATTTGATGCTTTTGGATTCTGGACTGCGTCTTGAATTGACCATGATTTGGTTTCATAGTTTTTAGTTTCATAATTATCATAATCATAATCATAATCATTTAACAATAATTAATTATTAATCATAATTTTAGTTAACATAGAATGCCATCATTGATTTTTTTTTGTTTGACGATTTATATTATGTTTCTGTTGTATTTATGCAGTGCATGTGTATTTTTATTCTATTTTCGTTGATGCTTTTCTTGTAGGGTATCCTTTAATTTATCATCCTACTCCCACTGGCGAACAAGTTGATCTTATGCCAGTGGTTCAGTCACATGATGTTATTATTTTGTATTATTTATATTTTGTATTCTTTTGTGTGTGTGAAATAAATTTGAATTTGAATTTGAAAAAAAAATAGAGAAGTAAAACCTGTCTAAGGCGGACCCTGTGTAAGACGGAAGGAAACCTGTTGAGACGGAATGGTTTTTCTGGTCCCAAGGAATTTTGTATAAAGGTAAAAGTACCTTTGTAAGCCGGAAACCTGCTAAAACGGAAAATTTTTTCAGTCCGGTGGCGTTCCGTCTAAGACAGGTTTTACTGTATTATGGGATATAATTATACAGAGTGTTTCAGGAGGAATCTGCCAAACTTCTCATACTGATTCCTGACACCAAAATAATGGAGAAAGTTCAACTTCTGACACAGTGGCTGGTGATATTTAATGAAAATAATGTAATTATTTAATGTAATACATAATGAAAACACTAGGATGTAGTCAAAAACCGAAAATGGCACAATGATTCCGAAACATGTTTTCAATTACTGTATACGGCCCTAAAGGTCTTTAAGGGCCGATTCATGAGCTCGGGATTTAGCCAAGTCCTAGACTAAAACGGGTGGCCATCGTAGCATCGACAAACCTTAGCCTCGACACAATGTACTAAGAGCTCTCTATGCTGCTAACCCACTAATGGTTAAACATAGTCGAGACAAACGTTTGTCAGATGCTACGGTGGCCAAAACCGTTTTAGTCTAGAGACTTGGCTGAATCCTGAATAACATCATGAATTTAAAGACAAGCCCTCAAGACTTTTGATTATTACCGTGTCAAAATCACTTATTTATTTATTTGGCGTATGGCTTTCACAATAAGTGGGGAGACCCGAGTAGGTTGTTCGACTTCACCAACATAACCAATGACCTTTTTCAGTTATCTCCTTGATAGGGAACATGGTGACAGTTTGTTTCGCTTAGAAAACAGACATTGATAACTTATTAAAAAAGTTTTTGTTTTACAAAAAATATTTTTGTCAAATCACTGTTGCATTTATTACCGATAAATTGACACTTGTTTTCTGACAAGTTAAAAGGATCCTGCTATACTAGATGATAGTATGTTTGTAGTAGCAAGTCGGATAAGATCGAAATATTCACACTCACCTGATAGCCCTGCACAGTGCGGTAGTAAGCATCGAGCATAAGCGAGGCGAGCGAGCAGACCTGCGCCGTCCTGTCCCATCCATCACTGCAGTGCACCAGCACACTGACGCCCCCCTCCACCGCCTGCACGATGAACCAGGCCGTGTCCAGGATGGCCTTCAGGTGCCGCAGCCACCAGCTCGACTCCAGGCCCGAGAGGAAGAACGACATCGAGGGCGCTTTCGACTCGCACGCTGGGGAACAGAGTTGACGTATTATATATGGCTTTTATTGGCGGGGAGATCCAATAACTTGTTCCGCTTCATAAATCAAGCTGATCCAATAATAATTAAACAGTGATTATCGACAACACTGAATTTCACTAATCAAAAGGCTTAAAAGTCTTACAAGACCTTTAAAGTCTTTAAAATACCTTTTTAAAGAATACCTTTCAAAGAATAAATTTTTGAAAGACCTTTTCAATAATCTGCGAGATTCAGCATTTGTAGGTTAAGAATGGTGATATTGCTCTTTGAAACTGCTGATTTCTGACAAGTTGAAAGGATCCTGCTATACCTATTGCTATTTAGTTCAGTTGTCAGTATTTGCTGTAGCAGAAATCTTCTCTTCAGATCTATTTAAATATGGGTTCCTTTGGATTTTCGTTTGTCTTCATTATTTATGTATTTAGCAATGGAGACAACGGGTTACCCCAAATCTGTCTCTTTTACATAACAGTTTGACAATAGAATATAAGAGAAATATTAAGAATATAATACAAGAGAAATAGTATAGCAGGATCCAATTAACTTGTCATTAATCAGCTGATCGACGTCAACATGTGATCTGTGCCCAGATACCTTCCCTGATGTGCCAACTGCTGAGATTGTTGAAAAGGTCTTTAAAGAGTTATTCTTTGAAAGGTATTCTTCAAAAAGGGCTTTAAAGACTTTTGAAGGTCTTAAGACTTAGTCACCATTTGATTATTGTGTTGGAAATCATCATTTAAATTAAGAGTCACTGGATCATGCTGAGTTATGTCAAGTTAATTGGATCCTGCTATACAGAAATGAATGCTATGACAGAATGTGTATTGTAGCATTATGTATTCACAGAGTTGTGAAGTCACAAGGGTTCTCATGTGTCGGATTTGTGTTGTCCATAAAGCTGAAGCCACACTGATAAGGGAACGCTACTTGCTGAGTGCTAGGAAAGTTAATTAATAAGCATAGTGACTAATCTAACATTAATTTGTGAACGAATGGGTTTTGGAGTACTATTGCAGATGTCTAACACAGCAAGTGTGGCCTTAGTGACCTACCAGCTCCGTACCTGGCAAAAATCGCTCATAAATAGTGTGGCCAGTTGATCGTGATCAGTACGCAATGCGTTCGTTCACTAGGATCATTCACTATGCGAGTCACTTAGCTTTTAGCAGCAAGCATAGCTCTTAGTAGAGTGACCTTAGCCTAAGAATATCCAAATGGGAACGTAATTCAAAAAGTAAAAATATTCTATTAATTATGATAAAAATCTTATAATAGTATTAGTTTGTTTTTCAATCAAAGATTCTTCACATTAAATTCTGACATTGAAATTCTGCTATCCAGTGGCATGAAAAATCCTTATTGGTGTCATTTTGCCCTCCCTTCTATATTGTATTATTATTAATGATAAGAAAACTTTCAAGTAGCTTTCTTACTGGTTGCGTTGACTTACTTTCTATCAGTTTGTTGAGACTAGTTCTCATCCAATGTATGTTATCTATACCCAGGAAATGAAACTTGATATTCTCATAGAAATTCTCATTCTCGTATCCTTTCCCAGCTGCTCTATTCGCCATAGCATTTATCTGAAACAAGAGAAAACATAATAAGCAATTTTTATAAATTTTTGATCAATTTGAAACTGATTTGAAGTCATTTTCAATAAGGTATTTTACTGCAGAGCAAACTAATTCAACACAGATCACCGAATTTGAAGCGGTCCTCACATATAGATCACTGGATCCATCAGGAATGTAACGATCCTAGTAATTTTAGAAAACGTGTATACTAATTCTTAAAGCAATTCACATGAAAACATACTATCTTTTATATTATGAAAAACCAATTCACAAACAAATGCTGATTTCAGTATTTGACTGAGTCAATATGTTCAATTCTTGTTTCTTTTGTTTTTGACACACAGTAAAACCTATTATCTGCATCAAAATGAATATTTTTGTGTCCCAACTCAAGCCCAAACTATTCAAAGCTAAGAAATATCAGTACGTCAAATTTATGTGGAATTACTGTTTCTTCTGTCAATGGCATACATTAAAATCATTCACAATAGACAAAGATAAAATTGAATGATTTGTAATTATTATTTTCATCATCTATTTTTTATGTGATTCGGTATTAAATTTGTAGATTTACAGATAATGCTAAGAAATCTGTAAGGCACTACTCAGACCTGGAAACTTCCACATCGAAAAGCAACTCATCGCTCGGCGACTCAGCGACGCAGCATGTGTTTTCAAATGACGACGCTCAGACTAGGCGATATCGCCGCGCAACGAAGTTGCTTTTCGATCTGACATGCTGGTCGCCGAGCGATGTGTGGACAGATTCTATGTACAGAAAAGTGAGGTTAGGTGATATTCTAACCACATCAAACTGGAAAAGTAGGATTATTTGCTTTAAAAAAGAGTAGTCTTTCATTATTGTTTGGTCCCTTCAACTTATGAAATATCATCGAAGATAAGTTATAAAATTCTCAAAATATTTACTTTTTGAGAATATTGTGATAGTAGTCGAAAAGCAACTCTGGCAACTAGAGTAGCGGCTGTGAGTATGACAAGCAACTGCTGCATTGCTGAGTAGCCGAGCGATGAGTTGCTTTTCGATGTGAAGTTTCCAGGTGTGAGTAGTGGGATAGTTTACGAGTAGTTCTGCTGTTTTTGTAAGAAATTTCTGCTTCTCTAACAAGAACAAAAAATTATTGCTGAATGAGAAACGAGTTTAAAGAGTACAAAATAAGTTGAAATTGAGATAACTGATTTTTCAGTGAACTGACCTTATGTCTAGTATCGACGACATACATGTAGCCAGGGCCAGGATTGGCTTGCAGCACACAGTTCAACATCTGTTCATCCTCCAAGCATCTAGCACTGAATCCAGACAACGGCTGGCTACACCTACTAATAGCTGCCTGCAAACACCACAATTTAAATTAAATACTTCGAAAGAACCCTATAAAATAACATTGAGGGCCTGAGAAGCCTGAGGGCCAAAATGAGAACCCTCCACTGAGGACCAAAATGACCAAACGCCTGAGAAAACAATTTAAATTAAATAGTATCACAATAATATGCGAAAATATAGTTTTAATAGTTTAAAAATATAGCTTCCTATTGTTTTTCTGTGAAATTGAATCAAAGATTTTTTCTCCAAAATGATAAAATGAAATTGAAAGAGTTGGACCTCTTCAACATAATTATAAAATCACCTTATTTCCAAAATTATTGGGGAACATTGGCAAAGTGGAACATACGAGGGTCTCTCCGTCAAAAACGACATAGTTCACTGAATAATGCTACATTTTAAAAATAGATGAATTTATACTCTAAAATTGTTATTATAGTATAATTGCTAGTGTATAAATAACCATTTTTGTAACAGAATTGAGCAACTGAGCTAATGAAAATACCACTTACCTTATTCCTATGTAGATAAGTTAAAACTGGTAACCGTCCTTTACTACGAAACTTTGAACTACCGATTAGTATATTAGTTTGCGCTGTAGCGGGTACGTACAGGTACCTAGGATAAGTATCACAGATCTGCGAAACAACAAAAACACAATCTTTAGGAAACTATATAATAAATAGATCTTTCAACAAACATACATAATCATCACTTAAGGAACTCGAGTCATCTAAAGCCTTATTAAAAAAAAATTATTTATTTCAAACACGAATTCAAGTAAATTAGCCAAGTGCATTTTACTGAATCTGGACGGAGACTGGTTGAAAAACTATGAAGAACAAGTAAAACAATAAAATGCTAAATCAACATTATATAAGGCTAGGCGTACACCGGTTAGTCAAGACAAGACAAGACGAGATTAGTCACGTTTAGTCACAGTACTTCACATAGTTGCTTATGAAGCAACAAACACCGATTAGTCATTGCATCGGTGTGTGCTGCTTCATAAGCAACTATGTGAATTACTGTGACTAAACGTGACTAATCTCGTCTTGTCTTGACTAACCGGTGTACGCCTAGCCTAAGGGGTTACTGGAACTAACTTTAGACAGCATCAATCAATCATTTATTCCATAATTCACAAAGGAGACCAGAACTGTTCCTCTTCCTATTTATCTAGATTATTAAAAGTTTCAAAAAATCTGTTTAATCCCAAAAACAGAACAATTACTATTCAATAACAAGAAAACTTAAAACCAAGTCCCAACATAAATTATGAAAGCATTTAATACGCAATGACCATATCCAAGAAATCGATTATTTAATATTTAGAAATGAATTAGCCAATATAATTTCCGCCGGAAAAGACAAACGGTAAGTTTTCAATTTTGAAGATTGAATTTAACCACCGTAAAATGACGTCATTGAGTTGACATCAGACTCGTGGATTGGCCCTAGCGCCCACTGAGGTGGAGTGGCGATGGCGTGACAACACGCTAAATATAAACAATATGTAACTAATAATATATAAATAATATAAATATGTAACTAAATAAAACAGCGCTCATCACCTCGATACACACCAATTACAAAAAAAAAAGTCGAATTACATCACCAGCGCACATAACTTGAACATTAAACACCTGTAAAATAAAAAATATTAAAATTTAGTGGTAAAAGTATGAAGTAGAGTGATGTTTACCTCGTAATTTTCATTTAAAAGCGTAAGACTCCACTGGTCATTGGGCACATTCATTCTCTGAAATTCGGATTGCAGATCGAAAAAGTTCCATCCGGCAGTTTTAGGAATGTCTTCCGAACTGCTTGTGTAGTAGAAGCAGTACAAGTCTTCTATGTGCACTGAAAAGTCAAGAGAATTATGAGTAAAAATGATGATTCAATATTGCGACTTCTTAATAAATGGAAACATGTATAGAAAGTATCCTTTGATGAAGCATAATCTATATTAATAAAAGAGAGTATTGTTACAGCACTTAATATGTATTAAGAATAAATGATTTCAAATTATAATCATCAATTAAGAATGAGTTATCGGTCGTATCATATATTTTTATTGTTTCTAAGAAATAAATTAAAATAGAAAAATTATATATTAAATGTATTTTACTTTTCTATAAAATGGACGAAGTTGATAGAATAAAATTCATAGAAAGAGTAAGTTGGAAGCATATTTTGAGAAAGAGTCATTACAGGTATTCTAAAATTAAAAATTTAAAACTAAAAATTGAAGAGAATTTGTAAAATGTCAATTTCAACTTTTAATTGAGTCTGCGTCAAGCTATAGTGATATTCATTTGATTTGACGCTTGGCATTAGGCAGATAGATAGATATAGCGCGATCCAATTAACTTGTCATAAATCAGCTGATTTGGTAATAATTAAACAGTGACTTCGACACAATAATCGAAAGACTTAAAAGTCTTAAAGACATTTAAAGTCTTTAAAAGACCTTTTTAAAGAAGACCTTTCAAAGAATAACTTTTTAAAAGACCTTTTCAATAATCTGCGAGATTCAGCATTTGTAGGTTAAGTATTGTGATCATATGCTCGTCGATCATATGTTTTGTGACAAGTTAAACGGATCCTGCTGTAGATAGAGAGATATTATTTCTTTGTCATCGTACTCTACGGTCATCAGCAACGTCAAGAACGATTGGATTATCAACTATAGCAGGATTCTTTTAACTTGTCAGAAAACAGCTGATTTAACGTTAGTAAACGAGCGTACATCAATCAGCTGTTTCTGACAATTTAAAAGAATCCTGCTATAACCTGGTTGCGAAAGCTTCTGGAGAGTGGTGAATATTTCATGACAGTCTCTCTCCTTTGGTACAACAAACGTCACCGAAAGAAATGTTTTACACCTCAACTGTAATGGGGAACCTGTGGTAGTGAGTGCCAGCTTCTCTACGCTGGCTATATGCATATATAGCACCTGTAAATAAATGAATTAAATTAGTACCAAATCGAATACTTATCATAGCAGGATCCTTTTAACTTGTCAGAAAACATATGTTTCAATATCACAATAATCACAATACTTAACCTACAAATGCTGAATCTCGCAGCTTATTGAAAAGTTATTCTTTGAAAGGTCTTGTTTAAAAAAGTCTTTTGAAGACTTTAAAGGTCTTTAAGACTTTTAAGCCTTTTGATTATTGTGTCGAAATCACTGTTTAATTATTACCGAAACAGCTGATTTCTGACAAGTTAAAAGGATCCTATTATTGTAGTTATAAATTTCCATTCATCGATTAATATAAAATAACAAAAATATTATTTGGGAAGGATGCAACAGGTACAACCAAATGTTTTTCAACTACTTCTGTTTTGAGGAGTAATGTCATCAAGTCAGTTTGGATCAAAAATTAATAGAATAGGTATTTTATTGTAATTATCAAATTTCAAGTTCTACATCTACATTACATATTAAAGGCTGATTCTGCCAAATTTTTTTCAACTATTTCTGTTTCGAGGGGTAATGTCATTAAGTCATTTAACAGTTTGGATAAAAATTAATAGAATAGGTATTTTATTGTAATTATTAAATTTCAAGTTCTACAACTACTGGCTGATTAAAGGCTGCTTGGAGGATGATTTTACAATAGCCAATTAGATTCAACAACAGTGAAATGGCGTCATATGACGGAATCAATCAAACATAGTCCCTAATCAGCTCCGTCAAATTCTACGGCGGTTAGTTTTAATTGGCTTTGATTCAAAAAGCCATTAGTAAATTATTTTATCATTATAATATAAGAAAAAATTATCTACAAACGGTTTATTAGTTGTTTTAAGCTTATAAATGTATATTAATATTGTGGAAATGCAAGACAAAAATCAGAGAAATGCTGAATTTCAACTTGACATTCAACAATCTGCATTCTTTAATTAAATTTCTTTGAATATTGTATTGTTGAATATTATTTGATAATACAGTACACTGGTAATAGTTGAAGAATATTGGTTGTAAAATTGGATACATATCATTAACTTAACTTAGATATCAACTTGACATTCATCAATCACCATTATTCAAACTCATAATCCATATTGCTCAGTGTAGTATTGTTCATGCCTCGTACAGCTATTTGTATGACTGAGCAGGGCCGTAAAAACTTTATTAGCATTTACATGACGGATTGGAAGTTGAATAAATTGGATTAAAGTGACCAAGCATGAGGAATTCAGTTCAAACAGGGACTGAAAGAGGGAAGGGAAACAACAGGGATAGGAGCGAGAGAGAAAGGAAAGAAAGAGAAATAAGTTAGAGGAAGAAGAAGAGAAAACGTGAAAGAGTAAGTATGAGTGTAAAGAAGAGACGAAAAGAAGGGAATGGAAGAAATAGTATGGAAGAAATAGTATGGAAGAAAATTATTGATAGAGAAGAAACAAGAAGAGCAAATGTAAAGATGTCAGTTGAGAATAATGAGAACGAGGAGGATGAGGAGGGGGAGGAGAAGGAGGACGAGGAGGAAGAGGAGGGAGAGGAGAGGGGGAGAGGAGGAGGGGAGAAGGAGAAGAAAAAGGAAGTAGAGAGAGAGAAGATGAGGAGGAAGAAAAACAGAAATAAGAAATCAGCAGAAGAAGTGAGAGGAGGAGGAAGAGGAGTCGGAGGATGAGGAGGAGAAGGAGGGAGAATCAAGAGGAAAGAAGAAGAAGTAGGGGGGAGGAGAAGAATGAAGAGAAAAGAGGAAGGAGGAGGAGGAGGATGAAGAAGAAAAGAAGAAGTAGGAGGAGAAGGAGAAGAAGGAGAAGGAAGAAGAAGTAGGAGGAGGAGGAGAAGGAGGAGGGTGGAAGAAGGAGGAGGAGGAAAGGAGAAGTAGGAGGAGGAGGAGAAAGAGGAGGAGGAGGAGGAGGAGAAGGACAGAGAAAGAGAAAGGTAAGGAGGAGGTGGTAGATGAAAATATGGAGGAAGAAGAGCAGTAAAAAAGAAGGAGGTAGAGCAGGAAAAGTAAAAAGAAGAGGAAGAGGAGGAAGAAGATAGTAAAAAGATAGAAAAAGAAGACAAGAAGAAGGAGATAGAGAAGGAAGAGGAAGAGGAGAAGGAGTAGTAGTAGAAGGTAGGAGGGGATGAGGAATAGGATGAGGAGGAGGATGAGGAGGAGGAGGAGTAGTAGTAGAAGTAGGAGAGGAAGAGGAGGAGGAGCTACAGGAAGAGAAGGAGGATGAAGAGAAAGAGAAGAAGGATGATGAAAAGTAGGTAAAGAAGTGAAAGACGAAAAGACAATGAAGGTAAAGTGCATGATGGATTGAAAAATGAAATAGAAAGAGAAGTTCATTTCAAGCTATGTTAGTGCACTAATTGCATGACCTGATAAGCAAATTGGCATGTTCGGTGGTGGAATGAACAATTCATTCTTTTAGTACGTTTCTTTTCTAGAAGAGATTAACAATCCACCTTAAAACCTGAATACAAATTTGGATTTGAATAATAAGTACACGTTAAACGTGTCTCAGATAAGAGGTTATTAGTGCATACCGATACTAACTTACTGTGCTTTTGAGTTGTAGAATAATTGTTCAAAGTAAAACGTCACATGAGTTCACTGTTGGGTAATGACAGATGATAGATATGACGTTAGACAACGACGGTATAGTTAGTCTATGTATGTATAGTTAGTCTATGGTTATAGGTATTGCTGTATATTTTCGCGAAACTCGAATATCGCTTACTCTAAATCGCTGCTTCATAAGAATATATGAGAATTTAAATGTTATATTTCAAGAATTGAATTGGAATATGAGTATGAAAAGCAAAATCCTGAATACATTATGAAAAATCCAACCGTAAATCCACAAAAATTCTCGAAATAATAATTATTACTACTGGCGGTTGTTTTTTTCATAATGTATTCAGGATTTTGTTTTTCATACTCATATCACTATTTAATTCTTCAAATATTAAAATCTCATTTCATCTAAATTCTCATAGAGTAGCAATTTTGAGTAAGGCTAGGCGTACACTGGTTAGTCAAGACAAGACAAGACGAGATTAGTCACGTTTAGTCACAGTACTTCACATAGATGCTTATGAAGCAACACACACCGATTAGTCATTGCATCGGTGTGTGCTGTTTCATAAGCAACTATGTGAATTACTGTGACTAATCTCGTCTTGTCTTGACTAACCGGTGTACGCCTAGCCTAAGTAATATTCATGTTTCTCGAAAATATACAGCAATACCTATAACTCTCATATTATGACACTTGATATCCAAATGTTACATGAATTAATAAGATTTGAGGGATAAGATTGATAATGATATGAATATAAAGTGCCAAATCCTGAATACATCATCAAAATACTACCGTAAATCCATAAAAGTTGAGTGAAAACTGACACTTGGTATTCAAATCTTACAAGAATAATTTATAGATTTCAGTTCACCCGCAGAAAATTTGTACGATTTAAATTCGATTCGATTATGGAGAGTTGTGCAGTAATTACCCATGTTTCTTTTTTGTTGTCTGGATCGACGAATATAAGATGTGTGGCTGTGAGATAGAGAGTGCCTTGTGAAAACTTTCTATTATTGTACTTGTCCAGTAGACGAACATTCTCCACCTGCAAGCAAAACTCAAATTAGCCTTTCAACAAATAGGAAATTGGAGATTTTGATCCATCACCAAACATATATTAATTTTGTTTTGTCAATGTCAATTACATTAATGAATGGTTATTTGTAAGTCAAGCTGTCGATGTAACCTCAATTCTTAGACTCAAATCAATTTGTAAGATTACTACAATGTTCATTATAGCATGGAATAAGTTTTAAAAAAAAACTACCGTTACAAAAGTTGATCATTAGAGACACCGATGTGGAACAGAAAAAGAAGAATATTGGAAACAAATATTTCCTAGATTGAACCAATTTTCAGATATCGACAGAGACATAAAAGCAGAAGTTGAAAAGAAAATAAAAGAACGGAGAAGAAAAAAGGAGAAGGAAGATGAGAGGGAGGAGGAGAAGGGGGAAGAGAAGAAGGAGGAGGAGAAGAAGGAGGTGGAGGAAGAGAAGGAGGAAGAAGAAAAATAGGAGGGGAAGAAAGATGAGAAAGATAAAAAGAAAAGCCGATGAAAAGACTTTCTGAATCACATATGCAGAAGAAATGGAGAATCGGAAACGCATAAAAGAGAAAATCAAGAAGATGAATAGAACAGGAGAAGGAGAAAGAAAATAATAAGAAGACAAGATTGGGAAAAAAGACAAGAAAATATGAGAGAAGATTTCAAGCAAGTGTTACGTTCTTGTACAGAAACAATTTGGAAAGACTCCAGCAAAGTTCGATTGCATATAAGAAGGCAAGTTGGAGCCATGCAATCCTAAGCCTACTCTTCTTCCAGTTATTGACTTTTGTAGTCCAAGTCTCTTGGGCAATTACCTTAAAGGAACGAACGGGCAATGCACAAATCGATATGAAGAGTTAGCACGGAAGTTGTTCAAGTCAGCAGACTTCATTCATATCAGTACATTCTATGTAATGGAATTATCAGTGCAAATGGGAGGATGCCAAACTTTGTAATGAAATTATTCATGCAAATTGTTGTTGCTTAGAACAATCATGAGGATTAAATTATTTGCAAAGATTATGGTATTGCAAATATTCATTCAATTACAGATCGTGAGATATGAAGGACCGAAATTTAAGATACTAATGGTCAAATAAGAAAAGAAGGGGAAAAATTAGAGATCTACAATGGAGTACGGTTGAGTGTTTATGGGGAAGAAACCCTTTTATATCCTTTTCCAATAATGGACATCTATATTATATCAATATTTTATCTATATGTTCAAACTCCGCCGTTTTATGTAGCTATTACACAATCCTATTACTGTTAGTATACTGTATATAATCTCATATCAATTTCATTGAATAAGCTTTCATTTATGCTCTTTTCAACTAATCGAATAGTGTAATCAATTTTATTTTCAATACTATCATAATCTAGCTGGATTAAAGCCGATATATTTTGTAATCAACATTAATAAAGTGAATAATCTAATCGAATCTAGTCTCCCGAAGCTTCGTTTGAACTAACTATTCAAAAGAAAGAGAAAAGGAGAATTATTTTAGGAAGACTGCTGGTGGATGACCGTTATTTAATGTTTATTACATTTTTTTTATTAAATTATATTATTTTCATTATATTACCTGTTATTACATGTTAACAAAAGTGATGTTATGCTCAGCTCTGTTTCCAGTGAAAAATTCAGAGAAATACATAGAATTTGAAAAACCGTGCAATTAGGATAAAAGTGGCTAATGAAGTTCTATTGAATATTTCCTTGTTTCACAAAACTTCACACCTAGTCACGTCTCCAAAGCCTCTAGGTTCCTACGTGAGCCGTGACTCACAATCCATTTCAACGTGAGTGTTACTACGTGAGCAGTAAACGAGGTTTCAGACTTTCAGCACAGCCACAGCACGGCACGGCACGTATCTCATGTCACATTAGACCACTTCCAAACCTTTACTTCACCAAGTGCCTGGCAGTCCTTTTAAAGATTCAACACTGCCAGACCTCCTGCATTAACCTCTATTCAGGATCTTAGGTACTTCAACAACCCTTGCTTGTGCTGAGTTCTTCCCACATCACCTCATTAGTCTTCTTCTCCTTCTCCTCCTCGTTCTTCTTCCATCATCTTCTTCTGCTTCTTCTTCTTCTTTTCTTCTTCTTATCTTCTTCTTCTTCCTCCATCTTCTTCTTCCTTCTCCTCCTTCTTCTTCTTCTCTTCTTCTTCTTCTTCTTCTCTTCTTCTTCTTCTTCTTCTTCTTCTTCTTCTGCGTCTTTTGCTTCTTCCTTGTCTTTGCTAGATCCTTCTTCTTAATCGCCTAATCTCCTCCTACTCCTCCTCCTCATCTTTTTATGCCTCCTCCTCCTTGTATGCTATCTTTTTCCAGTCTACTCAACAGTTTTCTTCTTCTTCCTCCTCCACCTTGTTTTTCTTCTGCATCTTTTCCTTCTCCCTTGTTATTGCTGGGTCCTCCTTCTTAATCTCCTCCTATCTCCCAGTCTTTTTATGCCTCCTACTCATTGTATGCTATCTCTTTTATTCAGTCTACTTATCAGTTTTCTTCTTCTTCCTTATACTATTTCCTTCTTATTCTTTGCATTTTATTCTATTTTTCCTGGATTTTCTCCTCGATCAGCTTATTCTCCCCTCGTTATCTCTATCTTTATCTGATCTAGTTTGCTATTTCTTCTACTTCTCCCTCTTCTTCTTCTTCTTCTCCTTCATCATCATAATCATCTTTCTATTCCTCCTTATTCTTCTCGGTTACCTTATTCAATCGCCTCACTTGTCTCCTTCTTCATATCCGTTTCAATCTCCTTTACCCCTTGTCTTCATCTTCTTCTCTTTCTCCGTCGCTATCTCTTCTATCCCAAACTTTTTCATCAAGGTTTCTTCTTCTTCTTTTTTCATCTTCTCCTTCTTCTAGTATACTTCTCCATGTAGTACTTCTTTAGTATAGCTTCTTTTTGTGGTTGCCATTTTACATATTTCACTTCTCAGTCTGGCTTCACTTCTTCTTATAGTGGTTTCTGTTCTTCTTCTTTTTCTCCTCTTTCAAGTGGTTGCTCGTCTTCTTTTCCAGTTATTGTTCTTCTTCTTCTTCTTTGGTGGTTAGTGAGCAGCTTCTTCTAGTGGTTGCTATTTTACATATTCCACTTTTCAGACTAGCTCCTCTTCTTCTCCTTCTTTTTCTTCTACTTCTACTACTCCTCCTCCTCCTCCTCCACTTTCTAGTAATTTCGCTCTTCTTCTTTTTCACCATCATCACAACCGCCATCTTCTACTTTGCATCAACAGATGAGATCCACTCGTCTTTTGAGTCTCACATCTTGTTGAGTTGAAAATTCTCATCATCTTCATTCAACTTCAGCCCCTTCCATCAATCTCTCTCTCTCTCTCTCACACACACACTCACCCTTATTCCCTTCCTTTTGCCTTTCTCTCCTAATACACCGTACTCTCTCATTCTCCCTTCAAACATTCCCTACTCTCTCATTCTCTCTTTTATCACTCTTTTATTCATCTGCAGCATCACACCTGCATTAAGATTACTCACACTTCCGTGCCTCATCTGAATAGCATAAGCCCTCATCCTGTTTACCTTTGAAACGAGCAAATTTATGAGACTCGAAATAATTCAACACTCCCCTTTCTCAACTTTAATTATTATTTCCCTCTCGTGGCTTCTAGATTGACTTCATTTCTTTTCCCCTTTCATCCTCTTTCAACTATTATCTTATCTACAGATGATGTCTATCCATAGATATTGATAGAGCAGAACTGTTTTAGGAAGGCGGTTCAATCAAACTAGCGTAGGCTATTATACACATGAAAGTTGGTTAAGCGCAGAATTGCCAACAAACGCATGCTTGCCTAGCCACTTGCCGTTGCCTACAGAAACTGGAAAAGAAGATTATAAGTAAATGAAGGTAGTCAGAAAAGAAAAGGCATGGAAGGAGAGTGGAAGAAACGAGGAAAATGGGAAAAATGTAAAGGAATAAGAGTAAAAAAAAAGGGAGCTGAGAACGATGAACTGTAGAAGAAAAAAGAAGAGAGATGAGACGGACAAAAAGGAGATAATTTGGAAGGAAAAGAATTGAAAGAGAATGAAACGGAGGAAGAAGAAGAAGCAGAGGAAAAAGAAGGAGAAGGAAAAGAAGTGGAAGGTGAAGGAAGAGGAGGTGAAGAAGAAGGAAAAGAGGAGGAGGAGGGGAAGAAGAAGAAAGAGAAAGACAAGAAAAAAGAAGGAAAAGAAGAAGAAATAAGAAGAATAAGAGGAGGGGAAGAAGAAAAGGGAAAAGAGGAAGAAGAAGAAAGAAAAAGAAGAGGAAAGTGAAGAGGAAGGAGGAGGAGGAGGAGGCGGAGGAGGAGGAGAAGAGGAGGAGGAGAAGAGGAGGAGGATGAGGAGGAGAAGGAGGAGGAGAAGAGGAGGAGGAGGAGAAGAAGAAGAAAGAGAAGGAGGAGAAGAAGAAGGAGAAGAAGAAAGAGAATATGAAGAGGAAAGAGGAAAAGTAGAAAAGGAAAAAGAAGAAGAATGAGGAAGACAAAGAAAAAAGAAGAAGAAATAAGAAGAAAATTAATAATGTGGATTCAATCCTACAATTGGAATCTTGTACCAAATCCCCAATCTAATCCAGGAGCCCCACTTCTCTACAACCATCTATCAATACTGAAGCAGACCAACTCCACAGAGCTAACAATGGATTTCCAATGCTTTGTTGAAACATCGAATGCTTTTTCTCAGTCTTTGTGTGTGAGCTGTGTATTTATTCAGGATACTTATCCAGCGGCTCGTGGAAAATTCGTTCCACCTTCGATTCTATACAGTTTTCTTTTCAGCTGGCCGCTTTTCCTAGCGGAAAACTCGTTGGGAAATCCGTTATGCATTATAGTGAAAGCTTGCACACGACCTCACACAGTATATAACCTTCCTGAAAATTTCTATTCTACTTTAATGGAAAGCGATATGTAGGTAATCGATATAGTAAAGTAATCGATAAGTTCGACAGGCGTTGAAGTTGAAATAGGATGTGCAGCATTGAAATTGAAAAGCTACTAGGAGCTAATGTAGGCTTAACATGTTGACATGTCAAACCATGTCACAGATGAACAAGGGTGAAAACGGGCAGGGGGGGGGGGTAATTGAGCTACCAGTCAACCCTTGTTGTGGCATAGTTAGCGTGAGGGGGGCTTGGGAAGAAGAAGAGGTGGATCGATGCAACTTTACCCCTCCCAGGGCAAACACCCCCAAGCCATACCACTTCCCCCCAACGGTGTAACAAAACTCATTGAAATGTAGGTGGTAGAAGAGAGGGGAGGGGAAGAGGCTCCAACTGGCCTAGCCTCGAGGCTTTTATGAATGGTCAATCCCGGTCGAAAATATGAGTGGAATTAGAAGCCAAGTTGAGTTTTGGATCAATAGAGATATGGATTAGGTAGGCCTATATGAATGAAAGTTGATATACGATATGAATCATAATAAGTGTCGGTTACTATACACTGAATCTGCACTTCAGTGTAAATCTTCGATTACTCGTAAAAATTGAGATTGTTAATTATTGTAGATTTATCTGACTTATTAGATTAAAAAAATTTAAAATTTTAACAAGATCCACACACTATTTATTGTAGGCTAATGCTGCTCTCTCTTCGACTAACTAAGGCTCTCCCAACTCTAAAATCATTTTTCAACTATGAGACTATGATTACTCATAAAAACTGAGATTGTTAATTGCAGATTTATCTGCCACATTTTATTGAAAAATATTGAAATTTTAACAAGATTTACAAATTATTTATTGCAATACTGCTCTCTCATAGGATAACTGAAGCACTCCAAACTCTTAAGACCTTTTTGCGCTATAGTTGACATCAAAATGAAGCTGAGATAGAATAACAGTTGTAACAATTCCAGTCCATAAATGTGACATGAACCAAAGCTTAAATGCGTGGGTAATAAGATAACATTGAACTGAGATGTTTATCAAAAAGTTTTGTTCGCATTTTCCTAGTCAAGTAACGCTTGAGAAGCCTACATTTATTTATTGAATTAGGCGAAAAATTACAATATCAATCTATGAAGAAAGAGAATTCAATCTTCTCTATTCCAAAATTTGGTCAAATACAATACCTATTATTAATTTAAATAAGTTAAAATTTTTAAAAGTTACCTATTCAATCCAAAAACGTTATCTAGAATTCAAGTTTTCTAAAAAAATTAAAAGCCTCTAATTCTCATCAGGAATAAAATGAGGAGACTGCTATCCTAAGCTTCTCCACTTTATAGAATCATTTCAGAAAGTTTCACATTTAGGCCTATAATAATTAGTATTTCTAACGTTGAAAAATTATAAATTTAAATTTATTGAATTACAGTACTATTACATTACATTTACATATTACTATTACACTAGGCCTATAGGCTATTAAATTAAATTATAGTGCTATTATTACTATTACATTATAGTAATTTATAATACATTTTTATCATAATTATATTTTTCTGTTATGGCGATATTCACATAAGCTTTTGGCTTGTGCGTGGGTAATGGAAAGGATGATCATGTGAGATTATTATTATAATCGATTATAATATTTATTTAAAACAAACATCAGAAATTTATTCTTGAACAACGTCAGAATCAACAAAAACGTGTCGGAAAATTCAAGAGCATATCTTTAATGGGCTGGAACGAAATCATGCAATCAGTTGCAGTCAGCCATGACACATAACAAAGCTATGGCAATAATTACATAATTTTTTATCGATTGCTACATTGTATGATTAGGCTATCTCAGACAGTAATATTTGTAATTTTTGAATTATTATCTCTCAAAAATTTAAAGGCTACTCCTGAAACTTCATCTCCCATTAATGGTTGACGTAAAAATCGAATTTATCAAATGTTTGAGAAGTTATCACTTATCAGAATGTAAATAATGTAGGCTATTGGTTTATTGTTACATACCACACTGGATTAATTGATTGAGAAAACTAACAATCACTTTTTTCTATCCAAAACGTCACTTATAAAAAAATATTGACAGTCATATAAATAAATTTGATAAAATTATTGATAATAGATTTTGTGCATGGACGATGAGAATAAATGATCAACAGGAAAATGTTTAATAAAATCTTATTTTAGATTAAATAAAATTCCTGGAATAGAATGAAATTGCTAAGAAATAATCATAATAAGCTTAATTAAGTGATAATTTATTTTTAATAGTCTTCAATTTTGCTTTCCAAACTTGTGAAAAACAAGTTCAAAGTGTTTTATTTTTAAATCGAAGTAAAAAAAAGCAGTCTTATAAAAAAATCAAAAGTCGCCTATGAAGCCTTTATGAGCAAAATACAATTTACTATCACAGAGAGATATTCATTAGATAATAAATGATAATTGTTTGTAAAGTTTTGACATTCGGAAATTCCCACTGGAATTCCCTATTTACTAGTACTTGGAATAGGGTCACGTAACTTATTACAGTCGTTACCCAACAAATTAAACTTTCACCCCGACTTCATACTGAAATTATTATTATTATGTAACTATAGATAGGCCTACTGTAATTAGTCTATATAGGTCTGAGATAGACTTATCATTCTAAGTCTGAGACTGAGATATCTATGAGTATAATTTCTTTATAAGCCTATTCATTATAATTTTATGATATATATTATATATGTGTATCAATGCTGATTATTTCTTAACATACTTCTTAAGGAAAATCTACTTTATTTTATTTATATTAGCCACGAGGGAATCATATAGCCTATAAGTAATATGGTAATTCAATAAAGTGTTATAGTTCAAAGAAAAGACTCTCATGATAAATCTGAAATATGTGACAAATCTCTATGTTTGTTATGTTATAAGAAGCTCTCGAGTTAATAAAATTTATTTATTTAAAGCACTCACCTTTCTAATAGTAACTTTTTCTCCAGTTTTATCAGTGACTGACACTTCAACCGAGTCCCCCACCCAGGGATCTTGACTGAGCCAAGCCCTTAATCTACCATAAACTGAGGGTGAACCCGGTAAAGAACCAACCTGATAGAACCTTGAAGCCGAAGATCTAATCATTCCATCAATCGTTGCACTATTCACACAAGAAGACATTATTTGCAAAAATTCTCAAACAAATCACTGAATACGAGGGGTTGAGATCAGTTGATGTTTACGGAAACATTCTTAAAGTAAACAATATAGTAGGAATTTTTCGATGAAGGATGGAATAAGTTTCAACTGTCACAACCACAAGAATACAACCTAGCAGTGCAGGGTTTCTTTCGCTACTGACCTTGTACATGCGAACGAAATGTAAGGGTATTAAGAAGGGGTTGAAAATTTCCAATCCATAACCTACTATGCGCATGTCCTTCTTTGAAGAGAGAGAACTATCACCGAATGTAAACTATCAGAGGCATTTTGCACAGAAAAACAACAAACATTACTAACGTCAATATTGATTAGCGTGTTATCATTTCAAACAAACTAAACATTACTTAGAAAGCCAACTCGAAGACAGAATCTACAAGAAATAAGAAAAATTAAAGTAATGCAAGCTACACACGTGGATGTAAATAGTGATAAGTAAGCGAAGACCCGCTTATCAATTTGCCCTTAGTAATAAACGAAACAGATAAAACACACATCGTTTAATTTTTTGCTACAAAAACCGTCAGCTAATCAACAATAATTTAGGTTATGTACGAACGAAAGATAATGTTCTTACCTTTGGGGTCTTTATCACATCCATGTTTGTATTTGTGACAAACTAATTGGTGATTTTTTAAAAATTACATCAGAAAAACACTAATATCACTAGATAACGGTCTAAAAATACAAGAAAAGCCTTCTAACATCTGCTAGGAATTTACACAACTAGTTGACAGGAAAACTACTGCCTGCCATTTCGTTGAACCACAACAGCTGACAATCAATTTGTGAACGCTGACGCTATCTATTGAGGAAATTATGTACTAGATCCTGGATAACTGGATCATGGCGGGTGATTTGAATACTTTTCGCACACTGAACAATTTTGTTGTAGTGGAATCTGGATAATTTGAACTTTTTTGATCAGAATATTTCCCGTGGTCCCAAGCATTTTGTTCCTGTTCATTAAGATTACTATAAAATTAAGACTAAGACTATTAAGACTATAAATTCGAATTTATAGATAATTCGAAGGTTTTAGCTGGCTTCTTGAAGTCCGAATTATCCAAGTTTCACTGTACTTCAAAGTTATTTCGTAACTCTACTTGTATATTCGCACATGTCACAGATAAAGGACTATCAAAAATATTCCTTTATAATATGTAATAAGAAATCATCAGTATCCAGAATACTCATTTATTTGTATTTGAATTTTCAGAGAATGTGAGTTTCAATAAATACGGTAGTGATTCATTATATTGACCGATGCTGTTCTCTTGATAATTTATCATCAACTTCATTACTATAACAAAATTCCTTGATAAATGCGAAGCACAAGAACTGATTATTTAAAACTTTATTCAATAAACTTTTCATAGAGGACATCAACAATAATATAAAAATAGTACCTAGTGATAATTGAATGATAAAATACAATAAACTAACTTTCATGATTATCAAAACCATGAAAAAATGTGTAATAAGAAAGTACGTTAGTTGAGATACTATTTAACAGTCTGTTTTTTAACATATTTCGTTATAATTTTTCCCTTTATGAACTCTTCTTAATTGTATTTTTATTAGTGAAAAATATTATGGATGGAGATGTAGGATAAGTACATAATATAGAAAGAAAATTGAACACAAATATTGATACACTACAATAAAATCGAGTCTTTCAATAATATGAGTAAGTATGATATATGGCATATATTGCCATAAAACTAAGCACATGCCTGTAATCCAATAAGTACAACTGCTTTTCCACCGTTCACATGTATTCCAACACTTCATTTTGAATCCAATTCAACTGTTGGTTCCAAAACAAACTGTCTTCACCAAGAAACACTAAAGTCTTAGTTGATAAAAGGGATCCCACAAAAGGTCTAAAAAATTCGGATGCGTAGGCCTATCAATGAACAAAATTACATAAATGTCAAAAATCATTGAACTTCCGTCTCCCTTCCTCTCAAATCCGATAGTTCATTTTGATTGCTCCTCTCATCTTCAGACCATTTTTTACCTCCACTAGGTCGGACATTTCTGGAAAAAAATCATCAAGAAAACTGTACATTTAACAAATAATCATGGGTAAAAAATGTTAAACTGTAACACCTAACAACTAACATAATGCCCTACATAGATTAGATTGCAATCTAGTCTTGAGACTTTAATGAGCTACCTTATTTCAGACCTACATTACTAAACAACAAATCATATTGATGGTCCTTTATATGGAACAATTTATAACATTGCCCAATATTGCACGAAAATCCAATTGAGTTTTAACAGCAGTTAAATGATGTCGTCTAACGGAACCAATGAATGAATCTGACGTTGATGCAATGACGTCATTTTACGGTGGTTTAATTTGATAGGACGTTTGTGCAACTGGACGCTAGTTATTAATATTAAATGAGATCAATATGACTCCTCCTGACAGTTTTTCTTCAACTTGTGTATATGAGTGGCTAAATTAAACACTTCCATGAATAACTCTCTGTTATGGTCATTCATCTAGTATAATAAAGGCTGAAAAAGTATACACTTTCAACGATAATGTACTTTCTGTTGTTGTTTTCATGTAGGAAACTGTATTCTCCATGTCAAAATATCAGGAAAGGATATCAAAAATATTTTCCAGTACAGTACAATATTCACAAGCATTTATACACATTCAATGTTTTATTTTCTTGCAGCATTAGAATGAACATTTTCAAACCTCGAAGTACTGCTTTATATGAAGACTTGTATTTTGTGATGCAGTGGCCTATTCCTAGAATCATTTCCTTGAATTCCTAGAGATTATTTTTTCTCGTGAACATCATGACCACATAACATCACTTCATCAATATTCTGATAATCTTAATCATTAGAAAAGTTTTCTTTACAAATTAGATAAAATCAATTAGCTTACAGAATTTATCGGAAAAATTTTTCAATATAGAATAAAAATAAAGTAATCCATTATTTTATTGGCGTAACTTATATTATATTGGAAAATAATATCAAGAAAATATCAAAATAATAAGACAAGGAATTTAATGGTATACAATGTACAATAATAATTGTGAAATATATTTACCTATCGAGTACAGAGGCATCATCTTCTCTTGCCTTCAGAAATATTCTGTAGCCCACACATACCATACCAAGAATGATTGGCACAATAAGTAGGGAAATGACCGCTGTGGTAATTCCAATAGAACGCATGGAATACTCTTCTTCTCCTGTTAAAATCATTCAATCACAATCTTTCAAAACTTATTTCAGATGACTTTAAAGTGATGGTTCAAGTTGCTTGTAGTTTTTATGTAGCCTACCGTACAGTGATATTTATTTAATTTGACGCTTGGCATTAGATAGATAGATAGATGAAGATATATTATTTCTTTGCCATCGTACTCTACGGTCATCAGAAACGTCAAGAAATGATATCTTTCTATCTATCTATCTAATGCCAAGCGTCAAATTAAATGAATGTCACTGTTCATTATTTTATTCAAGCTCTCACCATTGGAAACAGTATTTTTTCAATTTTCATAAAGATTGTGATATTGCTTGTAGTCTTGTTTGAGAAGACTGTACAATCATACATGACCATAATCATATAAATCTTATCATCATACAATAATCAATAATCAATAATTATACGTGTATAATGATTGTTCAGTCTATGTAGTCTTGATGTACCGTACATTTTTTATTCAAGCTCCCATCATTGAAAAACGTTTTTGAAATGTTCATTATCATACACTGGGTTGTGGAATGGATATGTATTGAATGAAAACACTGAAAAGAAAAACTAGAAAATATATTTATTCAAAGAACTAGAATAACAAGCTACAGTATAAAGTTTTGGTTATTTGAATCTGAACTTTACAATAAATATCCATTCCACAAGATGTAAAAAGAGTTACTAAGTTACTGATTTCATTGCCATTGCTAAAACTTGAACAGTTATTTTCTGTAGGAAATCTGTTATGAATAACAATACGCCTTGTATCATCACAAGACAAGGTAATAATTCAGTATTTAAAATTCATCATCATATTATTTAACGTTCCAAACAAATCAAATATGATATTTTTTCAATGTAGAAATTCTTATGCTTGACGTTAAGAGTGTTTTGTGGAATAGATGTTTATTATAGAGAATCAGATTTTCCACAAATATATAAACGTAAATTTGATATTTTTTCTCATATATTACCAGTCCAACAATCCACATCATCAGAGTATTGTCCCAATGTAAGGGTAAATTAATACTAGTCTATTCAAATTCAAAATCGTTTTCAGACAAAGCACAATTTTAACGTCTGCAATTTGGGAAAGATACAGTACTCAGTAATACCGTAAATAAAGTTTTCGCTACTATTTACAATGCTATCACTGCTAATTGGTTCGATTCAAATTTAATTTGGCATTTATTGTATCATCCTCCCCTCATGACCTAAGCATATAAGAATGGAAAGAAAGGCAATAACAACTAACAAGAAATAAAGCTTTCGATAGAGAACTTCAAGTTCAAAAGTAGAGAACTCGAAATATTAGGCAGTGATACCTGTATAACTACCTATACTATTATAATAGGTACTACTTTATACTACTTCATAGTTACTATCTACTACTTTTGTAGGTACAATTTTATTAATAAAGGTGAATTTTATTTTTATGTCGGAATTCCTTCCAATGAAAACGCCACGGCCTTATATTATAGAAAAGCAACCAATGAAATAATGAAATTCACACCTACTACAGGCTCTGTAAATGCAGTAGATTGTAAAATTAGTTCCTGTAAAATAAGGCCAACATAATAATTTTATACGAGGGACTTGAATTGAATTGCTGCCTTTATTTTGCCTTGAAGGGCGAAGTTGAGGCGCAGCCTAAAAGTTAAACAAGGAATCACTTAGAGGCAACTATCTAAAATATGAATACTTTAAGCAGGAATCACTTTAAGCAGACGATTCTACTTCTTAGAGAACATTTAACGTCTTCTACTTTCCTCTCAATTCCATTTCTTGGAGACAATTCAATTGATAGAACTGTCTGTGCTCTCAGCAACTCTCTAAAATATTACGAATAAGGAATCTTTAGCAGGGACAATTCTACTTCTTGGAGAGATTTTACTTCTCAGAATGCAGTAGATTGTAAAATTAGTTCCTGTATAGTGTATAGTAAGGCTACAGTATACTGTATATAAGTAAGTACTGTATGAAATTGAAATACTTTATCCTCCAAAAATTAACATAACAATAATAATTACATTGAAGAAACAATATATTGGAGGCTCCTCTTATGGGCACATGCCTGATTATACTGAGTATACTGTAATAAGTTTATAAGAGGGACTTGAATTAAATTAAATTCTATTGATAGAACTGTCTTTGCTCTCAGCAACTCTCTAAAATATATCTGTCTCAATACTCTGCGACCGTTTCATCATGGACGCTTGCGGAGAGGCGGGCTGAGACCCGAGGGAAGCTCTTGTGCTATAATGTGTAGACGACGAGGAAGGGGAGGGGGTCTGACTGATCACCCTACTCTCAGGCAAATTTTGATTTTTGACAAAAGCAGCCGGCAAAGAAGGGGGACTGACAGGTTTCCCATTTTTCTTCACAGGGTTCCCCGAGAATTTTTTCGCCAAATTCTGTAAACTACCAACCGTCGAAGTCGGTCGACTGTTTTTGGGGATGGAGAACACGTCATCCTCAGTAATATCCCAGACTTTTGGCTCGAACTCTACTAGTGGTTTGCCGGGTATTGGTTCGTTGGTTAGATACACGCCGTCATAAGTTAATGGACGCGATTTGCGATCGGACCCTGATGAAGTGGATGTTGGACTGCTTAAATCGGATAACGGTTGTTGTTGTTCGTTATTGGTGTCACGTGATTGTTGCAAATTCAAATTAGCGACTGAACCTCGCAGTGAGGCTCGACGGCTGGTCGTGATATAGTTCCAGGATTCAATGGATTCGCCTCGCCGATATTTGCGGAACGCGTAAGACGCGACGCACAAGAAAAGCAATAACAATGGCAGTAAAATCAGTATGATAAAGAGTGTAGTGCTTCCAATAGCTCGCATATCGTACTCTTCTTCTCCTGTTGGCAAATTATTCAAAATGAGCATTATTGAAATACATATACGGTATTCCATAATATGTCAATGAAAACTTGAAGTGTTTTCCTTTAAAACAAGACCAAATCCAGCTCTATGGGCCGTATTTATGAACGTTCCTTGAGGGTTTCTTTCGGAAAGGGCCCCTTGAAAAGCCACCTTTGGGTGAAATTGTTTTCACCTTCTTTTTTAAATTGTATGCATTTTCAAAGTTGTAAAGTCCTTTTTGAAACACCCTGTACTTCGGTTATGAGATTTGTTAATCAGCGAAAATCTACAGGGGAGTTGATAGAATTTTTGAATGCGTTTAATTCATTCTGGAAAAACATGTTTGTAGTATAAAAACATTTTTTTAAATACTATACTTTGCTCCTGCTTGCAAACAAATTATATTTGAATTCAGCAAGCAGTATCTTATTTTGGATAATATTAGTTATTTTATAAAAGACAGTACATTATTTAGTTTTATTACTCTGTATATTTATAATATTTTATAAAATACTTGTACCGTGTGCCTATAGTGTATATTTCATGTACTTGTAATATTGTTTTTCCAAAATAAAGAACTATTTGATTTTGAATTCTTTATTTGTATGGAAACGAATAATTTATACCTGTTTTGTTATGTTCTTTGGACTTTAGTTTTTCTAAGTGAATTCTTTATTTGTATGGAAACGAATAATATGTTAATTTATAATTAGTTTTTCTAATATTATTGAATAATTATTCTAAAATTTCAATAGAAAACTTACGTAGACACTCTGTGTAGCCAAATAGCGGCGGATCCCATCTACCAGATGAGGTACAAGTTCTTCTAGGATCTCCGATCAAAATATAACCCTGGTTACATTCGAATGTCACTTTCGTGCCAGGTGTGAACAGAAAATTGCTCTTTCTCCCGAATCTGGGCGTCTCCAGAATTCCACACGTTATTACTGCAAAGGAATATCAATGAAACAAAATACATCAAATAATATTTTTGTAGAATAGAGATTTATTTGAGAGAATCAAACTTTACACTTTATTACACTTTTATTGATCATTAACAAAAGCTTTATGAATTCAAAGTGAATGAATTAAAATTTTAAAATTCTAATGAAACCAATGTTTTTACTTTTAAGTGAAATATTACTCTCGTTATTGCGTGAAATCTCTCACTTAGAAGTGTATAATTTCTCTCAACTTAATGTATGGTATCAGTGAAAAGAAGATGAATCAACAACAACAGAGATTCATTTATGAAATCAGTGATAGGGTCTATAGGCTACTGTATTATCAGTATTTGTATTATCAGAAGATGATTCTAAATATAAAAATATGATTATAAATAGTGAAGGGAAGCATAGTTGAATATTGGATGAAAACAAACTTTATATTTAAATTGAAAATTATTCACAACACTGACATATAATTGATACCTACAATAAGAAATTACAATATACTATTGTATGTATTGAAATATAAATATACAGTACTACTATATAAAACTCAATTATACTCTTTATTAATGTACTTTATACTATACTTTTATTGATAATTAACAAAAGCTTTATGAATTGAAAGTGAATGAATAACATTTTAAAATTCTAATGAAACCAATGTTTTTCAAATGTCTTTCTTATTTTTGAGAAAGAAGAATGCAATTCAAAATAATTAATCAGCAACAAAGATTTCAGTTAACAATAGATGGGACCTACTATATGAGGAGAATGAAGGTGTGTTTTATTGATTTTAGTGGTTTCATTTCATTAATGATGATGTTCTGTTGATACTTTTACTTACCTCTCTCCTGAGATGTCTTTTTTATTTGTGAGAATGCTGCTTGATACATTAAAGTGTAGTAAGCCATGTCTCTATCCGATGAAACGGCGTAATCGTATTTGCACTGATAGGAGTTTCCACAGAACGCATCAATTAGTGCCCATTCTTTTGACCTGAAATTGAAGAAAAATTTGTCAAAAGGCATATATTCTATTGATGATATTTCTCTCTTAAATTCATTTTAGTATCTTTAGACTAGATCGCAATATTAGGTGAGTTAAAAAAAATATATTGACATTTCATTGATATAATTCATGCATTTTGATTGTGATGTTCACTAAGATCCTTCATTTCTTCAGAAATCAAATGATAGACTACTGACCGGTTTTGAGGTATAATCTGCTGCGGAGTTTGTCTGAATTCAGGCTGAAATCCTCTGTCAGCAAAATAGCTGGCAGTTCTGCCGCTTTCATGTACAAACAGAGATGATCCTTTCTCTTTTTCTTCTCTGTCTACCAAGAGCCCTGAAAATGAAAACATTATTATTCAATATTGCATTTGAGAACAGAGTTTATAAATAGTGCTCCCTCATAATTTTCACATAATATTACATCTTATTAGAATTCTTTCATGCTTGTTTCGGATAAGAAACGTTTTCATATTATTGACTTCATTATTAGAATTCTTCTTTCAAATTTAAAGTTGATACAAATAAGATGTTACAAATTCATTTCTATCATCTATAAATCAATAAAAGTATAATAGGGCCCACTTTCTCTGTCAATCAGTAGGAAGACTTTATAATAGAGTAGTAACTTTACTGGATTCCAGCGACCCTACTGGAGCAATTATCCTGTTTCCTCCACTGTATAATTTTTTGGACCAGTAACATTTTTAATGAACGTCTCAGAAACTTAGAATAAATATAATGAACTAAAGAAACAATAGATTCTCTGGATTGAATAGATACAATTATAGAATTTCCTCTGAACAATAGATTATCAGAATTTTTGCCTCACTCATCTTATTTAAATATCAAGAACAAATAGACGGGTGAATTAATAACAAAATCCTCACAGTAGAATAAACACGTTATCAAGTTATCTAATATACTGTGAATTCTGATCTTGCATTTCTTGATTCAAGTTATATTAATTTGTAGTACAACCGACACATAATTTGACTACCAATATAGAGTTCTTGTGTTTTTTAATACATAGTATTTTTATAATCTTTGCATTAGAATAAGAAGAAAAATCAACATCTTTTCATCATCAAACTTCCATACCGGTATACTCCTACAGAGTAGGCTAAACAACGATGTTATACGAACTGCGATGTTTAGACTTTTGATTTCACTCCACTACAAACTTTTTACTCTGTTCATTGTTGGTGGAATTGACAATTGCAGGGATATCAAATACTTATACTAAGATTACCACTGTGATTTACTTACAATTAATAGCAAACTGTTAATGATATTCTCAGAAAGTATTCGGTTTGTCTATTAAGAAACTGTAAAGTTCATTCTTGGATTTCTTGTGTTGTTTGTGGACTGACAATTGTACCAATACAAAATACTTATACTAAGATTACCATTGTGATTTACTTACAATTAATGGCGAATTGTTCATGATATTCTCTGAAAGTATTCGGTTGGTTGATAGGGATATTAACACTTCCTCCGCCAGGAAGGAGAAGGTCGTCAAATTTATCAAAATTCCAATTACCAAACAGTCCGCTGGTCTGGTTCTGAAAAATAAATCAATCAAACCATTCAAATTATTGAAACATGAAAAACAAATTTCCCAAATTGACTTCTTTCAGTTGAATAAAGTTTCATATTTTCACTCAATAAGATCGTTTGTTCTTGGTCAAACTTTTTATAAAATGAAGAATGATTAATAATTATTCAATCCTTCACTTGAAGAAAGTTTTATATATTATTACTCAATATAAGATCAGTATTTTTTAGTAAAATTTTTGATGAGCAAATGAAGATTCATAAAAATTCAACTTACGATAAATTGCCATGGTAAGTAGACTCTGACAGTCATGAATCCTTTATTTTCAATTACTTCAACTCCAGCTCCAGATTGAAACATAATTATCACTTCATGTTGATCTAACACGTAGAGAGGGGTGTATACTGTTACACCTAAAACATTTTACAATGAGAAAGTCATTAATTATCATTTATAATGATCACTACAGTGATTTAGTACATGAAGAGGTAGAAGTGAAGAGTTAGCATACAGTTTTCAATGGGAAAAATTGATTTCAATTTCAATAAATGCTATTCCAGTTGGACTATTGTTTCAACAGAGAAACATTCACTATTTATAATAGCCTAGATATCTCTGCTGATTTGGAATACCAAGATTTTGTAGTTATTTGAAGAGTGAGTGTTATCATGGAGGAATACTAACTTGGATGAATTTTTGAACGAAAAAATATCTGAGATTATTATCAAAGAGAAAGTTAGTTTTCTTTCACCAGAGAAACATTCACAATTTTATAATAATTATTATCTCTGCTGATTTGAAATATGATGGAGATTTTTACCATTTAAAGAGTGAGTTATTATGGATGTATGGAATAACATTGATGAGTTTTTAAACGTTATTATCAAAGAAAGTTTTCTTTCATTATTAATAATTTTATTGATAAATCTTTTTGAGATTGTCACTTCCATTATTTACTTTTTCCATATTTTCTTTCATTATCATGCTTGGATGTTATTATGGATGGATGAAATAACATAGAAGAGTTTTAACGAGGAAATATCTAAGAGGAAGTGTTCTTTTACAAAAGAAATATTTTTACCTGAGAAATGCTGCACTCTCAAAGCAGACCTATCAAAATAAACTCGTCTCCCGTCTACAAATACATCCAGCCTGTATCTCCACTGAGCCCATCGAGGCCTTAGTCTCACCTCGATTATTGAAGAAGTGTTGTCTCTAGCTGTAAAATGATAAATTTGAATCAGAAATTTAGAAACAACAAAACTTCGACAAGTAAAACACATTAAATACGGTACGTTATTTCTTTTCAAATTAAGTGAAAAACATTCTCATTTCAATTGCCTTACGAATAAATTACGGTACATAAGTTATTTATTTTCAATTTGAATTGAAGAACAATCTCCCTTATTCAATGGTGTGATTTGACAACCAAAACATCAAATTGGTAATTTGTTTTTACTCACTTTCCTATAGTGCGATTCACGTCAAGAAGTCAGCATTGCTTATATGGGAGTTTGCTATCCTTGTTCAGCACAAGACAGTTGCTGATGTCTTCATCCTATTCGCACTGTGCATTGTTGTCGCAAACAGTCCCAACAAACACGTTTGGTGCAGTATGTCATTTTCTCTCTCAATGAAACTTGGCATCAATGCTCCTCATATAAACAATACTGACTTCTTGACGTGAATCGGACTATAGAGAAGAGAATGTCTAATATTCCTATTGACTTCATTGTATTCAATGAATAATTAGCCTATGTGAATGACTTCCCATTCAAATAGAACTTCAGTAGATTCATGAAACTACAGTAATAACAGTGTGAATGGGTCCATAACATTGTATTGGAATATTTTTTATTCCCGCCACCGCCATACTTTTGCCAAATTTTTGAATTTGATGTGGGATTACAGGCGAACATTAACTAATTCAGTCATTTTTCAAACTTATTTTGAGAGAAACAACATCAAAAATATAACTCTTCTAACATTTGAAATATTGTCTCTCTATTCTTGAAATTGTGTTAAAAGCTTACCGGTATAATTATTAAAACTAAGGCTAGGCGTACACCGGTTAGTCAAGACAAGACAAGACGAGATTAGTCACGTTTAGTCATAGTAATTCACATAGTTGCTTATGAAGCAGCACACACCGATGCAATGACTAATCGGTGTGTGTTGCTTTATAAGCAGCTATGTGAAGTACTGTGACTAATCTCGTTTTGTCTTGACTAACCGGTGTACGCCTAGCCTAACACATGCAAAGGCAAATTGTAGGTAAGAAGAGAATTACTCAACATAACATATGATTCGCATACTGTAAATTAATTATTACAGAATGTAAAGAAGTACCTAATTACAGACTGTTGTAAAGTAGTGACTGTAAAGAAGTGATTCTACTCACCAGCAATGGATGTTATCTGAGTGGCACCGACTTCTCCCCTGGAATTATTCGCCAACTGCTCGAAACGGGCTTGCACGTCGAATTTGAATCGCTCGGGATCCGTGTGAACCAGTACGAATTCTCCCTTGCCGTTAAAAGTATACGGAACATCGTCAAAAGTGATTATGTGCGGGTCCCCGAAAGCAGTAGCTTGAAAACACAATGAAAAATATTCAGGAAATAAGACCAAAAATTTTATAAAACGGATTAAATTGCTCCGACATATTCGACATATTAGATAGAAGCATTAGTGAATGTTCAATGAAAGGTATTATAATATTATGATATAATAAGTTTTGGGCATTAGCCTGTAGTTGTACTCTCCTTTGAATGGTTGAATAAATTAATAATTTATTATTATATTTCCAAGTTGAATAAAGTATAGGAACTCTTTAAAGTGAAAAATTACTCAAGAAATCAAGCAATTTTTCTATACTAGCACCACAAACTAGATATCAGTTATACCTAGTCTAAACTAATACAAAACAATTGTTACATAAAAAACGTGAGTAATTTTTCACTTCAAAGTAAATATTTCCTTCAACTTAATGTATCAGTGAGACGAAAATGGAAAAGAAGTAATGTATAACTTATTGATACTTGACAAAATATCCAACAGGCTTACACCCAAAACAGTCTCTTTACCAAAAAATAATAAATAATCGATTAATAAAAGCAATCGATTTCCATTATAGTAATCAATCATGATAGTTGATAAATCAAGTAACTCTAGATTTTTGGTTTAGTTCTCATAAATCTTATGATGTTGTTCATATTATAAATTTTGATTTTACAAAGAATTATTTTGCTTACCTACTCCTGGTCCCTGATAGGCTACACAGTCTTGGGAAGGTCTCCGTTCAAACCTGAATGTTTCACAGCCTACTGACTGCTCCTCTTGCCACAAACAACAGAAATAGAATGGACTCATATCATGAAACCACTGGGATAGGGTGGGTACCTGGAAACACAAGTATCATAATGAAACAAAATTCTATGTTACTTTTACCATAGAGTGAAATTTTGATCATTCACAGTGGAATACAAGTCGTAACTCTAATAGAAACAAAATTATTGTTATCAAGTTACATGGTGAAAAGACTAAATAGCAGAAAAGAATAGATTCATTCAAGTATACAAATTGTACAATTAGATACCTCAATACATTCACATAAAATCATTTATCAGCACTAAGTTCTACTCACGAATACATTGAAATATTAAGATGACATCCAATCAAATCATATTCTGAAAAATACTGAAGTGAGTCATATGATAACAATTTGATAGGATTACCTGCACTCACGTTCAACCTTTACTGCGATATTATTTATATTTGCTTGAAGATTTGAATTGAACTTACTGTGAAAATCAATAACTACTGTCTATTTAAATTTTAATAGACGATTGAAATTGAAAATCTGAATTGAACTTACTTTGTTTGCTTCATTCCAGGGTATGTAGCCAAGATTGTGAGATCTTCGTGGTCTAGATCCCCACTGTTGATCATAGGACAACATCAGATTGTGGTTTTTGTCATAGCAGCATTGTTGTTCTGAACCTTCCATACTGCAAGACAAGAATAAAGCTTCCTGTTAATATTTGCTACTTGTATCATTCAAGGTGAATAGAATAGAAGGTAGTGTTCATGAGTATGATGAGCAGTACAGAGAGTGTATAGACTCTCTCAAATGAGCGGTAGCAAGCTTCATTCAGCTTATCCGCGAGACATCACTGGAGATCAAAAGTTCAATTTTCCTTATCTTTTACATCTTAAATTCAGTAATTTTATTGCCTGTTTTGTCGAAAACTACATGCTTTTACAGCTACCACGCCCTCTCCTAGGCTTCATTGTATATTCATTCCCAATTCTTAGTTCATTCAATAATAATAATAATAATAATTCCGTGTAACCTGGCTGGCTTAGGTCTGGTATCAGAGTTTTCAGGTCACTCTAATAATATATGACAGCTAATTATTTACTCAGAGCATTTGATTATTAAATGAAATGTAAGTATATTAGATTAGAAGTAGGATACTCTCGATCATGCCATTTTCGAATCACATGTGCATTCCATTGAATAACTGAATGTTTTGCAGTGATATTATCGGTCTGTTAATGGTACTGAAACTAAAAAAAAAATGAACATAAATATACAATGAATCTTAGAAAAAGTCGTGGTGGCTTAAAAAACATGTAGCTTTTGAGAAAATTGATGAATTTAACATATAAATTAATTAATATAACATTTTAAGTAATTTATTTAAAATATAAAGAAAATTGAACTTTTGATCACCAGTAGCAACACACAATTAGCTAGCTGGCTCAGAGCTTTGAATAGACTACTGAGTTGCGCATGAAAACTACCTTACATTGTTATTTTCCACTTAATAATATTATTGAATGCCTATGCTATACAATTTATTTTGTTATACATGAACTATATATATATTTAGGGTGATGCCCACATAAGCTCTAGGCTTGTGCGTGGGTAATGAGAGGGTTGATGATGAGAGATGACGACTGTTTTTAGACAGTCGGGATCGACGGCTTTTCGTCTCCTCCGAAAGACGGAAGTGGCTGTTTCTGACAAAATCCGTTCCGGCAACTGTATTCGATCTTGGAACCTTTGGATTATCAGATATATAATAAATCTCTCTCTTTTGGTATTCAACCCTGAGGTTGGTTTGCAGCAGTGCGCCATTCTTCTCTTCTTTCCTCTTCATTTCGTGGTAGGTACTGCAGCCAACGTCATTCATAATTTGTTGCAGGCATGACATCCTTGGTCGTCCTTGGCGGTTTCTTCTCTCTATCAATCCTTCAGCTATGATTTCTTAATAAGGTTTTCATGCCTCAAGATGTGTCCCATGAGTTTATCTGTCTAGGTCTGAATATGTTTCCATATTGATCTTCTTTCTCCCACTCGTCTCAGCACTTCTTGATGTATAATAAATAGAACTATATAATTCATAGTTAAAGGGTTTTGAATACAATTTAAGTTTTTGGGGGAAAACAATTAATAAAAAAAGTTGATAAGGTATTTATTATACAATTATAATTGTATGCATAATTTCATTGTACTGATATTACCTAGGCGAGCCAGTCCTGACACAGTGTATGGCCCCTTTATGGTAGTGACAATCGGGATTCGAGTCGCGGTCACAGCTGTAATCGGGCATGAAGCGGCCCTTGTCAACAAGCGCCTGCTCCAGTGTGCACGGGCACTGCGGAATGTCGGCGGCGAAGTTCTTCAGGTATCGGTCGTTCATTATCCAGTCATTGCACATGCGATCGGCCCAGTTCTTGCCGTACATGTCTTCCCACTGCGACGCAAAGTACCACGCTAACGGGATGGGACGGCTCCACAGGACACTAAAAATGAAGAAAATAAATGAAAATTGGAGTTGCAAAGTGTTTATTGATATTTTAATAAAATGATACTAAGTACCAGGCTAACGGGATGGGACGGCTCCATAGGACACTGAAAATTAAAAAAAAATAAATGAAAACTGGAGTTGCAAAGTGTTCATTGATATTTTGATAAAATGATACTAAGTACCAGGCTATCTCGATGGGACAACTCCACAGGACACTAAAAAGAAAAAAGTAAATGAAAATTGGAGTTGCAAAGTGTTTATTGATATTTTAATAAAATGATACTAAGTACCAGGCTATCTGGATGGGACGACTCCACAGGACACTAAAAATGAAAAAAAAAATGAAAATTGGAGTTGCAAAGTGTTTATTGATATATTTTAATAAAATGATACTTAGTACCAGGCTAACTGGATGGGACGACTCCACAGGTCACTAAAAATGAAAAAAAAATGAAAATTGGAGTTGAAAAGTGTTTATTGATATTTTAATAAAATGATACTAAGTACCAGGCTATCTCGATGGGACGACTCCACAGGACACTAAAAATGAAAGAAATAAATGAAAATTGGAGTTGCAAAGTGTTTATTGATATTTTAATGGAATGATACTAAGTGCCAGGCTATCTGGATGGGACGACTCCACAGGACACTAAAAATGAAAAAGTAAATGAAAATTGGAGTTGCAAAGTGTTTATTGATATTTTAATAAAATGATACTAAGTACCAGGCTATCTGGATGGGACGACTCCACAGGACACTAAAGATGAAGAAAATAAATGAAAATTGGAGTTGCAAAGTGTTTATTGATATCTTAATAAAATGATACTAAGTACCAGGCTATCTGGATGGGACGACTCCACAGGGCACTAAAAATGAAAAAAAAATGAAAATTGGAGTTGAAAAGTGTTTATTGATATTTTAATAAAATGATACTAAGTACCAGGCTATCTGGATGGGACAATATACACTAAAAATGAAGAAAATAAATGAAAATTGGAGTTGAAAAGTATTTATTGATATTTTAATAAAATGATACTAAGTACCAGGCTATCTGGATGGGACGAATCCACAGGACACTGAAAATGAAAAAGTAAATGAAAATTGGAGTCGCAAAGTGTTTGATGATATATTTTAATAAAATGATACATGCCAGGCTAACTGGATGGGATGACTCCACAGGACACTAAAAATGAAAAAGTAAATGAAAATTGGAGTTGCAAAGTGTTTATTGATATTTTAATAAAATGATACTAAGTACCAGGCTATCTGGATGGGACGACTCCACAGGACACTAGAAAGAAAAAATAAATGAAAATTGGAGTTGCAAAGTGTTTATTGATATCTTAATAAAATGATACTAAGTACCAGGCTATCTGGATGGGACGACTCCACAGGGCACTAAAAATGAAAAAAAATGAAAATTGGAGTTGAAAAGTGTTTATTGATATTTTAATGAAATGATAATAAGTACCAGGCTATCTGGATGGGACGGCTCCACAGGACACTAAAAATGAAGAAAATAAATGAAAATTGGAGTTGAAAAGTATTTATTGATATTTTAATAAAATGATACTAAGTACCAGGCTATCTGGATGGGACGAATCCACAGGACACTGAAAATGAAAAAGTAAATGAAAATTGGAGTCGCAAAGTGTTTGATGATATATTTTAATAAAATGATACATGCCAGGCTAACTGGATGGGATGACTCCACAGGACACTAAAAATGAAAAAGTAAATGAAAATTGGAGTTGCAAAGTGTTTATTGACAGTTCAATAAAATGATAATAAGTACCAGGCTATCTGGATGGGACGACTCCACAGGACACTAGAAAAAAAAGAAATGAAAATTGGAGTTGCAAAGTGTTTGATGATATTTTAATAAAATGATACTAAGTACCAGGCTATCTGGATTAGACGACTCCACAGGTCACTAAAAATGAAAAAAAAGAAAATTGGAGTTGCAAAGTGTTTATTGATATTTAAATAAAATGATACCAAGTACCAGGCTATCTGGATGGGACGACTCCACAGGACACTGAAAATGAAGAAAATAATTGAAAATTGGAGTTGCAAAGTGTTAATTGATATTAAAATAAAATGATACGTGCCAGGCTAACTGGATGGGACGACTCCACAGGTTACTAAAAATGAAAAAGTAAATGAAAATTGGAGTCGCAAAGTGTTTGATGATATTTTAATAAAATGATACTAAGTACCAGGCTATCTGGATGGGACGACTCCACAGGACACTAAAAATGAAAAAGTAAATGAAAATTGGAGTTGCAAAGTGTTTATTGATATTTTAATAAAATGATACTAAGTACCAGGCTATCTGGATGGGACGACTCCACAGGGCACTAAAAATGAAAAAGGAAATGGAATATTGAGGTTGTAAAGTATTGATTTCATTGATATTTTAATAAAATGGTAAGTTGAAATTCAAAGTGTTGGACCTACATTTTATAAGTTCATCACTTTTCCCAGATCATTGAGGGAAAAGGAATCTTTTTTTTATCGTATGGCTTTTTTTTTATTGGTGGGGAGACCCTTACGGGAAGGTTCCACCTCGCCTCATTGCACAATTTTTTGTGTATTTTTTGTGTCGGTCACCCATCCGAGATCAGTCTTGAATGTTTGTTACTTGATAATTGGTCATTTATCATTGGATAACTCAGTGAGGCAGAACACCGGAGAGGCGGTCTCTCTACTAGAAAAATTCATAAGCCTAATAATTGGTATTATGTTGAGAGAGCTTGCTACTTTTGGATATTGAAAAGAAATGGAAGAGGAAAGAGAGAAAATAAACAGTACGGTAAAGAAATAAGAGAAAAAGAAGAAACAGTACAGAGAGACAAGAAAAAAGGGACAGAAGAAAGAAAATAAAAGAAAGAAATGAAATGTAGAAAAGAAAGAAAGACAATTAGGCCTACATGATAGCTTTAAAATATTTTATTTGGGTTTAGTAATTAATCAAGGCGTAATACACGATCAAATTTTTCCTCCTGGAAGCGACTGACCCGAAACGCCGACCCCACCTTAGTGGGAAAAGGCGAAGAAAATGAAGACACGATCAAATTTTTCCTAAATATTTAGAAGTACTGTATAACAGGAATACGATGGACACTGTAGACATTAAAAGAGCAGCGTACAATGCGATCAACTTATAAGTTAGTGTGTGATCGCCTTCTTCCTGTTTTCAAGGACTCCTAAATGTTTATGAAACAGGTCCCGGATTCAATTAAATTAATTAGCTTCAAATCTTGTCCGGAAATATAAATCAATGAATGAAAAGTGATACCTACTTCTCTGTGAAAAAATGACTAAGATGTTATTTTAATTCTATTTTGAATAGAACAAATGAATCGATTCATTCGCTTCAATTATGACTGTAGTCCATGCAATGGTATTGAATTGAATTCCTTCATTCATTTGAATGTACAAGAAGAATGTATAGCAGGATTCTTTTAAATTGTCAGAAAACAGCTGATTGATGTACGCTCGTTTACTGACGTTAAATCAGCTGTTTCACGACAAGTTAAAAGAATCCTGCTATAGCTCATAAACATGAAACTGAATTCTCAAATGCATTACAGATTGTGAGTGATTGTTATTAATTTTCTCGATCCATATTACAAATTCTCTCAGGGCGCTAAAAGATTCCATCCAATAAAAGTTTAATTACTTATCCATATAATACCAATTTTCTCAAGAAGCTAAATTTTTTATATAATAGAAGTTTAAATACTTACGGAGCAATATTACGCGGTTGATCACCCTGACTCAATGTGATATGAATGAAGCCAACTCTCAGATCATTGACAGCATAGTTGCGTCTCCCTGTGTACATGCTCGGATCAATTCTGTACAATCCTGTGTTGGGAACATTATCCTGAAAACGAAGAAACAATCTTCAACAACTCAACATATATATTGAACAATGATTATTTATTATATAAGTGCATGTTTTGTCCCAATCAATTTCAAATCAACAGGTTGTTGAATTACTAATAATTGAAAGTTATCTATTATATTAAAAAAACTTTTGGCGCATTCCTTTCTACTGTGCTTCGCGAGATTTGATGTAAAATCTAGAGGAAACTCACATTGAAAAAAGTCTGTTGTAATGATACTGTATTGCCAAACGATACAGTAGGTACTGAGTTAGCAAGCGGCGCTTTGCGCTGCACGGGGTGAACTCGTTCTAATATTAAGTTATTATATTTTTATCATGTTATTAGAAGTTATTATTTTACAACTACTATTGAACGTTACGCCTACATTTCACACGCATTTATTAATACAATCTCGTCTTGGTACTCTCATAAAACCTACCTCAAGAAGATCAATGTACAACAGTTCCGGTCTGATTGTGGTCTCCTTATAGCCCCATAGAGATATTTTCACATTAGCATTCGCATTTCTTGTCAAATTGTACTTGTTCCAACTTATCATTATTTCCTTGGGATATTTCTCGTGGACTGCTTTCGTTTCAAAGAAGATTTTCTGAGTTGCTGTGGCAGGAGTTTCTGAAACAATGAAAGAACACAAAATAATGATCGAGAACTTATTAATTGAAGAGAACAATGAAAGCGAAATAAATAATTAATGAGAAAGGAATAATAATTCATGGATAGGCCTACATCAAATTGGATTCGATTCTTGATTAACACAATATAATTCCAATAACGTCAATAGTAATTGTTTGTTAATCAAGTTTTTCATCATTTTACAATGTAAAGTTCATTTTGACATTACACACAATGATTTATCTCCTCTTGCAATCTTAATTACTGATTTATCTCTTTGATTTCTCTTTTCAATTTGAATCTTCTCTTGCTATTTTGTTTCATTGTCAATATTTGCTTCAGAACTATATAGCTCTCTTTGAATATTATCCGTTTCACTAATTATTGTATAGTTTTTTTTAGTTGTTGAGTTACAGTACTAGAGTTGCAAAAAATAAAAAGTACGATACAAAGAGCAAGAGCTTAACACTTTTGATTGAGTGAGAAATAAATATTAAAATGTTTTAAAACAATTAATTGCACATGATGATAGAGTGTGACTATTGTGAAGTTTATCAAGGTCCAATTGATACCAGATGAAACCAAACGTTCATTTCAAACCAGTGTTACAGTAGTAGGTATTATGCACACCGTATAAGACAAAACGTTTTGTCTCAATCGGTTTGGAATACCTAACTTATTATGTTTTATTCGAAAGGAAACGTTTTGTTTAGACCTGCGTGGATTGGACCTAATAGTAATGATAAAAAATATACTAACCGACAAAATATTTTCCTTTCCAGTTGTAAGCCCCATCGTCAATGGCTACCTCAAACAGGACATATCCTTGAGCCATCAAGAACGGCTGAACACAAGTGGCTCTATTTGTATCAATTACCACACCTTCTACATTTTCTATGTCAAATCTGTAACAATGAGAAAATGAAGACTAAATAATTAGTCTGATTATATATATAAAGATATTTAGACAATTTTGATATGAAGATGGAAGGTAATGAGACATTGCAACTATATTCCTAATTAATGCTAGCCTGTTGTTCATATTGCTGAAGACTCTATTATTGTTTATTACTTTTCCTCACACGTCAGCTACTGGATGGAAATAGAATTTTTTGTGCAGTAGCGTTCAGAATTTCCTTACTAACTATTAGTTGATGTGTAATATTTGCAGTAGCAAAGTCTTCAGAATAATATATAACATTCTAATTAGAAATTTACTTAATTATTATAATTTTGATATGAACTAGCATTAAGGAAGGAATCATTAATTTATGCTAGCCTGTTGTTCATATTGCTCTCTGTTATTACTGTTTATCACTTTTTCTCATAAAACAATCATTTTATGAATGGTGAATAATAATAAATTAAATACATTACCTAACTAATTAGTTGATGAAGAAATATGAATAAATAGATTAGTGCCATTGGCCAAGCATATTGAGTACAAATAACTTGTTCTCCAATTATTATACAATACTGCAAAATTTATTCTACAATTATTACAATTCTAATATTGTAAATATGTAGTTCTTCTTTGTAAAACGAGCATTTTGGCAATAAATAATTTGAAAGCTGATTGATTAAATGAATGGAAAATTGAGAATTAACTCACTTGCATCTAATTTTAGTGTCAGGTTTGAAGCAGGGGCCTGTAATATTGACTGCAGTTCCTCCAAGCATATTACCACTCTCCGGAGCAAATGTTAACTTCAGACGTGTACCAGCTGAAAATCAGAACAAAATAAGCATGCGGATGAAACTGTATGAAAACAAGGACTATAATTGACAAGATTGTACAAAACGAAACATGTCTTGACTAGTAAATTACTATGTTGAGTAATTAAAATTGGAAAATTAAGAATGCGTAGTCAACCTTCTATAATATTGTAAGTGGATTCCCATGAAATTCAAAACTAAATTCTGGGAGAATAAAACAATATTGAATCCTATCGATTATAATTATTATACAGAGTGGCGCATAAAGAACGCATGTTTTTCAAAGTGTTATAAGAAAGTTTATTTTAATCATACATTTATCTGACTTACACTAAAATACTAAGCAAAGAACCCAATTTGAGAATTTGTATGAAAAACTCCAAAACACTTGAGTATTTAAAACAAATTATATAGGAAATATTCTTAATGCTTTAATGCTCATTAAAAGCCTCAAATTGGTCCATAACTTTTGATACAGCAGCAATTTCTTCATGTATTTCAGTATTCAAATCTTCAATTGAACGATATTTACGACAGTGAACTTTGAATTTCAAGTGAAGAAGAATCACATGCCAATACGCTCGACTTAAAACTCTCTACTAAAGCTCCGTTGAACAACGATTGCAGATTTATTCTATTTGAAATACAGTTCAACAGCAAATACGCGATGTTGCAAGGTTAATTGTTACTAAAACTGGATACTTTAAGTTACAAAATGGTGTCGCTCGGCGGTCACAGACAGCTCCACTCCACTGATACTATCCTACTCAAATCCATGCGTTCTTTTTGCGCCACCCTGTACTTATATATCAATCTTATCAATATATCATCTAATCAATCACCCTGACATATCAATCTTAGCGATGTACATCCTTTTTGCTTTTCATTTCCTCAGTACTTATCCCAGTATTTTCATAGGTAGGTAAGATAAGATTACTTTATTCATGTAGATAACAATAATTTTAACTCCTTAGATACTAGATTACAAAAGTTGTAAGTATAATTAATATAATTCTAGTCGTTTTATGAATTGTGACTAATAATTTTCAACAATGTAAAATGCAATCTAATAATGTTAACATAAATGAGATTTATCTACATGAAACGGCGAAGTTTGGACATTTAAATGTCCATTCTTGGGAAAGGATGTCCAAGGACATCCTTTCCATTAACACTTGGCCGTAGGTACTGAGATTAACGAAATAGGTGGAATCTTATCATTCCCTTCCACTAGTTATTATGTTTATTCTTAGTTCTATTTTATTTTTCCAGTTCAATCGAATTATTCAATTACCAATATCCTTGTTGCATGTTCCCGGCAAGATGTTCTCATCAATTCTGAAAATATGTCTTCCGGTATTGTTGTTTCCCCAATAGCCTCTACCGGTCAAATCACGTATGGTGGATGCTTGTGAATAGGGCTTGTACTCGTAGGCTCTGGTACCGTTGCCTGCATTGAATCCAACCTGAATAAAATGAAATATTCATTTAGTTGAGAATTTTTGAGAAAAAATTATGAGGAAAAGCACAAGAAACATAAGCATTAGACAAAACATGAAGGTGGATATAAAAATTTTGAGAAGAGCTTGCATCTACAGGCTCTGATAACGTTCCCTGCATTGAATCCAACCTTTTTAAAGTAAAGAATATTAACAACAAGAATTGATGAGAAATGATGACGAGTGAAAAAATAAGAAAATATGAGCATGAGATGGAACATCAAGGTTTAATATAGATATTATGAGATTGTCAAGACAAGACAAGACGTTGCACGTTTATTTGTTCACATAGTTGCTTATACACACACCGATGCAATGACATCGGTGTGTGTTGCTCATAAGCGAATATGTGGTTGTGACAAACGTGACTAATCTCTGTAGTCTTATAATGGCGAGGTGGAACCTACCCGTCTTATCAACGGATCTCCCCATCGATAAAAAGGGGAACATACGAACATAAATTATGAAAAAAGTTCAAAAAACTACAGAAAAATTGAATTAAAACTTACAAAAGCAGGCGTTCCCCCCTCCCCGCCAGTTGTGTCACCTCCAGCCTCTGTGTGACTCGTCCATTGCAAGTCCAAATAATTAAAAATGGCGTAAGTGAACACCTCATCTGTAGCCAACACTAATTGGAAGGTGTTTGTCTAAAAAAATCAATATCGCTCAATTATAAAATCACAAAAATAAACAATGGGTTTTATTGTTCTCTCAAATAATTTAAGTGGTTTACTACACTGTAAATAATTGAAATTCAACATACATCATTTTCATTACATTATTCCAGATGACATACTGATAAAGCTCCTTATAAGGAGTGAATGCATTCAACTTTTGCCAAAATAATGTAAGTAAATTCCAATAACAGTGAAATACACGTCATAAGTTTAATAGAATGTAAACATTTTTAAGTGGAGATAAGACTTAACAGGCTTTGTGCAACTGGGAATAGGTATTTATGGACTGTGTTTCTCCAAAGCTTGTATAAAAAATGGGTTTGTGGAGTAGATAGATAAAACGAAGGTAGAGAATGAATATTGATAATTGATTGTTTCTAATGGTCAGTTAATGCACTTCTATCATAGAACAAATTTCATTGATCAAAATTTGAAGATTTGTAACAGAGTATAATAATCGGATCAACCCCTTCTATATTTCTTGTATTTCAGAAACTATCACATGTAATTGAGAATAGTGAATAGTGAATAGTGAATAGAACATGTAATTGAGAATAGTGTAATTTGAATAGTGAATTGAGAATAGTGAACATGAATTGAGAATAGTAATTGAAATGTTCGGTAAATGAGAAGGTATCAATTAAAAATTGTTCTCATTATTCTCAGTCACATGTGATAACTTCTCAAATACAATTCACTAATCTCAATTGCATATGATATCATTTCAAATACAATTTACTATTTTCAACCACATATCATACTTTCTCAAATACAATTGGAAAAGGTGTATTTGAACCACAGCTAGTATCATGAACAATAAAAATAAATATTGATTTGGAATGCTACTCACTATGTACAGAGAATTGTCTATGCCGCCGGCGAAAGACATGTTCTTCCATGTGACAACCACAGCATGCTTGGGTATGAAATTATCGGCACCGACCACTCCTTCTCTCAAATCAGCTTTCAACCTTTCTCGCATCTCCACACCGTCCTGGTCTGTGCGAGCCATTAGATCTCTCTCTTGTCTGAAAAATATCATAAAAATAAGGAGGATAAAGATAAACCAAAAAAGTTTAAGTTATACCGTATATATAACTTCACTTGTTCAGCTTGACTCTCTTCTTTAACTGTTTGTGAAGTAGTGATGGTGATATTGTGGTAGTTATGAAAATAGTTATAAAAGTAGTTATACCTAAAAGAAGTACATTAAAGGTAGTATTGTGTTATTGAAGCAAAGTTAGTTGAGTTGTGTTACTTAATATTTCTACTAATGTTGATGCTTACTTCGTGTTTCTGTTTACTCTTTGCTTTCTTCATTCTTTTATTTTGATGCTTCATGCACTCATATCCACTTCTTCCATTCTCTTTATTCATTCATTTATCTTCTTTCATTTGTTCATGGGCTGTCCATTATCATTCTTATCATTCTTCTCAGTCATTATTCATAACTTAATATAAAAAGAATGATTTTTTATTATTCTGGAGAACTAAAGATATGAGAAAATTATATTATATTATCTACAGTATATTGAACTCCCAGCCATGTATAAGGAAGACTTGTGTCTTACCTTCATTGGGTGCGTATATTTCCCTCATTAAAAAATTGTTTTGTTTTCTTTTTGTTTTGTCTTCACATTTCTGTGATGTTTATGAGGAAATAAATTTATTTATTTATTTAATTTATTTAAGCAAAGTTTCTCACCTCAACTTGGATTCAAATTTGAAAACATACTAATTCTATAATAATCTACATGAATTTAACTCGTGATATTATAATTGTTACCTGAAATAAATTCCAGGCCTTGGATCGATTGTCTCGCGTTTTTCACCAATGCGACACTTGCTAAAAAATATTCCAATAAAGGCCGGGTCATTTTTCTTCGGCCAATCACGATTTGGGAAAACCAGCGGATAGGTGTAGTGCTCGGGAGGATCGCTGAACTCCAGAAATCCATGCATCGAAAGCTGATGAAGAGAAAACCATTAGAGAGACCAAGAGAACCAAGAGAGAGACGAATTATAAGTGAGTGGATCAAATACTTAACAGAATAAAGTCCTATGAGCATGTATGAGTTGCGTAAAGTAACAATAAAAATTAAAACCAAAACTATGTAGGAGATTCAAAAGTCTAGCATATGTTCGACTTCAACCTGTTTCACAGGACTTCTTGATGATTGATACGGTAAATTGGTGTATTATAAAATTAAGTCTTTTGGAGAATAGAATTAGTTGAATCTTCGTAGCTTTTCCTAGCTCTGTTAGCAGTAGCTGATTTATTGAGAGAAAAATTTCAAACCATTTGAAAGCCTTTCAAAGAATAATAGTGAAATTATTTAGTTTGAATTGATCAATTGCCTACTCACCCTAGTATAATTCTATAAGAATCAGAGAAATAACAGCAATTGAAAATCAAATTGATTTGAATAAAATTAATGACATAATGAAAACACTAACATAAAGTCAAATAACATCACTCTCACGCATTTATTGAACAAACTGACAAACAAATTTTGGCATTATTGGAAGTTGTCACAATGATGTCATAACATGTTTGTCGATTTGTTTAATAAGTATGAGTGTTGTTTGACTATATATTAGTGTTTTCATTATGTATAGATATTACATAATCTATCTCATCAGACACTGTGTGAGAAAAGTTGAATTAATTACATTTGAATAAAATTAAGTTGAATGGAATACAGAAACATTATTATTTAAAAATTTATTAAATTTGAATTAATCAATTGCCAACTCACCCTCGTGTAATTATACCGGAATCCAAAAAACGGCAGTTGAAAATTGAAGTTTTTGTGTATTTTCGGCGTGGAGTCATGTATGTCTTTTTGCCAATCTCCATACCCATCATCCCCACCAGTATCTGAATAGGGGTACATCAGTTTGCTGCGAATCAACTTCAGACGATCAGCGGTCAGAACATAGTCGAATACTATTGGTCCAGGGGGCGGGATTCCGAAAATGTTGGGACCTATGTTGGGGATCTGACCCTGCTGGCCCATGTGGGTACGGTAGGAGGGGGGTACGTAGCGGTTACCGGTGTTCATGTCTGGAAAAGAATATTAAAAATTACAGAGTATAACTACAAAAATACATAATTTAAGTATAATAACAGTGTGGTCATTTGTGTGAAAAGGTCCATAAACTAGTGTGTTGGAATTTTTTTTTCACTAGCATTATTATAAGTTTCGTTTCAATATTGTCAAGTGAAAATTGATGCTCAATGATGATTTTATAGTGTTCTATAAAATAGTGATTTATAGTGTTCTATAGTCAAAAATGATTTTAAATTGCAAATTTGAAGGCTTAAAGAGAAGAAGAGTTTGGGGAAAAATTCGGGTGAGGAGGGGGGTTGTTTAATAAAACATATTTTCATCCTATTATTTTGAGCAGGAAAACTCTAGAGAATTGAATGAGAAAAAGCTTCAATATACCTTCTTCAATCAGCACAATAGGATACAAAACAACATAGTGGTAATATTGTCACTTAAACACTGTTCTGTTACTAAATCATTATGTCTATTAGTATTTGAACGAGTGAATTACAATTTCAGAATCATCGAGTAGAAATAAGATAGAATATTTACTGTACTGATAAATCTTTAGAAGTACATAATTACTATGTTTTTGTTTAAAAAAGAGACTTCATTACAACTCTCCAACTATAGTTCGAATAAAACTAGGTCTGGTGCTCAAGAGCCACTCACTATAAATAGGTATTCAAATTGGATAAAACGTTCAAATACGCTCAAAATTCAGGCTTCTAATAATATTTTATTATAATTATATTATTATTTTAGTTTAATAAATTATAATTATATAATTTTTTATATATTATGTAGAAACTAAAGTCTCTTTAATGTATGTACAAACTACGACTTGATACATGATTTCACAAGAAAATTCAATAGTGATTCGGTATCGACCTAATTCTGTAGGTCCACTCATCTCTCATCATCATCCTTCCCATTAACCACACACAAGCTAAAAGCTCATATGTGGGCATCACCACAGCAAAACAAAACTTGACTTGAAATTTGTTGACAATATTACAAGGATTAGGCTACTTGTTGATGAAAAAAACGTTAAACAAAGAATACTCACACATTTGAGGATTGCCATTCATTTGCGGGTTATAATTCGAGAAGCCGTTGCCGTTGTAATTGAGATCGCCAACCTCCAAAGGCTCCCTATTATTCGGAAAATAGATTCCTTGCTGCTTTTTCACACGGGAAACGTTCGAAAAGGTTTCATCACTGGGAAAACTCAGTTTCAAATCACTATCGACAGTTTTCAAAACATTTTCCACTTCACTAGCAACTACTTTTGATGTGAAAATGAAGATACAAAAACATAAAAGCGAAATAGACACTGATTTAGACATTTTAAGAATGTTTTGTGAGAGAAGTTTTCAACATTAATAACTAAAAACGTCGAAGTTTTTTCAAGTTTGTGAATTTGTAGACAAGTAAAAAACGGAACACTAATAAGCAAAAACTTTGGGGATTTTTTCAAGTTAGCGAATTTGTAGACAAGTTACTAACACTAATAAGTAAAAACATTACTTCAAGTTTGAATAAATTTGTAGCTAAGCATGTTGATATGTTTCAGAAACGACACAAATTGAATTTTTCGACACACCTGCAAAAGGTATTTGGAAGAAACAAGTGTTTAATATGACGAAAGGTTCACGCTTATCACAGGGACACACCTTGGTGTGAACTAGATAAAGTGAATGACAAACTACGGAAACCACTTGACTCTTCATAGTTTTTCGAACAAAGTGTCTGATTCATTTCTCTAAAGCTAATGAAATCGAGGAGTGAGCTGATAAGAGGTTGATCCCCGAAAATAATTATGCGTCTTTCGAGTTGCTTTATTTTGGTTCTAAATTTGGTGATACCGTACTAGACACTGTAGATAGAAAACTTTACTCTTAAATTAACTTTTACATGTACTAGCGCCTGTTTTTAGCTTCTATATTTTAATCGGTTTCTTATCATTTACACAAACAGATATCTATACTAGACGCACTAATTCAAATATAAAATTTGTATTTATAAAATGTTTAAAGCAATCATCAGAGAAATTTTATATAATTTCTCCAGGTATCTATAGGCCTACTAGACCTGCTAATTCAAATACAAAATCTGTATTTAAAAATGTTTAAAGCAATATACACGCATCATTAGAGAAATTTTATATAATTTCTCGAAAATACTGTATCCCTGTATTTTATGAACATTATTTGCTTGTGCCTACAAAATATTACTGTTTTATAGACCTATTAAATTAATAATGTTCAAAATTATGTTACCAATATTAATGTTCTGATAATGGTAGTGTTTGAAAAAATGTGATAAAAAATAGTGGACAAAGAAACATAAAAACAATGAATGAATTAGTTATGCAATAGAATGAATTATTTATCACCATTAAATATATGAAAAATATTTTGAATGAATTTGTTCGCTATGAAAAAAAGCAAATTTACTTTAAAATATGTTGATATGCTAATATCAAAAACTTTACAACCCTAAGGGCCGGTTCATGACCTCGGGATTTCAGCCAAGTCCTAGACTAAAACGGGTGGTCACCGTAGCATCGACAAACGTTAGCCTCGACACTATGTAATAAGGGCTCTCTATGCTGCTAACCCACTAAACAGTCGAGACAAACGTTTGTCGATGCTACGGTAGCCACCCGTTTTAGTCTAGGACTTGGCTAAATCCCGAGCTCATGAACCGGCCCTAAATTTCCTTGAAGCAGGCCCCAGGATAGATATGAGCTCTTTCCTAATAATAAAAGTTATGAGAAACAAACTCTTCATCAGATTTTAAAACGTCCTCTTTAAGATACGTTATTTTACATTGAACTAGAAATGAACGTGAACGTATATCACTGACATTTCCAAATGCAGTTTATACTAAATATTTTTAAATTTGGCAGATGACGAATGACTATTATTTAACATTAACATGGTAATGGGTGATTCTCAGCTCTGTCAAACATAACATCACATAGTCCTTGATAGCATAACATAGCGTCCTTCAAAGCATAATATCACCAGTTGCAAAGGAAACATTAAATATGACATATTTGCCATCCGCCAAATTGAAAACTCTACTATACATGAATAACATTTCATTTTCATGTAATAGTTTCATGCTTTTGCGTTGAACATGGAAAAGAAGTTCAAAATGTTGTCAGTATCAATAAATTAATAGATTTCCAAATAGTAATAAGACCCACAGCATCAATATTAATGAATAAAAACATCTAAGCCTTGTTGTCCACTGGAACCGTTTTCATCAGAAAACGTCCGATCGTCCAAAATGCTACCATTGAATCAAATGGCCGGCAATTCGGACGTCCGACGATTTGGGACGAAAACGATTCCAGGGAGGTTGAGGATTTTGAAAGTGGGCCGCACTGCAGATAGATAGATGGTTGACACGGTTATCAAGAAGGCCTTGATAATATTTCACATGTTCTGTTAATATGGATGTTGTATGACCTATAGATAAACCATCTACCATCCAGGTAACCAATTAGCAGTAACCGTGGACTGCACTACAGGTGGGTAAATGGTGGATGGTTGACCCGGTTTATCAATAAGCCTTGATAATTTTTCATATGTTCTGTTATTATGGATGTTGTTTGAGCAATAATAAACCACACTGAGCTAAATATATCTAACTGAAGGTAGCACTGGCTAGAGCTGCTATACAAAACATTTGTTCCGTCCAATTTCGTTATAGTCTGGCAACAGACAAAAGAACCTTCGCGCATCGTATCACTGAAGTGATACAGTATCACATAGTACCACTACTCTAGTGAGCGAGTGAGATAAACTGCTGCATTGCATAACGTGCGCTCTCTCTGCGCAGTAGAGTTCTTATTTTGAAGGCTCTTTTGTCTGTTGCCAGACTATAGGTTGGAAATGAGTTGAGGATTGAAATTTTTTCTCAAGAACATTATGCTACTGAAAAAAAGGACTATCACATACAACACAAATACTCCACCACCCCATTTCAAGCAAAGGTAACATTTACTACTCTACATGTCTACAAACCTAATAGGAAGGATTAGTATTTTATTGATGGGAAATTGGAATAAGTATTCAAAGAGACACAACCCTTTTTGTACAATCAAATTTTATATTAACACAGCCATAATTGACATCAAATAAAATATACTCATCTTATATTAATTGTCAAAATGTTCTAGATATTAGCCACTAAAGTAGAGCAATACTTAAATATAATTAAATGCATTTTAAATGCGATACACTAAAGCTTATTAAAATATTTTTCTTCTATTAACGCTCGTACTATAAATACTCAAACTAAAAACGTTCAATAGTTTATAAACTACTTTCTTTAAAGAAACTACATAAAAATATTTTACCTAGGACAAAACCTTGTTCTACTTTACACAAAAAATACATTAATATAGTGTTGATACATTGATAAAAAAATGAAACCCAGGAAATAGAGTCTGAATACACATTAATTTGGTTCACATTCAATAACGACAATAACATTGATCATGGAATTATTTTCAAGTTATTAGCAAAAATAATTCAGTCAAGCACAATCCTGTATATGTTAGAATATTATCAAATATTCAATGTAAGTCTCATTAGATGAAAATAATAATAGAGATTAGTAAAATATCAATATTGATCCTAACCATTCGCATAGGAAATGGAAATATTCCATTTTCAAAATAATTACTGTCAAGTCTAAAAACCTCTAAATAGCTCTATGAAATTATTCATATTTTCAATAGAAATAAAATTATTTTATGGAAAAGTAATTGTCACACAATTATTGTCTTAATTAAGTGTTATATTGATGAGAAATTTAATAATTTTAATAATGAGAATATAATATCTAAGGCCGGTATTAGGCTAGGCGTACACCGGTTAGTCAAGACAAGACAAGACGAGATTAGTCACGTTTAGTCACAGTACTTCACATAGTTGCTTATGAAGTAACACACACCGATTAGTCATTGCATCGGTGTGTGCTGCTTCATAAGCAACTATGTGAATTACTGTGACTAAACGTGACTAATCTCGTCTTGTCTTGTCTTGACTAACCGGTGTACGCCTAGCCTAAGACTATAATAGTTCTATGTCATAAATCTATTAACAAATATCTCGGGCTATCTATATCTTTTGGGCAATCGACCATCGATGAAAGCGTTGCTAGGATCACAGCTGGGATCGCTAATCACAGTTCCAACATGAACAGCGTCCAAACGCTGCAATGTAGAGCAGGATTCTTTTAAATTGTCAGAAACAGCTGATTGATGTACGCTCGTTTACTAACGTTAAATCAGCTGTTTTCTGACAAGTTAAAAGAATCCTGCTATATCAACTTATCGCAGACTAGCCATCCATTGGAACTTTTTTTGTCGGAAAGCGTCCAATGTTCGAATAGCTGGCATTTGATTCAATGTTAGCATTTCGGATGATCGGTCGCTTTCTGACAAAAACGGTTCCAATGGAAGGGTAGTCTGCGATAAGCTCATACAATTTATCGCAGCGTTTAGACGCTTCTTAATACCGACCTAATCATGAGAACAACTAAATCCTTATCAGATCATGTCTTTACAAGAATGGAATCCTCATCAATTTATCATACATAATCATATCAATCATAATCATACATAATCATCATACAAATACAAAAATCTGTACTTTAAACAATCACAACATTATCATACATCATCATCACATACAAAAACTGTACTTTAGGTTACATGACATGCGAAACAAGTCTTCTAAAATACTTCATGCAATCAGTTCAACAAATCAATATTACAAATGTTAGGTTTTTACTTTATGAAACCGATTTATTAAAGAGAGATTTCGGATTGTGCTTGTCTAACTACGAACTACAAAATATAGTTCATTACATGGAAGACTACACTGATAATAATAGAAGAAGATGCAACGTGTCTTCAACACTGTGAGTGACAGAGACAGAGTTAGAGAGATTTGCCATCTGAAACGAAAATAGAGGATTAAAACCCTTCCAAGACAAAAAACAACTCCCAAACTCCTCTTAATGAAACTCTATTAAAAATATCTCAATCAACTTCTTGGTTATCAGTTATTTCATATTTCATAACATACACATTTTTTAATGAAAAGACTAGAAGTTGTCATAACCACAAACTGAACTAAAACTAAAGAGCAGCAGAATACATACTAGTGGTCTTATATTTATACTAGAGATATATTCTTCTGCTCTTTATTTATTCAATATTGTGATTGTAATTTATTTTTGTTTTGTAATATTTTTTACTGGATTTATATGTTATATTAGTGATCAGAACTAAAACTAAAGAACTAAAAGCTCAATCAGAAAGTACTATTGGAATCAATAGAATCTCATGAAGGAAATACAATAAAATTGTAAATATTTGAATTTTTTATATTTTTTGAAGTGAGATTCCAACAATTTTAGTGACAGATGAAATATTAAGAAAAATAGACAACATTAAATTCACATAATTGAGTTTATAACAACAACTCTTTAGTTTAAAATTAATTAGTTAAACATACATTATCTAACATAGATTAAGCAAATTAACAGAAAACCAAACGAGCATGAAAGGAAAAATTTGTTAATAAAACATTTGTTAGTACAGGAAACAAGTTTTACTAAGAATTAGTAGGAATAGAGTACAAATGAATAGAATTTGATAGAAAAACAAACGCATTAAATACATATTATTAGGATTAATGCTCACCAATTTAATCAGAATGTTGGAGATCACAAGGCGATTGCAGAGCATGTCATCCACTTTCTGAAAGCATACAATGTTAATGTCAGAAAATAATTTTATTGTGAAACATTTTATAGCAGTGTTCAATCTTTAAAAAGGATAGAACCTTGAAGCTAAAACTAGAGATAAACTTAGAATTATACCTATTCTGTGCTTGAAGAGTCTTAAACCAGAAGTCTTTTCAAGTGAATACATAGGTAAGAGTTTAAAAATATGGATAGAAACATAATATAGATACTACTTTTTTTAACAGAGACATTTAGAATAATAATAATACAATTATAAAATATGTAATAATAAATTATACATAATAATATGCGAAATGATTTTAATAATAGTTTGGAAAAAGTAAATGGGTACAGAATAACTATTTTAGGGTTGTACAAGGTGGCCACAATAAACCTTTAAATCTTGGTACACGAAAAAATATCTGTCAAAAATATAAATCAAATCAACATTTAAATGCTTCGAAAATCTACTTTGAAATTGGCCTCTATTTGAGTTCGTTTTTGGGTTGAAGGCTATAGCCACAAAAGCATATTTTGAGGTTATAATAGGCCTACCTATTATTTGCTTGTAACTTTTTAAAACTCATCCCTCAATGTTCAAAATCAATAGGCTTCTTACTTGATCTATGAAGATAATTATTATACAAGGTGGGGCAGAGCCGACTGACGAGTTTGGAGGGGGCACTGCTCAGCCTGTATGGTAACAGGCTCTCATTGTACAGTCAGGAGAATAGTTTTAGTGTGCATCATGAATTGGACGGAGAGCATCGCGGTTATGTTGTTCGCGCTTTTACGAAAATCAACATTCGATTATCGCAGTTCAACGGGCGTTTCGACGACATTTTATCATTCCTTTCCACAAACCCGTCCCATCTGTAAAGTCTATCAGAGCATGGGTTCGGCAACTCGAGAAGACTGGTAGTACACGACAAGGAAGAACGCATGGCGCACCAAGAACAGTGAGAACTCCGAAAATATTGAAATTGTGAGAGCAGCAGTCGAGCAATCACCGAGGAGCGTTCTGCACGCAGGCATGCAATAGCTTTGGGGATGTCCAGCCGTTCGATTAGGAGGATTCTTCATGAACATTTGTTTTTTCATCCATATAAAATCATGATTGTGCAAAATTAAATGCCGCCAATTTTTGAACCGTAAAATTGTTGCAAGGAAATGCTTCAACGCATCCCAGCAATGGCGACTTTTCTGCAGTGACGAGGCTCATTTTCATCTGTGTGGAGCTGTCAACAAACAAAACTTCCGGTACTGGGCAGCAACAACCTCGACAACCCATGAAAGACCACTTAATTCACCAAAAGTGACAGTTTGGTGTGCGTTTCTCAATTTGGAGTGATAGGGCCATACTGACAACATCACCGTCACTGTCACCTCTCCGAGCGTTATGTCACAATGTTACAAACGTTTCTGCAACCCAAATTGGAAGAACTTGCTGAAAGACTTGGGAAATATGGTTCAGCAGGATGGGGCTACAGCCACACATTTCAATGGATTTGTTGAGAGAAATGTTCCCAGGGCGACTTATCTCTCTGAGGGGGACGTGAAGTGGCCGGCACGCTCACCCGATTTGAGTGTTCTGTGACTTTTTCCTGTGGGGCTACCTCAAAGAAAAGGTTTTCAAACATCGCCCACACTTTGGAAGAGCTTAAGGAGAAAATCAGGGAGGAGATTCAGGCCTTACCAGTGGCAATATGCCAAAATGCGTTTGAAAATTTCAAAAATAGGCTACATCAGTGTATAGCTGCTGATGGCCGCCATTTAACCGATATAATTTTTAAAAACTAACACTAAAAACTATTTTTCGAGCTGAATTCAATAAACCAAACCATTTTTTTTTAAGTTTCTCCGTTCATTATTTATAACCCTTTCAAACTCGTCAGTCGGCTCTGCCCCACCCTGTATATTTCAAATTTCAAAAGTGTACGATCTTTCGTTCGCCAGATGATCGCAATAAGGCCCTATCTGGTCCTAAAAATCTACTATTCAAAATAAAAAAATCTAGATATTCAAAATCTACTTACAAGTAATGACAATAGGTGTATCTCTGCCGCTATGTGGCGAATTATCCACACTGTGATAGCCGGATTCATCTCTCAGTGTATCCGTAGATGCACTATTGGCCAAAAGAGGAGTGGTCTCGCGCGAATCTCTTGATTTCCATCCCAGTGATCTGCCTGAAACCGACAGAAAAGTTAAGAAATAAGCAGTGATCTTGATTTCCAACCCAGAGATCAATTTAAAATCAACAGAAAAGTTGATAAATAAATGCCAAGTGAAAATAAATAATACAAGTTCAATCGAAATCGTTGGGAAAGAGACAACTAAACCATAAAAAACAATCATCATAGCACTATTTGAAAAACACTTTCAAGTAGAAATAACACTATTTTCACTTACATATATAGCTAGTTACGATCGTTTCAACCTGGTGTAGGCCATCATCAGATTCCTACACTACAGAGAGTGTATAGTCACAGTGTGGACATTATATGTCATACTTTTGATTGGTTAGCTCCGACACATCCGCCATACTTTTGCCAATTCCCATAAGATTTGCATTGGAATGAAAAGCAGATCATATTTATGTTATGATATAAAATTCACTTCTAACCTACATTTTGCCTTTGCCAGTATTAGTTTTTATCATTTCAAGTTTTTAAAGCAATACCAAGAGTAGAGAAACTATCTTTAATGGTAGAAAAAATAGTCTTGATGTTGTTTCTCTCAAAATAAGTTTGACAAATGAGTGAATGAGTTTATGTTTGCCTGTAATCCCATATCAAAATTTAAAAATTTGGTAAAAGTATGGCGGCGGCGGGAAAAAATATTATCTCCACTTATACTTATGGAGTGCTTCACACAAATGGCCACACTGTGACTATACACTCTCTGTAGCCTACACCAGGTTGAAACGATCGATGTAAGTGAAAATAGTGTTATTTCTATTTAAAGGTGTTTTTCAAATAGTGTTATTTAACAGTAGAAAAAAGTATGGATACACAACTCAATCATCATTAGGATATTTAAAAATGGAAAATATCACTCTTTCATAAGTAACAAAGTTGAACTAAGGCGACTCACACACCAGGGATACGCTACGGCGACGTGAATTTAAAAATAATTATGTTTCTCAGCTGGGAAAGTCACAATTCATGAAAATATTTGAAAACTAGCGTATGCATGCTCCGGCATTACAATAATTCTGTTATTTGCGTTATCCTCTTTATCAATTTGATCCAGATCAAATTGAACCTAGATCAGTTTGAACCTAGATCCAATTGAACATACAGCAAATTGAACCTAGATCAGAATGATCTATATCAAATTGAATCTGGACCAAATTGATGAAGATCAAATTAAACCTAGATCAAATTGAACCTACATCAGATTGATCTAGATCAGATAGATTGGCTTTATTGATCTCATTTTGTTTAGAATGTTATGCTCTACATTTTAATTTCATGAGTTTAGTCTTCAAATCAACCCATCTCGAGAAAATTGAGAGAAAACTTGATGATTGAGTGAACTGTTGAATGTAGATGACAATCAATGTGTCATAACTCGGTTATTTGCGTGCCATTTTTGGCTTTATTGGTTTCAATTCGTTCAGAATTTTAAGCTCTTCATTTTTCTGAGTTTCTATCGTAGAATCAACTGCTCTCGAGTAAATTGCGGTGAAAGTTGATGATTGAGTGAACTGTGATATTAGAATGACAATCAATGTAACATATTATGAAATAGACATACCATAGAATCCAAAATGCTCCTTGAGATCGGCTCCAATGTCGGAAAAATCCAACATGGCGACAAAGGCGTCACACAGAGATTTTTCCTCGACCTGTTCATTGGTAAAAGGTCGATGGGAAAAACTGTATCTGTGAGCCACAGCGGCTAAGAACATCTCTATGCACAGTAGAAAGTTCTGGAAAGAAACAATTTCAAACAATGTAGAAAATTCCGGAAACGAGAAATTTCAAGAAAATTTAATAAATTCCACAATGGAATTGAGTGAAAACATGGTAATGTTACTAGGCAGAGAGTAGTTGTATAGATTTTAGAATTTATTTCATTGAATTCGACAAATGAAGGTGAAGTGAAAATATTCAATTTCAAGTGTTAAAGGAGTCAAGGCTTATTAAATTATTTTTTCATTTTTATGAGTAATTCATCGAGTTCAACCAGGGGGCTGTCATTGAAGGAGTGGAAGTATCGTATCTTCCCTATGTTAAAAAAGAGTGAAGCCTGTGTCATGGCCTTCTTGGGTTTCTCTAAAGATGGCCATGCTCTGTCTCGATCTCATTGGCTGTGTGGCGCGATCTCATTGGCCGAATACACTCTGGACCGATGTCGGCCATTATTATGAATTCAGAATTATTATGAATTTAGTATTTGAATTCAGATCCATCATGTTAAATTTAATTTTCATGGAGTTTTGAAAGTTTATGGTATCTTTTGCGGAATAAATCAAAACCGTTGAGAGAATATAGGTAATATTTACGGCAAAATACAACATTTTTGTCGGATTTTGTGTTTTTTTAGGCTGGTTTAGGTAGAAGTTATGTAGATGTTTTCAAATACAGCGCCAAAATTAGGTCCAATAAAAATGGCCGACATCCTACTCCCCTTATTTCTCTTACTTCCTCTCCCTTAGATGTCAGCTCCCTGAGTTCAACAGATTCCTTGTTTTTTGAAGCTTCAATGTCTTGATCCGAACACCCAAGTTGAATAAAATTCCATTAATTTCACACAATCAAATAGACCGATGCAATGGAGTATCCAAGGATCCGAAATGATTATGTAAAAACAGAAAAGTACTTTTCAAGAATAATAGTTTAATAATATGGAAATGAGTTGCAAAAAAGTAGCCGTGAACGAGATTCGATCCCAGGTCCTCGTGCTCTGTAGCATGCATAGCACATTTTTATTTATTTATTCATCTTCATCACATTACATCAGTTTTTGGGAATACTCCCAATTGATAGGTGATATGTCAACAGTGTACGTAAACAGTAGTAATAAAAACAAAGCGAAAGTTTTACAATAAAATTAAATTAACGTATAAACGTTATTAAGTCTACAGAGTTCTACAGAGTTAGAGAACATTGAAATCTGCCACCGAATAATAAGCTCCTTCAACTAATATTATTTTTATTGATTTCTTGAATAGCTTCAAAGATTCAATTTTTCTGATGGTCTCAGGTAGTTTATTATATAGTCTAATTCCTGAATAATACCTATTTTTACCTAATACCTATTTTTGAGTGAAATGGCATTATGGAGAAAAATAATTGGAGTTCCTGCAGTATTTTGAGCTTTCTATTCAGATATAACATCTGAAAATGGATCATTCAAAGTTTTTTAACTTGGCATCTAGGATATTAATGTTGAATACTGGTAAAATACTCTATGAATGCGTTCATTGATGTTGCAGTTTGGAATAGCAGTATGAAATAATTCTCTTACCTGCAGTTTATAAGAGATATTCTGAATTTCCTCATCACTATCAGCCTTGAAGACAGACGATAGAATGTCAGTGTGCGCCAGGACAGTGATCACAACTTGTTGTCTGTAAACAAATAAAATAATTAAATTAATCTGTTTTTCGAATTTCTAAAGAAGAAACAAAGAATTTCGTTTTTCTAAAGAAGATAAGAAAATTGTAGTTGAATTAATTCAAGAAGAAAGATTCTTTAACAAGAAATAATTTCGTTACAAGAAGAAAGTAATGACCGTATATTTTTTTCTATCATATGGCTTTTTCTATCTATGGGGAGATCCTTACGGGTAGGTTCCAGCTCGCCTCATTGGATCTACTGTAAAGGAATCTAAGAATTCTTTAGGAGAAATGAAGGAATAAATTGATGGAAAGAGGTAACCGTATATTAATATTGAATCAATCAAATCAATTTTCAATCTTCGTTTAAACTAAGTCTAACAAAGCGTAGTTCTAACTTGGTTTAAACTTTAAATACACGATTTAAACTTGATTTCATCTAAAAATCCACAACTAAGACAATAAACCGTCGTCAAGTTTATACTTGGTTTAAATAATAAATTGACGGTTCGTACTTTGCTTATACAAAGTTCAAACTTGAACTTTCATCTAAACTTGATTTCAAATCCACAACTAAGACAATAAACCGTCGTCAAGTTTATACTTGGTTTAAATAATAAATCGACGGTTCGTACTTTGCTTATACAAAGTTCAAACTTTGATTAGTTGAACTTAGTTTACATGAAGATGCTGCATACGGGCTAAAATCGCTGGAAATTTATTACAAGTAGCAAAACAATCAAATTATCAACTAAGAATTATGGTACTTACAGAAATGAGAAGAAAATAACAGCTTTGATACAAAAGAATTTTCCAATCGGATGCATAGGCGCCAATTCAGGGCGGTTGGCTTTATAAAATCGAGCCAAGAAAAACATGGCGACGAATTGGGAAATGTTGTTGATTATTATTATATAAGGGTAGGCGACGTCACTCTTGAACTCGCCATCCCCGTAGATGCCTTTCAAATGACACACACTGAAAAATAAAGGAGAAATATTGACAATAATATTAGTTCATGGAAGGGAATGAGATATTGCAACTATTATTAAATAGGAATTTCGTTCAATTAATTAATATATCAGTTAATATTTGAAAGTCATCATTACCCATTTTAAATGGAATAAGATTAAACAATCTTAACTTCTGACACAGTGTCTGGTGAGATGTAGTGATACTAACTCATAATGAAAAAACAACAAATTATTGTCAAATATCACGATTTTCGACAAAATCGTGATATTTGACAATAATTTGTTGTTTTTTCATTAAACAATCTTATAAGATTGAATACAAACATGAATACATATTTCATTCTCAGTCAAAGAAAAATACATGGAATATATTCATATAAACAGAGTAAATTCAAGACAAAAAATAATACTCATATACAAAGAGCTTGTCCACATATTGAAGCACAGTATTATACACAAATTTACAAAGTTGATACTAACGATGAATTTCAATACAGTATAATCAGATTCATTTGATTTGACGCTAAGCATTAGATAGATAGAGAGGTATTATCTCTTGACGTTGCTGATGAACGTAGAGTACGATGGCAAAGAAATAATATCTATCTATCTATCTAATGCCAAGCGTCAAATTAAATGAATCTGATTATACCTCTCTTAAACTCTCCGATAATCTCTGAATAATGCGATGGAGAATACTGATATCTATCATTTTAAAGACATTGAACTTAAATTAAATTGAAGTTAATAGAAAAGAGATAAAATTATACTATAAATTATATTATATCATTCAGATTCTTTGTGAAGATAGCAAAATTTGTCATCCAAGATTCTAGATTAGATTATATTAGGTGATTACGCTATGATTTCACAATGCCAAACTGAAAACCTATTCAACAATAGGAATAAAAAATGCAATTTGAATACGATATCATAGCAAACATATTTAATTGGTCACATGATCTCAAAAACACATTATATTACATAGTTGTATGAGGAAACAATGTATCAAGTCACCTACAATAGAAACTTACTATCAATCCAAACTATTCCACTCCCGATTTTAATAAATTGTTAAATGATGGTTTTGTGAATGAAATAACAGTGAGTCAAGTAACAGTAAATGTAGAAGAATTAGTGAAGTATCAGTGGATGAAGTAGCAGTGAATGGAGAAGAAGAGACGTATCAGTGAATGAAGTAACAGTGAATAAACTACCAATGAATGAAGTAGCAGTGAATGAAATAACAGTGAGTAAAGTAGCAGTAAATGAAGTAGAATTAGTGAAGTATCAGTGGATGAAGTAGCAGTGATTGAAGTAGAAGAGACGTATCAGTGAATGAAATAACAGTGAATAAAGTAGGTAGCAGTAAATGAATTAGAGTTAGTTGAGTATCAGTGAATGAAGTAGCAATGAATAGAGTAGCAGTGAATGAAGGAAGTTACTGTTAAGATTTCATGGTTTAAATATCTAATACTCACAATGCAATTCCTGTAGTTACGGGACGGACGACACAGTACTGAAGAATACCATGTTTGCACTTTAGCACCAGTTCTCTGAAAAACATCAAGAATTCAATCAGATTTGTTTTTTGAGGGTGATGCCCACATAAGCTCTCGGCTTGTGCGTGAGTAATTGGAAAGATAATCAAGGATCAAGAATATTTGTTATTGTGATAAACAGAAAACTGCAGTCAAAAGTCACTTTCAATTAATTAATCAATCATTTATTTAATTAACTCTTTCAACGGAACTCATAGAAAGAATTCATATTTAATTTGATTCAAGTACAGGTTATGATAAAGTACAGTGTCACAATTTAAAATAGACTGCGAATTGAAATTGAATTACAGATTTAGATAAGGATGTGTGGCCAACATTTTTTCTTCAACAGAGTAAAAGGCCATTAACAGATGGATTTACTTATGAGTTTTATTCATAAATACATTTTAAATACATTTTTTAAAGAAAATATGTAAATAAATCTAAGATTGTCAATTGTAATACAATCGAAAGCCATTTCAATTGATACATTTATTAAAACAATTGTGTATTAGGCTATTGTCCAAGAATTACCTCTTACTTATAAGTAAAAAAAAAGATAAAGCTAAAATAACATTTTGATGTACTCACTTGTGTTGTTTGTTATCAAAATTCCTATTGCTATCTCGATTTTCGAATTTCAAAAAGTTCAAAAGGTAGATCATAAAATTGTAGATGACATAAGCTTCATAGCATTCACGGAAACAATCAACATAGATTCCCACAGAAGGATCCAGGAGTCCCAGCCACTAAAACAAACCAAAGAAAAATTGAATAAAAATATATAATCATGTGGCTTTTTATCGGTGGGAAGACCCTAACCCGTGGGCCGCACTGCAAGTGGGTAGATAGTAGATGATGGATGGTTTCCACGGTTTTTCAAGAAGGCCGTGTCATTTTCACATGTTCTATTATTATGGATGTTGTATGAGCTATAGATAAACCATACTATAAGAATTAATATTATAGTTAGGCTATTATGAATGGTATTATTTGAATGAATTTTAATTTATTCACTTCAATTTGAATTAATGATTCAATTGGAGAATGATTTTGAATTACAATGAATTTTAATTTGAACGACATTAGAATGAATTGTATTTATGGTACCACAATAATGTCTTTCATTAACACATGATACCATTTTTAAGGGAAAATAAGTATCATTTTCCCACCTAAAATTTCAGGAATACGCCTGAAAACAAGTCGACAGGCAAAGTGTATTCGCACTTTAAAATTTAAGCAAGAAAAATTCGGTTAGTTCATGCTTATCAATTATTTAACACCGGCAAACCCGGAGTTTGACATTAGCACTGATGATATTGATTGAGAAAGCTGAATAGAAAGTCACATCTGCTCTACAATAGAAGAATTGACATTGACGATATCCCATCCCATTATTTATTTGCCAAGATCGATTTTGAGCAAACAATACACTACCAGGATATAAAATCAAACTTGTCTTGACTCCGTGACGAAGTCACGTAGGTATCATCTTTGACTGGAGATAAAGTAACTTCAGCAAAGATATTGTCAGAACTCATTTTGAATGTTTGTCAAATTGAATAGAATTATTGTGTGGTAGCACAAATCAAGGCCATGAAGCGTGAAATTAAAGACTGATAGAAGAGAATAAAATTAATAACCGTATCAATGAGATTAATAACCGAATCTTGAGAATATAACTGAATAGTGATAGTAATAATAAGTAGAGCCCGGATGTAAGTTAGCAAAATGCCTTAATTTTGCCTATTCTGCCTTTTTTGGGTGTTGGTGCCTATTTCAATATCAATAGCCTATTTCATCCTATTTTGCCTATATTACAACCTATTTTTTAATTTGACGTATTAAACAAATATTAGATGACTGGAAAAAGAAAATCGAGCGTGCATGTAAGAATGTGTACATGAGAATAATGTCTATGATCTCTGGTGAAGATAATTATTAAATTGCGAATTCCCTAATGCAGGCTTTGAAGAAAAATTTTGATTAAATACTAAAAGTTGTCAAATCGCAGCAAAAATTTCACATATAACTTACAGTTTTATCTTGTTTTTGAACGTTTGAACAAAATATATGTTGATTTCCAGTTTTATTTGCAAACAGTGATAAAGAAAAAATTAATAAAGACAAGAAGTTGTCACAACCACAAATCTATTAAAATATCCGGTTTACCGGTTTTGGTTGTTACACCATTATCAATCTCTAATCAACTAAAAAAAGTAACGAGAAATATAGTATAAGGAATGGTAGTAACGGAAGCAGCAGAATAAATATTATGGAGAGAGCGCTGCGGTTTATTCTGCTATTGGAAACGATTTCAATTAATATTTAATTATCAATTGCAATATTATAATAATAGTATCTGCTATAAATAGCAGATATTAGTACTGTCACAATAAATAGCAAATATTAGTACTGTAATAATAAATAGCAAAATAATAGATAATAGAAAATATTTAGAATATATATAGGCTACTATATTATTTAGCTTATAGACTAGACTCAGACTTCTTGTTTTAAATATTTTTTTTCTTGCACATTGGTCACATTTACTTGAAGAAGTGATCAGTTAATTTTCAAGTAATTCTACACTTGTTTTTGTAGAAAGAAGTAAATTCATTCATAGGAATAAATTATTACATAGAAATAAATTCATTCATATTTGAATTCTATGCAATACTTGAGAATTAACTAATTTGAAGTGAATATTTGGAAGACACCCAGAAATAAGTACTTACAGCATTTAGAGCGTAAATGGGCACCATCCACAGAATTCTGAAAAAAAAAATAAATCGTTATTAACTTGAAATGTTATTGAAATTCAAAACCAGATATATTTCAATAACCCACAGAGAATCAATAAAGAATGAATAATAATCATTTTAGTAATATAATTATATTATTTTTCTGTTTTTAATTAATTTTATTCTGTATTTTTCTATGAATTTAAGGACCAGTTGCAAGAAAGTAAAAAATAATTTGCCGCCTTAGAATGATGTCATCTAATCAATAGGTGAGTCATTGCATTAGATCTGTTAATTATTGCGGTTAAATTTATTTGCTTTTTGTGCAACTGGCATCCTGATGTTCTCAAATTTACAATGTTAATGTAGCATATAATATATGCTAGGCCCTATATTATACGTAAAATAAGCATTAGAAGCCTTGTATTGTAAATACTATATCTAATTCTATATTAGCATTGTGAAAGATATTATCTTGTAGGCCTATGTTTTTGTAAGATGTAAGAGAAAGTTCAATATAAGATTAGAGCTCATAAAAGGAAAATTCAAAAGGATTAATAAGAATAAGAGGTCTATTGATTTATCAATTACATGCATGGATTACAAAGAGAATAGGAAACCGGTTTGAGGACAGTGGAATCAGGTTCTAAGGTTATCAAAGCCAGAGTTCAGAAAGGCTATCAGAAATTGGTGAAAATCAATTTCAACTTCGTGGTTCATTGGAGAACTCACCAATAAAATTTTAGATTTAATTAATATTCAAATTAGCCTTACACTTCTTCAAATAGAATTTAATGAAGAAATTGAGATTATATAGGTTTTGCTAGAAATCATGTTTAAATAAATGCTTGCAAATAGAAAGTGTTCTGAAACTTTGGAGTCACACATTTTTCAGCATAATTCACTTGTAATGATTTTATTACGAACAAATTTTTTACTGCTCTTCTACAATTTGACCTATTAGAAATTGATTTTGGCAAAAATCGAATGAAGTTTCAACATCTCAATATAAGAGGATTAATCAATACACATTTGCAATCAATTATTGGAATACCGTTGAAAAGACATACCCAATGATCAGGTCTTTCATGCCTGTATTCAATATTTTTCTATTACTATCTAGCTAGATCATCTAAAAATAATATTATGCCAATTTTCTAATTATTATTTTTAATAGGAATAAAAAAATGCCATAACTATCAAGAATATGATCCCTTGAAAAATGTAAATTATCAACCAAGAAATTTTGGAAGGAGTTCATTAACTCACAGTAGAAATAACTGAGACTAACTGTCAATTACTATGTTGCACATTACTATCATATATAATATGTTTAGGATATAATTAATAGTTCATGTAAAAACGTGTACTGATGAAACAGCACAGCACTGCGAAATGAAAATGGTTAGAGTTTTCAGTTAAGGTGGTCATCTCGATCAACTACTACACATATTATATGCATGAGTATATTCTACACAAATGCAGACAGGTATTATGTAATCAATGCTGTTAGTAGCATTGAACTTGCATAAGAGTGATGCAGCTAGTAAAGGTTTATTTTTCTACAAGTACTTCTTATGTAATAAGGCTACAAATTGGATTTGTAATAGAATTAATAAAGAATGAGTTACTCACTTGATTATATGTTTCTGCAGATATGGTTTCGAGTAATGTATCATATGCTGCATAATTTCCCATACTGAAATCGGTACAGCCAAAACCACAAAAGCCCCACCAATCAACGGAGTGGGGTCGTTCTTTTTGAAGCCACCTTTCACAATTGACTTTTTGACAAATGGTGGAACATAAATTATTATGAAAACTATATAACAGGCCATCACAACGGGCCGCAACCAAACCTTCCATTTTCGTAGAATGTATGCGATCGGCATTATAAAATACCGGTGGAGTATACAAGATATAAAAGTGAAAAACACTCTTGATTATCCTACATGAGTAACATAGTCTAAACAATATTCATGTATATTTTGAAAATACTATTTTGTGAATCTGGAGAGCGATTATTATTCATTGTCATTATGTAACACTTGTTCCTGGACATTCTACGAGTAACTACAGTATCAATTTCTTAAGAAAAGTAGCTGCTAACCACCAATGCGTAAATACAAGTTGAATTTGACACTCATACAACTCTACCTTCTACAAAATCCAAATAAAAACTGTTCAAGATTTCAAGATAAATATTTCAGTCGTCTGCTATGTGAATCCGAATCAGCTGTTGTAAACATCAACAACGTCACAGCTGTTCAAGGTCAGGGGTTTTAATTAAAAATAAAATGTTTACAAAATTTGAAATTATTCTATTCAAAAAATCAATGTTATAATAGCATTCAACTATATTATTTCTCTAGTATGATTATGAGTTCGATAATTGTTATCAAATTTGCATTTAATTAATTAATAATTTTCGTAAGCGAAGGAACTTTTTGGAAGAGCGGACCCATCACCAATCTCAACATTGAGAAGACGAGAATACCTTCAAATATTCAAAGTCCTGTAGATTTCAATTTTTCAAAAATATTTCATCTTGTAGAAATATGAATATTCTTTATCTTATAATGCTGGTTTTGTACAATATATAGATCGAACACCTTTGATTAAATGGAAATTTATTACAAAAGAACTGCATTTTATTATGAAGAACTGCAGTTCATTTGACACCAGACTTGTCTGGAAAGATCGGTTCACTTCTGAACTAACTCATCACTAGTAGACATTGTTGTCACATTTTCTTCGCATACGATGTGCAATTTTGGTGATAATTATGTTGTGAATTTATCAAAATTGAGTGCTTAAAAGTGTTGGAATTTGATTCTCATTGTTATAATAGTGATAATTCATCGTTTAAACCCGTAATTCAGTGCTTTGAATTGGTAAGTTTTACTATTTTCAATCTGACCTTGCAGCTCTTTCTTTGTAGGCTATGGAGAAGTGGCTTACATGCCTAATGATTAATTCTAAGAACTTGTGTAAACCGCGAAATTTAAAGTATTGCGAATTTTATATGTATTATATTTTATAAAACTTGTCTACATCGTAGGCAATTGATATTCATTAGTATAATTCTATATAATATGTAATTGGAGTGATTTGGGACTGAATATACACAATCATCTCCGATTACGTAGGAGTTGATAACAAAGAAAAAGTCAGATTATTTCAATTATTCTGATTTTTTTCTCGAAACCTTCTAGTAAATGTTTACCAGTTTGAAAATACTGTAATATTAACTTGTATTAATTCTACCCCTATTTCAATGCCAGTGCATGAAGTAATTAGGCCTACGATAAACATAAAAAATAACAGCTCCATTGCAAGCGAACTTGGATTCCTAACCTCAAATTGCCACATAAAAAGATGCCGTTTTCATTGTAAACTTATTTTGACGTATGAAATATGTCGAATAAATACTATTGTAAGAGTGTTACTTATATAATTACCATGCATAATTATTCAAATTTGAATAAACCTTTTTTTTAAATCCAAATTATTTGTTTCCACTTTATTAATTCAGGCCTTAGGGCCTGGTCACATACGATTGTGGTTTGCTTTACTTCACTTCACTAGCAAAGAGCTACTTTGATTTACTTCACTTAAAGGAAGATTCTATTGCTAGTGAAGTAAAGCAAACCACAATCGTATGTGACCAGGCCCTTACTTTTGTCAAGCATAAAAAGTAAGGGGCGATTTGTTAGTGCCTTGGAGGTTGAATTTAAACAAATCATCTTGGCTACCATTCAGTAAGTTAGTCCTATTCAGTACTGATAACTTTGAAATGAATATTGCTCAAAAGCAATTTTACATTTTGCTTTAGCAAAAAAGTTACTAGAGAAAGTTACAAGTTATTAGAGAAAAATAGATACAATTAGCCTATATGCCATTGTCATTCATTTCCAATTAAATATGGTATTTGAACACTCACAAGTTTGCTCTATGTGTTATGTCCTACTTATATTTTATGCAAGAATAGTAGCTTATGTATCATTGTATGCCTCATTTTCATAATTTATTGAAATCTTATTTCTTCTGTGTTGCAGATTATTTCACAAGATGAACAATCACGTGGACTTCTCATGTAGATCAGGATTCAACAACTTCAGAACAACATGAACAATTTACACTGTTATCGACAATCTCCAGAACATACTTCAGTGTTTAACTCTAACTCAGTATTATGTGTAACTAACTTTTTGGTGATGTAGCCAGATATCTTTTAGTAATGTAGCTAGTTCCTGTTTCAATATCATGATACTATTGGTGCCATAGAATCAAATTAATTTAAGGATTGAGAAATTATTTCTCCAAGTGATTTTTATTTGAGAATTTTTCAAAATATCGAATGAGCTCGACTGTTTAACACAGTTCAATACAAGCTTTATTTCTATTGTTTGCAGTCAGCTTATCTCTTTTTCAAATAATATTTCATTGCAAAGTTGTTGATTCATTCGCAGTGTACTAATTATTTTTAGCTAATTCCATTCTGACTGGAAACTATTGTGAAAACAGGCTTTTCCATAAATTTATTTCTGAAAAGAGTCATATAGTCCTTAAGATCAGTTCTACTCTTCAATTAATAATAACTGTCATTTAGCAAAATAATTCTTCGAGTTGACTTGAGGATAATTTAATTTAATGTACCAAGTTCAACATCTGATTTCAAAAGTACCTACAAAAACGTATTACTTGAGTATTTCCATCAATTATACCAGTATTCAATACATTCAATTCAAAAAACAAACACAGTGAAAAAGTGTGGAACAAGTTGATTGTGTTCCAAAATTACAAAAACACCGCTGACCAGTCAGCTTACACTCATAATTTTACTAGTATTTAGTGTAACTCTAATTTTTTCTATCAATTTATAATTCAAAGCTTTTTAAAAGTAAGGAAACAGTTGATACCTCTCAAAAACTGTCAAATCCATGAGTATTTAAAATGGAATTTCACACTTAAGTAGAGTCTTAGCTAAGCTTAAAACATCCTTATAGATAGGAAGGACTGTGAATAAGTTATATTTAAGTTCCACTATTGAACAAAACTTTGTAAAATTATGGAAACAGTTGATACCACTCAATGACAGTCGTTTAGCTGAGTATTTCATAAGTTGTACTAGTGAACAGTGTATTTTCCACTAATAAACAAAATTTTTGTCTAAGAAGACCTCCACAAAAATCATTGAAACTGTGGAAGTTGCCGACCAAAAACTCTTGATAAGCTGAGTATTTTATAGCTCAAGTTTAACTAGTGAAAAGTGTATTTTGCTATTTTCCACTAAAGAAAACTTTTACAAAAATGATGGGAACCTCCATAAAAATCATTGAAACTGTGGAAGTTGCCGACTAAAAACTCTTGATAAGCTGAGTATTTTATAGCTCAAGTTTAACTAGTGAAAAGTGTATTTTGCTATTTTCCACTTGAGAAAACTTTTACAAAAATTATGGGAACCTCCATAAAAATCATTGAAACTGTGGAAGTTGCCGACTAAAAACTCTTGATAAGCTGAGTATTTTATAGCTCAAGTTTAACTAGTGAAAAGTGTATTTTGCTATTTTCCACTAAAGAAAACTTTTACAAAAATGATGGGAACTGTGGAATGACCGACCAAAAATTTCGATTTTCCAAGTAGTTTCCTAAGTTGTGCTAGTGAACAGTGTATTTTCTACTAAAAAAACGTTTGGAAAGAAATGATGGAAACAGTAGAAGTAACCGACCACCGAAACGGTGGTCAGGACCTCCTCACCAACGTCCCTGTCCAAATTGTTTCCACGGAGGGCGGTCGTGTCGAGGTTATTTCCAAAATGACACCTGTTACTGTCAACGCAATCATGCCTAATCAAGACATCATGACGGCCCAGTACATAAACCTGCACCGAATGCCAGCGGAGCATTTGAATAAAGTGATAGTCACAGATCCGATATCGGGAGAACTTATCGCTCATCATGTTGATTTATCAGGGTCTGATTTCGGACACCATACGGTGACCGCGCAATACTACGACACCGAAGAATTGTTGGCCCATGGTTTGACAGAAGACGAACGAAGGCTGGCGGCTGAATTGGTTGCCGCCCAGTTGAAACAACACCAAGGTGCGACAATTCTGACCACCCAGGATTTGTTGAATGCTAAGACGTTGACCAGTTTGGGGACTGTTAGCATTGATAAGTCGAATCTGTCAGCGGCGATTGTGACAGGCTATATACAGACTTTGGACGATGTGCAGCAGCAGCAGATAATGCAGCAACAGGATAATCAGGAGCGGTGTATTATGAAGATCTATCCCACGCAACCGGGGCAGCAGGAGTTGCAGGTTAGTTGAGGATTATCATTAAAAAAAAACCTATCTGACTTGATGTGAATCCATCTATAGCAGGATCCTTTCAACTTGTCAGAAATCAGCTGTTTCAAAGAGCAATATCACAATACTTAACCTACAAATTAATGCTGAATCTCGCAGATTATTGAAAAGGTCTTTCAAAAATTTATTCTTTGAAAGGTATTCTTTAAAAAGGTATTTTAAAGACTTTAAATGTCTTTAAGACTTTCAAGCCTTTTGATTATTGTGTCAAAATCAATGTTTAATTATTACCGAAACAGCTGATTTCTGACAAGTTAATTGGATCCTGCTATATCTTTTCCACTTGTTCAAAATTACTATACTTAAAAACTTACAGCACTTGGAAAGTGAAATTTACTCACAGAATATTGTTAATCTGCTGTTTGTTAATTGTCAGAACATGAAGTTTCAGAGTGAACTGTAGATGAAGGTTAACCAGGTGAAGGTTAACCTTTATCTACAGTTCACTGTGTAACCTCGTGTTCTGTCAATGGACAAACAACAGTTCGAAGTAGCTATTAACACTAATCTGTGAGTACATTTCACTTTCTAAGTACTGTAATTTTTTAAATACTTATGTGCTTTTCATCCTTGAAGACCCGGGCCAGCTTGGTGCATAATCCAATCAGAATGCCCGGCAATGTTGTCATATTGTTTGCTGTTTGAACATTTGAGCACGAATGCGTATTATACCGAAATATCAGTCTGCTATCACGACTCGGTGAGTTAACTCGGATGGTTTACAAGTACTGTAGAAGAGATGATCAGAAATCATCTGTTAATCGCTATTACAGAAGTGTACTGCTCGAGTCTAAGCTCCGTGTCCCTTGGAGGAATGCATCATACGTCATCGAAAACCGTTTTTGTAGTGTATTTTATAGTACTCCTCGCCTCTCCTCTTCAGCCATCAGGGACACGGAGCTTAGACTCGAGCGGTACGTAGTATTGGCAACGCTGCAGACGTGTAATTTGCTAGCTCGGTTAGTTGTAGAGTACTGTTTCTGCACTCAGGGGTCTTCAAGGATGAAAAGCACTATAGAGTATAGCAGGATCCAATCAACTTGTCAGAAATCAGCTGTTCCAGTAATAATTAAACAGTGATTTCGACACAATAATCAAAAGGCTTGAAAGTCTTAAAGACCTTTAAAGTCTTTAAAAGACCTTTTTAAAGAAGACCTTTCAAAGAATAACTTTTTAAAAGACCTTTTCAATAATCTGCGAGATTCAGCATTTGTAGGTTAAGTATTTTGATCATATGCTCGTCGATCATATGTTTTATGACAAGTTAAGTGGATCCTGCTATACCGGTAAACTTATAGCTTATAGCGTATTTATTGGGAGTGGTTATAGCCGAGTGGGTTAAGTGCTGGCTTTGTAACCTAGAGGTCCCGGGTTCAAACCCAGGTCAGACCGTGAGATTTTAGCTCGAGCCACTCCTCGTGTTTCGGAGGACACGCTAAGCCGTCGGTCCCGGCTGCCTGAAAGCAGTCGCTAAGTCACGTCAGAGACCCTGAACTGATCAGGAGTGACCTGAGAACTCTGACACCAGACCTGAGCCAGCCAGGTTACACGGAATTAATATTTAGCGTATTTTTTCAGAAATCAAATTTTCTAAGATGTTCACTACACTACTTTGAAAACGTTTTTTCAAATCCCAAAATTTTGTTTAATTTGAATTCAGGTGCTGAATAGGACTTCAACGCAACCGCTGCCTCCATTGAAGAAAGTCCTTTCCAGCCAGTCAATGATGGTGAGAAACAAGTTCTCAGAAAGTCCTGGAATTATGGTCGAACTGCAAAATTCCGAACTGCTTGTAAGTAAAAATAAAACTTTCATTTCTAAAATATTCAGCTACTGATTTTCATTCATTGCTTATGCCCGGTTTTTCAGTCGCTCAATAGACAGTTTATGGATCCAATAGCACTATTGAATCAATAACCATGTGTTTTCAAATGCAAAAAAAAAGTTATTGATTCAATAAGTTTATTGAACGACTGAAAAAACTGGCATAAGAGTGTTAAACTGTTCATTGATTATGCTATGAAAATGACTATAGATTCAGCATTGACCAAACATGCTGAATTTCAGGCCCGTACCTTCTTCGTTTAAAGATTTTAGCTTTACTCAAATAACTCATTATATTTGTTATTAATATTTGAATATACCAGTATTTTATTCCACTTATCTTGTTTTGAAAGGTGGTAGTAGGAAAATCTAAGAGGATAGTTTAGCAGTAATTGATTTGACGTAACATTTTTCCCGAAATGGATGTACAAAGAATTTAAAAGAAATTTCACCAAAACTTGCATCACAATTTGCCAATCAATCAATATTTATTCTACCAAAAAATATTCTCATGCAATAAATTAAATAAGGAGATCAAAATAAAAAATACAGAAAAATATTACATGAAATGCAGATGAATGTGGATGAATAAAACCTGACAAAGATCTGATAAGCCTGGTTTTCATTAGTAGAGTTAGTGGTCGAGTAACTGGCATACTAACTCTACTCTACTTACTTGGTCGAGTAACTGTTTTCACTACAATTGAGAATAGTAGGTAGAGTGTGTTGTCTAGTGAACAGATCTAACCTTGAAATTGTCGATACGGAACTCTACTCTACTAGCTCGAGCCTGTTTTCATTAGCATAGTGGTGGTAGAGTAGAGTGAGAAGCGGTGGTGGGGGAAGGCAAGTGGTAGAGTACTATCCCACGGTGCTATCCCACTCTACTCTACCAAAAACAAGTACTCTACCATGACTCTACTCTACTATGAACGTTTTCATTGGGAGAGTTCACAAGATAGTTAGTACTTGCCCAGGAAACTCTACCACTAACTCTAAATAATAAATAAATAAATAATGATTTATTTCCCAAAATACCTATATCTACTACAAATACAATTTCAAAAATATTTACAGTTAATTGTACAAAGATTTGTTAGATTTGGAAAACTCTACTAATGAAAACCAGGCTATAGTCTTAGCGTATTTTCTTATTTAATTAGTAATTTATCAAACGTTTTCTTCTGATTGAATTCACAGGACACATCACAAGTCCCCAGCAACTGTATCAAACCTGAACATCTGGACGACTCCACCCATGTTGTGATGACAAGTGCCTCATCAACACCTACAACCACCACTCTACCTCCTCCGCCCGCCCCTCCTCCACCTCCTCCCCCTCCACCTCCTGCTCATCCCGCCGACGATTTGGACTCTGAAGACTACGACGCTGAAAACGAAACGGCGCGCGCTGCTTCGCGCAAGTCGTTGCCGCACAAAAAACGTTTTCCGCGCAAGCCGAAGGCGCCTCCCGCTGCGCGCAGCAGTGCGCAGAAGACCTACAAGTGCAATAAGTGCGGGGAGAGTTTCAGCACACAACCTCTGTTCGCTGCGCATAAACTAGTGCATGCCACACCCAACGCTAAGCGGCCCGCGAGTTTCAATTGTGAACTGTGTCAGAAGCAGTTTGGAACGCAGTTGAAGTTTTTTGAACACTTGAAACAGCATTATGAACCGCCGCCGGGAGGGAGTGGGGGGGATGTGACGTCACAAAACGAACAGGACGTGGATATGGTTGTGGAGCAGAGTGGGGGGTTGGAGAACAGGGTGCAACAGATGGGGGGGCATGTTGTGTCGAATGTGCAGGAAGCGATGGGGGCAGTGAAGGGTGATGCTGTAGCAGAACAGGTTGGTATTAATTTGTTTTTCATTTTTGGTGGGATAGGGTATTTCAAAAAAATATATTTTCATGTAATATTAATATTATTATGGTGTATGGAATCTTTTATACTTGAAATATGGTAAAAAGCGGTAATGAGTTGTAAAGACTCATCTTGGTATCACAAAGTGAACGCATTATATTCATAAATTTATACACCTTGTATAAAGCATTTCACTAATTTACAACTTTATGAATAACATTTGTATTTTTGTGTAATTTCATTCATATAGGCCTGATGGTATTATTCAAAACTACTCTAGAACATGGCTTGCCGTATTGGAGTAGGTCAATTTTAAACATAAAAACTAATGTATTATAACTTAACGCATATTTGACTTTTTACTAACACGAAGTTGCATTAATAACTGTAAATGTTTGTAGATTTGTATTAGTATTAGTTTTTGGGAGAATGAATCATTAATTTATTTATACAGTGATGTATCAATATTAGGCACACATACATGCAATATAGTATTTTTTTTTTAAATAAATAAATTCTTTATTTTCCAAAAAACTAATACTACTACAAATACAAATTTACAAACATCTACAGTTATTTATACAGAATTGTGTTGGTAAAAGATCAAAAAAATGTGTTATCATACAATAGTTTCTGTGTGGAAAACACATATAACACACAGAATTGTGTTAGTAAAAGATCAAAAAAATGTGTTATCATACAATAGTTTCTATGTGGAAAACACATATAACACACACATGGAAAATAGTATCTGTATGGAAAAATATACACATGCTATAACCTACGAATTAACGATAATAAATAAAATAAGAGTTTTTTTTTAAATTTGGCGTTATCTTTATTATCATATTATATAAAGATGGAAGGTAATGAGACATTGCAACTATACAGTTGCTGTTAAATCATAATAATTAATTGAACGAGATGAACGCTACTGCACAAAATCCCCGCCCGGGGATGAAGTTTTTGTGCAGTAGCGTTCATCGAATTTCCTTAGCTATTAATCTGTTGAATAATTTCGTTCGAATATTATTTATTATCATAGTTACCAGTAAGTGGACCTATGTACACACTATATACCAATTACAATTACCCTTGGGGGAAATGTACGTGACTGTTACTTCACCTCACTACTGCAATTCTCTGATCTCTGTATAAATATTTGAATTTTAATCAAATTTCACTTCATAGAAATAGATTTTTCTGATTGAATCCTCTTCATCCCTCATTCCAACTGATTGAATTGAATTGAATTTTATTCTCAGTACCAGATATATAAATACAAAAAAATCCATTAATTAAATCCATTGCCAGCAGAACGCTGTGAAAGTGGAAGTGTAGAAATTGTTTATTTTTTTCTGATTTTGATTGAATTTGCTTTATTTTCCATTGCAACTGATTTTGTGAATTTTCTCATTTTTTTCTGAAAAATTTGTCTTTGTCAGCAAAACGCTGTGAAAGTGGAAGTGTAGAAATTGTTTGTTTTTCTCTTATTTTGATTGAATTTGCTTTATTTTCCATTGCAACTGATTTTGTGAATTTTCTCCTTTTTTCTGAAAATTTTGTCTTTGTCAGCAAAACGCGGTGAAAGTGGAAGCAGCGGTGACGTCGACCGGCCTGACATGTACGCACTGCGGCAAAGTGTTCAAACGCCAGAAGGCGCTGGAGACGCACATGAGCGTGGCCCATCCGAGCCAGGAGGAGATTGAGGAGTTTAGTGAACCCGAGGACATGATGGAGGGCATACGGCATGTGGTCAACATTCCCACTGTGGATAGCGGCGATGAGGAGCATATGGAAGAGAAAATGAGGTGAGGGCAACGATGGGATTGTGAGGTTTTAATATAGATTGTAGTATAGCAGGATCCAATTAACTTGTCATAAATCAGCTGTTCCAGTAATAATTAAACAGTGATTTCGACACAATAATCAAAAGGCTTGAAAGTCTTAAAGACCTTTAAAGTCTTTAAAAGACCTTTTTAAAGAAGACCTTTCAAAGAATAACTTTTTAAAAGACTTTTTCAATAATCTGCGAGATTCAGCATTTGTAGGTTAAGTATTGTGATCATATGCTCGTCGATCATATGTTTTATGTCAAGTTAAATGGATCCTGCTATATTTTCTATATTACACATCTTTCATTTGAGTTTGGTTTGAACATTGTCCTTTTATATTCAGTTTATTGATTTATTTATTCAATAATTTATTTATTATTCAACTAACTTATTCATTTATTAATATAAAGGGTGGCGCATAAAGAACGCATGTTTTTCAGTGCAATAAGAAAGTTTATTATTACGTTATGGCTTCTGACCTTACTACCGGCGCACAAGATTATCTTTTGCCGGTAGTGCCATATTGTTAACAATATTGTTGTTAGTTTAAAATTCATTCTCATTGTTAATGTTGTACTAATTTTACTTTTGTATTGTTAACCAACATTATTGTTGTATTGTTAACCAATTTACTTTTTGGCAATAAAGATTGATTGATTGATTATTCATAGTATAATACATATAGTAGTATGCGTATAATAAAGTTATTCATACGTTTATCTTACACCAAAATACTAAGCAAATAACGCAATTTGAGAATTTGTATAAAACTCCAAAACACTTGAGTATTTTTTTTAAAATTACATAGGGAAGATATCACACTTATACAAAAATGAATTAGGCGGAACCCAGCTTCTTTAATCAGTTATAGCAGGAACCTTTTAACTTGTCAGAAATCAACCGTTTTGGTAATAATTAAACATTGATTTCGACACAATAATCAAAAGGCTTAAAGGTCTTAAAGACCTTTGAAGTCTTTAAAGACCTTTTTAAAGAATAACTTTTTAAAAGACCTTTGAAATAATCTGCGAGATTCAGCATTTGTAGGTTAAGTATTGTGATATTGCTTGTCGATCATATGTTTTCTGACAAGTTTAATGGATCCTGCTGTATGTCTCCAGTTAGATATTTAGCTCAATGAGAAAAGGGTCATTACAGATGATACAGGCTTCGATGTGGAAAGTTCACGAATATTGATGATTGATTTTTTTAAATTCAAATTTGTGAATTTAACTGAGATTTGTATGGCATGCAACATTCTTTTATAGTTCAATTTTGCTGAATGCACAGTTGACAGGATCTATCTTGTGTAGGATGAATGAGCATGAATATTTCAGCATGTTATATTATATTTGTGACACTTTCAATGTTGTTGAGTGTATACTCTTGTTAATACAACTTTACTGAATAAAGATTATTTGAATTGAATTGAGCAAAGGACACGAGTTTCTCAGAACTACAAGTCTAATCTAAACTAATCTAAGCAGTCGGCTCCTCAATAATTAACCATGAATTTTACTCCTCAGTAGGTGGAGGTACCAGCTGAACGCAGCCTCCAACTACAGTTCAATTCAGGACATGGGCGCTATGGAACTGCAGGACATACAAACGTTGGAGGCAGCCCAGCCACTGCCGCCGGCACCCACTCCAGGGGAGGGGGCTGAAGGGGCCAATGTTGCCCCCAAAGCGGCAAAGGTGGTAGGAGGAGGAGGAGGAGGAGGAGCAGTGGAGGGAGAAGAGGGAGAGAAGAGATCGCCGTTGATGTGTTTGGAGTGCAATCGTGTCTTTAACCATCGCAACTCGTTGCTCTATCATCTGCGATCGCATTCTGGTCTCAGGCCCCATCAGTGTGAAGTGTGTGGGAAGGGGTTCATATCGGGTAGTGCGCTTAAGGTGAGTGTTTGTTAAAAAAAACAATAAATAAAAAACCTGTATGATATGTTATGTACAGGATCAATTAATGAAGAAAAAACATTTTCTTTAGCACTCAAGTTTATTAATTATTTTAAATCACATTTTCCTGTAGTCTGTGCAAACCTTAGAATGCAGTAAGCGTTTAAATGGCAATGCTATTTGTTATGGGGATATGGAAGCGCTGTTGCCATGTTTTGCTTATTTGTTTATTACTCCTCACTCACAGCTGTTTGCTCTCTTTTCCGCTCTTTCTCTTGTTTTCTTTACATTTCCTATTCTATCAAAACTATATAAATGAGAAAACATTAGCACACCCAGACACAGAATTAATTGAGGGAACATTTTGCAACATTCAGTTCTTTTAGTGTCGTGGTTTGATAAACTCGAGCAGTCATTGGAGCCGACTGCATAGAACGTCAAGTTTTGAATACTTACTCCTCCGAATTAGGGAAAAGGAAGTACCACTCTCCTTTGTGAATCATTGATTGATTGATTGATCGATTTACGATCAAGCTACTATTTGAGGTTAGATTTCAAGTAAACTTATAGTGAAAAATCATTGCAAGCTGAATAAAATAATCTCAATTTCTATTTGATTGAATTTCAGGTGCACATGCGACTGCACTCTGGCGACAAGCCCTACAAATGCGAACACTGCAGCCGACATTTTCGACAGTGGGGTGACCTGAAGTATCACGTGACATCGCTGCACTCCGACCAGAAACAGTTTCAGTGCGAGTACTGTGGCAAGGACTTTGCTCGCAAGTACTCGCTGAACGTGCACCGGCGCATTCATACCGGCGAGAAAAACTACAAGTGCGAGTTTTGCGGAAAAACGTTCCGCGCTTCGTCCTACTTGAAGAATCATACGCGGATTCATACAGGTGCGGTATAATTTAGCTCAAAATAATTAATTTTTACTGCAGATACTGTATAATATTAGACTGTCACGTTTAGATTCAATGAAATTCAGGATTGATAATATTTATCTTTATTCTTAATTCCTTCTTACTTCATACTTCGTGTTTCTGTTTACTCTTTGCTTTCTTCATTCTTTTATTTTGATGCTTCATGCACTCATATCCACTTCTTCCATTCTCTTTATTCATTCATTTATCTTCTTTCATTTGTTCATGGGCTGTCCATTATCATTCTTCTCAGTCATTATTCATAACTTAATATAAAAAGAATTATTTTTTATTATTCTGAAGAACTAAAGATAAGAGAAAATTATATTATATTATCTACAGTATGTTGAACTCCCACCCATGTATAAGGAAGACTTGTGTCTTACCTTCATTGGGTGCGTATATTTCCCTCATAAAAAATTGTTTTGTTTTTACATTTCTGTAATGTTTTTGAGGAAATAAACTTATTTATTTATTTATTTATTAATAACAGTGTGGTCATTCAATGTCACACGTTTTATTGATAAGCTCATACAAATCCAACAAACTTTTGCCAATTCCCATTAGGCTAGGCGTACACCGGTTAGTCAAGACAAGACAAGACGAAATTAGTCACAGTAATTCACATAGCTGCCTATGAAGCAGCCTACACCGATTAGTCATTGCATCGGTGTGTGCTGCTTCATAAGCAGCTATGTGAATTATTGTGACTAAACGTGACTAATCTCGTCTTGTCTTGAATAACCGGTGTACGCCTAGCCTAATGTGTGTAACAACAAGTAGTAATATCTACAATATTTCTTCAATTCCAGATTTTGCAATATCCAATGATTCCTTTGATTTAACCAGATGGTTCATGCGAGCATTGTTTCATTATTTCGCAGTGTATTATTTATTCTTATGTATGTTTTGTATAGTTTACTGTGTACATTTGTGTATGTATAGTTCTCAAATAAATATAGCAGGATCCTTTTAACTTGTCAGAAAACATATGTTTCGACGAGCAATATCACAATACTTAACCTACAAATGCTGAATCTCGCAGATTATTAAAAAGGTCTTTTAAAGACTTTAATGTCTTAAAGATTTTTAAGCCTTTTGATTATTGTGTCGAAATCACTGTTTAATTATTACCGAAACAGCTGATTTCTGACAAGTTAAAAGGATCCTACTATACTAATTTATGTATTGGAAACAAATGAATTCAATTCACTTTCAATTCTGAGCAAATGTTTTATTTTTGCGACAGGTGAGAAACCACACTGCTGCGACCTGTGCGGCAAACCATTCCGGGTGCGGTCAGACATGAAGCGGCACCGACGCACACACACCAAAGACGCATTCAACATCCTGACGCATCATCCATCACCCGAGGAAGACGAGGTGGTTGACGAGATGGAAGACCAGGCTACCAGGTTGCACCAGGCACATCACCTGGTAGACAGCAAAGAGGTTGAACTAATTGAAGAACATGCCAACAGATTGCACCAGGCACATCACCTGGTAGAAAGCAAGGAGGTTGAAATGATTGAAGAGCACGCTACCAGGCTGCACCAGGCACGTCACCTGGTAGAAAGCGAGGAGGTTGAAATGATTGAAGAGCACGCTACCAGGCTGCACCAGGAAACACACCAGGCGACGCATCACCTGGTAGAAGGCGAGGATGAGAGTTCGGAAACCATTCTGCCCGATAATGCTCCACACACTCCGCTCAACCTCAATATCAGACAGGGCGAAGGCGATGAGCTGGTCTATACCACAACAGCGGGCACTAGAACGGCGCATTCGGTTGATAGTAGGGATGGCACCCTGTATGTGTGGATACCAGCTGCACCTGATAGTATATTGTCGGATGAATAGAAAAGGACAGCTTGCAAAAAAAGTTGAAAATCTAAGAGAAAAATCTGAACGTGTGCAGCACGAAAATCGACCAAGTGTAGACATAGCCAAATGAATATATCATGATAATTCAAATATTATTATACACTATGTATTGTTGTTAATCAGTTGACTGATTTGATGGTACAAATCTTAGATCATGTATAGAATAGACACGGCCTATGCTATAAATGTTGAAGCAAACATGAATTGGCTGTTTAGGGGCAAATCATTATAGTCGAAACTATACGAGCGTTCTTGGGGCAAGACCACAAGTCACAACTATACAAGCGTTCTTTGCTTTCGTATAGCAGAATCCAATTAACTTGTCAGAAATCAGCTGTTCCAGTAATAATTAAACAGTGATTTTGACACAATAATCAAAAGGCTTGAAAGTCTTAAAGACCTTTAAAGTCTTTAAAAGACCTTTTTAAAGAAGACCTTTTAAAGAATAACTTTTTAAAAGACCTTTTCAATAATCTGCGAGATTCAGCATTTGTAGGTTAAGTATTGTGATCATATGCTCGTCGATCATATGTTTTATGACAAGTTGAATGGATCCTGCTATATTATAGGCTACACTAACAGTAGCGCTATACATGGAAGGGCGCCTGACAACATCTCACCCCGGGCACCAATAAACCATCCGACGGCCCTGGAATTTAGTGTAGTCGTGCATTAAAGTATCTCAACAGCTGATATAATCTTGTCTCTCTCGCACAGTTCACTCGCTCTCACTCTCTCTTAGGGGCAATAACAGTAGAGATGCTTGCTTCAAAGCCTTCTTATGTGAAGATAGGGAGGACCGTGTCTATTCTATACATGGTCTAAGGTACAAATGACCAAATACATGTCAAAAAGTTATTATTTGACCCAACAGTCAAAGCCTAAGTCACACCTAACAGTAGGCTAACTCAGCCATATCTTGATGTTCTTCTTTGATAATACCATTCAAACTACTATTCAGTTCTTTGGTAGAAGATTTCAATTTCAAATTTTAATTGGAGAATCTTGTGAATTCATACAGTTATTTGATACATATTTTTTCCTTCACTTTATTGTTACTTGGTGATATGTTGTGATATAATACTGATTGAAAAACTGAAGACTATGACATTTTTAATGTGTTTTAGGGTAGTTTTTCAGTCGTGTAGAGGTGATACAATTTACAAATGATCTGAACTTGAATGAAATGAATTTCTTTAGTGATTGGGATGTGCGAAGTCTTCATCACTATTAACAACCTGCTGAACTTAATTTTGTGTGAGAATTGTAAAATATTCACTCATCGACTGGTTTCGGATTGCTAAAATAAAAAAAATGGGTTGGCAGGTCATAGTTGTGATAAAAATAATACTTATTCATTAATGAAGTCTCCAAAGCACGATTACTCCTCAAATAGTGATACTATTGATACTTTTAATCATTTATAGAAATTTTATTTTAGATTTAGTCTTCATTATGTTTCCATGTAATGTTTCTTTTTTTTCCTCCACGATGAATGGAAGAAGAAATATTCTTGATATTGCGGTTCTTTATACTATTATTCTAGTGCCAGATATTATCAATTACTTGTTTTTGAAGTCAAAGTATCATCACATAAAATGTTTTCATAAGAATTTTCTATTTCTCTTGAACTGTTCACCACGTTTTTGAGGGTGATGCCTACATAAACTCTTGAATTGTGCCATAAAGCTTTATTGATATCCTTTACAGGAATAAAGCCTCTCTATCGAAGTAATAAGTGAGGAGGTTGGCATACATAACTTCAATGATTATAAAAAAAAGGCCTGTAAAGGATGTCAATAAAGCTTTATTATCTTAATGGGAAGGATAATAATTATGGAGAGATGAATGGATCTACGGCTTTTTTTCGAAGTGGTTTCCAAGTTAAAAAAACTATTAATACATAATTTTCAATTTTGATTGATTTTCTTATGTTTGAAAGAAATGAAGGAATTAAAAGTGGTATTAGTTTTAATCAAGTTCTCATTCTTCCCTTGACAATTTTGTATTGTACATTTGTAAATAGAAGTGGTCTTTTTCTTAGAACAAGTGTAAGAACTATAAATATTTTATTTTTCTACTTCAAATCCAATTCGACTGAAAATTTAGGAAGTAGATTTCCTTGTTTATTATAAGATTCAGTAGGCCTAGGTAGTTTAATTTTGTAAAATATTTTGACCAAGTATGTGTTATATATAAATTTAAAATCATGGACAAATTATTCAATGCCCTGAGGAATCACCTGTAATAGTTCATTGGTTCTAATTTTTCATAATCGTTTTCTTTTGTTGGTCATGAAATACCAAAACCTTATTTTCCATGAATTTTGATAATATTGTTTCTGTTGATCAGATGAAGTTTTAACAGCTTTTTTTGGGTACGTAGTACTTGAGACTTTATAGATATTACAAGAATGATATTAAATGAAAATTGTGATGCATAGGTACTTTCTGTAAAAAGTAGGGTAATTTTATATTCCTGTCATTTTCTATCGTGATTGTAAATATTGTATAAATAAAATTTATTATAGATCTATCTTTTTAGAGATGAAAAATAAACTTTTGATGATCAAAATTATGAGTCGTGTAATTTTTCAGGTATTCTTCTATCCCATTTTATATAGATCTTTTGAATTTCTTGATTATTTGCTGAATCTTCAGACATTGCTAAGTATATAAAAGCTCAAAGAACAAGCTTATAATATGCAAACTTACTATGAAAGCTCGTAACTGAGCTTTAAAATATTCTTTCACGCCAAACTCATAAAAATGCAAGGTTATTAGATAGAAGGTTGAACACTCTCGCTGGTGTAAGCCACGAAGTGGAGGGGGAAGTCTGATTTCTTGATTTATGTAACGTCAAACTCGCGGTCCGTCAATCATCTATCAGTCAATAATTATCAACAAATGATATTAAAATAAATGATAAAAATGACGTTAGCCGAATCAGTCCCCCCACTCCAGCTTGTGGATTCAAAAAGTATTAGGAATGGTTCAACCCCTCTATCTAATAACCTTGATGAAAATTCATCATGAAGGTGAGATCTAATATCAACTTACCAATAGAATTCATGGAATCTTTTCTTTCAAAAACATTTTATACAGTTGCAGTTACAAAATAAGGCGGCTGAGAGATTTTGTACTGTTCTGAAGTCTTTCCGAAGCTTGAACTAGGCAACACTGGAAGTTCAATGTTGCCACTTTGTGCTGGAGAGCGAGAGTTTTTCAACCATCTGTCGCTTTACCGGTTCCATATCTGACAACAGTGCAAAATGCTGCCTTATTTAGTGACCACGACTGTAGTAATTTTTGAAATTCAACAACACAAGGCAGTTGAGATTGCAACGTAACAGACAATATAGTCTACAGAAATAAATGGACAACAAAATAATAGTGTCTGTGATAACGTTAATTTCTTGAACGTTACTTATCACTATAGCTCATCACTCCATAATAATAATTCTAGGATAGGAACATCTGATGAACCGAAAACCATGCGTTACTGAGTTACACGCCGTCAAAGTTGTCAAAATTGATAATTATTTTATTTTTTAAGAAGTTAGATAAGGGAATTAAGGCTTAAAAAATAACTCATTTGATGCTTTTTCATCTGAAGAATCGTTTAAAAATTGTTACAAGCATGTAAATTGAACATTTTCCGAGTAATAGTGAAAAAACAATATATCCTATAAGTTTTTTGCAATAAAAGAATTTTTACTCGTAAACTACTTGAGATACGTTCTTGAAACATACCTAGATCGATTTATCAGATGTATTTACTTATAAATCGACCTTTTTCAAGTTCAAACTGAAGTGGAAAGCCGTGAAAAGCTCAAATTAGCATGAAAATGTACCGAACATTTGAAACTGCCTCCACACAACTTTATCCATGCTCTGCTGTTGCAGATAAGACAGTCTCTGCCATCTAGCGGCAAAATAAGAAACTAAAATTTGTTGTCGAATATATGACAAGCTCGATATAGTAATATATGCGTTATAAGGATTCGCTTAAAAATGACCAAATTCAGCACACTGTACCTAAAAATTTTGCAACTTCGAAATATCGAAATACAAATTACGGACATGATTCTACGTGAAAAGTTAGGATAGGAACATCTGATAAACCATGGTCCGCAAATGCACCGTTATCGAGTAAAAAATCGCCAAACATGCGAAAATTGACATTTTCTTTATTTTTTTATAAATGTGGTAAGGGGTTCCAAGATTTATAATTAGTCTTGAATTATGCAGATTGGAAAGACGAATCGTTTGAGCCCGGTTCCAAGGATGTAGCTACAATATGTTACGAGATATGGTCGAAAAACCGAAAAACGCATATAAAAAACCATGATTTTCCGTGAATTTTCACTTAGTGTGGAAAAACCACCATAGTAATCCAGTCGAAAATATTTTCAATAGATTCTCCAGTTCATTTACTAGATTTGATAACGTTTACAGATCGTAAAACTTCCAATTAGCTTTAGAATGATTGAAATTTTAAAAGAGGGTATAATCATGAAAAAGTGAATTTTCAATTTTCCTGGTTTTCTTATGGACACGAAAGGTTCCAAAAAATACCATTTACATGGAAAACAGGTCCAGAAATCGAATGAGGCTAGTTTCGAAAACTCATCTATAAAGGTCATTGAGATAAAAGGATATAATCATAATTTTTTTTCAACTTTCATAAATTACAATGACCTTATGTAAACTTGTTCTTCATCGAATTCTAGGATAGGAACATCTGATAAACCCATACCCGAAAACCATGCATTACTGAGTTACACGCCGTCAAAGTTGTCAAAATTGATTATAATTTTATTTTTTTATTGAGTTAGTTAAGGGAACTAAGGCTGAAAAAATAACTCATTTGATGCTTTTTCATCTGAAGAATCGTTTAAAAATTGTTACAAGCATGTAAATTAAACATTTCCCGAGTAATCGTGAAAAAAACAATATATCATATGAGTTTTTTCCAATAAAAGAATTTTTACTCGAAAACTACTTGAGATACGTACTTGAAACATACCTAGATCGATTTATCAGATGTATTTACATATTAATCGACCTTTTCCAAGTTCAAACCGAAATGGAAAGCCGTGAAAAGCTCAAATTAGCATGAAAATGCATCGAACATTTGAAACTGCCTCCACGCAACTTTATCCATGCTCTGCTGTTGCAGATAAGGCAGTCTCTGCCATCTAGCGGCAAAATAAGTAACTAAAGTTTGTTGTCAAATATATATGACAAGCTCGATATAGTAATATATGCGTTATAAGGATTCGCTTAAAAATGACCAAATCCAGCACACTGTACCTAAAAATTTTGCAACTTCGAAATATCGAAATACAAATTACGGACATGATTCTACGTGAAAAGTTAGGATAGGAACATCTGATAAACCATGGTCCGCAAATGCACCGTTATCGAGTAAAAAATCGCCAAACATGCGAAAATTGACATTTTCTTTATTTTTTTATAAATGTGGTAAGGGGTTCCAAGATTTATAATTAGTCTTGGATTATGCAGATTGGAAAGACAAATCGTTTGAGCCCGGTTCCAAGGATGTAGCTACAATATGTTACGAGATATGGTCGAAAAACCGAAAAACGCATATAAAAAACCACGATTTTCCGTGAATTTTCACTTAGTGTGGAAAAACCACCATAGTAATCCAGTCGAAAATATTTTCAATAGATTCTCCAGTTCATTTACTAGATTTGATAACGTTTACAGATCGTAAAACTTCCAATTAGCTTTAGAATGATTGAAATTTTAAAAGAGGGTATAATCATGAAAAAGTGAATTTTCAATTTTCCTGGTTTTCTTATGGACAGGAAAGGTTCCAAAAAATACCATTTACATGGAAAACAGGTCCAGAAATCGAATGAGGCTAGTTTCGGAAACCCATCTATGAAGGTTATTGAGATAAAAGGATATAATCATAATATTTTTTCAACTTTCATAAATTACAATGACCTTATGTAAACTTGTTCTTCATCGAATTCTAGGATAGGAACATGTGATAAACCCATACCCGAAAACCATGCGTTACTGAGTTACACGCCGTCATAAAGTTGTCAAAATTGATTATTATTTTATTTTTTTATGAAGTTAGATAAGGGAACTAAGGCTGAAAAAATAACTCATTTGATGCTTTTTCATCTGAAGAATCGTTTATAAATTGTTACAAGCATGTAAATGAAACATTTTCCGAGTAATCTCGAAAAAACAATATATCCTATAAGTTTTTGCAATAAAAGAATTACTACTTGCGATACGTTCTTGAAACATACCTAGATCGATTTATCAGATGTATTTACTTATAAATCGACCTTTTGATACAATATTGAAAAAATTATTCTTTTCTGTATAATCAAATCTAATAAATTACTTGTTTTATTTGCAGAACATCGTTTGGTATTTTGGGAGTAATCCTGTTAATTGGCACGGGGTACGACATTTTACTCAGAATTTGTACCAGAGACAATAGTGAGCGTATCCCATTGATGGAAAATGGAAAAGATACCGAAGGTAAAAATCAATAAAACTATTTTTTCATATTACTCAATATTTATTAGATGAAAAAAAATATCACGAAGTTTATGTGTGGGAAGATCATCTATGAAATTGATTGTAAATTTATGTCAGCAATAGCACAGGAAAGAAAGAATTTTCTTCCTTTTTTTCTTTCCTTCATTTTCTTCCTTCTCTGTGGCAGTAGTTATATATAGCCCACGCACAAGCTCAGGGCTCATAATTATGTGCATCACCCTAAGAAAACAATTAGTTTCATTTTGTAACAAATTCATCCAACCATTTTCTTATTAAATTATTGTTTAGAAAGTTATCAATTTGATTGGCACTATTCAGGTTCAATATCTTATTTTGTAAAGTCTATGTATTTATGTTTAAGAACTGATGGAAGAAATTATTGGATGTTGAAGTTAATCAATTGCTGTGAATACAATAATAATTAGAGAAACAGTGGCAATAATTTTTTGTACAGTGGCATTCATCGATTATCGTCTTGCTATTTTAGTTCTGTTGTCAATATTTGCTGTAGCAGAAATCTTTAGAGCTATTTATATAGCTTTCTTTGGATTTTCGTTTCTCTAATTAATTATTTAAGAACTGAAGTTATAAATTTGATTGGTTCTATTCAGGTGCAATATTTGATATCTTGTTTGAAAACTGAACTATTTATTCGTTGGTCCGTTTTCCAGAAAGATCGAAGCTTCATAGGACGATTTTGTCGTTTTCTCTACTGGCAAATACTGCAGATCTTTTCAAAACTGACACCGGAGCCAAATCTATAAAATGTCTCTACGGTCTAAGGTTTTTGAGCGCCTGCTTTATTATTTCGATACATCGAATGCTGCTAGACCCTCAACCAATATCCAATTCGTTTTTGTTCGAAACGGTAGGTGTTTGATACTTTCTAATACTGAATTTATATATTTTATTTTTGAAACACTCTGTATACATTTATTTTATATCATTTTATTAATTTTTTTTTCATTTATGTTTTTATTCCACATGTTTTCATGTCAATGATTAAACGCTGATGTCTGTTTTCTAAGTGAAAACAAACTTTCACCATGTTCCCTACCAAGGGATAATTGGTTATGTTGGTGAAGTGGAACAACCCTACTCGGGTCTCCCCACTATTAAAAGCCATACGCTAAATAATAAATAAAATAAATGTCAATGATTGATCTTGTGAGAGTGATTGACTTCAAAAAGCGATTGTTCAGCCTGCTGCATCCCCGTTGTAAGGGTGGCCGCTTCTGAGGCCTTCTCCTCTAAATCGAAGTCGTTTCCCAGTAAAATAGTAAATTATTCACCTTGCATGGAATTGAGAAGTGGCTTAATCATTTACTTTAAATTCCTTATGTGATAATCCTTTGATGTAATTTGAAAATCAAGCTAGCTCAGAGCTTCGAATAGAGTTGCGTGTGAACACTACCCTCTATTCTAATTATCTTTATTTTGTCTGTTTATCACAGGAATTGAGACAATGGTACAGAGCAGTGCAATTGAACGCTTATGTTTTTGTTGATCTGTTTTTTCTAATGAGTGGCTTACTCATATCCTATAAGTATTCAAGTAGTATGCGAGGGAAGCTGAAGATGTTCTACTATTATATTCATCGTTATATCAGGTAATTTCATTTTAAACTCAATTTCCTATTGCTTAAAACTAGTAATATTATTCATTACTAATATTATATTCGTCGTTATATCAGTTATGTGATTGCATTTTAAATCCATTTTCCTATTGCTTACTACTAGTAATATTATTATATTTTTCATGTTTTTATAGAATCAATCTGTTTGGACTAGTTGAAAGGTATTTACTGAATTTAATAAGGAACCATTTCATTCTCATCAAGTTGGAATCTGTATTTATTAATGATTAATCCATGATTATTCTCTTGATTCAACAAATTATGAATCCGGTAATCAATATTCAATATTTTCATCCCATTGTTATAAAAGTTCATTAGTTTTTTCAATGATTGAATATTTTCATTCCATTGTTATAAAAGTTTAGTATTACTTTTAGTGATATAAATATTAGCACATCCAAATTGAAAAATTCCTTCATGAGAAACTTAAATTCTAATTCAAAAATCGATAATGAAAAATTAAATTCGTAAAGATTGTGAAAATAATTAATTATACTCTAAGGAAAGACTTAGGGCCTGGTCACATACGATTGTGGTTTGCTTTACTTTACTAACTTCACTTCACTAGAAGAGCTGGTACTTTGATTGTGGTTTGCTTTACTTCACTTCACTATATACTATACGATTTATATAGATTTACTATGCGAGTAAGTGAAGTGAAGTGAAGTATACCAAAGTAGCTTTGTTAGTGAAGTGAAGTAAAGCAAACCACAATCGTATGTGACCAGGCCCTAGCATCAGTCATATTTCTTTCTTGACCTTATATCACCTCCGATCGTACATTCTGTTCAAAATTCAGTTTAAAAATATCTTTGCAAGAAGGCAAATCACGATATATGAGTAGCAAGTACTTTTTTCTCTCTACCATTGACGGTTGTAATTTAAAAAGTCCTATGTGCCGTTTAACAGAATTAACACAATAAATCCTTAGCAAAGAAACGCATTAGTTGGTTTTATTTATTCAGTAATGTACAAGTGATACTTAATGGAAGGCTTATTATTGATAATACTTTCGACGAACTGATTATTGATTTTTTTGTTTCAGACTAACACCGCCTTTATTAGTTTGTGTTATGTTGGAGTTGATTTCTCCCATGTTTTGCGATGGACCTTACTGTGAACCAGTAATTCATAGGGCGAAAGAACGCTGCTTGGCCAATGCCATCTACACATTAACTTACATCAACAATTTCATCAATCCTGCTCAAAAGGTGATAATATTTCTCGTTTCATTTTTTCTTAAAATTTCTTTAGAAATACAGTAGTTTTTGCGGTTCAAGCTCATTGAAATTCGTAGAACAATAATATCAATAACATCAAATAATGTTGATGCTGTGGATTGTTTCCATTAATGAAAAAAAAATGTTGAAATGTGAATAGTATAACACAAAACAATGGTCCTGTAAAATATTTAGAGTTTATTAAAGTGGAATTTTCAACAAGTTTTTTCAATTCTATTTTTAAATTTTCTATTTTATCTACTACACTTAAGATTCAATTTTAAATTAATATCACATATAATGAGTTTTTTTCTGCTACGAAGGATAACTTACAATTTCAATTTGATATCATATAATGATTTTGCTTGATTTCAGATTCAAAAATTTAAAAAATCTAGAGTTTCTATAGTAATAATTTATTGAACGAAATACCAAATTACAAAAGAATTTCAAGATATTTATAGTCAATTCAGTTATCAATCCAGCAAAATGGATGAATAAATGAATAAATTAGAATTTTATTGCCAAGAAAGAAATACAATGTTATGGGCAACGTCAAACAGTTCAGCAACTATTTCACAACAGTCATAAAAAAATAAAAAATACCTATAGCAGGATTCTTTTAACTTGTCATAAAACAGCTGATTCAACGTCAGTAAACGAGCGTACATCAATCAGCTGTTTTCGGACAATTTAAAAGATCCTGCTATATATCATCCAACAGGATTGTTTTCATAATATTTACGGTGTAGCACAAAATCAGTAACATTTCAAATACAGTATTTCTTATTCAGTAATTACAGTTGTTCCATTGCTGACTTCACAATTATTACCTTGTGTTTCCTATTTTTTTGTATAATATTATTATGTGTTTGTTTTATAATAATTATTGTGTATTAGTTTTATAATTATTGAGTGTGTTTGTTTATAATTTGGTTTCAGTGTCTTCTCCATAGCTGGTACTTATCGGCTGATATGCAAATGTACTTTTTGGCTCCAATATTGATTTTATTTCTGAAAAAATGGAGAAGATCAATACCCTATATTCTACTGTCTTGCTTGGCTGCCAGTATTCTTTCAACATTCATAATCAGCTACATTTATCAACTGAATGCCGGTTATATAGGAGAGTGAGTATTCATTTATTTGAGAATGCATTCAAGTTTTAATCTGTCCATCAATAATGCCCATTATCTGGCTACAATAATAGATTGAAAAATTGTGTGAAATTAAATGGTTAAAACTTTCTTACTTACAGCTATTTTGAAAATATTATCAAAGTCTACTAAGCTAATAGAAACTAACAAAACGAGTTACAAAAATTTTCTACTAAGGCTACTTAATATCACAGTTTATGAATTGAACGAAACCAAAGACAATTAGAATACTTATAATAAAGTCTACTATATAGTATAATAGTATACTATAATTTCCTATCGTCTTTGACGAAACACAGATCGAATATTCGCTTCGCAGTGAAATACACAATAAAACATTCAATCACTCAAAAACATGTACTGTATTAATTTATTAAAATTCACCTGTAGATTCATTACAGTGAATTTTTAAAGTGCCTTTTGTGTTGTTGAGTGCTATAGTAGTATTTTTTAAATTTAGTGGATGGCGAATGACTTTCATTCAACGTTTCCATGGTAACGGGTGATGTTCTATTGATTTCTTTTTTAAATACGTTTTTTACATGTATTATTACATGTAGTATTTATGTAAACAAAATCAACATAATATTACATGATACCTTAGAAACATTAAATTAAAGTCATTCGTCATCCATTTAATTAAAAATATAGTACTTTACACAGTTCAATTTGTTTTCCGTTTCTAACCAGAACAGAACACAATATACCTCGCAGCTACTACGGGGAGACTGTATAATCACTGCATTATAATAGGAAAAATTTATTTAGTGCAAAGAAATAATTTTCCATATCAGTATCATGATGTTACAAAAGCTCAAATACATGCTATAGCAGGATTCTTTTAACTTGTCAGAAAACAGCTGATTTAACGTTAGTAAACTAACGTACATCAATCAGCTGTTTTCTGACAATTTACAAGAATCCTGCTATACCTGTGTATCAGATTAAAAACTTTCAATATGAAACTGTAATATGAATTCTAATTATAATTCAATAAAACTTTTCGAAAAGAAGGTGAATTATTGAGATGGATACTAGAAACTATACTACGAGATATGTAATAATATTACTGACGAGTTATACTAAAGTTGTAATCGGTTAATTTGACGCTTGGCATTAGATAGATAGACAGATATTATTTCTTGACGTTGCTGATGACAGTAGAGTAGGATGGCAAAGGAATAATATCTACCTATCTATCTAATGCCAAGCGTCAAATTAAATTAATCTGATTATACGTATCCACACAAACACTTTGAATCAAATTTGCGTAAATAGTTTATAGGATGGGTGACCGACACAAAAAATTGTGCAATTTGGCGAGGTGGAACCTACCCGTAAGGGTCTCCCCACCAATAAAAAGCCATACGATGATAAAAAAAAAGTGTATTGAATTTTCATTTATATTGACGTCAAAAAAATTAAATTTATTCTTTCAACATAAGCACACAGCACAGTTGAGTGTGAAGATTTTATACAGGAGAAATAGTTGTATTATTTTACAATCCCTATAAGTTATAACAGTGAGAGGTCGACCTTTGAATATGCATAAATTGTAATATTTTGATACAGTATTGATTTAGATGGATTACACCTATGTTTATTAAAAAATCTGTCTATCTTTTGAGTTGATTGAAATAAATAATAGATTTGTTTATTTTCCAGTAATGACTTCTACGAAACAGACAGTAAGCTAGTGTATGAGCCGTTCTATACAAGGGCTGGACCGTGGATAATTGGCTTTGCTCTCGGAATCATTCTACAAAGTTATAACAAAGAGCCCTATCGATTGAAAAAGGTAAATGAATATTTTCATAATAGGTTTTAAGGCATACAATCACAGATAATTTTCCTCCTTTTCTGTAATGTAATGTAAATTCCAACAAGTCAAAATGAAGGATAGAACTTTCTTAGCAAATGACTTTTTAAAATTCACAATTTAAAATAAATTTATTCTTTTCAATAAAACTTTTTAACAAAATTGACGAATAATTATGTTATTATTTACAATGAATACACAGCATTATATTTGTTATCAAAGAAATATGATTAATGTATGAAATTAATAATTTATGGACGTGGCAAAATTGGTCTAAGAACCAAAATTTTCGCACATATTACTGCATATGCACAGCTCATATCTTTCTTGAATAAAAAAATCAATTGAATATAGTTTTCAAATAGGCCATGAGTATACTATCAATAAAGAAGACAAGATGAGACTACTAAGGTTACTAGACGGTGGAAGTATCTAATAGCCTTGGGAGCCCTCAGCTTTGCCATAGCCTTGTTAGCCGCAGTCACTGTATGGTAACCCACCGTCCGGGGACATCTTGAAACTCAAAGTCAAAAGATGTCACCAAACCGAGGGCACCCATGACATACGTTGCCCGGCCCACACGCGGAGTAGTACCAGCAAAGGAAATACAGAAAGATTTCTGTGTTACCTTGCCAGACCATCACCATTCGAGGACGTAAGGCTTGTGGGCCACGCGACCTAAGGCGAATACTGTTCCTTGCTACACACCCTATGACGGAAGGCGGTAGGGTTGGAGTCGAGAGACAATCCATGGTGTACCTCCACAGATCACCTCTCTCCTGCCAACCAACAGTATCCCCAATTTGGAATAAAAAATTTTGAAAATTGTAACATCACTTCCTCTGGGTCTTCTGCGGTACAAGAAGGTTAAAGCCTACATGAGAATACTTTTTAGTAACTCTCATAGACCACAAGAACCTAACACACCCCCCCCCCCCACAACAACGAAGTTGGTGGAAGACCTCTACAATCCAACCCATCCCTAACCCAACAAGAAAAGAAACATCATCAAAGGCTCCAGAAGAACAGAACCTCTTGGATGCCTTTTGAAGATGAAGTCGACCTAAGCACCTATCTTCCTTGCACCGCAGAAAACCAAGAGGAAGTTTATTTTGCTGATAAAATTTCAAATTGTAATGGAAAATTATCAAACGATCTATTATAATTAATGAGAATTTTTTAAGTGGAAATTGAATTTGGAAACGATTTATAAGTTGGTGAAGCCATTATACGGTTGCATTCACAGAATGATAATAAATCAATTATTATTATTATTCTGTGGACAATGCTTTCAACTTTAACAAATATTCAGTAGACGTCCTTCCTCCAGTCCATTAACTTCACTTTTTAATTGCAATATAGCGTAAAGGAAGTGAATGCTGAAACTTGGTGATCTGTAACAAAAAACTTTCATTAGATGAAATTCATAATAATAAAACACAATCCTGAAACAATATACTTGAATGTGAATGATAATATTGGATCAAGCTAAATACGTGAAGGAAAGAAACATGAATCCTCTGAAGTCTACCAAAGATGCACATACCAAATCTAACATGCAAAATAGGCAAATAAATAACATCCAACATGTAACTACAGAGTTCTAGATGCAACACAGAATATTCAATCCATGCACACAGTATATCATAAAAATAAAATTTCCATGGCCTTGGATCCGTTGGAGACGAGAAGCTGTATCTGAAACACACTTAGAAAATGAAGAATTGAGTAAATTTTCAAAAATAAAGTTGAATATTCAACCCGGAACTTATAACTAAACTCTTATAAATATGCACTCCTGAACCGCCAGGAGTGGTGTAATCTATAACTTTTGACAAATAAAAAATCAATTTCAATTGATAACTGCATCTCTCAGCGTGTGTGAGAGAATGCCCTAAGCTACTGCGCTCTCCTAGCGTGTGTAGGAGAGCGTCTTAAAAGAAGATTTTTCAATATCTTGAGAATATTTGCGCTTTTCAGCATCTATAAGTTTCTAATTTTTATTGATGGCAACTACTATACGTGAAATATTCCTTAAACTAGAACTAATCAATTAAATAATAATTATAATTTATTATCTTGATTTTGCACTTCTCAGCGTGTACGTGAGAAAATGCCCTAAACTACTGCGCTCTCCTAGCGTGTGTAGGAGAGCGTCTTATAAATAGATACTTCAATATCTGCATCTACATCACTCATGAGAGTCTAACTCGCATTGATGTCTGTAACTTAAATTTAAACTTATTACTAAAATAATAATAATTATCATGAATCTGCACTTCTCAGCGTGTGTGAGAGAGTGCCTTAAGCAGTTTTCTTTTCTAGCATGTGTAGAAAAGTACCAAATCATTGAACTCTTGAGTTAGAACTCAAGAATATCTGCGCCTTTTGGCGTATCAAAGCATGCAAGTTAATACTTATGATAAAGTTTAAAATAAATACAGCCCCAAAGCCATAATAGCTTGAATCCCCTTTCCCCATGCCAACCAGCAAAGGCTGGAGGCAATACTACTATGATCAAAATTTTTTGAATAAGTATAAATTTTAAATTGGAAATGACTCTTATATAATATACATGCAGCTTAAAAGCTATCAAAAAATATCTTTTGTACCCCCTTTCCTAAGTTCTAACCCCTTTGCTGAAGGCACTACAATCTTATACTTGCAATTCCCAGTCTCCTGTATAATAGATCCCAACAGGCTACAGTGTAACAGTTACCACCTCGTCATAAAAATGATGCTGAATCGAGCCCGCAATCATAGTGACAACGCAGTGGAACTACCACACAGAACACTGACTAGGACACTACGATACTCGACTGAAATCTGCAAATATCCTACGGGGACCCACCCTATCTAGCTCAATCCCTATTTATGGCTGTTATCTTGTCTCACATCCAACTATGCAAACACAGACACAGTACCACATATCCCATCATTGCATGATGGGGAAAACATGTACATTTACATCTGCACTGCATGGCGGTGCTGCTATTTAAGCGCCCGACCAAGACAGAAGACACCCTCTCGTCGCAAAACTAGCATGATGACGTGGTACTGCGCAGGATTGTGTCAGAGTATGCTACATGACTAACAACCATAAACGTCCCACCCCCTATACCCCTATCTAGCTCAATCCCTATTTATGTATGTTATCTTGTCTCACATCCAACTATGCAAACACAAGAACAGTACCATATCCCATCATTGCATGATGGAGAAAACATGTATATTCACATCTGCACTGCATGGCGGTGCTGCTATTTAAGCGCCCGACCAAGACAGAAGACACCCTCTCGTCGCAAAACTAGCATGATGACGTGGTACTGCTCAGGATTGTGTCAGAGTATGCTACATGACTAACAAACATAAACGTCCCACCCCCTATACCCCTATCTAGCTCATGGCTGTTATCTTGTCTCTCATCCAACTATGCAAACACAGACACAGTACATATCCCATCATTGCATGGGGAAAACATGTACATTTACATCTGCACTGCATGGCGGTGCTGCTATTTAAGCGCCCGACCAAGACAGAAGACACCCTCTCGTCGCAAAACTAGCATGATGACGTGGTACTGCGCAGGATTGTGTCAGAGTATGCTACATGACTAACAACCATAAACGTCCCACCCCCTATACCCCACCCTCTAGTCTGGGACAATGTTAGATAATTCTAGCCTAACTTTTCAACTAGTAATTTAATACCTCATACCAGATTCACCAATCCACATCTTGGTTTGATTGATTCCACATCTTTATTTGTATTGAATGTGTGGAATGACTGCCTTCAAATGATTCCTGGAAGGGCGAAGTTAGGGCGCAGCCGGCCCTCTTTTGAACGTGACCCTCGATCTCCCTGTGTAGTGGGGTTACTATTCAATACGTAATTGATGCCTTCCAATAATCGTTTGTTCATGTTTGTTTTTGTATTTTTCAAAAATTCATCCTGTTGAAACAAATAAAACTTGAGTTTAGCTTTAGTTTCAAATTGTTAAAAATTATTGCTAAGCATAAATAAATTTATGATTTTCACTTGCAATTAAATAATAATATTCACAAAGATGAAACCTCAATCCAATGAGTTTATGAGGAAGACTAGACTTTGAATAACAAGCACTTATGAATGATTATAAAAGCAATATCTTCTGAGATTAAGAGTAGAGTTTGAAATAATTGAACCAAGTGAAACCCTTCTTTACTTTGAATTGATTGAATAAAATAAAGTATAGGATTTATGAATGAATTGTTAGATTAGTACAGGGAAATGACAGGATAAATTTTATGAACACTATTTGTGTATAACTACATGATATTGATGAACGGAATATAAGGAGATTTAAAATCAAATCAATTAACAGTAAATAATTAATATTAAAAAGTTTCGAATAATTGATGAGAATGATGACACATATTGGTTTCAAGAATTTCAACCAATTTGTGAAGTAGACTTCAAATATCAATCATAAGTTAATCGAATGTAAGGAGATTTGAAACTCTTAAATAGTTCAACTAATTAGAAAATATTTAAAACTTTAATAATTATTCACTTTGAAAAGAAATTGAATCAACTAACCTCAATAGTAGAAATGCCGGTACCGTATCCAAAACTTCACATCTCAAACTGTAGTACACTTCACTGTAATTACTTCATTTAATCACGAAATTATGTAGTTGAACACTGGATATAATTGAAAGCTCCACTGTATTAATTTAAAAATAGAGTTTAGTTGAAAGCACTCGTAAATATTTCGAATAATTGAGAAAATAACTCGACCGATGTTTACGCGTCCGGTTACGAAGCAGAACTGAAGTGAACATGGCTTTCAGAGCTGACACTGCCTGACACTAGCGAGTGAGTCAGCTGGTCAATCAGTGATGTAAAAATATAATTCGGATAAAACATTCAACAATCGATAAAATAATTTATTCAGTTGAAATAATAATATTTTTAATAATGAATTTGCTTATTGTAATAATTCAAACCCCAATTCAATAGTAAGTCAATCATAAGACTTCGAATCGTTCATCAGCTGTCGATACAGTACGATCGATATTGTTGTATCGACCGGGAATTTCAAATAAATATTGACTAATTTAAAAATCTTTGAATTCCGTAGATTTTTAGCTGTGCGCGGGTGAAAAGGGGGTCAAAACGAGACTCGTACGGACCATTTTTTCAATTGATAAAAAGTAAACTACATTCTAGAAAAACAGTAGTAGTAGCTAATGAATATTACTTTGATAATAGTGAAAAATAGAATATAGTTGGCTTTTGGCTACCAAAATTATTTGTAGGATGATCTGAAGAATGATTGTTTCACTCCAAATTTCAATATTAATTCAATAAAAAGTGGGTGAATTGACATAGGCGTAGCGTGGGCCATGAATTTGGGGGGCACAAATCAAAATTAGGGTGATTTGAGCCAGGAAGCATACTTCCTGGGGGCGAAGTTGATAAAAAATTACGGGTTTTTTGTGATTAATTTGCTTTAGAAGCCCTAATAAAATTATAAAAAAATAGGATTGATTCTATCAGTCTTGTCCTTGTTATTGCAGTTTGAACATGATTTCTAACATTTTAAACAATTCTTATTTTTTTGTTGAAGACTGATCGACTTCACCCCATATAGTGGGGCGAAGTTGATCAGCCTTATAATAAGTACAGTGTAAAATGGACTTCACTCTACACATGAGGTGATTTCGATCAATTATTATCAATCATCAAATTCATTTTTCTTTGGAATTTTTTCCAGCATCCATAGGGGGATTAATTTCAATTTTAGTAAATAAAGTTCAAAGAGAATTATATCCCTCATAGATATATATTTTTTCCTAGTTATTATAGTGTTCATTGTAAGGGTGAAAAGCAGTTTATTTTAAAAAGTCAGGTGTGATCAACTTCACCCATACTGATCAACTTCGCCCCGGGTTACCGGTAGTGATAGTAAAGATATTACTTTTCAATAGAACCTCTTAATTGAAAAATTATTCAAAATTTTATTTTCGTAAATATTTTTCGTTGTTAATATGGTCTTCATATTGACTTTACAGTGTTAATTCATGCTGTCAATTATTCCTCTCATTGAAAATTTCTAAATATTTTCGTAAATATTTTTTGGTGTTAATATGGTCTTCATATTGACTTTACAGTGTTAATTTATGCTGTCAATTATTCCTCTCATTCAAACCTTCTTTATAAATGAATTTGGATTTGCAATAGGCTATCTATTAATATTTTCTGTTAATTAGTTATCTGTTTATTTTGTAGAAAACAGCGACAGTGGGATGGGTTATAGCCGTGGTTAGTCTTCTGGTGGCCCTTTTTGGAGTCTATCCGTTTGTGCAGAGCAACTTTACGCATGACCGAATCACTGACAGTCTCTACAAGGCTTTTCATCGCAGTCTGTTCGGTCTCGGTGGAGCTTGGATCATATATGTTTGCTATACTGGCCAGAGTGGTATGTGTAAACCAAAAATCAAATCAAGTAATTCTTTATCTTGGAAAAAAAATATTACATGTACCTAATAGAAATATAGTAAATTAAAGACATATTATTGAAACATTACAAATATACAAAATAATAGAATAATGCACTTTTCTTCTATAAGGTAACTGATATATTCCAAAATGAGTTACTGCTTGCTGAATTACATTTGAATTTGTTTGCAAGCAGGAGAAACCGCTTCTTATTTACTAGTAACTACAGAGACTGTAGAATCACAGTGTGGTCATTGGTGTGAAAAGGTCCATAGCAGTGTGTTGGAACATTTTTTATTCCCGCCACCGCCATACTTTCGCCAAATTTTGATTCTAGGCAAACATGAACCCATTTCAAACTAAGACTAGGCGTACACCGGTTAGTCAAGACAAGACAAGACGATATTAGTCACGTTTAGTCACAGTACTTCACATAGTTGCTTATGAAGCAACGCACACCGATTAGTCATTGCATCGGTGTGTGCTGCTTCATAAGCAGCTATGTGAATTACTGTGACTAAACGTGACTAATATCGTCTTGTCTTGTCTTGACTAACCAGTGTACGCCTAGCCTTATTTTGTGAGAAACAACATCAATCATTGAATACCATGAAACTATATTGCTCTATTATTCCATTGAAATCAATGCAGGCTATTACCCCAATCTAATAACTGGTTCGAATTATGTAGTGTATATAATAATGTAATTCATAATCATTATAATTATATCAAAAATGAAATCTATGTTTGGTTAAGTTATTGTTATTTCTATTAGTTGTTCTTAGGCTAGGCGTACACCGGTTAGTCAAGACAAGACGAGATTAGTCACGTTTAGACACAGTACTTCACACAATTTTGCTTATGAAGCAACACACACCGATTAGTCATTGCATCGGTGTGTGCTGCTTCATAAGCAGCTATGTGAAGTACTGTGACTAAACGTGACTAATATCGTCTTGTCTTGTCTTGACTAACCGGTGTACGCCAAGCCTAAAGGTTGATTAGGTTCAAAGGTCCATGTAGAAGGCCTACATTGTAATTTGTTTGTTGGAGGAATTATTTGTTTGATATATTTCAAATTATATTCCTCTCAAATAGATATTAGCTAGAGGAGTAAATAGTGATTCACTTAATTGATATTTTTGTAATGTGTTTGAATGAAAAGAATATTGAAATTTGAATTAATATTTTAAAAAATTCCATAAATTTTATTCCGCGGTTTTCATAGTTGCGCTCTCTCAAATAGAGTCCTATCTCTATTCATTCATTATTGTTATTTTGGTAAAAAGTTTTTTAAATTATTTTTATCAATATTTTTCATTTTGTTTTCTTCTTTCCAGATATTCTGAACCAGATCCTGTCATCGCCAGCCCTGCAACCTCTTGGCAAAGTCTCTTACTGTCTGTACATAATTCATCCGTTCGTTCAAATTCTACAATTCAGAAGCATAACAAGCAACAGGAAATACTCCGATTTTCTTCAGGTAATTCACTATTAAATTGAAAATATTTCAAATATTTCCTCGAAATGATTATTTTCTATTGAAAAATATTAATAGATAATTTAAACTTCTAAAAATGAAAATTTCAACATCGGTCGAAAACTTGAGAATTTAAACTCTATTACAGAACAGAATAGAAATCAGATTCATTTAATTTGATGCTTGGCATTAGATAGTTAGATAGATAGATAGATAGATAGATAGATAGATAGATGAATAGATAGATAGATAGATAGATAGATAGATAGATAGATAGATAGATAGATAGATAGATAGATAGATATAGATAGATAGATAGATAGATAGATAGATAGATAGATAGATAGATAGATAGATAGATAGATAGATAGATAGATAGATAGATAGATAGATAGATGGATGGATGGATGGATAGATAGATTTATTATTTATTGACGTCGCTGATGACCGTAGACTACGTTGGCGAAGAAATTATATCTCTTTATCTATCTATCTATCTAATGTCAAGCGTCAAATTAAATGAATCTGATTATAGGTAGTGAGTGATCAAAGACTCTTTTACTTAGTACTTCATCCTCCTGACTAGTAAGTATTCGCCTCTTCCATGAATTAGAGGACTTTTAAGTCTTATGAAACATGCCTCTGGGATTTTTTGTTTTCTTCTGTTCATCTTTTTTTAAGTTTTATTCTCTTAACTTCTCTGCGAATATCAAAAATTGAAAGTTAATTTGATAATGTATAGTCGATTTTTCTTTCTGAGGGTGATGCCCACATGAGCTCTAGGCTTGTGCGTGGGTAATGAGAGGGGTGATTGAGAGAGATGACAACTGTTTTTAGGCAGTCGGGACCGATGGCCTTTACTGTAGAAAAAGTTTAATCATAGTTAATCTTGGAATAAATTGATATTTTCATTCAAAATCCATCACTATAGTCTGGCAACAGACAAAAGAGCCTCCAAAATAAGAACTCTACTGCGCAGAGAGAGCGCACGTTATGCAATGCAGCAGTTTATCTCACTCGCTCACTAGAGTAGTGGTACTATGTGATACTGTATCACTTGGGTGATACGATGCGCGAAGGTTCTTTTGTCTGTTGCCAGAGTATAACTGAATTTTTCTCAAAGGTTTTCAATTTTATTTCAGGGATCTCTTATAATCGGCGATATCTGCTATGCGGTGGTGTTCGCTATTTTTCTACATTTGACAGTTGAAGCGCCGACGTTGAAATTAGAAAATATATTTCTAGCTAGTCTAAGAGGAGACAATGCTAAAAACAAAGATGAAGAAAGACTGGAAATGTACAAAAGTAATGGGGAAGAGAAAGGACAGGTATGACAGTGAAATGTAGGGATAAATTTGAATTTGAAATTTTTAATTTTTAGTGTGAATGCGATAATGGTAGATTTGTTGATGAGTAGTTTAGCAGAGACTGGATTATGTTGAATTGTTTTGCATGATGTTAGAAATACTTTCAGTGCTTGTTGAAATCGCCAAAAAACTGCAATTTGGATTATAATTCATAATTTAGTTAAAGTGATTTTAAATAAATTTAATTTTAATTTACCTGTTAAGCCGTTTATATACATGATAAAACTCTCAATCGTATTTAACGAAATAAGATAGATTTGAAAAGAACCAACAAAATAGAATAGATTGAACAAATATATTGAAAAATGAACTTTTGTAGCCGAGGTTACAGAGACTGTATAATAACAGTGTGGTCATTGGTGTGAATGGGTCCATAACATTGTATTGGAACATTTTTTATTCCCGTTACCGCCATACTTTTGCCAAATTTTTGAATTTGTTAAGGGATTACAGGCAAAAATTAAACCATCCCCTCATTTTTCAAACTTATTTTGAGGAGAGAAACAACAACAAAAATAACTTCTCTAATATGAAAATTTGTCTCTCTACTCTTGGTATTTTGTTAAAAGCTCAAAATAATGGAAATTAACACTGGCAAAGCCAAATTGTAAGTAAGAAATGAATCACTCAACATACCATAATGTTTTGCGTTTCATTTCAATGCAAATCCTATGTGATTTGCAAAAGTGTGGTGGATTTGTCTGAGCTAACCAATCAAAAGTGTGACATCAAATGGCCTCACAACAGTCTCTGCAGGCTAGGTAGCTTTGATATGTTGAAAAGTTAATGGCTGTTTAATTCCAAAATCTTTTATTTAATTGAACACGAAAGGTTTAACTTCTCATATTTTTCATTCTTCCTCTATTTTTAATCTCTTTAATCTTAAATCTAGTCATTCTCATATTGTATCACATTGGTATTTATCTTTCTTGATATTGTTATTTGTTATGTACTGTAATAATTGGAGCATGAATGGATGCATCTTTATTGACTAAGACTAATATGTTATGTACTGTAATTAGAGCATGAATGCATGCATGCATCTCTATTGACTAATATGTTATGTACTGTAGAATTAATTAGAGAATGCATGAATCTTTATTGATTTTTATGTTACTGTATTTAGAACACGCATGCTTGGAATAAATATTTTTTCATTAAAATGTTTGTTTTATGTTGTTCTTGCATCACCTTAGAATTAGCTTGGAAGTTAGTTTAGGGCCTGGTCACATACGATTGGGGTTTGATTTATTTCACTTACTACATATACCATACGAATTATATAGATATACTATGCGAGTAAGTGAAGTGAAGTAAAGCAAAGGAGGAGTGTGGCCAGGCCCTACGTGAAGTGAAGTGAAGTAAATCGGTCAAACCCCAATCGTATGTGACCAGTCCCTTAGGGTCTGGAAGTAGAGCCTAGAGTATAGTGTTATAATTTCTCTGGAAGTAGAAATTATAAAAGTAATCAGTATACTTCCGTCTTAACTCAATTGGTTCTGTCCTCAGAGGCTCAAAACGGCTCAAATCTGCTGATATAATCATTTATGGAAGAATAATGATGTTTACAAACTGTGCTCAATAAATGACATGATTAGGCCTACGACTGGTGATATTTCTGATATTGATTAAAGATATTTGCCACTTGCATTTTTATTAATAAGATTGATTAAAGAGATTTTCCCAACACTAATGATATTAGCACTTTGAGCTTTCTTATCCAGACAATCTAGACCTAATTGATAAGAAAAAAATATTAGGCTGACTCTACATTATTAGAGTCAGCTATGACATTTAGACTAGTGAAAAATATATCAAGAGAAATTGCATTTCTTTGATTACGGCCATCTTCTTCTTCTTCTTCTTCTTCTTCTTCTTCTTCTTCTTCTTCTTCTTCTCTTCTTCTTCTTCTTCTTCTTCTTCTTCTTCTTCTTCTTCTTCTTCTTCTCTTCTTCTTCTTCTTCTTCTTCTTCTTCTTCTTCTTCTTCTTCTTCTTCTTCTTCTTCTTCTTCTTCTTCTTCTTCTTCTTCTTCTTCTTCTTCTTCTTCTTCTTCTTCTTCTTCTTCTTCTTCTTCTTCTTCTTCTTCTTCTTCTTCTTCTTCTTCTTCTTCTTCTTCTTCTTCTTCTTCTTCTTCTTCTTCTTCTTCTTCTTCTTCTTCTTCTTCTTCTTCTTCTTCTTCTTCTTCTTCTTCTTCTTCTTCTTCTTCTTCTTTCTTCTTCTTCTTATTCTTCTTCTTCTTCTTCTTCTCCTCCTCCTCCTCCTCCTCCTCCTCTTCTTCTTCTTCTCCTCCTCCTCCTCCTCCTTCTTCTCCTCCTTCTCCTCCTCCTTCTTCCTCCTTCTTCTTCTTCTTCTTCTTCTTCTTCTTCTTCTTCTTCTTCTCCTTCTTCTTCTTCCTAGTAGTAGTTCAGAGGGCCAGTGACCTTGACCTAGATAGTGTCTGTGGTGACACCATTCCAGTGCCAAAAATTGAATTGTCAAATAGCAACCTCTTACAAAGCAGTTGTAAGCAGAAGCAGTTTAAGATCTAACAGCTTCCTGTTCTCATAATCCAATGTCAGAGTTCATTGTTATCACTTTCCTTGTTCACTTTTCTTCATTCCATACAGGCCTACTCTGGAATTTATGCTAGTTAGCTTGTTACAGTATTTTGCACTATTTTCGACAACTTTTCCTCATACGTGAATCAGATTATTTTGGCTTAGAATGGCTTCAAAGATGATATAAAATGTACTCTTTTATAAATGCTTCTTGAGTGTCTCTGAACAGACCATTTGAGTCTAAAGCGCGGATCTGACAGTACCTACCTTCAACAATATCCATTTATATAAAAAGTGATACTCATCAACTTTAAAACAGTCTGGTAAATCAAATTCCAAAGAAGGTTTTATACTTTTCAATTCCTCTAGTCAACTTTTGTAAAAGTGCTACATATCTACAGTCTTGCAACTTCCATTATCTACTTCATCAACTTCCATTAAATTAAGTGTTAGATTACATAATCAACTCCTCTAGAGTCTTCCATATTATTTTCCCATAAAACGTGTTACATATGAACTACCGTTCTTCAGTCTTATATATTATTGGAATTTTGTTCAAGTCTTTTAAAGAATCGAAGCTTTGTTTTGAAAACAATACAAGAGTGGCAATACTGGAAAAAATAAATTTGAGTTTTGAGTTTTTTAGAACTGATTTAAGTTATATCTGGAAGAGTCCTTCAATGTTACTGTATGGACGATAAAAACGCATAGTTTCTAAATACACTGAAGTAAATGGACGCTTTTATAAAAAATATTAAAAAAAAACGTTGGAGCATAAAATCTTTCATTATTTGCTCATATGTAGGCCTATTTAGTTACTGGGTTTTTATCGTCCGTCCAAAAACGCATCCATAAAATGACCCTTCTACAATGAGAGTTAAATGATAAAAAACCATACGATAAAAAAATGAGAGTCTTAATACATATCAATATGATAATAATTCACACAAGTCTATCAAAATAATATTCAATAACTTAATCAGAACTATTAACTTGAATGATTTTCGCTCTACTAATTATTATGAATTTGATATCAGTTGAGAAATTGCAATATTTCATTATTAGGATACTTAATTTTTTTAAATTAATATTTCTTTGCTTAAAACGTGTAAATTGTTTACCGGTCTGATGTCACTCATATTTTATAGGCTCGTTCCATACATTAACCTATTTGCCATTGTATAAAGCTCATTGTCAATTTTAGATCACCTGAACAAATAACAGTCATGAATATTGATGGGAAACAATTCAGCCCACAATTAATTTTATTACCTCATGATTATAACACTGTAGTGTTATTGAGCACAGTAGTGTTTACTGATGTGGAAAATTAGGTTCGTCATTTTTGCAGTGTTCATTTAATTTTCTGTGAATTCATTATTCCATTCATTTCATAAAATTATCATTTCAATTATTTCATTCCATTTATTTTATATTCTCACTCATTTAATTTCAAGAAAATTTTTAGAACAAATATTGATGTTGTGGAATCATAATTATTGTCAAACTCCACTTTAACACATACAATGTTTACAACAGTGGAGTTGACAATTAAAAAAAAAACTATTTTTCTTTAATTTCACTAAACCAGTCATGCTTTTAGCATTGTTAATAAATCATTATTTTTTCAGTTTTGTTTTATATTCGTAACTTTGCCCGCAAATTAATTTTGTCTGCTTACCTCTAAAATTTTATAACGCTCCGTTAGACATTTTCAGTTTAGTTGTTATTTATTGAAGTTTGTCAATTAATCAAACAGATAATGTAATGTATCAAAATTATGCTAGATTTTTTGTAGATGATATCCTGCCTTTGCATAGATAGCCTTTAATTCGCTTCAGTTTGAAATTATTTGAAAAATTTGGATGCTTTTATAAAAATATAAAAACAATGTTTTTCCTCGGAATTGAAAACGTTTCTTACACTCTCAGTAGTGACTCTTCAGAATCTATAAATATATTTTCTTCTCTTTTGAAGCTAAGCATTATCTTGAAAGATTCAAGACTAACCAAGTATGATACAGTTCTTCAATTTTTTTCACAATGTTACTAGTAGGCCTAGACTTAGTACCGGAATCAATACCTGAATACATGCCATATTTTTTATTACTCCTTGAGAATAAATTTTGAATTCATTCCTAGATCTCAGATGAAGGACCAAACAAAAAATATATGTTTTCTTCTTTTGCAGCAAAGCATTATCTCAAGAGATTCAAGGCTAACTTAGTATGATACAGTCCTTCAGTTTTTTAACAATGTTGCTAATATACTCAGTATCGGGGACTATACCTGACGATTTGGGAGGATATCAGAAGATCTACGAAAGTATGGCAAGTTTCAAAGGCGAAACGTACAGCTTTGTGATGAACTTTCTAATGAGTGGCGTCCATTCCAGTGATAATGTTAATGCTCTTGGTGAATTTGGGGTTGGACTCGCCAATTGTGTTTATGATTTGAAGTTGTTTCAAAAAGCTTATCAAAAGAGAGAGACTTGGGCGTTGAAAAGTAAGTAACGTTTGATCATCATTCTATATTCTATGTATTAATGTACATGAATATATAAGTGAAATCAAGCTTTCAGTGCTCTATAATAGATCTCTCAATAAGAGATCTATTGAGAATCTGTATTATTTTTAGATTAAGAAAGTTGTGCTGAAGAAATTCCTCATCGGTCAAAGGCTAAATTGCAATAGAATATTCACCAAATTTCCCAAACCATTGGGAAAATTGGATAGAATTTGGTGAGGCGAAACACCAAAGAGGGTCTCTTCGCCAAAAAAGCCATATGATAAGCATGATAATTAAATTTATCAATGAAAAGTTACATGGACATAACCTCTGGACAAATTAGGGATTGAAACAGTTTTGGGTGAATGCCTGTTGCTTATTCCCACCCGTGGTGTGTGTATTGTGAATTAATGAAATAGATAAATAATGATAGCAATAGAATAATGGAAAATTAATATGAATATATCGATAAAATTATTCAAAATTAGAGATACATCACTTGTATAAAACCCAACAATTGGAGTGGTCCGTAGCTGAGGGCGATAAGCGCCTGTCTGATAATCCATAGGTTCCAAGATCGAATACAGTTGCCGGAACGGATTTTGACAGAAACGGCCACTCCCGTCTTTCGGAGGAGACGAAAAGCCGTCGGTCCCGACTGCCTAAAAACAGTCGTCATCTCTCATCATCACCCCTATCATTACCCACGCACAAGCCTAGAGCTCATGTGGGCATCACCCTCAAAAAAAATTCTAGCCATTATATGGAAGAATATCCACACATTTCTAGCTTTAAAAATAGTGACCTAAGGAGTAAACTGGAAGTGCCTGCTTTCAGGTGCTATTAAGGCCTTTTGAACATTAATATTTGATTTATTCATTGATAGAATCACAAAATCATGGTAATATTATTATAATATGGGAGAGAAGTATTGTTGTTCTATTGAACGCTTCGAATAGCTTCTCAATTTTTATTTTATTAATTTTTTAATGAAAAGCTATATTATAATCAATATTGTGCTAATTTCTGTTGAATTTTCTTCAGTGCTGGATGCCTCAACCCAGTTGCAGTCGGGTTTCCTGCAAGGCAACACCGTTGATTTGGGAAATTTCGACCAGTGCCTTGCAATAAACAATCGCAAGAACAACATTACCGGCCAGCACTGCTTCATCTACTACGAGGTGATGATTTTACAAAATGATGAATCAATAGAGCATTCAAATTTAAATAGAACTTCCAATCATCCTCCTCCGCCTCCTCCTCCTCCGCCTTTTTCCACATCCTCCTCCTCCTTCTACTCCATCTCCTTCATCCTCTTTTCATCCTTCATCCTTTTCATCCTTCTTCTTCTTCTTTTTCTTCTTCCTAGTAGTTCAGAGCGCCAGTGAACTTGACCTAGATAGTGTCTGTGGTGACACCATTCCAGTGCCAAAAATTGAATTGTCAAATAACAACCTCCCACAAAGGCAGCATGCAGTTTAAGATCTAACAGCTTCCTGTTCTCATAATCCAATGTCAGAGTTCATTGTTGTTACTTTCCTTGTTCACTTTTCTCCATTTCATATATAGGCCTACTCTGGAATTTATGCTAGTTAGCTTGTTACAATATTTTGCACTATTCTCGACAACTTTTCCTCATACGTGAATCAGATTATTTCGGCATAGAATGGCTTCAAAGATGATATAAAAGGTATTCTTTTATAAATGCTTCTTGAGTGTCTCTGAGCAGACCATTTGAGTCTAAAGCCTGGATCTGATAGTACCTACTCTCAACAATATAAATTTCTATAAAAAGTGATACTCATCAACTTTTAAACAGTCTTGTAAATCAAATTCCAAAGAAGGTGTAATACATTTCAATTATTCCTCTAGTCAACTTTTATAAAAGTGCTACATATCTACAGTCTTGCACATCAACTTCCATTAAATTAAGTGTTAGATTACATAAACAACTCCTCTATAGAGTCTTCCATATTATTTTCCCATAAAACGTGAAAAATACCTACTACTTCAGTCTTGTATATTATTTTTTATAAAAAGTAAATATTTTGAAATGTAAGTAAAATTTGAATTTAAAAGTGTTACATGTGAATTCTAAAACCTTCTTCTTCTTCTTCTTCTTCTTCTTCTTCTTCTTCTTCTTCTTCTTCTTCTTCTTCTTCTTCTTCTTCTTCTTCTTCTTCTTCTTCTTCTTCTTCTTCTTCTTCTTCTTCTTCTTCTTCTTCTTCTTCTTCTTCTTCTTCTTCTTCTTCTTCTTCTTCTTCTTCTTCTTCTTCTTCTTCTTCTTCTTCTTCTTCTTCTTCTTCTTCTTCTTCTTCTTCTTCTTCTTCTTCTTCTTCTTCTTCTTTTTCCTCCTCCTCCTCCTCCTTTTCCTCATCCTCCTCCCCTACTCCATCACCTTCATCCTCTTTTCCTTCTTCTCCATCTTTTTTTTCTTCTTCTTCTTCTCCGTTCTTCTTCTTCTACTTCTTCTCTTCTTCTTCTTCTTCTTCTTCTCCTCCTTCTCCTCCTCCTCCTCCTCCTCCTTTCCTCCTCCTCCTTTTTTATTCTTCTTCTTCTTCTTCTTCTTCTCCTTCTGTCTTCTCCTTCTTCTCCTTGTTTTGCATCTTCTTCTCGATCTTCTTCTTCTTCTTCACTACCTCCTCCTCTTCTTCTACCTCCTCTTCCCTTCTTCTCCTGCTTTTTCTTCTTCTTCTTCTTCTTCTTCTCTTCTCCTTCTCCTTCTTCTTCTCCTCCTCCTCCTCCCACCTCCTTTTCCTCCTCCACCTTCTTTTTCTTCTTCTTCTTCTTCCTTCTCCTTCTTCTCCTTGTTTTGCATCTTCTTCTCAATCTTCTTCTTCACTACCTCCTCCTCTTCTTCTCTACCCCCTTCTCCTCCCCCTTCGTTCTTCTTCTCCTTTTTCTTCTTCTGCTTCTCCTTGTTTTACATCTTCTCCTTTTTCTCCATATTCTCCTTGATTGTGAAATGAGTATGTTATACTGTGCTATTTTGGAATAAAGATGATTTGATTTTTGATTTCGCAGGTTGATGAAGCCGGAAGTTTGCCAACTGTGACGGATCTGCAGCACGTTTTGAGCGGCATTTGTGTGCCGTCAAGTTGTTCTCACATGAATCTCATTCATTTGCTAATGAGATCGTCGATGGTGAATAAAGGAACAGGACTGGAGCCTGTTATAAGTCGGTGTCAAACTAGGGAAAGCAGCAATCCTCGTGTGGGATTTTTGGAGGCTGTTGTTTTGTGAGTTGGGCCTTTTTTCCAGAGGGTGATGCCCACATAAGATGAAGACTTGTGCTTTTAATGGGAGGGTGATTATAAGATATAACTCAGATTCATTCAATTTGACGCTTGGCATTGGATAGATGGATAGATAGAGAGGCATTATTTCTTTGTTATCATACCCTACGGTCATCAGCAACGTCAAGAAACAATATCTCTCTATATATCCATCTATCTGATGCCAAGCGTCAAATTACAAGCGTCAAAATACAATTAAATTTTATTTTTAATTGTAAAATTTATTTGTTTATTTTTCCAAGTTGACCACGAATACTGGATAATGTGGTCAACTGTAGTTTCTGCTTTTCAAATGACATTTTTTGTATGATTTTGTTCTTTTAAAGGAATAAAGTTCATTATTTCATTTCATATTCAATTGGATGAATCTCACTGTATCTATCATCTTCATCAATATCCCTTGTTCTTATTCAGCCGCCTTGCTCCAGTACCAGTATTATGATTTAGTCAATGCACAACTGGTGTGAGGATTGGCAGTACTGGGGAATACACACTCACACTCATCTGAGTGTACCTACTATTTGCCTTTGCCAGTGTTAGTTTCCATCATTATTCATGCTTTTAAAACAATGTCAAATGTAGAGAGTCTATTTTTAATGTTAGAAAAGTTATTTACATGAAAAATAACTAAAAATCATATTTTTCATAACATTAAAAATAGTCTCTCTACTTTAAATATTACTTAAAAAGCATAAAATGATGAAAACTTAATCTGGGAAAAGGCAAAGTAGGTTGGCTATAAGGAGTGTATTATTCAACATAACATATTATTTGTGAATCATTTCAATTCAAATCTAATGGGAATTGGCAAAAGTATGGCAGATTTTTTCGAGGTAACCAATCAAAATTGTGACAATCAAAATGGCCTTGTACTCTGTACTTGTGACCAGTGAGTCACTTGAAACGTGTAAATTCAAGATTTTATCTCTGATTTCAGATCGAGCTTCGGTGTTTTGGGAGCTCTTGTACTGATTGGAACTGTACTCGATATTTATTTGAGGTATAATCAGAGCAGACCGAGTAAACCTCAGATGCCTCTACTAGAGCTGGAGAGTAGCAGAGAATTTAAAGCAGGTGAATAATTAATAATAAATTATATTTTATAAAATTATAATTAATAATATATAAATAATAATTTATTTTTAATTACAATACACTTAGTAAAATTATTACCGTGAACTTGAGAGATTGAGTGTTTCCTGTATATTTCAATGTGGAGGGACTTTTTGACCACCCTGCATTATTCATTATAATTCTCTGAATTTGGACTGTTTGTATATAAATTGGAAGAGGAACAGTTTTGGGCATAGGCCTGTTGTACTCTCCTATGATGTTTATGATGTTGTACTCTCCTGTTCTATGTAAATTATTGAATAAATGATTGATTGATTGATTTACTAATTATACCATTTTGGCATATTACTCTGGCTTTCAACTTTTCACTCGAATGACATTCAATATCTCATCAACATCTCTCACTCAATTCTTGGTCTTTTTTCAGGTAAACATGAGAAATACGAGAGAGGTCTCCTGGCTTTCTCATTTTTAACGAATTTCAAAGAACTGCTTCAACTTGACACGGCTGATAAGTCGATAAAATGATACGTTCTTCAAACATACCTAGATCGATTTATCAGATAGATTTACATATTAATCGACCTTTTACAAATCTAAACTGAGGTAGAAGGCCGTGAAAAGCTCAAATTATCATGAAAATGCACCGAACATTTGAAACTGCCTCCACACTAACACCACACAGCTACGACCTCCGAGTTTCTTTCTCCACTCAGAGATAGCGCTACTGTTCTGTCACTTGATATCTGTGATATTAATTTGCGGCTTTCAAATTGAGAAAGTGGTGATAAGCGTCATCTTTTTAGAAGAAATCGCTCGTTAAATCAATTAAGCAATTATTTAGATTTTCTATACGGAGTCATAAAGAAATAATTGAACCGAACTCGAATCTCAATTCGAGAAATAAGGCTCTGGGAGAACGTTTTTGGATAGGATAGGCCTGCAGCTTCAGTGCTTGTTCTTCAGTTTCACCAAAGACAATAAAATTTATTAGAATAATTAGTTTGATAGTTTCCTATCGTCTTTGGTTCCATTAAAACGGTGTTGTAAAATTACAATATTTTAAAATGAATTTATAAAATACGTTATTAAGAGTGTAATTGCACTAATTGCAACAATTATTATTATTATTATTGTTTGGATTCCTAAAAGTTAATTTGGTTTGGTGTTTTATATAATAATATAGTTAATAGTAGGTAGTCTTTATTCCTTGTACCCTCTTTTCTACTAACTATCAGTGAGTACATTTCATTTTCTAAGATAGTACAGTAATGTTTTAAGTTGGTAATTTTGAACAGGTGAAAAAAAGAGATGTATCCACATCAAGTAAAAAAGAAACTAAATCTACCTTAGAAAGGTTTCTATTGTGTTGTTAACATTACGAAGAAAATGAGATTTAACTGCAATCAGTAATAATCTAGCAAAACTAAAGTTGGAAAGGCTAATCAGTACGGTACCTACTAGTTGAATCTGAAATCATAAATAACCCCTGGAAGGAATTTGTTGAATACGGTAAACAGAAATTGCGCAATACCGTTAAGATTAACATTGAATACCAACATTCTTTCTCCTCTCCCCTTCAGACTTCTGGGGTCATCATTTCAGATTCAACCAGTAATATCATTATTTTCGAGAAATGAGGAACCAGCAACCAATGAGGTCTTCCAAAGTTTCTACCTCTTCAAAAATACTTTTTAAGGGTTTGGAAGCTTCTTATCTGAGAAAAATATAACTCAGATTTCAAGGGTTCTAATAATATGTTTATTTTAAACGCTTCGTTACTTTTATAACGTTTTCTAGAACTACTCTCGTTTTATCACAAATACCGTAAGGCATCAACCACACGATGACAAGAGTATGAATGCATTATTTGATGACAAGTTCTATGACATTTGCAATTAAATAGGAATCTTATTCCCATGTTGTCATTGTATGCATGCACACTTGTCATCGTGTGGCCGCCACATAACGTATATTATAGGCTAAATCTGTAATCACACAAAACGAGTCTTCTCTCTTTGTAGTAGATTTTTCTGTTTTGTTTCCAATGCTTATACAATTTTATTATAATACTGAACACAAGTCACTTGTATCACACTTCAGTGTTGTTTGAGTGATTATCGTAGATGTCTTTCCAGAAATTCATTCTGTGTTGAAAGAACAGACGGTGCCTCACTTCCAGATCGTTGCCTATATAAAGATACCGCTCCCTGCTGGGATGGTGCGGGTCCCATAGCGAGAAACCTGATCCGTTTGGATTCCTAAAAAATATAAAAATGAAAAGATATATTATATTAGATTAAACAACAATACAAATTCGAAAAATCTATTCATTGTTCATTGTACCGCGGTGAAATAATTTGTGCACAGAGAGAAAAAGAGAAAGATAGAGAGTGAGAAGGAGAAAAAGATGAAGGAGAAGGAGGATAAGAAGGGAAAGAATAAGAATGAGAAGAAGGATATGAAGAAAGAGGAAGAGAAGAAGATGGAAAAGAAGAAGAAGAAGAAGATGGAAAGAAGAAGAAGAAGAAGAAGAAGAAGAAGAAGAAGAAGAAAGAAGAAGAAGAAGAAGAAGAAGAAGAAGAAGAAAGAAGAAGAAGAAGAAGAAGAAGAAGAAGAAGAAGAAGAAGAAGAAGAAGAAGAAGAAGAAGAAGAAGAAGAAGAAGAATGAGAAGAAGGAAAAGAAGAAGAATGAGGAGAAGACGGAAATGAAGATGGAGAAGAAGAAGAATGAGAAGAAGACGGAGATGAAGATGGAGAAGAAGAGAAAGAAGGAGGAGAAGAAAGAGCATAAGAAGGAGAAGAAGAAAAATAATAACGAGAAGATTGAAAGGAAAGAGAAGAAGGATAGGAGGAGGATTGGAAACTATTTCATGTAGTTTTGCCGTTTAATAGTCGTAGTTTTGTGCGACCTGGGATGTCCTAGTAGTCATAATAAATGCAATGATCGCACTGCAGAGACCATCATTATTAAAAAATTGAAAATAAAAATTAATTATTGAGTTTAATCGAATCATTACTATTGTCATAAATACATGCCAATAAATGCTATATGATTATTGCAAAACCATTAAACTCTATAATTTTATTATTATAGAATTGGAAATTAATCAATAAGATAGCAAACATAAATTTACCCTGTTTTGGCGAAATTAGTCCACAACATCGTAAGTCTATCAATAGTTTTTCTATCCATTGAACTGCTTACAATCTCTTGTTCCCAGCCCTGTATTGCGACTGGAAATAGGTAAGCTATATCGTCGTAATGACTTACACCTGAAATATTAAAATTATATAGAAACGTAACATTTTAAAAATTGATTTCATTCACAAAATAAATAATAATTATTATACTTGTGTACAATAAAACATTATCAGTTAACAGTAAATATTCCTTACAAAAACAGAAGTCTGATATAATATAATTGAAGAATATAATTTAAAGAATTATATTTATTTTGAAGATGGATTTCATGTTTCTTGAGGAGTTTGCGTCCCAGAAATTATAGTGAACAAAATAAGTTAATTTTATTTTTATTGTTAAATTTTAAAATTTGTAAAATACAGGAGTTTCCTATGCTGGGCGATGCCAAGATATTTCATTTGTTTTTGTGAAATATGTCATTATTTCAAATTTATATACTGTATTATCTCCACTGTTTTTACTAATTTTGTATTTCGGTTGTTGTGGATCCATTCTTTTCTCACTTGATCAAATTATAAACACTAAATTGACTTAGAAAGTAAAATTATACTCACAAATTATGTGTTGATGCACATTTCGCGGTGCTGTGCCGCATCGTCGGAACACGTGTACAAACAGGTGAACTAGATTCATCCCTAGAATTTGTGAGTATCTTGCTTTCTAAGTGAATTTAGTGTTTATAATTTTTGTATTTGTTTTTTTTTACAATAAAGATTAAAATGAATATTATGTTTCAGCCTATAATCTATTTTGTTATGGATGATTATCACAATTCCTTCTTTCACTACTACACAGAAAATCAATAAATGAATTGGATGAATCTTCTGTAAAAGAACTTTCTGTAACTTTCATAGAACTTTCTGTAAAAATATGCTTTCCTGTATACCTTATTCTTGAACTTTCTGTAAACACTTTACCTGAAATATTGGCGACATTAGGCAGAGCTGCTATTGTTAAAGCCTTGGCCAGTCCCCTGCTGCCTTCGAAAGCGAATTCATAGCAGTAAACAGGCTCCGGAGATTTTTTGATCATATTCATCATTGATCTGTAGATGGGAGCTACAAAGTAAATGTCGCCCATGAGCTGTAATTATATCAAACAATTCTAATGAGTTAAAAAAAAACATATTTAAATTAAAAATACTGTGAGAAGAAACTGAAATAAATGGATGAACTACCCAATAGAATCTGATTCGAAACAAGATTGAAGAGAAAGCCCCCAATGAAGTGACGTTTAAGGAGAAAAACTTATTCAATTACATTTTCCCGAATAAAATCTTCAAACCAAAATAATAAAATATTGGAGGCCACTTGGATAGGAATACAGAGAGTATATAGTCACTATATAGTAACTATATATCAACATGACTCCATCGTAGTTTTGGGCTTGAGCCTGTTGGATGAGTGTTGGAGCCATTTTGGGATCAATAGTATATTTCTAAAGAAATGAATAAATAGTTATGCAGCTTTATAATGAACAGGTTTATATGATATGCACAAGATACAAGCATTTTATGGGCATCGAATGTGACAGGTGATTTTTTCTCAATACTTGGAACTTGTAATTAATTATTCTCTAATATTCCATGATCATTTGGTGTCCTTCATACAGTGGCTGAGTTCTTATACAATCTCTAAATTGTAAAAATCAGTTATTACATTACTTATTGTCAGTCTCTGCAGATAGACAATACTTGACGGGATGATGAGGAGGAATACCGTAGCACCATATTCATGATATTCGTTAGAATAAAAGTTTCCAGAATGAGAAAAATAGACAGCATCATTAATCCTTACAAGAAACATGAAAATTTTTAAATGAAAATTGAAATCATATTTTATAGTTCAAATAGCAATCCACTGATGTATATGGTATAATTTAATTAACTTACTTATTTGACAATAGTTTGTTTTACAATAGGCTCAATATTGTTTTTTTGACAATAGGCTTTAAGCCTATTGAAACAAAACTCATTGAACAAATGTAATTAATACAAATAATCTTGCTGCTAAAGAGACAAATAAAAAAAAAATGGTACCTATAATAAATGCAATATTATAATAGTCATAAATTTGAAGAAGAGAAGAAAAATATTTAAAATAAATATCATAATGTTGATGATAAGAAGAGAACAGAGAAGATATGTAAATAAAAAAAGAAGAAAAGAAAAGAGAATGATAAGAGAAAAACCCCTGATGATTCAATCATCGATACATTATTTTTATTATTCATTTATTTAGCGTATGGTTTTTAATAGTGGGGAGACCCGAGTAGGGTTGTTCCACTTCACCAACATAACCAATTATCCCTTGATAGGGAACATGGTGAAAGTTTGTTTTCACTCAGAAAACAGACATCAGCATTTAAAAAAAAAGTATTTTTCTGATTTTATAAAGTCCGAAAAATATATAACACTAAAATACAGCACAGAACACCCATTGATGATGGAGTAATTAATTTGTCGCAAAGGTATTTCTTTAATAAGTAAAGATATAGGAGGGATTTAAATGAATTAATAGAAGGAACTAGAACAATATGAAATGCCAGTGAGTAGATGTGAAGTGGAGAATGTTAGGCCTAGTAGTATTTTTTTAATTTGGCGGATGGCGAATGACTTTCATTTAACTTCTCCATGATAACGGGTGGTGATCTGTTGATTTCTTTTCTATGTTTATCTATACTATGTTTTTCTATATTATGTTTTACATCTCAACAGTATTTATTTGAAAAAAATCTACATAACATCAACCCTTACCATAGAAACGATTAATGAAATTCATTTTCCACCTGCTCACTTGAAAAAATAGTACTATATTGGCTAATGACTAATACCTATACATATATCTGGTAGTACGGTAAATATTCTGTTAACTGTAAATTCATAATAATTATTACAAGAATCTCAACAAATGACCTGGGAAATTTTGAGAAGAGTAACTAATCATTTTGAAAAGCTATAAATTGAAAAACAACTCTCACATCAACATAGTTCTCCAAACTATCCCAAGACAGTTGTCCGCCTCTGAAATAGAATCGTTTTATTTTGTCGGTAACTTCTTTGAACTTTGTCGAATTCGGTGTCAGATTTAGAATGTCGGGCACCACTCGTTGAAAATTCTTGTCCACTGTTTCCAGAACCTCGGGGGTTGCATTTTTGCCTGTAGAGCAATAAAAACATACCGTATTAAAACTCTGAATGATAATAACTTCAAATTGAAATTGTTTTGAGAAATCATGTTGAAATTATCAATATTCTACTATACTGTATATTGAACACTTGTTATAGATCTGCAGGACCATGATTTTGTGTTACACTTATTTATTTAACACTTAACTCATTTAACACTTAACCACGGATGACTACAACTGAAGTCGAACGTGACTTATAACACATCTTCTATAATCACATACTTTGTTAAGATGTGTTAAGTGTAACACAAAACCATGGTCATATGAATCAATAAAATGTTGAATATAGAGAAATTGACAATTATTTCAATAAGTTTTACCAATAATATAGATGGAGAGGTTCCACAACATCAACATTATTTTGTAATGCAAAGTTTATTCTTCATTTTTACCCCTTTAAATGTACCGAACCTATTTATTTTTAAATACAAACGAAACTTGCAAATTTAGTAGGAGACACTTAACTTTCTTTTAGCACAAACCGCAAACCTTAATTGGGCCCAATATAACGGTCTTAGTGGATGTCATTAGTTTTGCAAAACTCTTTTAATAAATGAGGAGAATATATTTATTTGTGCATCTAGGGACTAAAGTGCAACTTTTTCTCCCTGAGGGATTCTGTTGTTGTTGCCCGAGGGCGTACGATTTTCGAGGGAGAAAAGTACTTTAGTTCCGTGATGCACACAATATTTTTCCTCCACCTTCATTAACAAGCTACGTATGGAAATAATATTTATCTTATACACAATGAATAAATCTTTCATTAGATAACTTATCAAAGACTAGTATAGCAGGCCTCCATTTATTCGCTTTTTCTCTCATGATTATTATTGACAATTGAATAATCGAGATATTTAACGGTAGTTCTTTTCTTGCATTCCAAAAAAATGACTCACCCAGCAAAACCATGATTCCTTCTCGACTATTCACTCCAACAATTGTTGGCACTTTCATGAAACGTCCACTTTTTAATAACAGATCAGGATGTTCGGTTATAAAATTGGTCCCTGTTCCAGTTAGCTCAGTGCTCGGTATGAAAGGGAAATAGAAACCTCTGTCCATGTCCTAGAAAAATTAATAAATTTAAATTTTTAGAATATATAAGAATAGAATAAGTAAAATGGGTTTTTTTTAAATGGAAGAAAAACATCCTTTGATACGGAGTGATAAGTTGAAAAATACTTGATTAATTCATTTCATTTAATCTGTATATGGACTTTCTGTAAGTTATGAATATTCATTCTGTATATTGTTTTTGTATAATGTAAATATAAATAAATTAATGATTAATAATAATTTATTCATTGATATAAACACAAAAATTAAAGTACACTGAATTAAATAAAACAGTCAACAATAAGAATTGAAAGAGATGGATGAATGAATGAATGACTTCTTTATTTTACAGACGTGGTGAAGTTTGGACAATGATGTCCACTCCACCACTTAACTCCAACAATTGAGGAGAACAATTTTTTAAATAGAAAATATCTCAGCCTAAGGCTTCAAGTAATATTCCTGCTATCATGCAGGAAACTGTGACTATTCTAATAATCAGCATTGAGAGAAGTCAGCATTGTTAAAGCTTTTTTAAAGTTATTAGAGTACAGTATGGTATAAAGTTGAATACCGTAAGACAATTTTAAAATTAGTTCATATCTCTAAAGTAATGAACTTGGTTTGAGTTCAAGCAATTATCAATGGATAAGTATTCTACTGTATTTGGAGTTTTCTAAAGGTTCCTTCAATAAAACGACCATTAGTTCTTATTCTTGTTTTTGAGTTGACTTGATTCTTTATTTAGCCTAGTTGATATTTCTGCCATAAAGCTTGTTGAATGTCATTGTAGATTAGCCTATTAAAGAGTCGAATAAGTCATGCCATATGTATAATTATTTCAACTGAGAAGGTTATTTTCCAAATTTCTAATCTTTGGGAAATACCGTAATATATAATTTACTTTTCTTACAAATCATTTCCCCACACTACCTCAGTTTTCATTAACTCAGACTGAGTCACGGTGAGTAATTAGTATAATTATTAAAACTGAGAAAGTTATTTTCAAAATTAATCTTTTGGAAATACCGTAATATATAATTTACTCTAAATCAAATAACTTTTCTTACAAATCATTTCTCCACACTACCTCAGTTTTCATCAACTCAGACTGAGTCACGGTGAGTTGATAGCTTGACACATTTCTGAGTACTTGCACCAACTTGCTGGGATCGGTTGAGTTTAATTTGAGGTGATTCGCCAGTTGATAGGCTCTTTCCAGTGGATCTCTGACGAACGTCCAAGGACAATAGACACTCCCACTCTGCATAATGACTCTATGGAAGAGACCTGTGGGGAAATAAACTGGATTAATTACAGTAAACTGTGAAAACTGAAATATTTTCAAAATTAAATTTAAGAAATATAACAGCGAGGATAGATCCGTCTCGGTTGTTACACCATTAAGAGTCTCTGATTCTCTCTTATAGACTACCTAGATATATATTTATATTATATATTTATACTCTCTTATATTACTCTCTTTTAGGTTACATGGATTCTCTCTTAGTAGACTACATACAACATGTAGCATACTTACAACACAAGATTACTAGACAGATTTTATACACAAGATATTAGACAGATTACTATTTGTCTAGTAATCTTGCTTACAACATATTGCAACATCAACTTACTTACATACATCAACTGTAGGTTTATTCATCTCTCACGCTCCTGCTACACTTTTTATAAGGGTGACCGCTTGAGGCTTTCTCCACTGTAATCAATGAGAACCAAAAATCACTTCCCGGTAGTTTGAAACCCACCTAGAGCTGTAGATACATTCATCTCTCATCATCATCCTTTCCATTATCCACGTTTAAGCCTTATGTTTTGCTTAATCTGGGCATCACTGCAGCCAAAAAAAAAGCTTGGACGAAATTAAAAAATAAAAATAATGAAATAATACCTGTGGATAAGCCAGACATCATATGCAGCTGGATAGAGCTGGCTCCTGCGCTTTCTCCGAAGAGAGTTACTGAGTTTGGATCACCGCCGAATGATTGGATATTCTTCTGCACCCATTTCAGTACAAGCACCTGGTCTTTCAAGCCTGCGTTACCGGGGACATCTTTGTTCCTCAAATTCAAGAAACCTGTACAAGAATATAGAATTTTTCAATTATTTGAGTTCATTCATGAAAGTATTCATCCATCAACTAATCAAGTATTTTGTACATTCTCTTGTAAATGATGAGAATTGTTCATATATAAATTGAACCACTTTTTCGTTTAAACGTTCGTTCGTTTATTCATTTATCATCATCCAACATCTAAATTAATTTAAGCCAATTGTATTTTATATAATTTTCTATAATATTGTATTTTAGCCTATCTATATTTTGTATTGTTTTTTTTTAAATGTTATGCGAATAAATAAAATGAATAATGCTGTACCGGTAATGATAATTGTTGTATTTTACAAAATACAAACAATTATCATTGTACAAAATTCAAAAAATTATCTGATGATGGCCTACACCAGGTTGAAACGATCGTAGCTACGTAAGTGAAAAGTTATTTCTACTTAAAAGTATTTTTAAAAAAAGTGTTATTCACCAGTAGAAAAACGTAGCATGGATACACAACTCAATAAAAAATTATCATTACAGCATTATTCATTTCATTTATTTGCATTCCATTTCCAAAAAACAATACAAAATATAGATAGGCTAAAATACAAAAAGGAGACAGTAGTTAGGTAGCTTTATTGAAAAATCGTGTTGAGGCACCATCACGCTAAAAAAGGAAGAAAAGTCTTGAGCAGAGCAAAAATATACAATAAACCTTAGATTCGTTTAAAAGTGTACATGAAAAATAAGAGTACTTCACTTCCTTTACTTATTTTTTCTATTGTTTACGTACCAAAAGCACCCAGTCTATAGTTGAAAGTGACCAGAACAATGTTATGATCAATTAGAAAATCCGGACCATAGATGGATCCACTCCCACTGCCAAAAACGAATCCGCCTCCATGGATCCATACCATGACAGCTTTCAATTTTGGTGGATGACTGGCATTCTGAAAACAATATCTAATTTTTGAAATTCATAAAAGTTTCTTCAAAAATTCATTACATTTTTATAAATTTAGAGAAATTGTTGAATGATTGATTCTCTATGTAGTGGAGTTGATGTAGTGGTAGAAATAAACTAAATTATCGAATTAAATAAGCCAAAACCAATCAATTCCCAAAATCCATAAAAGTTCTTTACAAAAACCTCAACATGTGAGAGAAGCGATTGAATGATACTTTTACTTCATAATTTGAGTAAATCAAAATACTTCACTTACCGATCTGTGTTGTGTGTACACATTCAAATACAGACAATCCTCGGATCCAATGACTTTTCCCATACTAAACAGTGGTTCTATTTGCATACATTCGCTGCCTTCAACCCTAGCATCTCTTTCCTCCCCCCAAGGCTCCACAGCGATCGGGTCCTGCAAAACAAAAATTAGAGAGAATATAATAAAATATATCAAAATCCTCTTTCCACTTCCCAAGGGTCCAGAGTGGTTGGGTTCTAAAGAAAATACAATAATTAAATTAATGCGGAGAATCAATCAAGATCTAATTTTTGTAACGAAGCAACGAGTTGATTGAATTTGAAATGCTCGGATCCTGGAGAGACAAAAATTAGAGAGAATACAACAAAATAAATCATAATCCTCTTTTCTCTTCCCAAGGGCAAGGGCGATTGGGCCCTGAAGGAAACACAATAAAGCAAATAAAACAAAAAGGATTAAATTTTCTCAACTAACCAATATTTTTCGATAAGCTTTACATGTAAGGATAGTTTATAATTATTGTAAAATCAGTTTCTAGAACTATAATATAATAATTTTATTGCTCTTGGATTATATAGGGTACATCTCAACGGTGAAAAATCCAGGATGAAAAGATATTACAGACAGGACTGTTTTTAGGCCTATCATACGTAGTAGGCCCTATAAGTTACTAATTTCTATTTAACTGATGAAATTTATAATACTTGTTCCATTTAATGGTAACAATAATTATGACAATTCCCTCTTCACAATGACACCTTTTTCGCATGCCAAATTTGAACGCATTTGGTTCAGTTATTGTTGAAAAATATGCAAAAACGCATTGAAAACGCAAGGAAAACTGCAAAAACGCCGATTTCTGGCGTAATTTTGAGAGAATCTTAAAACATTTTAACAGATTATTTTTAGACCTTAAACGAAGCTAAGTACCAAATTTCAACATTTTCTGCCAATTAGAAAAACTCGAATATTTGGCGTATCTTTGGAATGTTTTCAAACTCTGTTCTTAGTGCGCGTCTAAAGGTCCTACTGAACATGCATGCCAAATTTGAACCAAAGGAATGAATTTGAACCAAACTGTTCAGTAGATTTTTAGTTCTGCTGATGAATGAATCAGTTCAGAATTTTTGGATCCATAACGAACTGCGAAGTTAACACTATTGTTTTAACACTACTATTGTTTGAAGTCCAGTGAGTAACATTTATGTTATTTACAGTAAAATTTGACTGCATGTCGTCAATTCTAGTGTTAAAACAATAGTGAATGAATCAGCTTTTATATATATAGATAGAGTTTGAAATAAGCTAGAGGTATATTTGAACAAACCAAGCGGTGCTTCGCGCATTAAGATTTAAATATTATTATTTACAATGAAATTGGAACCTTATTACAGTATTCACCGTACATAAATATAATAAGTTTAGGTAGGTAACAAAAACCTTGAACCGTCGATTCCCAGTAGGAGGCTCTGCATATGGTATACCCTGGTAAGAGCAGAATGGTACTTTGTTTAGCATTGACAGTTTCTTCAGTCCGATGTACTTGTTCTGGTTCGAATCCTGTACGACGCAATCCCTTTTGTCCAATCGGTAGGCTTGTACTTGAACCTGTAAAACGTGAGTCAATTGTTTGATTCAATCAGAAATTCAACAAAAGATAATTCAAGGACTTCTAAATTTTTATGAAACAGGCCTCTTGGGTACAAAAACACCTGATACGATGAATGAGACAGAAATATATTACGAACTTCTTTTGTTACGATTAAGACAAGGAGGTAGAAATTATATCCTATAAAATAAGGGAGGATAAAGGAGTTCATATAGGTCTACTAGCTAGCAGCCAGTTTTCTGAATTCAATAAATTGTACAATAATAAAATTGTATAGCAGCCGAGAATAATAAATTAATATCACATGTCCTACGAACCACGGGATACAACTGGGAACAAACTAGTGCCCTAGACAGAGATAAATCAATTATAGAAAAGGGTACAAGGAATAAAGACTACCTACTATTAACTGTATATTAGACACCACCAAACCAAATTAACTTTTAGGAATCCAAACAACAATAATAATTGTTGCAATTAGTGCAATTATTACACTCATAATAGCTTATTTTATTATTTTTTTTTTTAAATATTGTAATTTTACAACACCCTTTTAATGAAACTGATGAACAAGTAGGCTTATCCTATCCTAAAACGTCCTTCCAAAGCCTTATTTCTTAATACTCGAATTGAGATTCGAGTTCGGTTCAATTATTTCATCTTTTTGACTCCATATAGAAAATCTGAATGTGTTAATTGTTTAATTTCTGATTAAATAATTGATTTAACGAGCGATTTCTTCTAAAAAAGTTGACGCTGATCACCACTTTCTCAATTTGAAACCAGCCGCGAAATTAATATCACAGATAGATACAGTAGCGCCATCTCTGAGTGAAAAAAGAACCAATAAAAATCAATGCCGTGTGTTTGTGTGGAGGCAGTTTCAAATGTTCGGTGCATTTTCATGCTAATTTGAGCTTTTCACGGCTTTCCACTTCAGTTTGAACTTGAAAAAGGTCGATTTATAAGTAAATACATCTGATAAATCGATCTAGGTATGTTTCAAGAACGTATCTCAAGTAGTTTTCGAGTAAAAATTCTTTTATTGCAAAAAACTTATAGGATATATTGTTTTTTCACGATTACTCGGGAAATGTTTAATTTACATGCTTGTAACAATTTTTAAACGATTCTTCAGATGAAAATGCATCAAATGAGTTATTTTTTCAGCCTTAGTTCCCTTATCTAACTTCATAAAAAAATAAAATAACAATCAATTTTGACAACTTTGACGGCGTGTAACTCAGTAACGCATGGTTTTCGGGTATGGGTTCATCAGATGTTCCTATCCTAGAATTCGATGAAGAACAAGTTTACATAAGGTCATTGTAATTTATGAAGGTTGAAAAAAAATTTTGATTATATTTTTTTATCTCAATGACCTTCATAGATGAGTTTTCGAAACTAGCCTCATTCGATTTCTGGACCTATTTTCCATGTATATGGTATTTTTTGGAACCTTTCCTGTCCATAAGAACCCCAGGAAAATTGAAAATCCACTTTTTCATGATTATACCCTCTTTTAAAATTTCAATCATTCTAAAGCTAATTGGACGTTTTACGATCTGTAAACGTTATCAAATCTAGTAAATAAACTGGAGAATCTATTGAAAATATTTTCGAGTGGATTACTATGGTGGTTTTTCCACACTAAGTGAAAATTCACGGAAAATCATGGTTTTTCATATGCGTTTTTCGGTTTTTCGACCATATCTCGTAACATATTGTAGCTACATCCTTGGAACCGGGCTCAAACGATTCGTATTCTCAATGTGCATAATTCAAGACTAATTATAAATCTTGGAACCCCTTACCACATTTATAAAAAAATAAAGAAAATGTCAATTTTCGCATGTTTGGCGATTTTTTACTCGATAACGGTGCATTTGCGGACCATGGTTTATCAGATGTTCCTATCCTAACTTTTCACGTAGAATCATGTCCGTAATTTGTATTTCGATATTTCGAAGTTGCAAAATTTTAGGTACAGTGTGCTGAATTTGGTCATTTTTAAGCGAATCCTTATAACGCATATATTACTATATCGAGCTTGTCATATATATTTGACAACAAATTTTAGTTCCTTATTTTGCCGCTAGATGGCAGAGACTGTCTTATCTGCAACAGCAGAGCATGGATAAAGTTGTGTGGAGGCAGTTTCAAATGTTCGGTGCATTTTCATGCTAATTTGAGCTTTTCACGGCTTTCCATTTCGGTTTGAACTTGGAAAAGGTCGATTAATATGTAAATACATCTGATAAATCGATCTAGGTATGTTTCAAGAACGTATCTCAAGTAGTTTTCGAGTAAAAATTCTTTTATTGCAAAAAACTTATAGGATATATTGTTTTTTCACGATTACTCGGGAAATGTTTAATTTACATGCTTGTAACAATTTTTAAACGATTCTTCAGATGAAAAAGCATCAAATGAGTTATTTTTTCAGCCTTAATTCCCTTATCTAACTTCATAAAAAATAAAATAATAATCAATTTTGACAACTTTGACGGCGTGTAACTCAGTAACGCATGGTTTTCGGGTATGGGTTTATCAGATGTTCCTATCCTAGAATTCGATGAAGAACAAGTTTACATAAGGTCATTGTAATTTATGGAAGTTGAAAAAAAGTCCTTCTACTTAAATAGTAGTCAAATTAATGTAAACTATAGTTTAACTATAGTTGAAATAAATTGTTTTGGTTCAACTTTCACATTCTCGTTGATGCATTCATTAGTAAAAGAAGAAATCTTGGGAGATAAGCATATTGTTTTCTTTCTCTATACAATGTGAGAAGTTTCGCATGTGTGGATAGATATGTGAATCAAAATCACCCAACTCCGTTGCAAAAATAATAATCTGTTCAAAAAGTAGGCTAATTGTAAAGAAAAACTATTTAAAATTGTGTAATAGAAATATAGGCCTACAACAAGAACGAAAGTCAATTGATGCGTCTTATAAAAACTAATAATTCTTTCAATAATTATAAGAACAATAATAAGAAAAAGAACAAATTTCGTACTTAAATCATTAACAAAATTAGTAAAAAAGCGGATTCTGGATGCAGTAGATCTGTTCTAGAGGTCAAATAAAACAGTGATAAGGATGTTGTGAAAATTTAACAGTTATCGCTACATTGTAGCATCATAATCAATTTAAATTCCACGCATTATTTTGTTACGTATGTTTTTCAGAGATTTCTTATCACTGATGAAATGTCATCTGCTATAGTTGAGTATGGTCAGGCACGTTATTATTGGAGCTGATAATGATAAGAGGTGATTTTTTTATAAAGTAGTCCATAGTAGTTAGAGTTAACATGAAAAAACTTGAAATTTGCTAAGCGAGCAAAGCGGATTTTCCCTGATTGATTCGGTGTAGTGAGTCTTTAATCAATAAATAATTACGTTGAAGTCATTAAACTTAATAACGTGATTATTATGTGTTGAAGTAACATGAATGATCGAAATCACGTAATGTATTCAAAAGTTAATTTGTCAAAAATATGATCTGTGTCTCTTGAGCTAAGAGCTTATAAGGGCTTCGGCATCACTACAGCAAGCAAAGTACTTTTAGATCAATTTAATTGGAGGAGATTTTTGAGTTGGATGGAGTATAGACTATATAGATCCAGTGGAGTTATTTCAACGAATTATTTTGTGAATGATTAAAATATTATTCTCGGAATGCAGAAAAGTATTTTGGGATTTATTCTTTCTATCAGGAATTTCTCAAGTTTTTTCAAATTGATTTGAAATAGACAGGAGTAATCTAGAGCTGTCAATCTACAAGAAACTAATCTTCTAGTATCACACCTTCTTCTTTTTTGTTGTTAGTCTTCAAATTTTCTAACAAAATATCACGCAAATTCTGAATGTTGGTATTTGATTGGTGAAGCTGTTTTATAAGATATAAAGTTCCGAAGAAAGTACATTTGAATATGCTTATAAAGTATTTTCTTTCAGAGGTAGAAGAATTAATACGCAACTAACGTAAAACATCAATTTCCTTATAGAGTTTCTTTTTAGGAGAGCTTTCTGCATCGGCTAGCTGTTCAAGATTTAAATAGTATTTTAAAAACTACGGTAAAATACATATTATTTTTCATATTAAAGTATTAACATAAATTATTTTAGAAATCGTATATCCCTAGATTTTTGGTGTTCATTTTATTGGAACAGATAAAGAGGTTGTCGATCCGAGAGCTTGGAGAAAATTTCTATTCTACTAATATTTAGGTGTAGGTAGGCTTACTATGAATGATGTTATAATAATTATTTCGATAAAAAGTAAGTATTCAAGACAATAGAGCAATATCTGGATAGGATAGCTCAGTATTTGCATTAATGAAAAATAACTTACATTTGAGATAGTTTGATGAAGCCCAACACCAGGACAATACGATCGTCACTATAATATTTGAGTTAAGTTTGTTTTTCTACTTGAAATTTTTTGTAAATTAGTACAAGTAACAAGTAAAACACACGTTAATTGAAGGGCCACTGCAAAAATACCAAGAGCACACAATGTCTTGGCAAACAAACTCTCCACATAATTTTCCCATGAAACAAACTTTATTAAAAAAATATTCAACTTAGTTGAAAAATCAACACACTGATCACTCTTTTCAAACAAATTACAAATTATTCCACGATTACCTAAAATTTTCACAGAAAAATCAACACACACTTTCGATAAGAAAATTATAATTGCGTCCAAAAGTAGAAGAAGAAACACGGAATTAACTAGAACACAATTATTGTGGTGTACACGTGAGTAAATACTATAAACTTGACTGTTTCAGTGTGACTATCAGATCTCTAGGTTCAGACACAGAGTTCAATGACATTGGTTGCAATTTTTATCAATATTACGGAAAATTTCGGTAGAGTTAAGACGAGCAGATATAACATTGAACCCACCAGAGTTGAATTTTGAAATGGATGTCACCAATATTTGGTTTTGTAAATATATGTATAGTAAAGGCTGTGACACACATATTACTATATAATATTGTGATGTGAGTTCAATAGTGTTGCAATATAATTATTTAATATGATTTCTATAGGCCTACCAGAACTCATGACGACTTTGCTTTGATACAAAGATGTTTAATGTTTTCTCAACCATTTCCATGTTTTCTCAGCCTTCTCTTGTAAAGTGTCTTCAATCTATTCCCACAGTATTAAATTTATCTTGAATTCTATCATATTATTGTATGTCAAACTAATAATAATTATTGTTTAAGAATGATTAAATCAGAAAATATGTAAGAAATACAATCAAACATTACTGATGTCGTTTGTCGTGTGTGTCTGTGTAACGTTTGTCGTTAGTGATGTCGAAACGTTTAATCAATGTGACGAGAAACTCACAGACACTTTCATTGCTTATTCTTATATGCCACATCCTCCAGTATATCCTAGAACTTTCCAATATCCTATAAAATCTAATGGGAAGAATGATGAGAAATGAATGGACCAACAGCTTTAGTTGGGTTCCGAACCACCGGGAAGCGATTTTGAAGCTCATAAATTGTATTTAGGAGCCGGTCACTGCTGATTTTTTGATTTGAAGATTCATAAAAAATAGTTTCTATGAATTTGAGCTCTAAAGTTTGAAATTGCAACTTCCAGTTATTGATACAGTATGTAACACCATATTTTATTTAAAATATTATCTCACTGAGAAATTCGTTCATCTAGCTTTAAATCAATTTTCTGAACAATTTTAGAGCTACAGCTTGTCTATCTGGTCAATAATGGAGCGCTCTTTAATTTTCAACTTGGAAACTTATATTTAAGATCTTGTGTGAATCATATTTTACATCAAGTGTATTATTAGTATGGTTTATTTGACATTAAAGAAAGTTGTAGAGGATTTCCATTTCCTTCATTTTACTTGATTTGTTGGTTATATTTATTCCACCATCTGTCAGTATAAATCTTATCAACTCCTGTATTTCTTTGATTTTTTCCTAGCTACTCCAGATTTAGCTTTCACACAGGTTCCCTGTTAGTTCTCCCCTTATTATTAATCCTGTATTACATAAAATGAGGCGTTGTAACAGTTTTCTACAATCTTCAAGCGTGTAACGCTCTCAAAAACTTCAATTGTCACCAAGTAAATACGGTAACCGTTCGAAATGTCTTTTTACAGTTACTTTTCTGAATGGTAACGGATTAGCTTAATCCAAAATAAATATTCTAAAAAATTAATTTTGTTTACACGGATAATTTGTTTCATAGAAATATTTACACTTGAATATTTGTCCGTATAATATACTTCTGGTTGAAAAAATTATTGAAGTTTACATTCAATTTCATTTGTTGATTTTTCTTCCCAAATCCAAACGGTAAATAAATAAAAGAATTGTTACTGTAAAATAAACTATGTTATCAAGATTCATGTGATGAGTACAACGGTAAAAAGTAGGCTTTACGTTTGTGATTTCAAAAGGAATATTCTAGATTTGTTTATTGTGTTCTAAACTGTATACTCGTGGAACCCTATGAAATTTGATATGGAATATTGGTGCGATTGATTTAAATTCGAAATAATATCTGTAACTCTTGACCTCATTAAACAATGCCACACATGCTTTATTGCCCTAATAAGAATATTGAGCAACAGAGTATCTGTTATGAAATCTAACTGAAAATTTCATATGATACAATACGAAAGTCCACATGAGGACTACTGACTTTCTTGTCAAAAACCGTTGAAACTATTCAAGTGAGAAATTTTTGTAAACTGATAATGAGTTATTCTGATAACCAGTGCATGAAAATCTCAGTAACGATCCACAGGTGGTAGAACTTTGATTTTGGGTTGCACAAACCGGGATCAACTATTTTGAATCAGCTAATTTGATTAGCATTTCACTGATCCTAGATCAAAATTGATCTTGCTTGGAGCAAAATAATAGAAGTTACACTCAAGATACACTCACATAAATCTTGGGAACGGAGATTTTCCATAGTTATGCTCCATTTACTAGAAAAACTATGAATGATTTTCAGTATAAACTGGCTGAAACTGACTTTGAAGCAACTATTTCAAAAATATGCAGATCTCACTTTGAGTAAGTAGTAGTATAGTTTATGATTTTAAAACAAAATCACAAACTTTAGACTAATATAGTCTGTACTTGTGGAAAGAGTAGGCCTACTCATCATCATCAAGAGCACCACCAATTCTGTACAATATGATCAAATTGGAAAAAATAATTATCGATATGAAAACATTTGGAACCTAGTTCTGATTCTGAAGAGAATATATCAAAGCTCCAATTTCGATGCAAAAATATAAGTAGAATATACGATACGGTACGGAACCTTTAATAAGGTTTAATCAGTAGCCTACGGCAGAACGAATGAATAGGCCGCAATAATATGAGGAGTTTATAAAAGAATTTGAGGAGTTAATAAAAGAGTTTGAGGAGTTTGTAAAAGATTTTGAGGAGTTTGTAAAAGTTTAAGGAAAGAGTACTTGGTACTTGATATCTCTGATTGATCTTCAATTTATTGATAATCATACTGAAATATTGTAGACTAATCTATACAAAATGAACTTTATCGTCTATGCTTATTAATGACATCAAGACAGTTTCCCTCAGAAGTCAATACAGAACCAAAAAGATCATCTACAAATTTCATCAATAAATATCACGGTTTTTAAGAGTATAATATACTCAATAAGAGTAGAGTCAAGTATAAGAATAAGGGCGCGAATGAACTATGCTTATTTGCATGCATAAAAGCATCGTCTGAACGAAATTTGTCATATCATTCACAGATGCATCATGTATTCGCACCCCAAGAGTATACTCAATATAAGAGTAACGGTATGCAAATAATAGATCTAGAACTAATATTAAAAATGAAATGAGTTGTATTAAAAAATAATCATTCACGTCGATTGTAAAGGACTGAAGAGAATACATATATTTATTACATTTCAATTTATTTATTTGTTTATTTAGCATATGGCTTTTAATAGTTGGGTGACCCGAGTAAGTTAAGGTTGTTCAACTTCACCAACATAACCAATTATCCCTCGATAGGGAACATTTAATTTACATTTCAATAATGTTAATATTATAAATAATGTGAACTCACATCAAGTGCAGTGAGATTGATTGAGAATACATCATACAGTCATAGGAATGTAGGCTATCATCACTCATCACATGCAATTAAAAAATTGTAAAAAATTAATAATCTCCAACTTTTATCAAACCAATAAATTTGACACTCACCTCATGCTCATCAATTTGGCCGATAAATACGAACACAATCACCACAAAAAAATTGGAGCACTGCATTTCACTACTTGTCGAACAATAATACAATTAATTAAAAAATGTCATTATTTTCGGCGATAATGAGTTGCCGAAATTTGTTCCGCTAATAAAATAATTGGATAAAAGCGCGATTAGTACCGAGACTTATTGCAAAAATAACTGCTGCAAGTGTGAACGATTGTTGTACTAGTGATTCGCTATAAATGACCCCGAATTTGTAAACAAGTGTTGATTTATATATGTTGTTCCAATAAAATGATTCATTGGAAGGAGATAGCCGCGCTATTGCGCATGCTCTGTTTTCACTCTGATCGCTTTTGCTTCTCTAAAGAACTGATTGAACTCTTCACCCCCTTTTCAACTAGTTTTTCTTCGTTTCCATTTCCAATTTTTCGTTTCCGAGTTTTCTTTTCGCCTTTCCTCTCTATAATATTGTGGTGTCACAAATAATTTTTATTAGTAAGGTAATCAGATGTTAAAAAACAAACCTTGTTGATTATGAATCTTGTTATTTGGAAGTTTAGTTTATTTTTGAGAGTTGAAATGTGGAGTTGATATAATTGAGTTGAAATAGAAAGGTCATGTAAAAAGAAAATAAATAATTGAGAATCATAAAATAATTGATTTAATTTGAATATTGAAGTGAAGTGCTTCAAATTGGCATCCCTGGTGGGGACAATATATATATAAGTGCTTCAATACATATTGTCAGTTTACGAAAACGTTTTATTTCTCAATAATTATCTTTATTAGATGAGATAATTTATTATTTTATTCAACACAGTACTGTATATAATACAATACAACATATTGAAAATTATCATCATACATTCAAGAAATTCATTGAAGAAATTATTGAAAATGTACTCACACCAATAAACATAAAATAAATAACGGTACCTATATAGGTAGAGAAAACAGATACAAAAGTATGTTTACAGCTGACACTACAAAAAGTATAGTGCAAGACATTGAAATTTATTTTGAATAGATATGCTTCTATTATGTATTACAGAAATAATCATTTATACTATAATAAGCTCTTGCAACAAGAAAGCTGTATAATTTATTTCTTAATATGTAGGTACTTGTTTGTCAGGGACTGCAGCTCAATAGGTATAAGTTATTGTGAAGGTTTGAACCAATGTAAGAAGGCATAATTATTTTTCACATACAGTTGAAGCCTGTAGCCTACTGTCTTGAAGCTAATTTATTTCTGCCTCTAGTATGATTGTGAATGTCAGCGTTTGTGGCCAGATCTGAGATATGGTTGTGAGTGAAGATTAATAATTTGATATGATAATTTATTACTATTGATAATAATTTTTGTGGTGTGAATCCATTCTTATTTCTACTGATAAAATTACACTGATTATAAAAAATTTTAAGTAGAAAAACAAACTTAACTTATATTATAGTGACTGTCCTGGGGTTGGAATTCATCAGAAACATCACATGTCTGATGAAGTCCAACATATGAAGTTTCAATGTAAAATTATTCTAAGAAATTGATAGGCTAGTTTAAATTCATTTAAGAATAGGAAGCTGATGAGTTCTAAAATATATCTCCAGGATTCACGATGACTGGAACAGTTCTTTACAAATAATATAATTATTTGAGCCCTTAACGTGAACAAGATCAAAAAACTTTTGAATGTGTTTCATAGATAGATTTCCAAGAAATTTAAAAATATTACGATAATGCCGCTTCAAAATAGGAGCTGCATAATAAAAAAATGTTGAAAAAATCATGGGAACATTGCAATTGACTCTTATCATTTCTGCAGCAGTCAAGGTCATGGATCGGAATCTTTGATTTATGCAATTGGATAAAAAAAATGTTCCAAGTACATCGCAGTTTCGTCATTCAATGATGAGTATGATGCAAAAAAATTTCCGACACATTTTTAAAAATTCTCTAGAAAATGTTGAAATTTGAAGGGGATTTCTAGACTTTCATAGAGGGGACATTTTTGGGTTTTTGGTTTTCAAAGTTCTCTAAAGAATACCTCTTACTGCAACTCTAAAAATTAATTACCGTATTCAATTTAAAAAATAAGATTGAACTGAATTATTGAAGTACTGTAGGCCTATTCAGTAACTAAACAAAAGAATGGTTTGACTAATTCTGTTGAAATTTGGCATGGTCAAGGCCAAGATGAAGGTCTGCTGTAAAAAATATGAAGCAACCATTTCTGACGAAATATTACAAAATGGCGGGCAACAAGAAGTTTTCGAGTTCGGCATGTTTACTGGAACTTTTTTCTTAATTCCAATGTCCTAAAACCGCTCACGAAGTTTGTCGGTCTATTTTAGAAACACCCTGTATACATGATGTTAATAAATTATTTTGAGAATTCAAGAAAAAAAGCTTATTATTTGAAAAAGATCTCATAATCATGAAAGAACCTCGTGGTGCCTCAACACGATTACTAATGAGGTCACCTAACCACTTTTTCCAATTTTGTATTGTATTTATATGTTGCATTATTGTATTGTTTTTGGAAATTGTGTGTAAATAAATGAAATGAAATGAGAAACAAGTTGTAGAATATTGTAGACATTGTGGAATATGATATTATAATAAGAAAAAGTTATTATAGTAGGTACTATTTTTTTAATTTGGCAGATGACTCTCATTTAACGTTTCCATAATAAAACGGGTGATGTTCTGTTTTTAAATACCTATGTTTCTCACATGTTATATACAGTATTGATGTAAAAAAATTCAACATTACATCATCTGTTACCATCATCATCATATCGTGTCCAAGCAAAACTCTTTTTTTTATTATTATTATATTTTATATTTTAAAACAAGTCTCTGCGCGTTATCATTTGCTAACAGCACATCGTCAAAAGTACATGTAAAATTATTTTGTGGGCAAAGCAACAGATGCCCCATTGTCTGAATATTGCCACAATCACACTTGTCATCTTCAGAGTAGCCCCATTTGCAAAGGTTGGCCCTGGTTCACCATCATACACCGCATTCTGTTTATGGATTTGAAAAGATGGAATTTCAAATCAGCCCCTCGTGGTAGGTCTTCTTTGGTGGGGAGAAGATTTGAGGGAAATATATCTGGTGCAGTTGTTGTCCACAGCTCCAATCTATCTATGGGAGGACTTACTGAAATCGTTTTGGATGAGGCCATGAAACTATTTCTTGATTCAGCCTTCTCTGAGGTGGGACATAATTGAAAAGGGCGTGCCTGCAGTCTGTCTCAGCCTTTGTGCGTTCTACCCTTGCGATTATTTCACGCCGCACAGCTGAAATGGCGCAATACCTGCCAGAATCCGCACTTTGTCAACATTTGTTTGGCTTCAGACATCCAGTTACCAATCTGCAGGTGTCATTAAGTGCCTTATCCACACACGAAACATGTTTAGAGAGCGACCAAACCGGACTGGCATACTCTGCAGCTGAATAGCATAGCGCCAGTGCAGTAGTTCTCAATGTATGCGGACAAGCTCCCCATTCGTTCCCTGCTAATTTCCGGAGTAGATTATTCCTTGCCTCAACTTTCATTCTGGTACTCTGTTACCATGGAAATGTTGAATGAAAGTCATTCGCCATCCGCCAAATTAAAAAAATTGTACTATAGGTACTCTACAAACTGCTGCAATACTAAAAGGGATAGGTGTTGAGTAAATTAATACAACAACAAACAGTAATATCATAAATTTATTACCTAATATTTTACATTACAGCAATTATACTTACAACACAATAAATAACTGACATTGTTAGTAATTAAATTGTAATTACTGAGGAATCATACAGCCACTTCTAGAAATAAAAACTCAAGTACCGTGTATTAAATTATTCCTACTTGTAGTAGGAGTAGGAATGTAATGCAAATTACAATAATGTACAATTTTCACACTAAAACTGTACCTAAATTTAAAATCGTATTATATAAAGAGTAATACGTCAATAACCCTTTAAAATGACATCAAGTTTCTTACACTCATAGAAACACATTCAGTTATCTACAAAATACATTATCGTTAAATATCTGATATGAACTGTAATTGGTGTTATTGATTATTATTCAAGTATGTAGTATTATTATTTTCATTGTTAAGCTATCACCTGATGTAATATAGAACCTTGGATTTCATTGTAAGTTCACTTCTATATTTTAAAATATAGTGGAAATACTTATCGGTATTCGCGGTAGTCAAGTCTTACTTTTAAGTTTAAGTAGAGTAGAGTAATGTAGACGTATTTAGAAAATATTGATGTCTAGATTAACGTTAAGCCCATGTCACCTTACCCTAAGCTACTCCGGTAGTAGCACACTTACTTATAGTAGCAAGTGTGACATAGGCAGTAGCTTCTTATAGCAGCTACCAGAAACAGCTATTACATTAGCGGCTAATAAAAAGTAGTCTAGTGTGTCATGGGCTTAAGGCTGTGCATCAGCATATTTGGGTACTTTTTTCTGGTGATATTTTTCAAAGTTCCACGATCTGGATACTATCAAGCTATCAAAATGAAATAAGTTTTAGTGTGAAAGTTCTTTTTGTTCACTAGTTTGTGTTTATTTTCTAAAATAATTCTTTTCAAAATTAATATTTTGAGGAACTTGATATTTTTTTTCATAGACAATACCTTCAAGCATGTATGATCACAATTTGATGTTGTTATTTGAAACCAATTGTGAGATGATCTGTCCCGAAAATGTCAACTTTAGGCGCCTATATCTCACAAACTAAAAACATTTGTTTCCTCTAAAATTGATTTCATTTCGTTAGCTTGATAGCATCAGAAACGTTATAAACTTTGAAAAATATCAACATAAAAAAGTTTAAAATATGCTGATGCACAGCTTCAAGTCTAGGATTTGTTTTAGACTAAAGCCTATAACACACTAGACTACTTAATAGCCTCTACTCAGTTGCTGCAATTGAAGTAGAAACAGTAAAAACCAGAGGATGGAGAGCTCTCAGAATAATGAGAACCACAGATTACAGAGAAGAAGAAATAGTTGGAAAAACTCCATTATTCCATAACTCCAAATAGTTACTTCCAAATACATAACACTTTTAAAACCTCAAATTTTCCATACTATTTGTATTGATGGCTATATTTTCAGTTATTGTTCAATCATAGGACACTTAAATGTCAAGACTAATCTGAGAGAGCGCTCTATCGCACTATTAGGTAGTTTCTGAGTTTGAACGATCTGAAAATTTATTCTAAACGTCTAAAAAATAGTAGGCCTAAATGTTCTAAATTGCAGGCTTCAATAATATGAAAAATAGAGATATGACTGTTCCAACCAGGAATTATAGATTTATAAACGCTTGATAGCGCTATGAACTATCGCGATTAATACTAAAAGCAATGTCCACCTGGAAATTAGCAGTACTACATCCAAAAATATGGAAATATTTTATTAAAAATCTCCAATCACTGATATAAAGAAGTTAAAATGTTTTGGACACATATTTACAAAATTACAAGATTCACACATCCAGACATAATTCTTCATAACTTCCAATTCAGTTTGTTAGAAAACCCTTTCAAAAAGTGAAAATCCTACAAAATACTTGACATTAGAAAATTTTCATCGATTATGCACCAGTAATTATGATAGTTACAATGTTTGGATCCATTAGTGATAATTTTCGTTGAAAATTAGGATTGCGAATGAAATTGTTCAATTTTATTTCTGTTCATATTCTCAAATTAATTCATGTTTATCAAATTTCCATTAATTAGTATCCAAAACAGTTCATAAGAATTATTCTAAACATGAAGATCCATGTTCAACATTTTTGTGACATTTATCATTTTACTTATTCTAGTCGAATTTATTGTAATTTTTACCATCTAGTTACTTTCTCTTGGTTCGTTTTATATTCACATAATTGACAAAAATCAGATATGTAACATTACAGCGTAGAGATTGAAACTCATAAAAAGTTTTATTTAGAGGAGTTATTAGACAAAAAAAGAAATTATTTGATTAAAAATGAGGTCTTTTTCGAGAAGTGATAGAAATACTTGAAAACAAATAAAACTAATAAGATACATGAAGGAAAATTGAGAAATGAATAAAAATTGGGTGAATAAAAACATGAAAATAAATAAAAATCAAACTTTTAATATATTAATTCAACATTTCTAATGCAACAAAAATAAAATTCTCAACCGTATTCAATTGAATTTTAGATACAAGCATACAATAATTGTAATATTCTTAGATTCTACAAAATATTTATTACAACCAAAATAAAGTAATCAAACGTATTCGAATATTTTTGTACTGATTTTCAAAAACAGTAACAAAATAATATAATCTCAGTTCAAAATTATACAAACACCTTTGTACTGATTTATTAACACAGTAACATGAGATATAAGTTACTGCCATTTAATAATGTTCTAAAACTATATAATTATATACAAATTACAGGGAATACCATCGATTAGATTAAAAAATATTATGCAAACCACTACCTAAGTAGTTACAAAACGTAAAGTATTTCACAGAAAGTTCTGTACATTACACAAAGTACTATTTTACAAGCAGTTAAACTTCTAAAATAGAAGCGTAAAAGTAAACTGATTACACTAAATTTACAATAAATAATAAATTTGTTTGGACTGATCTTAATCAATCCTATCGTTAAAAGGATTTAAATACACTTTTTTAACAGTGATTAAGTCTGAAACAAAACTAAATTTAACATAATCTACGAATCACAGAGAAACAAAAATATTCAACTTGAATTCGGGAATAATAGAGTAATAGATAACTCATATCTAGAGTAGGCCTACTAGATAAGAATAGATAACTCAAGATTTCTAATTATTACTGAGCTTAGAAATATCACTACAGTAAAGAATTCTCAAAGATTTCGAGAATGCATAGGAATGTATTATTTAGGAATAAATAAATGCTAGATAGATAAATTATAGTATTTCAACAAAAATATTACAAGTTTTATACTTGATTAATTTTGGTTGCTAGGTATATAACAAGTGTTGAAGAACAATGTTTAAAAAAGAGTTTCAACTAATTAAAGAGAAAAAATAACAAGAGTGTAAATAAACTTAAATAAAACTATCAATAAATTATTTATTAATACAACAAAATAACTTGAAAGTATCAGGTTTATTATTATGCGGTAACTATTAATCATTATTATGGGTTGAGAGTGAACTAGTTTAATCCTAGTTTATTTATAGTTTAAATTAAGTTCAATTGAGTTTTGTTAGACTTAGGGCCGGTTTCTCCAACGACAGTTTAGTTTAAACTTAGGTTTCACCACTCACTAGAAACGTTTTCGTCAGAAAGTTCGATGTCCGACAGCTGACCATTTGATTCAATGATGCTAACATTGAATCAAATGGTCAGCTGTTTCTAGTGTAACAGTTTTAAACTAAAATGATTTAACTGGAATAAAACAAGTTTAACCATTTTTGAATTAAAAAAAAAAAAGAACCAGTTTAATGAAGAAAAGAATGTTACGGGCCTGAATATTTTGCATTATTGGAGCAATAGATCTAGTTTGAAAAAATAATCATGTGATGGAAAAATAAGAAAATGATATATTTAATAAATAATTGGCCGACATCATCAAGAATATTCAACAAATTTCATCCAATTCTAAAAATATACAATGAGTATTGCACATGAATTGTAATAGTGAAGCATTCTAATGAATGGAATAATAAATAACAAAACGATGGGTCTTGAAAACAAACATGAAATCGAAGTAAATTCAAACAATAACTTATGAAAATAATGTGTACCATATTGATATTGTATTTTGAAATATTGAACAAGTGCTAGTCATAATTATTTGAAAAATCTATCAAATATCAACAATCACATTAAATTGAAAACAAAAATACAAACAGCCTGTAATTATTAAATAAACGGAAGACGAAAATTATAGCCATTGCGCAAATGTCAATCAAATTTACTTTAGGAATGAATACGCTTTTCTTCTGAAATTGAGAAAGTATCCATGAGAAAATCTTACTGTAAAACTAGTAATCTTTAAACTCGTTTTTCTTGTACGTTTCAAACACTTACGAGAATTCCTGGGACTTAAAATCTGCTTACAATAATACTAATTTTAGCAAAATCTTCGCACTTCTCTGTAAGTTACATTTCAACAACAATTTACTCATACAATCCTATTCATTTTAAAACTAGAAACTCCCACAGTATTTCTCATTCGATTTTCTTTTCAGTAGCCTAGTTACATTAAAAACATCGATATAATTAAGACAGTTAATCTAAGACATAGTTTTGGACATTTCAAAGAATCTATACACGATTATAAAACTATGAAGGTACATTAATTATTGTAAACTTCTTTATCAAATGCATATTAACCTTTCATAAATTCCATAACTAAAATGTTGTCAATGTTGATTATGGTAGGATAAATATTGAGATGTATTATGAGGAACATATAAATGTTTATATGATAACAAATATATGTTACTTGTTAAATACCATTACAATTTCAGTCTAATATCATCGATATGCTCTGTTCTTACACTGGGCGGGTTATTTTCATTTCAATTCTTTCAATATTTATTTTAAATTGAAACGAAGAGCATTAGTTGAATTTTAATCTCTTGACAATACAAATCTCGATTATTAATGAACGTAGCTCCTTCCTCAATTCTTTATAAATAACTTTCTTATACTAGTTACCTGCGCACAGGTTTCACACCTATACAAGTATTATTTTCCCTCATATTATAATTTATGCATTAATTAATTTATGTACCGGTAACAAACATTATTATGTATTTTGTCCCTTTTATGATTTTCTTGTTCTTCAATGCTTACACTGTATATTGTATTTTGGGAATAGATTTAATTCCATTTCAGGTATTTTTTCAGTCGAGAAGAGAATTAAAACATACAAATTCATATGTTTACAATAACTTTGTGAAGAACGTTTTTTGAACATTAGGATATTTTTGAGCATAAGAGATTTTTGAACATCAATTTTTTCAACAATAACATGAGGATATTATGTAAACCTATTTAATTCGTTAAAAGGTATATAATTGACATAATTGATCATTTAAAAACTGAGATGAAGTGGACGTCCCTCATGTTATAACTTGAAACTTTCAAGATTTATTTTCCAAGTTGAAATTTCATCATGTGAAAATAGCAAAGATTTGAACTTTTGGCCGTTCACAGAGACTCCATGATAAATAGAGTGGATCTCTAGGGAAGTAATCAAGTATACTACAATAATATGAAGTAAACAAGGTTTACTACAATAGTATACAATAAATTCATCCCACTTTCTGTCTACTAGAGTAATTTAGACTAAAACCTTCCGTTTTAAAATCTTGTAAATTGAAAATTGTATGATGAAATCACCAGATAAGTTACTGCTAGTGAACTTTTAAACCAGATTCTAATTTCCTTAATCTATCACAGTAAATTTCCGATATGATTTGATATGGTTGTCAATTTTCTGCTGAATAGAAAAACAAATAGGGGAATGTAGTTCACTGTTCTATTAACATTTCCAAAGTTTAGTAGAGAAATGGTTATTCAAAGTACTAGAAAGAACTAGAATTGATGCATTTCATAATAATTCTATCCACGGTTTTGTTGGAGAACCGTTTTCTATGTCTCTACAGTAGATAAAACCTACATTTGTCTCAATTTTTAAAAAATCATTCTACATTTACCCCTCTTATATTATAGTTTGACACTTTTGTTGGTCAAAATTTTATCTCCAATCAACAATTTTTAGAAACTTTGTTGGACGTGGTTTGTAGTATGTATTGTAAAAGTAGATTATATTCTTCTCAATGGACTTCCACTTTTGAATAATAGGCTAATTTAATGTAATTCCTCCCCTATTTTAATCTGTAATGTATATAATACTTTTCTGTACCGTTTCCTTCTGCATTGTTTATTCTAATATTTTTTCCATTACTTATTATATGTCTGTAATTTTTGGAAGAATAAAAATTGATTGAAATTCAACTAATGCTCTCATTTCAGCACTACTTCAGCACAAATTATCATGCTCTTCAAAAATGGACGAACTATAGTGATGTATGCAATAATATTATGTTGAAAACTGTTTACAATAATTTTGAATATCACTCATCTTCATTGAAAACTTTCCAATCTATGTTTAAAAACTACTGAAGATGATGATAATTCGATACTTTCACTATAATAAAACGTTGTCAATTTCATGATAAAATTATAGAAGATCCACTACAGTTCTTTTATCGATATTATGTTGAGAATTTGATAAAATTATAGAAGTGCGTGTCTTAATTTAGGATGATTATGAATTTAGGATATTTTACCATGGTTACGATAACTTAGAATGATTAGGATGATACTTTTGATGAATTACCATGGTTATAATGATTTTAAATGATGATTTTATGACAAATTATGATGATTTCAGCAGTTTATGACACTTGTCAGGGCAGCACTTCCACATAGTTCTCCGGAACTAGACCAGTCTTACCATTTAAAGTACCTTCGAGCCAGCCCGGTTCGAGTGATGTTCGTACTGAAATTTAAAAAAAAATCGATTTCATTTTTCTCGAGATCTAATTATACTGAACAAATATGGAAATACAAATACTGTACAAATGAAATAGAAACAATATTTTTCTTACATCTGCAACAAGAATAATCAACAATGTCTTGAAAAGAACCGCAAAGAAATCAGAGAAGGAAAGAACTGTTAACTCTTAAAAAAAATACAATCAGCAGATAAATTCAGGGGGAAAATCAGCAAAAATTTACAAATGAAATAAAACCAATATTTTTCTTACATCTGCAACAAGAATAATCAACAATGTCTTGAAAAGAAACGCAAAGAAATCAGAGAAGGAAAGAACTGTTAACTATTAAAAAAAAATACAATCAGCAGATAAATTCAGGGAAAAAATCAGCAAATTATCTGATTGATAACTGATTGAAGAAAGCAATGCCGAGAGTATAGAGGATTATTTCAAAAAGTTTAGTAGTAGGAAGGAAAAGTACTTCTATACTGTTTAAAAACTACTTCTAAACCTTCACAACTACACAGAAAGTTAGGCTAGGCGTACACCGGTTAGTCAAGACAAGACAAGATTAGTCACGTTTAGTCACAGTAATTCACATAGTTGCTCATGAAGCAGCACACACCGATGCAATGACTAATCGGTGTGTGTTGCTTCATAAGCAACTATGTGAAGTACTGTGACTAAACGTGACTAATCTTGTCTTGTCTTGACTAACCGGTGTACGCCTAGCCTAAAAGTACTTCCGCCAAGCATAAACTTTACGTAGTCTACCGTACTTAAACAAGAAATATGAAGTATATAGAAATACAGGGTGATCGAAAAATCGCGCAACCCAAAATGATAACAGTCTTAGAAAGCTGTAATGTGTTATTGATTTTTCTTTCAAAGTTTATGATACAAGTTACAATTACAACTTACCTACCTACAAGTTCACAACAAGTGCTGGAAATGTCCACTGATTTGCATGCATCAACGGTTGCACGCAACCTTTTTGATATTTGATATACATTCTTCAATGTTTCTTCTAAGTTCATCTAGTGTATGCGGGTTGTTTTTGTACACATTATCTTTCAAATAGCCCCACAAATAGAAATCAGGAGGAGTCAGATCTGGTGAACGAGGAGGCCACAAACCACGAGAAAAGGAGAACTGGCTGATGTTAATCCGGTAGGGAAGAAATTTTAATAATTTAGTGGCTTTATGAACACTTCCATAAGACAGTCCAGTCTGGGTAGAAAGTTTTCGAAGAGACTCTTTTGGAGAACGAATGGAGAACGTTTCACTTATCGTCTGTAGTCTGTCGTCAGTCAAAACACGTGGTCGGCCGGTACGATTAAGGTCATTCACGCTACCTGTATCCCGAAAACGATGAAACAAACGACGTATGGTCGATTTGTTTGGTACTTTAGCATCTGGGAAGGCATTGGAAAAATGTTCTTGACACTTTGCGTAGGATTTCGATTCACAGTAACTCAAGACGATAGAAACACGTTGTTCTTGCGTAAAATACATTGCGACTTGAACTGAACAAACAAACTGATTTCTGGCTAATTGTCGCCCGATGGCGTGATCTGGCAGTGCTGCCACCTGCTGTACTACTGGACGAAAAATTGCTATATGCAAATCATACTTTACAAATTTACCTGTCATTCCTACACGGCTTCAAACATTGGGTTGCGCGACTTTTCGATCACTCGGTATATCATAAACATTCTACTAATAATTCACGTTAACTACTATCGCTACTAACAACATAAATTTAAAACTTTATAAATTTCAAACTCACCATTTGTGATAATTTGATTGGGCTCAAACGATAGTTCTCCATCATTTTCCCCTAGACAGGCGTAGAGTGTGCGGACTCGTCTGGAAAGAAAATTATGATTTTATTGTACTGTATATAGTAGGCCTATGATGAAATTTTTCATTGCAATTTTCAAACTGACAACTGATTTGAATTGTTGAAGAAAATTAGCCATTGAACTAGAGGTTAATGATAGGCTACCTTTTTTCAGTTTTATTAATAGCTTCCGAATTAATTCAATTCAATATTCATCAATGATATTTTTCCAACTACAACGTTTTCGATTAGTTTTCCATTTACATTTACAACAGACAATAGAAGAACCAAGTCTGTGACAATATACAATAAACCTAGTCTGTGCTTTTACGTTACCAGATAATCATGTTGTATGAAATTAATGTGTCAGATAATATTGAATAGTATAGCAGGATTCTTTTAGATTGTCAGAAAACAGCTGATTGATGTACGCTCGTTTACTAACGTTAAATCAGCTGTTTTCTGACAAGTTAAAAGAATCCTGCTATAGTTATTTATAACTTGCAACTACTATTTCATTAACTGCAAGAAATCCATCAACAGCAGGTTCATAGAGACCAGGATAATGGAGTGAGGTATTGAATAAATGATTATGAGAATGATACAAAGGGTACAATATTATACAAAAGTTAATTCAAATGTAAACTATGGAAATGTTCAACAAGAACTAATACAAGTATATTGCACAAAAATACTGCAGCATAACTGAACTGCAAAATAATGCTGAACTAAATAATAACTAGAATAATCAACTACCACAGAGAAGAAAGGAATTTCCTTTCTACTTTGTGCAACTACCAAAAATTACAAAACGAGCAAATTATAGTAAATATCACTCTTAATTTATTTAACAAACAACACATAAAAATTCTACACAAAAATTTCAGACAAAAGCTCACCAATCTATAGATAAATTGTTTGTTATTAGGCAATACAATCTTATTTAAAAACCAAACATCTCACATATGAAAAACTGAAGCAGACAAAAGGAAATTAAAATCAAGGAGCATTAGAAACTAAATATTTACAAATTTATGATAGAACAAAGTGCATCGAAAATTCAATTAAACCTGCAGTTGAACATAGTTTGATGTGAAATGAAATATTTCCATTTCCAATAATTTTTTGTTCTAAGATAGAAAAAACGTGGATTTTTGTCTTTTTACCGTGGATATTACCGAATCTTATTTCCTTGGATGAGAATTCAACATTTGACACTCTAGACAAAGGAAATTAATATGTTAACAGAGTCCTATTCTTTTTCATGATAACTGAATGAATTAATGTATAAATTGTAATATTATATTGTTTACTCAACCAAGAGCTGATAAAATATTAGAAATGAACGATTTAAATCAATCCAATCTAATGAATGAAAAAGGAATTGGATATTTTTGAAACACTATTTATACCATCTTAGTCCTCTTTGTTTTCAATGGATAAATACTTATAATAGCAATTTAAACAAAGCAAACTTTATAACAGTGTTATCAAGAGTTTAATACAAATCATAAATGAACGATTTAAAACAATCCAAACTAATGAATGAATCAAAACTAATGAATGAGAAGTAATTGGATAATGTGAAACATCTTTAATAACAATATTTAATTTTAAAACATCATTTATAACATCTTTCTATTTTAACGTCCTTTTCATTCACAATGGGTAAGCCTACTAGAACAGCAATCCAAACAAAACAAATTCTTATAATGTAATCTACAAAAACAATAATAGGCTACAAAACAGTGAACGCTAATGTTTTAGTGCATTAGAACGAACCAAAAATAATGCCAAAAGCGGAAAATTTGAAATTTTCTAATCTAAAAACCAAGAAAACGCTGAAAAGCCTCACAACACACGACCAGGAGAAAAGAAAACCGGAAAATTTCACAATTTATTAATTTTCACCTTATTCCTTGAGAAAATCCAGGACTGGACCTGCCACTTGAGTAAGAATTCGATGTAACTGATAAGCTCCTGATTCAGCATAGAAAATAAAATTTACATTGTATTCGGAAAGTACAAATTCATTCATCAGATATACGCAACCTAGATTTGGACTGTTTTCTGAATTGGAAAAGGGACAGTTTTGGGCGTATGCCTGTTGAACCTTCCATTAAGTGACATTTATAAATTACTGAATGAATAAAACTCTTTTAAGAGTGTCTACTACCAGATTTAAGAGTACAAAAGAGTTCAATAAGAGTCTTAATCCACGAAAGTGGATTAAACTAAATCTTCGATTACTCATGGGAACTAATATTGGTAATTGAAGATTGAGCTTAGCAGATTTTTTACGCAAAAAGGAATCAATATAATGAAGAATCAAATTTTTTGAACTTCAAGAAGTATCAGTTCTCTAAGAATTCGTAGAACTAATACTGATACCACTCCATAACTTGATTTTGCAAAACTCAAAATGGTCAAATAGATACTCACATAATTATTATAATCCAATCACAAATAATTATTCAAAACGTTTAGTACCGTACGATTTGATAATGATACTCACAAATTACTGTCATAAGGTTTTCCAAAAGTCTTTTAATAAATAAAGATTACAAACATGTTTCAACACCACTGAACCAAATTGTGCTGAAACATGTTTGTAATTTTGGTTCACCATTCAACCAAATTTTGCCGAAACATTTTTGTAATTTTGTCTTCATAGATAAGTGATATTCGACTTTTCTTTTAACTATAGTGCTTTTCACCCTTAAAGACAACTGGCCAGCTTGGTGCGTAATCCAGTTGGAATGCCCGGTAATGTTGTCATATTGTGTTCTGTTCAATCATTTGGGCACACATGCGTATTAGACCGAAATATGTTTTCTTCAAATAGAAAATATGATCAGAAATTGTTTTATTTATGTATAAATATCACAACATCCACCAGACACTGTGTCAGAAGTTGAAAATTACTTTGAACTTCAATAATTTTAGTATGATTTGATAATGATACACACATATCATTACAAATCATTTTATTATTACAAATAATTTACTCTGAACTTCAATAATTTCAGTAATGATTTGATAACAATACTCACACATTATCCTATCACAAATAGTTACTCTGAACTTCAATAATTCTAGTATGAAATAAAACACTAAGGGCCGGTTCATGAGCTCGGGATTTAGCCAAGTCCTAGACTAAAACGGGTGGCCACCGTAGCATCGACAAACGTTAGCCTCGAAACTATGTACTAAGGGCTCTCTATGCTGCTAACCCACTAACCTGTCGAGACAAACGTTTGTCGATGCTACGATAGCCACCCGTTTAGGACTGGCTATCATCTGTTTTCCAATATTTTATTATTAACAGCACTGGAACGCGGTTTCGTGGTCGTGTAGCCAAAAACCGCGGTCCAGTGTTGTTAATAATAAAATATTGAAATTGACAATATCTTTTAGTGTTTTATTTCATCATGGAGTTCCACAACATCAATAAGATTTATACATATAAGTTAAAATTCTAGTATGATTTGTGAATGCTACTCACACATTATCCTGCGGCCTGTAGTTGGTGGGATAGTGCAGACCAATCTTGGCGCCTCGTTTACTCTTGACAGGCAGTCCGGTGAAGTTGTTGTGGATGGTGGTGGTATCACGTGACGACAGCGAAGAAACCGATTCGTTTGAACTGCTCGTGCTATTCAGTACCTCCGAGCTGGCTCCTGCAATATTATTGCAAACATTTTACAAATTTGTAGAGTTGTAGAGAGGGTGGCTACCCTGCGACACGACATAGCATCGACAATAAGGCTCTCTATGCTCTATCTCTCTACGCACCTACAGTAATACTCACCGGTCCTAACCTTTTTACTAATGACTAACCTTTGCAAGTGGGTAGCATAGAGTGGTTATCGACTACAAGGCTCTCTATGCTTTATCTCTCTAAGAACAAGTAATACTCAACGGTCCTTACCTTTTTACTAACGACTAACCTTTGCAAGTGGGTAGCATAGAGTGGCTGTCGACTACAAGACTCTCTATGCTTTATCTCTCTAAGCTCAAGTAATACTCAACAGCCCTAACCTTTTTACTAACGACTAACCTTTGCTAGTAGGTATAGTGGTAGTGATAGAATTGCTCTTCAGTTTTACTCTTTTTATACTCTTTCTATTTTTGCTCTTTCTCTACTCTTTGTACTCTTGCTCTTTTCTCCTCTTTCTAGAACCTTTCAACTTAAGTATGTTATTTTTCTTTGCAATGGTAATATGAAAAAAATTGTATAGCTCACTATCAGACAAATAGTCTTGTGAACATTTTATTTAAAAAAAATTGCTAGTGGTAGCATATAGAACAATTTACAGTAATCTTTAAATCATCAATATTACTGATATTCTATATTACTACTATAACATTTCACATATTGAACTGTATAATAATAGACTTACAATGTGACCACAGGAAAGACATTATGAAATATTTAAAGTTTTCCAGAAAGAATAACTTAATGAAAATAATGACCATAGGCGGATTGAATCAGTTGTTCTGCAGCATCCCTACCAATTTCAAATAACCATTTATTCAAATGGGATTTGTAGTTAATAATTCCAAAGTTTTCCATCCGTCTTAGGTGATTGGGTTTATTTCTGTATAAAATGTGACAAATATACTTACTATATAAATACTTGAAGCAGTTATGTTGGAGTCGAGGTTGGATAATACCAAAGTTAACGAGATTTCTTGCATAATGAGTATGACTAAATGATTGAAAATGGAATTTTTATTAAAGTAAATATAGGTCAATAATACCATAGCCCCCTTTAAACTACATGGCCGCGGCCTTCAATGTGACAACGTCGCTGCATCGGCTTGCATGAGCAATGCTAATCGGTCATGATTTTTATAAGTCATGTGTTTGTAGTGTCTTTTATAAGTATGATTTTATAATGAAACCAGCCGGGATGCGAGGTTGTCACATTGAAGGCCGCGGCCATGTAGTTTAAAGGGGGCTATGATAATACTCATGAAGCTGTCTTTTATTGAAAACTTGAAATTCTTTATAAATCAGGATTTTATTAATGAAGATTATACATTAATATTATGACACTAGGAACACTGCAAAATCTCGTACTCACCAATAGTACTATAGTAGAAAGGACTAGGAAGAACTTTATGGTGTTGCGGACTGGCATAGGTGGCATGCAACTGCTGCTGTATATGCGGTGGCGGATTGCCAGCTGGCAAATTACCATCCGAATAGGCGGGAACCGAGTTATTGGCCACGTGTGGCGTTCCGCGAGCCACGTGCAGACCACGTGGCGATACCTCCTGGTGCACCTGGTAGTTGGATACCTCCTGGTGCGTCTGGTAGCCTGGTAGACTGTTGCCTGGTAGGTGTGACGTCACAGCTCCGTAGATCGACTCGCGGTTCGGAGCAGGCGTCATTGATGACGTGTTGTTGGTGACAACACTGTGCAGGCTGGAGCTGAGGGGTCCGTCGTAGTAGGTTTTTATCACAGCCTTAAAAAAAACAATAATTTATTTATGTGTATATATATTTTTATGCTAAAGTTGACACCCACATGAGTATTTTAATATTGTGCTTAAGGCTAGGCATACACCGGTTAGTCAAGACAAGACAAGATAAGATTAGTCACGTTTAGTCACAGTACTTCACATAGTTGCTTATGAAGCAACACACACCGATTAGTCATTGTGTGCTGCTTCATAAGCCAATAAATTGACTAAACGTACTTAACTGTGCTGCCATCTACACCGTTAGTCAAGACAAGACAAGATAAGATTAGTATTTTGTCACTTGCTTGTAGCAACACACACCGGTCATTGATCAACAACTATGTAAAACCGGTTAGTCAAGACAAGACAAGATAAGATTAGTCACGTTTGGTCACAGTACTTCACATAGTTGCTTATGAAGCAACACACGCCGATTAGTCATTGCATCATTGTGTGCTGCTTCATAAGCAACTATGTAAATCACTGTGACTAAACGTAACTAATCTTGTCTTGTCTTGACTAACCGGTGTATGCCTAGCCTTAGTAATGAGGTGAAGGATGTATACGGTGAAAAAGTGCCAGACACAACGGGAATGGAACCCAAGAATGATGAAGCAATAGCAGACTGAAGGTGTGATGCTCCAGCCAACTGAGCTACACCAGCTAGCCAATGGCAATAGAGGAAATTATATTTCTATTCATTTCTTTCCATTATCCATCTTTATTTATTCGATCAATAATACATTATTATCAAGGAAAGAATAAACAGGCGTTTGCTCGAAACTTCTTCTATTACAAAATTTACACATTCAATTTGTTGGCAGTACACTTCATAATACTGTAGTAGGTTTTGACTTATACATAACTGGGAATACAGAATTAAGCGGCAACATAACTGGGAATACAGAATTAAGCGGCAATGAATATAGTGGAAAGAAAGTTTAGAACAGACAATACAGCAATTCCTTTAACTCAAAGCTGGGCTACAAGTCAAACACTGGTGTTGTACATTTGCAATTGGTAGTCATATAGTGAAATGTCAATAGGTATTAGATAAAGGTATAGTTAATCATAAATATTGTGGTTATTGTGAATGCCTAACTTTGACTTGTCAGTGCTCAATATATTGTAATTAATGGAATAAATAATGTAGAGATAGCCCTAGAAAAGGTATCCTTGGAGATCTCTTGCCGGCTTAGGGCGTAGCCTATCGCCTAATTCTCGTCTCACCCTTCCAAACTTCTGCAGACTGCCACTTCCTTTCCATTACATTCATTGTTCCATGGTTGACAACCAAGTTAGTCACCTATGGACCCCTAAGGCTAGGCGTACACCGGTTAGTCACGACAAGACAAGACGAGATTAGTCACGTTTAGTCACAGTGATTCACATAGTTGCTTATGAAGCAGCACACACTGATGCAATGACTAATCGGTGTGTGTTGCTTCATAAGCAACTACGTGAAGTACTGTGACTAAACGTGACTAATCTCGTCTTGTCTTGTCTTGACTAACCGGTGTACGCCTAGCCTTAAACATCTGATAGAAAAACTAGACCATGTACTGTACTATGGTCTGGTTTCATAGAGCTATCTCTAAGAAATTATCTATCTCTAGACTATCTCTCTATTATCTATAAACTATTATCTCTAAACTATCACTAGAACTATCTCTTCAAATTAAGTTCAATTTCACAAGAGTAGTATTTTCACATTTTGCTAAACTGCATTTAAATAATTTTCACTCACATGAGTAACAGGAGGAGGGGTGGGCCCAGTGCCCTGTTGCATATTGAGGTACTTGTGCCTGACATGGGGCTGAGGGGGCGACGAAGGCGAACTGGAGTGCAGGTCACGCTCTCGTGACGTCATCTCACCCGGAGGCCCGTCGCTCGGCTCCGGCTGGCTTTTGAATATCTAGGGGAAAACGGCAAAGTTATTGTTGCGGTTCAATTTTATCATTGTACTATAGAACTTCAACCTAATGGAAATCTATATTAATAAAAGAGAGTTGGTGTCTGTACGCTCGCTTATAACTGGAGAACGGCTGAACCGATTTAGATGATTTTGGATTAGTTTGAATTGTTAAAGCACTGGTTAACATAATATGTATTAAAATATAAGAAAATCCCTTTATAATTAATAAATAATTAGTACATCAATGACCTAACCTATCAAACATTTCACAGACAGTTCAAACTTGCCGACCAAGCGGCTACGGAAAGATGGTCGTGTATTTGAGATGGGAAAATCTGCTCGCAGATCCTAAGCTTCGGTAGCGTAGTGCTAGAGCATCTGCATCGAAAACATGAGGTCTCGGGTTCAATTCCCGCTCCGAACCATTTCTTTTTGTACATGGTTTTCTACTCTAATTATTTTTTTACACTAGAATCATCAATTAAGAATGAGTTATCGTTCGTATCATACATGTTTTATTGTTTCAAATAATAAAATTGAAGAACGGAAAAAAATAAAAAAATATTTTTTTTTTTAAATTAAAAAAAAAACAAAATAGAAGAAATTTAAAAAAATAAATAAGTGAAAAAAAATACAAAACAGAAGAAATTAAAATTAATAATTGGTGGGAAGAGTGACATATTTGATGCAAGAGGGGTTGACATGAAGAGGGATATGTGGGGTGACATTTGGGGGAATGAATGGGGTCATTTGGGGATGACATTTTGAGGTGCATGATTTGTGTGGAGAAGAGGGGACATTTGGGGAAGGTTCGATACAGTTCATAACAGAAGTTATAAACGGCAAGGTGGAACAACCTTCGGGTCTCCCCACCAACCAAAACCATACGCTAGATAGATAGATTGTACTATTATATTAGTAATTGTATATCGTATTAGTAGAAATCAGAAATTTTATTGACAAAGTTACACAGTACAAAAATTATTATAAAATAAATATGGTGTCACATGGATTTTAAATACCTGTGCGTGAAAACGAGTTCCTAACATTAGAATTACACATTATGATAAAATTTACACTCATATACTACTTAGAAATACCTTTATTGCTATAGGACTGTAAGATGACATGAGAGAGAAAAACATTGCTATGTATTGGTGATAGAATATGGATCTTTACAAAGTAGTAAGTTATAGTCTGGCAACAGACAAAAGAACCTTCGCGCATCGTATCACCGAAGTGATACAGTATCACATAGTACCACTACTCTAGTGAGCGAGAGAGATAAACTGCTGCATTGCATAACGTGCGCTCTCTCTGAGCAGTAGAGTTCTTATTTTGAAGGCTCTTTTGTCTGTTGCCAGACTATAGTAGCAAGCCTATAATCGTATAGATTTGTATCATTGTATTGATAAGATCAATATCAGTACCTATACAATTAATGTAGGTGGTTGAGCAATAAGGAACAAGCCAAGATTCATAACAATCACTAGAGTTCCTTACTCAAGAGAATGCCTTGAGCTGTGTGCCCACTATCAAAGTTTTCATCCACTTCTGTTCAGTAAAATAGCCTTGAACTTGAACCCTGGGCTGCACTGCAAGTGCGTAGTTGCTGGATTATTGGCACGGTTTATCAAGAAGGCCGTGATAATTTTCTACATTTTATATTATTATGGATGTTGTGAGCTATAGATAAACCATCTAACATCCAGGTAACAAACCAGCAGTGCGGCCTCAGCTTAAGAATGGGTATTAGGCTAGGCGTACACCGGTTAGTCAAGACAAGACAAGACGAGATTAGTCACGTTTAGTCATAGTACTTCACATAGTCGCTTATGAAGCAACACACACCGATTAGTCATTGTATCGGTGTGCTCTTCATACAACTATCTGTGACTAAACGTGACTAATTAACCGGTGTACAAGCTGAAACACTCAAACAAAACGCATAGCCTTAGTAGTCAGCCATAGTGGAAATGGTCCCATAAAATCAGGAGAAAATGAGATCTCAATCTAGAAATCACTTACCTTTGTATAGTTTTCGATGAGAATTTCAACGACCACATTATAGAACTTGATGTCCATAATGGCAGCCACTGTTTCTTCCTCAGGCCTGAGAAGGGTGGGACCAAAACAGACTCCCAGATTTGAAACGCTCATCAGATTCTTATCGCTGTGTGCAGCGACGCTGGTAAAAGAAAGAAAACAGAAAATTATTTCAGTAACAAAAGCCCAATGAAGAAAAAAAACAAAGGAAGAGAGGAAAGAAAGATTGGAGAAAAAGAGAGGGGGAAAACGAGGAAGATTTGATCGAGCAGAATAGAATTATTAATTATATATTTAAAATAAATAAGGTACAGTAATTGACAAGGAATACAGGTACGTATCTCAATGAAATTTGTCTGGATACAAGATTTGAAGATGGAAGGAAATGAGATATTGCAACTATTCAATTGCTTTTAAATCACAATAATTAATTGAACGAAGACTTCCGCTACTGCGAATATTGACAACAGAATAATAGCTAGAAGGAAATTCGATGAAGTCTTCAGAGTATTATATAGCAATTAATTGGGATTTTCGTTTAATTAATTATTAGGATACAAGATTGTTTAAAATACTGTTCAACTACTCAATTCGAGCAGAATAGATTCATCAATTATGCAATAGAACTATTAAACATATAGAATTATTAATAGACTATAAAAGGTTACTCTGGGAACATGATTACTTACTTGGTCAAATGTTTGATGATAATGTCTAGCATGTTGAAGTTCTGTTGTGGTAACCTATGCACCAGTGTATGTACATCGTTCACCCTTTGCGATCTGGTTTCTTGTTCTGGAAAATTAATTCAACAATATTTACCAAACAAATAGAATCCAGAGAATTATTATGTATTCATAGCAGTTGATTAGTTGTAAAGCCTAATAATTCCTTCGACAGTATTTACAAAACAATACAGCTAAGGATATACAAAGGCAACTAGGAGAGAGTATTCTATCAGTACACTTATACAGTACTATCAATTTATACAGTGAATAAAATGAACTGTGGGGAACTAACTCTACAGGCCCTCCACGGAAGAATTTTATTATAAGTTGGAGCGTTTTTAGCGTACTTGAGCATATTTTTGCAGCTTTTTTTGGTAGTTTCGAGAGAAAAAATAACAGTAGAACTTCTAAAGAGGTTACTTAGTTTCTGATTGATAGCGATTTAATGATAAAATTGTATTTAATTTAATATCAGTCTGACTTCTTTATAACATCATTCTAGGGACCACACAATCATGTTTGCACATCAAGTTTAGTGTTTGACTTTACATTCGAGGCCGTAATAATTAAGTTGAAATATGAACTATGATCAAGATTGGTGAAACTGGCCATCAAGGTTTCAATTGAAGTTTCTGATGAAAGATAATGTTATAAAAAACTAACACAAGACTATCGAGTGATGGTTATAAACACAAACATTAACAAAATAAAATCTTGAAACTTACAGGCTGCCGCTATGAAGGAATTGTAGAAACGAAACGTCATTAGCGGTTAGTTGAGACTTCTAAACTAGACTTATAAACACAAAAATGAACAAAATAAAATCTTGAAACTCACTGGCAGCCGCTATGAAGGAATTGTAGAAACGAAAAGTCATCAGCGGTTCATTGAGACTTCTCAGATAGCACTTGAGTGCTGAGGTGATCGTTTTGCTCTCCCACTCGCATGGATCATCCAGGTTGAGTTTGTCCAATTTCCGCCTGTCCATTCCAATTTGTAGCAGTTTGGTCACTTTCGAACTAACACCTACTATCCTGTACAGTCCGTGCTCTTCTAAACCTGTGGACATTGAGAAAATCCCAATTCAGAACTCAAACTTGGTCATAGAGGCAGATATTTGATGTATTAATTCAGTACAGTATTGTGTGATTCAAACTCAAACTTGATAATAGAGACAAATGTAATCAGATTCATTTAATTTGACGCTTGGCATTAGATAGATTGAGAGATTATTTATTTATTTAGCGTATGGCTTTTAATAGTGGGGAGACCCGAGTAGGGTTGTTCCACTTCACCAACATAACCAATTATCCCTTGATAGGGAACATGGTGAAAGTTTGTTTTCACTTAGAAAACAATTGAGAGATTAGATTGATTGAGAGATATTATTTCTTGACGTTGCTGATGACCGTAGAGTACGATGGCAAAGAAATAATATCTATCTATCTAATGCCAAGCGTCAAATTGAATGAATCTCAGTGTATAGCAGGATCATTTTAACTTGTCAGAAAACAGCTGTTTCGGTAAAAAGTAAACAGTGATTTTGACACAATAATCAAAAGGCTTAGAAGTCTTAAAGACCTTTAAAGTCTTTAAAAGACCTTTTTAAAGAAGACCTTTCAAAGAATAACTTTTTAAAAGAGCTTTTCAATAATCTGCGAGATTCAGCATTTGTAGGTTAAGTATTGTGGTACTGGTGGCCGAAACATATGTTTTCTGACAAGTTAAAATGATCCTGCTATACCTTACTTGTTCAATGTTGTTCTATTGAAAGGAATTGGATGAGAAGTTTGATCGTGAATGCATAGATTTAAAGCTACACTAACTAAACTAGGAGGGATTCACGTCAAAAGTCAACATTGTTAGATGGTTTGCTATCCTTGTTCGACACAAATGCTGTGTATCTATTGTGCATTGTTTATTGGCAGACAAATACGTTTGGTGCTTTTCTTTTTCTCTCAATAAACTTTGATCCTCATAAACAATGCTGACTTCTTGACGTGAATCGGACTATAGGCAGATTTTAAAGCAAAATCATCAACGTTTCAATAATTTCAGTATCTTACTTATCTTTTCAATAATTCTCTGATTTAACGTTAGATATCTGACTAAAGTTGCAGAGATAAGTAGGTTACCATGATATACGCACCTCTACTTTCTAGAATTTCTATACACTTTGTAACAAAACTAAAGCCGGCTTCGTCGAGAACTTTGTCCTCGGATTTTTGCGTTTTGACAGGAGCCGGCAGCCCGTAGGTGGGTTCTTTGCCATCCATGGCATCCATCCACAGCTTCCTGTCCTCCTCTGATAACGCCTGCAGTGTGTGGACTACACCCGGCCTAGGAAAACGACAATTAATCAGGTAATTGATAGGTATAATTCAAGCCAATAATTCAATCTATAATCGGATTCATTTAATAAAACACACACTTTGTTCAGAAATGTTGTGGAACTTCTTCATATTAGGTAAATAAGAAATAAGATCTCTCTATCTATCTATCTATCTAATGCCAAGTGTCAAATTAAATGAATCTTGGGTAAATGAATGAAAACAAATTTTGTCTATTCCACAGTATTTATTAATTAAAAAACCAAACTTAAGTTTCAATGCTCATGGCATCATCATCAGTGGTTGAGCCTAGACTGAATTTGCATTTGTAATTAATAAATGATGGTTTTTAAGTAATAAATACTGTGGAATAGACAAAATTTGTTTTCATTCATTTACCTAAGATTCATTTAATTTGATACTTGGTATTGGATAGATAGATAGAGAGATCTTATTTCTTGACGTTGCTGATGACCGTAGAGTACGATGGCAAAGAAATTCTATCTATCTAAAAGCAAATAATGTGTTTACTTATTCCTTTTATCAGCCATATAATAAAAATAATAATAATATTATAACATGCTTCAGGAATTAAAATACCATGAGATTTGATTGCATGTATTTCATAGATATAGCGGTAATAAATTTCAAAATGTAACTTACTTATCGACAGGCGTGAGATCAAAACAGAATCTTTTCTCTATTGAGTCAGACATCCTCCTCACACATGATCCAAGGATCATTTTCTCCTGGGTATTCTGTAATAAAGATACAAAAAATAAAATATTTATGCAAATATTTTACAAGAGATAAAAAAGGATAACTGACAAACCGTAATACAGACAAGTCAATAGTGTTGATACTTATGATATACAGAAACAACTGAAATACCAAAAGATTACTGATTTATGTGTTGATTTTGAAAAATAGATTTTATGAATGAAACTTTCAAGAGTAACTTACAACTCATGTACAGGATAGCCTGGATACCTATATGTACAGGATAGCCTAACTAGTTTTTATACTTGACATAATATTATATTACTGTTTAGTTGTGGACTTGGAATTTTAAATTCTTGCAAGAATAATTTAGTAGTTCTTACTTATAAGATGAAATGACAAATACTCTCATGACAAACATTATGTAAAACTGATGACCATGTCTATTGCAATGTAATACTTGTTTGATGACAAATAAGATTCTTAAGCCCGGTTTTTCAGTCGCTCAATAGACAGTTTTATGGATCCAATAGCACTATCGAATCAATAACCATGTGTTTTCAAATTCAATGCAAAAAAAAGTTATCGATTCAATAAGTTTATTGAACGACTGAAAAACCGGGCATTACTCTTATTCTTAATTTTTGTAACCTTTGTGGAACAAATATTACATAAAAACGAAAGAAAATGATTGTCATGAATATAATAGCACAAGACAAACTTATAACATTACCAGAAACCATAACCAGAAAAGTTGTCTGCCAGAGTCGGTACAGTATTTAATAGAATTGAAATGAATGGATACTAAAATACATGTATGAGTTGAATCAAGCTGAAACATATAAAAGTTATGGTGAGTGTAACAGCAAATGGATTAAAAAACTTACGAATTTCCCAGTCATCTGATTGTAAGGAATCATGGTGAACTCTTTCTTGTCTTTTTGGTATGTGCAGTACTGTTTGGACCACGTTGTTCCAAAGGCTTCTGAAAATTTCCAAAAAATTGAAAAGTTAATACCAAAACTTTCTGAAAACGTTTAATGATGAAAACGTTCGAAGCAACAAGATACGTTTGAAATGAATCAGAGTTAGATCTTAGTAGTAGATGAAGAAAATACTCGTAAATCATGATTTCCTCAAGAATTTTTCGTATCTGTTGAGTATCAATGACAAGTTTGTGATTTCAATACATTTTTAGGATATAATTCAGGAGTGAAATTTAAGAGTTCACACATTTAAGAGTGAAATTGATTGAAGTTCAGTCTATTAGAAGAAAAAATAAGTTGTAAACTGAGAAAACCAGCAGACAAGATTCTTGAACATTTAAAAAACGAATAAACAAAATATTCCACTTACTTTTCTCCATTAGAAACAGGTAACCTTCCCTGGTATAGGTTTTATTTGATATACTACTCGCATCTGAAGGTTTCTGAAACAAATATTAGAAAAACATTAGAATTTTGATGAAGCCTCATAAAACAACAAAAACCTATAAAGTCTAACCGTAACCTACTAGCATTTATTTCAATTATAACTATTCAGAACTTCCTTCCTTCAAATAATTAACGACTTTCTGTGAATGATTTTAAAATCTAAAATATAAAAAATATTACCCATATATTATAGCCTGATTAGAATAGTACATAAATATAATTCCTGGTGCCCTCAACTATGTATTTTTTCAAAATAAATAAATCTATATGTTATTTATTTGCGTTAAATCAAAGGTTTTATGTCAAGCGTTGGTGAGTGAAATTAGTTGAGCACAAAACAATACTTTGCAAATCAATTTTGGGAGAAAAACTTCCACAAAATCTATTCAATCTACGAATCATATAAAACAATTACTCACAGATTGATATTGGAGCATAAATCAGAATATTTTCATTTGAACTACTCATTTCTGTTGTTTTGATTTCAATTATTGACCTAGCGATTTAAAATTGTGTCATTTTGATTCATCACTTTTATCCAATTTATCCTCTCAAAATCATACAAAAATGAAAATTCATTCAATAGAATAGAAAAATTGTCATATTAAGCTTGTAATATGGATGAGTGTACTTTCAGTTCAACTTTTGCTTGTTTTCAATTTCTGGAATTGATTTGAAATTAAAGTCTAACTTTATTTTATACCAAGAAGGCGGAGTTAGTATTTAGCCGGCCCTCTGTATGCATTCAACTAGTTATTACGATACTTACAAAAAGTTTATAAAAAGGATCTTACACAAATTACTATAAAACAAAAAGGAAAAATTAATTTGTAATAAAAATGTTATGCCTACTTACCATTTGTCTCATTTCGAGCATCTTCTTCATAAGTGACTCAGTTTTATCTCGTGTGGCATTGAAGTTCTCCCGAGTCTATGTGAGTCAGTAAAAACAAACGAAAACAAAACACAAGCATTTAGTATAAAACACATGCAAAACCACACAATTATATCATAAACACCCTACCAATATTGTGAACTTCAAGTTAATTCTGATCAAACCCATGAGCACAATCAAAATCAAAGGATAAGAGTGGAATTTTATGATTATTCCTCAATCAACCAAAAACTCAGCTATCACTCGATAAATTTTAGTTGAGGATAACAACATCAAAGAATATGAGATCTTGTTCTCTGATATATAGAGTTTCTAGAATATTTTCTAAGTTCAGGAATATAAATGTTACTATATTCTCCAAATATTGGGTGAATGTGTGTTATGGAAGTAAATTATTAGAAAAGCAAACAAATAGAAGATTTTCACCAACCTGAACTTAATGAATCTAACATATCTGCTCTGAATTTACAATCAAACAAAACATAATTTGATTAGTGGGAAAACAATCATCTATTAGAAAAAAAGACTAAAAAACAGAAGTTTCTTTGCAACCTACCTGCCTGAACTAAAACTAATAACTTGACTTTCAAATAATACATCACTCAACTACCACAACAATAAATTAAAATAATTATTACATTGCTGGTTCAACAACACTTCAAATTTTCTTTCAATATATCACACTTTATAGAAGACATCAAAACTTTCTAATAAATAACATGTATTGTGGAAATGATTATTTTTCTACAGAACTTTATGGGAATCTAGTCGAACACTGTATGTATATTTATATAGTATGCTGTATACACTGTATTACAGTCAACATTGTAATGATAAAATGTATAACTAATGTTTTTTAATCAAATAAATGGTTTGTTGAAGAGACATTTGATTTAATGGGAAAATAGTCAAAATTTGTCGGATTCACTGAATAACCTAATTATAACTAAAAACTATTCTGTTGGGAGTCAAAAACACATCAAATTTCAACCCGTAGATGAATGAACTAGGCCTACAGAGCACATAATAAATGAAGTGCCCCACTTGGAACGAACTCTAATAATAAATCAATAGCGCGTGTTTCGATACCATTCTGTACTCATTGAAACCAAAACAGAGGGCTACGACTATAATTATGATAAAATATTCATAGAGCTTATACGAGCATACAAATTGGTTCGACTCCTACAAATAACATTAACTAACGTTTTTTTAAGAAGATATAAATTTTTGGATTCAAGACCGTTGTCATGTTTAAAATTTGGATTTGAGTTTTTTCATGTCTTGCATGGTTTAAATGAAACCCGTAGTCAAGCATATCTCAGATTAAACCATAAGTAACACTACGTATTATTTGATTCTAATCAAATTCAACACAACTCACAAGAAATGTTATGTGAAAAAAGACAAGAATAAAATAAAGAAAAAAAGAAATTATAATAAAAAACACCACATCATCGATTTGTAATGAAAAATGAAAATCTTTTACCAAACTTGGTTGAAATGAGACATGCAAGGTTATAGAAGGCAGTTTATTTAAGAATGAGAATCATCTATGCATCATCTTCCTTTAAACTAAGTCTAAGGCTAGGCGTAAACCGGTTAGTCAAGACAAGACAAGATTAGTCACGTTTAGTCACAGTAATTCACATAGTTGCTTATGAAGCAGCACACACTGATGCAATGACTAATCGGTGTGTGTTGCTTCAAAAGCAACTTAAACGTGACTAATACTGTGACTTAAAACGATGACTAAACCTAACACAGCTTAGTTTCAACTATCGGTTCAAACTATAAATCCACGGTTTAAACTTGGTTTGAGCTGAAATTCCACAGGCTGAAACAAGTTTTAACTTCAATTTGTAAAACTTGGTTGAAATGAAGTTGATGCATAGTTTGTTTGAATAAGTCTCGGCAGATTTTAATGATTATAATAAGATAACACAATGTATTATGAAGGAGGGAGAAAATCAATTGAGAAGATTTGGATGATGGTATTTTATTCACGTACCTTTTGTATCCTGAACTGAAGTTCTCTCATGTAAGGCTTGAAATCTTCAGCTACTTCGTGACCTTGATGATAAAACGTTAACCAACCGAACATGAAACCCAAAAGCTGGAAAAAACATAAAAAATCAAATTATAGTTTGTACAACAAGTTGTAAGTTTGTACAAGTTGTAAGTTTGTACAAGTTGTAAGTTTGTACAAGTTGTAAGTTTGTACAAGTTGTAAGTTTGTACAAGTTGTAAACCTTCTTAGGCTAGGCGTACACCGGTTAGTCAAGACAAGACAAGACGAGATTAGTTACGTTTAGTCACAGTACTTCACATAGTTGCTTATGAAGCAACACACACCGATTAGTCATTGCATCAGTGTGTGCTGCTTCATAAGCAACTATGTGAATTACTGTGACTAATCTCGTCTTGTCTTGTCTTGACTAACCAGTGTACGCCTAGCCTAAGTTGAGTAGGAAATTGAGTATGTATTGATTGATTAATTACAAATTATTACAATTATTAATTGATTGATTTATTGCAAAAAGCATGTAAACTAGTTTGAAACTCTTCATTGCAGTTGGCATTAAGTTTTAATTCATTCTCTTACCATTTTCATACTCGAATATTATTTGAAACCGTGTTCAATGCTTTTAAAAGACATTTGAATGGACAAATGAGTTAATTTCTTACCGTTTCAACGAACTCGAACTTCTTCCTTTCCTGGACCTCTTGCAACAAGAAGACGTATTCTAGGCTGGCTTGGCAAAAGTGCCTCTGTTCCATTTCTAGTGTTGCGTCGGCCTGACAACACACAAAATTTAAGAAAATATTAAAAACAGCAGGTTAAAAGTAGTTTTGAAATTGACAAGAATATCATCAATGTTGAAATTGTCATTTAGTCAATAAGAACAACTATTGAATAACCAATTACATTGGTTCATTGATAAGAAGATGCCAGAACTTCATTTTTAGTTTTCTTCATTTTGTTTTCATCATTTAAAGCTTAGGCTAGGCGTACACCGGTTAGTCAAGACAAGACAAGACGAGATTAGTCACGTTTAGTCACAGTAATTCACATAGTTGCTTATGAAGCAGCACACACTGATGCAATGACTAATCGGTGTGTTGCTTCATAAGCAACTATGTGAAGTACTGTGACTAAACGTGACTAATCTCGTCTTTAGTCACATCTTTTTACTAATCTCGTTTAGTCACAGTAATTCACATAGTTGCTTATGAAGCAGCACACACTGATGCAATGACTAATCGGTGTGTGTTGCTTCATAAGCAACTATGTGAAGTACTGTGACTAAACGAGACTAATCTCGTCTTGTCTTGACTAACCGGTGTACGCCTAGCCTTACAAAACAATACCAAGAGTTGAGAGACTACTCTCTATGTTAATCCTCTTTGAACAAGCTTGAAAAATGAGTGGATAGATGCAAGTTTGCCTGTATAAGCAGATATCAGAATTAAAAATATTGGCAAAAATATGGCGTTGGCGGGAAATATGTTCCAACACACTGTTATGGACCCTTTCATACCAATGGCCACACTGTGATTATATAGTCTCTGTACCAACCCTATTCAAGTCTCATAGTACAGCTTATTTTTGAGGGTGATGCTCATATGATTACTAGACTTGTGCTTGGGAATGATGATGAGATACGAATGGATCTACAGTTTTAAATGGGTTCCGAACCCTCGGTGTTCGAAAGGACATAACTGAGTGTTAGTGGTCCAGGCTGAAATTTCGCTTGATAAACTTGAATTTCAAGTGACTTGTAGCAAAACCAATATTGATACACTATAATTTATGGAATTTTAGTTGAGAATCTTAAATTTGAGGGAGCATTGGATCCAAAATAATTCATAAATAGAAGAATAGATCAATTTCCTTCCAAAAGAGGCCTTTAAATTCGAGGGTGCTTGGAACAAAACCAATTAATAAATAGAAAAAATAACGAATTCTATCACATGAGTGGCCTATGATTCACAAGTGAAAACAAGCTAAACACATACCAATCAAAAACCAATTCCCTCCTTTTTTGAAATTATTATTATTAACAGGTGCATAAAGTTTCATTCCCTTTTAGGGGTGGCAGAATTTTCAATTCTGACCCCTCGAAACAGGGTGAATAAATCAGCGGTTTATCAGCAGAAACAAAAGCAGAGGCGAAGGGTACCCTGTTGATTGTTATTTTATGATTCAGGGAATAATGGCTGTGAAAAGGGGAGTTTATTTTCCGATTTTTAGTTATTGAATGCATAAAATTTCATGAGCACTATATTACCAAGGGAATTGCCATTCAAAAATGAAAACTCACAGTCTGATATTACTAAGAAAAGCTGGTTATAGTATACTTTCAATATTTTTCATGATATTTAAATATTCAATGGTAATTGACGAAATTATCTAATGAGACAAAAGGACAAGAGTTGGCTTTATTAATTTTCATTGCTATTGTTCCTTATATTCATATTGCTCTTCTTTTATCAAACTCTTATATTGTCCAGTACGTTTTCATTACGGGCTTGTTACTACAGTAAAATTGTACCTATTTTTATTTCACTATAATTTTAGCGGAATTTCACTAAATTCATAGTCCATTGCAGGGGATACGATACAAAGTAATCACTGTATACCACACTAACTGTAAATAATACACTAACTATAAGTAAGTGGATAGTGAAGTAGATATACAAAAGCACACAGTAGAATTGAGAGAAAACTATCAATTTTCAAAGATGTTGCACTGTTGGGAATTATTTTTTGTATAGTGGCCTTCATCAAATATATTATTAGCAATTTTGTACATTTTTCAATATTTGCTGTTGCAGAGCTCTTTAGAACTTTTTATATGGCTTCCCTTAGTTTTTTGGTGCACTATTTATTCACAAAACATTGATTAGTAAAAAGTAAGAGAGTAAAATAAGAGATTCTTCGAGGGAGAAACGCTAGGGTACGAATAGTAAGGTAAATACGGCCTGTATTCATATTCTAGCAACTATCCTAGTACAGTAACAAAAACCCTTTTGGAAAATTGACAAAAATATTAAAAAACATTTTCAATTACCGAATCTCTTCCAAAGTTCAACGTTGAGAACGATTGGAGACAGAAGTTGTAGATCTATATATAACCACCACATCACAATATTCACTAACTCACAATATATATAGTCTCTGTTTTCAAAAATATAAACCGTTTTTCACTTTTTTACAAAATACACATCACACGTATAAGACACGAACATTTACTTTGTAACACCGAGACAGTCAGTTGAATAGGTTCTGAAATTTCAAGATTAAAATTAACCCTGTACATTTTTATAACAATAATATAAATATTTTTTAAATAATAGCTAATAATAATTATGACAATTTTTTTTCTATAGATGGGATGATTAGGCTATAAATGATGAACTTCAAATTTCCAAGTTCATATAAGAGAAGATATAATTGAGTAGGATAAGTACAATAACAAACTTCTCAATTAAAGTGAAAATTAACAACTACTTTTGAATGAATTGGAAAGGAAAATTGAATATACGTTTTGTTTTATTATATGACTGAAGAAATTTAATTGATAGATAACACATTAGTTGTTAGGCTATCAGATATGGTTTTGTCATTGAATATCGTCGCTGGAGCGACGATTTATTCATATTAAATATCATTATATAAAGAATAATGATTTTAAAGATACATGGTCAATTTTTCAAGTTCCTTTGATTAAAACATGATTAACGAAAATGTTTTACAGATCACTATTATCGTAGCCTGAATTATTATCCAGTAATAGAAGTTATAAGAAGTATATACAAGGGGCAAGGGAATTCACAAGACAAAAATGAAAAATATATGAAAAAAATAAATAAACAGATACCTATTGTAGTGGAGAATAGAACAAACAAAATGTAGGTGACTTATTCAGAATATATTATCCAGCAAATAAGGTGAAACTTACGGACCGCTGCAGTAATTTGAAGTAAGATATTTGAACGGATAAATTACAAGTAGATCAGATAGATCAGGTAACCAGAAGTATAATCAGACAGTAGATCATTTTCAACTGGACCGTTAAAAGAAGCACAAATTAACAAACTAATTAAATTCAAACTTGAAGACAGAAGAAAGATTAAACTCTCATTTTGCACTACAAGTTGGATTAAAGCACGGAGAAAGTTTCCACAACAAATAGGTCAACTGGAACAGAGTTCTCATGCATTTTTGAAGGGTGATCAAAAATTGAAGGTAGTTTGCTTCGTTGGAAGCAGAATTTCTGAGCAAGAAATTCGCAGTGACCAGAATGAGCCTGCAAGTAAATAAATAGAGAGAAGAAAGTGTCCTTCAATCTTTATCCAGAGTAATTTACTTTTCATTTCTGCAAAATACGTTTTGGAAAATACAATTTTGAAGACAATCCTAATTTTATTTATAATGAAATAAAAATATAATGACATAACACAATTTATTATTTTTATGGAGAACTAATTATCTCGGAGAAGTTAGTTTTTCAATTTTATACAAAACCTCAATCATTGACATTTACGTGAGAGTTCTATTTACTGGATCTGTGAAACATTTATATTAATCATGTTTTAAACAAATACACTCAATAATTAGTTGATATTTCTTGATCTGTAAAACATTTACATAATGTTTAATGCAAATACACATGTTAATTACTCGATATTAATTGGCAATTTCTTGATAATCACTTCATATTATTGGTTAATAATACAGGCTACAACAATAATGATCTGTAAAACATCTGTGTTAATCATGTTTGATTTATGCTCCAAAAAATCTATTCAGCAAAAACTATTCAATGAAAAATACCGTATAATGTTTTCATTGTCTATAATATTCATATTTCGTGTAACTTTGTCTAAATAAAGAATTATTCGATTTGATGTTTCCTAACACGAAAATATTCACTGAAACATTAACTTAACAAAAATACCGTTCAATTTGACTACACAGATTTAATGGTTAAGCAACTTTTGCGAGCAGTGAAACATTTACTGAACGACTAAAAAAAGTACGAGAAAGTACTGATTTACTTTTGATTGTCATTTTAAAGTTCATTTACTGAACAAGAAAGTAGCACAAAAGTTAACTAATTCAAAGGGTAGTTTGTAGCTTGATTAACACCTATATCACTACAAAACTGAATCTCGAATACTACAATGGTAACCTTGATTCACGAAGCAACCCACAAAACTCAATGAATGATGTAATACTAGCAGGACTAATTATATAACACGGAACCACCCACTTCCTACCCTTAAAGGAAGGAAATTCAAGAGTACGGCTGGCTAATTTAGATACTCGAAATTATTACGTCATCATACGGAGTGACGAACGATAGTCTGACATGCTATTTATACCGTATATGATAATGACGTTGATACGGTGATAAGGTAAATGTAAATTTCAAAATATAGTAACATAATTATTACCGAGAAATTATATTATTTTGTGAAACATTTCCTTGATTTTGATTCTGATGTTGATAAATGTTGTTGATTTAACCCTATATTTATTTAAAATTCAAACTTCAAGGGAGACTACACGATAATATGGTTTTAAAGGTAGAGATGGATACAGCTCAAATATTATAGCCTATTATTTCATGTGATTCAGTCTGACAATTTGAATTTTGAATGGTATAACTTAAATTCTCGTTTCTACTTGATAATAATTGCCTATTTTATTTCGTATGGTAGTCTTTTAGTCATTGTTCAACTTTCAATTTAAAATGGAGGGATTTAATATTATATTACAATAAATCAATTTATTAAATTTGAATTCACTAATTTTTATAATTATTAACATTTTATTCATGTATCTTGACCATCTTGCAGATACTCTTCAGGTGAATAATATATTTTTCTATAAATTTTCAACACCAAATTAAAGTTTAATATAATTGGAGTCAAAATTTTCTATTTATGCTCATGTAGTATTGGAGACATTATTTTATTTGAAAATGGGAGTCATCTTCTACATCTTAGATTAGATCAATTCATTAAATTTCAAATTATAAAGAACCACATTACATTATTTTACTGTAAAAATTAGGAAGAGAAGTAGTTCTTCCTAATAAGCCTATTATTTATTTTCATACCACTATCATGAACGAGTTATGATTTCATGAATATTATTATTGATCAATTAATCAATCATTTTTATAATTAAAAATTAATCAATAATTAAATAAATAAATTACCATGAATATTTAATATATGATATTAATTTACAAGTATTATTGCTTTTCTTCATCATAGGCTACAAATCTCAATAACTTCAATTTTGATTGATTTTATTGTTTTGTACAATAGGCCTACTGTATGTTTATTACGTTGTTGCTTTTAAAAAATATTTTTCTTGTTTTTATTGATAATAAAAATCCAATATTCAATTCAATAGTAGCCTATTGTGATTAGTTTGAATGATTCGATAAATGAACAAAACCAAATAGATGAACAATAATCTATGAGAAGAATTTATATATTTCTATTATGCAGAGTTGGATTCCAATATATACACATTTTTCCAAAATACTAACAGATTCTAACTCAGATATGGATTACAACGTAGCCTACACATAGAAGAGCATACACATAAATTTCACCGTAGACATACACACACACACATGGGGTAAAACGTTGACATAGATGGATAATAATTATTAACGTAACGCTATTTTTAACGCACACACAACACTACTGGACACTTCACACACAGCTGAGTGGTTTTAGGCTAGTGCAGTGTTTATTAGGCTCACTGCGGTTGAAGTTAGAACATTGACAGGCCGAAGCCTTCACACTGTTGGTGAAAAGATCATCCATCACAAAACCTAACATGGAACAGCGATAGGAATGATTTGGGGAATGTTGAGAATGAGACACTAAACGTACAGGACATGACACAACAAACAAAGCGTCGTCATATTATGACCTGTCAGTGAAGTGGGAAATTCTGGACTGAAATTTCCCTCCCGGGAAAATGTGGGGAGGCAACACTGGTTGGCGCCAAAGTGAGGGGAGAATTTTCACATCCTATAGAATTGGTGGGGGAGGGTTGCTTGGATAATCATGGAGATGGAAAGTAATGTGGGTAGATTGAAAGTAGATGGAACATTGAAGAAGATTGATATAATATGTTGTACATTTCTAAAGATTGGCTATTTATTTTCGCCATACAATGGGACGTAATGAACTTTGTTTTTCATACACCTCTATTGGAGGCCGAAAATGTTCGATTTCAAACGAAGGAGTCAGCTGGAGGCCTGTAAACGTTTGACGGCCTAGGACGGAAAAAGAAAATGACAGCAGATCACAGCTGTTTCTATCTGAACAACAGCATTGTTGTATAGCAAGGGGAGCCAATTAACTTGTCATCATAAATCCAGCTGTTCCAGTAATAATTAAACAGTGATTTCGACACAATAAATCAAAGGAACTTGAAAGTCTTGAAGACCTTCAAAGTCTTTAAAAGACCTTTTAAAGAGAAACCTTTCAAAGATTAACTTTTTTAAAGAGACCTTTTCAATAATCTGCTAGATTCAACATTTGTAGGTTAAAGTATTGTGATATTGCTCTTTTGAGACCAGCTGATTTCTGACAAGTTAGAATTGGATCTTTTACTATATGTGTTTCTTGCCAAGGTCCAAGGAAAAGAAAATGACCTTGAATGACAGCTGTTTCTAATCAAAAAGCATTGTGTTTTGCATGTTCTTTGAAGAATACTAACCTAAAAGTTTTGTTGGTCACTACGTTGATATTTCCATTCAATGGTTGTTTTTTCATTTGTTTTTTTTGTGTTTGTGGAAAAATGGCGAGTTTCACCAACGCAGGCAAAAATGTTTTATAAGCTCGATACGCGCTAAGTTCTCGACTTCGTCTCGAGCTTGAAAACTGCGATCTCAAGCCGGCAAACATCCAAACCCCTCACGCCTAAATTGCGAAATATACTATTATGTTGTTGCTGATCCATTTTCTTTTCACTGATACATTCAGGCAATGACTATTGACCTATCTAACTGGAGGTAGCACTTAATGAACAAGCTAACCATAGTATTTTGTATAGCTTAGGCTAGGCGTACACCGGTTAGTCAAGACAAGACAAGACGAGATTAGTCACGTTTAGTCACAGTAATTCACATAGTTGCTATGCCAAGCAGCGCACGCGATGCAATGACTAATCGGTTATTGTGTTTGGCTTCATAAGCTAACTTTATGTAAATACTGAGACTAAAGCATGACTTCAATCTTGTCTTAACTGTGACTATCTTCAATGTAACCACACTAACCAAACTGAACAATGCAGATTAGTCACGTTTAATCCGCGGTAATTCACATGATTTGCTTGTGAAGCAGCACACACTGATGTAATGACTGGTGGTGTGTGTTTGCTTCACCATAAGCTAACAATAATAATTTTGTGAACTAATCTCGTCTTGTCTTGTCTTGTCTTGACTAACCGGTGAACGCCTAGCCTTAGGCTAAGACAAGACGAGATTAGTCACGTTTAGTCACAGTAATTCACATAGTTGCTTATGAAGGCGCGCACACACTGATGCAGCTGACTGGTGGTGTATTGTGTTTGCTTCATAAGCAACTATATGTAATGTGACTGACAATGTCTTGACCGCTGCGGTGTACGCCCTAACTACCGTGCTGTTCTTCCGAAATAAATTGTAATTCCTATCTTATTTGCCAACTCAATTTTTTTGATACCACTTACTTTGTTTCTAAAAAAAGAATTCCTTATTTATCTTCTTGCCAACCTAACGAAATTAGAAGGAAACAATGTTTTGTATAGCAGCCCTAGCTAGTGCTACCTCCAGTTAGATATTTAGCTCAGTGCTTATAAACAGTTTATTTACCTCAGATTGGTACATTCTATTTTCAATATTCATGATATTTCAACTACAGTATTGTAAGAGAGAGCTGAAGAATTCAAAAGAAGTGCAAATTCATCCAAGGTTAGAAGAGAGAATGCTACTCCGCCTAATAAAAAATATTTTCATTTCATTTCATGTCAATGCTTCTGAACTTGGGATAGATCACAAGGTAGAGCGATCAGCTGACTCGCCAGTTCAAGGTCGACGAAATCACTGTCAAGGTCAAACTACTGTACTCATTCTCGCCATCACATTAGCAGGAACAGGATATGCAACACCACAACTCTCATGAATAAACACATACTTCATTATACCTATATCTCCTACCTTCCTATACATTCTCTTCAATTATCTGTCTACTCACGATTACTGCTCTGTATTAATATAGTTTGATTACTGCTCTCATTTAGATTACTGCTCGTAAAGTTTCCAAACTCAATTCCATAGTTTTCAAAGAACCTTCAACAGTAATATTAATTGTTTCGACTCTATAACAATCCCAAAGACTGATGCTTGCTGATCAAAACTTTGTGCTCATGATAACATGGAAAACATAAGTATAGAATAGTAGTATAATTGACAAGATGGCCGACGCGGCGAAACATGAGTGTTGCAACTTCAGTTTACAGTGAAGTTAGTGGAGCTATGATGAACCAGTGGGGTAATGGATTCGATTCACATTCCGTCTGACATTTTTGTGTATCATCTTCAACTCTTTACCCAAACACAAGTCATGGAGATATTAGGCTAGGCGTACACCGGTTAGTCAAGACAAGACAAGACGAGATTAGTCACGTTTAGTCACAGTAATTCACATAGTTGCCCTTATGGAAGCGAAAGCAAACACCGATTAGTCATTGCATCGGATCGGATCAGCTGAAAGCGTACACCGGTTAGTCAAGACAAGATAGGGCTTAAAGACATTGGTCACGTTTAGTCTGACAATAATTCCACATGGTTGGCTTGTGAAGCAACACCACGCAATTAGTCATTGCATCGGTGTGTGCTGCTTCGCATAGCAACTATGTGATACCTAATGACAAAGCGTGACCTAATCTGTGACTTGTGCTGTACGCCCTAGCCTTATCAGCAGCAGAATAATCTAATGTTGTATAGCAAATGGATCTCCTTGGAGATACGTGCAGTATAATTTTAACTATAAAATTATAAATTAAACCTGCTGTAAAATCTATAATTTTAACTATAAATTATGATCATATTTTTAATGTATAATTAATAAAGTTAAATAATTAATCTTCAATAAAATGAACACGATACAGTATCTTTAAAAGCGCCTGGTATGGGACCTAACAGTTTGAGAAGTAAAATCTGCCATTTAGGGACAGGAAGTACAGCCTAGAATGAACCCATGCAAAATGATTCTATCAACAATATTTTCCAGCCTAAAAATGCTACCAGAAAAGACACCACTGTCATGTTGAGGCTGAAGCGTACACCAGTTGGTCAAAGACAAGAACAAAGACGAGATTAGTCTCGTTTGGTCACAGTACTTCGAATGAAGTTAACTTATGAGCAACACACCGATTAGTCATTGCATCGGTGTGTGCCCAGCTTCCGCCATAAGCAAATATGTAATTACAGTGACTAAATGTGACAGGCTAAATCTTGTCTTAACCTTGATACACACTTATTAACGCAAACCCTGAAGCTAATGTGAATTTCCCACCGATTGCAGTTGAAGTGGGAAATCTACTAGAAGAGAAGTTACATTGATAAAATGAAAATGCGGGGGCGGTCTATTCGGGTCGAGGACAAGTGAATTCACTTTCAATAAGGGGAGTAGAAAGAGAGATTAGATGAGGAGGAAGAGGAAGGAGAGGAGGAGGAGGATGAGAAGAGGGTGGAGCAGTAGGGGGAGGAGGACGAAAAGGAGGAGAATGAGGAAAAGGAGGAAGTGAGGAGGAAGAGGATAAGGTGGAGTAGAAGGAGCAGGAGGAGAATAGGATGGAGTAGGAGAACCAAAAGAAAAAAGAGAAGGAGAAGGAGAAGGAGGTGGTGGTAGGGAGGAAGATGAAGGAGAAGGGAGGAGGAGGGAGGAGGAGGAGGAGGAGGAGGAGGAGGAGGAGGAGGAGGAGAAGGAGAAGTTGAAAAGTTGGACGGATAAGGAGAAAGAGTGGTAAGTGAAACAAAGGAGGAGAAAGAGAGAACAATAGCCTAAACGAAAGACAAGAAGAATGTGGAAGGAGAAGAATGAGAAGCAAGAAAAGAAAGTAAAGAAGAAAACTAGGGAAAAGAAAAGGAAGAAGACGTAGAAAAACTTATGAAGAAATTTTTAGAGTGTAAATAAGTAGAAGAGCACGAGAGAAAAGAAAATGATACGGAGGCAAAGAACGGCGGGAGAGGAAGGGGAAAATAGTAGGAGAGAAAGAGAGAGAGAGTGAGAGAGAGAGGAAGAAAGATGAAGGATGAATAAGAAGAAGTGTAAATCGACAGAATAAAGATAGAAAAATACACGAATAATATGGCAAGGGGATAAAGATGAATAAAAGCAAACAGAAAGAATGGAAGAAAATGAAAAAGGAGGAAATGGAAGAAAGACGCAAAGTGAAAAATAGGAATAAATGAGAATGACAACGAGGAAGAATGGAACGAAAAAGAGATAAAAGAAAGAAGCGAAGGGAAAATAGAAATAAGACACAATAAATGGCAAATACAAGGAACTGAATGGAAAAGGACATGAAATAGAGAAGCGAAGAGAAAAGTAAGAGAAAATTCTGAAAGGGTAAAGGCTATAAGCACACATTGCAGATAAGAGTGTTCCAGCATTAAGCCTGGCAAATTGCAGTGAACGGGGTTGAAATTTCTCGCTTTATGTGCGACAAAGAAAGAGACTACACATGAATAGAAGAGTGGGGATGCTACTGAAAGAGATGCGCGCATGATCATTGTCTCTGGGAAAATACTCTCTATTCAGGCAGAAGGCTGACTAGATCTGAAGTGGCTGATTCAAAATTCAACAGGATATTCTGTTACAAGAGTTTAACCAACATTTGAAAGTCTATATTCCAAAATGTATAGCCTACTCTTGCACCGTGATTGAGATATGAAACCGTATTCATGAACGATCCTTTCGTAGGATAAATTTTTGTCTCTGCTGTCTCTGCTTGGCTTGTGATTGCCATTTTCTTATAAAAATGAAATCTCAAGAAAGAAATCTTACGAAAGAAAATCTAACCAAAGGAAAATTCATAAATACGGCCCTATCAGTATATATGTCACAAGGCGGCATGCCACAACAATACTGAAAGAATTTTCAAATTCTCATACTGTTGAAGTATTTTTTCTCCTAAGTTCTATCATAGAGAAAGCATACGCATACTTGGCCAATGTGTAATGATCATATTTCACTTAATTTTTCTTCACGAAAAAGGTTCTTCTCACCCTCTTGGGCTAAAAAATAAAATTGATAGAATTACGCCAAGTAATTGTCTCTGTTTTTTAGCATATTTAACAATAAATAGTTATTGCTATTACATGTCGATAGTAATTGACAATTTTGGCAAAGTACGCCAAGTATGCGTATGCTTTCTCTATGGTTAAGTGGCCACAAAAGCCAATTCAATTTAACCATTTTAGAATAACGGAACTCAAGAAAAGCATTGTATTAGTCCCGTTACGTGACGTCATTTAACGTTGGTTAAATTAAACTGGCTTTCGTGCGATCGGCCACATGACTTTAAAGTGAAAATAATTGGAAAACTTTATTGAAAAATTCCTGTTTTTGACATCGTTGGAGAACGTTGAAGACCTTCACTATCGTTGAAGATCTTTTTCAAAAATTATAAAATATAATCCTGAAAATAATTGTTCAAGACCGTTGGAAAAAGGTTTTCATTGATAAATTTCTATTATTGAAACCATTGAAGAACGTTGACAATGGTGTAAAACCGGTTTCTTTTTACCGTTTAACAAATGGTCCATAAAGTAAAATGGGGGGGGGATAATGACTGACCTACCCCACCACTTTGATTTCAGTCGCTGACTAAGCTGAAATTCGATTACAGTAATGAATTATACATATTATATAAATGTCGCGTTACCCTTCTATTTTTCAATAATATCCCCGGGAGGAAGATATGATAGAAGATGGGTTGATCCCTTAATCCCCAAAACGTGTCAACTCATACGCAGGAGGAAAAGAAGAGAACAAGAGAATGAGAGAGAGAAAGAGAGAGAAAGAGAGTGCACAGAAAGAGACTGGAGGGTTGAGAATGCAATTGATAAAGAAAGGACAAAGTAAATAGGGGGTCCCGTAATCCCCCATGTATGGTCCAATGTCACGTACTTTGTACTTGAATAATGCATCTGGAACACATTGATGTCCTTGAAGTAAATAGAGGACTCATCACAGACAGTCTATTATAGGCTATTCATTCAATGTTATAGATTCAATGAAGTGGAAGCATTGGCGGACACGCTTTTTGGAATGTGTTCTTTTTTCAAGAATATTTTGGAGGAAGAACATTTTTTTAAATTTTTTGAATGGCTTGGAATAATGTTTCCATGAACAGAAATTTAGCAGAATGATGGACTTTAAGAGGACACGCGTATTAGAATGTGTTCATTTTTTAAAAATATTTTGGAGGAAGGAGAACAAGTTTTTCAATTTCTTGAATGGCCTGGAATAATGTTTCCAAACATAGAAATTTAGCAGAATGATGGACTTTAAGAGCCCTTTTAAGATACCTCAGGAATAAACATTAAAACAGGCAATCTGCAGTTTTTAGCTTCGGTCGCTAGTTTTTTAAAGCTAGAAATGTGTGGATGGTCTTGAATTGAAGATAAACATTGCTAGAATTGTTGATGTACCTTACATTTTTTCATAATTCATCAATTTTTTTTCAACTGAAGGTTGAAATGAGTGAAATTTGCTCCATGTTCATATAACACTGCCATTTTTAAGTAAAAAAAAAAAATAGAATTTTCAATCTTATACAACAATTCTACAGATCTTCCTAAAACATTTGGTACAATTTTCATGATTATTGATTGGAAAACCTTGTCTGAAAGAGAAAACTCGTATTGACCCCAGCCTGTCAACCCGTGCATTGCAAAATCACCTCGTTTGTTGTTTATCTTCTTCTTCATCTTCTCCTCCTCCTTCTTCTCCTTCTCATCCTCCTCTTCTCCTTCTCCTTTATTTCTCCTCCTTCTTATTCTTCTTCTTCTTCTCTTCTCTTCTTCTTCTTCTTCAATTTCTTCTTCATCTTCTCCTCCACCTGCTCCTCCATCTTCTCCTTCTCACCCTTCTTCTTTCCCTCCCTCTTCTCCTTTACTTCTACTTTTTCCTAATCTTCTTTTCCTGCTTCTTCTTCTTCTCTTCTTCTCCTGCTTCATCTTCTTTTTCCTTCTCTTCCTTCTTTCTCCTTCCTTCTTCTTCTTCTCCTTCTCCTCTTTCTCCTCTTCTTCTTCCTTCTTCTTCTTTGGCCTGCCTTCTCCCAGGACAAAACATGGCCCAGAGAGAAAAATATCCAAACCAAATCGACTATAATAAATTTCAAGCCATTCTATCTTTCATGCTGAATACAAATTCAGTGAAAGGTGATAACATCAACAACTGCCCCGACGTAAAATGGCAATCGCGTCCAATTAGTGAATAGGATAGGAGGGAAACTTTCGCCACCAAAGCTAGGCTGGAATTTCCCACCCTCGATCAGCAGCACCCAACTTGCTCGGCTTGTTTGAATGAGCAGCAGGGTGCGCGCGCAACGCACCGATGACGTCATACCTTGTCAATCAATAAGATTTGTGACGTCACAATCGGTGAAGTGACGCTGAGAGGTGTGCGCCAAATTTAAAAGTGACGTTTTTGAATTGCGATGTGACTGTGAATTTGACTGAAGCTCAAAATGTGATTTATTAGTAATAAGTAGAATAGTCTATCTTATGACACTATTCAATATTTACGACAACTATGTATCAATGAATAAAGACTTCATGAAACAAAATGTTAGCAAACTTCTTCATTGTTATAACGATAAATACATTAAAAACAACAAAATGATACAGAATTGAAAATAACTTCCACACTTTCTACAGCTATATGAAATATTTATATTTTTACAATTTCTTACTTATTTCTATCTACTAATTATTACTAATTTCTACCTATTGTTACCTTTCATAGCTTTCTTCAAACTACTGATTTGAGATTGCTACAATGCAGGCCAATTTATTCCTTAATACCTTCAACGTGACTGTTATTACTCAGTCAGATTATTTACATATCTATTTAAAAAACATGCATCAATTTTACAAAATATAACACTGATTGATGAACCTAGTTTACCTAGGAGCCTAGTGATTTTAAACCTAGTCAACACGAAAATACTACCAAATTGTTTAGGAAAATCTAAACAATACCTCTACTACCTCTAAATTTAGACTATTCGACTCTAGAAGTTTATTCAATCGACTTGGAGAGTAGATTTCATAAAATTAGTCAGTTGGAGGGGTAAACTGACGATTTTCATATCCAAAGTTTTTATCCAATTTGAAACTATTATAACTAAAAAAAAGCACTCAAACCATAAATGTAATATACAAAACACTGCCGTGCTTTTCCCAGGGCTATTTAGGATTCTCAAGGAATCCCCCATCCCCCTCAATCAACCTTCTACCCCTTCCAGTACTCACTGACTAGAAAAAGTCAAGCCAAAGCCATCTAGCGTGAAAAACTCGAACTAGCTTGTCATTAGATTTTCCTATTCCAGGAAAGTTCTCAATGCAGAATACTAACTTCTCGAGACGAAGGCTGCTGCATATCGTTACAATAAATCCTGTCACTACAGTTACATCGAAATCAATAACTTTCACATAACACTCAAGTACTCTCTCAAAAACTTGCATTATTTTTCCTTCTCTTTTACGGGAAATGCATAATAATTCAGGTGGATTTATGTTTACGAATTTGGCGCATTACATACATGTAATAACATACAGCATATACAAGGGTTTCAAATAATCATATTGGTATTTTATCAGAAATACTATGGAATATACTATGGAATTAAGCCATTATACTACAACTAAATTTCGATAGTATACACAAGCAATGGCAAATCAAATGGCACAGCGCATGCCTCTTGTGTTGACTGTGGAAACCCTAGTCAACCATTCACTTTATGCGAAAATCGCATGACGAGAACCAATAGAAAGCTTCTACTACTGTAGCGTAGAAAATGTAATAAAAGCACAGATTTATCATAAAATATTAGGTAAAGTTGTAGACGGTTTAGTGCAAATACTATCAAGACGAAAACTAGGGACTTTACGAAGACCTGGGCGAAGACCAGCCTTGAATGTTATAGGAAAGTTATTCAAAGCAATAAAAGTTGAAAGGAGTCCAAAGTACAATGAGAAATTTTACAACAGAAATTAATGAAATTGAATAAATGGAAAGTGCAACAGAATTTTAGAAATTATCTAGAGCATATTTTCATGTAAAATAACATAACAGAACATTACATAATATTTTAGAACATAAAACCTATTTGTACTGTATATGTATTTTGTTTTATAGATTTTCACTTATATTCTGTAAATGAGTTTTTCATGAATAAACTTTGATTTGATATGTTTCTCAGAACTTTTTTAATAATGGAGTTCATCTATAATAATGATTGAATTCACGTAATGAAGATTCTAATTACAAACGTCAACGACTTTGGCAAATATTGACAGTTCTTTTAATTGCTGTCAGTGGAAAGTTGGAATCTGAATTTTTCAAGTTAACTAGTTGAATTTCATTACAATTAAACTTGTTTACTTACTCAGTTGATTTTTTAAAATGTTTATTAGTTGAAAAATATGACTATAATCCACTCACCTCTTGTAGAACAGTATCTTGTTTCTTTGTCGATAAATTCAGGTAGCGCTCCTGACTTTGGCAAAATTTCGCTGTTTGCTTTTCGAATTTTTTCTTGCCATCCTGAAATCAAACAGTGAATTAAGACCTTTAGTTAAAACTGAAAAGTTAATTTGATAACAGCTTTGTAGCCAATTTCAAGATTTCATTACATTTACATAATTTTTTGTTCGAAGTAAATTAAATGTTCATGAGATCGCTGAGTAATTTGCTATCGTTAATGTGATAAAAATTATTTTACATAACACTTTTTAGATAATTTATTAGTGCTTCATATCTGGGCCACACTGCTCTATCACATCTATTACAAATACTGTATCGAATAAGAATATTGATACTACCGAATAAAAATATCCAAGTTTTTCGTAGGAATAATTTTTTTTTAATGAAATTTAAAAGAGCAGTGGAAGTTCCTTAATCAGAAAAGAAGGGGTTTTGGGTAAGCATCAACTGTTATCCTTTCCTATTAGATTGTACTGCTTCATTCAATAATACTGTTCATGATAATGATCTCATAGATTAATATCATTAATTAGAATACATCCTATAACTCATCACTTGCGAGGTAATCATTTTACTAAATATGAAGTTCAAGTATTACTTGTAATGATTTCAATCAAAATTACTACTACAAAATATCACAACAATAAAGTAGTTAAGTATCTAAAAAAAGGTTAATTGAAAAAGTTCCTACCTTAACTCCTCCTATGTGCTCTTTCCTGAAGTTTTCCAAAGGACTTATAATTTGGTCGTAAGCCCTCTCCAACTGAAAAAGAAGGAAAATAAGAATTTAGAGAAAAACATTGTAATTGGAAAATAATCATGATTGAATATGGAATAAAAATAATCTCAAACGTAGATTGTCAATTCTTTTTTTGTGAGAGCGGTTGCTAAGTAATCGTGTGGTTAAGTAACAAACATTCAAGACTGCTCTTGGATGGGTGACCGACACAAAAAATAAGGCGAGGTGGAACCTACCCGTAAGGGTCTCCCCACCGATAAAAGCCAAACGATAAAAGAAAAAGATTGTCAATGAAGTAGTAATCATAATCGATAATAATGGAAAAACTCTAATTAACAGATTCAAGAATCTCTAGATACCATAAATCATCACTTGGCCTCCTGAGTAGCAAAATGGATAATATGATAGTATCATGATACTGTATAATATGATACTAACTTGTATCATGTTGTAGTAGAAATCAAGCTTTAAAAGTCGAGTAATAGTCAACAAACTGTCACTCACAGCTCACAGCAATATCAACACTGAACAAGATCCGAGATACATTTCAGTCTGTCATCATAGAGTTTGAAAGATACATGAAAAAGCACTACAGTCTAAAGCGATATGATTTTGACCGGACAGACAGTGCAATTTTATATCAGGGATGATTCTCCAATTTTAAAAAATCTGGGAAGAGACTATTCTGTACGAGACGTCACTAATAATGAAACATGTACATGTCCATCGTTTTTCTATGTATACTCTTCTATTTCATTATCATATTTTCTTTTTGTCTTGATTCTACTCCATATTCCATACCATCATCATCAACTTCTTAATAATATTTTCTTCTTTCTACTACTACTACTATTTTCTCTCCTCTTCTTTTATTTAATATTTTATTTCTTTTCTCCCTTTTCTTCTATTCCGTATCCTTTTCCACCACTCCTCATGCACCCCACTCACTCTTTTCCACTAACTTTTCGTTCATCACCTTACTACACATTTACTCATTTTTACTTCTTTTTCTTCTTCTTCTTTTCTTTTCTTCTTCTTCTTCTTCTTCTTCTCCTTCTTTTATCCATTCCATTCCCTTTCTTCCATCCCTTCTCATTCACCTCCACCTATCCTTCTCCTCTACCTTTTCGTTCACTACCTTACTACACATTTTCTCATTCTATTCTTCTTGTTATCCTATCCCCATTCCTCTTTCTTACATTCCGTATCCTTTTCCATCCCTCCTCATTTACCTCCACCTATCGTTCTCCTCCAACTGTTCGTTCATCACCTTAATACACATTTTCTCCTTCTACTTCTTTTTGTTTTTCTTGCTTCTTCTTCTTCTTCTTCTTCTTCTTCTCCTTATCCTATCCTCATTCCTCTTTCTTCCATTCCATAGCGTATCCTTCTCTATCCCTTCTCATTTCCTTCCTTCTCCTCTACCTTCACCCTTTTCTCATCACCTCATCACATTTCTCATTTTCTTCTTCTCTTCTTCTTCTTCTTCTTCTTCTTCTTCTTCTTCTCTTCTTCTTCTTGTCATTCCATTTCTTCTTCCACGTGATAATGTCGCCACCAGCTTCTCCTCTACCTTTTCGTTTATAACCTCATCACACATTTCCTCATTTTCTTTCTCTTCTTCTTCGTCTTCTTTTTCTTTACGTTCCTTTTCTTCTTCTTCTCTTCTTCTTCTTCTTCTCTTTCTTCCTTTCTTCTTCTTCTTCTTCTTCTTCTTCTTCTTCCCTCCTCTCTCCATGTTCGTTCCACTTACCTCAATGTCAACGACATCCGTCCGTTCATCACTTTCATTCCCGATAGGATCTATCAGTCCTTTTTCTTCTTCTATACCTTTGTATTTTCCTTTTTCTTTCACTATAACTGCTTCTCCTTCTAACTGCGTTTTTCTTCTTCTATTCCTACTTCCCTCACTCTTCCTCTTATAATCCTGCATAAATATTCTTGGGCTATTATCCTCTCCACCATATTTTTCACCGGTTCTCTTTTACATCATTTTTCAACATTTTTTGTCTCATCCTTTTCTAATCGTCTCCTTTCTAATTTTCCTTCTTCTTGACCATATTCTTGTTGTTCTTCTCCAACTTATTGTATTCTTCCTCGTCTTCTTCTACTTGTTCATCTTCTTTTTCGACATCATCATAATCCTCATCCTCTTCTGATTTTACTTCTTCGTTATCTTCGTTACCTTCTCTTCCTCCCCATTACGTTTCCTCATATTGTTGCTGTTCTTCTTTTCCTTTTCCTCTGTCTTCTTGTTCATAATCATAATTCTCTTCTCTTTTATGCCCACTTTGTCTCCTTGTTTTCTATCTTCTCATTCTCCTTCTCCGTCTTCTAGTGTTGTTGCTGTTCTCCATTTTCTTCTTTCTTCTCCTACTCCTCCTCCTCCTCCTCCTTTTCTTCTTCGTCTTCTTCTTCTTCCTCCTCCTCCTTTCTTCTTCTACCACTTCTTCTCTGTCTTCTTGTTCATCATAACCATTCATATTCTTCTTCTTGTTCTCTATTATCACCATCGTATTCTCTTCTTTCCCTTCTTCTTCCTCAACTTCTTTCTTCCTGGTTCGTTTTCTATGTCTTATCTAGTTGGGGCTTCCTAGTCTTGTTGCCTCTACTATAATAGCCGGTCAGTGCACATTATTTCACGGATAATGGCAGTTCTAATGGTGTCATGAATTGAGTACGGTACTTACTATCACTAGGCTCGAAAATAAACTTTCAGATTTTTGTCGTTGTCACAAAACTAGGCATTCAAGTAAGATCTCAACAGAAATATCGCGAATAATATATAAATTCAGTAGGAACAGGGGCCTGTTCCATAAATATTCTGGATTTTATTAATTTGAAAGTAAACTTTAAAAACGTAATAAAGTCCTGGAAAAGGCGAACTCACACTAGACATGAATAACACGAAGTACTGCACAATAACTCCATTACAGTTGAATAGATTATAACTTCCGAATGTTCCGTACACTTCCTAGTACGTGTAAGATATAGAATTCAGCGCATTCCGATTCAACTTATAGTGACTATAGTCTCCTATACCTATAGTCACTATAGTTCAACTATTCAACTATAGTTCAGTGTACGTAGCCTTTATCCTGTTTTACAAGATTTCTAAATTTCATGAAACAGGCCCCAGATGGATTCATAGATATTCAACAGAACTACTGTAGTCGTTAATGCCAAGTCACTCGCAGCTTCTGTTTATGATAAAATTTCTCAACTATGATAATTAAAAGATAACTAATCTTGAAAATACTAGTCCAGTCACATTATACATAGAAACAGAAGTGTGCTTGAAAAATTCGAGGTGGTTTGTATTTGAATGAATTTTGGTTTTAAATTTTCAACATGTTATTTGGATGCATATCAGCAGTCTGTAACTGACTTTGTACCAAAAAATTCCTTGTGCTACCTTTTGTCAACGTAGAACGACAGACAAATAATAAATGGTCGAAAGAAAGATGGAGAGTGCAGTGAAACAGAGCAGTAAAGAGAAACAAAAGAATAAGAATGACGGACCAATCACGAGCAAGCTGAAGTTTGAGACCACGCCTACAGCCCCACCCCAAAGCTGCCTTGCTGCCTACTCTCTTCTGATTGGTCAACGCATGTGCTTCCGAACTCTGCCACTAGATGGCACCAGTTACTGGGTGGTAAACTTATGGCGTACACTAATACAGTAATATCAAATCAAATCAAATTTATTGCCAATCTTTTTTTACAAACAATTGAAACAAAAACATTCTTATGAACTAATTCGATCTTCATGTAGAATTGAAAAACATAATAAAAGAAAATCATAACCAAATATGGATTTTGACCAACCAAATCAAGTTTTCTATTATCTCTGCTTACGGTCGCTTGCAAGAAAACATCTTGATTTTAGAATGGAGTCATCTGATGAGATCAATCGGAAAATCATTGTATTTTAAGCGGCTAATTTTATAGCGGTTACAGTTAATTAACTCACATGCAATCAGCCATTATTATAGTTGAATGGATGTGAAAACTTTGTTTTTCTACAGATTTTAAGTAAGTCGAATACTATTCTAATAATTAATTATTTATTAATTCCATAATTCAACATTGAAATTGAGCAAAATAGACGGGAAAAATTCCTCACACAAACAATTGAATTCAACATAACTCTTTCAATCTATTCTTGTAACACTAGAAAAATGACAGTTTGTTGAAAGATCGATTTCATCCAAGATTATGGTAATTCAATAATTTACTATCTATAGTGATTAGTTTTTCATCTTTTTTTGCGAGGGAGTACTACATTATTTATTCAAATAGCAAAATGCATTAGAAGGTTGAACAGTATATCATTAATTAGAAGATTTTAGATTAAGCCCCAGAATTCTTCAGTTCCCGAAAGGAGGAATTCAGATGAAACCAAAATCCCTCCCCTTACGATAAGCAAGAAGAAATTCCCAACTTTACTCATGCTATATTTTCTAATGGAAATCCAACATGTCTCTTAGTTAACAGTGTTTTAATATGTCATCTTTATTACTGTAGGTCTATTTTCTTGTAACCCTCAAGAACCCAAAGTTTCTCTTCAACTGATAAATCAAAATGAAACCAAAATTCGCCATATTCTAAATAAGGATTTGGTTACTTGTTCATATTATAAGAGTAGCACATAGTGAGCTTTTCAACTGGGGAAGAGAAAGCTGGATTGAAATTTAGCACGCTCCTGGTAAATGATAGGAATAACACCACTAATGCATTAACAGTTAACATGTTCTGTACTAATGTTGGTGTCCGACTGTCTCATTTGTATCTAAACTCCGAAATCCTATTGTTTTAACCTCACATGCATCCTCTATCACATTCTGATTCAGTGCAACGGATTAGAAACCAGCAGTTAAGCCTGGGCCTATTTGGGACTGATTACACATTTCAAATTTCATTTATTCATGAATTAAACATATTTACAATACAACAGAGTTACAGTGTTTAGGAATATACTCCCTGCATGGAATCGTGAAAGACCAATGAATAATTGAATGAAATCATAGTAATTATTGCAATTTAGAAAGTTGCTCGTGAAAAACCAAGTAGATTGAATAAGTGAATAATGAGTTAAGATGATAATATTATTTTAATTTAAAAATTATACGGCCAGTTGCATTTGACCGATATAGCATAAACACTTATTTGCTAGCCCTGTTTTCCTTCATTTATTGAATAAATTGATTTCATTTTCTCTTATTGTAATTGGAAAATTCATTCTTAGGAGTATATTATAATAGGAGAAGAATAATCATAAGATAATATTAATAAAGTAATTTGATTTAGCACAATGAACCAATTCTAAAATGACTTTCATGAATTATTTCGAGTTTTAAACTTGCCAATAGTTTCAAAATAACTGTCTACATTATTTCTGAATAACACCTCAATTGCTATTCCTCAAGTGTAGCAGGTAAAACGTTTACAATATTTGAGACAATACACACTAACAAACGAGCGAGCTATTTTTGTTAACAGAAAACAAATTTAAATAACTGACAAATTTACTTCTTTACTTAGAAACCTGAAACACATCCATTCATTTCGCGGCAATTACTTTGTTTTTTGTTCAAAAAAATTACCTGTTCAAGTTACAAAATTCTCAAGTGTCTTAGTTCTCATTATTTGTGAAGTACTCGTACTTTTCCTTAGTAGGCCTACTAAAAAAAATAATATAAAAACAAAACATTATTATTATATTTAATTATATATTGAATATAATTCAATATTTTTTATTTTTAGTAATTACTTTCATATTTATTTATTCATTCATTTTTAGAGAGAATTGAACTGACACTGATCAACCATCAAGATTTACTCTAGAATATCGAGTATCGGAATTTAGAATAGAACAAAACTCAATAAACATTATTAAGAAATGATTAGAAGTTTCTACATTATCAAATAAAAACAAAATTATCGAATCAATAACGAATTAGTATATTTTGTAATATTTGTAATATAAGTGTCTCAGTTCTCATTATTTATGAAGTACTCGTACTTTTCCTTAGTAGGCCTACTAAAAAAAATTATATAAAAACAAAACATTATTATTATATTTAATTATATATTGAATATAATTCAATATTTTTTATTTTTAGTAATTACTTTTATATTTATTTATTCATTCATTTCTTAGAGAGAATTGAACTGACCAACTATCAAGATTTACTTTAGAATATCAAGTATCGAAATTTAGAATAGAACAGAACTCAATAAACATTATTAACAAATGAATAGAAGTTTCTACATTATTAAATAAAAACAAAATTATCGAATCAATAACGAATTAGTATATTTTGTAATATTTTTTAGTCTATTCTATTTGGTGATCAGGTTTTTTCAGATAATGAACCCGATCAATTTGCTGGACTTGAGTAACCTACTATCTTGCAGTTTTTATAAGATATCTACTCAATTTTTAATTTCCAATTTATCTTAATTAATTTTTCAATCAAGTTTTTCTCTCAAAAAGTAACTCGATCATCTTGCAAGACTTCACCTGCCTACTTCTTGTAAAATAGTTTTTTTGTTATGATAATTTACGCAAACTTTTCGTCGCCTACTCCACTTGTATTATTTGTGAAATGTTTTTCTTTTTTGTCATTATCAACGCAGTTTGTAAAGTAGGTTACGACGAGCTGTCACAAAACGCCACTTTCTCCGGCGTTAAAAACGCTCTTTTGCGAATATTATAACGTCGGTGCGCGCACTGAGAGTGGTTCGTTGTAATAAATCGCTTGAGCAACTCTTCAAATCGCACCAAGAGTGCATAAAACTGAATCGCTTGACCAACTCTTCAAATCTCGCTGATACTCTCTATTGTAATAAATCGGTCAACCAACTTCTCATATCGGACACAAACAGATGGAGTTCTATCTCCGGCACGTATACACCATTTTCTTTTATACCAAGTTTTACAAATCGAAGTTAAAACTGGATTTTAACTTTAAGGCTAGGCGTACACCGGTTAGTCAAGACAAGACAAGACAAGATTAGACACGTTTAGTCACAGTACTTCACATAGTTGCTTATGAAGCAACACACACCGATTAGTCATTGCATCGGTGTGTGCTGCTTCATAAGCAACTATGTGAATTACTGTGACTAAACGTGACTAATCTTGTCTTGTCTTGACTAACCGGTGTACGCCTAGCCTAACAGTGACATTTCAGTTTGAACCAAGTTAGGACCGTGGTTTTGAAGTTTAAAACAAGTTGAAACTGTTTTGTTCGACTTTGAAATGAAGGTGGTGCATAGAGTTGCGTATTTTTTGCCTAGGTTTCTCAAATAGAAACCTAGGTGTCATAAATAGAGCATCGAATCATCATTTTTCGTAATTATTGATCGCTCAATTCACTTTTCAATTCTGTAATAATTGATAGTAAAATCATGATTGGTTGTACAAAACCGTCTCAAAAATCATCATAACAATCATCTCCAAAAGTTTGAAACCTTTCCAACTTTCATTATAGTTTCTATAATTGAACAAACATTAATCATGATATATTTTATTCAACATATTATTAGGTTACCTTACCTCTTTTTCCCCAGTGTGTATTGTATCTGAGTTGTATAATATTGGTTTTACATTCAATTGTTTATAACTGAATTGAATGAAATGAAAAATCTATATTCATGGATTGAACCTGAAGTATAATCTTCAAACTTCTAACTCAAGAACAGAGACATAGAAGGACCTCTACTACTGTTCTCCCTGCCAAAGAACTGATGGAAATTGGAAATCCAACGAACTGAACTTTTCTTACGAGATCAGAAAGTGAGAGAGTGAGAGAGAGATTCAAGTGTATATTGATGAGCTGCATGATTCTCCCATTAGACGACAGTGTAGCTTTTTCAAAAACAATTGTTTGTGAAATAATACTGCTCTTCTCTACTCAAACATACGTCAAACAAAATTTTCTAAAGCACTGCATCTGTTTAAATAGCAGCAGAAAAATAGTGACATCACACCGCAACTTGAGAGTAGATGTAATTTTGCATGCTTTGAGAAACGGTTTATCATAGTTAACTTGAATCAGTCAACACTTGAGTATTTATGTGAGTATCAACTACTTGACAAGTAGCAGTGTAATTCGTTTCCAAGGTTCCGTACAATAATAATTATAATACAGTTGAATTAACAATGTCAAATTGAGTCTAATTTGAATTGTCAAATTGCATTGTCAGTTCGTTTATCTTTCCGTGAGGATCTTTGGTCATCTATCAGCTAATGTTTCTTATGCCCGGTTTCTCAGTCGTTCAATAAACAGTTTATGGATACAATAGCAGTATTGAATCAATGAACATGTGTTTTCAAATGCAAAAGAAAATTATTGATTCAATAGTTTATTGAACAACTCAGAAACCGGGCATTAGTTTTCTATTCATTCTCGCGTCTTAGGCTGGGCGTTCACCGGTTAGTCAAGACAAGACAAGACGAGATTAGTCACAGTAATTCACATAGGTGCTTATGAAGCAGCACACACCGATGCACTGACTAATCGGTGTGTGTTGCTTCACTATGTGAATTACTGTGACTAATCTCGTCTTTTCTTGTCTTGACTAACCGGTGTACGCCTAGCCTTAGCCTCGACAATATGTACTAAGTGCTCTATATGCTGCTAACCCACTGAGCTGTCGAGACAAAAGTTTGTCGATGCAACGGCAGCCACTCGTTCTAGTCTAGGACTTTGCTAAATCCCGAGCGCATAAACCAGCCCTAATTCTTCTTATTTCTCATAATTTTCCTCTTCTCCTCCATTTCTTATCCACCTTCTTATCCTTCTACTACTCCACCTTCTTCCTCCTCCTCCTCCTCCTCAACCTCTTCTTCCTCTCCTCCTCCTCCCCTTTCCTCCATTTCTTATCCACCTTCTTATTCTTCTCTCCCATCTTCTTCCTCTTCTCCTACTTTTCCTCCATTTCCTACCCACCTTCTTATTCTTCTACTACTCCTCCTTCTTCTCCTCCTACTTATCCTTCTTCTTCTCCTCCTTCCTCCTTCTCCTCCTCTTCTTCTTCTTTCTCATCTTTTTCCTCTTCTCCTCCATTTCTTATCCACCTTCTAATCCTTCTACTACTCCTCCTTCTTCCACCTCCTCCTCAACCTTTTCTTCTTCTCCTCCTCCTTTTCCTCCATTTCTTATCCACCTTCTTACCTTCTAATTCTTCTTTCCCATCTTCTTCCTCTTTTCCTCCATTTCCTACCCATCTTCTTATTCTTCTACCATTCCTCCTTCTTCTCCTCCTCCTCCTACTCCCCCTCCTTATCCTTCTTCTTCTTCTTCTCTTCTCCTCTTCTTCTTCTTTCTCATCTTTTTCCTCTTCTCCTCCATTTCCTGTATCCTCCTCCTTTCTCACCTCCTCCTCAACCTTCTTCTTCTTCTCCTCCTCCTTTCCTCCATTTCTTATCCACCTTTACTTATTCTTCTTTCCCATCTTCTTCCCTCTTCTCCTCCTTTTCCATTTCCTACCCATCTTCTCATCCTTCTACTACTCCTCCTACTTCCTCCTCCTCCTCATCCTTCTTCTTCTTCTTCTCCTTCCTTCTTCTCCTCCTCTTCTTCTCATCTTTTTCTCTCCTCCATTTCTTCCACCTTCTTTTCTTCTTCCATCTTCTCTTCTTCCTCCTCTCCTCCATTTCATTTCCTACCCATCTTCTTATTCTTCTACTCCTTCTTCTTCTTCTCTTCCTTCTTCTCCTCTTCTTCTTCATCCTCTTCATCTTCTTCTTCTTCTTCTTCTTCTTCTTCTTCTTCTTCTTCTTCTCCTCCTCCTCATCCATCTTCTCTTCCTCCCTCCCTTCTTCTGTCCTCTTCTTTTCTCTCTGCTCTGTGTTCTAGATCTCTAGAGCACGTCGATGCGACGTCGAACGAGTGCACTGGCCTGTACTTGTCTGTCGTGTGCTGAATGCCCAAGTGTTGACCTACAACTGTAAACTGCAGGACAACCTACACTAACACAATGCATCGACTAGTGCTAGTCCATGTGTCATCTCACTCAGCTTCATTTGATGTCGCAGAAAAGTGTCAATAGTTCAAACTTGTACGAAGTCATGAGGAACAAGACTTCGGTCCGTATTTGTGAACGTTCTAACGAAAGAATCTTACGAGAGTGACTCATAAAAATTTAGTGCAATAAAAGAAAACAGCCTCATTGGATTTACATCTCATTTCATACATAAATTAAAGCACAATTTACTATTGATTTCAATAGGTCTTGAATGATTGGTACCTTTCTTTCTTTTGATCAAGACTCCTGAAGCATTTTAATAGCCCAAAACCTCGCTTTTACGAGTTCCTGGATCATTTTGGATGATTATTTTTCAAAAAATATGATTGATTGGAAAACTGGTTGCTTTGCATTTAAATATATTATGTAGGTCAGATTACCAATTGCTACGTTTTTCTCATGTGATAGCTAGTGTCTCATATCTTGGGCCCAATTCACGTAATAATATAATTGATTTGAATCTTCATTCTAAATACAAAAATACGAATAGATGTCAGAAAAAAACAATATAATAATAACAATCATACACTATTGTAGAACATAATTAAGACAAAACTAAACTTATTGAGAAAATACATTTCAGCATGTAAGATATAACTTACGCACCGCTGGAAGGAAAAGAGATAATGATAAGAGATGTATAAAACTTGAAATATAGGTGAGTTCAAAAAACTATTAAGATGATCTCAAGCGAATAAGATGAGTTCTGAAGATGTTTCAAGATTGTTGGGTGGATTCCTATCCACAAGGTAGTGAGAGAAATCTTTAAGAGAGGAAAAACAGAGGGAAACTTACACAATCGATCAAAAACAGAACAGGGGATCATGTGTTAGGACGTGTCGGAAATTTAGAGTGGATTACGTCAGAGGGTGGATGTCACGTGATTGAACAGAGGGGTGTGTGGCAAAGTAGATGGATACATGAGACAGGCTACAAGCAAGATGGTGAGGGAGTGAAAAAGGAAGAAGAAAGAAAAGGCAAGGAGAAGAAGAAGAGAAGGGAGAACAAGAAGAAAAAGAAGAGAATAAGGAGGAGGAGATCCAGGACAATTGGAATAGGAGTGATAAGAGAAAGGAATAGGAGGAGAAAATAGGAGGAGGAGGAAGAGAAGGAGTGAGGAGAATGAGGAGAAGAAGAGGAGGAGAAGGGGGAGGAGGAGGATGAAGACAAGGGAGACGAAGAAAAAGGCGAAGATGATAAAGAAGAGAAAAGACAAGAAGGGGGAGAAGTACGAGAATGAGAGAGCAGGGAGAATAAGAAGTGGAAGAAGGAAAAGAAGAGAAAGTAGAAGAAAGAAGGATACGGAGAAAGAGAGCACCGTGATAAAAAGGAGGGGAGAGGGAGAAAAGGAGGAGAACTCAGGAGAAAACAGGAAAAATAAGCAGAGGAAACAGAATAAGAAGTGGTAAAAGAAAAAGGAGAAAAATACAAAGCTGAATATGTCTAAAGAGTAAGAGGAGAAAGTAGAAAAGAAGAATCAGAAGAAGAAGAGGAAGAAGAGGAAGAAGGAGAGGAAGCAGAAGAAGAAAAAGAAGAGAGAAGAAGAAGAAGAGAAGAAGAGAAGAAGAAGAAGAAGAAGAAGAAGAAGAAGAAGAAGAAGAAGAAGAAGAAGAAGAAGAAGAAGAAGAAGAAGAAGAAGAAGAAGAGAATGAAGAAGAAGAAGAAGAAGATGATGATGATGAAGAACAATAACAACAGCATTAATAACAACAACAAGCAGAAGAATAAGTAGAAAATGGAAAAGAAAGTGGAAGTTTGTTTGTTGACATAAGGAGGGTGGTTAGTAAAGAGAGGTTACTGAGTGACTGATATGAAGACAGATAGGAGCTCGGGTTTATTAGGGCAATACTGATAGTGAACTGTTCAGGGTAACTCTCACACTATCAGTAACAGACACTCTCCATACGTTACACGAGTGCTTGTTTATTTATCTAGTCTGTGGACGGTGAGTCAAGCAACAATCTCAATTACGGAAGGTCGAGTTCTGGTTTTGGACTGTTCCATTTCTTATCTTATGATTAAAAATAACTGAAATATCTTATCTTAATGATCAACAGATGTCCAGATATAGCCAGAGGTTATAGAAGAAGTACTTCTTGCTAAGAAGTTATTCTTATATTTCTATTCTCTCTGGATATAGCCTAGCTAGGGGCTTGTTCGAGTCAATTTTGGAACAGAAGTTTTTGGCAGTAGCTCGTTTTCTCATGATTGTATTCTTAATTAAATAAATGAATGAATGAGCTCGATTGTTTTCAAAGATGATTTTAAAAGACACAATATCTCATAAATTGTTTCGATTATTCACTTTCAAAAACTTCCATTAATCCCGTTCAATTTTTCATAGAGATTATTATATTTGGACATTATTATGACACATAATACACAAATAGAAGTTTTATAAGGCCAGTTGATCATGCACAAAATGAGAACCATGCGAATCATGCTTTAGAATGAGAAAAAACAGAGAAAAGATCGCATGACGTTTTCTACACTAAGGCTAGGCGTACACCGGTTAGTCAAGACAAGACAAGACGAGATTAGTCACGTTTAGTCACAGTACTTCACATAGTTGCTTATGAAGCAAAACACACCGATTAGTCATTGCATCGGTGTGTACTGCTTCATAAGCAACTATGTGAATTACTGTGACTAAACGTGACTAATCATCTTGTCTTGACTAAGGTACGCCTAGAAGAAGAGAATTAGTGAATTACATAGAGGAGAGAAAACAAGACGATCAAGGGTGAATGACTGTGACTATAGATCTTGGACTAAGGAAAACATTGTAGACTACTGCAGTGTATATGCATTGAAACCCTTCACTGTGCGTGAGAGTGTGTAATGAAAGAATCGCTGATGAAGAGAGTGAATGAGAGAGAAAGAGAAAGAGAAAAGAAAAGTGAGACAGATAGAGAGTGAAAAAGAGAGAAAGAGAGAGATAGAGAGAGAGAAGAGAGAGAGAGAGAGAGAGAGAGAGAGATAAAAAGAGAGAAAGATAGAGTGTGAGGGAGAGAGAGAGATAGAGAGTGAGAGAGACACACAAACGAATGAATAAATGAATAAAAGAGAAGCCAGGAGAATCCTGGATGCAACCCGATGAATTTTAATGGAATACATTATCATGCAGTTTTGCTCGCCGCGGAATTTCACAGCTCTCCAAGGGCTAGTCTGTGTAAATGAATAGATAGAAGGGTCATTGCTGAACTGCTGAAACATTGAATATTAAATAGGTGTGTGTGAATGGGCCCATAAGGGGACGGCAAATTGATATTGCACGCCCTGTGAAGATGAGGTGAGGATTTGAAAAGTGTGTAATATTCAAGGGCTTCGGATTTACATGGAGGGATGGGCTTTAATTAGAATAAGTTATGACGTGTTGTTGTGATTGATTTAATAGGAAATTGCAGACTGAAAGTTGAGAATATCAATTGTAAATAACAATCCTGATAAGTAGGAGATATAAAGTCAAAATTCACTTCCTTACCATTATAACGTTAAATTTTTTACTAGACTATCCAACTATACTCCGATTAGTTCACGTACTGCTGATGTAGTTCCTTCAAACGCCGAGAGATGACGCTGAGCGTATTTTACATGTTTTATCCCTTTAACCTTTTTTTCAATTTAAAAATGAAACCTTCACATCAAGAACCACAATCCTTTCTTTTGGCGCAAACCGCATCTAAATATTGGCCCAATGTAACGGTCACATTGTCTGTCATTAGTTTTACAAAACTAATTAATTTTCAATTTACTTTTTGATATAATTTTGATAGAGGACCTTTGCTTCGCAGTATTGACATTCTAGAACACGAAAAAAACTTTTAAAAAACTAGAAAAAAGCATACAGAAATAATCAGCTAACATGAAAGATCATAATTGAAATACTGTATTAAAATACATGAGATAAGAGTAGAGCTCTTCAGAAACGTAAACAAAATGGAACATCCCAGGAAATTCTGAATTTGGCACTCAAACTTGGATGCAGAGTTATGAAAATCAAGGTTAATGGAAATTAAAATGAAAACACTTGCAATAAATAGTGAAATATTTTTGAAAAGTTAGAAGAAAACCGAGAGTACAATTTTTTATGGAAATGTCGAACGAGCTGAAAAATATTACTGTGTTAATTGAATAAAAACCAGAATCTCTTAATATCCGTCGCAAGCATAATGGCGGAAATTGCCTTCGACAAAAAACAACTAATTGAAATTGATGGTGTTTCGGAGAGAAAGTAACCAAATCTATCCGCTTTCACTATCTAAAAATGATTCAGTGTCAATTATTTACATAATAACAATTATTTGTTGGTTTTATGACAATTAAATAACCATTTTGTTATTTGTAGAGAGCCTACAAATCGTACAAACTATCTAGTCTTGGGTTTGATTCCTAACACTTGGCATTCTAATAAACGATGTTAATAGATCAACAGTTAACAGTTGCAGTTAACAATTCTAATAAAAAATGTTGATAGAGTCTCCAGTTAACAGTTGAAGTTAATACAGTAGTTCTAATAAAAAATCGAATTACTAATTACGAATCACAATTACTTTTAATTGAATTATTGAAAAAATGACAATAGCAGCTTACCATTCTGTCACGTTCATCCTCAATGCAGGCAATTAGCCGGCCAAACTCTCCCAGAGATCGTGAAATCACCACCTCATCATCAGTCTGTGTCTGTCCTATGCATTCAAAACTGAAGTTTTGCAGCGAGTAAGATAGGGCTCGCTGCGCCCTTGATAAATCTGCAACAAACAAGGGAAAAAGATTGTTTGTAAAATCGGGGCTTTTTCCAAAATTTTGAACATTTTTTCCAAAAAACGGGATTTTTCCAAAATTCGGGACATTAACTGCTACTCAACATACTAATATTAGCCATTTAAAATCAGATTTCAATTTCATGCAAAGCGGTGTGTTGTCCTAGCTGCCTTATTGCGTATAGCTTGCTTAATTCTAGTTATTGAAGCTAAAATATAGGATAGTTTCCGTCTTTCGGAAGAGACGTCGGTCCCGACTTCCTGAAAAGTAGCCCTCATCTCTCATCATCACCCCTCTCATTACCCACGCACAAGCCTAGAGCAAATGAGGACATTACTCTCAGCAAAAAGGGAGTGATTTCGATTCGAATTTGAATTGTTTTCGTAGATTGTTTAGTTTCATATTGCGGTAGAGTTCTCTCGTAGTTCAAGTGACAGTCAACAAATTGTGTGAGGGAATGTGTACTTTTGGAGAAAGAACAAATATTGCCTTCAGTTGACTGAGCCATGTTATTTCTCCTTATCACTGGCAGTAGTAGGAAGAGAGAGAGATAGAGAGAGTGAGAGAGTAGGGGAGAGAGAAGTCGAGTCGAAATTGGGTGTCAATGACTACTATAACTGTCAACAATGATTGAAGTCTGTCTAGATAAGGGTCTCCTCAAACAATTCATGTGTGTTTCGAATAGTGACTGTTTATTGTGGCTAGAAAGGCATTCCATTGATAAAATGGTTTGGTTTTGGTAGTTTCTTGTACTGAAAGTCCAACAAACTGGAAGTGATCACTTGTATCACTCGTATCGTCTTGACTCCGGCAAAAAGCCGAGTGTTTGGAGGTGATGCACAACCTTAACTTTTAGTTGGGAGTGTGCTCAGTTTCTGGAGGTAGTGTGAAATATATTCCTTGGAATTGAGCTTTCACAATTCTTTTGTGATCCAGACTAGATAATATGATTCCAAACTAGTTTGATAAGAAGCTAGACTGATCTAAAGTTGATATCTAACTGACAGTGCTTTAGCCCAATAATAGTAGAAATAGGGCCGGTTCATGAGCTCGGGATTTAGCTAAGTCCTAAAACGGGTGGCTACAGTAGCATCGACAAACGTTAGCCTCGACACTATGTACTAAGTGCTCTTTATGCTGCTAACCCACTAACCTGTCGAGACAAACGTTTGTCAATTGCTTCGGTAGCCACCCGTTTTAGTCTAATACTTGGCTAAATCCCGAGCTCATGAACCGGCCCTAAGACTACATTAAAAAGTATATATTATAGACGGTTCTAAACTCGTTAAATAAGAGTCCAACCTGGTACCCAATATTAACTTATTAATTCTTGTATAATTATAATATTGTGATATAACTTATTAATTCTTGCTGCTTTAATCTTGTATTAACTCATCCATTACAATGGGTAATCGGGGATATTCAGCTACTTATTCGAAAGACAAATAGGGGTTTAGCCTAATATTGACTGTCGATCAATGGTGAAATTTCAAAATTGATTACCTATCAAACACTGATTGCCATTAATTTGTTAACCGGTTGTTGAAATACAATCAATTGATTGCAATCAAGCAACTGCGAATTTTCTCTTGGAATACTGTAGAAAAGGATACATCCAATCCTTTTGAATATGTTTACAGTATTACCTGAAAACACCTTTATAATTTACAGCAATTTCCTAATTACTGATAGACATTGCGTATCTTCTGTTAAAATACTGTGGAAAAGTGTACTATCAATCCTTTTGAATATGGGTACTCCCCTTATAACTTAAAGCAAGTTCCTCAATACAATATGTAGGGGATCTACCTGATCGAGCCTGACATGAGCTTGTCTACTGCTGTATATTTAAGAGGCAGTTCAGAATCAAATCGTGACTTCCCAGTACACATTCAAAGGAATCCCCTTGTTTTATAGCGGGGGATGAGTGGTTTGGGTAAAAAGGGGGGAAATCGTAGAAAGGTACATGGGTTTTACGAGCATGGTTTTCGTGTCTGGCTGCGTGAGGGTTTCCACGACTTTGGGTGGGGGGGACAAGAAACCTTTCCCCCTAGATTCAGGGGAAATCGCTTCCTTCTAAATTTTGGGGGAAGGGGAGAGCTCCTCGCTGAAACTGGGGAAATCCTTCCTTGAACCGGGGGAGCTCTATCCAGACTTGGAAGGAAATCCTCCAATAGTCGGGGGAAACACGGGGGACGTATTCTGGGGGAAGGGGGATTGCATGGTGCGTTTTAAAATGGATGGTACAGGATGATATTGCGTTTGCTGTTATGGTGAAGGGTTTAAGGGGGGAAGAGTGAGAGAGACGGAGTGTGAGTGTGTGAGAGAGACCGACAGAGAGAGTGAGAAGGATGGAGAGATTAGATTAGAGTGAGTGAGAGAACAAGAAAGAGAGAAAGAGGTAAGTGCCTGAGCCAGGATTTGGCGGGAATTCATGGCTCGGTTCCAGATCTAATCGGTCACTGAGGGATGAAAAAAGGTCTATTGTAGATTATTGTATCATAGCCTATAGATACGAGAGAAACCCTTGAGATAAGTACGAAAAAATTGATGGACTAGGTATTTTCTAAATAGGACGCCACAATAATTTTCTCAATGTGTTTTTTGACATTATTTTTGTTAATTTGTACTTCAGGAATATGTAGTTTTGATATTACCGAGAAGAGAGAGTAATTACCGAAATGCAGTTGTTTTTTCTACCATACAGTGATAGAATAACTGCAATTCTGTAGATATTTATTTTAGTTTAAACTTATATTCAGATATGAAAGAATGACTGCATGTCAGTAATAAAGTATAGAATTGGTGGTTTTAAATTAGCAGTTGTATTTAATAGATTTTTAGTAGCCTACATACAGCAGTTTCTTGGACTGAAAATGTCTGTGTTAGAATGTAGTGAGAACATAACCTTATTTTTGTCTACCTTATTTATTCTGAAAAGCATCCGCTTTGAACTAAGCCTGGTATTTCTCTACCAATAAGTGAATGACCTCTAGCCTCTTCTTGAAAATCAAATCATCCAATTTCCATCAAATAATTTATCAACTTGCAAAAAAATCCATTATACGCCTGGCTTACTGGGTGATGAGTAAAAGGAAAGAACAGAAACCAAAAGCCTATTTGTAAGGGAGCTTCCTATTGGTCGAGAGAATCCCCCCCTGGTGTAGTGGGTGCCTTGGTGAAGTTGAGCTGCAACTAATGTCATTCTCCCCTTTCTGGTGCCCCTGGAAGAGAGACAAAGAGAGAAAGAGAGAAAGGAGGAGAGGAGGAACAGAAAAAAAGGATGAGAGAGAGAGGGAGAGAGAATGGTTGAGAGAGAGGAAGAAATAATAATTAAGAGAGAAAAATGAAAAATAAAGGTTAGTGAGAGAGAGAGTGAGAAGAAAATAGAGTTAAGAAAGAGAAAAAATGAAATAAAAAGTGAGAAAAAAGGTGAGATATTAAAATTGTGAAAGGAAAGATTGATTGATTTATTGGAGTTTTTTCAATTTATCAAACAGATAATTTGACACCTTGTGAGATCTGACTCCCCGAGAAAGAAGAGATTAGAGATTTTCAACAACGTGAAGAAGAAAGTAGAGAGAGTGAGAGGTAGAGAGTACCAGATAGGAGACTAGAGAGATTGAAAAAGAGGACAAGAATTGAGAAAGGAAAGAGGGAAATAGAGAGATAGAAAGAGATAGAGAAGGGAGAGAAGTATTATAGAAACCAGAAAAGGGATGAGAATTGATTAAAAAGAGGCAGAAAGAGAGAAGGAGACAGGAAAATAGATATAAGAAGCAGAGAATGAAGGAATAAAAGAAGGAACGAAAAGTAGAGGAAAAAGAGAAAGAATATCAAAATACGAAGAGAGGAGTGGAGAAGAGAGGAAAAAATTTGGAAAGGGAAAGAGAGAAAGAAAGTGGGAAAATACGAAAAGGATGTTAAGTGAAAATAGAAAAGCAGGAGAAAATAGAATGTTAAAGGTCAAAAACAATTGATTTTCAACAAAATAAAAATGTAACTGGTAAAAATAAAAAAGGAAAAGTTTGGTTAAATTCTTGGAAAAGTTATCCTGTCATCAAGACTCAACCGTGACAAATCAAGGGAGAGTAGAAGAAGGGGGAGAGAGAGAGAAAGAAAGAGGAAAGGAGATGGAAATGCGAGGAAGACGGGGAATGAACAGAGAAAGAAGAAGAATAAGGGGGTTGTGAAACGTGGAAAACTGTAGGGGAGCTTTCCACGTGCCGAACAAGTTTCCCAAACCCCCTCCCCCCACAAACTCACCACCCGGGAAAATTCTTTTCCCAACACATAGCTGCATGGACGCACGTAATGCTTTCATACTGCATCCAGGAACTAGATAAATTACGCCCCACTGCTGAAACTCGTTTAACTTAGATATATTGCAACATTTAACTAGTTCAAACTTCTCCATCTGTGCTATCGCACTTGTTCAAATGATATGATCTGCTGATTTATGGGCGTTGAAGTCGTTCCCTCGAGAATCGAAATTAGTTCAACTGAAAACGGGAATCTAATTTTAATGGAGCGATCTCATGGAGCATTCTATACAATAATCTAATCTCTTTTTCAGTAAAGCAATATCTTGTATAGCAGGATTATTTTAAATTGTCAGAAAACAGCTGATTGATGTACGCTAGTTCACCGACGTTGAATCAGCTGTTTCTGACAATTTAAAATAATCCTGCTATACTTAATTGTTGTTGAAATGCTATTTCCCAATTCGATTGATTTTCGGTTGTTGAATCTGATTTCTGAAACGTTTCAATAGGGAAATAAAATTTGTAAAACAGTTTTTCAACTATAATAGGTTTCAAAACTGTTCCATTTAAATTCATAAAACCGCTTTTTCGGCTGTTTTCAAATAATTCTATTGCGTTTGATAACGATATTACTATGAATTGTAATATTGTACGAACATGCTGAATAAATAGTGGTTTGATAACATCTTAGTTCACTTCATTGATTTCTAATAAACAGTTCATCATTATCAATTCTGAAACAAGGAATCTCCAACAATAGAACACTTACGAAGGGAACAACTAAACTCTAGTTGTAGAAATATTACGTTCTTTCAGTAACTCAGTCAATCCTAATCCATTTCTGTTAGAATAAAACTGATCAGTTGATGTAAATCTCTAATCTCAAATATTGAACAATATTAAATATTGACTATCACCTTCATTATATTATTAACAATAACATATTGATACATTTCCTTTCAGCAAAAACGAATTTAGTTATGAGCTATTGTCATTTGACTAAAACGGTGGATTAGCATCGACAAACGTTTGTCTCGACAGGTCAGTGGTTTAGCAGCATAGAGAGCCCTTAGTACATAGTGTCGAGGCTAACGTTTGTCGATGCTACGGTGGCCACCCGTTTTAGTCTAGGACTTGGCTAAATCCCGAGCTCATGAACCGGCCCTTAGCATCACAGAAATACCTCTATCCTAATCTTGCATAACATTAAACACAGTTGTTATGACACAATATTTTAATATTAAACTCCTTGAACTAGTATTCAATTCAATACTGTCCATAGTATTGTTTCCTGTCAATATTGTCCTAGTATTCAATACTGTCTGTCTATAGGTTACCAATGATGAGTATTCTGCAAGTTTGACGTACGAGGACCCATGTACTTCACAGTGAATACATGAATACAGTGGAGAACTTGAGTGCTTTTTGCAGGATTGTCCAGAGAAAATCCTTTCAAGCCATGTAAATTGTGTTCAACATCGCTAGGCTACTAAACCTGATTTCTTAGTGCCAAATTATTGTGACACAATTTTACACGAACATTCATTCTAAAGTAAACTGTTACTTCCTTCACGTAGGTGTTTAAACATTATTCATAACGGCTAAACTAGATACTAACGAGGTGTTTCCTCAGCTATCCATCCTTTCTTCTTTCATCTCTTTCGCTTTTCTTGCTTCGCTTGTTTTCTCTTGCTTTCGCTTTTCATCTCTTCTTACTGTTTCTTTTTCTCCTTCTTATTCATATTTCTCTTCATCTTCTGCTTCTCCTCATCCTTCTACTCCTCCTTCCTCTTCTTCTCCTATTTCCCTTTCTTGTTCTTCTACCTTATCGTCGTCTTTCTCTTCTTCCTCTCTATTCTTATCTCTATGTCCTTTTTTCTCCTTCGTATTTTTCTTCTTCTGCTACTCCTCGACCTCCTCCTCCTTCTTCTCCGTCATCTTCCCTCTCCTCTTCTTCTTTTTCATCGTCATCCTCTTTTTCTTTGGCATTCTATTTCTCTTTTTCTTCTTCTTCCCTTACGTCATCCTCTTCCTCTTTCAATTATTCCTCTGGTACTTCTTCCTTCCTTTTTCTTCTCCATCTCCCCTTCTTCCTCATTTTCTTCATCTTGTTCCTTTCCTTCTCACTCCTTTTCTTCTCCTTCAACCTATTTTCTTGCTTCATCTTCTACTTTATCCTATTCATATTTTTCATCTTCTCCTCCTGCTTCTTCCAATTTTTTCCACCTCCACCTTATTCTCCTCTTTCATCTTCATCATCCTCTCCGTCTTCAACATAATCTTATTTTCATAAAATTTCATTCTCGTTATCTTCTTCTGCTTCTTTTTCTTGTTCTGCTTCTTTTACTTCTTCTTCTTTTTCTCCTTCTTCTTTTTTCTTCTTCTTCTTCTTCTTCTTCTTCTTCTTCTTCTTCTTATTCTTCTTCTTCTTCTTGGCTTTCCTCTTCTTCTTCTTCTTCTTCCCCATCGTCTTCTTCTACAGTCACTTGAAACACGTTTCGCACACCATTGATATCAGTGGGAGGATGCCGAGTCTTGTAGGCGAAAATGCTTTTCACCGCGTATGAAAAAATATTGTTGTTTACAAGTTTAAAGACATTCATATTTTGGCGCGTGAGCGGCCACGTCACAATGGCGGAGGCGTGTGTTGGTCCAGATTTTGAGATTGACCTTAACTGGCCTTGAATAGACTCATAGCATCCTAAGGTATTAGAACATTAATACAGTGAAAACGTATTAGAGGAGGCTATGATAGAATACATCCGCTACAGGTATGTGGGGTTAACATGTGTTTGAAGTATTATTTGATTATCTGATTTTTATTCAATTTCATTATTTCCATCTTCCTCTTCATCTTCTTCTATCTCTCCACTCTCTTTCTCTTCATCTTCTTCCTCTCCACCGTTTTTCTCTAGATCTTTTTCTTCTTCTTCTTCTTCTCCACCCGCTTTCTATAGATCTTCCTCCTCTTCTCTCTTCTTCTTCTTCTTCTTCTTCTTCTTCAACCTCTTTCTCTAGATCTTCTTCTTCTTCTCCTCCTCCTCCTTCTGTTTCCTCTTCCTCTTCTTCTTCATAACCACCCTCTTTCTCTAGATCTTCTTCTTCTATTCTTCTCCTTCTTCTTCTTCTTCTCTTCTTCTTCTTCTTTTTTCTTCCTATGCTTCTTCTTCTTCTTCTTCTTCTTCTTCTTCTTCTTCTTCAAATTCTGTTTCTTCCTACATCTTCTTCTTCATCACCACCCTCTTTCTCTTGATCTTCCTTCTTCTATTCTTCTCCTTCTCCTCCGACTTCTTCTTCTCCTTCATATTCTTCTTCATCATTTTCGACAATTAGCTAGCCTTGAATAGCATACATTCTGTTCTGTTACAGGTGTATGGTGTTCTGTTAATCTATTACATTGTGCGTTGATTATCAGAAAGTATGTTGAGGTATTTGTGAAACTGAACGATAATGTCGATGATTATGGTGTCAAATAATCATAATAATTATTTATTGCTGAAAAATAAGTGATACTTCTAAAGCGGTGTGTTCACAATTGAATTGTCAACCAAAGAATCCTTTGTCTATGTACACCCAACAAATACTTTTACAACTGTTCCAACCAACACTCCAAGTAGTGACCTTATGGGGTTCAACATTTGGGTGCAAATTGGGAGAGGGCAAAGAGGGGGGGAGGAGACAATTTTCGCTGTCGGCCAAGCAAATCAGAGAGGGTCACGTGACTGATGAGACACTGCTCTGCAGAATTCACGGCAGTTGTGGCTCGTCAACGCGTCCATTCTTAACGAAAAAAGTAACGGTTCCATTAACTGTTCCTGTTACTGTCACGCTGACTTTTTGGCACCCGTGCGTGGCGAGCATGATAGATCCCCCCCCCCCTGAACCGGGGGGTCCTATCCTCTTCAGACTCCTGATAGTCATCATTCAGATGGTCTCATCAGAAGAATCCATGATCCCCAATCAATCATGATTAAAATGATCTCATCAGGGTGATCCATGATCCTCAACCGATCTTCAGTAGAAAACGCATTTTTCATGATCAACGCCACTAGGTACTCTAGCAATGCAATGCGTGAAATTGACACATTATGAACGATTTATAATGTAAAAGGACGTAATGTAGCTCTACAATGGAGGAATATACTTTATTTTATGTTAATTTAGTTTCACCATACTATATCTATTATATCTACTATCATACTATTATCCTGTCTTGACGTTGTAAGGCATAATATGATGTTCTCATTTTATTTATTTATTTATACTCTGATTAAAACTGCTTATGGCCTTAATGGTGGACCGCTCTAGGCCGGTCCTAAAGCAGTTTAAATCAAAGAATAACAAATAAGTAGCCGACAAATCCAAAACAGGCTGTATTGCGTAAAACTGACACATTTTGAAATATTCATTATAATATATAGAAGACATCATAAAGAAAACAGCTAATTTAACGTTAGTAAACCTTACACGGAATTATTATTATAATCATGAAGGATGTAATTGTAAATTATAATGATTCATATTCACAATACTAACAAAACAAGTAGCCGTCCAATTGCACGAAAGTCAATTAAATTTGACCATAAGTAAAATGGTGTGATTTGAAGGAGCCCAATAAATGATTTCGTTACAAGGATTTCCGCAAACGATATCACTTTACAGCGGTTGGTGAATTTTGAGCAATCTGTCTTTGTCTTTAAACAACAAGCAAAATTCAACTTGTTTTTCTTTTGCCATTTGTTGTTGTTATGTTGTGGTTGTGTGCTCTATATCTTCGGACTCCATATGTGATTGTCAAGTGGTAATCGAATCAACGAATTACAACGCATAGTAACAAGAAAACAATCGCAGCCTACAAGATGGTTGTAGTCTATTATCTATTGTGCTATTATATTAGTAGATGGTAATGTCTATTAACAAGACATTAATTTCGACTGTTACGCCATCACGAATTGTTACCTGAATTGTTACCTATTGAACTAAAAAGAATTGATATACAGAAAAATGGGAAGCTACTATTGGCAGATGGATAGATTAGCCTCATAACTACGCTAGCAAGAACGCCATTGGTCAAGAATTGAAACGCCCACTGACCAATGACAAACCAGCAATGAAAGCTGCTTCAAAGGCCTGTGATTGGTCGGAGCTTGACACACACTCTTACCAATAGGAGGCCTCCAACTTGTATGGCAAGAAAGAATGTTACCAATAGGAGGCCTCCAACTTGTATGGCAAGAAAGAATGTTAATATAGTCGAAACCGTTTATGATCTGGAAAGAAAACGGAGTTAGCACTTCAAAGCTCCATAACTCGCTTATTAGACGACTTAAAAATTTCGGGTGACACTTTTTCTCACTCTCAGGCTAGGCGTACACCGGTTAGTCAAGACAAGACGAGATTAGTCACGTTTAGTCACAGTACTTCACATAGTTGCTTATGAAGCAACACACACCGATTAGTCATTGCATCGGTGTGTACTGCTTCATAAGCAACTATGTGAATTACTGTGACTAAACGTGACTAATCTCGTCTTGTCTTGACTAACCGGTGTACGCCTAGCCTTATAATGATCTTATCAATTATATTGAATGGGATTATCTAATTTAAATAGTATTTTTTCGACCGAACACCCTTAATCATAATAAATAACAGGAGCTCTGTAGGCTACAAGACTTGTGAGTAGAATACATAGTCATTAGTCATTGCATCGGTGTGTACTGCTTCATAAGCAACTATGTGAATTACTGTGACTAAACGTGACTAATCTCGTCTTGTCTTGTATTGACTAACCGGTGTACGCCTAGCCTTATAATGATCTTATCAATTATATTTAATGGGATTATCTAATTTAAATAGTATTTTTTCGACCGATCACCATTAATCGTAATGAATAACAGGAGCTCTGTAGGCTACAAGACTTGTGAGTAGAATACATAGTCATTAGTCATTGCATCGGTGTGTACTGCTTCATAAGCAACTATGTGAATTACTGTGACTAAACGTGACTAATCTCGTCTTGTCTTGACTAACCGGTGTACGCCTGGCCTTATAATGATATTATCAATTATATTTAATGGGATTATCTAATTTAAATAGTATTTTTTCGACCGAACACCCTTAATCATAATTAATAACAGGAGCTCTGTAGGCTACAAGACTTGTGAGTAGAATACGAGCTTTGAGAAAATGAGCTTTGCAAGCATTGGGCTACATTCTGTTAGAATTCATACATGTAGTGAGATACATGTATATTATAGTATACTACATATACATATATTATGTAGTATTTCAACCTAGGTAACTGACCAAAAAGCCAACTGAATGCATGAATGCATTCGAGACTAAAAACGTCGATAAGCCGCAATATCGATATTCCATAAATAGAAGTTGAAAGGCCAGGCGTGTTTGTGGTAGATTTGAAATGTCGCTCCAAAACCGCGACAGATTAATTTCGATTGCAGAGTGACGTTTTAATATCCGGAGTAGCCGCGGGGTTGGTTGTCAGCAATGCTACAAAGTCCTATTAAAGCGAATTAGAGTTGTTTCCGATTTGAAAACGATTAATAATGCATTCGGCATTGGTTTCGAATGGAATAATATGGGTAGGGACATATAGAGAAGCGATACTCTCTAGTTCTTCGTCGAATCTGTTCTCTGTGGTAGGGATGTCAATCCCGGGCCTGATTTTCAATCCCGGGTTTTCAGGATTCTCCAATATCAATTCCGGGATCCCGGGACTGGTCCCGGGATTACAAAAATACCGTTTTAGGTGGATAAAAATAATCATTTTATTTTAATGACAATGTTTTGTGTTCGGCAGTTTTCTACCAGATAATCAAGGGTACATTACAGAAGTATGAATTCAATTTAGAATTAACTATTAATGTTATATTAAACTATATAAAAATACATTTTACTGAACTATTAATATGAGAAATAATATGAGAATGAGAGCTATGTAATATGATAACGCTAATAATAATCTAATATGAGAGCTATGTTGGAAATACTGGAAATACGTATCATTATGTTTTATTCAAAACAAATATTGAACTCTTCATTTACTTGTTCCAAAGCCAATCCTGTATACAGCATCAGCATGTAACAATAAGAAGAAGCATAATTATACTGTATACCTCCATCAAATTTCCGTCTTACACAGTATTAATTACAACAAGGGACTTTTTAAGCATTCCGTATCCGCGTTAGGGAGGTTCCGGCTTACAAAGGTGTTTTTACATGTGAATGTATACAAAATTCCTTGGGACCAGAAAAAACATTTCGTTTCAACAGGTTTCCGTCTTACACAGGGTCCGCCTTAGACAGGTTTTACTGTACTTCTATTCTCTGTGGTAAGACAATTCGTTAACACTCTTCAAGTGTTTGAAATCTCCCAACACTTAACGAAGGTTACGACAGGTGCCATTCTCAACATTTCTTCAATAACCCGAGCAGACACTGTGCAAAAGCAAGGCTAACAAACAGGTATATAGTGCCTAAATATAGGCATACATCATGCATGATCCGCGAGTTGAAAGTGAAAGGTTAACCCAACATTAACGCCAATGCACGATTCTAACAGTGATTGTTGACTGTCACGATTTGCATGCATCCGAAAAGAATGAAAAATAAAAGAATCTAAAGTTCGACACATCATGTCATGTGTGAAGTTCCACGTGTGATTTCACGGCTTTTATGTGTGTTACTATAGTTCGAATAAAACTAGTTGTCCCTTGGCCTGGTGCTCAAGAACCACTCACTAGAAACGTTTTTGTCAAAAAGTCCTATGTCCGAACAGCTGACAAAAACGTTTCTAGTGAGTGGTTCTTGAGCACCAGGCCAAGGGACAACTAGTTTTATTCGAACTATAGTATGTTTTCATGCATGGTGGATTAAGTACAGATTGTAACGAGAAACAATCTTTTAAAATTAAAATTAATCCTTTCAAGATTACAAGTAATATTGCTCAAGAATCAAGTATTCTTTCAAGCCATATTCAAAACATAACAAGAACCAAAGACTATCGTCCACTTGCACGGAAAACCAATTGAATTTAACCTATGTAAGATGACGTCATTTTACGGAGAGCAATAGGGATCTCGTTGCATTGGTTCCTTTAGATGACGTCATTTTACTGTTGTTAAATTCAATTGGTTTTATGTGTTACTGGCCGTACATATGTATCATAATAGAAGTACGAAATAATGTCTATGCTAGAGCCAAAAAAAAATTTGAATGCATTTGTGACTAGACTACAATGTAGAATTCAATTTGAGAGAATTTAAATTCAACACATAAACTGTAAATTAATTACCAAACAGTATTATTTTACTGAGTTTAGTTTAATATAGTATGGGGGAGAATTACAGAGGTTTGAATCAATGTGTGGTCATGGCATTAATTATTCTGTCAATATTGAACCGTTCTATTCGATTAGCTCATGCGGGTTGAGTCAATACTAGTCGAGAATCATCTTTTGGTAACGCGTTTATTATCAATATTTTAAAATAAATAGAAATACCTAAGAGTTACAAGTCTAAATAAAAGAGGATACAAGTTTGGACTAAGCATCATCACACACAAAGCAATAAGGAATCGAAATTCACAGAGCACGTCAGAATCTCAAATCAATGAACCCAAACCAATAACGCTAATAGGAGAATATCTTTTGTTTGATTAGGTGACCTACTTATTTAGACAGATAAATATAATCTGAATGAATCATATTGTGAACGAAATGGTCTATTCAAACAAGATAGCAATGAGTTTTTAAACAAGCTTAATGAGTATACCAACAGATAAAACGAGATAAATCAGTACTACTCACCACGTCTTATCAGAATACAATCATGCTGTAGAGTTTTTCCACTTACCTAGAAAAGAGAATATTTTATTAGAGATTTGATATTTTATTAGATATAATTATCAGGACTGATAATATTCAAGTACTGTACTTCAATAGCTAAAACCATTGAAAGATTTTCACAGGATGGCCCCTGAATCAAACTAGGATAACTAGGAAACTAGGAAGAGAGATTCAGCCATTCTAAAAACATTCTGCTCTAAACTAGATAATCACTATTAATTCAATACCTCATAAACCTCAAAAACAATACGCCTCATATACTTCATATACCTCAAAAACAATACAGAGACCTTCCCTTTCAAACACACATTAACATAGATTGGCCTAACCTGATACGTGATAAGTGATAACAATTACCATCAAGTTAATTGGATAACAAAATGTTCTCAAGCAGTTTTATTTATTCTTCCCATATAATAATCCCTACCCTCACATATGAAAGCGTTTATTAATTGGATGGTGAATTGTTTACAAGCACTTCGTTCTTCTTATATTGTTCCACCCTTATATGCGTTAATAATCACACTACTCAATGTTTACCATTAATTAAATAAATTAAATGTTTACAATCACTTCGTTCTTCTTGTACTGTTCTATCCTTGCGCTAATAATCACACTATTCCACATAGATATGTTTACCATTAATTGAATAAATATCATGTTTACAAGCACTTCGTTCTTCTTGTATTGTTCTACCCTTATATGCGTTAATAATTACTATTCGATGATGATAAGCTTACAATGTTCTACCCTTAAAAGCGTTAATAATCACTATTCGATTATGATATGTTTACAAGCACTTCAATTTCAAAATCTGTTTCCCCGGCAAGTCAATGCTCCCCGGATGGGGGGAGGGGGGTTCCGGGGAGAAAAGGGTAACCAAAGAAGCGTGAAATTATCGTGCTTCCTGTAGTGGTGGTAGTCCAAGTCCCAATTGCTTCCGGATGGTTTCACGTCAATTCATTGCACTGACACTAAATGCAAGAGCAGTGAGATTTAAAGGGCAAACTTACTGTGAAACACTATCACCTGAAGTAACCTCAAACGAAGCTTGAATAAAGTGACTTTATTTATATTATACGCGAGTAAAGTTAGGGCGCAGCCGGCCCTCTCTAATGTGGTATATACTTGACATTTTTCGTCAAACTATATCCAGTAAACAAACCTCAAACACTAGTGCTCCCACAAAGAGAACAAAGTTGGCCGAGAATGGACAGAGATCTAAGATGGCGTTTGCTCCAATGCTCCCAATATTTCTTCTCAAAATAGGGCCTACTCCCTAGTTATACAGTATGAATGTGACTATGAATAGTAAACTCGCGAAACATGATTGTAAAGAATGAAACTTATTGACCTATTCCGAAAAATGTAGAAAACTGGCGATAGCCTAACCTAGAAAAAGCCATTTCAGAATTATCACTCTTGGTGTAAGCTACTCAATGTTGGACAAAGTGATTTGACACTAGCATCTTTAGAGTCGCGCATGCGTAGTAGCATTTCTCTCTTCATGCCACTGACAAACCAACTTTGTTCTCTTTGTGAGAGTACTCTATCTGTAATTGTATTTTTTTCATTTTTTTATCGTATGGCTTTTTATCGGTGGGGAGATCCTTACGGGTAGGTTCCACCTCGCCTAATTGCACAATTTTTTTCAATTTTTTATTGTAATTGTATATAATACCATACAACGTCTTCAACTAGTAAGTTTTAAAAAAATTCTATAGTTTATTTTTTGAAAATTGTTATCTATAGCCCAAATGACATTTGATACAATTAAAAAAAATATGCCAGTTAAACGAGAATCAAATTGAATTTAACCACCGTGAAATGACGTCATTGTATTCAAGTTATATTTATGGATAGATTCTCGTTGCATTGGTTACGTTAGATGACGTCACTTTACGGCTGTAAAAATCAATTAGATTTTCGTGCAACTGGCGAGTGATACGTTTTTCAAACTTCTCTATAATTGACTTTTCTGGAAATTTTCATATTTTCCTTCCTATAGTGCGATTCACGTCAAGAAGTCAGCATTGTTTATATGAGGAGCATTGATGCAAAGTTTCATTGAGAGAGAAAGAGAAAACTGCACCAAACGTGTTTGTTGGGACTGTGTGCGACAACAATGCACAGTAAGGCAACTATGCACAGAGCGAATAGGATAGAGACATCAGCAACTGCCTTGTGCTGAACAAGGATAGCAAACTACCATCTAAGCAATGCTGACTTCTTGACGTGAATCGCACTATAGCAATACTTACTCAATTAAAACAGTAATCGCTCAAAACCAAAACAATCTAAACACACCAATTGAATTAAATTACTGTTGGATCTTCTCCAAGTATAGCATCCATAGATAGTATATCTATTATACTGTCTGGTTCTATTTCAGAGTCCAGCCATTAGCTGAATACTGCCTCATCATCAATCATATCAATCCCTCTCATCATGAAAGTGACATGACATCTCCCGCAATCAATCAATCACCAACCAGCAACAATCATTCCAACTGTCAATCACGCGTCTATTTCAGTGCACAATCACTGTACGATTAAATAGTTAATTGAAACAGCGATTATTATTGATTATTTCTTAACCAGGTCGAAAGTGCATGAAATGATCATTGCTACACATATTCATTGCTAACAAGTAACAAGTTGGGATGCTGTGCTTCATTCTTTACTAATAAGCTTCTCTGTCTATTAATTTATCCATCATCTCACTCAGTCTCCTCTTCAAAGTCACACAGCCTACCTAAAACCAAAGACGATAAGAAACTATTATTAAGTAGATTGATATTAAGTAGATTGTCTTTGCTCAAACTCAATCTCTCACTCACTGTTCCCCTCTATATTTCCAAATTACACTACAGTAGAACTCCAATTATCCGAATTAATGGGGACCGGGACCCATTCGGATAATCAAATATTCGGATAATCGGGGTTTTTTTTAAATTGCCATTGGAGAGAAAAAAAGCTACGTTTTGATATTGCACTATTTTTTTTATTGAATTAAATGAAAAAAAAACATGATATTTTCACATGCTTTAAATATAAATAAAATGTACTTATGAAATAAAAATCGAACAAGCAAACACTGGCTTCGCGGGGGGAAGAACAATAGCGCACTTTTTTTTGACAATTTTTTTCTGAAAGTGATTCGGATAATCGGCGATTCGGATAGTCGGAGTTCGGATAATTGGAGTTCTACTGTATTTCCTGAATATCTCTCTCCTACTCAATTTTACATTTCTCTCACTCTCTTCTTGTCTCATTGGATTTTGAATCTCTCTCCATCAATATTACACTTTCACTCTTTCTTCCAAATCACTCTATTTTCCAAATCTCTCTCTCCCACTTAATGTTACATCTCCCACTCTCTTTCTCTCTCATTTGATTTTATATCTCTCTCCATCCATTACATTTTCAACCTCTCTCTTTCTTCCAAAGCACTCTATTTCCCAAATACATATCTCTGTCTCTCTCTCTCCCACTTGATTTTACACCTCTCCCAATCTCTTTCTCTCTCATTTGATTCTATATCTCTCTCCCCATCCATCCATCGATAATATTTCAACAATGGTTAGGATCGCCTGCTGCAATGCCGGTGTAATAATGCTATGACGACCTTGAATAGTGAATAGGTACTGTGTTGTGAATTTATCATTTTTTCAACTCATTGAGAATGCTCTAGTCGCGTTTTAAACTGCAGGCATACCGGAATTAGAGCCGAAAATGGCGGATGAAAATAGAGAATTGATGAGCAATTTGTTTCAAAATTGCTTGAGAACAGTGATGCTAGGCGGATATAAAGTTCAATTTTCAGGGAATGAAATTATGTGGATTATTGTTATTAGAGTTGGAAAATTTATTATACTAATCAGAAATTGAAATCAGCATTTCTTCAATTGTATCAGACCGATTTCAAGGATAGACTATAGTCCGATTCACGTCAAGAAGTCAGTATTGTTTATATGAGGAGCATTGATGCCAAGTTTCATTGAGAGAGAAAGAGAAAACTGCATCAAACGTGTTTGTTGAGACTGTGTGCGACAACAATGCACAGTGCGGCAACTATGCACAGTGCGAATAGGATAGAGACATCAGCAACTGCCTTGTGCTGAACAAGGATAGCAAACTCCCATCTAAGCAATGCTGACTTTTTGACGTGAATCGCACTATAGGAACATTTTATAAATACAGTATACAGAAAAAAACTACCAATTCAAGAATAATCAACAGTTGCAAGTGAGAAAGAAATGAAGAATAACACACTATTAATGATCGAAAGATAATTAAGAAAAACAGTTATATATAGCTAATGATGACGTTGAACATCCAAAAAAATAGTAAAAAAAAGACTAGCCAATATGCTACGAATTAATCTGAAGATGGTTAGCGATAGCAACGAGCAATATGCATTCGTTTTTTATTCAAGACTATTAATGAATTTTCATCCAATTGAAAAAGTCAATTGAGTAGACTTTATAGTTATGCATTCATTTATTCTCTTGCAGACTATTAATGAATTTCATTCTTCAACAAAAAAAGTCAATTGATAGGATAGAGTTGAAACAAGTTTGAAAAAGATCCATGACAAACATAGTGACAAACACTTGTTATGCCCAATTTGAGTTCAATGACTGCTTGAATTATGTGATTCGAATTAGTAATCATCACATGTTCGCAGTATGGGAAGGATTCAGATGCAACGGAATTAGAATACTGCATTGTAGCTTAGTGCGAATTCACATGATGTGAATTGTTGAAAAAATATCTCATGCACATAAGAATTGCATAAGATGTACGAAGGCAGATGTAAGAAGTGTAATAATAACTCAGGACAATACAGTAGATAATCAGTGATATTTATTGTTCTTAATTAACTGTCCAGAACTGGATGTGTTTTTGAAAGAATTAAATACAATAAACTTCTAAGATACTTTCAATAATTAAAACATCTATCTATCTAATGCCAAGCACCAAATTAGATTAATCTGATTATAAATAATTTTTATTATAATGATATTTTACAACATTTTAAGGTGTTTAAATTCAATTGTGTGTTCGTACAACTTACAACCGAATCTCTAAACTGACATCCACTCAGTACATTTGTCCAGCAATGACCTCCTCATCATTTTTACCAGTTGGCGTCTACTGTACTGTAAGGCTAGGCGTACACCGGTTAGTCAAGACAAGACAAGACAAGGTTAGTCACGTTTGGTCACAGTAATTCACATAGCTGCTTATGAAGCAACTATGTGAAGTACTGTGACATTAGAGCCGGGTTCTCTCTAAATGGTATCAGAGTGTTCGCCTGTCTAGCTTTCTTTACTTTTAACACTTAGGCTAGGCGTACACCGGTTAGTCAAGACAAGACAAGACGAGATTAGTCACGTTTAGTCACAGTAATTCACATAGCTGCTTATGAAGCAACTATGTGAAGTACTGTGACTAAACGTGACTAATCTCGTCTTGACTAACCGGTGTACGCCCAGCCTTATACTTCTATAACCTTGCAAGTCTCATTTCATAAGTACCTATGTGAAGTACTGTGACTAAACGTGACTAATCTCGTCTTGTCTTGTCTTGACTAACCGGTGTTGCTTATGAAGCAACACAAACCGATTAGTCATTGCATTGGTGTGTGCTACTTCATAAGCAACTATGTGAAGTACTGTGACTAAACGTGACTAATCTCGTCTTGTCTTGTCTTGACTAACCGGTGTACGCCTGCCTTAGTCAAGACAAGACGATACGTGGTCAGACATAGTTGCTTATGAAGCAGCACACACCGATGCAATGACTAATCGGTGTGTGTTGCTTCATAAGCAACTATGTGAAGTACTGAGACTAAACGTGACTAATCTCGTCTAGTCTTGTCTTGACTAACCGGTGTACGCCCAGCCTTATACTTCTATAACCTTGCATGTCTCATTTCATAAGTATAGGTACTTATGAAATAGTCATTGCATTGGTGAGTGCTGCTTCATAAGCAACTATGTGAATTACTGTGACTAATCTCGTCTAGTCTTGTCTTGACTAACCGGTGTACGCCTAGCCTAAGTGTTAAAAGTAAAGAAAGCTAGACAGGCGAACACTCTGATACCATTTAGAGAGAACCCGGCTCTAATGTTAATCGCTTTCTATCTATTTATATGGTCAGCACGGCTGCCTCTTGAACTAACTGACGTCTGTGTCTTACAAGAAAGCATCAACCCATCCAGCTACTGGTTTCTTTCAGCTTTTTTACTGAGCTGCTGTCGATGAGTCACAGGTGGATAAACTTGGAACTTCAATAACCTTACATAAACTATTCTCTATTTATCTAGTTTGAGAATATATTTAAATTCAATTACGTATACGTGCAGTCGGTTCATTTTGCTGTGGCACCATGAGTACACTTATTAAACCAAGATGTATAGCAGGATTCTTTTAACTTGTCAGAAAACACCTGATTTAACGTTAGTAAACGAGCGTACATCAATCAGCTGTTTTCTGACAATTTAAAAGAATCCTGCTATATTCAAATTGTGAATGAAACTTTGATTGACTGATTGAACTTGAATAAACTTGAATTATAAGGCTAGGCGTACAACGGTTAGTCAAGGTCACAATTGGTTTAGTCACAACTTTACATAGTTGACAGCACACACCGACGCAATGACTAATCGGAGTGTGCTGCTTCATAAGCAACTATATGAATTACTGTGACTAAACGTGACTAATCTCGTCTTGTCTTGACTAAGACTAGGCGTACACCGGTTAGTCAAGACAAGACGAGATTAGTCACAGTAATTCACATAGTTGCTTATGAAGTAGCACACACCGATGCAATGACTAATAGGTGTGTGCTGCTTCATAAGCATCTATGTGAATTACTGTGACTAAACGTGACTAATCTCGTCTTGTCTTCACTAACCGGTGTACGCCTAGCCTTAGACATTCACCTTTTGTATACTTTGAGAATATAATATATTTATATATAGCAGGATTATTTCAAATTGCAGTTGCAGTTATTTCAAAATCAGATACAGTGGGACCCCGATTTAACGTATTTGAAGGGACCAAGAAATTCGTACGTTATGTAGGGGTTTACTTAAAAACGAGGTTCGTTAAATCGAGGTTGAAGTCTGACAAAATACGTTATATAGGGGTTAGTTATAACCTCCATATAAAGTATATTGAACACGTTCAACCTCTATTTGAAGTAGATTTTTAGATATACAGTATGCAGTACTGTACAAATACTGTACTGTATGTTTCATATTACAGTACAGTACTGTACTGCTACAGAAGGTGGAAGAAAATAGGATATTGAAATTATTCAATTGCTATTATATAATAGAAATACTGTATTGAAAATAGCAATTAAATAAATGCTATTACTTAATAGCAGTTAAATAATTGTAATACAGTACCCATTTTCCTTCCACCTTTGTAACTAGCCAACTTGGCTTCTTAAAAATGAATGCAGATTAGGTTAACTACTCTATAAAGGTGGAAGGAAATAGGATATTGCAATTATTCGATTGCTATTAAATAATAGAAATACCGCATTAAAAATAGCAATTAAGTAAAAAATGCTATAATTCAATATTAGTTGAATAATAGCAATACTGTACTGTATCCTATTTCTTTTCACCAGAATACATAGAACATTACAGACAGTACTGTACTCTATTATGGGCGGCGAGCGGAAGGGGGGTAAATGAAAACTTTCATGTTCAAACATGCTCAAGTGATGGCCTAGATAAGAATAAAATACTTTATACAGGGGTCTGAACCGTGAGAATACGTTATATAGAGGTTATCTACGTTATGTAGGGGTTTCTTAATTTTTATATACGTTATACAGGGGTCAAAATATTACTAAAAAACACACCAAAAATTCGTTATATAGAGGTTCTAATACGTATTTTGTACGCTACATAGGGGTTAATTTTCTATTAAGGTTTATGGGGTTTTCAAGGGACCGGAAAAAAAATATGTTATACCGGGTTATTCGTTATATCGGGGTCCGTTATATAGAGGTTGCACTGTAGCAGTTGCTTACTGGGCGCAGGGGTTTAGACGCCCATACCTCACAAACTAAAAAATGAACAAAAAATGAACTGGCATGTATTTCATGTTGATAGCTTGATAGTATCGTAAAACATTAAAAAATATCACTATAAAAATGTCTTTTTATGCTGATGCACAGCCTTAATTGTAAAAATTCTAGATATAGCATTGAATTTCTCGAGTGGCATTCCTTAGAAACAATCAAAGTATTCACAAGTAGGATCACAAGGTTATCAGTAGTTGAATGTTTGTCTGACAACTGACAATTTAAGAGCGAAGAAAGTACTGATATTATTCAATCAACACTTTCTGATAAGCTATTCATTGCATCAATTGCATGAAATTGGATGCAAGCTTTCAAATAATAATTTTGGAACCGTATTATCAACAATTCAATTTATTCAATTCGTTAACTCCAAATAAAATAGCTATGCAGAATAAAATAACAACAATATATGGAATTTTACTAAATATATTCATTCTATTGTATTTTGTGAAGACATATTTTTCATTTTTTTTTTTCACAAATTTGAATTATTATTACAATCTTATAAAATTATCTAACAAATTTGAAAAATAAGAGTTCTTTCCTTATTATTAGGATGAAAACTAAAAACCACCAAGAATCCTAAAAAAAATTTATGCCCTAATGCACCATCTTGGTTTAAACCGAGTTTTACAAAGTGAAGTTTAAACTTGGTTTTTACTGTGAATTTTCAGTTTCAACCAAATCTTAACCGTGGATTTACAGTTTAATCCAAGCTGAAACTACACTTTCTTGAAATTAATCGGAGATGGTGTATACGGGCTTGAGTAAAATATTATTAAAGAAAGAACACCAAGTATCCTCCCAAATACCTAAACATTCTTAGTAGGATATTATAAAAAAAGACTTGGAAGGCCCCGAAGCCGTATTATCTAATTTGAAATCCGATTACTGCAGTCTTAAGACGAAAACCTTATCAAAGCATCATAGTGCCAAATAATGCAGCCCAAATTACAAGCAGAATCCTTTAAAAAAAAGAGCTATCATAATGTGATTTTGATCCCCTGAGGAAATAATTCAATTATTTTTACGGGCTAACCTTATCAAAATTATAATACCAATTATTTTAGCAACAATGCATTCATTTGCACATGATAACTTGATAAAAAATTATCTCCAATTCGTGCAAGTATTTATGCATAATAAATACATTCTCAAATCCCTGAAAGGTATAAAAATTTATTCATAGCCATAGAAATATTTCCAGTCATTTGAATTATTCAATTTATATAGGATCATACATTCATCTCAAACGAGAATAATATTTTCATTCATTAATATTAACAATATGATTTAATACAAATTTTGTCAACCAGTCATATCTATTAACTAATTATTCAATTTATATAGGCATACATTCATCACAACAGAAAAATTTTCACTCATTAATATTAACAAGAAGATTGAAAACAAATTTGGTCAACATGATAATTGTTATGCAGCTGGTATCTAATAACACTGAAAACAATCCATCCACGTATCCAAAGTATAATTAAAAGGATTGCCTTATAAGTCGCTACCGTAATAAGATGACGGTGTTGGAAACAATCGAAATACTAATTCGATAAGTAATTATTGAAACAGTCGATAGAAGCACCGCGCATGGTGATGACAAATTCAAGGAGATAACACACTATAATTTGAAATATCATCACGTAGGTTCCACAGTGACTAAACTAACAAAGTTGATATTATTATGTTAATCAATATAGCTTCTAGTATCAATATTGTGGAAGGCAATGATTCGAAACCTTGAAAATTCAGTAGAACAATCATTCAGTAGTCATTCAATCATTTATTCAATAATCATTATTAATCCAGTAGTCAGAAAGTTAACCAAACTTCAGAAAACAGGATTCAGAATAGACATATTATTATTTTTTTATCACATGATAATTTAGAAAATATGATATCATTTATAATTTGATCATGAAAATCACATTTGAAAAGCAATTAAATTTGGATTATAAAATACCTGGGCCTCTATCATAAAACTTAAAAAACATAACAATGGTTCTTACAACAGAGACTGTATAATAACAGTGTGGTCATTTGATGTCACACTTTTGATTTAGTTATCTTCACTGATCACCATACTCATTTCCATAGATTTGCATTGAAATGAAACACAGAAGTTATATTGAGATTCACTGTTTGATTTACATTAGAGTTAGTTCATTATTAGCCATGTGTTAAAAGCTTAAAATAATGAAAACTAACTCTGGCAAAGGCAAATCGTAGGTAAGAAGTGAATCTCTCAACATAACTTACGATTTGTGTTTCATTTCAATGCAAATCTTATGGGAATTGGCAAAAGTATGGTGGATTTGTGCGAGATAACAAATCAAAAGTATGACATCAAATGACTACACTGTTATTATACAGTCTCTGCAGTACACACCAATAAAAACCAGGATCATTGTAAATTGTACCAACAAGGATACAAGGGAACAAGTTCAGACAACATTGACTGATAGAACTATATACATATAATTATGGATATATTTCAATGCATGACTCTGTCATTTCTTCACAGGAACGTTGTAAAAGCTGAGACAACTTTCAGAAACCGCCACCTAAGTATCAAATGACTGCAATCCTATACTTCAAGGTGCACCTATGAACTAGGTCTTGTCATTACACACTTCACGCTGTATTGAGATTGTCTTGTCTCTTATTTGCCTTCTCATTCTCTTTCTTCTCATCTTCTCTAAGAGCGGGAGAAGATCATAGTCGGTGTTTAGGGGGAGTTTGCATAACTCAAGGTTAATTTATCTAGTTTGAGTGCAGTAGCAGTAGCACTAAATTATTTATCATTATAATTATAATAATTTTTATTAGGCTATAAGTATAATAATTATTATTCTAAATCATTTAATCTAAATTTGATCACTGATTGAATAAATAAATATCTTCTATCATTTTCATATCATTGGTGAGCTTGTACAGAGTTGTATTGAAATACTCACATTTATTTTATAGTTTTCATCAGTATCACCAGCCCAACACAGCCAACCTAATCATCTACACCCAAACAAAATTACATCTTTTTTCACACCAACATCACAAATTTCATTCACGGCCTGATAGGAAAAAATCACCCCAGGCAAATTACACATGTCCCCTGACAATGAAACTGCATACATGCAATCTACAATAGCTTAGTACAATGGAACCCTAACAATAATGGAGGCATTTAACTATTGGACAGCTTTTCCGCTAGACAACAACATAAAAAACAACAGCAGGTTGGGGGCGAGGCTACAATGGACAACAATGGGATGACAACAAAACACTATCAAAGAGAAAAACAATCAGTAGAGTGAGAGAGAAAGAGAGAGAGAATGGAGGAGAAAGAGGGAAAGAGAAATAAAAACATTCAGGTGGTGACAAAAAAGTTGATAGCTTTTGCAAATTAAAACTACCATCAAACGTTTATGGAGTATTATTTAGGGGACAATTTTTATTCAAGTTTAATTTTGAAAAAAATGTGAAGAAAATTATTAGATAAGAGACGTGCACCTGTTAATCCCATTGTAAGGGTGACCACTTTCATCTTGAGGCCGTTATTTTGCTGAATATCATTTGTGAGAATCAAAATCGGTTCGGAACCCACATAAAGCTGTAGGTTCATTCAAGATCACTCGTTGTTTACATTCAGCACAACTGTAAACAGACTTTGAGCAGTGACCAAAGAATTCTGATAAAGAACTGATCTGTGATTTATCTACAGCCGATATTGACCCAAAAAGTGATGATTTATTATTATTTTTTAGTTTGATTACTGTATGGTTAATTTTGAAATTGTATAATATTAATTGCTACAATTTTACTGCATTCATCTTCCAAAAAAATTGAATCAAATTTTTATGGAGTCCTTCATCTATATTTAGTAAGCACATTTGATAATAATTTGATATAAGAAGATCCAGTGATGAATGATTAATAAATGATAAATTTTAATGAAGAAGACCCTAAAGATAGATAATACTGATACAAATAGGCTATACAGTTAAATGAAATTGAAATTTCTAAAGTGAAAATGGGTAATTGGGTAACATGAACCAACAGTTAAATCTGAATTAATAGATGACTATTGAATAAGGAAAAGTTTACTAACATCACATTTATCAATCTGGAGAGGAACCAGATAAGTAGCAATAAAATTCAAGAATATCTCAGTTCAGTAAATAAATCAAATTCGATTGTTGAAATTTCAATCAACAGCCATGTTCACCAGTTTTTTATAATCAATTATTTATATTTAACTGCTCTGATAGATAAGATTAATAGCAAATTCAAGTTATGACAAATCAGTAAATCACAAAGTAGAAATAAATTCAGACAGATAAAATAATAAGTACTCACAAAAAACAAGTTACAATTTTATGACTTACTATCTCAACTGAACCAAATAATTTTTTTTTCTGAAATGTAAATTAGGGGTTAAAGATAGTACAGGAATTATCAATGAAAACTGATGAATAGGAGAATAAATAACTGTCTAATGTGTTAATTACACCATCTCAAATAACATTGTTCTGTAAAATGATGTGATTAAATTTTTAAATGGCGCAGCAAGATATTGATGAAATTTTATGAATTCTGATTGTAGTTTACCATTTAAAAAATGCTGAGAGAACAGATTGAAAAAATTTGTTATTGAACAGTTTGTTATTTGAATAAAAATAATGTCTAAATAAAAACTTATTTTTATTATTTTTGAATTTAAGAAAATATTTTTAAATTTAAGTCAAGTTTAGTATGATTATTTTTCAAGATTAGCCTAGTTGTTTTTTTATTTTTATCACTATTATTGATACATTCAAGACAAAGGACAATCTTGCTTCATGCTAATAATATTTCAATTTTTCAAAATAAGTTATGTGGTTGATTATTGAAACTACAATAGAGGTGGTTGTTCAATATGGATACATGGAAATGTCCTTAGTCAGGTAAATTTTACTACTACTAGGCTACATGATTATTTGCCCTAATCTTTGCATAATATAATTTTTCAAGACCTTGTATAGTACAATACATATTCATACAAGATTTGTTGTGGTTTTAAGGTCAATTGATATTATTGAAAATACTGCAATGTGTGAGAAAAATACAGAATACAATGATGACATTAGTTTATTTCCAACTAAAACAACCCATCCAAAAATTATTGAAAAATTTATCAAGTGCAAAAACAATAATAATCATCTCAATGCTGTAGCTAACCCAGGGGCGTAGCCAAAAATTGACTTCGGGGGGGCCTACACCGGGGGGTCTGGAATACCCCCAGACATAAGGGGGGTCTGGGCTCCCCCGGGAAATTTTAATATTTGACAGGCACATAACACTGTTTTAGACTACTTTATAGGTCTTGCGAAAGCTGAAATCCAAACATTACAAAACAAATAATTTAAAAAAATTAAATTTCGGTGGGGGCCCAACACCGGGGGGTCTGGAATACCCCCAGACATAAGGGGGGTCTGGGGGGCCTCCCCGGGAAATTTAATATTTGACAGGTACATAACACTGTTTTAGACTACTTTTTAGGTCTTGCGAAAGCTGAAATCCAAACATTACAAAAAAATAATTTAAAAAATTAAATTTCGGGGGGGGCCTGGGCCCCCTAGGCCCCCCTGGCTACACCACTGAGCTAACCAATAATTGAAAATATCCTTCAAATTATTTGTTACATACAACTAGCTATAGAGTATCCAAAAATAATCCATCAACTTTCACTCAATTTCCTGTTGCTGATTCAAGGCGGTGTCTTCTCGATTGAGTCTTGAACGATAAATTCTGATAAAATAGAGGAACCGATAATCATTTACGACATTTTTATGTGGAATTATTCAGCATCCTAAGCCAATTACCTGGTACAGTAAGGAAGTTCAGATTCGGCAATGAAGTTTTGGATAGTGAAATTCAAGGTTCTAAAAGAGCTAGATTAGATATTATTGTTTTGAAATTATAATACAATTTTTAGAACAAGTTAGAGGTAAACTTACGTTTAGCAGCACTCAGCAAATCCTTAACCTCCTTAATCAAACGTTTGATTTGCTGGCTTGTCTTATCCAATTCCTTCTCATGAGCGTGCAGATTTTCCCGAAAATATGGACTATCTGTCAGGCAGTCGGTGAACTCCAAGGCCTGTAGTCCAACACCCATTTTACTTAAAAACTAGTTCGAATAGTTGTAGAAAACTTTAAACAAAAACGAACTCATAACCTACTTCACGTCAGTTTACAAATTATCAAAAGACACAAGCTCACTCATCAAGTGACAAATCAGCACTGACTTTTCACAAGCTGACAGACAACACAGCACGCATGCAACTATCACAAGATGGCGGCCAAAAGTAACCAAATTTGTGAACTTGTACGCCATCTTTTGAGAGGATTTGGAACTATCAACGAACATAACCTCAATCTAACCTCAAATGGCATAGAATATTGAATTCAATTTGTTTTATTCTGGTTTTATTACATAAGTTTTTAAATTTTCAATTCCTTTTTGTGTGATAGAGTTTGATTTCATAAAGTTATTAATTCAATTCAGATAAAACTCAATCTTTTTGCCCATAAATGCATGTGATTTCACGACACTCGTCATCACCTGTTTGTGACAGTAGTTTGGAGTTGTGTGCTAGAAGGTTATAAAAGTTGGAATTCAGTCACTTATTTCAGTGGTTATTATTTGTGAATTCAACGGTTGAAACTAAATTATTGTAAAATGCCGAAAAAGAAGACGGGACAACGGAAGAAAGCTGAAAAGCAGAAGCTACGGCAGAAAGAAATTCGAACTGCAAAGGACAATATGTCACTTGCCAAATTCCCTTGCAATGCAGCTATGGTAAGTTAAAATAAATATTTCTGCATTCAATTTAGCATTTTATCAGTGAAGTCCAGCCTTAGAAACTTGTATTTTATTTGTCTGATGCTTGAGTTACGATACATGTTGAAAATACTTTCTCATTTTACTAGGCAGCAGTAGGCTATTTTGAGTTCATATAGGCTTACACTGATGCTGGTTAAACTTTTTAAGCTAAGCTAAACTTCAGGAAATGCCGTGACATACTTGCAATGAACATGAAAAGTATCAGATGTGGCTTGGAATCCACCCAATCCCAAACTGATCATGGGTTACCGTCATGAGAGGATTACAAGGCCCATGAGAGGATCAAAATGTAATATCATCTCACAATCCCCTTTTTTTATTTTTTTTTTATCGTATGGCTTTTTATCGGTGGGGAGACCCTTAGGGTAGGTTCTACCTTGCCTTGTTGCACAATCCCGTAATATATTTACATTGCATGAGTTGTTAGAATTCAAGCAATAGTTGGGATGAAATGAATCTCCTGACTTTACCATCCAATTAGAAATAACTCCTGGCTCTTGGTTTGGTTACAGACAATATTGTCCTAGACCTGACTCACAGTTAGTTATTTATTTCTAATGGCTTACTATCGGTGGGGAGACCCACATGGGTAGGTTCACTCCGCCTATTTTTGTATCGGTCACCCATCCAAGAGCAGCCTTGAGTGTTCGTGACTTAACCTCATGATCACTCAGCAACCGCTTTCACCGAGTGACCAAACACAGCCGCACCAAAGAGAAGGAGGAATTCTTCCTTCTCTGTGGCCACACATAGTTGAAATAAACAGAATTCATTTAACATTTGAGAAATAAGAATTATTAATTAAATAATAATTATTTTTCTTTGAGAAATAAGTTGTAGTGAATCTTCAATTGTATTTCATTTGTGTCATGTACTCCATTTCTGTCTAAAATATAATATTGATTGTTTTTTATTTTATTTTCCAGGAATGCGAGAAGTGCCACAGGTTTGTGAATACTGTATTATATTATTCTACTCATTCCATAACGAACTAAAATTTTACCACTCGATAATAGTTACAAGTTTTATTATTATCATAATTTTACAAAGATCCGCTTAAATATCATTCTCTCAAATCATTCATGTTTAAAGCTTCCTGTTTCAAAATACTTGAATATCGGATGAGAATATTATTAGTTTCAATTTTTTTCATGTCAATTTGATAAATCCATTAAAATTTTCATTTATATTTTATTTTCCATAAAATTGTCTAATTCAAAATATTTTCTATCTAAACAGGAAGCAGAAGAACAGAGCATTCTGCTATTTCTGCCAGAACGTGCAACGTTTACCGCAGTGTGCTCATTGTGGCAAAATAAAGTGCATGTTGAAAACGGGGGACTGCGTCATACGTCATGCGGGAGTCTTTACCACTGGAATGGCTATGGTGGTAGGTACTCAGCTTGTCTTGCTTTTCTATTGTATAGCAGGATTCTTTTAACTTGTCAGAAAACAGCTGATTCAACGTTAGTAAACGAGCGTACATCAATCAGCTGTTTTATGAAAATTTAAAAGAATCCTGCTATATAGAATTTTGTCTTTTAATTTCACCTCCATCAGTTTGAAACTACTTCTATCACTCAGCTTTGAAATGAACTCCCAGTAGTTCTAGGAAAATATTTCTAGAGAACATATTTCCAGTCAGTTTCTTTCAAAGCCATGTACGTCACGCATCTTTTGTCACGTACAAGTCTTTTACTCTAGTAACAATACAATTTATCTAGTTACTCTAGTACAATATTATCTAGTTACTCTAGTACAATAGTAAATTTACTATTGATTCAGTAATATTATAAAATAGTAATATTATGGAAACTGTGTAGAGGAAGTTATTGCAGCACATAAAACTGGAGCTAAGGCCACAATACAAGGAGCTTTTCTTGTTGCTAAGAGCCAAGTGACTCAATTAGTGTCTGATCCTAGTAAACGAACGTTTTGCCTACTATCGTAGGTGGTCACACTGCAAGCTGCATGCCTAGTACTGTATAGCGTACACCGATTGTCAAGACAAGACATTAGTCACAGTACATAGTTATGTGAGCAGCACACCGATTAGCCATTGCATCGGTGTGTGCTGCTCAAGCACGTGAATTACTGTGACTAATCTTGTCTTGTCTTGTCTTGACTAACCGGTGTAGCACCAAGCAAGGCTCTTTGCAGTGTGGCCTTAGCCTGACTGATTATGCAACGGAAATTAGTGTCCTTAATTTTTCAAGTACGGTACTTCCATGTCGGGTCCTTGGATACTCTTTTGTATCATTCTATTATTATTAGTCTATGAATTTTCAGCTATTGATCAATATTGCAATGTGTGATAATTCCTTGCATTCTCAAAATCTGTATAATTTTCCTATTGTTCACTGTATTTTTGAGTAAGTGAAATAAAAAATATTCTATTCTATTCTGTTCTTTTCTAATCTCAAGGAGCAATTCACTATAAATTTGACTTGGAAATCCGCTCTTTTCTTGTCCTCAGGGAGCAATTTACTTCTTTTAATAGGAATTTCTAATTTCATGTCGAAATCCGCCCTCTCCGCAGGTTGCCATTTGCGACCACTGTTTACCATAAACTTCAATTCAACAACTGCTCTTTCTCCCCCTCAGGGTATCATTTGCGACCACTGTTTACTATAAACTTCACTTCAACAACTGCTCTTTTTCCCCTCAGGGTACCATTTGCGACCACTCTTTACTATAAACTTCACTTCAACAAATGCTATTTTTCCCCCTCAGGGTACCATTTGCGACCACTGTTTACTATAAACTTCACTTCATCAACTGCTCTTCCTCTCCTGTTTATGGGAAGGATGTCCTTGCATATCCTTCTCCAAGAATGGACATTCATATGTTCAAACTCCGCCGTTTCATGTGGATACAGAACGATCATTTTTTAATGTTAGCGTATTGAATCTCATATCTATATTGTGGATACAGACCGATTATTTTAGTTATTTTAGCAATTATTGTTTAATACAGCTGTAGAGTATAATAATGAGGTTCCATTGTTCTCTTCTGCTCTGTTTATTGAATGGATTATTGTAATTGCTTTTAGTTTCAAAACTAAGCGTCATGCTTTAGAACCTAAGCCATATATTTTGATAAATGAAATAGCTGTATGAAATTATCTATAGCAGGAGCCAATTAACTTGTCATAAATCAGCTGATCCAGTAATAATTAAACAGTGATTTCGACACAATAATCAAAAGGCTTGAAAGTCTTAAAGAAGACCTTTCAAAGAATAACTTTTTAAGACGCCTTTTCAATAATCTGCGAGATTCAGCATTTGTAGGTTAAGTATTGTGATATTGCTCTTTGAGACAGCTGATTTCTGACAAGTTGAATTGGATCCTGCTATAGAAGTAAAGCTCTTATTCATATAATTTGATTAGCTTCCATAGTATAAGCTTTGTTAAGTGAATTATTGAAGATTGTAATAATTATGGTACATTCATTTTTGACGAGATTCATTGCTAAACTATATAGTCTAGAATTTAAGCTGACATTGTAATCTACATGAATAAAGTGATAAATCTAAATCTAAATCCCCCTCAGGGTGCCATTTGCGACCACTGTTTACTATAAACTTCACTTCAACAACACTGCTCTTTCTCCCCTACCATTTGCAACCACTGTTTACTATAGGCTAAACTTCACTTCAACAACTGCTCTTTCTCCCCCTCAGGGTGCCATTTGCGACCACTGCGAGGCGTGGGTGTGTCACGGACGTCGATGTCTGACGTCACACGCGTGCACCTGTCCGCTGCAAGAGGCCACCTGCATGGAGTGTGAACGCGGCGTTTGGGATCATGGAGGACGCATATTCAAGTGCTCCTTCTGCAACAACTTCCTGTGCGAGGACGACCAGTTCGAACACCAGGCCTCTTGTCAGGTGCTCGAGTCGGAGAATCTCAAGTGTGAGTTGTTGGTTTTTGATAGTTGATAATGGATTTGAGTTGTTGTTCCTCGCTCAGTTGAGTGGAGTGAGTATCTGTGTAGTATTGAAGCTGAGAAGCTGATAGGCCATCAGCGCGCTCAAGTGAGAGACAGAGTAAGCAATCGGGAGGAACTTTAACCATTGTAAGATAGGAAGAAAACACGATTTTGAGATAGAATTCAATTAAATCATTAAGGTATCATCAATACTTTATTTCTATCTATTATTTGGTGGTTTCAATGTGTTTTAAAGAATGTACTAATCAGATTAAAGTATTTTTATCAGAATTTTCGTCATATTCTTGCTAGATTTGGTTATGATATTTGAAGTTTGAGCTACCCGTTTTTTGCAACAATTTAGATCGCAAGTATAAAATAAAAAAACATTATTATTCCAGAGACATCAACTATTCCACACAAATAATATTCAATTCAATTACAACATTATATTAACATTTCATTTATTCCATATTTCAACTATTCACGTTCAATATTATACTTTATATATCGCTACCGCTCTCACTCTCTTTTGGAGAGGAAGTCTTTTGGAAAGAGGATCAAATTAAAATGATCATTGTTTCTTTTTTAAAGTGACTACTGAAGTGTTCTTAAATATTGTATCTTTGATTTTATAAGTTACTGGAATATTTTGGCTGAATATTTTTCAAATGTGATTGGTTTGAAACAGGAATTTTTACATTTGATTCAACGATAACCTAGCTTCAGTCCCCCCGATTGTTCACTCTGTCTCTCACTCGAGAATTAACCAAAGTCAGATAATAACGTCATTATGCTTGAATCTTCTTAGTGGAAGTTTTCATGAAATTAAAATTCATTCTCTTTTTTATGTTCCATTTTTATTTTACAGGCCAGTCATGCAACAAACTGGGCCAGTACTCTTGTCTCCGTTGCAAGACATGCTTCTGTGAGGATCATGTGCGCAGAAAGGGCTTCAAATACGAGAAGAACAAAGCCATACCGTGTCCCAAATGCGGTTATGACACCTCATTCACCAAGGATCTGAGCATGTCTAGTAAGTGTCACTTTTTCGTCAAATTTGGGATAGAAGTAGTTTCGGGCAATGTCTGTTGATTCTTCCCACATTGTAATGTGTATACTACCAATAGTTGAATAAAAATATTTTTCAAAAATCATTAAATAGAACAAATGGTTGCCGAAGAAATCTTGATTATTATGGCTCTACTCACACTTGGATACTTGAATCGGTGCTACTCAGCGACTCGTATAACAAACATGTGTTTTCAAACGATGACGCTCAGACGATCCTAAAACCATGTAATCTGAACGTCATCATTAAAACACACATGTTTGTTATTTCAGTCGCGGAGTATCCGCGATTTGAGTATCCTAGTGTGAGTAGAGCCTATAGTTACAATAAGCTGGCATACTGCTACACAGACTTGGCATCATATGCTAACAACAGATATAGGCCAACGGTGACCTAGGTACACTACACTATTAATGATACATTTATCAATCAAACAATCTTCATGAAATAGGCATTAACTTCCTCATCTATTAGAAATAAAGTATATTGTATTATGTTGACCTACTTAGCCTATAAGTTAACCACATTTCCCAAATCATTGGAGAACATTGAATAATTCGGCGAGGAGGAAAACCCGAGAGGGTCTCTCTCCGCCAATAAAACAATAAGCAAGTAACCGTATGTTCATTTGTTTGCAGTATGCTTTCCAGTCTATTTTCCTCGGTGCGACAAAAATTAATATTCAACAAAATTTTATCCAAACTTGTAAACATATATTATATTTTCTAGAAAAATATTGTTGTATTTAAAAAAATGAGTATTTTTGTAATTATTTCAATTGTCTTCCTACAGCTCGTTCCCATAAGTTTGGTAGACAGGGTCAAAGCGGACCAGATGACTATAGTGATGATTATGGCCAGGGTGGAGATTACAACGGATACTATGGAGCTTCAGGAAATAGTAAGTTTCATCCTTAATTTATTATTTCAATTTATTATTCTATAGCGCTATTTAATCAGTATTCCCTTGTCACCTTAAGCATGCCATCAATTAGAAATATACTGTTCGTTTAGTAAACATTGCTAGCTCAGCATTATACAAGAAAGTGATTGGGAAAAAAATCTGTTGTGGTACATCCTTGACCAGTAGTTCTGACCATTTATTCCAAATTTATTTATCACCATGTCATCGTCTGATAAAGAAGAAGAAGCCCTTCTGTTACTTGATACAGTGAACATTGCTCTTCAAGTAAGGTTTATTCATATCAATAATAATCATAAACGGTCTTAAGTTTTCTCGCTGAATAATTTATATATCATAGTGAACAGAAATGATATTGTCTTACAATCTGTTAATCATCTGCAGATCATTGGCTCTATCTAGCTAAGAAGGGCCACATTCTTTCAATTTCAATCATTTCGAAAACATTTCAATCAATCATTTATTCAACCATTTACAAAGGAGAGTACAACAGGCTTATGCACAAAACTGTTCGCTCCTCTTCCAATGCATACAAACATATTGAGCATATTGAGCTTAAACATATTAATAATATTGAGAATAAAGGAGCATTAAGGATTCTCAAAATTATTGCATTAATTCTCTATTGCAGGATTAGTGTAGTCAGAGATTTATAAAAAATCTTGTAGATTTTTCACTTACTATTATGTAGAAGACTTCCACTGTGAATATGAAGAAGCAGGAGTAAAACGCAAGTTTGAAACTTGAAACTAGAAGCGTAACATTGTAGTCAGTATTCCAAGGAGAGTAAAAACGAAACTTATCAACCTGGAAATCTGAAGATGCCTTACTTGAGAACTATAGTTGAAATACTTTCAATCTCACCCACAAATCTTGAATGTTCTCGAATTAGTATTTCTCATCTCGAATTATTTTTTATTTCATCTCTAATAATTAACTATTTTTCAGATTCTGACTCCGATGATGATTACGATTACACTCCTGGCGAAGATGACAGCGAGGATGATGATGATGAAGATGACGATGAAGAGGATGATGATGATGAAGAAGAGGAAAGTGATGATTCTCAACCATCAGCGAAAAAATGATGAAACAGCACAGCTACCTAATTTCTCAATCAACGTTTTTATAAGAATTGCATGAAAGTAAAATTTGAATCAAAGTTGTCGCTTAAAAGCGTTTTATATGAACGTTTTTAGAGGAATTATTGCATGAGAGTAAAATTTTGAATCAAAGTTATCGCTTAAAAGCGTCTAAACATTTTCTATTACAGTACATATCAGTTGGGGTTTTGATGCATGAATAAAATATTAAATTTGAAGTGTGTCTACTTGATTTTTGTTTTTCCCAGCTTTGAAGTGATGGTAATTGAACGACAATGAACAAATGAATAGGACAATTATTGCATAAATTTGAAAAATCAGATCTACATGAGCAGATTTTTATAGATGAGTTGCAGGATAATTTTCTTTCACTCTAGGTTGAATCCAAGGTGTTTAGAATAAAAGAGATGGGTCGGAGTGAAGCGGCTTGCTGGGAAAATCTTGATAATGACGTCATTGCAGTCCCGAACACGAATTCATTTTCATTTCATTTATTTACACACAATTTCCAAAAACAATACAATAATTCTCACGGAAACTTCCATATATGATGCAGGCGTAAAACTTGAGAAGAGTAGGCTCAATAAATGTCTATTTTTGAGCCATAACAAATTATAAAATGAATAATTCCAGTTGGAGATAATAGTTTATACCTTTCTTGACAATGCACTCGAAGGGTATCTTCCTAGCACCTTTATGAATGTGCTTTTCAACCTATTATTAAAAATACTAATGTAAAACTAGTGGCTATGGGACTGCAGTTACGTTATTCTCTACTTTCTCAGCAAACAGCTGCACTCTGACCCACCTCTTTTATTCTATACACCTTGGGTTGAATCTACACGATTAGATTGGCTATGAGCTTTTGATCTGTGCAACTAGTGTCGTTCTACCTCTAGGCGTTTGAACACGTTTTCAGAAAATCCAGTTTGACTTTTAAATAGTATACGCCTAATGTTAAAAAGTTGAGGATATAATTCTTCTCTAGTTTTCCTATCCATTGTGATTCTCAGAGCAATATTGGTTTTCACAATATTTCTTTTTTAATTCTCATTCGATTGGTAGATGAAATTCTTTCAATTGGAATCCCATGTTCTATTAGCTTCATTAAAAAATATCACAAAATTTTCTACTAACATGCGATAAAAATAGGAATAATTCTCGCATTCTACAATATTAGACATGTAGTATTAGATAGGAAAATTAGAAGAGGTTCAATAAGATTAGTTGTTAATTATTTGGAAGGATCAAAAGAAGCACATAAAATATCAACAATTTTATTCAGTATATAAATTATGTTACATTATCAACATTCTTACAAGTACAGTACCTAATTCAGTTACAAATGCGAATAAAAAGTTGAAATTAGCTCAGCTGAAAACCATTATTCAGATGAGAATGAGGTAGGCCTATTTAAAATAAATTATGTGAAAACAATATTTTAAAGCTCCAGGACAAATAATTAATTAAGGTGGGTGATGAAGTATTTATAAAAATATAAATAAAGTGCAGGATCTATGAAATGGAAAATGACTAAGCGATATGTTTGTTGAAAGAAATTAATAAATGTTGTAATTATTATAAATTAATGGCACTGAAATACTGACCCGAGGTATATGAGTATTTTCTTCAGAATTTATACTAAAATTTATTTATTAATAATAGGCAGTAAGGGTGGAAGGAGAAATAAAATTAGGTTGATAAAAAACAAGTAAATTTCAAGAGGGAACATTTTGCCTAAAATGAATTTGATAATCATTAGGGAGTAGGCTACATATAACTTGATTTGTCTCAAGAGTAACAATCAAGTTTGGAGTTGAGTTAACTGAACCCGTTAACTTGACCAGTTAAGTTAATTATTTTAAGAATTTTACTTTTTTTGTCTACTAATAGGCAACATTTTTTTAAAGGACATAAAATTGTCTCTTCTAGGCTTCTCAGTCATTGTGGTAGGCTACTATTCATTACTAAAAATACAAACTGTAAACAACCTTCACAAAAACACAGACAATGTATAACTTATTTCTTGTATTGTCTATGACAAAAACAATGTAAAACCACTATGTTTTCAGTAGGATCTAGCGAAAAAATACAAATAAATTCGATGTCTGCAAAGAGATTTAGGTACCTACTAAGTCAAACTTCTGAAACAATCCAGTATCCTGTAATGGGTTCGGATCTCACTCAACCTGGAACCTCATAATAGAATAAAGCAGAGATTCTAACAAATTTGGGCTACTAGAAAAAAATTCAAGGAAGGAATAAATAATTTTTATTAGGCTACTTTTTGGTTATTCAGTCATTTACATTACGAATGTTATTCCGTATATATTAATTTTTTTTAATACAATGAATGATGATATGAATCAGATTTCAGAGTAGCATGAAATAATGTATAAACTATATTTCAAGATTTCTTCCGTTTGATTCTCTTAAAAATATCAAAACATGATTATGTACCAGTATACTGTAGCAATACTGTGGTGAACAAGCATTATTATGACAGTGATGGAATAAATAATAATGAAAGATTATTCTGAGATTTTTCAGAAAATGGGGATGAGTGGTTATCATTAGTTTATTAAACCAATGAAATTCGATGAAGTATTTTCAACGTTATCGATTAATTTTTCAATTTTTACCGTCAAAAATATTTTAACTACACCAAGGATCGAACCCGGGACCTTCTCTTAATAGTTTATTAGCGTTTCAGGAAATTCGAAAATAATTATTAAAATAAGTTCAACATGAAAAACCAATGTTAAACAATATTTACTATTTTATGAACCAAGATCACTTGGGCTAAGGCACCTTGACTGACAATGAATTACCTCATTACAGCTTTTTACAATGATGAAAGTGAATAGAAATTTTTCCACTATGATGATATTTGTATACTTTTTCTATGATAGTGTATACTTCTTCAGTTTCTCTTTAAACAATGCAGTATTGAATCTGATAAACGTTTTCTTAGATTAACTTTCTTCTATTTTTCCCTCATAAATCGTCTATTGTAAGCTCGTTAATTGATTTAGTATCTCTTATTTACTTACAGTAATTGCAGGCATTTCTTCTTGTTTTTCTATAAGAAATGTCAATAAGGCTTGTAATGGACTTAATATCTATGAGCTTTTTGTATGTATGAAAGGAATTAATAAATAAAGTGTGGACATAAGGAATGAATCACCCCATTAGGCTAGGCGTACACCGGTTAGTCAAGACAAGACAAGACGAGATTAGTCTCGTTTAGTCACAGTACTTCACATAGTTGCTTATGAAGCAACACAAAACGATTAGTCATTGCATCAGTGTGTGCTGCTTCATGAGCAAATATGTGAATTACTGTGACTAAACGTGACTAATCTTGTCTTGTCTTGACTAACCGGTGTACGCCTAGCCTTACAGATTTTACAATGATGAAATTGTATTAGAGTACATCCACTAAGATGCAATCTTATTAATATTGTATAGTGGATGTAATGAACATGGCAGAAAGCTGTAATGACAATAATACATTTCCAGTTCAGTTTCCTTAGCAAAGTGACCAAGCAATACATTCGAAATCCCCTATCAACACTGTTTAAACAAACTAGGGTTCCAATACAGATTCGAATGCTGTGTGACTAGCGTCCATACATAGGGAATAAAAAACTCTTCAGGTTTCTCTTCTTCAACATACTTAAACTTCAGTTCAGGAAATTTCTTCAATCGATCCTGAGGCCATTGCAGGGCTGCATGCCTTACAAAACCCAACACTTCTTCCACATCATTACTTTGTATGTCAGATTTCACCAGACGAGCAGTGAAGTATTCTATCACCATTGAGATATTTTGCACGATGTCTTGGAAGGCCGGGTGTGATCTGAAGGGTTCGAACACTTCTTTCTTGTAGAGTAACGTGTAAACCAGGTCTGTGTTGTGTAGCAGTTGATGAGTTAAACAAGAGTTTATCACTTCTAGCAAGATCCTTAAAGCTTCCTCAATAGCACTTGTTTCCTGGTTAGCCCTGGCGTGAGTTTTCGCCAACACTTCAAACAGCCCTATCAACCTCTGACAAACATACGGGTGGAGGTTGGAAAACTGGGCTGACATGTTGGCCAAAGCGGCCAAACAATTCGTGTGTAAATACTTATCACGCATTTTCAACAAATTATACTGCACTGTCCTGCTTGTGACTAAAATCAACAGTCCTCCTAGAGATATCTCAGGGATTAGCCTCTCCGTGTACCATGTCACCCCTTTCAACATTGTTGAGTGGATAGTTTTGTTGAACAAATTATCTTCGGTTAATATTAGAAGGATGATTAGTGACATATACATATGATGACAGTTATTTTCGGGGGTGTTATAGATAGTTTGCAACATGGGGACAACTAACAACTCAATATCAGATCTCGCTAACAGATACGTTTTGAAATGAGAGTTACGATGTAAGAGGTGGTACAATATCAACATGGTTTCCTCTTTTTTCAAAGTTTTACATATCGTTGTAAACAAATTACTCATGTTATCAGTGTAGGAAGCTAGGGTATCTCGGTAGGGATTGTGTTCTGTTGTACAGTGATTGGCTAACACCAGAAGGAGCAGAGCTGATTGGTTGGCTAGCGAGGAGGTTTCTGTCTCCTCATTGGTTCCTGAGCTGAAGGTGAGGAGGTTCCACAGTTCTGAGGCGAGACCAATAAAAAGGCTTCCGCCTGTGGTGGGAGGGGGCTTCGCTTGTTCCACATATCTGCTCAGCAGATTCCGTACTAGACCTTCAGCCTGACTGCATTCCATCACCCATCTGGGGAGAAATTATCCATGATAATACCAAATTAATTCATAATAGAATTTTGAAGAACAAATATTGATGTTGTGGCATCTTTCCATAATAGAAAAACTTTTTGAAATTGTCAAACTCCACTTTTATTTTAATAAACACAATGTTTACACCAGGACCATGGTTTCATGTTATACTTAACACAGTACAGCTGAGGATGTGTTAAGTATAACATGAAACCATGGTCCTGGTGCAAACATTGTGTTTATTAAAATAAAAGTGGAGTTTGACAATTTCAAAAAAAAAATTCTATTTAAAAACAATTCATCTTGAACACGATTTTTAACGACATAGCAGTACGTTACTTAGTTAGCAGCTTTCTTATAATACTTCTTTCAACTAGATTTTTAATCATTTTTTATCAACAGTAAAATGCTTCTTTTTAGCTTTAATTTAAGTATGGATACTTTAATCTCTTTCATGGACCAGAATTATAGAATAAAATATGATAGAATGACTTCTTTATTTATCTGACACGGCGAAGTTTGGACAGCAATATCCACTCTACCAATTAACCTCTACGAGAACAGAAAACAAACCAAGTAAAATAAACGGAGACAGGTTTACAAAAAATGAATCTCATCAATAATATAATACAAAGGACGGAATAGAAAGATAATAAATAAAATGTCTTGAAGTAATAAAAAATCCTAGAAGAGATAGAAACTGCAAGGTGAATACAAATGACCAAATACATCACATCACAGGGAGTCCACAAGTGGACAAATTATTTCAATCAATTGCCATTGCATAGACTGTATGATACAGTCAGACAATAACTTTTTGGAAAAAATGTTACGATTTTTGGAAAAATTTTTACGATTTTTGGGAAAATGTCACGATTTTTGGGATGTATAGATTCTATAGAGCTATACAGATTCGAGAATTGTGCTTAAATGTAGTCGCGTAACTAAACCTTTTTTGCTCCCACAAAGAGAACAAAATTGTAAAAAAAGTGGACAGAGATCCAAGATGGCTTCAAACATTTTGTATGGAAATAGGCCTACTCCCTAGTTAGATAAATGTGACTACGAATAGTAAACTCGCGAGACATCATTGTAAAGATTGAAACTTACGTGACCTATAGCAGAAAAAATAGAGAACCGGCAATAGTCTTACCTAGAAAAAAGCCACTTCAAAATTGTCACGCTTAGTGCAAGCTACACAATGTTGGACAAACTGATTAGACACTAAAATTTTCAGTCGCGCATGCTTAGTAGCAGAGACAATCGAAATATGGTTAGTAGAAATTTTCTCTTCATGCCACATTTTTCCAACTTTGTTCTCTTTGTGGGAGCAACATAATTGACTTGAATAGAAGATGACACCAACCTGAAAATCTGAAGATGCGAAGCAGGCTGAGTTGTGAAAAGCTGAACTGATAGTAAAGCTAGGAGGTTGTTGATGGCTTCTAAATGCAGGGCGTATGTTGAGTCGCTTATTGGCAAATGTACTAACAGATCTACAAGGCCATCTAGGTATCGAGAAAGCACTGAATCGTTGGCTGTGATTCCTTCACCTGAAATTAAATCTTCTTTGATTAATGGATGAAAAAATATAAAAGACTTTCTTCTAGCAATCAAGGTAGAATTGAATCAATTCCTCCACTTAAAATTAAATCATCTTCGATTAATGGATGAAAACTAAAGATTCAAAAAACTCTCTTCTAGGTATCATGATAGAATTGAATCAATTCTTTCTCCTGAAATTAAATAATCTTGATAGAATTGAATCAATTCTTTCTCCTGAAATTAAATAATCTTGATAGAATTGAATCTATTCTTTCTCCTGAAATTGAATAATCTTTGATAAATGGTTTAGAAAAGTTAGGCTACATAAGACTCTCTTCTAGGTATCAAAATAGAATTGAATCAATTCTTTCTCTTGAAATTAAATCATCTTTGTTCAATAGATAATTAACAAAGATACAATAGGCTCTTTAGATACAATAGACCCTCTAGAGGACAATGGACTTTCATCTAGGTATCGAGCTGGAATTGAATCATTTGAATTAGTTTATACTCGAGTAATTGATAAAGAAGCAGGGACACATAGCCTACATGAAGAAAGCAACGATAATGGAGTGCGCTTGTTGGACTTTGCGGCATCAAGAAATATGATAGTGGCCTCCACACAGTTCCCCAGGAAAAATATCCATAAGTGGACATGGACTTCTCCAGATGGACAGTATCATAATCAGATCGACCATGTCCTGATTGATAAAAGAGCATCAAGTATTACAAATGTAAGAGCTGTGAGGGCGCAGACTGTGACTCGAGACCATTATTTGGTGAGAGTTCACTTCAGATGCCGAATTAGGAAGTGGAGATAAGGCTAGATCACAAAGACCACAAAGACTGAAACACAGATCTTCTGAAGAGCGAGGAAGAGGTGAGGAATGTCACCGGCAGGCGCTTGAAAAATCGCTTGCGGCTATCATGATGATGGAAGAGGAGGATGAAACAGTGGAGGAGAAGTGGCAGGGCCTGGGAAGAGAGCTCTCACTGAGGCAGCAGAAGAGACCATAGGATATGAGCAACATAGAAGACAAAGCAAGGTTGGTTTGATGAAGAGTGTGAGAGGGCTAATTAGAAGAAGGGAATGACAGCCGTAAACAATACTTAGAGAGACCAACAAGAGCTAAAGAAACTGTTATATGCCAGCCTGAGGAGAGAGTCCAAGAGCCTGATCAAGAGAAAAAGCGAGAATATTGAAATGATAAGGTTACAAAGATCCAAAATGACTTTGAAAACAGAGATTCTCGGAAGCATTCAAAGGAGTGAACATGTTCAAGAAAGGATATAAGCCTAGAACAACGTTATGTAAAAGACGTAGATGGGAAGCTAATAGGAACAGAGAGGCAATAATGGAGAGATGGAAATCTTCTTCAACCAGCCTGCTCAATCCAGACACTGAGATAAACATAGTAGAAGATCCAAGGCTAGAAAACCACGAAGAAAGAACAAATGGAAAACTTACACCGACGATGTCTGGAAGGCCATAAGAAAAATCAAGATAAACAAAGCACCAGGGATAGATGGAGTGCCTGGAGAATTGATTAAACATGGAGGGGATAAATTCGCGCAAAGTCTGCTCCAGCTCATTAATAGGGTGTGGAGAACACAAACCCGACCAGAAGAATGGAAAATGGGTATCATATGCCCCATCTATAAAAAAGGAGACAGTCTTGAACCTAGAAACTATAGAGGCATATATCTCCTAATCAGCTTTACCCTGCACAAGGTGTTCACATCAATCTTAAAAGACAAAATAGAATCGCCATGTATGCTGAGAGAGTGATTGGTGAATATCAGGCAGGATTTAGAGCAGGAAGATCAACAACAGATCAACTGTTTCAGAGAGCCGACAAATGGCAGAGAAGTTTTGGGAATACAACATAGATGTCTACCACTTATACATCGATTTTTAAACAGGCCTATGATAATATCGATAGAGAGAGGCTGCATCAGTAATGCTCGATCAGGGTATACTCACAAAGCTGGTTAGACTTGTCAAAGTAACCATGAAGGACACAGCCTGCCAAGTGAAGATAAATGGGGAACTCACAGACAAATTCAGGATCATGCAGGGACTGAAACAGGAGAGATGTTCTGGCACCAGTGCTTTTCTAACCTAGCACTGGAAAGAAGGGGTAGTAAGAGGGACAGAGATTGATACCAATAGCACTCTTATGAACAAAACACAGCATCCTTGGTTATGCAGATGATCTGGACCTGGCGGGAAGATCAGTGGATGCGGTCAAAGATGCGTTTGAGAAACTGGAAGAGGCAGCCTAGTTGGTTTGAAAAGTTAACAAAGAGAAGACCAAGTTCATGAAACAAAGCAGACGTCAGCAAAATAGATTAGGACAATACTTTGTAGTGGGTGATTACAGATTTGAAACTGTGAGTGACTTCACCTATCTGGGGATTCAATGTGGCAGATGATAATGACGAAATGAAAGAAGTTCAGAAAAAGATTAAACATGGCGAACCGCACTTTCTTCTCTCTGCTGAAAATATTCAAATCCAGAAATGTCCACAGAAAACCAAGGTCAGACTTTATAAAAACCATAGTCCGCACAGTGTAACCTATGGAAGTGAGGTGTAGGCACTAACATGTAGGGCTGCAAACACTCTGGATCGCTGGGAAAGAAGAATGCTACGGAGAATATATGGAGCTGTATGTGAGGAAGGAGTTTATGGCCGAATACGGAATAATGATGAGTTGGCGCAACTCTATAAGGAGCCACCCCTATCCATGTAACATTAGTGGGTTGAAGCGCTTGCAATGGGCAGGCTCATGTAGAGCGCATGCCAGACATGAGGACCCCTCAAAAAATGTTTGTGGTTGGACAACCAGGTGGAAGAAAGTACAGTGGAAAACCAAGGCTTAGAGATGGAATGGATGGAGTCTCAAAGGATGCAAGAGATATACTTGATGTGAGAAATTGGAGGGCGGAGGCAAGGGATCGAGATGGATGGAGAGGCAGGATTGAGGAGGCCAGGGCTCGATTTGGGCTGTAGGGCCATCGAAGAGAGAAAAATTGATAAAGAAGAAGATGCAATAAACTGTTTAGATACAATGTACCCACTAGGTGCAATAAATTTTCTTTTAGGCTTCGAGATTTGGGGAATTTTTCACTCAGAGATTACTAACTTTAGAATTGAATCATTGAGTAATTCAGCCATGGAGATTAATTCATTTTCTATTGATAGATGAATAACAAAGGTAAAATAGATTCTGTACCGAAGTTACGACTTCTATTTCACTGTTAATAATTATAATTTTACTTACTTTATTTTGGCAAAAGTTCCAGGCTGATGAAGCTCCTCATCAGGAGTGAAATGCATCACACTTAGTTGCCAAAATAACATGAGTAAAATTTCAATTATTTAAAGTGAAATACACGTCTTAACTATAATAGAGAATCTATACCTTTGTTATTCATTTATTAATCGAAAATGAATTAATCTCAGACGAAGGAATTACTCCCAATGATTCAATTCCATCTCGATACCTAAATGAAAATTCATTTTACCTAGTGGGTCCATTGTATCTAGGCTATTTTCAATAGAAATCTTTAAAAGTATGTTATCAAGGAAAACAACATTGAGATTCTCTCTATAAAGATAGGTAATCTTTCTATAACAATGATCTTGACGCTGTGGTTTGGTTCATCAACATCAATCAACATGTTTATCAAAAATTTGAAAAAATAGATGACATGTTTAATAGAGAACATAGGATGTTATCAAACTTTGAAATGTGTGCGTGTAGAATCTTCAAATACATTTTTTTTATTTGATATCCTGACTTTATTGTTAAGTTTATATGACTGTTAGTTGAGCCATGAAATCATAATAGAGTACAGCTCTAAATTTCAAGGGTTACTCAAGGCGTTATTAAGACAAAAGTTAGGCTGACGTTAGTCAAGACAAGACAAGACGGATACGTTTAGTCAGTAATTATTACAGTTGCTTATGAAGCAGCACACACTGATGCAATGACTAATCGGTGTGTGTTGCTTCATAAGCACCTATGTGAAGTACTGTGACTAATCTCGTCTTGTCTTGTCTTGACTAACCGGTGTACGCCTAGCCTAATGGTTTTTAGCAATTAAAATAACAATTAAGAAAAGGAAACAAGGTAGGGCTTACCAACTGAGTCCACGTGACATACCAGCTCTGGATCTCTTATCCTTTGTACAATAAATTTGAAATAACATCTGGACACGAACAAAGCATTGTACAGTTGCCAACTGAAAGTATCCCTACAAAAAAGAAGTTTAAATTTATTTCCTTTTTGCCACAATACAAAATAAAATAAAATATTACGAACTAACATATTTAAAGTTAACAAATTGGTACATTAAAGCAATTGAAACATTTATTTGTGTATAGCAGGATTCTTTTAAATTGTCAGAAACAGCTGATTGATGTACGCTCGTTTACTAACGTTAAATCAGATGTTTTCTGACAAGTTAAATGAATCCTGCTATACCTGGTGCGGAAAGTGACGAGCCGTAGGCGAGAGCGGAATGATTTATTGGATGCGGCAAAGTAAATTGAATGCAGATTTATTTAATCAATGATTTAAGATTAATTGAATGCAGATACTTTGTGCACGTGTTACACATCAAATTCTTCCTACAAATACTATTTATTTATTAAATGTGAGAAGTAGATAATTAGGGGTGAAAATATGAAAAAACATTCTTAAAAATTTGTTTGTGAAGTTTTAATGCTTATAAATTAGGCGGTGGAAGAGTAAATAAATTGTTCTCACTGAATTATAGTGTAGCCTATTTCTGCTGCTTAATTCAAATGCGTCATGCTATATTTCTCTGTATTAATTGTACAATCGAAACTATTTTATTTGTCAAAATAGAAACTTGGGCCTGTTTTATAAAATATCAGGAGACCTATAAAGCAGGAAAAAGGCAGACATATACTACACATTGAAAGCACAATCTTACTAGGAAATAAGCTTAATGTGTAGTGTGTGTTGGTCTTTTTCTTGTTTTAAAAGACTTATAAAATTTTATGAAGCAAGCCCTTGATTTGATTATTTTTCTACTTTGGCTATAAGCCAAAGTTGAATTATAATATTGAGATTTTTTTTCAATTCAAATTCAATTTATTAACTAGAAAATAAATTCATTTTGAAATAACATTTTAAAATGTAGGCTAATAGGGATTCAACTTTCAAGTACTTAGTGTAATTTATGATAAGAAAAGGATGACTAAAGATAAAATGTTGTAAAGTAATGAAAAATTAAAGTACTTACGTTTCAGTTTGAGATGAGACTAGCTTTTCTGATAGGCGATTGAGAAATACATTCAACAATGATCTTACATTGCCCGATTTTTGGTTGTTTGTGAAAAGACACTCGTAAAGTGACTTGAACTTTGTTTCTTGGTTTTTGTCATCTTCTCTGTGAAAATAAAGAAAAATATTCATATTAAGTACGAAAATATGAACATTGGTCTAGTTGAGAACAAGTAGCCTGAATGGACTATTGCATCCACTAGAACAATTCACAAGGAGTTGAAATATCAAAGATGGAATACATTATTAGATGGAATGCAGTTTTATAAGGTTGATGAAAAATGCAGTTTCTTAAAAATTTGAACAAAAGAGCAATGTTATAAAAAACGCACGACATTACTTACATACTAGCCCTTATGTTTCCCAATTAATTTGGAATCTTTGCAGTTTTTTATCATCTGTACGAAACCGCATGCACAAAAGGACCCTTAATTGAGGGTTATATCGAGAAAAGAAGTAAGATGTATAATTATGTTATACTTACATAGTAGCAGGTGGTTTTAATGAAAAGGAAAGGAACGAATTCCAGAATGGATCATCAGCCTTGATATGTTCCTCACCAATAAATCTTTGAAGAAGCTCGTTTGAGTTCAAGTCATCAGAGTGACTTATTGATATTCCCATTGTACTAACGCATTGGACTGGATCTAACGAGAAAAAATAATGGTTGATTTATGGTTTGGATATTTGAGAATAAGTAATTATAATAATATTCTAGTTTGTTTAAATAACTAAAATTTAATTATCTATTCATGTTTCCAGCCTTGTTTGTATCAACCTCTAGTTTAATTCTATTGAACAGACTGATTTTTATCAAACCAAACAGTGATTTGGGTCTAAAATATAAGATTTGGCTCTAGTTAAATAGATCAATAAATTAAAATTACATCAATTAATATAGAAATAAGAACAGAAAATAGTGTTATCAGCTCAAGACAGGAAAATGATTACTCTGACACATTGATACTTGTAATGGAAATTAAATAGGCTATATTCACTCAAAAAAAAGAATTAAAAAATGGATGGAAAATACAATGCATAAGGTAGACAATCTGTAAAAGGCAATAACATAAATAGAAAAGAGAAAGTCGTTTTAGGTTAGGAAAGTGAATGAGTCAGAAGTTTAAATTTGGGGGCACAAGAGAACAAACCCTATTATTCATGAGAAGAAATACATGAAATCTATTGATAAAATTGTTATAAAACCTAATAAGTATCATAAAACAGCATAGAAATAAAATCTTAACAGAAAACAGTTTACAACTACACTACCTAGAACAAATCACGAATTAAAGATGTTAAACTTTGAATTTTGAGATAACCCATCAGAGAAAAATTATTCAATTATAGTTTTGAATCTATGTGACAAGAAATTTATCATTATTTTGAGAAAATTCAACTTACTTTCAAAGGTTTATGAAATACAACAGATAAACGACACGCTTGCAAAATCGACTTCACTTGACAATCAGCTGATAGAATAATCAAAGCCGATGCACTGCCTACAAAATCATTCAAATAAACTTTCATCTTTTTTAGGTTAGGAATGTACGTTCGATAAATTTTTGCTCCTGTCAGTGGTTAGAGTTATCTGTCAGATATTAATTTATAAATCAAAACTTTCCGCCTCATTTATGTGATTTTTAAGTTACTAATGAGTCTTAATTCCTCAAATATCGGTCTCTTCAAATTCATCTTGTCATGAGCTAGGCTGGTTGCAAAAATTATATTCATCCACAAAGGTTTTTGCAAATAAGTTAGCAGATTTGATATCAACGCAAGGAATTCAAAATGAATAATACAATCACAATTTCTCAAATTCGCCCGAAAAGTATCCTGGATAAGTCTCTGAGCAAAGGTAGAGGCGAAGTTAGCTTGAGCTGTTTTGCCCTCTTATTCTGTGAACTAGTTCAGTATTGTCAGAATAGAGTCTACACTGTACCAGAACTACAAAACAAGTAAGTAAGCTCTCTCTTTTCATAACTTATAATTTAAGCTCAATATTATATAAATTTGAGATGAAAATGATCCGTAGTTTAAGTTTTCACCTCAAGTGTATTCAACTCAACTTTGGCAACAGTCATGTCAACTGATTTTGTCATTTTTGTGACACTTCTATCACTTATAAAGGATTCAATACTATTTTGTCTGTGCTTTTATCTAGGTCTACTCACTTCTAAAAGGTTCTACAGCTTTAGGTGGGTTCCGAACCACTGGGAAGCAATTTTGAAGCTCATAAATTTTTGTATTTAGAGGATCCGGTCACCGTTACAACGGTAGTGGTAGGCGCTGTCTCATATCTAATCTCACCGATTAGACTCGCCTTTGCCACTGGGACCAACCGCTTCCTACAAATATTCTGGTTACAAATATTAGCTAATAATATGAATAAAAATATTTCCTCATTCTTTTCAGACTGGCTGAAATGGGACAAGAAGTTGGCGTTAAACTCCTGGATTTATATTTCGTTCGAGAAAAAAATTGCAAAAGAGAAAATAAACTGCTGAATATGCTTCTATTCATAAAAACGACGCTATGGAAGGTAATTTGCTATCTCTTGAAATACTATAAAATATTACCATTACGGTAATCATCACAAATTATTCTGCTTTTTGTTGATTATTAAAATTGTATTTAAAAGGAGTACTGTAGCCTACTCCTTTTAATCATTATTTCTATTCAATTTATATTTCACAAATTCATACCTTCAAGATTTCTATGTTCTGTGAAGCAGGATCTCCCATCAGTGGCGTAGCCAGGGGGGGGCTAGGGGACCCAGGTTCTCCCCCGAAATTGTCAATTTAATTTTAATAGTAAATGAATAAATACATTATCCTAATAGAATATCCTATACATTATCCTAATAGAATAATGTTTGGATTTCAGCTATCGCAAGACCTTAAAAGTAGTCTAAAACAGTGTTATGTACCTGTCAAATATTAAAATTTCCCGGGGGAGGGCCCCCTTATGTCTGGGGGTATTCCATACCCCCCAGACCCCCCGGTGTTGGTACCCCGTATTTTTGGAAGGGAAGGGAAGTCATTGTGTGTTGAATACGATGAACATAGTATAGATCGTTTATACAATTCTCTCTTAATAAATTCAATACCTAATACATTAATACTGTACTAATTTTGACAATATTCTCAATTTCTTTTTTCATTGTATTACAACTTTTTTACAGTCAATTCTCAAATCTATTTTTGAATTTTTCATTTTCAGGGTCTTTTTGGAAGGGAGGCAGATAAATTAGAGCATGCCAATGATGATGAGAGAATTTATTACTTGATTGAGAAAGAACCTCTGGTGAACCGCTACATTTCCGTGCCTAAAGATAAAGGCAATCTCAACTGTGCCGTATTCATTGCTGGAATCATCGAATCCATACTGAATTGCAGTGGCTTTGTAAGTGGAATAAACTATTAAATATTTCAATTTGACATTATTATCATTACTTCTTGTTAGGAGGAGTGGCTTCTTAAGTAGGTATAGAATAAACTATTACTCATTTTTTGATCTGTCATTCTCATATTTACTTCTTGGTAGGCTAACTAATGTTTTACTTACTGGTAATAATACTCATTAATTTTTACTCATGCTAAACATAGCTTTCTAATGGCAATTTTCATTCATTACTTGATGGTAATACTGTAATTAATTTTTTCCAAACTGCACTTATTGTCTAGTTCATTGCATTCAGTTGAGTTCTATTATTTGAACAAAAGTTTACAAAATGCAATTGGTTGAAGTATAAATCGCGATTTAACTCTCCTATCCAGAAAAAAGGTTGCTGCAGACCTTAGTGGGTAGTAGTTACATTGGTAGTAATAAAAGTTATAAATTTAATGCAATACTGTATGGATAACTGGAATAATAACAATATTTTTAAAAACGTTCAAGTAGAAATAACTTTATTTTCACTTACATAGTCTTCATTCACTTACACAAATTTACGTACTATGTAAGTAAAAATCAAGTTATTTCTTCTTAAAAGTGTTTTTAAAATAGTGTTATTTGCCAGTAGAAAAAAGTATGGATACACAACTCAATGAAAAGAAATGTTTTCCAGACGGAAGCACTTATTTATTTGTTTGACTTATGAAGTAATAAATGATGATCAGTAGATTTTCTCCCGAACCAGTTCAACTTACGAATTTATAATAGAATACAAATTCGGTTTTGTTGAAAAAATCTTCCGATTAAGAAATGATATTCCTTCTCCATCACTCTAAATTTGTAAATATTTCCAAAAAATATTTAAATCTTCAAGATTCGATCTTGATAATTGGAGTTCAACTGAATATGTAAAAAAATGGTCCATTCTGACTCTTTTTCAAATCTTCATTGTTCATAATAAATTATCTCCTATTTTAAAAAAGTAAATTAATCTCAAAAAAACGATGATGCTGACATGGACTGTGAATTCTCCTTGGTTAAAATTCAATTTCATAGTGAATTATTTCTCCAGTAAAACCGAAAACCTTTTTTTCAAAATGATGAATTTCTCAAATTTCTTGTTCACTATTACCCTTCTTGATTATTAATAATATTATCTGTTTGTTTTTCAATCTTTCTCACAAAGTAGGCCTAATGAATTTTTCAAAGTTTTGTTGATTCTTACCTTAATATTCTTTCTTGATTATTAATAATATGATTTGTTTCTTTTCAGACCGCTAAAGTAACAGCTCATTGGCACAAAGGAACAACGTACATGGTTCAATTCGATGAATCGGTTATCGCGAGGGATAAGCAAATGGAGGAACGTTGATGGCGAACTGAGCAACGCATTAATTTAAATGTTCTATTCTATATCCACAATATTCCATTGATTAAGGACTCGTTCTCGATATTTCAATGGATATTACTCGATCTTGATTATATACTATTACTCGATTATATCGATATTACTCTTTCGATTGATTGATCTCTATGTATCTCTTATTCCCTACGTCCACACTTGGTTGATTTTTGTATGCTGCTTAGCATGCGGCCAATGCTTGAGTCGCACACAAAATCGACCAAGTGTCGATATAGGAATTGTCAACCTAGAGTTATTGTGAACTTGCACTTATCCTGAGTTACAAAGCTCCAGAACCCATTCCAATTTAATCTAGCTTTTGAAACTATTCACAGTTATAGTCGACTTATAATTTTTATGGTGGTTAATTATTCATTTTTATGAGATACTGTTTTTTTTTTCGATGTTAACATATTAAAAAGTAATGGAAATTGTAGAAAGCCATGATTGTTTATTTGTCTATGTGAACATATTAAAAAGTAATGAAAACTTTATTTAGAGAACTGTGTCTTATTTTACCTCAACAAATTTTCGTAGATCAATTACGGTGGTGTGTGCTTTTTATTACAGTGGCATGGAGGACCGAAACAGAATAAGGAGAGGTGGAACCTACCCGTAAGAGTCTCTCCACCGATAAAAAGCCATATGAACTCCTATATTGAAAAGTAATAGAATAATTATTTATAAAATTTGTAATAACACAGGGTTGATGATATGAAACAGTCTTGTATTTCTTATCAAGATTCATTTCAACGATGAATAAAAGTATTATGTTGGTTTTGAACCACAAGTAGGAATCAAGCCGTGGCTTGATTCCTACTTGTGGTTCACCGGATATATTTCCTATATGAAATACCCGGCGATAACCAAATAAGCATACCACGCTTCGCCACTGGAATCAAGTTAAGGTGAGCTTACATTTGCTTAATGTAAGAGATAGTTGATTGGGATACAATCATATTCAGTTGAAAAATTCTGGAACATTTGCTCATTCAGCCTGTTTTCCTTTGTAAATGATTGAATAAATAACTGATTAATATTCATCATATATTTTGAATGAACACGATTTTGTTACAATATTCTACTTGCGTGAGGAGTTCCTTCATCAAGTACCTATCTCGTACATGTATCCAAATGTAAACCCACCTTTATTCCACACAATGCAAGGAGGATCAACATTTATTTGCAACAAGTGTTTGACCATTATTTGAGAGGTTGATGATATGTGGTAGGCCTATATATTTCATCAAGAGCTTCATGAACTTGAAGGAAAGTATTTTTTCTATGTTTTAATGCTTTCATAACAAGAGAACATTAAAACATAAAATATCGTACTTCCAGTGGCGAATTCTCCAAGCCGCATGGCTAACAAATAACAGAAAAATAAAAGTTAGAATATAACTGTCAAATAGTTAGAATAGGAAGTACGGTTTACTTCCTTGGTTTCCGTACTTGGTGATACTTTCCGTAAAGTATTATTGAGTTCAAGGAACTCTTGATCAGTTATCTTCAAGTGTAAGCCTACATAGGGCTCACCAACTTCTCAAATAATGACTATCACATACAGTGGCTATCACATTCGAAGTCCCATTTGAAACTTCATGCCTTATCATGCAGACAAGCACCTGTGTATGAAACTACAACTTTTGATAGCAGCAGTCTGGACTTTGTGAAAGTGACCATTTCTATGAAGAGGAAACGTAGCGCCTACATTCTGCATCCCGATTAAAAGTCATAGCCGTCTGTATTCAACAAAGTTTGAAATAACTGATGAACAATTGGAAGGCTCAGGCCACACGAGCGATATTTGTTGTCCGAGCATTCTGAAGTTTTGATGTTTGAAGTCTGATTGTCTGGACTGTGTGAAAGTGACAATTTCTAACTTCAAACCGGACTTGATATGATGTAAGGAGTAGTGTTTGAGGAAAAATTCATGAAATAAAGTAATTTAAAGAGTGTTTGGTAATTAAAAAGGTTTCTAACTTCAAGTCGGTCTTGAGGATGTGAGGAGTACAGAGAGTGTATAGTGAGTGACTATACACTCTCTGTAGTGAGGAGTATAGAGTTTTTGTGGAAAAATTCATGAAATAAAGCAATTAAAAAGTTTTTGGTCACTCGGTACGTGAGAGCGGTTGCTGAGTAATCATGAGGTTGAGTCACGAACACTCAAGGCCGCTCTTGGATGGGTGACCGACACAAAATAAGGAGAGGTGGAACCTACTCGTAAGAATCTTTCCACCGATAAAAATCCATACGAACTTCGTATCAAAAAGTAATAAAATAAAGTATTTATTGATAAATATTTCCAATCACCAGGCTTCATGGTTAGAAATAGAATAGATTAGAATGTATTAATATTGTTATGAGTATTTACACAAATACATGGACATATCGTCAGCTTACAATACAGAAGCAATTACAATTACAAAAAATTGAAACAAAATTACTCAAAGTGAATAGGCCTATATTAAAAAATTCATGAAGTAGAACAATATTCGTATAGAAGTAAGACCCTCCAGGCTCATATATGCTGCCATTCCTGAAGTGAATAATATGAAGTGGTTTCTGGTTTGGATCTCAACCACTCCTGCGCATTCTACTTTTATTGAGCTTCCTCACTTAACAGGTACAGTATCTAACTTGAATAAGAGTAAGTTATATAATTGAAGTTCTAAGCTGATCTGAGTCTTTGACAATAATATATTCTATTTTTGATGTGCAATTGATTCATGTTTCAGTAGAAAGTAGAGCCACTTCTTGTGGAAATCTATGAAGTACTGTTATTGGAAAAAAGAAAATTATTTTTGAGGCCTATTCCATAGAAATTTAAAAGTCCTGCATTGAAAAAGAAAACATTTATGACTAGTGTGTGTAGCGTAAGCATTTTCCTGAAATGCCGGACTTCTAAATTCTCTTATGAAACATCCTAAATTTAATTTTGATGAGTTAGCCTACAGAAGTCATGAGTAAAGAGGTTCGATTCAATCTTCAATACTGAAGTAGACCTCCGCACGTCTCTTTATCTAATGTGTTCGATTTAATGTATAACGGAAAGTCAATCCCGGTAACTTTTCTTCCCCTAAAATTTCCAATAGGCTAATAGCTATAAAATTATAAATTATAATTATGAATTATAGTCAATAATAGCTTTCCCTAAATCTTCCCTCAAATATTTCCTTACAATCTTCCCCTAAAATCAGTGAGGTTTTATTCGATAAAGCCCTGATTTTGTTACATTTTATGATTGTGGTTAATAACTCATTTTTACTTTTAAAAAAATTGCCTTTTCGACTCTAAATTTATTTTCTTCAAAAAATATGTGAGGATTCAAAAATTGATCAGGAACTAATGATATAAATGAAGAGTAAAGAAAATAAATTAGACTAATTTAATTCACGGACCAGACTCTAGACTAAATTCACCCTAATATTAATATTGAAAAAGGAATAGAAGTCCAAATTAACAAAAACAAAGTTAAAGGTACCTATATTAATAAGTTTCTAAAAACTGACCATACTCTATAGTCTACAGTCATTCGCCCTCGACTATTTTATTAATAGCTCATCTTTCCTTGTATGAACCGTGGTCAATAAATCTAAACCACGACAACAGATCCAACATATGAAGGGACATTTTATTTTGCTGATTGCTGGTATATGTCAATAAAGTGTGGCAAGCCAAGTTTCTGATTCGAATCCACCCCAAGAGCCCTCTAACTCTTGACAGCATTTCAAGGCCCATAAATTTTATGGCAGAATAAAACCCACTCTATCGTAAATAAACCGCGCGATAGGAATGAAGTGCTCTGTTAAACTTAATTTGAATTTATGTAGTTTGAGCTATTCTCTGATAAATTCTGTGTTCTCTGCTTTTGCTGTGTTGACTCATGACTGCAAAGGTACAGAAAGGATACTTGTTAACTATTTTAAACATTATAACTCTGCTTTTTATTGATCGGTACTGTAGTTTTTTTTTTTTTTTTAATAAGAAATCAAGGTCAAATTTATTTTCCATGTATTATACAAGAGAAGAATATTATTGTAGATGACTTATTATTCTATAAGTTATGTTATATTTATACTACTCTTAACATACAGTATCTTAATCTGTTCATTAGGCTACCTCTATATCATATTGAACTAAACCTGGGTATGTTTGTTAAAAATTCTTTATTTTGGCAAAATAAAACTTTACTAGTTAATTAAAATATACACTACAGACAATAGAGATGATATGAGGATACAAACTTGGCCTCATAAAAAGAATTAAAGCACTTTCATTCATAAGATAAAATAATATTGTAATTCTTAATAAGATATGTCCTCTTAATTTCTGGTAGGCTACAATATTTTGTTTGCTGTGTAGAGGTACTGGATTATTTTGGAACTAAAAAATGGACTTCTGGATTAATACTATATAGTACTAGAAAGTCCTGGGTGTAATACAATACTGGAAAAAGAGGACATAATCTTCGAAACTAGATATACATAGCAGGTTGTATAATCATACATCATGAACTTATTTGTGATAAATTCACATCAAATTGTATTAAATTTGTGCTTTTTCCTGCATAACAGGACTTCCAATTTAAAGCATTTGCATACTTTGGTATGAATTTGAATTATTATTCCATGAATTCTTATTGTATTTTGTTTTGTTTTTTGTTTGTTTCCAATGTTTGTTTGATATGGGTGTGGCCGAATGAATTACTTTTAATTTCAATCGATAAGCTAATAAGAAGTACTGGTATCCTTTTTTAATTTTCAATTTTTTTGTCATAGGTGTAAATTAATTTTGTTGCAATATTCTTCAGCCTTACAAACATTCAACCCATCTGAAATACGAGCAAAAACATAACTTTGAATCATCCAATTCCATAACTGATTCAAAATATATGAGTTGCATGATGGATATGCAACTTCATTGATAAAAAATAAATGAATTGAAATTCAACTGCAAACCAAACTCTCAAATGTAGGGTTGCACCATGCAAGATCAATTTTGATCCAGGATCAAAACAATGCTAATTAAATGGGATTAGCTGATCCAAAATAGTTGATCCTCTGGTTGGTGCAACCCAATATAAGAGAAATACCACTCATTCCACTCAAATTTTATGTTCAAATGATTTCCCAGTCCACCTACTCACGCCCTAACTTCCTACAAAGAACAAATAAAGACTGTCATTCTATTCTTTCCTATTGTATTCCACTCAAACTCATCCGCCAAGTATTAACAGTTACAACTTACAGGTTTCACCTTGTGAACATTAATATGTGCTTAAATTCTATGTTCAAAATGATTTCCCAATACTCACGCCTTAATAACTTCCTAACGGGAACAAATAAAGGCAGCCATTCTATTCTATTCCACTCAAACTCCCAATTGTCTCATCCATGTATTAACAGTTTCAGCTTACAGGTTTCACCTTCTGAACTAATAAACCGCCACTTGCAGACCACATATATTTCTTCACTGAAATCATTAGACGTCTGAAGGTGTAGTTGCAAGGAGCGGGAATAGTGCCACAGGGTACCCTACAACAAACATCTGAAAGGTCGGAAGTTTTATCACGGTGTCAAATAAAGGAATCCTGTTTGCTTGCTCACCTAAATAACTTGTGTAAACTTGGGTTGCAGAGTCTGGAGGCCATCAGTCTCATTAATGCCGCTGGCATGTGTGAAGGGGAAGGTTGTCTGGGTTCACAATATATTGATTAAACCGTGTTTTGGTAAGGTTCACTTAATGGTTAATGGAGGAAGGTTTCAATTATTTGTAAAGCTTTAATGTTAATTCTCCTTCTAGTTCTCATATATCCTAATGTGAGCTTTATACTTTTATGCGTAAAATGACTGAATCATAGAATCAATCGATTGAAATTATCTGGTTTTAATATTAAATTTGTAAGTTTTTTCTATTCGTTTAGTTTTCTTGCTTTCTCATGAAAGCGAATAGCATTCGCTTTAGCGAAAAGAATAGCCTTTCTCAGGCTATAATTTTCATTGAATTTGCACTTGATTTAAAGATGATGTTGTGGATGTACAACTTCTCCATAGTAAGGTAAATGAATGATAAAAGTACAGAGTATCGACAATTCCAAAAAATTGTATATAAATATTAAAAAACAAACATGACTTTTTCCCATGAGCATCGAAACTCAAGTTTTTTTTCAAATGTCTTTGTGGGATAGACAATATTTGTCTCATTCATTCACATTATTCTCTTAATTTTCGTTTGGGGTTTCTGTAGGCTATTTCTAAATGAATCTGCTGTATCGTTTTATTATATAATATAAAATTTATGATAACATTGTATTGAAATGGCAGCTCCTGAAATAAAACTTACGCGGGGATAGCAGGAATCATCAACATCATTTTATTTTTAAATTGATTGATTTAATGTTGTCTTTTTCTTCTAATGAAGTTCCATTGAAAATACTTAAGTTTTTTATTGTTTTTCCTAACAAAACTCAATCGGCCAGTTACAAGAAAACGCATTAGAATTTGACCACCGTAAAATGACGTCATTTTATTAACGAAAGATTTGTTCATCCGTTCTTGTTGCATTGGTTCCGTTAGATGACATTATTATACGGCGATTGAATTCAATTAGATTTCAGTGCAAATGACCATAGGCTGAAAACTGCAGCATATTGTATTGCTATTATAACAAGGAACAATTTTACAACTTTTCTGAAACATTATTGAATTTATTGGATACAATAATAGTTTTGAGTAGCTGTGGTTCTCAGGAAGAAATCAAATTTGTATGCCTGAATAAATAATAATATTCTTTATTAATCAAATATTTATAGATACATCACTATATTTCTTAAACCTAGCTAGAACATGTATAATAATAAATTCCATATTTTTTATTATTTTTAAGAAACGACAAAAATATATCAAAGTATTTTCTAGTTCTGTTTTATCAGAACTAAATACTTCGTAACATTCATATTTCATTTTTTAAATTATGGATAATATAGATTTTCATTTTTGATTTGTAGATATGGATTAATTATTTATGATATTCCAAATCAAATTATAAGTGAAACAATGATAATGTCATGATCAATTCAAAACTCAAATACTGACCACTTCAAATAAATAGAGTGAAATACAGAAGCTGTATAACCTGATTATACAGTTTGTATAGAGTGAAGTAAAAGCTTTCTGAAGAGAGCTATCTCACAACTTTCAAAAAGTTTCTATGTTTTATTATAGATCAATATACACTGTAGCTCTCATTTCAACGTTTTGAATCCTTTATGCTTTCCCGTGGTTGTAAATTTAAAAAATGAATGCAAATTTTATTCAAACAAGAACGAGCTCTCCTCTGTTTGGAACTTATAGAATCACTAGCTCATACTTTTTTGGGATTCACCATAATAATTTAAGATTAGTAGAGACATTCGGACCTCGTACATGACAGTGCCGAACAGTAATGTTTTTCCAAATAGCGGGAAAAATAGAAGTTAGTGGGGTAGATCAAAGATGCTATACGTTTCAAGCTTTTTCACTGCTTGGTTGCTATTGCTTCATTGGAATAATAATAGTTTAATACATTTTCTGTATGGTTCATGTGCTATATATTCAGAGGAGGGCTTCTGAATTCAAATTTCTCTCTATACTATACTGAAATTCAATGAATGAAATGACATCTCATAATTAATTGGAATGCCTAGTATAACTTAATAAATTCCAACAGAGAAAATGATTGTAGTTGATTTAAAAAGCTTTCAATGATAATATAAGATTACAGTATTCTATTGATTGAAGGTAAATTAACTCTCAGGATTCTTCTTCGAAGATAAATTGTATGATTACTGTCGTGTAGACAGTTAGTAGTTTTCCTGACAATTGATGGTTAAATAGAACATAGAAGAGGTCAGTAGATATACACTAATTTCATTGAAAGTTACAAGTCAGAATAATTTTAGAAAATAAACAATAAATCAATTGAATTAAAAAACCTATTATAATATTATTTATGATTTTACTGAGACATATGGCACAATAGAACAATAATTCCACTCAATTCAACTGTTGGAACAGTTTCAGGTGAGTTCTTCAATAACTAACAATAGGCTATTTGTCAACTTATTTTCTAAAGCAAACCAAAATAAATGAGCATAGATTTGAATAATATGTCAATAGAAAGAATGGACTGGTACAATTTCACCTACAACAAATAAATTCAAGTTTTATTGTAAAACACTGAGGAAATAATATAGGCCAACATTGATATATTCATCAATGAATAGGTAGCTCAATTTTTCAAACAACGAAAAACGTAGAGGTGAATAATTGACCAAGAATTAGAATGTAAAATGAGAGAGAATGACTTATAGCAATTACTTCGTCTTCAATAGATAGCATTCCAGTTTTGAATATGAAATCATTTAACAAATAATATATTATTTTCACGGGAGAGAAGACTTGATAGTACTAATTTTGTTTTCAATAAATTATGTTTTAGTTTTGTCTAACATTTGTGAAACCATTCGACAATTAATAAATAAATATTTCAAGGTAAATAAGACTTTATAGTAGCAACTTCACCTCAATTTATTTATTTATTTTTTGTAACATGAAATCATTCAAGTATTATTATAAAACTATTCCACTGCTGACTAATCATTTAGCAAGAAGACTTTACAGTATTAACTTCACATCAATTAATTCAGTTTTTCATTACATTGAATCATGAAAACAAATTCTTTCAACAAATTAACATTAATCACAGGAAATACGGTATGAAAATTAGTATACCAGTTAATATTATGAAACAATTTGACAAATAAATGTTACATGAAAAATACGACTTTAAACTATTCATTTCACCTTAATCGATTAAGTTTTTCATTTCATAGAATAATTCGACAAGTAATTATTTGAACAAAGTAAAATTCCAGTAATATGGTACCAAAATGACGGATCAGTATTTTTTATCATTAGTTTATATTTTTGTCATCATTTTCTTCAATTTCAGTAGTTGAAATCGATGGAAATTTCTATTTTATTTTAATAATAATTAACGCCTCTGCTGTGGGGGCTGCTTGTCATCAGGTTGATGGCTGGCGGAAGCGGAAGTGATGTCGCGTTTTCTGGTGTTACTCTTGTGACCCCCGGATAGCATTGAGGCGGGAATTTTCTCGGAGTTGACGAGAACGTTCTCTACGTCATCGAGGGCTTCGTTCGAGATCTGTGAAGAGAATTGCTTAGTCAATTTATTGTTTTGATTAAGTAATCAGCATGATATGTATTCAAATCCATTCATCAATTCATAAATTACAATTACAAATCATTACAATGATTGGAAGAGGAACAACAGGCTCAGCTCAAAACAGTGTTACAAATAGCTCAGTTTCATTTCTTTTTGTTTGCTTCAAACCAGTACAGGTAGGAATGAAGTACGTGAGATTGAATTACGTAGGCTATGTTGTTTTCGAACCAAAATTGTCGTTCAAACCATGCTTTCGTTTCATGATAAATCAGCAGATGCGAAAGATGCAATTGATTCAACCACTCTCCGCGAAGCTTAATGCTGTACTTAATGAGTAGCCTACTGTAAGCCTACTCTAGAAAGAATTTCAAACTAATATAAGTTAAGAAATAGTTATTTAGAATTCACGTGTTGCATGCATTTCCTGTGCAACAGGTATGATCATGCCATCATGTTGAACTAATCAGGTTTCAATTCTGCATTATGGATTGAACAAGTGTATTCAATCTCACAAAGTCCATTAAGCCTCCCACATTAGTGTGGCAATTAATTTTCAAAGCCCATTTATATTGAGGAAGAAGTCAATAAGTATATTACATTTATGCCAACATATAGCCTAAAGCGATCGATCTCTAATGCATTCTATACCATGTTGGAGGTCAGAATATTATAATAGAGTTATAACATACTATCAGTAGTTTTGTTAATTCGAATTGATGAGCCTTGATTAGAATTAATAGAAGGCTAGATATTGAATATTATAATAGAACTTAGCTACCGTATATATAATGCCTGTATTATTAGTAGCGGGATTAATTCAATTATTATTGAATGAATAGAGCAACCTTGTCTAGCAATGTTCATTCGAGAGGTAGTTGTCAGATAGATTGCTATGATAATGTTTGAAATGTAATGGATGATTATGACGTAATTTAATTACACATTAAATCGAATCAATGACGATGTCTAGAAGTTGAATGTTGAACTTGAACTTGAACATAGTGGAATGTAGAGGAGAGCGTGGCTGAGAGTAACTGGGGATGCTCCTGGCATCATTGTTTTGGCGCGTTTACCTATTAAAAAAAACTATCGAAAACTACGTATTCTGTAATGCGGGTTGTTCATTGAATTTATTGACTGATGAAATCGGGCTTTACGCTTTATTGTAGATAATTAGACATTATTGGACGTCTCTAACTTTGTATACAGGCACTGTAGGAAAAATCGACTAATGACAAATGATTGTGGGGAAATGTTCTTCCGAGTAGAATGGTAGGCCTATCAACAAATTTTTCGCAAAAATCTAATTACAGCTATAATATCAAAATAATAACAAATTTTCCGCCAAAAAAGTGAAAATGATAACATTTTAAATATATTTTTATTCATCTATTGATAAACTAGAAGTATATGAATGCGTGGAAATTAAAGAGCAAGTTCAGCACTACAATTTGAGACTATTTTCGATTCCATATAATTTGAGAGCAATAGTCACTTGATTATGAATACTCTTGTTCTTTTCCGGGAAAAATACAAGCATTTGAACACTTTCATTGCAAGTTGAAGCACAAATTCTGCAAATTATACTATATGAATCTGAATCGCCTTGAAGAGCTAAAGAGAATGAGCTATCAACGTTTAAAAGTGGGGATTAACATTTGTGAGGGGGGTACTCGGAAGCTTAAACCCCCCTCTACCACCCTATCATTCTTCTTCTATACTCTCTGTATATAGAGTCTATCTCTATCTCTATCATAAGGCGTATCTATCTCTATCATATAAGGCGTTCAACAACATTATCACCCCGATATTATTCAAAGCTGAAAGGACATTGCAAGAGGAAGGGTAAGTTGCCAGTACGGAATGGACAGAGCTCCAGGCCACTAATGATAGACTTTGTGACTGATCATAGATAGAGAATTAGGTTAGAGCACTCTGCTGACTCGACAACTTTAAATGCCACGGGGGGCATACAGAAATTCTTGTTTGAGTTGTTCTCTCTCAGCAATAATAATCAAATCATTGACTGATTTTAGCGGGGCTCAATGATTTGGAACAGAAGCGCGGCTAGAGGTATATTTCAGGTTAGAATGGATTTGAGGTTAGGTTTGGTTTGAGGGTTTGAGGTTAGGTTGGGTTTGAGTTAGGTTAGGTTAGCTTGAATCCAATAAACGATAATGCCTGTTTCATTTGCGGCTCTCATAGACAGGCAGGCATTGTTTCACTTTGTAGTCAGTATTGTCTTCTCATCTTTATATTGCTTCTTTGCGTTTATTGATCTTCAAAGCCTACCTACTCAATTCGCACCGTATCCTGTTGAAATTATTGAACAGAAAAATGTATTGGACAAGTAATCTAGATCTATGAAATACAATTATCAGGTTTATTGATTTCCAAAGCCTATAGGCTATCTACAAGAATTCATAGTAGGCTGTCCTCATTAGATTATTGAAGAGAAAGGTGATTGGACAAATAGCCTAAGCTAGTGCCACATTTTTCGTGTCTTCTCAAAAACCAGAGAATTTCTCCTCTTTCGAAAAACCTAGTAGGCTCCCTTTTTTTCGGAAATTTTAGTATAAAGGCCTATTGATCAAGGTAAATATAGGGCTATGTACTCTCAATATTCAACTACAGATTGATTTGATAATACATCATCCCCAGCAAATTACGTCACAGATTTATTGGAAATACCGTGACAAGGCTGAACAATGTTGCATGTTTCGCGAGCAGCTAACTATTCGCTCACTATCCATGGAATTTCAGCTTTGACATTACAGAACTATTTCAACAAATAAATCAACTACAGAGTTGCTGTAAAATCCCACACACTGCCTAGTGCCTACTCCTGTACTGTTAGAATCCTGTTTATTAAGGATATTTTAATAGTTAGACTAATAATAATTAGATATCAATAATTATTATATTGTGACAAGAATATTTATGAACTTTAAAGAGCTATATCTTGCAAACTTAGGCATATAATAACCATCTTCGTATGATAAAATCATTGATCGTAAACATACAGCTTTAGGCTAGGCGTACACCGGTTAGTCAAGACAAGACAAGACGAGATTAGTCGCGTTTAGTCACAGTAATTCACATAGTTGCTTATGAAGCAGCACACACCGATGCAATGACTAATCGGCGTGTGTTGCTTCATAAGCAACTATGTGAAGTACTGTGACTAAACGTGACTAATCTCGTCTTGTCTTGTCTTGACTAACCGGTGTACGCCTAGCCTTAATGGAGGAAGGTTTCAATTATTTGTAAAGCTTTAATGTTAATTCTCCTTCTAGTTCTCATATATCCTGATGTGAGTTTTATACTTTTATGCGTAAAATGACTGATGCCCGGTTTTTCAGTCGCTCAATAGACAGTTTATGGATCCAATAGCACTATTGAATCAATAACCATGTGTTTTCAAATGCAAAAAAAAAAGTTATTGATTCAATAAGTTTATTGAACGACTGAAAAACCGGGCATGAATCATAGAATCAATCGATTGAAATTATCTGGTTTTTATATTAAATTTGTAAGTTTTTTTTCTCTTCGTTTCCGTATGAACTCACAATGCTAATCCGAAATTTACCTCTCGTTTTCCCAGTCCGAATCCGTACTTCATGCTGCGCGCTGATAGGTCGTGGTTGGCGTCGTCTCCCAGCAGATCCTCCCAGTCCGGTCCCAGGTCCCGCTTGCCCAGACCGAAGTTGTAGCGCTGGCTTCTCAGCGATCTCTCACTGCTGCCGTCGTAGAAGCGGTCGTTGTTGAAAGCTCCAGCCCGTTTGCCCAGACCGAATTGGTACCTTAATACACACAAAAAGAAAGGAATTATCATCTATATTATATGTTGATTTTATATGTTATTTTTTATATGTTAATAATTTTATATGTTTCGTAGAAGGATATAGTTTTTAGTTGCTATTGTAGCACGGCTGCTCCTTCCCCAAGCTCGAGCTTGCTCTTTTGGGGAAGTAGTTTCTTATGTTCTTTTGTATAATACTGTATTGTGATTGATTCATTTTTGCTGTTTGTTTGAAAAGTTGTAATTTTATGAGAAATAAATAAATAAATCTATTCTTATGAAAGAGGATGTTTGTTAATTTATTTGATACGAATAGACTCAAAACCGTTGAAAAAACGTTGGATTGTTTGCCATAAAACTTGGTATGTAGCCTATATTGTATTTCATGTGCAATTTCATTGAGAATGTCTTTTTTCCATAAATTTCGTCCTATATATATCTACTCGTTGCTAAGTAATCATGTGGTTAAGTAACAAACATTCGAGACCGCTCTCGGATGGGTGACCGACACAAAAAAGACACAAAAAACATTGTGCAATGAGGCGAGGTGGAACCTACCCGTAATGGTCTCCCCACCAATAAAAGCTATACGATAAAAAAATAAAAAATAAACTCGTATAATTGGTTTCCTCCCCAGAGGCTTAAAAAGGATCCCACAATATTTACATAAATATTTAATGTTTGCTACAATAGAAATGTTTCAAAACAAATTTCAATCTTTCCCTAAAATATAATCCTTATAGGAGAATAATGTTGTTTACAATCTCTGCAAACCAGAATACGTCGTGATTACTTCAATCCCTATGTCCACACTTGGTCGATTTTTGTATGCTGCTTAGCATGCTGTGCAGTACATGACGCATGCGGCGCAGAATTTGTTTTCCGCCTGATTTTAATAGGATGCATGAAGCTCAAGACAGAACGAAAATCGACAAAGGCCAGGCGTACACCGGTTAGTCAAGACAAGACAAGACGAGATTAGTCACGTTTAGTCACAGTAATTCACATAGTTGCTTATGAAGCAGCACACACCGATGCAATGACTAATCGGTATGTGTTGCTTCATAAGCAGCTATGTGAATTACTGTGACTAAACGTGACTAATTTCGTCTTGTCTTGTCTTGTCTTGACTAACCGGTGTACGCCTACCCTTATTCGAATAATTAATAAGTATGTAAAGAACATAATTATATTGTACATATTCTTTATGGATATCATCTGTAAGCTGAGAGACCTAGTAACCTAGCAACGAGCGAAATGTTAATTTGAAGTTTGTTGAAAGCAATAGTCTTGAAAAAGATTGTGAAGGAGATAGACACGAAATTTTCAACTTCGAATGTTGTTTCTTTGTGAATAAATTTGTACAGAGCAACACATTCTGTTGATTCATTGTAAAACAACATTCGAAGTCGAAAATTTCGTGTCTATCTCCTTCACAATTTTTTTGAATTGAATGAAACAATAAGAGCGTACTTATTTACTAGATTTACTTATTTATTCATTAATTTATTTCTTACCTAGATCTCTTTTCAACATCACTGTCCTCAGCATCGTCTTCCTCCCCAGAATAGGAGGCACGTTTGCCCAGTCCGAACGAGTACATTTTGCCCTGCGCCCTCTTGCCCAGGCCAAACTCGTAGTTTCTGAGGGCGCGCTTCCACGGCGGCAAGTCCCCCACGCCAGGGGCGCCATCATCTTCGGGCGTCTCTTGTTCGACGCCTAGGGTGGCTCTTTTTCCTAGTCCGAACGCATACATACGCTGACGGTTACTGTCGCGCTTGCCTACTTGTCACAACAAACAGAAACACGTTTCAGATTTATTTTTTATTATTTAATATTTTATATTTATGACTTGATTATTTGTTGAGAATATTTATTACTCAATTATTTGTTGAGGAACAATGAAGAGGTATTTCGCACAACAACCCCGTATTTGTTTGCAATGATTTGAACACATTCAAATGAAATATTTATTTATTTCTCATAAAATAACAAATAAAACTTTTCAAACAAACAGAAAAAATAATCAATAACAAACAGTATTACACAAATAAGAACATAAGAAACTACTTCCCCAAAAGAGCAAGCTCGAGCTTGGTGAAGGAGCAGCCGTGCTACAATAACAACTAAAAACTATATCCTTCTACAAAACATACAAAATCAATAATAATATAGTAATCCAATCATTCAATTCCTAAAATTATAATCATATTGTAATACAGAATTAAAAATGCAGAATTTAAATACAGTATAATAGAAGATGAATTTATGCGAGAAAAATGTTTATAAATATCAAGATAAATGAATAGAACTAATAAATAGTTTCGTTAATTCAAATAACAGAAGCAGTCTTTAAAAAAGATAACAGCTAATATTACAATGGAGTTACAAAGAATAGGAAACTATTCTTCTTCTTACCTCCAGGATATTAGGCATACTCTATTGATTTCTAGATACTGTGTTATACCAAATAAGCAGACTTGAAATTGTCAAAACCATATTTTTAATAAAACAACGAAATACTACAGTTTTGATTGTTACACCATTATCATTCTCTGGTAAACTAAAACTACAGTGAAGCAGAATTCATACTCGTGACCAAGAGCTGTGATTGGCAGTTGAATGGCCTATCAAGGTGAACGACTGCCATTGGCCTAGATAAGCTCCTCCCACAATGGGCGGTTTCTACAAACGTCATAGCAATGGCGGTTCAAACAACTAACACAGCAAAGAAAGGTAATTGATATTTACAAAAACAAATGGAATAAATAGGAATGCTTGAAAAGAATATATGTTATTTCATTTGCAGAGATTGATAATGGTGTAACAACCGGGACTGCAGTTAAAAAAAAATTTTTGATTTGAATTTAGTTATGAGATTCAATATGCTCACTGTTATAAAGAAGACCATTATTTAGATAGAAATAAGGCTTTAATAAACAGAATACACGTAGAACTAGTATGAAGTGAAGCAAAACAATAATGAATAACAAGATGAGTATATCCATCATATCACTCACGAAAGTTGAAAATTCAATGTTGGACTTAACCTATAATGTTTTCCATATTTCACATAAGGAAAACTGGATGATTCGGCGAGGCGGAACACCCGAAAGGGTCTCTCCGCCAAAAAAACCATAAGCTTAATATTAATAATAATCACTCACGAATTGTGTTGTATTGACATGAAACTGCAGAGCTTGAACATATAAATGTCCATTCTTAGGTAAGGATATACAAGGATATCCTTCCCATAAACACTCAACCGGTGGAGGAAGAGAAAGAGCGGTGTTGCAGGAGGAGCAGGGGGGAGGGGGCATTATAAAATGGAGTCAGTTCAACAGGTATTGATAATCTGCATAGTAATCTATTGCATAGTTGAACTAGGTTTAAACGGAGATGGTTTATACGTGCCTGAATGTTCTAGATCCAAATTTTCAGTGAGTATTGATAATCTGTATTGATGCACTTTGACCTCTGACTTGTAACTAACTGATAAACCAGCCGTGTAGTGTCTATGGGACTGCTCACTACACTCTACACGTATTCCCTTTGAATATTGTACTGGGAATAGGCATGCTTTGAAGAATGACGCGTTTCATACTCTCTTGACGATCTAACTGAACTCACGTCTGCGAACTACGCTACTGTTCAAATATAGGTAGATAGGTCATGCTTTGAGCCTGAGATCACTTAGAACCCTCATGAAAGATCGTTTTTGTGTGATATGTACTTTATTTGATCGGTTTGTTGCATTTCGATTTGTTTATAAATTAGTACAACTTTTCATACAGTACTTTCTGTGAGGAGGCTTTTCCGTGAAAATTTTCCAACTATTTACAAGATTACGGTAGATAGTACGAAAGAATTTTCATTCTCACATAGTAAATGCAATACAAAAGATTGCATTGCTCCGTGGCGAAGCGTAGTATACTTAACAGGTCATCGCCGGATATGTGTCCTATAGGAAATATACCCGGCGATGACCACGCTTCGCCATACGGCATTACATAATTATGATGTATTCACGAGGCCATCGCTTATACCTAATACATGCAAAACTATAAAATATTTGTATCGAAGCAGACAGAACAAATATACTGTACTAATATACAACTATATTGAACAGAATAGAAAAGACTTTGAGTAGACAAAACCACATATTTAATAAAACAACGAGATACCGGTTTGGTTGTTAGACAATTATCAATCTCTGGTAAACTAAAACCGAATATATACTCGTGACCGAGTGCTGTGATTGGGAGTTGAACGGCCTATCAAGGTGAACGCCTGCCATTGGCCTAGAAATAAGCTCCTCCCACAATGGGCTTGTTTGATCAATTACTTTTTTGAACCGCCATTGCTATGACGTTTGTAGAAATCGCCCATTGTGGGAGGAGCTTATTTCTAGGCCAATGGCAGGCGTTCACCTTGATAGGCCGTTCAACTCCCAATCACAGCACTCGGTCACGAGTATAAATTCTGCTGCACTGTATTTTAGTTTTAACTCAACAGAGATTGATAATAATGTAATAACCGAAACCTCACTCTCGTTGTTTTATTAAGTATGTGGTTTTGACAACTTCAAGTCTTTTCATTTTGCCATATAAAGACTTTTGATACATGACAAGAATTACCTCACAGGCGTGTCCCATAAGACATGAGAGAATGAAAAAGCGCATAAAATGCGATTAACAAGGACCCAACATTTAATGACAGCTTGATACATTCAAAGACAAGATTCTTTTGCCAGTTTGATTGAATTTTTTTTGCACACTGATCACATGTACTTGTAAAAGTGATCATTTGAATGTTATGTAATGTTTCAAGTAATTATACACTGTTTTTTAATGTTTTTTTCAGAGGGAAATAAAATTCATTTATTCATTTTTCTCTATTCACGTTTGATAAATTATTATAATTGCCTCATTGCATGTACTAGAAAATTTTTTCTTGCTTCTATCATCTTTCTATGGTCTACAAGTTGTGAATTAACAGTAGCACTCACCTATTCCGAAATCGTACATCGGCCTCTTATTGGCCGAATAGACGTAGGCGCGCTTGCCAAGTCCGAAATCGTACATGCGCTTGTAGTAGTTGTCCAGGTCTTTTTCCGTAAACGCTTCCATCGCAGCTGCCCTCTCCATCACCATGGCTAGCATCAATGGTACGGCGGCAGCTACCATTCTAGAACATACAAGAAACATGCAGAATTACTACAAAACAGAATTGAAAAAGTTACAATAAAATCGTAGAGTAACTTTTTTTCACATAATAATGCAGATACTGCTATTTACCATTACTATTGCTACTGTTTTTGCTGATTTAAATGACGTATCTACCTACTAAAACTAAGGAAAAGAGCAGTATCTGACAATGCACTTGCTGCTCTCTTGCTTAGTACTAGTAGATACTGCTCTTATGTTGAGTTCTTGCTTAATGGTTAGTAATGGTTAGCGATACCGCTTATGGCAAAGTGTCTATATGTAGAAAAAGTTGCAGGTTCGGTTTTTAAACCTAGTCCATTGGTTTCCTTGACTAAAAACACATGGTATTTGATATATAGCATAGCCCTAATGAGGTTGTCACATTGAAGGCCGCGGCCATGTAGTTTACAGGGGGCTATGATATAACTCAAAATGTGAAAATTTGCAGATACTGCCCTTTCGTTTACCAGGGCAGTTTTGTATTTTGGAAAAAAATACGTTTAAGGGATAAAAAATAGAATAAACTCGCGCCATCTCTCGGCGTTTGATGGAACTACGTTCGCAGTATCTCAACTATCTATACGGATTATAGTTCGTTAGTCTAGTATGGTTTTTGAAAGATAACTCAATCTTCGAGAAAACAAAGAACAGATTAATTATTACGAGTTTACCGCGTGCAGCGCAAAGCACCGCTTGCTTGCTCAGTACGGTACTGTATCGTTTGTGAATTCAGTATCATTGCAACAGATTGAATCAAGAGTTTGTATCTAGAGTTTCCTCTGGATTTCACATCAAATATCGCAGTGGTGGAAGCCCAGTAGATAGGAATGTGGTAAAAGTTTCTTAATATAATAGATTGGAATGTGAGTTGAGTTGATACTGTAGTTAGTATCGTACGAAATGAATATCCAATACCAAGAATGAATATCCGCTATGAAAACTCTCAATATCGACTGTCATAAAAAGGTACGTTAGGGGAATTGGAGCACAGTTGGCATTCAGGGTGTGAATGAAAAGCGGTGAGGAAACAGACCAACCAGGAGGCCCACAAATGTTTAAGGGCCGAATTTAGATGGCAGTCAGGGTCTGCTTGCTTCTAATAGAACCAAAGTGGTCTGATAATGTTCGCCAAGGCGGCGGCGGCGGGAAATACAGAATGGAAGTGGGTCAAAAAACGCACAGGTGGATGGCCTGGATAGTCGAGGAAAGAGTAAAGAAAGAGAAAGAGAAAAAAGAGAGAAGGGTTGGGGGATAAAGAGAAAGAGAGAGAGAGGGGGAGAGATAGAGAGTGATTGTGTAAGATTTGAAAAAATTGAGGAAGAGAGAAAGTGAAAGAGGTTTGAGGAAAAATAAAGAGAAGAGGAGACAGGAAGTAGGAAACAGGGGTGGAAAAAGTGTCTGATAGAGAAAGAGAGAAAGTGGAAGATTTGAAAAAAATTGAGGAAAAGAGAAAGTGAAAGAGGTTCGAGGGAAAATGGAGAGAAGAGGAGAGAAACAAGAAAAGAGAGGTGGAAAGAGAAAGAAAACACACAAAAAGCACAAGATTTGTAGATGTAGGTTAAATAATCACTAAGAAAGAAGACAAAAAAGGGGAAGTGATTAGGAGGGAGAGAGAGAGAAATATTAAGAGAGAAAGAAAATAAGTGAGATTGAAATAAAACGCGTAAAAAGCATGATTTGTAGTCGTAGGTTGAAGAGTCACTAAGAAAGGAGAAAAAAAGGGGAAGTGATTAGAAAAGAAGATGAATTGTGGATGAAGAAGATAAAAATGTGACAATAAAGCGGAAACGAATGAGGATGAGTCGGAAAAGAGTAAAAGAAAGAAGAACATTATGTTAGAGGAATGAGCAACATTTTGTCAGGTAGAGATTGAAAAATGAGTAGATGAAGGCAGCAATTAGATTAGATTAATTATTTACTTTATTCATGTAGTATACAAAAATATAAAATGGGGAAGGGATGCAACACAGAAACGATACAGAGAGATAAAATGAGAGAGGGATACAAGAGAGAAATGATACAGAAAGAAAACAATGGGAAAAGTATGCAAGAAAATTCAAAGATTGATAAATTGAGGAAGGGAGCAAGAGAGAAAAGATACAGAGAAAGAAAATCTAAAAGTTTTACAAAGAGAAAGAAAATCTAAAAGTTTTACAAGAGAGGAAATACACAGAGAAAGAAAATGAGGAAGGGATGAAAGAGAGAAAAGATGCAGAGAGTGAAAAAGAGATACAAGAAAGAAAATATGGATAGAATAAAAGGCTAGTGGGCGTCTTGAGAGGGAACGTGAGAATTAAATGTGGGCTGAATATTGCTGGAAGTAATATTTGAAATGGACGCCAAAACACTTACACGTAGCAAATATTAGAGTGGGCTCACTTATCATCAATATATCGTTTGAAAAGAGGATCTCTGTATTTTCCCCACCTTCTAGAACCATTGCTGATTCTCTTCTGATATAGTCAAAAGGCACACGTTTGTAACAAAAGAAGATTGACTTCAAATATAGCAGGATCCAATTAACTTGTCATAAATCAGCTGATCCAGTAATAATTAAACTGTGATTTCGACACAATAATCAAAAGGCTTGAAAGTCTTTAAAGTCTTTAAAGACCTTTAAAGTCTTTAAAAGACCTTTTTAAAGAAGACCTTTCAAAGAATAACTTTTTAAAAGACCTTTTCAATAATCTGCGAGATTCAGCATTTGTAGGTTAAGTATTGTGATCATATGCTCGTCGATCAGCTGATTTATGACAAGTTAATTGGATCCTACTATACTCTTAAAATACTTTTAAAGTACTACAATGCTCAAAAAATAATGTTTTTTGTATTTTTCCATAGGCGTCTACCTCTTAGAACCATTGATTCATCTGTTAAAGCATGTTAAGGTATACTTCCCCAACAAGCGACTGAGACAGGAGACAGCGACAGGCGACAAATAGGCGAGACCGATTGTGGTGTCTCCATGACTGCTTTTAATGCAATTCAATCAAGGTCATTCCGCAGCCTGAGACAGAGACAGTTGACAATCACATTTCGTCTATTGTATGAACACAATCGGTCTCGCCTGTTTGTCGCCTGTCTCTGTCTCCTGTCTCGGTCGCGTGTTGTGGAAGCCTACCTTAAAAGACACTTTTGTAAAAAAGGAGAAGTCTTGAAATAAATGGTGGCGCATAAAGAACGGATGTTTTTCAAAGTGTTATAAGAAAGTTCATTTGAATCATACATTTATCTTCCTAGCACCAAAATACTAAGTAATAACCCAATTTGGGAATCTGTATGAAAAACTCCAAAACACTTGAGTATATTTCAAAAATTACATAGGAAAGACCCTTAATGCGTTAATGCTCATTAAAAGCCTCAAATTTGTCCTTAACTTTTGATACAGCAGCAATTTATTCATGTATTGCAGTATTTAAATCTTCAATGAAACGATATTTACGATAGTAAACTTGAATTTCAAGTAGGCCTATAGAAGAATCTCAAGCCAATAAGCTTGACTTGAAACTTTCTGCTGAAGCTCCGTTGAACGACGATTGCAGATTATTCATTCTATTGGAAATATTGTTCTACAGCAAATACGCGTTTTTGCAAGGTCAATTGCGCCATTGATACTAAAACTGGATACTTTAACCTACAAAATGGTGTTGTTCTTTGGTCACAGACAGCTCTAGTCCACTGATACTATCCTACTCAAATCCATCCGTTCTATTTGCGCCATCCAGTATAATGGCGCTTAAATGCCTCAAAATTCAACTCTCAATGAATGAATTGAGAATGAATTCTCGCATTGTAATGTATTTATATTGACAATAAATGAAAGAATCAATAACTCATGATATTGTAATGAAATATTACTCATGATATTACTAATAGCATTGCAACAAGACGTTTCAATAAAATGTTTCACATATACGTGAGATATGCTATAGATATGCTATAGTTTCCTATACAGGGCTTAAAGTAAGTCTTGGCGATTTTTACGACTCATAACTCGCGAAAAACACCTGAGCCCTGAATAGTAGTACGGTTCTGTTCTGTATAATAGTATTGTGATCGATAATACTCGCTATCGTTTATTATTTATTTATTATGTATTTCAATTTTACAATTTTATCTTTGTATAATGTTCATAATGGAGTCCTAATTTTCCTGAATTCATGCTCTTCAAAACGATATAGAACTGTTCTGGCTCATCATTCACCACTGAATGTCAAATTCATGATTTTTTCAGTTCTTCCTCTTCTTCTTCTTCTTTTCCGCCAACTTCTTCTTCTCCCTCTTCTTTTCCTTCTTCTTCTTCCACTGTTTCTCATTTACTACCTCTTTTTCCAGTTTTTCCAATTTCTCGATACACTCTTTCAGCAGTTCCTTCCCCTCTACTTTCCATTTTTCGCACCAACCTTCTTCTTCATCTTCTTGCTTTCCTCCTCCTTCTTCTCCTTCATTCATTATTTTCCTTCGTGTTCTCCTTCTTCTCTCCTCACCATGCATTTGATGTTTTCTTGGGCATACACACAAGCCAAGTCGTGAAGCCTTCTTTCAAACGCCAAGGGTCGTTCCTACAATACAGTTAACACTGCAATGAAATTAATTGAACAGCATTCTAAAACCTCCATCATCAATCTACTAGTCAGTCGCTCAGTTCAATGCTCCAAAAGACGTTGGGCCACCAAGTCACAAGTCTTGAAACAATGCTTTCGATAACAAAACCAAAAGCTCGTACTGAAAATCATGAAATCAACTGAGTTGGATAGAATGATAATTATTCAACTGAGAAGTAGTTAGTTCATTAATCAATTCAGTAACTCATAGATGGTTGATTTTTCAAAGGCTGTGGACTGACAATAAATAGACTAGATTAGTTTAGTCAACTTCACATGTTGTGTGAAGCAGCACACACCGATTAGTCATTGCATCGGTGTGAAGGAACTATATTATTGTGACTAAACGCACAATCTTGTCTTGTCGTGTACGCGTAGCCTTAGAGAATAGGCTGCACCGGTTAGTCAAGACAAGACGATTAGTCACGTTTAGTCACAATACTTTACATAGTTGCTTGTGAAGCAACACACACCGATTAGTCATTGCATCAGTATGTGCTGCTTCATAAGCATAAGCAACTATGTGAATTACTGTGACTAAACGTGACTAATCTTGTCTTTTCTTGATTAACCGGTGTACGCCTAGCCTAAGTTATCTAATAACTGATTTTCACATCTTGGAGATTGTATAAGAACTCAACCACTGTATGAAGGACACCAAATGATCATGGAATATATTAGGCTAGGCGTACACCGGTTAGTCAAGGCAAGACAAGACGAGATTAGTCACGTTTAGTCACAGTACTTCACATAGTTGCTTATGAAGCAACACACACCGATTAGTCATTGCATCGGTGTGTGCTGCTTCATAAGCAACTATGTGAATTACTGTGACTAAACATGACTAATCTTGTCTTGTCTTGCCTAACCGGTGTACGCGTAGCCTTAGAGAATAATTAGGCTAAGCCTACACCGGTTAGTCAAGACAAGACGAGATTAGTCACGTTTAGTCACAGTACTTCACATAGTTGCTTATGAAGCAACACACACCGATTAGTCATTGCATCAGTGTGTGCTGCTTCATAAGCAACTATGTGAATTACTGTGACTAAACGTGACTAATCTCGTCTTGTCTTGTCTTGACTAACCGGTGTACGCCTAGCCTAATGTGACTTTGAGAAACATGTAGCCTACCTTGAGCGTGAATTATTTTCCAAAGTGAATTCCTTCCCTTACCAACTCTGTACACGTTAGTATCAGAAGGCGCAGAAAAAAAAAATTTTTTTTTTAAGATCTAATACCGTACCATCCTAAGCTGAAAAGCAACGAAAAATATGAATTGTCTATAGCCTTGCTTTGCCTCAGATGGTTCCACACTGGAGATCTATATCGCTTGTTTCAGAGCGGCATACAAGTTTCAACAAACTTCACCCGAAGTTTTTTTTAATTTCACTCCCTATTTACCAGACGTGCCTTACTGTTATGTATATAGCGCCACATGTTTCGTACATACAGTGTTGTTTACAGGATGTAACCTATATCTATATCTGTACACCGAAACGATATGTGTCACCAAATATTGTCTCCTATCACAGAACTCGGTTCAACCACCGCACGTATCTGAATGAAAGCTGTAATCTAATTGGCTGAACAAACATTTGCGCAGCAACCAATAGGAATTGAGAGTTGATTGAAAGTTGTGGTATTTGTTTAGGGCTGTGGTGAAACATACTGATCGTATTATGGAAAATATGTATTTCAGATTGATATATTCTCTATAATTCATCTATAAATATGGATATTAAAGATGTTGTTTGGTCCGTTATAAGAATAATAAACATACTTAATTCTTCCACTACAACGATATTGCTTGTTTCTATAACGATGTTTTCAGTGAAAATATTTATCAAGGCTTATTTAGGTGAAGAATTGGGCTGACTGGATAAGGAAACATCATGAGACATTACAAAAAACACAGGCAGAGACATTAAAAACTCGTAGATTGTCGCAAATTGTATAGGCTAACTATTGTAAAATAAATATTGATACTGCTCATTACATTACTTCGGTTCTCATCTATGAAGGTAAAAGTCTCGTTCCTTGGATATCCTTAGGCTAGGCGTACACCGGTTAGTCAAGACAAGACAAGACGAGATTAGTCACGTTTAGTTCACACAGATGAAGCAACACACACTGATTAGTCATTGCATTGGTTTGTGCTGCTTAAGCAACTATGTGAATACTAAACGTCTTGTCTTGTCTTGACTAACCGGTGTACGCCTAGCCTTATAGGGAATATTCATTTATTGATACAAGTATTAATCATTAAATATCAGAGTATGAATATCAAAATATCAAAGTATGAATAAATAAATATCAGAGAAGTAAATTGAATCTTAGTAGAACTCAATTACAGTAGAATCTACTCAAATTACAGTAGTAATTTATATACTAGTAGTAAATTATAGTAGATTCTACTGTAATTGAGTTCTACTAAGATTCAATTTACTTTGTGTAGGACTGTTCTAAAAAACTAATTTCATTGCATAATGCCAATTGTTTTATAGTATTGAAGTAAAATATCCTTTATTAGGCAGTTTTAGGACTAGATGAGTGATCTAATATCTAAATACCGTAAAATTTATATTTTCATACTATGATTTAGTTCTTTATAAAAATATTGCGTGCATATGTCCTCGAGATGAAATGAGTGATTGTGGATACTTTTTGGCTTTCAAAAACTTTCATTAAATTTTTCGGAGGGAGATATGGTTAGGTTAGGTTAGCTTAGGTTTTCTTTCGTACAAAATATAATAGATATAAGAGTAGATTATTCCATTTTGTTCTATAATCTCTTGGGGATATATCCCCTAAATCCCCCCTGGGTTCCCCCCTGCTCAACACTCAACATCAAATGTATGTAGCGGTCTTTCATGTGGAAAAATTTCTAATCTACAATCACTGTTATACAGTCAACGTAGGATGTACTACACATCCGTCAAAAGTGCGATGTAAATGATAAACATCGCATATCCATTTCAAAATTCCCATCACGTTCTAAAGAATTTCCACTTTGTCACATTCAAAAACGCAATTGCGACAGAAATGTTTCAACAGAGAAGCGCTAATCAAGACATTAAAGAGTCGTAATGAAGAGCTTTACGCAACTGGCGAGCTGTAAAAGTAATTAACCTGTTGAAGCGCTTCCTTTAATCACATTGGGACAATTCCATTGAATTCAACAAACAGGTTGGTTTAGGTTGATTGTGGGTGATTCCCGACACCTACGCATCTGCGAAGTTGAGTAATTGCCAAGTCTCGAATATCTCAGCCAAATCGGTTTGGATATTTCACTCTCAATTGTTTAAAATGAAAAATTTGTATCGCATATCATCCGTGAGGTATAACGGATATTAAAAAAACGTTTGGCGCATTCCTTTCTATTGTGCTTCCACCACTGCGAGATTTGATGTGAAATCTAGAGGAAACTCACACTGATACAAGTATGTTGCAATGATATTCCCAAACGATACAGTACTGAGCAAGCAAGCGGCGCTCTGAAATGCACGGGGGAAACTCGTACTCTATGAATTAAAAAGTATTACATGAGAGAAAGATGAAAAGCAATATTTTTAAAAATCATTCCCACATAAAGCACCATACTCTCTGAGTGACAATTCTCTCTTGATAACACTCAACGATTAAGATTATTAAAATTCTCTGTATATTTTTTACAATTTGAATAGAAGCAGGAAAGACAAGCCTGAAAAACTTTTCAGTTCTGTATTTGCTTCCCAGTAATACTTACTCAAGTAATATTCACTTTTGATGATTTCACATGAATATGAGAAGATTATGTAGTTATGAATATACAGGTATATTAGAGGTCAAGCAAGATAATTAAAAGCTTTGACAAAATTATTCATCTTTGATGAGTTTTTTCAAATTGATATAGATAACATTTTATGTTTATGCATGGAAATGAGAGCTTAAGATAGGAATCAATTGAGGGAAGTGTTATCTTTTGATTGCGGTACAAAATTTATAGCATTTTGTTCATGGCTTATTAGAGTGATTTTGATGGAGATGAACAGGTTTTATCATCAATCAGATAATTGTGGGAGGCGAAAGAAGTGATTAAAGTTTTCATAGAAGTATTTGGATAACTCTTAATGGCTTTTTATGTGTAATTATAAATGGGTAACACAAATAAGATAACTCAGAGATCCCAGTAATACAGTATCAATGAGTTTTAATGAATATAGAAATATTAAATAGAAATTTTAATATAGAATATAGTGTTCCATGACTAAAACACTCTGTATAAAAATATTAAACGATCATCAATTTAAAAAGGATTTTGTTTGTTATCAATACGATATTCGTAGGAGGCTAGAGCATTCGAAAATGTTGGAAAAATGAGGTAGCTATCATTGATAGGTGAATGTACCCTGTTTGATTGGGGAGGAGAAGTACACGGGAAGGTTATGAATATCCACAATCCACACTTGGATGTGTTGAAAAAAAATTATTTACACTTGAATCTGTTATAAAAAAATACTGATATCCCTTTTTGATGAAACCGGAATAAAAATTCATTCATTGCTACATACTGAACTACTGACGGAGATGGTGCATATGGGCTTAAAAGAAACAAACTTCCGTTTCAGTGGTCCAGTAACCTAAAATTATTGTTCACATTTTTTCCGAAGAAAGTATTCTCTCCAAAAATATAACCAAATAACAATGACAGTCTGTAATAACGCGCACTGACCCCAAACGGTTGGTATACCTTTTCCTGTCTGACGTGTGGTCTGCACACTTTCTTGTTAATACAAACTCACACTCACTCACGCACGCACATACAGTCCGCAATTACACTAGAATTACCCAAGGGACTTGACTATTCACTGGCGATATACACATATATAATCCCAGGTAAATAAAAAATATATATGCTGGTTCCCTTCAGCACACACATTGGAATTAGCTCTCTCTTATACCTTCAATCTCATTCTTTCTCTTTCTCTCTTATTCCTCCAATCTTTCCCTCTTTCTTTCAAGCTCTCTTCCTCTTCTTCTATCTTATTCTCTTTCCTTTCAGCCTCTTTCTCTTTCTCCCCCCCCCCTTTTCACTCTATTATTCCATGTGGGATATGAAACCCTATTTATTTACACAGAAAAAAGGCGGAGAAAACCCACATAGCCATCTTGACTGCTTTCCGCAACACAATACTGGAAAACTTTCTAAGCTTTTCAGATATAAGTAGGCGATTTTCACGAGAGGAAAAGCTCTGCCTTTTTAATTCGAATATAAATTAATTTATTAGAATCGTGCCGGGTTGTAGAAAGAGATTTGCTTGGAAAGGCAGGTCTTGAACTCCGTTATAAATCAATTTATTAAATCCTTGATGATTCTGAGTGGGTTTCTAAGGTTATTCTATCTTGATCCTCAATGTATATTTTAATGGAGCTCAGCTTTTATTGCAACCGAACATTTCCTCTCTTATAAAAAGTAGCCTATTATATTATATTATAGCCTATGTATTATATTATAGCCTATTATAGAGCCCCAGAGTTTTTTGAAAACTGAGGATTGTTAAATTGTGAATGGAAACCCTTTTTTTGTGTTTTCTATCTCTTCCTTTTGGGCCCCATTCTATTCCTTGCAGACTTCCCTCAATTTTTGAATCTAGACTTGTTATTCATTCTTTTCCTTGATTACTCATAAAATTTTGTGAACCAATTTTTAAGACAGTCAACACATTAATGATACATCATTTTCACAACATTAAAAGTGCACAAAATCGTATATAGTAATTCCTTCATTATACAGTACTTTTTTTCCAATACGAGTAAAAGTACTTTTTCACTATTACTTCTTCAACTTTGATCTCTAATTTTGGTTTGCATCAACTGGGGTGAACTATTTGGATCAGTTGTTCCCATTTAATTAGCATTGTACTGTTCCTGGATCAATATTGATCTTGCTTGGTGCAACCCAACATAAGCAATTAACTAGTCAATATTTTTCAAATAGAAATGTTTGTTAGTGGGCCTACAATCTTTCTCAACCCTGAATTCTTGTAATTTGAATCAAGTATAGTTCTGTATAATATTAGACGTGAGGAATAATAAAATTTTTCAACCTGTGAAAATTATGGTCATACAGGTGATATACTAACAACAAAGTCATTTAACAAAGAATACAGAGCATGATTCAAGTTGTATCTCAAATACGATTGAAATAATTATCAATTCTGAAGATAATTGTTTTTGACAATATTCAATTCAATTTATTTGTATAATTCAATAGTAATATAGTCTAGTAATTTCACGGTACGTCAAAGTTCGATGGATAAGAGTATAGCGGACAATGAAACAGTAATAATTCAAGTTGAGTTAAATATAGAATTGAATCGAGACATTTGAATACGAAGAGGAAACAAAATGGTGGACTCTGGTGTCTGTCATCCATGCTTCTCCCTCCATTTTTAAAGTGGGCGTAGCTTGTTTCAGACAACCAATAGCAGGCCTCTAATAACTCCTCCCATTCTCCTATCAGAGGCTCCCTTCCACAACTCTCTTAGCGGATTGCATTTTAACGTTTGATACAGATATAGCTGCTCTGATTTTTTGTAGCTGAGCGAGATTGTATATTACTTTACTACCGATACTAAATTATCATTCATAATTATTGTTATTTCATTAAATGTCATAATTGAAATAAAATTTTCTAGTAAAGAAGTTGAAATTTTTAGTAAAAATTGAAATGTTTTTGTTAGTGCGTATTGATTCCATTATCTTAAAGAATTTTAGTTTTTATAATAAAAGCTGATTTTAAACTTTGTGATGTTGATATTCTTGGCATTAGAATTGTTTTATTTGATTTTTGATTTCTACCAATAATCCGAACAAGGAGTAAACAATGTTCGAATTAGAATATCATCAAAAATATTACAAGCTTTGATAGAATTTAGAATGTATATTCAATAATGTTTTCTAGTACTTGAGAACATGGCATTCATGTCATTTGATTTATCTGTTCTATCATACAAGGATATTATAATAAAAAATCCGTACTTGATGAATTTGTCATGAACCTTGTAAATAAACCTCTATACAATTATTATTAAAACTGATTTGTTAAGAAGTCCTCATTGCTTTAGTTCACCTAAACCCTAAAGCAATAAACAATCTAATAAAGCAAATACGCAATAACAAAAAACGATCAGAGTCATTCTTAGGAGACACACTTTGAAAGTAAAATCTCAAAACTATTTCAAAAATATTTTAGATCCCTACAAAATGAAACTGTCCCTTGGAAAACCTTTCAGCACAAATTGACCACGTAAGCAAAGTCCCATTTATGTATTTTTCAAAAATCTTTTCACAAAAAGTTGACAAAGGATGCAAACTACCATTCACTCGAAACTCTCCATTGATAAACTCACAATATGGAAGGTTAAAAGCCGACAGTCGTTTGGAGGAAAATCTGTCACTTATTGGTAACTCCACAAAATCTACTGATCCTTATCTACTTCACTTATCCTACTGAATTTATTTACACTGCGTGGGGATATTGTATATTGTATATAATATATGATCACATATAGTAGGATATAAGCTTTATATGTATATCTAGTAGGAAAGAAGGATATCATGTCAAGAGATGCCTATCGAAAATTTGCAACTTATAAAGAGAGAGCTTCCATGCCCGATTTGGCTTTCCAAGCCTGATTCCACCAACGCTGGGTTTATGATCGATATATAAAATATTTACTCTACACTTCTTATACCTGTATATATTTCATAGTATAGTATGGACTTTACCCTCTCATATAACTATGTATTTATCACATATGTGCTATATACTCTCCCGACACTTGCTTACCTCTGCTTTGATATAAATATAATATTGACTCCATTCACGTATACCTGTTGATATCTAATATTGTGATATACACATAGCATTCACTTTTACATCAAGTACTTTATACACATATACCTATTTATATCAGATTTACAAAGTATATGTACTCCACCCCTCTATATCTATTTATACGATCTTCAATGCTTCCTGGATGAGAGCTTGGCTTTTGTCGCGCATTTAATAGCGGAAGATCATGGATTTTGGATAATACTTTTATTACTTGGCACAAGTGACAGCACTTCACTTCCCAGTGCATTATGGGTAATAAACCTCCCCCTTGCCCCCCCCCCACCCCCCACACAAAAAAGAGATTGTATCGTGACAATATTGCGAAGCTGCGGAAAAGTTCACGAAGTTTGTTGAAAAATGTAGACGGTAAAGCTCCAAAGCGGACGTAGAATTGATAGTTCACAATTTCTATCATTATCGTTCAGTTGCAGAGATATCTGTTAATTTAGCTGGTAATAAATCAAGGTAGGATAGGCCTAGCTGAATAGTGGGATCGAAGTCAAACTAAATAGTGTTGGTAAACCTTGTAAATCAATTTTACTTGTTTATGATGATTTATTGTGATGGCACAATAAATACTCCTTTTACGTGATAGGGTTAGTATTTGTAATATTTATACTGGTTGCTTCCAATTCGATCAAATTTGCAAATCAAAAAATTCCATTGAGAAAACATCAGGAATAGTTTATAAAAAAAATATTACATCAAAGTTTTCATCTTCATCTTCAAGTTTTCTTTTCCAACACTTCGAATATAATACTGTTACAATACGGTACATCAATTTTGAAAAATAATCTTTGGCCTATTTTATAAGACTACACCACTGTACAATAATTTGCTTTTGTACCATACTGACGTAAGCGTCGCGCCGGAGGGGCACAGGGGGCACGTGCACCCCCAAAATTTTACAAAAAAATACTGAGATCTGCTGGATAAAATGAATATCTGGTGATACTAAATTTTTCCTGGTTAGGCCTACACAAAATGATTTCTGAGCATTTTATTGAGTAGACTAATATTTGAAAGTTCCGTTTTGAAGTATGCTTCCTGGCTCATATTACCCTAATTTTGATTTGTGCCCCCCAAAATTCATGGCCCACGCTACGCCTATGCATACTGCTATATATTGTAGTCCAACTAACTCCAACTAAGTCCAACTAAATCCAACTAAGTCTAACTAAGTTCAACCAAACTTCAATATGATTTTCTTGAAGAATCTTCACGTTTCAATACAACTTAACCTTCAACCTTACCCCCACCTATCTTATTATGGAATTCATTTTAAATTGTAAGATTGAGGAATAAGTTATAATATGGAGTCTTGAAACTTTCAATAGATAATTCAACTGAATATAGATAACAATTTGATGTGTTCAATAGACACCTGTCTATTTAATATTGTTGAAAATTCCAACATCATCGTGAATTAGAATTTTTGTAGAAGCTTCAAGACTCAATTCAATTCCACCTTCTACCTTACAATTTCAAATCTTAATTCCAATCCAGTTTCTAATCAACCGGAGCTGGAAATCTTATTTTCTCAAAGCAACTGCGTATTTCCCAGACACACTCAATTTCCCACCTATCTTAGCGAAGGATCTTAAGATGGCAACTCATATGTATTATACCTGCTTTATCCTATTAAGAGAATCCAAGCCCCCGCAGTATTAATTGGAATCGATTAAGATACGCACCTGGGTACTCTGTTAATTTCTGCATTAAGCTCTGAATGAGTAAATTACTTCGTTTAATTGGATAATTTTTATCCAATATTGATCTGAAGAGTAAATTACTTCGTTTTAATTGGATAATTTTTTATAAAATTCACTCAACTCTGTCAATTTATACGCTTGAGAATGGTCTAATTTTATTATTTATTCCACCAATTGATTTAATTGGAATGATCCAATTATTTTTTCTGTATCTACCAATATTGTGGAAATTACTTCATATTGATTGGATAATTGTTTGAGTTGGTTAATTTGATAATTTTGCTCGCATTGGCATGAATGAGAAGACTACATTTTCAGAAGATTTTCTTCCAATTTTTCTAGACAATTCAATCTTCCGCCCTATTACTCTGAATAAGGAACTTACTTTATCGTATTAATTTTCCAAGCCAATTAATAACAAGTTCTTTGCTTAGGTGTGAGAATTACCTCTTGCGAAGAATTTTTCCCTTTCTTGAAAGGCAATTTCCGAGTATTTTCTGTTTCATTTGGGACTGAGAGTTACTTTATTTTAATTGGTTGAATTTTTAGCCAGTCAACTCCAATAAGTTCTCTGTCTAGCGCTTGATCTGAAAATTACCTCTAGAAAACAATTTTCTCAAACCAATTAGAATAAACATTCTGCACTGCTTCTGTTGGGTGTTAGAATCAATCACTCTTTTCAATTAGCGAAAAAGTTTCAATAGTGAAAATAAATATAGTAGCTATAAAAAAACTTCTTCAATTTTACAAATAAACAAATTTATTACACCTAGGTATTAATAAAAATGTGGACATTCACGCACCTTCAAATCGATTTTGCAACTCCACAATCTAATTATCAGAAATTCTGTTCTTACCTCCTTCAATAAGTGAGATCTCCTGTTAATTCAACTGTTTCATTTACAAAAATTATACAATGAACTATATTGATGTGGTCTGGGTGTAACATTTCTAAGGCAAAACAATTTATTTCTCTAAATTTCTTGTTACAATTTTTCGAGACATCGATAAGTCGAATTCCAAGTTTTTCTAGTATTTGAAACTACTTTTCTCCAATAATAGATAGTGATATCTTCACATTTTCCAAAAACTTCAATTAATTCTTTATTTTGACGTATTCTTCATTAAATTGGAATAATACTTTTTTAATTTATTTCTTCATTTTCCAAAATGTAATAATATTCCTGTCTCCAATGCCAAATGAGTAAGAAAGTTATTAAAAACATAGAAATTGATTATCTTAAGATTCTTCCCTACTATTATTAATAGGCGTACCGTTATCGGATACGCAGTAATTCTTTTTGTGAAGTTTCAATTAACGCTGTGCTCTCTGCGCTTGGTCGTAAATTCAAGATATCTCAAGTCAGTATCTATAGAGCTATTAAGAATGTACTTTTTCAGTTATTTCGAGGAATAACGGCGATCAAAGTATTGATAGTATCAAAGACACTTTCATCTTAATAGAAATAGAAATTAAGAAATGTCTTTGATAATATCCATTCGCAGAGAATGAACAGAAGTGAACAATATTTTTACTTTTTATATTAGAATTTATTATAACTATCTAGTGGTTCGGAACCCACATAAGGCCATTATGGCCCAAACTCTCTCTTAAGAGCGTTAATGAATTTTATGTTGAATCATTCGGCAAAGTTGTTCATTATTTTGTTTATTTGAAATAATTAAAATTAATTTATTTTTCAATCATGATTCAGCTCTTATTCATTTCATAGTTTTCTACAGATTCTTTCCTGCTATAGATCTATTTCCCGTTATCCTGCCATAGATCTATATCCCTTTATTAGAGAAACAATGTTTTCCAAATGAAAATGTTTTTTTGGAAGATTGAATTTCCAATAGAGTTTTTAAACTGGACTCTTATGTCAAGTGAAAAATCAATTTGAAGTGGAATCATTAACAAACAGATCGTTATAGAAAGCAGATTGGAAGAGTGTTATTTGAATTGTCAACTCAAAACAAGCACTAACAAGCTGTTAGTAAATAAACGCCAATCAAAATTTGATAGCAATAATTCATTCCACCAATGTAATTGCTGTATCGAAGTCTGTATGGGAATTATTTGCTTTTTCCTTATTTGAGCTTAACATTTTCGCTGGGACTTGGAAGTGTTTCATCCAATATCATTTGACTGTGAAATTATCTTTTTAATAAGAAATAATTCACAGTAAAATCAAATTGCATTGATCAATCCTGTGAACAATTACAGTTGACCGGAGATCAAAATTTGACGTTCGTGTAATACATGAAACCTATCTTTCCTGAATACTATTATAATCAATCATTGTTAAACGGAGATTATAGTTTGATCGATCATTGAAACTTGTAGTAAAAAAGGAGAATTATTAGGATAAACAAGAATTGGATTCTATGTTTCAGGTAGCCTACTTGGTTTACAAATGAAAAGAGAAAAGTGAGATAGTTAGGCTATGTCAGTAAACTATGCAGTTAGAACTATCATAACACCGACTTCAACCAACTTTTTAAAAAGCATAAACTTCATTATAAACTATATTCTAGATGCTGTAGTTGATGTTATTCTACAGTGGTTTTAAACTAACTTTTTATAAATTTAAACCAATTCTTTTTATAATACTTTAAACCATTAAACCCTTCAGTTGAAACTATTTTTCAGCGGTTTCAACCACTTTTTTAACATGTTTACACTCTTCTTAGAGCGTCATAGTTGAAAAATGTGAAGACCTAAAACATCTTCATTCAAGCCACTTTCTCCGTCGCAAAATCTAACTTATTTTTATAATTTTAATTCTCTTCAACCAATAAACTCTTCAGTTGAAATTATTCTACAGCGGTTTCATCTTCTTTTTCAAGTTTATTTGATTGAGTACCATAGTTGAAAAAAATAAGTGCAGACCTAAAACATTTTCATTCAAACCTCTTTCTCGAAACTTTTTATCATTTTAATACTATTCAACCAATAAACTCTCTAGTTGAAACTATTCTTCAGCGGTTTCAACTACTTTTTAACATGTTTATACACTTTCTAGAGTAATATAGTTAGAAAAACAAAGTGCCAACTTAAAACATCTTCATTACCACCTCTTTCTCGGCAAAAGATTTAAGCTAACCTAAATTTTAGTGCATGTTGAAAGCGTTCCAAAATAAATGAATGGATCTCATTTCACCCCCTCCCCTGCCCTCCTGAAACCCCCCTCTACCCTCCTGAAACACGCCCCGAACCCCCCACCAACCCCAACCACCCACAGTTCCTCTTTGAGAGTTCATAAGCTGGAAGCGAAGATAAGAGATAATCAAGTCATGCTAAGTTCAGCGATTAAGTTGCTTGGCGTTACTGAGACTTGTTTGTGAAGTAAGCCGGGCTTTGTTCACTCACTAAGTCCCTGAACTTACCCACATAAGTACTCTGCTCAAAGCATGTGTGACTGTATAGCATATTTGCGCTGATTGGTTTTGTAATGATGTGTGTTTTACCCATACAATGTATTCAGTAATTCTCCTTTGATCTTGTGTAGATTTGCAAGTTTGTGGTTGGATTTGTGAGGAGATTTAGTTTTAGATTCATTAGTTTAGAGAAATAAGATTACAAGGACTGATTTTCACTTGTAAATGATCTTGTGGGATCTAAGAAGAATCTCTTTTATCAAGTATAGAGATTTTAAATTAGATTAGAAATTATTATTCAAATTAGATTTGTGATTGATAGTTAGATTGTAATTTAATAGTATTGAGATAATGATTTTCACAAAATTGAAGATCTTCATTAAAATATTAATGATCTTGTTCATCTAGAAACGTATGTATATATGAAGAAAGAGATAATAGAAAATAGATGCTTAATATAGAAAGAAGAATCAGAGAAATATTTAAGAAATAGGAACATAAGAAAGGATATATAAGGAAGTTAGTAAGAATTTTTAAAAAGATTGTTATTAGTTTTTAAAAAGATATATAGAACTAAAAAGAGAGAGGATTTCGAAAGAGAGAGAATTATAGAGCATGGTAAAGAGAAGAATAAGCGACTACGGAAGGAAGTATGAGCTCAACAAAAACCCACATGAAGTGACACCCATTAATCACCCCACCCTTTTCTTTCATCACATAAATTTCTCCCTAAAATGATGAGGTATAATCAATGACACCCACTCGCGCATCACCAAAACATGCTAAATTTAAACGATCCCTAATAAACGACGTGACGACAATTTTCGATTAGATAGCGGCCATTTTGAAAATAAAAAACGTGTGACTTCCCGAATCACTTCCTGAGTAAGTCAGTTCGAAACCCTCTTCAACCTTTCTCAAACTCTCTTCAACTGACATTTTTTCTTCAGGTGTGACTCGTTTATCACTTTCCTCTTTTCGCGGCGAAAAAATCCCGCCATTTTTTCCCGCCAAACTAAACCGTATTCCCGCCAAAACAAAAACAAGCAGCTTTCCCGCCTTTTTCTCTTGGAAATATTCGCAGATTCCTTCCCAAATTATAAACGGGTTCCCACATACTAACTCACTAATACACACACAAGTATTTTGCGTTGGTTAAATGGAAAAAGAGTGATATGTTTTCCGCGTTTTTCCGAGAGTTTCCGACAGTTTTCAAGCGCGCGAAAATAGCGTGAGACTCTCGAACAATTCATTCATCATTGTTGTTGCATTTTCAACGGCTCTATAACATACATATATAGTGCGTACATATAGTGAATGTATGAGGAGAGGATACCCAGTTCTGCAAATGTGGAGTTAAAATATCTGCGGAAAAGATTTGTTTGAACAAGTATGTGTGTGTACACTGCAAGTATGGATTCCGGTGAAGCTTGTGAATCTACATTGAGTGAAATGTGTGTATTATGTGGAGGAAGATGGTTATTATGTTGGTCATATTGGAAAAAATTAATAATTGAATTGTATGTGCTTAATTTTTTACTTTAGTGAAACTATGTAGATTTATTTTTTGACCTTGGTGGGATAACCTTGGAGAATCCAATGACATCTTTCCCATAAACACTTAACGGTAATATTCAATATCAATATAGAGTTATAAAAAAATCATACATATAAATTGTATATAATATAGAGAGAGGGTGTGAATAGATTTGATTATTTACTTCATGAAGATTACGAATATATCGGCTTAAATTCTAGATTGTAGTAGTAAAATATACAACTAATTAATCGACAAATGTACATCAACTATTAAATAATTATATTCAATGAGAAGATGTGAAGCGAATTGATATCGATGATATATTGTAATACGTATTTAGCTATATGAAACGGCGAAGTATGAACATATAAATATCCATTTTTGGAAAAGGATGTACAAAGATGATGTACAAAGATTTGATTAACACTTGACTAAGTAAAAGAGAAAGAGACAGAGAAAGAGTGAGTGAAAGAGAAAAAGAGAGAAAGTAGAGTGAGAGAGACACAGAGAAAGAGAGTGAATGACATTCACCATTGTCTACGTTTCTTCATCACGTGACCAAAAGTTCAAAACAAGCACATTGACCGAAATACTACATTCAGTAACTCTTAGTTGTACTCTAGTACACAATATTCCTATACAGTTCTGAGTTACTAAATAGAGATTGCATGAAGTAGTCAGCCCTTTTCATTAGTGCTGCCCTATTTGGTGTATTGTTCATTCGTTTGTTGTGCTCTGTAGGGTTTAGGACGGCCTCGGTATTGTCAGTGAGGTCCTTCTCTATCAATGCTTCAGCACTAATCTCACGATTGAATTGCATTGATTGATGCTTCTCAAAACTATCAAGGTTTGCTTGGGTCTCAGCAGTTCGAGATCTCAATTTTGATCTCGAGTTTTAAGTTCTAAGGGAAAATGTACAGTCCGTTCACTCAGCTAAGTACCCTAGACTGACAATGAATTACGTCACTACAGCAGTTCCAAACGAATTTGATCCAAACAAGGCCGTCCGTATAACAAACAAGAGTTTTTGGTATGATTTTATGTTTTATTGTACGCTAGTGTTTTTGAACTTGAATTTATTTGTATTGCTGTTGCTGTTTGACGATGTTTGACGATGCGTTTGTATATGTTTGCAAAAGAAATATTGAATCTTGATGAAAAGCTATAATAAGAAAATGAATCTTGATGATGAATAACAATGAAAAACATTATCAACGTGATGGATAAACAGTTGAAAAAATGTTCTATTTGAATGGATATACTACGGTAATAATGACTTATAGGTTATATTGTATAGATTATCATATACCACTTATTCTCAGTAAATATCACGATGAATTTTGTTATTGTTTGTATCATTATTTTATTGAGTAATGAATACTCGTATTTATTTATTTAACAGTAGAACAGCAGAGATTGGAACTACTATAATACTATAAAACAATTATTATGCTTCTTCTATAAGTTAACGGATGAAATAGAGTAAGCAGGCATTAAGCGACAACTAAGCATTTGAAATAATGTGGAGCTTGAAGAAAACAACATAACAGGAACGGAAATAACAAAAATGTATGTATTCATGAATATTACATAAATGTATAGATCCAGAATTTTAAGGTTGCAAACAATATTACTATATACACTTACATATCCCCAGATATATCTCACAATAATAAGATATTTGAAAAACCAAAACACACATTGCAGCTTGCATAATATCGATAACGCATCAAGGAGTAAGTGCAGTTTTTGTTTATACAAGATTCCCGCTTCAAGTTCAAGGGCAACCGTCATTTCCGTGGTACTAGATAGAGTATCTAGACTTTGTCTATATGGAGTACAAAGTATACGAAGTACGTTTATAGGAAGTATACAAAGTTAACAAACCGATATTGCAGTTTCTAAAGGGTGCACAATGTTTACCAAGCAGATACAAGCCGCAAAATGGGATTATAAGCTGCCTGGAGATTGGCTGAAGTGAACAACCAATCGGAATACTCGAATCTGCGGCTTTCAATGTTGTTGTCAATGCGTTTTTTTCGAAGCTGAGAGCCGGAGATATGAGATGACAAGTCGGTATCGCGAGAGAACACTCTTCAATACGAGTACGCTATCGTTGGAGAAGGAAAATTCTTCTCACCACTCCATTTGTACCCTCAACTGTGCTCGAGTATTACTCTTATTTACCTTTTTAGATTCGGGAAACGTATTATTGTAAATGGGAGTCACAAGCTGTGGACATTGTTGTTGAATTTTTAATTCAATAATTATTGAAAAATAAACTTCAAAATTATTCCAATTCCCATCATCACAATTTTTTTCTCAATTTCCATCAACATAATAATTATTAGTGTTGAGTTTTTTACCGTATCGCTTACTAAAGACTGTTAATAGCTTATTGCTTCTTTGATTTCAAATTAAATTTTATTGCTATTAATGAAAAATTGTACAATACTAGTTTTTCAACATGCACTTGAAACAGAACCCTAGAAAGGTACTGTTAATTTCACGCCAGTTGTTGGTACTGATGAGTAAAATTTACGCATATTGTTGGAAATCTGCCTTTATTTAAATCTTACTTTATAAACTTGTTTTTTATATACTGTATATATATATTCTTCTTATTTATTTATTTCAAAATTATTATGAGTTTTTAGGTAATACAGTACAAAAAATATAATAAAAATTAGAACAATAGAATAATAGTACACAATGAAATCAGACTTGTGCTTTGTAGCATTGAAGTATTTGTGCTTTGAAGTATTGTTGGGAGTACTGATGAGTAAAAATTACGCAGACTGCAACTGGACTGGAATGTCCAATGAACTTTGTACACAACAATAGAACACTTTGACCTTGATGGCAGGCGACTGAGCTCACTTGGTAAACAGAACTGCTGAGCTAGCTTCAAACAGGTATACACATTTTAATTGGCAGGCTTATTTATGTTTTATTGACGTTACTGATGACCGTAGTGTCCGATGGCAAGAAAATGGAATCTATCTATCTATCTATCTATAGTCTATACCAATTGACAGAGTAATGAGAAAAAATTACCCAAATATGCGTAATTTTTACGCACAGTACATTTCTAGGGTTAATATAAATATTAGAATAATTCTAGAAAAATGTATGAAAAAATAAAATACTTGAAATTCCTAGTTGTAATTAGCTTAATGTCATTGCTAGCATAGACAAAAAGCCTGATCGCTAGCAATGAGTGAGATTTAAAATATTGAATAAAGTAGACAGTAAACAAACACTCATAGACTTTTCATAAATTTGACAAAACATTAACTTATTATTTTTCAATTTAGATGTTTTTCATAGGAGCATTTATGAGTAATCACAGCTTTATTATTATTTTTATTTTGTACATAAATCACAGATTGTTTCAAAGTCAAGAGTATCAATTCTTATTGATATTTTATGGTCTATTCAATACTTTATTTCCAATTATTTTTACTTAACTCTTTTGTTTTGTATCTGAAGTTGTATGATTTTGTACTCACTGCTGGCGAACAAGTTCTCTTTTGACGAAGAGAATGTTCGTATCCAACGAACATTAATGTCTGTTTCCTCTTTCTTAAACATCTGATTCATCCAACAAATTAGAATATTTTTGATTGATTCAAAAATAAAAAATCAATTTATCAATATTGTTATTGAATAATCTTCGTGAAGTGAAGATATAACATTAGTATTCTAAGCCACTACAGTATTAAACATGACATAACATCAGGATAATAATTGAGCTATTCCATTATCAATGTGCCAAAATCGTTAAGGATAATGCACCAATAAAGATTCAAGCTGCGACTCATGCAAGTGTTGCAAGGTAGTTGGAAGGATAATGACCCACTCTAGATTTAAGTGGTATCCGAAACATGTGTGCGTTATAGTAATACCTAAATCTTATTCGAGAACGTTGAATATGATAATTCAATCATGTCATATCATAAATTAATTACCATCGCCCACGCACAAGTTAAGAGCTTATCTTGGCATCACCACAGCAATAAAAAATTATGTGAAATTTCAAAATTTCTCTTACTGAAAAATTAACACCTTAATTTAAAATTAAAATTAAACACATTGAATTAAACACTAGTAATTGAACACCTTGTAGTTATTTAGATAGGGATACAGGGCTAGCTAACGGAGATTTTCAAGTTCGGAATACTATTTTTTTTTTTATATTTTAAGCCCTCATTGGAGCAAATCTAGTCGAAATTGGTAAGATCATTTTCGGAAACGTTTCTTCTGTGCCCAATATGTCTTCATTCTCTCGGATCTCTGAAGTCTCTGCTCATCTGTGATGTTGTAATTTCTCTGTTTTGGAGTTTTTGACTTTCAATTGAGTTGTCTCATTTTTAAGAATAATTTTTCTTCCTATTCAAAATCTTATCCTCCGTAGTTGAGTTCCTCAAGATTTTCTTCTATCTCTTTCAAAGCCAGTTATTTTTATATTATTTTCTGTTGGTATGTTAGTAACTGTGCTGCTAATGGGGATTAATACTATTTAAATAAACACTAATCAGTTCTGTACAGTATGTAAATGACAAAGCATGCAACTGAATTGATTCGCTAGATTCAGAATAAAATATGCAGCCTAAAGCTGCGCAACAAGTTTTGCAACAAGTATTTATTTTTGAAACTCCGCCGGCAAACATTGTATAGGATTTCAACCACGAAAACGTGTGTTTGCATATTTATTTCCCGGGCTTAGAACAGATGTGCAGAGGAAGTATGGGGAACAGAAGAGGGGGAAAAATAAAACCAGGAAAGAAAATTAAAGCTTTCTCATTGATGGACAGGGAAGCATGTGCTGCTATTAGGGATTAAATTATTCACGCATATTTCAACAGGTACTGATGTAAAAATGTACACAGTATGGTGTGCGTTCAGATTCTGCGAGTTTTTTTTAGAAAAATGTAGCTGGTGTGCTGGGAAATGCTGGTCTATCGTACACAAATGGATGTGAGAATATTGTATTTTTCCAAGAGGAAGAAGCTCTACTGGATGGTTAAGTTTGGCTTCAGGCTCTAATATAGCCGCACATGACTGGGCCTAAGGCTAGGCGTACACCGGTTAGTCAAGACAAGACAAGACGAGATTAATCACGTTTAGTCACAATAATTCACATAGTTGCTTATGAAGCAGCACACACTGATGCAATGACTAATCGGTGTGTGTTGCTTCATAAGCAACCATGTGAAGTACTGTGACTAAACGTTACTAATTTCGTCTCGTCTTGTTTAACAATAGTCAGGACAAGACAAGACGAAATTATTCACTTTTGTCACTGTTTGTCATTGGAAGATACAGTAGGATCAATTTAATTTGATGCTTGGCGATCAGTAAACAGCTGATGTTTCGTATAGTTTTGACACAAAAATTCAAAGACTTTTCAAAGTCTAATGCCCGGTTTCTCAGTTGTTCAATAAACTATTGAATCAATAATAGTCAGATAGTCTGATAGTCAGGATAGTAAGCGAGATTCCTCGCTGACTATCCTGAGAGAGCTGAGCATAACATCAGCTGTTTATTAAATAACAATCATTCGCCATACGCCAAATTAAAAAATTCTTCGATACCTAAATCGGTATTAATCTTCTTACAGTATGTTGTCTGATAGAGTGCAATTGCACACGCATCACTCACTTATACATGCTTATCACTTGATACTGTGTTAATTGATTGAGCCGTGCAAATAACAGCGACGTGGTCCATCCGAGGTTCCGGAATTACAACACATTGTTGGCTACAGCTCACAGACACAAGCACACAGTTACCAGCGATCTGTTAATGCCGACACTGATATATTCCGGCATATCACATGTCGCACGTGTGAACGTGTGTTGACTCACATGATGATGACGACGATGACAACGATGATGATGATGATGATGATGATGATGATGATGATGATGATGATGATGATGATGATGATGATGATGATGATGATGATGATGATGATGATGATGATGATGATGATGATGATGATGATGATGATGATGATGATGATGATGATGATGATGATGATGATGATGATGATGATGATGATGATGATGATGATGATGATGATGATGATGATGATGATGATGATGATGATGATGATGATGATGATGATGATGATTATGATGTCACTCTATCACATTTTATGTTAGTGGTTTAATAAGTAATCCTCAGTTTTGCAAAACTAATCACAGCCACTGTGACCGTAAGGCTAGGCGTACACCGGTTAATCAAGGCAAGACGAGATTAGTCACGTTTAGTCACAGCACTTAATAACGATACAAGACAAGACGAGATTAGTCACGTTTAGTTACAGTACTTTACATAGTTGCTTATGAAGCAACACACACCGATTAGTCATTGCATCGGTGTGTACTGCTTCATAAGCAACTATGTGAATTACTGTGACTAAACGTGTCTAATCTCGTCTTGTCTTGTCTTGACTAACCGGTGTACGCCTAGCCTTATGTTGGGCCAATTTATTCATTTTTATATATTCATTTATTCAGCAATGTACAATATTAATACTTGAATGGTCCAAAAGGCTAAGGCCAAAACTGACCCTTTTGCCATCTATTTTCTGTATCAAATACTGTATCAAATTTTTTGAAGAAATTATTCAAATGCGGTTTGCGTCAAAAGAAAGATAAGCGTTCCTTGATGTGCGGGTTTCATTTGTATTTTGGAAAAACGTACGTTGAAGGGGTGAAAAATGTGATATATATTCAGCGCAATCTCTCGTCTTATGGCGTAACTACTTAGACCTGTGTGCTAGATAGAGTATTGAATGAGTTTGCGTCGAAATTGAACAGAGTGTGCGGTGCTTTGCGCTGTGAGCTAACTGTAGTTTGGAATTGCGGAAGGGGCCCGAGAAAAATATCCTCAATCAATTGTTGTCGAACCAGGAATCTTTGGTTTTATCATATACCACATTCCAGTAAATCACTGGTTCTCATTCACTTCAAATTTAGTAAAACGAGGAAGTTCCAAAGAATACATTACGAAATTATTAATAATCCAAGCTTTTCGAACATGTTGAATTAACAATTTACTGAAAAATGAAAATAAAACAAGATGTAGAAAATGCTACTACAGATGATTTTGATTCTGGATTAACAACTAGTAGAATAGGGATAGAATTTAATGAAGGGATAGCGTACGGAATATAGTATTGTACAGATATACTATGTACTGCATAGGAAAAGGTATATTTTCATTAAATATAGAGGAAGTAGAGTTGGGAGTTTGTGGACGGGATTCGTATAAAGAGATATTCCGTATGATTTTTGACCTGACTGACCTTCAGGCTCTGATATTAATCTGGAAAATGTGTCGTTTGGAAAATTCGGCCAACAGCTACCTCCTATTTCAATCAGCTTCCATTTCTCTTTACTTTCTTCCCTATCAACTTCTCCTCCTTTTGCTCCTGCTCCTCCTTCTCCTTCTTCCCTCCTCCTTCTCATTTTTCTCCTTCTTCTCCTTTTTCGCCTTCTTCTCCGTCTGCCCCGTCTTCTCCTTCTCCCCCTTCTTCTCCTTTTTCTCCTTCTTCTCCTTCTATTTCTTCTTCGTCTTCTCCATCTCCTCATTCTACTTCTTTTTCTCCTTTTCCTCTCCTTCTTCTCTTTCTCCTTCTCCTTGATTCTGTATGTTATTCGAAACTGTTATTTCTAAAAAAATTTACAGTTTAACGTACTCACATTCTTTTAAAGTATCGGTGTTGGAATACTAGAAAGTATTCAGATTTGTTGCAAAGTACCTGCTATTACTGCAATTGTTCCACTCCGTTATCTCCTTGGATTTTCATAAAATTGTATAGGAATCGTTACATTTTCCATGGCTAGAATAAAGTCTGGCAAGAGATGAAAAAATGGAAAACTCTAAATCAAACTAAATGAACCGGAAAGCGAACCAATAAATGCCAGCCAACAATATGGCGGATTTTGAACAGTCAGTCAATCTTGCAAACTTTATTTATGAAGATCCATGTTCGGACAATATTACAGTGTAGTTCGGACGCATACACTTTTATAACCAGCTGTAAAACTCGCTGCATGATTAAAGTAATAAAATGGCGGCTGTCTTACTTTTTCTCTCTCTTTCTTATCATCTTTCTCCCCTCCCCTCCACGATTTTTCTTTCTCGTTTCTTTCAAATGAAACGCGTGTCCCATCATTTTCGACAATGTAAAACGTGGCTTCGAGTTTTTGAGATGAATTGCCGTAAAAGTTGTTTTCGAACTTCGAAAAGGTTTTGGGTAAAATTCATGTTACTTTTCTGTTTGTCTGAGGTAGAATTTTATTAATTTTTTTTACATTTTATAGAAAAATTTATTTATTCAAGTTTCGAATGAACGTGATTGATTGTCATAATCTAAGTAATAATTATTATTTGATTGGAAAAGGAAGAGAGGCTGTTGTACCTTACAATAATCATCGATTGATAAATAAATACATAAATGAAACTCTTTTTTCTATATAAGAATTCGTGATAAAGAATGATAATATATAATAGAATCAATCATAAATTAAATAGACTGAATAAAAGAATTGTAATCATGATACATCATGAGAGATGTTTTAAATCTCCAGATTACAGAAATCTATAACTTTCACCATCTACCGACTTCATTATTTTCTTTCGGATTTTGAATAACTTCCTATGGATTTCCGTTATTAATAATTATTATTATTAATTCATAATTTATTTATGATTTATTTACAGTATTACACACCTACAGTCTGTATATTAACTGTATTACACGCAGAATAATCCTACAGTCTGTATAATTTCGTACCCCATTCTTCAATAACCTCAGTATAAAGTCCCATCAGTCCTTAATCACTTCATACAATATAATTAGTGGCGAAGCGTGGTATACTTATTTAGTCATCCTATATTTAGTATACGCTTCCAATATAATCCTGCTGTGTAATTTTGTATCCCATTCTTCAATAACTTCAGCATAAAGTCCCATCAATCCCCATCTGATCATGAGACCTCAGATTTTAAATAATACATTCCACTCGAGGCTCCTACTAATCAATCATTCTTTCCCCATTCTCAATTAACTCCCCAACAAGGCCAGATCACAGACATTTGCAATTCTATGCATATTCTTGTTTTGGGTGAGACGCGAGTTTGAGTGTGTGAACCAATGATCCTATGTGTTGTGTTAGTGTTTGTGTGCTAATTTCCGTCGAACCAAACCAATAAAATGAATGAATACACAACAAGATGCAGAGCAACATAGTTAGAGAAAGGAAAGCTCTAATACGGTTAAACCAGAATTGTACGGTTGTACAGGGCGTTTTATAAAGCAGCGCCGGTTGTAGTATGTTAACAGGGGATTGTTTTTCTAATGTTGCCTTTTGTGCAGGGAGTGAGCCTCCTTTAACTGAATCTCACTGACAAATCAAGCCCACTGAATTCCTTACGCCCCCTTTCACACAGTTTGCCAGTAATGAAACTGTGAAAGTGTAAATTACGTGGGATCCAATCCTTTCTTGTTTCTCTTTGCTTTTCCTCATCTCCTTTTTCTAGTTTTCCTCCTTTTTCACTTTCCTTTTTATTTATCTCACCAACTCCTTCTTCTCCTTCCTTTCTCCTTCTTCTATCCTTTCCTCCTCCTCCTTCTCCTTCTCCTCTTCCTCCTTCTCCTCCTTCTTCTCCTCTCTCCTCTCTCCTTCTCCTCCTCCTTCTCCTCCTCTCCTCCTTCTCTTCTTCTCTCCTTCCTCTTCTCCTCCTTCCTCCTTCTCCTCCTCCTTCTCCTCTCCTCTTCTCCTCCTTCTCCACCTTCTCCTTCTCCTCCTTCTCCTCCTTCTCCTCCTCTCCTCCTCTTCCTCCTCCTCCTTCCTCTTCCTTCTCCTCCTTCTCCTCCTCCATCTGCTCCCCCTCACTCTCCTCCTTCCCCTCCTTCTCCTCCTCTCCTCCCCCTCCTCCTTCTCCTCCTCTCTCCTCCTCCTTTCCTCCTCTCCTTCCTCCTCTTCTCTCCTTCTTCTCCTCCTCCTCTCCTTCTCTCCTCTTCCTTCTCCAACTGGTACATTGTTCAATCAAAGTTAATGAAACATTAAACCATTAAACAATTACTCCATCTTTTATCTCGTAATCAACTATCGTAATCTATATTCAAATCAAAATCATATTGTTGTTAACATGAATAATGTAATCTTATCTTATTCTTATAAAATAATGATGAAACTAGTTTTTCGATACCTATTCTAATTCAGCAGGATAATAAGTTGTCAAAATGAGTAACAGAAATTTTGAATGGATGTACAGTATGTAGAACGGAACTCAGAGGTTTTCATGGTTATATTGATGATGTTGCTGATTCAATGACGCTGATGATGATGATAATAAACCAATGTCGATGATTATTCCGATGACGATACTGACGATTTTGCAACATGGAAGCCACACATTGTATACAACGTCCATCTCTACAAACCAAACACACCGTTAAAACCGTATTGTTATCGAGATTGCATGTTTCACAAGAATCAACAAAAAAGTGTAAGCTACTTTTCTCATTCAGAATATTCCCACCAGAAAAAATTCAGAGTTAGCTTTGGAGAGTTAACTTTATCAAATCTAGAGCACAGTTTTCCGTTGAGTTAGTTGTTTACTACTCGTTTCATTGTATTTCAGAATTTTTGGGTTTTTTCGGTACAATTTCTGGGAAAATATTTTCGTGTACTGCCTTTGTTTGAGTTTTTCTATTGTTGAAGCGATTAAATGTGCGGCGCTTTTGAATTTTGTTGTGAGTTGTGGGAAGATATTGTCCGGTTTGTTTTTACATTTTTACAAGCTTTCACTCTCAGCAACAGATTTTTGATCTACAGATGAATGGTGAATGAATACTGTTTATAACAGGAAATTATTAAAAAAGAGCTAAGGATAAGTTAATTCAACGTTCATCTATGTTGTTTACATTATTTGTTAAATTTCTTTATTGTTTCCTATGCAGCTGATCATAATTATATTGTTTCTTGTATTAACCAGTATTTTTGCTTATACTTTCCACCAAATTTAGTTCAAGGGATCAAATTAATTCATCGTTGATCTATTTTGTATACATAATTCTTAAATAATTTTGGAAATGTTACAGTTAAAGCAAAGATAATTTAAAAAGAATATTATTATGTTATGTTAGAGAAAATCTCACGAAGGGAACAAACGTTCATAAATATGACCCAAAGTCTTTCAGTGCTTCAATACTTATACATGTACATTTTTATCATACATATTTTTTACACATTTTATTATAAAATATTTTTATCTACAATACTTCGGATGTACGCGCTAATTTTCTTCAGTAGAAGAAATCCATCTCTTCAGAATAATCTCAGTCAGACAAGTAAAAATTCAGCCGGTTTGAAGTCAGTAGAGGAGCTACCTGCAAACATTTGCACAGCGCTTTTTAATTTCATCGCAGTTCATTCAGAAAAGCAGCGAGTTATTCCGCTCAACTTCTCATTTCTACTCAATATTATCTCACCGTACAACGCATTTTTCATAAGGAAGCATACGTGAGAACGGATATATTGCAAAAATTCAGAAGTAGAAATAAAAATAATAATTCAAATAAGGAAAACTGACATTCATGGAGCGAAAAGATCGGAGAATATGGATTATTAAAATGTCAAGACCATTATTATTGGAAAGTGTTGTATTGAGTTGAGAAAACCGTTTCTGTTATTTGGTGGAATTTTTATTCTTGGAAAAATATAGAAATTCTTCTTAGTAGCGAAGGTAACATCGTAGTTATCAATACCGGTATTCATATTGGAAGGATACTTCATTTCCACAGATCTAGTGTTAACAGTGAGAAAATAATTCACGATGTTACATCAATGTTAATCATGGAAAACAATTCTTGATGAATTGAAATTCATTTTTTTTTCAAATGAGTTTAAACTCATCTCATTTTGTTTAGTAATGTTCAGCAAATCGAACATTAATTTTCAAATGGAAGATCACGTACGTTTATTGAAACATAATAACATAAATGTTCGCCAAAACATGTAATATATGAAATAAAAATATAATATGATAAAAACTGAATATAAACTGGACCTCTCCTGTCTATCTACAACCAGAGACAAATTCTATTTTTCAATACAGAGTTGACAAACTACAATTAGTATAACTGTTGAACATACTGTTAAACTATAAGTATAATTGTATAATTGAAACATGGAATAATGTAACTAACATTATTATTTTTTTAGCGTATGGCTTTCGTCGGTGGGGAGACCCGAAGGTTGTTCCACCTCACCTTGTTTAACCCAATTTCACTTAGGTTGAAGTTTTATCCATTTTTCAGAATGATTTCGATTTTAGAAAAAAGTTATTTCATTACAACTAACATTAATGTTCGCCAAAACAAAATTTAATAAAAAAACTGAATATAAACTGGATTTCTTCCGTTGGTTCTTATAAAATGGATTGATGTTTATTGCTGTTACTAGAACTAATAATTTAAATGGAATATATCTTTGCTATAACAAAATGTTTTAAACATTATTTCGATTTCCACTCGATTAATCATGTCTATAACTCGATAAGAATAATTTATTGCTCGAGTAATTCGGATTAGATCGATCCTAACACTGTTACTAACGCTAGCTACTACAAAATTACCAAATCCCGTATCGTATGATAACGACTAACCGGACCTATAACATACGCTGAGCCCCTTATCAAAGTGCTGATAATAGGGTGTCCAACACTATTTGTTCGGATGGGTATCTGATTGCCAGTTGCAGAATTATTGATGTTCACGCGATCTATGGTCGTCGATGATTGAGGATCATGATGATGATGATCGAGGATGATGTTGATGATTGAAACGGCTGTCAATTGTTATGCACAAGACAAAGGACTGTAGCTACGTCAGTTCTCATTCGCTGCTTCAAATTGGACGTACAGCTACCGACACTGGATGAGATTAATGGTGACAACGTACCCCCCTTATGGGAGGGGGGGTACCCCCCTCACCCCCCAAACGCATCTCCTGGTTACCGATAGCAAATGGATCAAACGGTGAATGTTTGTTATAGAGACTGATAAAAATCTGTACGGTACTACAAGAGATGTACGATAGATAGGTCTTGTGATTTGCAGAGTAGATAATACGAACAAAACCCTTAGTTGTTGATGAGTTTGTCCTAAATATTGTCTATTGACCAGAAAAACTACACTCAAGTTATGTATAAAATCTGTGATATACCTGATGAAAATATGCTCTATGGTCGGATTGACCCAGGCAAATGAAACTTTTCCCTCCAAAAAATAACTTAAGACTGTAAGGGCCTGGTCATATACGATTGTGGTTTGCTTTACTTTACTTCACTTCACTAGCAAAGAGTTACTTTGATTTACTTCACTTCACTTCACTAGCAATAGAATCTTCCTTTAAGTGAAGTGAAGTAAATCAAAGTAGCTCTTTGCTAGTGAAGTAAAGTAAAGTAAAGCAAACCACAATCGTATGTGACCAGGCCCTAATTTATTTTGATCCATTCTGAGAATTTCAGATGTTTAATATGATGATTGAGTATTACTTAATAACTAGAATTTCTGAGCATGGCATAATCATACAGGGCGCATAAAAACCCCTGGAATTTCGGTTCTGTTTCTAGATAAATCCTGGAAAAGAAGTGAATAGAATAGGAAAATTAGAAATAACGTTATTCAGGATCATGTATTTTGCAGAAAAATAGCGTAAGTTATTATTGAATACATCACTTATGAATGACAAAAGAAATAATCGTTTTGAGTAGTGGTTTGGGAGAGAGGCAAGCATTCATGTACTCGGAGTTATTTTGAAAAATAAAAACTAGCCCTCAGCTATTGATAACTGACGAGATCTACATAATATTACAGAAGTTCATAATATGTTGAACTAAATTACTATATATACTAGCAAAACATTGATTCTGTGTTACCAAATATTATATAAATATGATCATAGGCGAAGCGTGATCCATGAGTTTGGGGGGGAGGCATAAAATCTCTTACGTACCTTTCAAATACAAGAGGCTTAAAAGACCCAGCATTTTAATAAAATAAATCAATTAATCTCCCAAAAGATCCTTCATTACCATATTTTTAATAATAATTATGGGTGAATGTACGTTAGTGGAAATAATGAACAGATCAAGCAAAACTCATTGGCGAATGCTCCGATTAAACGAGCTAGTAGTTCCGAAAACCCACACTAGGATCGCTAGTTCCTGGGTCAACAAGAAAGGCAGAGTTTCTCAATAGCCAATGGGATGGCGCTAAGGTTTTGGAGGAGGACCCAGTGGGCGGAGTTAGCATGCGATTGGCTGAGAGCTGGAAACAGTTCTAGCTCTTGATTGGCCAAAGGAAGAAGGGTTGAGAACCGGAATCTAAGAAGAGTTTACGTACTAGAAGAGTCTTCAATTTTTGTATTAGCGATTGATTCAATACATTGCAATGAATTTATTTATAGATAAACCATTGAGTATTTAGTAAAAACTTTTAGATTTCCATTTTTTTTAAAAACTTTTAATATATTATTGTCATTTTAATCTTATTATAATATTGATATGAACTCAATCTCACAAACAAACCTTGCGGTTCACGTGAGAGTTTATTCCTTATTTCATAATATATATTTTATTTTAAGTTTATGCTTTGTATCTGTAACTTACAATTGTATGCTTATAAATTTGTCTTTGGAATCTAATAAAATTCAATTCATTATGAATTCAACTGACTATCTATTTATTTTTGTTAATTTTCAAATTCTAAAACTATTTTCCAAATTTTTACGTACCAACAATATTGTTAAATTTCTGCTTTTCAACAATTACTAGATTATTATGGAAATATGTTTTCAAATTCAATAACTGACCTTTTTCTATTTATTATGATGGGTTTGAATTGAAGCCAGTGATTCAAAAGGAATGTAATTCTTGTATGACTGTTTTACTCATTTAGAAATAAGGAATTTGAAAACTAACAAAAAACTATAGATCTATTGCAATAACTGTAGTTTAGTAGATGAAAATTGAGTCAATACCTCGAATCTCACCAATTTAATGTACAATTCTCGAAAAACCTGAGAAGATGAATGTTAGATAAAAATAAATATTATGGAAATAAACTAAATTATGAACATTTGCCTTATAAGCAGTACCTACTTTTAATATTATGTGTACCATAGTAGTTAAGGTAATCGAGTCTACGCACAGGCCACATTTCCCCATGTAGGCTCATTCCTCTAGTAGCACTGAAGAACCGGTTGTCAAGAAAGACGAGATTACATAGTCACGTTAATCAGTATTACATAGTTGCTTATGAGAAGCCAAATACACACCGATTAGTCATTGCATCAGTGTGTGCTGCTTTATAAGCAACTATGTGAATTACTGTGACTAATTTCGTCTTGTCTTGTCTTGACTAACCGGTGTACGCCTAGCCTAAGAGGAATGAGCCTACATGGGCAACTGTGGCCTGTCTAGTACTGTATCTATTTAATTTGTATTATTAATTTGTATTATTATTATTAATTACGTCAGAGACCCTGAACTGATCAGGAGTGACCTGAAAACTCTGACACCAGACCTGAGCCAGCCAGGTTACACGGAATTATTGTTATTCAATTATACAGTATTATTATTGTACGTACTATGTTTTATTGAGGAATAAACGTGATTTTGATTTGATTTGATTCTAATACTGTTGTAGTTATCGATATTGGATAGCATAAGAAGACTGAAATAAATTGACAAAAGAAATCTTGAAAAAACAAAAGTTGTTTCAAGAACAATTGTTTTATAATTGACCAACTGGATACTTACATACAATTTATCATAGATTGATTACAGTGTAACAACTAAAACCGGTATTCTGATATTTGAATAAATTTGTGGCTGTCTTCGAGTCTTTTATTCCACTAGTTTTTCTATTTAGAGATTTGAAATAATTCATAAATACTCTTGAGAGTTGAAAATTTTACTTCCACCATTTTTTCCTCAAAGAGATCGTCGTCTTGTTGAGAGGAAACTCAGATTGAAAATCAGCAAACACATCATGAGACAAGAGGGAATTTCTCGCCTTTTCTTGGTCAATCTTCTCGACCTATTCCATTTCAAAGCTTTGTTTCTCCTTTAACACTCCCCCCCCCCACTTCCTCCCACAAGAACACCCTTTTCACTCCCACAACCCCCCCCCCACTTCCGAATCCCACTTTGAGTGCTACTGACTTCTCAACTTGGACATTTTGTTTCTCGCCAAGGCTATCCAATGCCAAAGAACATTCTCTGCTCATTTCTTTTCTTGTTATTATTTTTTTATTCCATCACTTGTGTTTCTTCTTTTTTATTACTCTACTTCTTTTTCTCTTCTCATCTTTTATTTTCTTCTATTTTTCCTTGTTTTATTTCAAATTCTCATCTCTCATCTTCTCTAATTACATGCATACTTAAATGCATTGTCTTCTTGGGGGAATTCAACTCTCCCTATATTTTGAATTATCATCATATAAACATCATCCTCCCACCACTAAATTTTCCGTTTTTCATCAAAATCATCTTATTATTATTACAAAAATTTAGATGAATACTTCTCCATCATGAATCCTAGCTCGTTCAATCTGCAAAGGCATCTAGACTGAAAATGAATTATTATTGTGATAACAACAACTCATCAAAGCTTTTTATCTTGTTCAAAGATTTCATAGAGAAATGTTGCATTTCTCAAGAAAAATGTCAGGATTTATGAAAAATTATTATTATTGGGATAAAAACTCATTACAGCTTTCTACCATGTTCAAAGTGTATAAGATTTCATAGAAAAATGTTACATTTCTCAAGAAAAATGTCAGGATTTATGAAAAATTGTCACAATTTTTGGAAATAATAGTATTATTTTCTATGTAGTAGTGAAGGTGACATGGTAATTATCCATACTGAATAAAAATACTTGAAGTTGTCAAAAACCACAAATTTGTTAAAACAACAAGATACCGGTCTCGGTTTTTAAACCATTGTCAATATCTGGTAAACTCCGGAGATTGTAGTTCACCAGAGGATGACAATGGTATAAAAACCGAAACAGGTATCTCGTTGTTTTAATAAATTTGTGGTTTTTGACAACTTCAAGTCTTTTTATTTAACATTAATTTCATTTCAATTATGAATTCAACAGTTGTTTTCTTATCAGTATTCTCTTCTGAAGGGTTTCCTTCTCTATAGCCTATGTCTCTTCTCCTCATCTTCCTTCTCTTTTCAACTTCCTTTTGTTCTTCTTCTTATCATTCTCTTCCTCCTCCACCACTCTCCTTTTTTTCATGCTATAAGGGTGCGCTTTCTTTCTCCTAAAAACAATCTCAGCCGAGAATTTTTCTTTCAGCTTTCTTGGCCTTCACAGTTTTTTTTCACTTGCAAGAGCAGCAACTCTATATCGTTGATTGCGGTACAAAGTGTTTTTTCCGGTATTGAAATACACGCCAAACTCTAGAAGCAAGCCGGGCAGAAGAAATTCTGATCCTGAAATTGAGATCTTTGACTTCAGATCTCTCTGTGGAGTCTGAATCGCTTTCTTCAAGAAAGAACATGGAATGAACTCTCTCCCATTCACTCTCTCTCTTTCATTCAAAATCTCTCACTCAACCTCACTCTCCCTTTTTTTCCCCTCTCTCTAAGTCACACTCACTCTTTCCTTATCTACAATACTCCTTACTCTCACCAACTATCTATCTCTACCTCCCCCTAACTCTTTCTCACTCACTTTACCTCTCTCAATTTCTATTCCTTCTTTTTCTCCATGTCCTTCACCTCCTCCTTCTTCTCCTCCTCCTCCCTCCTTCTCCTCCTTCTCCTCCTCTTTCTCCTCCTTCTCCTTCTCTTTCTTCTTCTTCTCCTCCTCTTTTCCTCCCTCCTCCTTTCATCCTTCTTCCTTCTTCTCATCCTTTCTTCTTCTTCTCCTTCTTCTTTTATCTTCATCTTCTTCTTACTCTCTCTCTCTCTCTCATCGCTCTCTGTCCATGACAACCTTCTCAACTCTCAATTATTGTTTTTTTTTGCGTCTCAAGTGTTTTCGCGAATCTCTTTTGTCTTCAGCAATCGGAGAGTTTCTTTTTCATTCTTGTGGTATTCTAATGGAATCCAATTTGAATATGAAGCGTCTCAACTCTCAATCTGACTTCTACTGTTCAACGAAATTCATGCTTTCTAACAGATTTTCGAGGTTTGTCTTTGAATTTGAATGACACCATTATGAAGAAAACTTCACATGAGCGAAGGATATAGAATTTTTGGTAGTTTTTCATGAATTCGCATGCTGTGAAAGAATATGGGAAAGAATTGAAATTAACTAGACTTGTTTATCATAGGAAGGAAGTTGGTCAGGGAAGTTAACAGTTACTGTTGAATCAAGGTTGAATCCTTAGTAAATACTCAGTTATTGAAACACTTCAAATGATTCTCTATTACATAATAATAATTGTTACATCGATAAATTACAATTTAAGCCAACAACCTTGCTCCCAAGTTAGGAATAGAATCATGGCTGACTTCAGTAAAAATAATGTCGGTCATGATGAAATAGGCTACCTCAGAGTAGATAAAGAAAAACAGTTTCAAGTATATTCGAGGAAATGAGTCTATAAACATTTTTTTCCTAATCGACAAACAACACTAATTGGAAAATTCTTGTATTAATCTTTGTAACAAGGGTTCAACCTGTGGGATATAACTATTGCTATAAACGCAAATCTTCATAGCAAGGGTTCAAAATAAATGTAGGGTATAACTATATTGTTATAATTATAAACGTAACTTTTTAAAGTAATTTTTCACAGTGGGCTAGAAGGTGGCTTCTTGACAATTAAATAGCGTCTTGTATTCAATAGGGTGCCGGAATGTTTAATACCCTAATGATTTATTAATTTGCAAGTTTTTTCGAGCTTGTGACCATCGGCCTCAATGAATACAATTTATGTTTCTCATAAGATTTCTGATCATTTACTGATAATTTTCAGAGTTTTTCATATATATTTCAGCAAGACATGCTTCGAAGAATCAATTATTTATATAACTTCAAAGACTCTGTATAATAACAGTATGGCGCCATTTGTGTGAAGCATTCCTTAGCGATAATAGTATGCAGAGATAAGTATTTCCCCGCCGCCGACATACTTTTGCCAAATTTTTTAATTTGATGTGGGATTACAGGCAAACATTAACCCATTCACTCATTTCTCAAACTCATTTCAAGGGAAACAACGTCGAAAATAAATTTTATAACATTAAAAATTGTCTCACTACTCTTGATATTGTGTTAAAAGCTTTTAAAATGATGAAATCTAATTCTGGCAAAGGCATATTATTGTAGGTGAGAAGTGAATCATTCAACATGAAATAAGATTTGCGTTTTATTCCAATGCAAATTTTATGGGAATTGTCAAAAGTATGGTGGATTTGTCCGAGCTAACCAATCAAAAGTGTCACATGTAATGGCCACACTGTTATTATAATTGTCTCGCTCTGTATATTATATAACAAGACATACTCACTTCTGGAGTTTCTTTTAGTTTAAAACTAAATATCGACTTTCCTGTTGATAACTTACCTTAAACAGCAACGCTGCTCTTTCATTGTATGTGTGTTATGTCGCCTTTGCTTTATCTGCAAATAAAAAATGCAAATATTACATAAAAATTTTCCAAGCCCCTATTAACAATCTGTTTTCATTTATCGAAACACTCAGTACGTCATGTATGTGATAAATGAAAATTATCGAATAGAAATCCTTTCAACACAGTTATTAATGCTTATTTTAAAAAAACAAGGAGAAGAAGAAGGAGAAGATAACGACTAGGAAAAATAAGAAGAAAGAAAAAGAATAAGAAAAAGGAGAAGAAAAAAAGAGGAAAAGAAAAGAAGAAGAAGAAGAAGAAGAAGAAGAAGAAGAAGAAGAAGTGGTAGTGGTTGAATATCACCCAGTTTCTACTGCCATCTAGCGTCAGAATTTGGAACTACACTTTTAAACCAATCAGAGGAGTGAGTGGGCGGAGCTTAGCCTATGTGCATTTTCAGGCATGAAATACTCTGGCCTCATCATCAATTTATTACACTGTATGTAATATTTTATAACTAATTGTTATATATGCTATCAACTGTAATCCTTTTTCCAAACGATTTAGAAATTTATTGGATCAAATTTATTTATTTAATAGAATACAATTTCATAACTCATCTGTGAGATTGATTCATTTTCACATGAAATACTTTATAACTTTTTAAAACTTCCGCTCAGAATTAATCTCTCTTCAACTCATAAAGTTAATTCTAAAATATCCCGACCACAACCTACCCTTAACTATTACTTAGCTTACCCTTGAAATTTCCTTATACTAATACGCCCACTCAACAAGTAGATCATGTCATTTCCTATTCTGAAGAAACCCCAACTACGTCCCAAGTCTAGCAACTCACACACAAAACTTACTCTGGCTCTAAGCAAATTACAAAACTTGTTAGAAACTACCCTATCACCTTAAGAGTTGGTACTTGGATGATAAGTATCGGTATAAGTGCATTTTCAATAAGTCGTGTGTCAAACTAGGGGGGAATTCAGCTTCAGGAACTGTTGAATGCGTGGAATTTCTGGTTCACTTTCGACTTTTGTAAGTAAGTGTTTATTTGCGTCTCAACACCTGTCAACTATGGGTATAATCAATCTTGAAGTACTTAATGAGGTGGTTTCAAAAGGTTTAAATGAGTTTTTGACATATTGAGGAAGGTGATTTTCAAACATTGATTTCTCAGTGTTGAGTGTTATTAGTTATTGACTAAATCATTATCATGACAAATTATTATTAAATCATCAGTATATTTTTGCTTTATATCTACTCATGGCATAATTTATAAGCTAATGTAAATTTGACGAATAATCAATTGTATATTTGTTTTTATAATCTAGAATTTAAGCCGTCATATTTGTTATCTACATAAATGAAGTAATAAATCTAAAAATCTCTTCCTTCTCCTCCTCCTTTCTCCTCCTTCCTCCTCCTTCCTCCTTCTCCTCCTTCCTCCTCCTCCCTTCCTCCTTCCTCCTCCTTCTCCTCCTTCTCCTCCTTCTCCTCCTTCCTCCTCCTTCTTCCTCCTTCCTTCTCCTCCTTCTCCTCCTTCTCCTCCTTCTCCTCCTTCCTCCTCCTCCTTCCTTCCTTTTTCCTCCTCCTTCCTACTCCTCCTCCTCCAACTTTTCATCTTCCTCTTCACCACTCCTAACTGCTCTACTCTCTTGACTTTGATACTTTCCTGTTTTACTTTGCTTGTAAGTAGAGCAGTGATACTGCATGATGTTACCTTTATAATCTTTTGTAATGAGCCAACTTCATGTTGAGCGTCGTTTTGTTTAAATTTGTTGCTTCAAAGGATCGATTTTCCAACCCGACTGAAATTGCCATCGAGGAGACTTGACAATGGAAAATTTGAAATAATTAAGATTCTTAGCGAAGCTCTCTCCTTTGAATTATGAGAGCGAACAATGGACTACGTTCACAAATTTTGGAACGTTCATCAGACTTCTATCTCTCTCTTTTCCTCTTCCTTGATCTTACATCTACATGATATCACATTGTTTTCTAGCTTTCATTTGACGAGGTGATGGAATAATATGAGGTTTAATTACTATTCTTCTTTTCATTGAATGTATACAAATATCATTGTTAATTAATTCCATCATTAGTGTAGATTACTCTTGTTTATCATTCATCCTATTTTGATTGTAGATTCAAAACAATCGGTAATTACCGTTAGCATATTATCGAATCTCATACCCATATTATCAAATAAGCTTTCATAGTTTATTCTTTATTCTACAAATAGCCTGAGACAGGTCTAAACAATGTTATATTACCCAAGGGCCAACGCCGATAGCTCAAGCCAATCAAAACTTCTGAGTTCTCACTAAGGCTGGGCGTACACCGGTTAGTCAAGACAAGACAAGACGAGATTAGTCACGTTTAGTCACAGTAATTCACATAGCTGCTTATGAAGCAGCACACACCGATGCAATGACTAATCGGTGTGTGTTGCTTCATGAGCAACTATGTGAAGTACTGTGACTATACGTGACTAATCTCGTCTTGTCTTGTCTTGACTAACCGGTGTACGCCTAGCCTAACTGTACCCACCCACTGACTATACTTTTGTTCAGGTATAGAATTGACTGTGAAACATAACTTTTACTTCCGACCAACTATACTCAACCACTAACTTTACTTTTGCACAGGTAGAATTGACTGTGAAACATGACTTTTACTTCCGACCAACTATACTCAACCACTAACTATACGTTTGCACAGGTAGAATTGACAGTGAATTTTCTGTTTGAGTTGGGCCCAGCAGACATTTCCTAACACAAAGTTGGGCATAAAGCCGATATGAGACGGGAAGTGGAAGATGGAAGGAGGAAGGAAGAAGCAGAAATGGATAGGATGAGACAAGAAGAAGGAGTAAAAGAAGATAATTATGAAAAAGGGAGCTTAGGAAGAAGGAGAAGGAGAAAGAGACGGAGAAGTAGGAGGAGAAGGTGTAGAAGAAGAAGAGAATGAGGAAGAAGAGGATGAGGAGAAAAAGAAAAAGAAGAAGAAGAAGAATGAGAAGAGAAGGGAAGTTAGAAGGTTGAGAAGAAGAGTGAGAAAGAGAAGTTATCAGAAAAGAGAATAATCATGGAAGACAAAGGAGGTTCAAGGCTAGGAGAAGAAAGATTGGTGGAGGGGCAGAGGGAAAAGAGGAGGAATAGGACAACGAGGAAGTCAAGAAGGAAATGAAGAAGGAGGGGGACGAGGTTATAGGGTAGCAGGGTGAGAGGGAGGTGGAGTAGAAGGTGGAGGGAGAGGAGAAGAAGGAGAGGGAGGAGAAGGAGAACAAGGAGGAGAAGGAGAGAAGAAGGAGAAGGAGGAGAAGGAGGAGAAGGAGGTGAAGGAGGAGAAAGAGGAGAAGAAGGAAGAGAGGAGAAGAAGAGGAGAAAGAGGAGAAGGAAGAGAAGGAGTAGCAGGAGAAAAAGGCGAAAAAGAAGAAGAAGAAGAAGAAGAAGAAGAAGAAGGAGAAGAAGAAGTAAAAGAAGTAGAAGAAGAAGAAAAAGTAAAAGTAGAAGAAGAAGAACAAAAACAAGAACTAGATCAAGAATATGAGGAAGGAGATGAGCAGGATATCTGTAATAAAGCATGTATTTCCGTACACCGAGACGATCGCGAAGTTTACTGAGTACGTGATGGAAAGTTCTGGAAGGCCTCAATTTCGAAATTGAAGCAGTTACTATCGTGTGTGACGCCACCTGTTGGCAAAAGCTGCAAGATCGCACGTTCCTAAACAAATTCGAATACCGTACTGAAATTTTTTTGTTCCACCAATAAAAGAGACGTATTTTTTTGAAGCGTTATTGGGGAATTTATTGATTACTGTTCCGCACGGCTAACGTTTCTGACTAACGTTTAATATATTGTTAACAATAGTAAATTATACCCAGATTGATAATAACTAATGAAAATTATGAGAAAGTCTAAGTTTTGTTGTATTTTAAAGAGAAAATTAAGAATTGTAGTGAACTCCAGCTAAGGAGAATATCTGGCTCCAAATGAGGCCGTTACAGGCTGTGGTAAACCGGACTTTCTCATGATTGGATTTTGTCAACATTAATAAAAACCTCTGAACAGGATGTTTTATTAAAAACATTATACGATAACTCCAAGGGTACTACTTACCTGATGAACTATTCACTTTAAAAAAAAATACAGAAAGAAAATTATTGTGTAGAATTTATTCAATACCACCTCTTGAACGATAATCGAAATCGTAATATTTCCATGAACAATGATCACTTTTTCATACCAAGGATGTCTACTTAAACTCTATGCTTGAGCACGGGTGATGAGTATAGGAAGTTGAAGAGAAATTAATTCACTCATAGAGAAATAAATTCAATTCTCCGTTAGGCGGTCAGAAGACAAGAGAGATTCACGTTTAGTCACAGTAACATAGTTGCTATGAAGCACACACCGATTAGTCATTGCATCGGTGTGTGCTGCTTCATGAGCAACTATGTGAAGTACTGTGACTAAACGTGACTAATCTCGTCTTATCTTGTCTTGACTAACCGGTGTACGCCTAGCCTAAGACCCTCAACTTCAGGTCGGCTGTAAACCACTGTGAAGCTATTTTGCAGCATGTAAAGGTCATCATTTGTAATTATTTTCAAGATTCAAGAAGATTAATTACTTCGTACTTCATAAAATACATTTTCAAATCCCATCGCATCTTGTTAAAAATACAGACAACTGTCATGTCTACTAAGCCAAAGTATAAAGAATGAAAATCAACGAAGAAAGTTGAAGTTTCCTTAACTTTCAGCGAAAAAGAACAGTCTGACATTGTTTCTCTTGCTGATTAGTTTTATGAATCATTCAGGATTAGTTTGAGCTTTGAGTTGAGTTCAACTTTACATTGCGTGAACCTTTGGAATAACCTTCAGCATTGATCGGAGTGAGCTTTGGAACAATAAAAAGTACAGAATCACTTCATTGATTCATAAACATCAAACATGAATGTTTTCGTCTTCCTCCTTCTGATTTCATCTTTCATTTCATCTTTGAACCATGAGTGATTTAGAAATGAATACGGTCCTGTCTGACTGTAAAGTTTCTGTGTATTAGTGAAGGTGACATTGTGGTAGTTATCCATACTGAATAAAAAGACTTGAAGTTGTCAAAACCACATATTTAATAAAACAACGAGATATCGGTTTCGGTTGTTACACCATTCTCTGATAAACTAAATCTAAAATACAGTGCAGCAGAATTTATACTCATGACCGAGCGCTGTGATTGGGAGTTGAACGGCCTATCAAGGTGATCGCCTGCCATTGGCCTAGATTTAAGCTCCTCCCACAATGGGCGGTTTCTACAACGTTATAGCAATGAGAAAGGTAATAGATATTTACAAGACAAAAATGGAAAAAAATAAGTGTCTCATTTGTGTCTTGTAAATATCTGTTGCCTTTCTTTGTTTTGTTACTTGTTTGAATCGAGATTGAAACTTAGTTGACAGAGTTCTTATTTGAAGTATTTCATTCTCTTCACATTCACTTCATACTTCTCTCATTAAAATTATCATTTGATTCATCTTTTATTTTCTGTCTTCTACCTTATGACTATTAAAACTCCTTTATCCAATTCCAATCACTTCTATATCATTCTTTATCTTCTTTATTGGAACCCTATCACTATCAGAGTTTTCTCATGAAGAGCTCAATAATTATTATTCCTCTTCATCATTATCCTTCAAATCTTTCCTTTTCTCTCATTTCTACTGAAGTCCTACAAAAATATTTTTCAACTATAACGATATCATCATAGTGATCAATATAAAAGCTATCTATACAATATGAGATACAGACTATCAATGAATGGATGAATATTTCGATGCCGTCTACCAGTATAACATATTCTTCAATGACAGACTAAAGAATTCTTCCTTTAAATATAGCATGAAAAGTTTTTTTCCCCTTCAACCCTATTCAAACCCTACAATTCTTGCATTGAAACGTGTCTATGGCTTGCATGGAAAATCAAGATATAATCGTATCGAATCGACCTCGTGCTCTAACATTAAAAAATGAATAATACTCCAACATGCTTGAATAGGATTCAAGCATCATGAATTCTTTATCAAATTCCTCCAATTCACAATAGCAAACAGGGAATAAAGCAGGAAAACTTTTTCCCCCTGATCCTCATGTTGGTACAACTGTAGTGTGTTATTCAGCGATCAGGGAATTTTTTATGGGGAATAAATATGGGGTCAAATAGCCATTGAATACGAATAGTCTAATTTCCGAGTGTTTGTTTGAAAATGATAGGTTTTATTTTCGTATCCTCAAATCAGTGAAGAGGTTGCGGTCTTATAAAAAGTATGCAAAATAAGTTTTGCAACACTTGAATTTAATGAGAATTTTAAATTAATTTATAAACATATTCATAAAAAATTAATATTTTTTATTTATTGGAAGTTTTCTTTTGATGATCTTTGGTATCTGTACTTGTACTTGCGCCTATACTTTAGTGACAGCTTTATTTGAATGGCAAAAGTTGTCCACACGATGCATTTTGCCATTGCAAATATATGCATAGCGTATTCGCACTATAAGTGAGATTAAATTCTCGTTGAGCGATGCCAGCTACGAAGCTTCCAAATCAGTCACGATACTTCGTTGCTTTACCCAGAAGCAATCCTGTTTCTATTATTGAGATAAAATTGTCAGTGCTTTGTCTATTAGAGCAAATCAACTACAAACAAAAGCGATCTAGGTCAGTTGTAAGTAAGCGTTGTAGAGTTTCAGCTTTTTGCAACAAATTGCTAGAGCAGGGCCACACCCATCTCTTCTAAACAATGCTTTTATCACTGAATCGAAATTTTGACGAGTAGGCCGAAAATGATTCTATTCAATTGGAATTGATTAAATCATCCAGTAGGTAGGTGGGATCTCCATGGAATTTCATTTGACAAAACGGGGGCAAAATTAAAATCAGGCAATGCATGGAATTGAACATGATTAGCTCATTCAATAATTTGTAAAAGGATGATCCAGTCATCTGGCTAATCATTTATTATTCATTACTCATGGTAATACTAATACTCATTTAATATTCATTATTAATTCACGCATTATTCATCACCAGCTTTCTACTGATTTACACTCGAAAATGTTGAATTATTATTTCTAAAAAATTCCCAAATTAATATGAATTACACACGAATTTTATCAAGTAAATGAATATGAATAATTGGAAGTTGATTTATTTATCACTAAAGGATGATCACATGACGATTTCATGGTATCATGAGTATCATGGGTATTGGATAATAATTTTATATTTTGTGTATTGAGTCTGTAAAACTCCTAAGTACAAAATAATGAGTAGTTATTACATTTGCCTTTTATTTATCATTGAGTTCTGGGAACTGTTTCATACAAACTTCAATTTCGTATTATTTGATTTGATAAGTACGTGGAATCCCCTTATCAAATAATACGAAATTAATCCACTGGATTAAATCTGAAAAGTTCATGAATGAATGTGAATTGATTGCTGATGACGAGTCAGTTTTATAGCCGCCCAATGTGGGAGTGGCCTTGGCGAATAGCAGCACCTTGATAGGTCATTCAACCGTCGTTCGAATCACTAGCTCCATCCCTCCATGGTATGCATTCTACTGCTTTTTTATTTTTGTTTTAGTTCAACCACAAAGAAGCATACTCTCTAGTATAGCAGGATCATTTTAACTTGTCAGAAAACAGCTGATTTAACGTCAGTAAACGAGCGTACATCAATCAGCTGTTTTCTGACAATTTAAAATAATCCTGCTATAGATTGTTCAAGAAATAGGGAACTTTGATCCGGTTTTCTGTCTGTTCTCTGTAGTTCGACAGAGATTGATAATGATATTATTATCGATATTTTCGTTTGTGGTGTACCTCGATATTTCTATAAATTTGTTGTTATGACAACTCCATCAGTACTTTTCAACTTTTCAAGTACTTTTATTCAATATGGATTGCTACCACAATATCACCTTCATTACTACACAGAAAAATAAATTATAATAATTATATTAATTCATTGATTGGTGAGGACTTTCATGAACTCGAATTCAATAATGTAGCCAGGTTTTTATCTACATTGTTTTTAGTCATGGATTGACATAGAAAATAGAATTATTCTTCTCCATCTATCTCAACGTTCCCATCCAGTCAAGTGACCTACTGCGATTTTATCCTCTACAGAAATTTATGCAAGCCTACATGCGGATATTGGAATTTGTAATCCACTCATCAAACAAATAACATCCTTATAATTAATTGAACGAAATTCCTAATTAATGCCATATAATATTCTGAAGACTTCTGCTACTGCAAATATTGACAACAGATTAATAGCTAGAAGGAAATTCGATGGGCTACGCACAAAAAATTCTTCCCCGGGCGGGAATCGAACCCAGCACCTCTGGTATTCATGACCAGCGCCTTATCCACTCGACCACCGGAGATCTTCTGTATAGCAGCGTTCATTTTTGACTTAGCCAATTCAGCCAGATAATATAAAGATGAAAGGTAATGAGATGCAGTAGCGTTCATCGAATTTCCTTACTAGCTATTAATCTGTTGTCAATATTTGCAGTAGCAGAAGTCTTCAGAATATTATATGGCATTAATTAGGAATTTCGTTCAATTAATTATTATGATTTAACAGCAACTGTATAGTTGCAATGTCTCATTACCTTCCATATTATTTCTATTCAATGTACTCAATAAAGTTCTTTCGGTTGTCATGGAAACATTTTAACAAGCTTTTATAAAAGCTTTTAACATTTTATAAAAGTTATTAGTGATTTTGGTGATATTTTTTGTGTTTGGAATATTCTAAATCAGAAGAACTTTCAAAAATGTAAATTTCAGTGGATTTTACCAAGAACTACAACAATTTCCCATCGAGGAACATTGAGGTTATTTTGCCGGTGGAACTTCCTTATGGGACTCCCCACCAGTTATGGCATACGCTAATAATAATAATTACCTTCCATCTTTATATTATCTGGCTGAATTGGCTAAGTCAAAAATGAACGCTGCTATACAGAAGATCTCCGGTGGTCGAGTGGATAAGGCGCTGGTCATGAATACCAGAGGGTGTTGGGTCTGATTCCCGCCGGGAAGAATTTTGTGCAGTAGCGTTCATCGAATTTCCTTACTAGCTATTAATCTGTTGTCAATATTTGCAGTAGCAGAAGTCTTCAGAATATTATATGGCATTAATTAGGAATTTCGTTCAATTAATTATTATGATTTAACAGCAACTGTATAGTTGCAATGTCTCATTACCTTCCATCTTTTAATAACATCCTTATTTAGCTTTCGTATAGAAAGTAGATTTGGCTTTCGAATGTGAATGTGAACTAGCAGAAGAAGATGGGGAGGTTGACAGAGCATAAATATAGAAGATTAGAAAGAAGAAAGAAAGAAGATTGGATGAAGAGAGTAAATAAAAGAGATCCAGGGAGAGAAAACAAAAGATTATAGCGCTCGAGTGGCGCTAAATGGAACTATTTGACAAAAAATATGTTGAATCTCCTCCTTTTGAGTAGAAATTCACTTATTCTTCCTCTTTCCACTCTCTCTTTCTCTACTACTTTTGATTTTCTCCTTTCCCTTCCTCGGAATAATTCTGTTTGGCGACAGGAACCCTGCTGATGAAAAGGAAAGCGTGTTTTCCTGTGAGATAGGGAAAGTCGCGAGAACAGTTTTCACACGTGTGTTTTCACGACGGCAAATGTGAAAAGCGAGAGTTTTCACTAAAATACATTTGGTCAGATAAGAGTGACCCTTCTATTTATGAAGATTTTAGAGCCAGACTTTCCTGGATGAGAGTGCTTGAAATTTGCCAGTTCAGAGTTACAGTAGAAGCTTGCTTGATTTCCAGTCTCCAAATGAGAAGAAAAGTGTTTCAAGTGTTCCAGTTTTATTAAGATAAAATAAATTTTCAACTAACTCTAGTAAGAGTTAAATGAACAAAGTAACGCTTACTGAAAAAGCATGCAAAAACGTAAATATTAATTGAAGCATAAAAACTGAGCATGATAGCAAAATAGCCTACAAAAGCTTTGATATTATTCGAATCATAGAAACTATTGCATTTCTAAGCATAGAAATTTATATTTTGAACAGAAAATCTTTTCTGATTCCATATTATTGTACTTTTCATTCAACATTTCACTTCTTTTATTCTCAACTCTTATCAATAAAACTGATGAAATACAGTAAAATAGTCTGAAAATACCTGAAAATAGTCTCAGGTCTTCGACTACTCATTGACAATGGTTTAAATTTTTTATTGCAACAAAAATTAGTCATTTTCGAAAATGGCTGTTCATTTCAACTCACTAAAACTCGTTACAATTAGAATTGAAAGTTCATATTAAATTACTGGTTCTGATAATTCTAAACGCGGTTTTTACGTTTCACGGATTTAAGCTTTTCTAAAACCTTACTTGATTGCAATCCAAATTGTGGGTAACGGTTGATTTAGTGCTATAGCCTATAACCTATATCCTATTACGATAACCCAAAAACATAGACTATTCAAATTAATGAATGGATTGTCTCTGCTATAAGCTATAACATGCAATATCCTATACTGCTTTAAAGGATACGAAATACGAGTGGGACAATTTTTAAAATAATAGTAACGGTTTCACATATTAACAAGCAATTCAGGAAAGATCTAGTTTCCAATCAAATTTGCAGAGAAGTTTCAACTCTGCAATCTATTACAGTATTTTTTCTTCTCTATTCAAATAGAGCCAATATCATTTTTCATATCGGTCTCTAAAAAACTATGATGCTACCACAATCGTTAGACATTACTGGGAATTATTTCACATAGGGAAGAATACAGTCAACAAATTTATCTTGTTGTAACCTGACATTTTAGAGATCAATTGATTCTCGTGCCCTTACTAGAAATTATTTACTATAGGCAAAGACAATTAGAATACTTAATAATAGTTTCCTATCCTATTATTAGTATAATAGTTTCCTATCGTCTTTGCTATAGGGAAAGAAACAAGCAACAAACTAATCTTGTTGTAACCTGAGATAATACCAGAATGAGTCATAGATTGATTTTCCCCCATGAGCAAAAAGTAAGTATAATAGCATTCATTTCATTTGGCGGATAGCATTAGATAGATAGAAAGATATTATTTCTTTGCCATCGGACTCTACGGTCATCAGCAACGTCAATAAATAATATCTCTCTATCTATCTATCTAATGCCATTCGCCAAAATTAATGAATGCTACTATACAGTAGCTTGCAATGTTGCAATATTGATTTCACGATTTGAGATTTCCGTCCTATTGTTGATGCATACCGTGGCGAAGCGTGGTATACTTATAGTAAATATACCCTCCTATAGTAAATATACCCGGCGATGACCAAATAAGTATACCACGCTTCGCCACTAGATGCGTATTTAAATTTTTGTTCAATTCCTTGTCAACCAACTGAGCTTTGTATCATTTTGGAATTACTTCTTTTCAAGACAAAAATTCAATGCATTGCAAAAAGTCCATATTTTTCTAAATTCTAGTTCTTGTTCTGTTGATTATCCTAAGGCTAGGCGTACACCGGTTAGACAAGACAAGACAAGACGAGATTAGTCACGTTTAGTCACAGTACACACCGATTAGTCATTGCATCAGTGTGTGCTGCTTCATAAGCAACTATTTGAATTACTGTGACTAAACGTGACTAATCTCGTCTTGTCTTGTCTTGACTAACCAGTGTACGCCTAGCCTAAGTTTTAATATATCTTGTTTGTTGTTTCACGATATCGAACCCTATATAAGGAAAGGAACGATAAGCGTACAGTTTTGGCATTTAAAGAAACTTCCGCTCAAACATTCCACAAATGACAGAGCGAGTACAGAACTTCAATAATATCCTAGTTGCGTATTGCAGACTCCAGGTGCTTCAAAAGCATGCAAATTGCAGATAAAACTGATAACCATCCACGTGAAAGCTACAGATGAGTTTAGGACTAACTTATTCGTCTCGAACTCTAGAACACAGAGCTCAAGCACTCTACAGACAAGTGAACAGACAGACATTTCAACTTCTAAAGCCGACGGCAACGCTGGGAAAATTCACTTTGAGGACATGATTGATCTTGTGAGCTTACGATCGGATATTTGAGCAAGCTTTCGTTAATTACTTCAAGCCATAACAATCAATCACTCTCCCGTGAAAGAGAGCCTGTTCCTTGTTCCGTTCCTTTTTCCGTCCCGTTCCCTGTTCAGCTTGCATCTCGAAATCATTTTTATATTACTGTTATAATCAGATTCATTCAATTTGACGCTTGGCATTAGATAGCTAGATAGAGAGATATTATTTCTTTGCCATCGTACTCTACGGTCATCAGCAACGATAAGAAATAATATCTCTCTATCTATATAATGCTTTAAATCTATATAATCAAACATGAACCCATTCACTCATTTGTCAAACTGAGCGAAACTGAGTCAACTTGTCAAACTGAGAGGAACAACATCAAAAATAGAAATAGAAACTGAGAGGAACATCATAAAAAGTAGCTTTTCTAACATTTAAAATAGTCTCTACTTGAAACTATCACTGAAAAAATTATATTTGAGACGCTAGACTATATTATGATTTTCGTACCATTTCAATGCAAATCTTATAGGAATTGGCAAACGTATGGTGGATATGTCCAAGCTAACCAATCAATAGTGTGACATCCAATAACAACAACACAGTGATAACACAGTCTCAATAAAGAGAACTATTGACTTCACCAACTCCACTTGACTTCACTGACTCCACTTGACTTCACTTCACTATTGACTACACTTGATTCTTGTCTAACCTTGTTTAACATAACAGTATGAAAAATAATGTATCTACTAAATTATCTCTTGAAATTTTGAACAAGGATATTGCTTCATTCTATATACATCAAATTATAAATCCATTACATTCAATTTGAAAATGTTTGTAACTGTTCTACTTTTCATACGGGATGTTCTATTTTTATCCTTTCAATATTATCAATCTACATGTAAGTTACGATTTTATTTTATATCCATTACATTTTATTTTTGTTCTTTTTTATATCCGTTCTACTTTTCATAAGGAATGTTCTATTATTATCCATTCAATCTGTATCCTTTCCGCATACTTTCTATTCCACAAATTCTCAATTGGACTAGCTGATTGATTAGCTGAACCTCACTTAATTCCAACTAGTGGCTTCAGAGTTGATGATGAGGTCTTTGATTAAGCTCGGCTCGACGAAATCTCCCAAAGCTCACCACGCAGTTGGCATGCTAATACAGTTGGGAATTTCCAAACACAGCTATGTTTCGAGAAAGATTATGTGGATCAACTAGCATGTTGGAGTTTGGACTCAATGTCTCTGAAAGATCACCGGTTTGTCAATACAAAGCTAATCGTTTGTAGAAGACAATTTATGTACACATAAATTAGTAAACATACAACCAAATTACAAAATGTTCCCGCAGTTGGATTCATTCTAATAGTAATTTGTCTATATTTTGATATCATCTTATATTTTTGCACTGTATATAGTGTATATTCACTTCATTTCATTATAATCTTCTATGTTATTATTATCAATTACTGTATGATTTTTCATATATTAACTTCAGGCTAGGCGTACACCGGTTAGTCAAGACAAGACAAGACGAGATTAGTCACGTTTAGTCACAGTACTTCACATAGGTGCTTATGAAGCAACACACACCGATTAGTCATTGCATCAGTGTGCTGCTTCATAAGCAACTATATGGTGACTAAACGTGACTAACTTAACTGTCTACGCCTAGCCTGGTAAACAAGATAGACTAGCCTAGTGGTAGAAATTTTTATCAAAGATAAAGGAAGTTGAAAATATGATATCTTTCAATAACATCTGCACACTTGAGACTAGTCTATATTCTAAGCAAAGAATTTTAACGAATTGAAAAAAGAATTATCATTTTTGTTACATTGAACATTTAACTGTAAAGAGAAGTAAAGTAATTCTCTGTGATAACTGTCAACTCGATAGATTTTGTGTGAATGATTTCTTCATGATATTCAAGAAGAATTTCTAAAAAATTTCAATGAAAATATCTGAACTGATTCATATCAAGTTTACATTTAACATAACAGTCAAATCAATGCCTTTGTAAAAATGTTCATTAGATTCAAAAGAACAATAAACAGCCTTGAAAAAAGACGAATATCGCGATTTCCCTTTTCAAAAAATTGTGAATATATTCGTTACATTATGTGGCTCCCTAACTCCACCGGTTTTCGTTTGTTTTTTGTTTTATTGGTTCTGTTGAATTCACATACCATACACGTGTACAATCACAATGGCCCTCGATTCGGGAAAAGGCGAATCAGTTGTGGCAATACCAGTGAGTTTAGTGAGGTCCGTCACATTGTTTGTCAATCGTGACGTTGTGATGAATGGAGATATTAATGTGGCCTCCCACACTGGTACAACACGTGGGCTGGAAAGGTGATACCTGACGCATGCAACAAAGCATTCAACAAACATGCACTTTCCTTTTTTTGCCGAGAAGGAGACCAAGTTTTTGAACCCTTATTTTGAAATGTGTGGAATACGAGTTCATTTATTGTTGAATATATTTTGTATTGAACATTAAAATAAATTATCTACATACCTTGAGCTCGGGATTTAGCCAAGTCCTAGACTAAAACGGGTGGCCACCGTAGCATCGACAAACGTTAGCCTCGAAACTATGTTCTAAAGGGCTCTCTATGCTGCTAACCCACTAACCTGTCGAGACAAACGTTTGTCGGTGCTACGGTAGCCACCCGTTTTAGTCTAGGACTTGGACTAGCTCATGAACGGCCCTAAGAGTATGACCACAATAAATCTTTGTCTACGACTATGTTATAACGCAATTATTAAAGTTTCACAATTGACAGCAAAACAGTGTTGCCTTTTGAAATGGAATTTGAAACTTGTATCGTAATGAAAACTTTTCAAAAAACTTATACTGCGATTCATTTAATTTGACGCTTGGTGATCAGTAGACAGCTGATGTTACGCAGCTACGACACTGGGGGATCCCCCCCCCAGAACCTCCCGCTTTCCTTCCCCCCAGGCCCGCCTTGTCTTTGAATGTTGACGATGTGGCCCTCGATTGATGAAGGTTGGGCACCCCTGTGTAAGGCTAGGCGTACACCGGTTAGTCAAGACAAGACAAGACGAGATTAGTCACGTTTAGTCACAGTACTTCACATAGTTGCTTAGCAATTAGCACATGACCGATTGTGTGCTGCTTCATGTGCTAAAAGTAACCGGTGTACGCCTAGTCTTAGTGTATGAATATTGTATTATTCGAGAGAACCCTCATATTAATAGTATATTATTTGAACGAGAATCGACCAAGAATGTTTTATCTGACGAAATATTATACTATTTTCTCCTCTACTATCAATAAGAATGATAATTTTCATTATAATAATGACTTACTCGTGCTTGACAATCGTTCATTGTCTGCTGAACTGAATATTCACAATGCCATTACAATAATAAGCATGACCCTTCGGTCAGAAAAGCACTTGCAATATGAAAAGAGAGCTCTCCAATGATTGTCATTAACTTCCTGGTCCACTACTGCAGCTTGTTAGAATGCAATTCATATCTAACAAAAGCGCTGATTGGGCGATTTTTCTGACTCATTTTTCCAGCCTGACCGAAGTAGGAAATTGCGATCAATTTCAGAGAGAGAAAGAGAAATAGGGGTAGGAGAAAGTTGAATAGGAATAGGAGAAAGAGTGAGAGAAAGAAATAAGTGAGGTAATGAGAAAAAAGATGGTAATTTGAGGAGAGAGAGAATGAAGTAGTGATGGAGAAAAAGATAGGGATAGAGGAGCGAGAGAGATAGGGTGAGGAAGAGAGAGAGTGAGAGAAATAGAATGAGGTACTGATAGAGAAAAATAATAGAAATGGGAATTGAAGAGAGAGAGAGAGCGAAAAGAGAAATGAAGGTAGGAGAAAGTTGAATGGGAGATTGATTGATTGATTGATTGATTTCATTAAAAGAGAATACTCTTTTAAGGGAGAGGGAGAGAATGCTTTATTTGTGAGAGGGAGAAATAATAAGTGAGGTAATGATAGAAAAAAGATGGAGATTTGAGGGGGCAGAGAGAGAAATAGTATAACGTAGTGATAGAGAAGAAGATAAGGATTAAGGAGTGAGGGAGATAGGGCGGGTGAGGGTGAGAAAGAGAAATAGAATAAGGTACTGATAGAGAAAATAGAAATGGGAATTCAGGAGAGAGAGTGAGAGAGATATAGGGTAAGAGAGATGAGATTTAGATTAATTTAGATTTTACTAGTATACTTCATTCAAGTAAATAGTAAAACGTTCAGGTTTTTACAAAATATATTGGTTTAAATCTTATAATTAAATAGTAATTATTCATACATACTATATTCTATCACATGGAATAATAAATTCATACAACGTCTTTTATCAAAACATTTATTAAATTATAAAATATATATTTTTTCAATTCCTCCTATATTTGGAAAATGTAGGAATAATAGTAGATTATTGAACAATTCTATAACAGCTATATAATGATAAGAAAAACATAGAAAACTCTCACACCTCTTTTTAGTAGTACTAAAATTAACAACTTCATACAACACACCCCATTGGCCTAATTACCTAACACTGCTTCAACAAGTCCTCCGCTTCAGAAGTAAAATAAATCCATAAATAATGCGCCTAGCGCAACGAACGCCTCTTTTTTACACTTCCTCTGATGTGGGCGACTGGCCTCAGGCCCGGTTTCTGAGACAGTCATTAGTTTAATGCCACATTAAACTAATACCACATTGAATTTTAATGAAGCATACGATCATATGATTTCCTTCCTCAGCTGAAATATTTCACATGTATTTGTTGCATGGTTAGGTCGCTTTGTTTTTGTTTTGAAAGTTTTGTGACTGTGGATTTGTTTATTTTAATTTAAAATGAAAAAGAGAAACAGAGGAAAAATCTTTCTGGAGCAGAGGAAGAGTGATTGATAAATAATGTATTGAATAAAAATTGGTAAGGTAAAGGATGAAGAACAGATAAGATAAATCCATAGCCCCCTTTAAACTACAAAGCCCCCTGTAGTTTAAAGGGGGCTATGATAAATCTCCAGACATAAACATACATCAATGTTATTAATTTGTCTGGTTTTTCTCTATTACCGTACCAATTTGTATTTCAATACAATATTCATCAATTAAGTACAATTAAATAAAATTCTTATTTAAATATAATTAGAATTCGTGGAACCTGTAAGCCTAACGTTTACCAATGATGAACTATCCATAAAACAGTATGGATAGAGAAATTGTATGGATGAACTACAATATAATAATTTTATCTCATCTTGAGATCTGTAATCAATAAATTTATTAGTATGGACAAGTAATTTGTTATGGACTCATCACGTTGAACTATCAATTTCTAGAGAGAATAATACACCTTCTGTTCATTTTTGATCGCGTGAGAGTAATCAGAAAATTCTGAAGGATTTATAGGCAATAGAAAGCGTGCGAACCGTTACCTACTCTTCAAACTAAATTTAATACGATATTGGAGCTCATGCTGTCATAAATTCATTTTTTCCCGGAGAGTAGCTTATCAAATTTTTCATCTCTTCTTTTGATTGAAATCTTTTTTCTACTCTCATCTTCCTTTCTCATATTTTACCTCCTTCGATTCTTCTTGTCTGAGGTGGACCTTCAGGTAGGAGAAAAAGTTTAGAAGAAAATGGTCTAGAAAAGGAATGAGGAAGAATATAGGAGAAAATATGAGAAAGGATATGAGAGAGAATAGGAGAATAGTGGAGGTAAGAGATCTTAGAACGGACTAAAGTAGGAAGGAAAGGGAGGAGGTGGAACAATTATTATAGTATGAAGAAAGATGAAGACGATAAAGGAGAAAGAGAAGAAAAAACGGTAGCAAATTGGAAGGAGAGATAAAGGAGAATGATGAGTTGGACAAATTGTCGTTAATGGTCATCAGTGAAGAAAAAGAAGGAGAACAAAAATAGATAAATTATTAGATATGAAGAAGAAATATGGTGGTGAAAGGAGGAGAGGGGATTTGGAAAAGGAGAATGAATAGGTGGGAGTGAAGGAGAAAAATGAATTGAAAAAGATGAGTGAGAGAAAAACAAAAAATAAAAAGCAAATTGACACGGTAAAAGAGGGCAGGCGAAAAAAGAAGAACAAGGGGGTCTGAAATGAAGAAGGGGACGAGAATGCGAAGAAGAAGGAGAGAAAGAGGAATGATGAAATGAGAAGAAGAAGAATATAAAGAGAAATGAGTGATGAGAAAGCATGAGGAAAAGGAGACGTAGTACGAATAGTAAGGAAAGAAGGAGAGGAAGTGATGGTGAAAGAAAACAAAGAAACGAAGGTAGAACAAAAAGGAATGAGAAGAAAAGAATTGAAAAAAGTGAAAAAAGATTCTCTAGGTGAGGAGAGCTCACATCGGCTCTATGATATTAAACTTTAGTGAAGGAAGAACCTTAAAATACTTAATACAATTTCATTACTTGCAGCCATAAATAAGAGCTTTGATGTGATTTGAAACATTTCATTTCAGACTTTTCTAGATTCACCTACAACTTACAATTTTGCCAACAAAATCATAGTATTCATATTAAGCTAGTTCCGTAATAAACTATGAACCCATAACAGTATAAACATTTGTTATAATATTGAAAACTTAAAAATCATTACTTCTAATTTGTGATTTGTACTCTCCCTCTTGATTGAGTTGATCGATCTTGAAGCTTTTCTCATAATATGTTGAGAATTAAATTGAGGAGTAAAGGGTTCTATAAAGAGTAAACCTTTTGGTAAACCTAGTCGTATAAATCCGGATATTTTAGTGAATTCAAGACCAAGAAAGTATTCAAAAAGTGATGCAACAATACTAGTCAATGGAATTCTAAACACTTCAGATTTGAATTGAATGTTTACGAAGGCATAGTGTTTTCAACGCCTTCATCAAAGTGATGAAAATAATTTCACTCATATTCCCAGTGTTTTTTTGGCTTTTATATAGACCTTTTCAAATTCTCAATTGATAACTCATAGTTTTTAGCTCCGGAAGTGTAAATTTGTGATTAAAGTGAATGTGAACATAACCTTCATTCGAAATATTTACCAAAGGGAAAAGGAGACGTTTTGGACTTCGTGTCTGTGTTTTCATCCTATAAATCAATTGTACTCTCTTGAATAAATAAATCAATTGAATTAAACGTGTGTAGTATAAGGCTAGGCGTACACCGGTTAGTCAAGACAAGACAAGACGAGATTAGTCACATTTAGTCACAGTACTTCACATAGTTGCTTATGAAGCAACACACACCGATTAGTCATTGCATCAGTGTGTGCTGCTTCATAAGCAACTATGTCAGTTACTGTGACTAAACGTGACTAACCTTGTCTTGCCTTGACTAACCGGTGTACGCCTAGCCTCAGACAGCCTACCGCACATTCAGCCATGAATTAATAGACTTCTAATCATGATGAAAGGCAATAATCTCGGATTTGCAGCCGGGGCTTGTGATTAGTGTCTAATTTGGCACACACTAATTATTCGGATCATGTAGATGCAAAGCCCTTCGTCCCAAACATAGTTACACCAACACACGCACGCATAAGCACACACACGATCTGAGGCCAGGGGCCTGTTTCATAAACTTTAGGAATCTTGTAAGAAAGATTCAATTTCCTATTTAGCAGGAATTAATTCTTTATGATTCTTTAGTAAACGAGCGTACATCAATCTAAAAAGTACAATATAAAAAACAATTTAAAAGATAAGCTAAAATTTTTTTTTGATTTAATGTTTGTATGAAATTAATTTGAATTTGAATTGAGAAACAGTGAGGTCATTTGTGTGAAGAGATCCATTTCATTGTGTTGGAACATTTTTTATTTCCACCAACGCCGAACTTTTGCCAATTTTTTGAACTTTGATATAGGGTTAGAGACAAACGTGAACCTATTCAATCATTTGTCAAACTTATTTTAAGAGAAAAAAACATCAAAAATAACTTTTCTAACAGTAGTCTCTCTACTCTTGGTATTGCTTTTAAAGCTTAAAATCATGAAAAACTAAGGCTAGGCGTACCCCGGTTAGTCAAGACAAGACAACAAAAGATTAGTCACGTTTAGTCACAGTAATTCACATAGTTGCTTATGAAGCAGCACACACTGATGCAATGACTAATCGGTGTGTGTTGCTTCATAAGCAACTATGTGAAGTACTGTGACTAAACAAGTATATTGATTATATTTGAAATCTCCACATGCAACAAGCGAACAAACGTTCTGACAGAACTCTCTTTATCTTAATTGGACAGAAGCGGGCATTCGAAGAGAAGTTTGAAACTCTCAAGAGGGCGAATTTTTGAAGAAGACGCTCGATTTGAGAGGATTGAGCGCTTAAAAAAGGAGTGAAAATCTAAGAAAGAGAAGGGGAAAGTGACCGGAAGAATCGGGGGAAGAGAAGGAGAGAGTAATGGGAAGAATCAGAGGATTAGAAGGAAGGGAATTGGAAGAATTGTGGAAGCAATAGGGAGAGGAGTAAATAATCTGAGAAAGAAGAGGAAGAAGGAATCGGAAGAATCAGGAGAAGAGAAGGGGAGAGAATTGGAAGAATTGTGGAAGCGATAAGGACAGGAGTAGAAAGATCTGAGAAAGAGGAGGAAGAAGGAATCGGAAGAATCAGGAGAAGAGAAGGGGAGAGAATTGGAAGAATTTTGGGAGCGATAAAGACAGAAGTAAAACATATAAGAAAGAGAATGAAGGGAGAAAGAATCGAAATGAGGAAGAATAGAAGGAGGTAAAAATGAACGAAGTAATTGTGAGAACGCTCAGCAAAGAAGAAGAAAAATCTGTGAAAGTGAAAGAAGGAGAAATTGAGGATTAAAAATAAAGAAAATTGAGAAATAAGGGTTAGAGAAGGTGGAAAAAAGGAAAATCTTGAAAAAGAGAAGGGAAGAGAATCGTAGTAATTGTGAAAGTGCTAAGAAAATGTGAAAAAAGTGTGTGAAGGGAAAAAAGAGGAACTGAGGATGAAGAAGAAGGGAAATAGAGAAAGTGAAGGAGTGAGAAGGTGTAAGAAGAGAAAAATCTTGAAAACGAGAAGGAAGAGATGGAAATAGAATCTTAGTGCTCTGAGAGAATAAGTAGAAAAGTATGTGTAAGGGAGAAAGAGAAATTGAGGATGGAGAAGAAGGTAAATAGAGAAAGAGAATGGAAGAAGAGGAAAATCTTCAAAAAGAGAAGGAAACAGAATCGAAGTAATTGTGGAAGCGCTGAGAAAATGGGTGAAGAAGTGTGTGGAAGAGAAAAAAGAGAAACTGAGCATGAACAAGGAGGAAAATAGACAGAGTAGGTGATAGAAAGGAAAACTATTGAGGAAGGGAGAAAGAAGAATAAAAAAATCGAAATCGATTAGTGAAGGATTTAGTTTGTCTCGGAGAAAAAGACCAGTGGGCCTGAATCTGAGCTGAAATGCTCGTTATGTCCAAGACTTTAAGAATCTGGCTGTCAGTTTGAATTTGGAAATTCCTCACTCAAAATCATGAGATTTGGCTTTTTCCCCAGTGCTTTGGAAAGGCTGAATTGATTGAGAATCGTCAATCATTGGGGGATCAGGAGCTAATGGCATCCATATCAATGGTTGTATATATTATTAGGTTTTATTGTAAGTTTTTCTCTCTCATATAATAATAGTAAGTGAGAAAAAAACTATTTTTGAGAAGAATAGTTTTATTTAAAACTATAAAAAAATCCAATTTTGAGGAAAAACTACAGAATTATTCAGTTTCACATCGCTTGAACGCATAGACATGAACAGTAACTCATGCGTCCACCAACATTATTATATTAAATTTAAACTTTCACAAGATATCAGCTTCTATTATTGAAAAGTATCAAGTTATAAATTATACTATTTTTACGTATTTTATTGTTTTAAATACTATAATTGTTTTACGTATTGTTTTAAATAATACTATCGTATACAATAATAATACTATTGTATGTAAATAGCCTATTGTGTTTGAGTTACAACTCCAATTGGAATGAAAACAATCCAATCTTATCATCATCATCATCAATTGAACAAGAATAATGTGTTATCAATTAATTTCAACCGCCATGTTAATTAGAGAAGAACAAGTGATACATTACACTGTAACTACAGCCAACTATCGGCAAAATTCAGAAACACACACACCGACCAATCAGAAGAGAGCAGGAGGAGCTTAGTGTAGTGTCTGTACATGACCCAGTAGCTACTGCTACCTAGCGGCAAAATTTAGAAATACACACACCGACCAATCAGAAGAGAGCAGGAGGAGCTTAGAGAAGTGTCTGTAAATGACCCAGTAGCTACTGCTACCTAGCGGCAAAATTTAGAAACACACACCGACCAATCAGAAGAGAGCAGGAGGAGCTTAGAGAAGTGTCTGTAAATGACCCAGTAGCTACTGCTACCTAGCGGCAAAATTTAGAAACACACACACCGACCAATCAGAAGAGAGCAGGAGGAGCTTAGAGAAGTGTCTGTAAATGACCCAGTAGCTACTGCTACCTAGCGGCAAAATTACTTACGCAGACCAATCAGAAGAGATAAGATAGAGCTCATAGGTTTGTTTGCTTGGTTTTCTCTACGCAAGATGAAAAATAGTAATTACCACACTCATACTGTTTCCTGATCATTCTATCTGTTTTTCAAACAGCTAAGTTTGATTCAAGTTAATTGAAATTTAAACTTGAACACATTTCATCTTTCAGATAGGTATTTGATCATCTGATAATTACTAAGAAAATCATGAATTCAATTGAATTCATTTCAATTTAAATGTCATTGTTGCATTATCTCCTTATCCGTCCATTGGTTCAAAGTAATGAAATAGTGAATATTAAATTATAATAGATGAAAACAACATAGATTTATTTTTAATTCATTTACAAATAATTTATATAAATTATAATAAAATACCCTCCTTAAAATAGCATTGTTGCATTGAATCCTTATTCGCTTTATGGTTCAGTTATATGACATCATTTTACGGCGGTTGAATCCAATTTTATTCTCTTTTAATTCAATTCAGCCGTTGGAGTTTGGATTCCCAATAGGATTCAGATTTCTACCAGATTTCGAAGTAGAGAACTTCCTGACATAATTCTTTCAAAGATGGAAGTAAGATATCTGGATTTTTAAGGGGGAAAGAGATTTCTGGTTTGATGAGGAGTTCATGAATAAAAGACATCTCAAAATGAAAGCTGTGTTAAAATGTACAATCTTTTTCAATTATTGAGGGAGGTTCCGGCTTAAAAATGCATATCTTAATCGTACTCTTCAACCAACTTTCACCACTTTATCCCGACAAAGTTAAAAACAAGAAGGATTCTCTGAACTAGGAACATTCTACGTGTTCCTATTCTACGTTTAGCCTTATTATTTATGGTTTGTTTCCAAAGATTCTGGAGTACATAGGACTACTATGACTAACCAAAGTTAGGTGGCATACATGATATAGGTCTACTTGAGTTCTGTATGATTCCTCATCACTGTCAACAATGTTTTTTGGATAAATTCTTCAATAAAATTGAGTGTTTCTAGTCGAATTGACTTCATCACATTGAAATTTTCTAACTTCCCATCTGTAAATGATATGTTGATAACGATGTTATGCATATCAATTCTCCAATAAAGTTGAGATGTTTTGAGTCGAATTGACATCAAATTGCAATTTCTGAGAAACTCAAATGGAGAGTATCGCATCATCATTTTCCATTTTGTATCTTCATGTTGAACTCGCAAAAAAGTTACATATTCACCTGAAGTACGAAATGTGAGACTGATGTACTACATAAAGAGTACGTGAATGAACATATATATCATGAGTGGGAATAGTAAATAGATATGTATCAACATATATCTCGTATGGGAAAAGTAGATAGATGTATAAGGGTGAATAAGTACATATATTGAAGTCGACAGGACCAATTCAAGTCACGATGTAAGCGATAAGTTACTCCAAATACATTTCTGAGTGCAAATCGAATATATTTCGACATATGTAACGGGCGTAGAGTCGAAAATGTCTCCACGAATACATTGAGAGTGGGAGACGTTTTAAAAGCTGAAAGTAGGGGTGGTTTATAGGAGTTGAGTTGATGATAAAGGTGGTGGAAGGTAGGGGTGATAGTAGGTGAGGGGGGGAAGGAAGGAATAGGGAGAGATGGGAATGGTGATAAAAGAGTGGAGGAAAGAGAAAGCGAATAGAATAGAATGTAATCTCTTGTCACATGTAGCGCCGTTATTTTTGCACAGAAAATTACGTCATTATAAAGAGAATAAAATTCTTCGGGGGGTTGGCTTTTTAGTTTTTTAATTGGAAAATTACTGCAGAAATTACAGCAAAAATAAAGTTTGAACATTTTTGGAGGGTTTTCGAAGATTATTTAAAACTTGGAAAAGCCAACCCCTTGATTAGTTATCAAATACAATTTTTTCCAAGAAGATCGGACGTAAACTGTAGACGTGATGTGTTACAAGAAAATGTGTGTTTAAAATTAAATTGATCTTAGCTTAAAATTGAATTGATCTTATGGGACATCAATCCAATATGGCCGACTACTACCGCCCATTCTTAAAGTTTTCAAAGTAATCCTTGAAATATTCAGCACATTCTGATAAAATTTCAAAAAGCTTCGTCTACAAAATTTCAATAGCTATCTTCCATCACTGACACTGATTGATACTATGCTAATAAGCTTACTCATTTTCTCGAATCTGGTAAAATCATCAACCTCTGAAGCCTCTAGTCAACATAGTGCTCCATTCATTAAACTTGGTTCAAATCTTTTCAAATTACGAGAGAATCTGTTGAAGCGGTGAAATAATAATTAATTGATTTTGCTTCAGAATATAATAGCACTAATGGAAGTTCAATGAAAGGGATCATACTTTAAGAGAAACTTTCCAATGAAATGATTAACGGAACTGAGCTTCAATAGAGATCTTGAGGTTTCTATTGGCAGCCCTCAACATCCATCTTAGACTTGAAAAAATATTTATCAAGTCCCTTTTTCAAGTCCAGAGTCGATTAAGCCTTAGGCAGACCTCCAGACCAAAACTTTTTGGTAGAAGTAACACAATCTTGTTCATTAAAGCATTCTTGTCAACAACTAAGGCTAGGCGTACACCGGTTAGTCAAGACAAGACAAGACGAGATTAGTCACGTTTAGTCACAGTACTTCACATAGTTGCTTATGAAGCAACACACACCAATTAGTCATTGCATCAGTGTGTACTGCTTCATAAGCAACTATGTGAATTACTGTGACTAAACGTAACTAATCTCGTCTTGTCTTGTCTTGACTAACCGGTGTACGCCTAGCCTTATCATAAAACATCTTGACTCAAGAGAGAAAAGAGGAAAAACTTTAAAATCATATATCATGTAATATGATGAGTTAGGGTGATATGTGATAGGGTGATATCAAGTTTAGGGTGAAAAGTTTAATTTTCAATTCAATCTGTCAACAATTATTGGAGATTTTGCAGCCTATAATGTTTATTAATGTTTTTTTTTTTTATAATTATCGTTATTAAAACATCTTGTATAGCAGGATCCATTTAACTTTACATAAACATGATGATCGACGATATATATGAATCTCTCAGATTATTGAAAAGGTCTTTTAAAAAGTTATTCTTTGAAAGGTCTTCTTTAAAAAGGTCTTTTAAAGACTTAAAAGGTCTTTAAGACTTTCAAGCCTTTTGATTATTGTGTCGAAATCACTGTTTAATTATTACTGGAACAGCTGATTTCTGACAAGTTAATTGGATCCTGCTATAAATCATTCAGGTTAACACACCGAGTCGTGATAGCAGACTAATATTTCGTTGTAATATGCATGCGTGCCCAGATGATTAGACAGCACACAATATGACAACATTGCCGGGCATTTTGATTCGATTTCGCACATAGCTTACCAGGGGTTTTCATGAATGAAAAGCACTATACAATCATTCTTAAATTAATAAAGTTATCTTATTTTCAATATTCCATCAAAAAATAAGATTAAACTCATTCATCATACACAAATTTGTTCCCCACTCGCATCGAAGCGAAAAACTCTCCAATTCTGTCCCTAAGCGTTTCACAAGCAAGACTTTCTCACACACACAAAATCTCGAGTGATATTTCAGGGTGAAAATTCTGCACGCCACGCTGACCAATTAGAAATAGGGACGCCATCATTTTCCAATTTCCCGGCGATCATAACTGTTCAAGAAATTTTCCAACATGGGCGACACTTGCAAAATAGCCTAAACCAATCAGACACTGGGAAAACTCACTTCCGTTGCCCAATATTGAATTGTGACGTGTTGAAACTTGATTGAAAAATTTCCGTTACAGGATTAGTGTTTCCGATTTTCACGTTCCTTTATTATTTCAATTTCGTTTCGGTAACGACGGAGAATTCAATCTCGTGCAGTTGTTTGTATGCAAACAATATTTTCCTCAGCTCACAGTATTCCATCAGTACTCTGCATTCGGTAACGTTATCAGCATATAGATAACAAAGATTTTATTATCAAAAATGTCATCTCGATACTCGATCAAACGACCTTGAGTCGTATTCGAATACTGTTTCCGTATCAGCGTAAATTTATACAGAGGATAAAAAATCATCATTGTAGATGCAACGCAATAAAAGGCGAACACACACGAGACAATATAAATAATATACATTTTTTCAGACTATGATCATACTTTGTAGCCAAAATAAGTTTGAAAATCTAAAAACGAAGATATTGTTATCAGACTTCAACACCCACGTTTTTGAGAAATTAATCATGAAATGAAAATACGTATAGGCTGTGCATCAGCATAAAAACTTTTTTGTGGTTAAATTTTTTAAAGTTTTACGATTCGTTCACTATCAAGCTATCAAAATGAAATACATTTCAGAGGAGGAAAGTTTAATTTTATTAGTTTGTGTGTGAGACATGGGCGCCTAAAGTTGAAATTTTTGGAACAGATCATCTCAAAATTGGTTGCAAATACAATCATGAAATTTTGAGCATACATGCTTGAAGGTATTGTCTATCACATGACGTAATTAGTTTCTCAAAATATCAACTTTTGAGAAAACTAACGAACTCTCCATTTAAAATGAAAATTAAGTTATTTTTGGAAAAAAATATTTTCGAAAATAGTTTTTCAAATTTGATATTTTGAAAAACTAATTATGTCATGTGATAGACAATACTTTCAAGTATGTATGCTCAAAATTTCATGATTGTATTTGCAACCAATTTTGAGATGATCTGTGATCTGTTCCAAAAATTTCCACTTTTTAAGCGCCCATATCTCACAAACTAAACAAAAAATTCTTCCTCTGAAAAGTATTTAATTTTGATAGCTTGATAGTATCCAAATATTAAAACTTTGAAAAATATCACCATAAAAAAGTTTTTTATGCTGATGCACAGCCTTAGGTCTCCCACTAACCTTACAATCAACCATTTCAATCAACTCAACCATGACCTTATCATTAAGCCCCTGCGCCCACTAAGCAACTGCTATCTGATTTCAGTCAGCAACCCAGCGTTGCCAGATGACTTTGGCTGATAGGTTAGATTACCCGAAAAACAGCCAAATGTCATCTGGCAACATTGGGTTGCTGACTGAAATCAGATAGCAGTTGCGAAGTGGGCGCAGGGGCTAAAACTACCATACTTTGATTTATTTTATATTATTTTTGAACAGCATGGAGAACTGTTGGTTGATAACAGTGGACTAATATGTGACAAAATCCTAGATTAATTTAGTATAGTGTGTGCCAGCCTTTTTTTATATTACAAGAATTCTATTTTCTATGAAACATCTTTATTGCCAGTCCATATTCAAGTCTTTCCGAATATTGTCTCAACAGAACAATGAAGCCTAAACACCAAGAAATAAAATAGTACACCAAGCTACCGTATTAGCTGCTAGCCAAACATCTGACACTGAATAGCAAGTATGGCATAGGCAGTGGCTTCTAATACTACTAGAAGCTACTGCCTGTGTAACAATTGGTATTTAGTGTCAGCTGTTTCCCTTGCAGCTAATAAAGTAGCTTGGTGTGACTCAGGCTTATTGTATTTATCTAGCTTTTTTCTGAGTCATCTCTTGTGGTGAGATAGCTCTGTATGATGATGCCCACATGAGATCCAGACTTTTAAGAGCCCTTCATGCCATTAACTTAATTTTCTACCGAATTTATAACATAGTGTTTTGTATAAACGAGGTGACCTTTGAGGTTTCAAAACGAGTTTACTCCATCGACACTATTTTCCAACCCTTAATCATGAAAATGGTACCAAATTTGTTCAGAAAGATCTGTAGAATTGTTGTATGACCTTGAAACATTTTTAAACCTTAAAATCGATTTTCTAACTTTAAAATCGCAATATAAGTCGATGACCATGGAGAAAATTTCAATCATTTCAACCCCTCAATAAATAAATTTGATAAGGCAGGTATTACAATATATTAGTTCTATGTCATATATCTATTATCAAATACATGATAATAAGTTCTGTCTAGGAGAACATATTACATACACATAAGATCTTATAAATCTAAGATGCTTAATATGTTTTGTCTTATCTGCTAAAATTTTGACCACTTTCTTATGATATTTGCGAACTGGAGAGAGCCTAAAATTTTGGTCAATATCCAACCTAAATTATGAGATATAATGTTTTTCTCTAATCTGCTAAAATTTTGACCAATTTCTTATGATATTTGCGAACTGGAGAGAGCCTAAAATTCTGGTCAATATCCAACCTAAATTATGAAGGCCTTCCCTATTAAAATTTCTCTTGACATGACCGTGTAATCATGGAGTACCTACTACCAAATATAGGAAGGTACACACACCTCGTCATGAGTTTCCTCCCCGTAAACGATAGAAGAGAGGAGAGCTTCCTCTCCACAGTGCGTTGAGCACGTCTATTATTTGAACATGAGTGCTTGCTTGTACAGAGGGAGAGCACTCTAGTGTTTACTAATAGCACTCAATTCCATCAAACACCGTTCTACCGCCAGTTTCGAGGTAGGCTGAAAAAGTTTTCGAAAAGTTTGCGAAAAAACTAGCTCTTCAGATTTGAAGTATGTCGATTAAATTACGTAGAGCCGCTGGTTATAACACTAAACCTGCCTAACGTTCATACGCTGAAAAGCTTACTGGGTCATAAAACAGGGTAGATTATAAACTTGTTAGGCTACAAAAAGAGTGCAGCCTTCAAAATACGATGTGCTTCCAGGAAGAATATAATAAAAATTTCATTGAATAAATATAGGGATAGTATTATAGTATTTATACTGGTTTCTTTTGTTAATGAGAGGAAAGTGACATTTTAGCCGAAAATGTGTAATAACAAAACATTTAGATTGTCATATTTTCAATCGAATCCCGTTTATTACAAGTTTCTATCATTCATGGTTACCGATCTACGAACGTTTTTATAGAACGCGATATCCGCCATTTTGAATCCGCCATTACTCGAGTCAGACGCGACCCCCAGAGTATCATCAAGTGATTTGGATAACCCCAAATACCCTAGAAACAGAATATTGGGGTTTGTTACTTTAATCATGTTATTTCAAGATTGGTTTTGTAATTGAAGGTGCGTTTAGACTATGTAACTTTGTTAAAAAACATTAATTGTTATGTAACAAGTTTTCTGTAACTTTTGTTATGTAACAACAGCTGACACAACACAAAAGTATTCATTTTGTTAAATAACATTTGTAACATTTTTGTGAAACTTGTTTTATAACAAAGTTACATAGTCTAAACGCACCTTATCACGTAGCGTTTGTAGTCTAGCAAACAATCTGTTCTCAAAATAATTCTTCTCACTCCCACCATTTAAGTACAAAATGATGTAGAACAATGAACGAGAAAGAATCACTTTTTAATTTTGATTTTATTTGTATTTATCTAAAATGGAACCTTCAAACAATAGCCTACATTTAATATCAATTGGACATAGTAGTATTTTCAAATATGAATATCTAATGAGTGAAACGTGAGTAGCTAAGATGATATCAATGTTCAACTCAATTTCATATTTAATTCAATTATTAATTCCCGTAGTCAGCGATAACCACGCCATCACGCTCAATTTTTAATGTTTGATTCTACAGCTTGATTCCATTACTGATATCATCTTAACAATTAATTTGAGGCTAACACCATAGAGAAACTTAATATCCATTACTAATTCGTGCTAACAAAATTATTAAATCACTCTCTCATTTCGAATTAAGTTCTCTACTTCCATCCCATTCACACAAATAATTATTCAGAATATCTATTAATACTCTATAAAGTGGCGAACGTTGTATTGTAACGAGTTTGATAACGATGTAACAAACGAGACTAGACTCTCTTTGTTTCACAAAATCTTTGGTGGTTGTGACAAGTCTTATAATTTATTATCTAATAATAAACTGATTTACAAATTTCTGCTATAATTTATATCATAGGATTGGCTTCTTGATTTCTAAAAATAGAAATTTATTTACACCTTTTTAAACAGTTGTAGCAGAATCGGAATGTCACCTTCGGAAAAGTGTATTAGTATAGTCAGAGTTATTTATCACGAGAAGTACACGGTTTTATCATTATTCAGTTTTGGCTTTGTTTTGAATTTATGTTACCCCAGGGTTACACACATGAAGGGTTACTCTTACTCGTATCCCTAGTCGCGTCCACGCTACAATATATTATCTGAATAGTGGTGCGAATTTTCAATGCTTTATTACTTCTGTCTGTAGTATTATATTATTTATTATGCTTCAGACAAGAAACAGATTACGATTTATAAGTCAAGAAGTTTGATTTACTTGACATTGACATCGGGGCAGAAGCGGAAAATTCTTTGAAGAAAATCTTGATGGTTTTTCAGGCATTTCCATTCTATCTCTTCCAAAAAATTCATACATTATATACCTACATACATTTTATTCATTGATACAATCATTGTACTATAATAAGGGAGAGAAAAACTAGGCTGAGCTTGTACAAATTCGTTTTTCCAAATTTTGATGAGTAATACAGTCCAAATGAAGTCTACAGCACCGTGGACCCCTCTTTACACATTTTATTTTATTTATTTTATTTGCCATTTTACAAACATTATTTGAATAACAATTCACAATACAAATGGAAAGAAAAAAAATCAATTATAAACAAAACATTTTTTTTTCTTTAACTTTTAGTCTTTTAGTCTTTTCTTCATTTAGTCTTTTCATTTGATTTTATTACTTTCAACATCAGATGAATAACTACTAGAATTTATAAAACTATTCATTATTCGAAAATCACCATCATTCATAATGAATGACACTATTAACTTCATTTCTAGTATATATTTAACACTAATTGATTCACACGACCATTCATGTTAAAGCCTAGCTTTGCTGATGTATGCAAGTATTATTAAGAGTAATTTATTGTTGTTATTATTATATGTGTATTATTTACTAAAAAATGTATTGATGAAAATTGTATTGTATTATTGTTGTGAATAAATAAATTGACTGATTGCTTGATTGATGTTACACAATGCTTGCTTGATCATGTTAAAAGTTACTACAGTATTAATTTGATGTAAATAGTCTTTTTATAAAAGCAGATCGTGATGGATACCGAATTTAAAAAGTTCAATTTTATTTAAGTTTGGCAAAGTATATTATTGAATAAAGATAAACTCAATAATAATGGTCGATTAATTGCAATATCATATTTACATTATATTACATAGACATGCTATGTTCTATGTAGTAAATCTAGTAATTGGAACACTGATAATATCGAGAGCATTACCTCCATAATAATTATATTTTGATACTCAATATCATTGAACGTCTTAAAGCCGCTCTCACCTCCTAAGACGATTTCGTCAGTATATCAAGAAGCTTTAGAATCCAATTTTCACGCATAACGATGTAAATCGATATTGCTTGACACCCTTTACCCTACAGCGTTTATACGTTTATACCTATATTCCAGACACATACCCATACCGATGTCTATATAGTGTCCTTAAGAACCCATTTTCACACGTATACTCAGCCTTGAGTATGTGCCCCAAAATTATAAGACCCGTAAATTGCACACGTAGCTTGAATGGTATCGCACCTACAGTAATAATAATTGATATGATTTTCAGGAATTGACGAATTTTGGAAATATTTATTAATACTGTATGAATTATTGTTACATAAACCCTCATTGTAAATGGGTGAAGTCACTTTACTAAAGTGTGTCATAGGAAATGTTCCTACTTCGGAGATACATGTAAATTGTGAAACAACACGGAAATAACTTGTGAATATGTAAAATAGCATGAACATTTCTCTTGAAATTATTTTTCATGATTCTCTTAAAATTCTATTCTATTATCAGTATAATAAATTAATCATCATTTTAATTGAATAAATCACACGAACCAGATTAGCAAAAAATACCAAATGATAAAAACGAAAAGAAATAAGAATGAGAAGGAGTAGAAGAAAAGGAAGAAGAAGACGAAGAAGGAGGAGGAGAAGATAAAGAAGAGGAAGATGACGCAGAAGAGGAAGAAGGAGGAGAAGAGAAGGAGGAAGAAGGAGATGGAGGGGTAAGAAAATAAGAAGAAAAAGGAGAAGACGAGGAAGAAGAATAAGAAAGACTAGAATAAGGAGGAGGATAAGGAGAAGGGGAGAGAAAATGAAATACTGTGAGGAGGAGAAGGAGGAGGAAGTGGAAGATGGAGAATGAAAAGAATAAGGAGGATGAAAAGGAGAAGAAGGAGTAGAAGAAAGAGAAGAAAAAAGAGGAAGAAGAAGACGAAGAAGAAGGAGAAGAAGAAGAAGAAGAAGAAGAAGAAGAAGAAGAAGAAGAAGAAGAAGAAGAAGAAGACGAAGAATAAAAAGAAGAAGAAACAGATAAAAGATCAGTTGGAAAAACTAACACTTGGAGGTAGCACCTTTAAAATCAGTCTCGCTTCTCATGATTATTAACTGAATAATCCCAAGTGTTCGCAATCATCCCATCTTAGAATCACCATTTGAATTAGAAGTACCGTTTATCTACAACTTCAGGTCCTCGAACGGAACTGCCAGAGCTTTTCATCGCACTGTGTACTCAGCAAAGAATTATTCCCTACTGCTTCAAGCTATTAAAATAGATTGAGCAGCTTCACTTCATCAAACTGATAAGAAAGCGTTTCCACCAAAGATTCTCCGGCAATTTATTTTTAATCAGGTATGCAGAGAACTTAAGTGGGTGGGAGACGATTTTATTTTGCCATGAATATAAACCGAAGCAAACTGTGGGAATTAAGGTGATGATTTCTCAGAAATATGGGTGTTGACGTGTGATAAAAATATCCTCGTTTATGATTTTTCGAATTTATTTCAGCTGAAAAATATGATCAGAGTCTGGAAATGTCAACACTCTCAATATTCGAATTTATTTTGGCTACAAAATCTGAAAATGTCAACAATTTCGATGAAGATCATTTCTTAGGAATCCGAATGTAGGTGTTGAAACGCGAAAATAATATTTTCGTTCTCAATCCGACTCTCTGAAAACATCATGTTGAAGGACAGAATCTCAGTATTAAAGGAAAGGGAAATTTTCAATTTCACTCCAGTCAATACGAATCTTTCATTGCTAATCAATTTGAAAGAGCAGTTCCCGAGTAATATCAAAGTACTTATACTGTATTTACAATAAAGTACTTATTATTGGATTACAGTGATAAGTTGTAGGCCTACATTATATTCAATAGTCATTAAAAAATTAAGGTTCAGTATTTGAAATTGAACAAGCATATGGAGACATACATATATACATGCATATATAGGCATATGGCGACAGCATATGGAGGTATATGTAACATACTACAGAGACTGTATAATAATAGTGGGTCATTTGTGTGAATGGGTCCATAAAATTGTATTGGAATATCTTTCATTCCCGCCCCCGCCTTTTGCAAATTTTTGAGTTTTATATCGGATAACAAGCAAACATGAACCCATTCACTCATTTTTCGAACTTATTTTGCGAGAAACAACATCATAAATAACGTTTCCAACATTAAAAATCATCTCTCTACTCTTGGTATTGTTTTAAAAGCTAATGAAAACTAACACTGGCAAGGGGAAATAATTGCAGGTTACAAGTGAATTACTCAATATAAAATTTATTATTTTCGTTTCATTTGAACGCCAATCTTATGGGAATTAGCAAAAGTATGGTGGATTTGTCCGAGCTAACAAATAAAAATTGTGACATCAAATGCCACACTGATATTATACAGTTTCTGTACATGGAAAAAGTCACAATTTGTTTTCAGAAATCGAGATTTTTCGAAATAAGACATGGAATAAGTCATGGTCCGTTTCAATGTTGGCTTCATTATTTACGAAGCATCACGTCCTTCTTTCAGTTAATCGTGGAGTATTTGAAAAATGCAACGTAATTTTTTAAATCTACAGAAAAATAAAGTCCCGACAGCAAATAGCATAGAGCAGTTGCTGTGAATTGTTAATTCAGCTGGAGTTCTTGCTTTCTCAACAGCGTAACAAAATTTTAATATTCATAACCTTCCTCCAACTCGAGTAGGATGCAAAAGAGAGTCAGCAACTTTTCTTGGGGTTTTAAGTCTAATTGAGTTCATCTGGGCCGTCATTTTATTCCAAGCCCACACTGACCTGAATAAATGAGTCCCAGTGGGTTGAAATGTGGAGGACTTCCAGGACATGTAGATTAAATGTAGTGGACTTCGTATGTAGGAGCACTTTCAACGTACTTAGGGTAGTACTTGATACTTAATTTCAAGTTCAATGGGATGATATGTTGGTCAGTCATGTACGACTGAAAGGTCAGCTGTCTAAGGCTAGGCGTACACCGGTTAGTCAAGACAAGACAAGACGAGATTAGTCACGTTTAGTCACAGTAATTCACATAGTTGCTTATGAAGCAGCACACACCGATGCAATGACTAATCGGTGTGTGTTGCTTCATAAGCAACCATGTAAAGTACTGTGACTAAACGTGACTAATCTCGTCTTGTCTTGTCTTAACTAACCGGTGTACGCCTGGCCTAACAGTTTGGCACAAATATTATTATTAAGTGCTGTGTTGATCTTGGAGAATTCTCGGTATTTCTGCTCTTACCAAGGAATAAACGGTGAAGTTTGAACGGCGAAATATCCATTCTTGGAAAAGGATGTAGAAAGACAAGAAGATTAAGAATAAGAGGAGAATTTTGAAGCAAGAGAGATAAAAAAGAAGATGACGAGGAGAAAGAGGAGTATGAGAATTAGAAGAATTAGAGGAATTAGAAGAATTAGAAGAATTCAAAGAGTTAGAAGAATTGGAAGAGTTAAAAGAATTAGAAGAACTAGAAGAATTAGAAGAATTAGAAGAATAGAAGAATCAGAAGAATTAGAAGAATAAAAAGAATTAGAAGAATCAGAAGAATTAGAAGAATTAGAAGAATAAAGAATAAGGGAGGGAGAGAGAAAAATTGTAGTTCAAACGGTAAAATTTCTATTCTTGGAAAAAGGATGTAGAAGGACAATGAGATTGAGAATAAAAGAAGAATTATAAAATGAAGTTGATGAAGAAGGAGATAACGAGGAGGAAGAGAAGAATGAGAATTGTAAGAATAAAAACTGGCCTAAGGAAGAGAGAGACAAATTCAAGTTTGAACGGGAAACGTCCATTCTTGGAAAAGGATGTAGAAGGACAAGGAGATTAAGAATAAGAGGAGAATTATGAAGGAAAGGAGATAAAGAAGAAGACAACGAGAAGGATGAGGGAAATAAGAATGAAAAGAGTGAACAATGGCGCAGGGAGAGAGACAAATTGAATTTTGAACGCCGAATTTTCCATTTTTGGAAACGGATGTAGAAGGCCGAGGAGATAGTGAATAAGAGGAGAATTATAAAGTGAAGGAGATGAAAAAGTAGATGACGAGGAAAATAAGAATTAAACGAGTAAAGAACGGTGGAGGGGAGAGAGTGGGAGATAAATTGAAATTCAAATAAGTGACGTAAAGTAGAGCGAAAGGATAGCGGTGGACGCACTGAGACTCGAAACCAACCCAGGGGAGATGGAGAATCATATGAATAATGTATTACAAATGGAGACGAACAAGATTTCCCAGCAATGATTTGACAGCTTGACGACTGGAAAATGACGGAAAACGTAATGGGAAAACGGAGAAAAAATGAAAATAGAGCTGGGTAAAATTAGCAAAAACCCTACGCGCCAACCTCAAGAGGCGAGCGGTTATTTTTGGTCTCTTTTTCGCCAAATACGTCAGAACCAGAGTGTATGGTTTCTCCGAGACTTTTTTGTTTTGGTTTAGGTGGTCTCACTTCAAGGCAGCATTCTGGGAAGGTGAAGAATACACGATTATTTTGATTATTTGAATTTTTGTAGGCTGCAAGAAGAACATTATTCAAGGAAAATTTCAGTTGGTACTTTGAAAGGAATACTTGATATTAGCATTTATAATTTGAAATTAATAGAATAATCAGAAAAGGGAAATAACAAGAGAAAGGAAAAGGGAAAAGAAATGAAATAAGGTTTCCTTTAAAGCATGGAAGGGAATGCCCTGTTACTCTGATTTTCAATATTATTCTTGTAGGTTGGAAGAGAACTTCCGAGAAGCCTTTCTGAAGAATACCAATGATATGTTCAAAGACTCTCTCAAGCTACTTGGCAGAGAAAACTTCCCGATTAATTTAGATTTTTATTTTGTATAGGTTGAGAAAAAAGTAGAAGAATTCCAATGAATTCTCGTGATATCACTGATATATCAAATGTGAAGAATATTTTAACAAGATTTATGGCATGTAGCAAATAATTCCTGGTTTTTTCGGCTTATAATTATTTTTGTAGACAGGGAGAAAAACATGATTCCCAAAAGTAGAAAAAACATGTAGGTGTATGTATTAGTAGGTTATTAGAGTCTCTCCGCCACCCCACCGATAGAAAGCCATATGAACAAATTTATTATTGAAAACTACTCTTTATTGAAACGTTTTATTATTGAAACCGAAAGTTGGAGCTTTAAAAGCAGAATTCCTCCACATTTTCTGAGCCTAAAAAGCTTTACAATCTGTTATCATACTAAGCACTCATCTTATCCAGAAAATCTCATCTTTTGTGAGTAAACCAAGCGAGAGCCCATCTCTCCAGTGATAATATGCCCATACATATATTTATGTAATATGTAACGTGTATAATATGCTGGAGTGGATATGAACGAACAACATGCCAGTTATGAATATTCATCAGCGAATTTGCATCAGATCATTGTTAACAGGTGGAGACTTTAATCAGTGCCTTACTGATGCGAGATGACTTCAAAGAGCAATCTGGATGCAGTGACTTCAAAAGGGAAATGAGATGGAAGACTTGAAAGAGGAAGTGGATGAAGTTTGACTGAAGAGGAACTGAAGCATGTCAACCAAAGAGATAGTGGATAAACGGACTTTGAAAGAGGTAAGAAGATGTGTAAATGATTTTGAAAGAAAAAGTGGTTAGGAGACACGATTACAATCATTCAAGTACGAGATTATCCTCAGAGCAAATCAGTACTGTTAAGGAATATATAAAGGAATGATAGTTTTATTTAGTAGCGTATCAGCAACAACATAATAATGAATGTATAATAATACAAAATAATACATGCATTGCAAATTGCAATACAATCACTTCAATAACAAAATAAAATTCACAAACTTTAGCTTAACAAATCAAGAAAACAGTGTAGTCATGAATTTAATTGTCATCTATCTTATTTGGAAATAAGATGACAAGATTTGACTCAGCAAATAAGTTGTAAAATTTCTAGTTGTGAATTTTCCTCAATGAAATTGAACTTAGAAAGGAACTATTGCATTTCTAATGATTTGATCTACTCATTTTTTCCAGAATTACATTTCCTACAAATTTTAATGGAAATTCTTCTTTGTTTATAGGAAATTTGAATTGAGGAGATTGAATTTCATATGACTCTGAAAATCATTGACTCTGTAACTCTGTCACTCTGAAAATTAGTAACAAGTAACAAGGCATTTCTATGATCTTTTTGTTAATTTGTTTTGGTATTACAATTATTCCCGGAAGAGCCGGTAATACTAACTGTATAGCCTCCTATAATTATAATAATATAGTCTATGAATGTGTATATCACAAAGTTCAAGACTCTCTCGCTTCTTGGATAGTCTGTTGTCTCTGTTTCTGGAGGCCACTCTTCTAATAAATTCCTGTCCAACACATTTCGTGTACCAACCACCTTGACAGTTTCCTAGCTAATGCACTCATTCCTTATTCTGTCCACTCTGTACCAACATGCATTCATTGCCTACTCTCCAGTCTCGCTTATTTTGTTACAAACCCAAATTTATTTGTCACGTCATAAATTATAACAAATCATCATCACTGTTTCGACTTCAAATTGTCAAATAACAACGTTTAATATACATTATCATTAATTTATTCGAGAGACAATCAAATGTCATAGATATAAGATAGTGTGGTAAAGAGTAATTTCCAGTCCGAACTCTGCCTATTTAATGTTCAATATTTGTTCAGCATTGTAAAAATACAGTAATACTTGTAATACTAATGTAAGATTCAACAGGCTCACACCAAAAACTGTCACTTTTCCAATTAGAAAAAGTCCAAATCTAGGTTATGTTGCATATCTTTCAAGTCTATTTATATCTTTGTTATTATCTTATATCTTTCTTGAGAATATTCTCAATTTCATTCCTTAGATAACTGTTTTGCCTTGAAATTAACACTTAAGATCTGGGGGTAAAATAATACTATTACTTCTTATGGATTTCATTTTTACAATTTTCCCCCAAATTCCCTCTTTTCTTTTTTTAATTCAAGTTGTTGAAAAAACAATAGATTATCAATAAATAGAAAACTTTATTGAGTTAATTATGTAAATTATATTTCTTAGTTAAAAAGCTAAAATTTTTAAATGGGACAATAAGACCTTTGAGGAGGATTTTCCGTAGATAATCCTACTCTAAACCGATTTTTCATTTTAGGATTTCTCGAATAGATACCATGTTGTATTACCGAAGAAAATCTTATTATAAAAGAAGATAGAATATCAATAAATAGAATTGTCTCTGGGACTTATAGGAAATATACCCGGCGATAAGTATACCACGCTTCGCCACTATCTCTGGTATTATCAAAGTATAGAAACATTCCTCCTTTTAGTTGGAATCAGTCTACCCAATTCATCACATAATATTCCATGAATTTTCAATCAATATTGTTCAGCAATAATTGAAGACAAAACTCAACAACCCACGCATGAATGACAATTTACCAAACCTTTCCTCTCAGTTATTTGATTGATGAGACATTCTCCTCGCTTTCAACTATTATCAAATTCGAAACATCAATCAAATTCATACACTAACTCACAATAAACTGGGTGGGTAACGCGAGACAAACATAACAAGGGAATCAGTTAGCGAGCGTAGCATCCCTTGTTTTCTTCCCACCCTTGGCTTTCAAATTATCTTCAAAGTTCAGCCAAGTTTCTCAACGAATTACAGACAAACTTCACAAGACGTCTGTATAACTGGGGAGTGAAATGCGATCCGCCATGTTAAGTTCAAAGTACGTGACCGTGACTTAGCTAAGTTCAGTTGGTGAGCTAAGTGAATGCTACATCTATGTCCGGTGTAATTCAAGTGGTACAGAAGTAATGCGACTAGAGTCTTGAGTATTGTATAAACAAGTAACTAGTAAGATATACTTATACTATAGGAACTACTAAGATATAAGAATGGAAGGGTCTGGAGGTTTGTACGTGATGCTTCGTTAAAAATGCTTTCAAAGTTGGGTTTTTTAAGTACGAAAAGTGTTGATTTCTGATGTGGGACGTCAATTATTAGGCTAGGCGTACACCGGTTAGTCAAGACAAGACAAGATGAGATTAGTCACGTTCAGTCACAGTAATTCACATAGTTGCTTATGAAGCAACACACACTGATGCAATGACTAATCGGTGTGTGCTGCTTCATAAGCAACTATGTGAATTACTGTGACTAAACGTGACTAATCTCGTCTTGTCTTGTCTTGACTAACCGGTGTACGCCTAGACTTTGGTTTTGAAAATGGCAAAGCGTGGTTGACAAAAGTTTTGGTGTATCATGGATTCTGACAGTTTAAATTTTATAATAGTGTCTCAGAAATATGATATAATATAACCTAAATATTTGGACTGTTTTAGTGAATTGGAAGAAGAGGTTTCGGGCATATAATGTCCAAGCTATACTGGAATTGAAAATACACTTTGTTCTTATATAACACACTGTTATTGTTACCGTAATGGCCACACTGTTATTATACAGTCTCTGAAGTTTGGACTAATTGTCGCTCAATCTGGTTTTCCTTGTGAAATCAGGCTTTAAACTGTGATAGATAATTCTTCCTCTCCTTTTTTTCAATTTCTATACGTCTCGTTTTCCTCCTGCTTTACCATTAACTCCTCTTACTCTATCCTTTCCCTTATTTAATTTTCTTGTTTGTCACTCATAGCTTCTCAAACTCCATTTCTCTTCTACATCGACAATCCACCCCCAGATATTAAATCTACTCCAGATGTATATTAAATCCAGTATAATAAAACTCCCCCGTTCTCTCGCTGATTGCACCATGATAAACTTGGCAGCAATAATCCACTTGCGAGGAATCAATGCATAATTCAATACTTTTTTACGAATCACAGATCGAATAATTCGTTCGGGAAAAATCCCTCAAAACCGAGTATCGCCCGAGGAGAAATCTTGCCGGAGTTAATATGAAATACGCTGCAACTTGAAGAGATGACTGCTGGGACCGCTAGGCTACTCTTGTTCTAAGACGGAAATTTGTTATTGGAAAAGTTTTGTTTCTGGATTCAACCGCCATCATCAATGTTGTTCCACCAATCAGAAATCCCCTCAATTTTGTTTCCCACAAGACATCTGCTTCAGAAATCGACTGTGCAACCTATATAACTAACTTTATATATAAATAACTTCATAACGTGGGTTGCACCAGCGAGATCAATTCTGATCCAAGATCAGCACAATGCTAAATTAGTATTGTCAGATGATTTAAAACGATTTATCCCGGTTTGTGCAATCCAAAATATTCATTACTTGTATGTAAACTGTTGATCAAATAATTAAATGAATAATTGTATTTTAATTGTATTTTTACAAACAATTGTATTGTAAATGTAATTGTATTAACACAACTGTTTGGCTGTGATCTCAACTGTTACTCCGTTGTATCGGTTCACTAGCCCAGTTATTTTTATGCACGGTCAATACTGAACCTAACTGCTGTGAGTAAAAGGAAAAATGTAACACATTATGGTACTAAAGTTCATGACATGTCTCGTGGGTATAATTATCCCTCATTAGTAGGCCCACTCGCCATTCTGTTAATGATAGAATGACACACTTTTAATGCCATCGCTTCACGATGAGTTTAGCCTGATTATTGGGTTTTTAAACCTTGGTTTCGGTTTGTGCTCCATGTTCAACGACTTATACTGCCTTTTTAAAGTTGAAAAATTGAACTTTTAAGGTTATACAAAGATTCTAGAAATCTTTCTGAACAATTTGGTTTCATTTTAATGATTATCGGTTGGAAAATAGCGTCTGGAGGAGTAAACTCGTTTTGATACCCCTTTACCCACACCAGAAAAATAATCTCTTTGGTAAAAATTTAGTCAATGGTAAGAAGGGCTCTTAAGCCAAGGCCGCTCTGTTGGATGGTTACCTGGATGGTAGATGGTTTATCTATAGCTCATACAACATCCATAATAATAGAAAATGTAGAAAATCATTGAGCTAAATAGCCCTAGCTACTGCTACCTCCAGTTAGATATTTAGCTCAATGTATAAATTTATCATGGCCTTCTTGATAAACCGTGTCAACCATCCACCATCTATAGCAGGATCAATTTAACTTGTCATAAAACAGCTGTTTCGAAAATCAATATTACAATACGAATGCTGAATCTCGCATATTATTGAAAAGGTCTTTTAAAAATGTATTCTTTGAAAGGTCTTTTTTATAAAGGTATTTTAAAGACTTTGAAGGTCTTTAGTACTTTTGAGCCTTTGGATTATTGTGTCAAAATCACTGTTTACTTATTGCCGAAACAGCTGTTTTCTGACAATTTGAATTGATCCTGCTATACCCACCTTCAGTGCGGCCTACTGTTTAAGCATATTATTATGTCTATATTGTAATTTATACTCGTATGTGTTGTGATCAACATACGGTACTGTAATCTGAAATATTGAATACAGTGTTTAATATCTAACAGTAATATCTAATTTAAATATTTAATATTTACAATCTCAATATACATATATATGTATAATAATAATATATACATGTGTACTAGTATAGAACAAGAATTAAACCATTGAAAACTCAACCGGAACAAAACTCTCTCATTTACATCACTTACATCTCGCTATTCAAATACTCCACTTTCGCACCCAGAGCACGGAAATAGGTACGTATTTTTCCTAATACGTCACGGTTTTAATAGCGACAACCCACTCTGAAATCTCATGGGGAAAAGTCATAAAAATGTCAACGGCATTTCTAAAAAAGACCTCACACTTGGTTGACATCAGATTCATTACGCAAATGGAGGAATCCAGCTAATGTAACTGTTGACAGTTACGTTAGGAATCGTTGAAATCCATCTACATTTAAAATGGAGATACAGAATGTATGCGTACACCACGTTTTCATTCATGAATAGGAATGAGAATTGAAATAGGAATGAGAATTGAAATAGGAATAGGAATTGAAATAGGATATAGGTGGGATACAATAATGCAACTGTATACAAATCCGGGTTCACAGAGATCCGTTTACAAATCTTTTTTCTCAATATCCGAGGTACAAAAATGGATTGATTATCGATTTTATTAGACTCATATTCATTGTTTATACGGCTAGAAGAGTACTACACTATTTACTCTTCTGTAATTCTGTCTTTATTTTGTTTAAAATGAATAGCCTACAATACTACTTATTTTATTGGAATGACTCAATTGTATCAATACATGTAAATATAATTATGGCATCATTGTTATGAATAACAATAGGTTGCCGCCCGCATTTTATGACACTTCATGATACAAATTGCGCGTTGATAGCTCTTTGAAGTTAGTGTTTTTCGATACTTCATAGATGTAATAAAACTTTGATACCGATTTTATGGCTTTGAGAACGAACTCTAACACATAGTCAACAAGTTCACATTTTCTACGTAGCCTATAAGCATATAGAGAAGCGATACTCTCTAGTACTCGAAACTCTTCTAATCTGTTCTCTGTGGTATAAGGCTAGGCGTACACCGGTTAGTCAAGACAAGACAAGACGAGATTAGTCACGTTTAGTCACAGTACTTCACATAGTTGCTTATGAAGCAACACACACCGATTAGTCATTGCATCGGTGTGTGCTGCTTCATAAGCAACTATGTGAATTACTGTGACTAAACGTGACTAATCTCGTCTTGTCTTGTCTTGACTATCCGGTGTACGCCTAGCCTTAGTGGGGTAAATGCTTTCGTGTTGACTCAAATATGACGGGAAATTAGAGACTCCCAATAAAATATTCGCAAATAAGTATTCACAAAAAAATAATCACAATAAATATTTGCAAATATTCGCTGTTGTTGTATTTATTCTTCCAGTCACTACTGCTACCTAGAATTTGCTTCCTAGAAGCTGTAACTTTGACATTGAAATTTCACTCTATATCTATATCTAAGCTACTATGTAATACGTATCTTTCGCATGTATACCATGACTGTAATTCTTGTGTATGAGAATAATATCAGGCTATCAAGTTATTGATTTTATTCAGCGGCATTCCATCAATACATCATTGATTGCCTTTGTTGGGTTCAACTTTGAATTTCTGTCACGAGTAGCCTACGTGATCAAAGCTAATTTTGATCAGCTATTTTGATAATAATCAGTTCTCGTGAGAACGTTTGGGAAAATTTACCATCATATCAACAGTCTGGGAAGCCTGTCACTCTTTTTCATTCCTGTTCCACAAATAGTGAAATAGTTCAGGTGCATTGATAGAAAGGAACAATGTTATTGAGCAATAAAAAATGTTACGAACAATGTCAGTCGCATAATTTTTATGTGAAGAAAAGTTCGTTTCAGTTACTATACTATCACAAATCTTTAATGATATTGGAAAAAGTCCTTTTCAGTTCAAGAGTCCTCACCACCACAACCAAAGACAATTCTATTTCTTGATACAATTTATTTATTTATGAAACGAGTTTACCCCGTGCAGCGCAAAGCGCCGCTTGTACTGTATCGTTTGGGAATACAGTATCATTGCAGTGTGAGTTTCCTCTAGATTTCACGTCTAATCTCGCAGTGGTGGAAGCACAGTAGAAAGGAATGCACCAATTTTTTCAAAATAATAGAGGCAGTTATTAAGATATAATTGCTGATGTTATCGATGTCATTTAATATCTGATAAATTAATTTTATAATCAAATTTTTTATAAAGAATAGTTTAGATTTGTCAAAAGATGTTCAAAATCTCGGTTGGTCGCGATGACGTCATCTAGCCAACTGCACTTATAAATTTCTTAAAATCTCCTATCAACAGATAGGCTAGGCGTACACCGGTTAGTCAAGACAAGACAAGATTAGTCACGTTTAGTCACAGTAATTCACATAGTTGCTTATGAAGCAGCACACACTGATGCAATGACTAATCGGTGTGTGTTGCTTCATAAGCAACTATGTGAAGTACTGTGACTAAACGTGACTAATCTCGTCTTGTCTTGTCTTGACTAACCGGTGTACGCCTAGCCTTACTTTCCACAAAACTGCAAATTCTATACGAGCACAATAGCAGCGAATATTGAAATTATAATCACTTTTCCCATTCCACGAAACCCCATTCAAAACTAGACTCAATGCCAGTTCAATAGTAAGTAAGGCTTTATATGAAAAGCATTCAAGGAATTTATTCGATTGTTATTCCCCATAAATCGATGATGATTTGTTTGCAAAAGAATCGTTTCCCTTACTTTTTCATAGACATAATAGAGTCTCTTGTGACGGGAATGCGTACAATGGTCAGTGATTTCTAGGTCTTCGGAACGTAATAAGATTCTTTGTGACCTTTATAAGAGATGATGTATCATATCATGCAGAGTAAAATGTGGTACGGGATTTGAGCTTAGATATTGCGATCGACTCAGTTTTCAATAACCTAATAGACTCAGTTTCAATAAAATAATAAAGGAGTGGAAATTAATAATCCACAGCATAAAATAATATCTAGTTAGTTGTTCTCTTGTAGATAAATAATTGAAAGAATAAGGCTAGGCGTACACCGGTTAGTCAAGACAAGACAAGACGAGATTAGTCACAGTAATTCACATACTTGCTTATGAAGCAGCACACACCGATGCAATGACTAATCGGTGTGTGTTGCTTCATAAGCATCTATGTGAAGTACTGTGACTAAACGTGACTAATCTCGTCTTGTCTTGTCTTGACTAACCAGTGTACGCCTAGCCTAAGTGGAGAGGTCTGTGGAGAGAAATTATGGAACAGATTCCAAGTAGGAAAACAATTCAGGTTTTCTTTCCTGTGACCTGTCTTATAAAACTTAGAAGTAAAGTAATGAAATAAAGGCAAAAGGGCAAACTCACACTCAAAAGATACAATTTACACAATAAACAGATACAGATATTATTTAAAAAGATACAGATTCCGTAACAATTATTCAAGATTTATCCAATATTTGTGAATATTCTCTATTGTTGATTCGGCTTTTCTATCAAATTTTCCGGATTCACAATCAATAATCTACATTTACTTAGCTTTTTCAAGTGTAAATTACATATGTGTTTGACATATATTGTTAAACTTATCATTGCAGGTTTAGAGTTCGTTTGCCATTCCAACTGTACATTTTAAGTCTAGGCGTACACCGGTTAGTCAAGACAAGACAAGACGAGATTAGTCACGTTTAGTTACAGTACTTCACATACTGTAGAAGCAACACACACCGATTAGTCATTGCATCAGTGTGTGCTGCTTCATTAGCAACTATGTGAATTACTGTGACTAAACGTGACTAATCTTGTCTTGTCTTGTCTTGACTAACCGGTGTACGCCTAGCCTATTTCATCACTTACAGTATGAGTTTTATGAATTCAGGCCCCAGGGTAACGAATTGAGTAATCAAGATACGATATTATAGTGAGAAAAATATGAAACTCACACCCGATATAGGAGATTGGGGCTCACAGTCATCAATATTTCAGTACAGAAAAGAAAATACAATTTCTGTCGCAGATTCTTGGTTGATAGTACTCAAATAAGTTCGGATGATAAGTTATTGAACAGTCAGCTGCGTAGAAGGAAGATGATATTGAAAGAGATCGGGAACTTTTGAAATGTGGATTCTATGTTACTTAGTGGATATGAAACTGAGGAGGAGGAGGAGGAGGACAGGAGGAGAAGAAGTAAAGGGAGAAGAAAAAGAAGCAGATGAATACAGCGGAGAATATGAAACTGTAACAGAAATAGAAGAAGAAGAAGAGGAGGAGGAGAAGGAGGAGGAGAGGAGAAGAAGAAGAAGAAGAAGAAGAAGAAGAAGAGGAGGAGAAGAAGAAGAAGGAAAGAAGAAGAAGGAGGAGGAGGAGGAGGAGGAGGAGGAGGAGAAGAAGAAGGAGAGAGGAGAAGAAGAAGAAGAAGAAGAAGAAGAAGAAGAAGAAGAAGAGAAGAAGAAGAAAAGGGAGAAGAATAAGAAGCAGATGAATACTGCGAAGAATAGAAGAATATGAAACTGTAACAGAAATCGAAGAAGAAGGAGGAGGAGGAGGAGCCGAGGAAGGAGAACAAGGAGGAGAAGAAGGAGGAGTAGGAGAAGAAGAAGTAGAAGAAAAAGAAGGAGGCGGAGAAGGAGAAGAAGAAGAAGTACAAGGAGAAGAAGGAGAACCAGAAGAAGAAGAAGAAGAAGAAAGAAGAAGAACAAGAAGAAGAAGAACAAGGAGAAGAAGAAGAAGAAGAAGAAGAAGAGTTTGAGCTGGTAAGTCTCATATATTTATGAAGAAGTTTGAAAAGAGTGGAGGAGGAAAGAATTATTGAGGAGATTGAACGGAGCATAGTTGGAAAGAAACTACTTCATCAATCGAACTTTTCCAAAGTTTTGTGGTTTCAAAAGATCCTTAGGTGGATGAAGATTCAACATACTTTATAACGGAACATTAAACGTCACACAAGTGAGGAGCATTAAATAATAACTTCCTCCTCGAAATTGGGTTGTTCGAAAAGCCGCTATTTTCCTACCGTTGGAAAATAAGAGGAACCAGTAACCGCTCAAAACAAGATCATATGTTAGGTATTCAATGATTTTCAGATAAAATAATTTATTTAAAATCTTCGTTGGTGATAACTTGACACATCACTGGGAAAAGAAATGTCACCTTAGATAAGTTCATCGATTTTATAAATAAATTATATGATTTCTTGGAAATACGCCAAGGAATCCCCAAACAATGTTTGGAGACGTACACTGTATAAAATATTCACATACCCCAGGAACCTGGGGACCCCTAGAGGCTGGGTATTGGATTTTTCTGCCTTTTAATGTGTTAGCACTTTTTTTTAAGTTGAAGGGTGAGTTGAGTGAGTGAGTGAGAGAGTACTAATCAGTATGTCTTCTGACACAAGACAAGACATGGTGGTTTGGAACCCACATGAAATAATTAATAGGACCAACATGTCTGCCATCATATGATGAAAGCGGCGAGGTTGACTACTCATAAGCGTTTCACTAGCAATAAAAGTCCTACTTTTATTTCAGCTATTTTAACTAATGTATCTCTTTGCTTGAATATTATGAAGTATTTATATTATAATACATATCACCGTTCATTTATCAAGAGAATCAATATCTCAAAAATTAAGGGATTACTTCTAGAATATAGGGGAGAAGATAATACCTAGGATTTGGTACATTCACTCTCTTTAATCAATGTTATCAATTTATTCTATCTACATATGACACATTCTTCATTTATCTTTAGGTGGATTATCGGTGATTTCTCAAAATTTTCTTCATTTTAATGAAGATTCGCGTCTTCCAAATTTATTATCTCACATAGGCATTTTCCATACTGGGAATGGGGCGCTTCCAACTTAAGAATCGTAATATCATACCACAAGGAAGGTAATAAAACCTTGTAAACTCCAAAGAGCCTTGTAAACTCTTGAACTGGCTCCTTGTAAAGAGCCTCATAACAGTAATGTGATGGAAGAAATTACCATTCATTTTGCTGATTGCTGATACTTGCTTGTTATTGTAACTACACTTACAATGGAAACACCCATCACTCATTGTTATTATCATAAGACAACTTGAATGAAGAACATTTCAAGGTGAAGATCAATGATTGCTCCTTATACATGTATAATGGTATAATACATCATTAGTCTAATGGTGGTTTTTAAGTTGTCGGATCAATATATCTTGGAGAACGTTGATATGTGACCTTTCAACAAGAATCGTGATCTTGGTGTTCTTGGTGATCTTATATCTAGTACTGAGGTGATCTTGGTAATAGTTTTCAAACTATCGACTAAATGACGTTATCTCCAAGTTGTGAATCAACATTACAGCAAATTAGAATTTTCTGCCAATGTTTGTTTTATCAATCAAAACAAGAAGGCCATTTGTGGAATATCGATCTATCCTATATGAATTCCTCTACTCCACAAGGTATATTTCTGAAGTATGATAAGAAAAATGTAGTAGAAAGACTTCTTCATTTTTCGGACGAGGCGAAGTTTGGTTTGTTATGTCTACCACTACCACCTAGAGTTACAAAGCCATAGCGCTGCTTGTTCAAAAATCTTGTGACGTCATTATTAGTGGATAAGCAGTATTGTTGTTTGTTTTCTACTTTCTCATTCTAACCACATAGGCTACAGCTACCATATGGTGTTTTGATTTTGAAGTACGGAGTATATTTTTGTGAATTCAGAGACTAAAGATGAGTTTTGCTCCCTGAGTCAAGGTAAGTTTCAAAATCTACTCATTAACTGAACATTAATAAACTATTTAAGTGTAATAGCTACTCATAAATTTTTTAAAATACTTCTACAATCTTTTAAAATGCTTTGATGGCATACCTAACCTGAAACGTTTTGTTTCAATTATTATAAACTTTTTGCAAAGAATTTGAATGCTGTTGAAATGGACAACTTTCTATGTAAAGTGATTGTTTTAATGTTACTGTTTTCTTGACAGAAACAAAAATTCATCATTTATTCAATGGATTCATGCATCATGAATTGACAACAATCCTATTGAGTTAACTTCCTTTTCTGGAATGTAATGTAATGCTTTCTAGTGAAAGCTAATTGGAAAAAATTAATTGAGATGTCATTTTTTAATAGCATCGAATGCTGTTTTGTGTATTTATGATGGTAGTGATTATGAGCATTTGTGTAATCAACGAAATTTATAATTATTCATAAACTATATGCACGTTCAGTCCTAATGATTATGTTGATCATGGGCTTGTATGAGCCATGCCACTGCATTCTGTAAAATTTTATGACTACCATCCCACAAAATACATACTGATTAGATGCTTCAATTACAGTGTACTAATAATTCAATCTAGCAATAACTTCATATTATATCATTTCATGCTCAATAATGTTCTAAATCATTAACTGGAGTTGACTGCATATTGTATCTTTTTCAGATGCCACATGAAAATGTTGATATAACTGAAGATAGATTTGAACAAATTGGACACAGAGATAACCTACTGACTACCCATCTTGCAGGATATTGTGTGAATAGTGTTCTAAAAAAGATTGAATAAGAACAGTTCATATTGTACATTATTAAACAAATGGTACTGCACATTATTAAACAAAGCCTAATTTAGAATTTACAAAAACATAGAATCCATAAAATGATAAACTATAAATAGTTCCTATTGATTGATATGGAATTCATCTGCAGTAGTATTATTGATGATACATAATTATATGTACTTATAATTTTTAGTTAGTTCATATTAAACCTGAGTTACAATTTGAAGCACCAAATCTTCCTCATTCCATCCTCATTCTATGGTTATAAGTTGATGGGAAGGATGTCCTTTGCATCCTTCTCCAAGAATGGACATTTATATGTCCAAACTCCGATATTTCATGTAGATACAAAATCAATTATTTATATTTTAACGACGTTCATTTAAATAAAATATATCATACTAGTATTAAGTTGTATTCAAAAATCTTGGAATTACAATTTATACCTATGTTACATTTTCATTTAAAATCTTTCTTACTCATGTTTTGTTCAGTTAATCTTATGCTGTATTTATTATTTTTAAATGACGTTCATTGTAATGACTCTTTGTAACAGAATAAACGACATATTTGTAATCTGCGTGAATAAAGTGATTATTCTATTCTATTCTATTCCCTACATTAACCCGCTCAACATAATATAATATTCTCAACTAAGGGAGCTGGAACTGGTTTTCTCAAAGGCTAATGTGTATTATTTTCTACAAGAGAAATATTTTTGGGAAATAAGATGTTTTGAATTAGTCTTTCTAATAGTTTCTATTACCGTATTACGACTAGTAAAGCTTTTGAGTTGTTAAGCTGATGAACATTCAGCCCATCGACCACCGATGACGTCACCAAAACCCAGCACTCATGGCTTGTAGTAACTCTAGGTGGTAGTGTGTCTACTCTATCACTAAACTTGCATAATACGTTACATATTACTCAAATTTAATAGATAGATCATTATTATTTATCCAACAACTTTGCATAGATCCAGCATAGATAGACGAGATAGATTCTTTGCCTAGATTTGTAACACAAATGAGAAATACTATATTTGAAATTTTGCATTCTTCTACAATATTCTAAGCTGTTTATTTGCTTCCGATTATCAACCTGTATCAACTTTTATCAAGTTTATTGTCTCAGAAGAGTTTCTATATCTATTTGTGACGTTTGATACTAAATGATCATTCCCCACCAGATAATTTTAGATATTGAATAGTTAGATGAACATCAGTTTATTCTCTTCTCAACGGTTTCCAGGCACTCAGTAAACCCTGAGACTTTTCTAATTTAACCCCAAACTTGTTTCTTTCCTTCTGCCCCAAAGATGTCAATGATCTTCCCTTTGACACAGACAGATTGTAGACTACAACTTATAAAAATGAATAATTTCATTCATTTTTCATATGTGAATACGAAATTTGAAATAAATCGTGAGTTCCACCTACTCTTTAGTTTTCAGACCCTCCAGGCTGTTACTTTGATACGACGACGTATGAATTCGTTTTTCCCCAGAATATGATCTTTCTTTCAGAGGCAAACCCATTTCTCCTTCAGTTTGTTGATGTATTTTCTTTTTTGAAATGATAATACACCACAGAAAATGAAACAATTTCTCGCTTTTCCCCCAAAATTAATTCCTTCAATACTCCTTCTCCCCTCTAATTCGCAAGTTTATTTTCTAGTTACAAATGGAACATGTAGAAATCCTTCTCCCTGAAATTTCTTCCTTAAGTATCACTACTTATCCTAATCACTTAAGATTTCAATAATATTATCCTCCCATTTACCTTTCAATTATTATGAAGTTTGATTTCTTTGTTAAATTAATAATAAATCTGTAATACAGTAGCGCAAACAAGTAAAACAACTTTTAAAAATTCATCTGCCTTCTCCCTAAAACTTTATTCTTCACTAAAATTTTCTCCAAAATTTGTTTCTTTCATCTCAATTTCTATTCCCTAAAATTCCCTCCCTCAATTTCGAAGTTTATTTAGTCTGTTTTATCTCTATAAGATCAATAAAACAAAAATACACAATGGAAAGAGGAATAGGTCGCCGCCCAAAACTTCTTCAATTCCTAAATTTATAATACATGTAATGCCTCAGAAAAGTGGCATAACGCATGTAACAAATTTTTTGTCTTTTCCCTAAATTTTCTTCCTTCCCCTACAACTTACCCTAAAAAATTTTTTCCAATCTCTTTTTCCCTGAAAATTCTCCCTCCACCACAACTTTCCCTTAATATTCATTTTTTCAATCCCGCTTCTGAAATTTATTTATTCAATACCACTTCTCTCTCCATTTACAAGCAGTTTTCCTCCACTTAATTGAATGTTTAATTTAGAGAATTTAGTTTCTTGTAATATAATTTTTCAGAAAGGACCAGTTCTCGAGTGAGAGAATGTTTTTAAACGTGAGTTAAGCGCCACAGACAAGTGAAACAACATATAACAATTTTTTGGCTCTTGCCCTATTTCTTTTTCTTCATCAATCCCGCTTCCCTAAAATTTTTCTATTCAATATAACACTTTCTTCTCAATTTACAAGTGTATTTCCTCCATTTAATTATAATTGTACCTGTAATACATGCTCCACAGCATTAAAACAATGTACAACATTCACATCTATGCTCCACTGCAGAGTGATTCTACATGTAACAGTTCTTTGGCTCTACCCTAAAATTCCTTTCCTCCTTTACAACTTCTCCTATTTTTTCATATCCAATCCCACTTTCCTAAACTTCTCTATTCAATACCGCTACACTCTTCTCAATTTACAAGTGTATTTCCTCCATTTAATTATAAATTCACCTGTAATACATGCTCCACAGCAGAGTGAAACAACATGTAACAGTTTTTGGCTCTACCCTAGAATTCTTTCCTCCTTTACAACTTCCCCTATTTTTTTCATATCCAATCCCACTTTCCCTAAACTTTCTCTATTCAATACCACACTTTCTTCTCAATTTTCAAGTGTAATTCTTCCATTTAATTATAAATGTACCTGTAATACATGCGCCAATGCAGAGTGAAACAACATGTAACAGTTTTTGACTCTACCCTAGAATTCTTTCCTCCTTTACAACTTCCCCTATTTTTTTCATATCCAATCCCACTTTCCCTAAACTTTCTCTATTCAATACCACACTTTCTTCTCAATTTACAAGTGTATTTCCTCCATTTAATTATAAATGTACCTGTAATACATGCTCCACAGCAGAGTGAAACAACATGTAACAGTTTTTGGCTCTACCCTAGAATTCTTTCCTCCTTTACAACTTCCCCTATTTTTTTCATATCCAATCCCACTTTCCCTAAACTTTCTCTATTCAATACCACACTTTCTTCTCAATTTTCAAGTGTAATTCTTCCATTTAATTATAAATGTACCTGTAATACATGCTCCACTGCAGAGTGAAACAACATATAACAATTTTTTGGCTCTTGCCCTATTTCTTTTTCTTCATCAATCCCGCTTCCCTAAAATTTTTCTATTTAATATAACACTTTCTTCTCAATTTACAAGTGTAATTCTTCCATTTAATTATAAATGTACCTGTAATACATGTGTCACTGCAGAGTGAAACAACATATAACAATTTTTTGGCTCTTGCCCTATTTCTTTTTCTTAATCAATCCCGCTTCCCTAAACTTTCTCTATTCAATACCACACTTTCTTCTCAATTTTCAAGTGTAATTCTTCTATTTAATTATTAATGTACCTGTAATACATGCGCCACGACAACATGTAACAATACTTTTTTGCGGTTTTTTCGTCACCCACCTGTTGTAATTGAGAGCAGAGTGTGACGTCAGAGTTGCGCGATTGACTTGTGACGGCCGACTGAGGCTAAGCCGCGTCAGCCACCGACTTATATAGACGCCGAAAGTGTGACGTCACAAAAGGGTTGATGTGGAGGGGGGTGGGAGGGGAATTGGTGTGGGATGACTGCGAGCGACTACTTAGTTTTGAGGCGTGCGCTCACAGCAACACCCTCTAACGGAGGATGATGGAACTAGGGGGTTGATGAGAAAGAGAGAGAGTGCGAGGGAGTAAGAGAGAAAGTGAGGGAGAGGAAGAGAGAGAGGAAGTGAGTGAGAGAGGAGAGAGAGTGAGAAAGAGAATGATTGAGAGAAAATTTGTCAAAAAAAGTGGAGGACCAAATTTTAAATTCAAAAGAACAGACAATGAGGCTGAGAAAGAGGGAAAGTGAAAAGAGAGAGAGCAAAGTGAGAAAGAATAGAATATTCACTTTATTCATGTAGATTACAAAGTAGCCTATGTCGCTTAAATTCTAGGTCATGATAGTTATTACAATAAGCGGCATTTGAAAATGGTAATTACAGTATCAGATTCACTAAAAAAATATATAAGATAAGGGAGATTTTAAATAAAAATATATAGCATAAAATATATAATAAAATGATAAATAAATTATATAAAAATATATAAGCATAAGTTTTAATTCTAGATTGTTGAATACGACTTGAATTCTAGTGTATGATATATTTTATGCTGAAATGAACGTCATTGAAAATAAAAGTAATTGCAATATGGTTTTGTATCTACATGAAATGGCGGAGTTTGGACATATAAATGTCCATTCTTGGAGAAGGATATGCAGGGACATCCTTCCCATCAACACTCAACCGTAAAGAGAGAGAGTGAGAGGAGGAGATCCTTTTCTTATCTGTACTATTAAGGACTTATTTAATTTGCTTGAGTTTGATTGTACACGAACGTTCTTGGATCAGATTGTATTTTGATTTTGAAAGAAGATTCTATATTACTGTATACTCAGATTTACTCAGATTTGAAGTTTCGAAATTCGAGTTGTTCAGTAATTATTGTAGAATACTTGAATCGAATTCTATCTAGAGATCGAGAATAAAGTTCCTGCGCTCTAGTTGAAAGAAAAAACAGTGCTCCATCAAAACTCTGTTAGGGAGAATATACCGTTCAATTACTGTAAAAACTTTATAAATTATTCTAGAACAGCGAACAAGTGTACATAAACCCCCAAAACAATGACTTTATGCTCTTGGCAAAACCGTTGGAAAGAAATAAACTTTCAAAGCTGTTTTGGTCTCAAGTACCTTCGGAGTACTTGGAGAGTTCTACTACAAATAAAACATATCTTGTCTTCCATTAAGAAATTACAAGCCTTATTCCTTCTAAGTTAAAACAAGGCTATTTTTTAGAACAAGACATAACATTAATAATGAGCTTTGATTTAAAAAAAAACTGTACATTTGAAAACGAGCAAACTTTTCACTTTCTCTTATGATTAGGAAACTTGTAATTTGGTATCAAAAATTTATATCATCTATTGGATGAAGTTTTCCCATTCAACACCAATCTAAATTTTCTTCGAGATGCTAAACTGGTACTATACTCTTTTCTTCGTGCGCTGACTATAAGTTGATCCAGAATCAGCTTGAACCCGCATCTGGTGATCCTGTGATTTTATTTTGGTAGGTGCTACCTAATAAGATTACTAGAAATCTAGTAATCTATAATACTAGTAAATCTAGTAATAGTATGTGCTAACCTACATATTATTAGAAATGACTAGAATCTGAGTCTCCTTCATTTTGTGTTCTCATACCTCACAAAATATGAAGCTTCACTAAAAAATTCCTGTAATTCGCATACTTGTCAAACACACCAAGCTGGTTATTTAAATTATTTTTACTTATGAAAATTTCCCACTAAAATATTCTTTATGAGGCGGAGTTAGGACTAGAAAGTCCTTTCTACAATCTAACCTTAGTTAGAGGTTGATATTTGTTGTTTCTATTGATTTGTTGAGTTGTTTCTGTTGATTTGATGTTTCTATTTATTCGTTGCAAATATTTATTCGTTTACGTTTAAAACTGGAGACACTTGTTAAAAATTTATAGAATTGTGTAAGACACTTATGAAAATGTAGGAAATTTGAGAAATTTGAAAGAGAAAGATTAAGAGTAGAATAGTAGAGACAGAGGGGAAATACGCGCGAGTGAAGAACAGACGTCATATTTTGTTGACTTGTTACCAACTGGATTTATGTGAGATAACATATTCGACAGAATGAGGTTAGCTTTTCCTCGTTGCTTCCTGAAAAAGAACAAATAGGTAGCTACGTCTTCTTAGCTTTCACTTGATTTGAATAAATCGTCTGAGAATTTGAAAGATCGATCTTTTGGTGGAGCATGTTGAGAAGTCTTATATAAGGGGTTATAAGGGCTTATGAGGGTATGAGTATGTAGGGCTTATAAGTATGAAGGCAATCTTCCGTGAATAGGTATTGGTGGGCGATTTTTCGTGGATATATTGATAAGGAAAAATGAAAAAAATCACTTTCAGTATATTAGATAATTGATGATGGTATAGAATAATATGATATATGTAATAACTCATAATAATATGAGACTAATTTCCTATTTCATTTTATGACTAATTTCGTCTTGTCTTGTCTTGACTAACCGGTGTACGCCTAGCCTAGCTAGCTACATGCAGCTGATGAAGAAGATGTGAAAAGGTATAAAGGAAAAAGAACAAGAAGAAGGTGATGAAGCAGAAAAGAAAAATGAAAAGAGTGGAAAGTGAGAAAATAATGCATAGAAGAAGTTTTGAGTATTTGGTGAGAGAGTGGGGGAGAAAATATAGAAGAAAAAGAAAGCAGAAGGAAAAATCCAATTCTTTCCAATTAAATTTGATAATCCGATTAGAAAATGTATCTAGCCTGGAATAATGAACTATAGAACCTTTCCTGACCTCAGACTGAGCATTTCAGCAAACAAATTCGTTGTAGATAATGATATTCAACTTTGATGCTTCCCTCATAAAACGTTTAAACTCTGTCATAAACTCACAGCTATAAAGCAATCTAATAATGTGGCTATAATATCACATTAATGGCGCATTCAAGGGCATAAATCATCAAATCCATATGCTTCAACCCTGCTATTGGATTATTTTCTTTGAAAATTGCTCGATATTCTAATAATTATAGCACGACTATAAAAATATTATATGATATAGCTGTTTTCATAAATGGACATTGAAGACTGATGACATATTATGGTCGAATCAATATGCTTAAACCCTCATAATAATCATATTATAATAGGCTATAATGATTTAATAATAATTATATGATAAAATTTGGTGAGAGATGAATTTATTATAATAATAATAAATGATTATTGATAATGATATCTAATGATTCAATAATTTCATGATAATTAAGTGCAGCTGGTTCCTTAAATCTTAAATGGATGTCAAGGTTAATTCATGATTATCATAAGGAATAGTAACCTGAGGTTGGGTTGAGCCTGCATCATACATAATTATTATCATAGACAACAATAGTTGTCTACAACAATACAATACAATTACAACAATATTGTCATGTGAACAGGCTACAACTGTTCACAAAGTGTTTTGCAGGCTACACATTTACAAGACCCTGACCGAATCGACGTGGGAGATCCCGTCCAGGCGGTAATGTATAGCCTAGCCTGGACAAGATTTGTTTTGATTATTTGAGCTGATCAAAGAAGTCGGCAACTCTTTATTGGTCCGAGTGGCAGAACTACGGACCGTCGCCGATTTTGTTTTGGTTTGACGCTGACTCATTTCCAGGAATATTTAGCTTTGAAGTTATTTTGTTCTGTACTCCGTACTCCACTACAAAACTATGAAAATGGTAAAATTTCAGGTATCTGAATTTTTCAAAATTGTATGATACTCTACTCGCTTTGATGAGATTGGATCATCTTGAATTTTTTCTCTATCATTAAATTTAAGCTTTCTATAAAATATTTAAATTCTGATGTGATTGAAGGCTGTATTATAGGAGTGTGGAATTGTTCTCATTTTTCAGTTTTATGAATTCAGTTTTAGTAATGAATTAATACATTAATTTATGAGATTCCTATATAAGATTGCTATATAACAGTGAGCTCATGTGCTACATTGTTCGATCGTGGTAGAGTGGACATCATTGTCCAAACTTCGCCACGTCAGTAAAATAAAGAAGTCATTCTATTCTATTCTATTGTTCGATATCTGGTACAAAACCAATCCAGCTGGATGGTTGACTAGTATTCTGTTGTAGTAAGCTTTTCATAATTACGATTCTAAGTATTACTGTAATACAACATTACAATTGTTCACTAGATTAATATTAATAATGATTAGATAATGGAATCTGGCAAAATATGCAAAGTGTTTTCCAACTCAACTATTGTGCTTTGTAAGCATTTTTAATTACATGACAGAAGCATTACATGACAATTCTCATAGCCCAATGAACTTCAAAATTCCATAACGTTTTTCACAAAGACCCAAAAAAGTTCTATGCCTCCAAAAAGAATCCAAGCTATCTAGAAGTGCATCCAACCGCACAAATACCGGAAAATAATGCAACTGATGATCTGATGAGATTGCAACTTCTGGTTGCTCGTCTCCATATGCAATTTTTGCATCTGACCTATTCCTGTGCACAGAGTGTAATTGGTATTGGTCAAACAGAAACCTGGTCACAGGATACGTGACCAAATCACATATCTGTGATCGTTCGAAGTTCTGTGACCAAATCAGAAAATACCGTCTGGCTTGAATCAGATCAAACAAGGTAGGAAAATCGAATTTAATAACAGCGGCGATAGCCGAACACACATATGGACAATCAACTGTAAACAGAATTCTGTTGTATCTTTGTTGTCTGTGTTGTCATTGTAGAATTAAACAGAATTCTGTTGTATCTTTGTTGCATTTGTCGTCTGTGTTGTCATTGTAAAATTGTCAATCGGGTTTGTAACCTTCAACCAATGACCTGACCTCTGTATTGTCTGAACTTTTCAGGTTTTTAGGAGTGAAGAATTTTCCAGTGAATCCTTAAGTTTACATGGAATTTAGACTCTGATATTGAACACACTGTGTTGTCATTGGAAAATTAACAATTTCTTGATTACATATTGTTAATCTGAAACCTGATTGTTAATCAGATTGTTACATCTAAATGTTGTCATAACAAATAAAATTTATTTATTAAAAAGTTATTTATTTGTATAACTAAATATTTTTACAAAGTTGATGACCCCTGTATTGTCTGAACTTTGCAGGTTTTCAGTTATATGCAGAGATAGAATCACTGGAAATTCTTAAGTTTTCATGGAAATCAAACTTGTTTTTCTTGATATTCTTTGAAAATCAAAACTTGTTGGTTTTTAGTCTCTTCCACCAAGATTATTAGAAATGTCGATTGTAAGCATAATAATCTCTATATAGTGTGAAAATTAAATCTATGGTGAAATAGTTTTCTTGGCAATGCCTGCTATTTATTCTTTCGTAGTGAAATATCTTGTTAACAAATGAAATGACGATGTTTTATAAATTGTCCCAATAGTTTGTAGTGAGTTTTAATTTTAATGTGTAGCATATTAAGGTAACTTATAACCTTATAAGGCTAGGCGTACACCGGTTAGTCAAGAAAAGACAAGACGAGATTAGTCACGTTTAGTCACAGTAATTCATAGTTGCTGTTACCACACACTGATGCAATGACTAATCGGTGTGCGTTGCTTCATAAGTACCTATGTGAAGTACTGTGAGTAAACGTGACTAATCTCGTCTTGTCTTGTCTTGACTAACCGGTGTACGCCTAGCCTAACGTAGTAAAATATCTGGTTAACAAATTCAATGACAATGTTTTATAATTTGTCCCAATAGATTGTAGAGAGTTTTATTTATCATATACGTAGCATACGGCTACATATTAGATTGGCTGTAATATATTGTAAAACTGAGGTGAAAAAGAATTTGATATGTTATAAAAATATAATGAATGACTAGATTTGAGTAGAACGATCAAACTAAAAGCAATATACCCTGCTCAGGCTCACGTCTATATTAAAATTTGAAGAAATACTCCTCGCTAGCAACTAAAATAAAAAGCAAAACTATCCTTTATTATGGAATAATATGAATTTCCTAATATGAATAAGAACCATAAATAATACGAATAACAACTTTTGCAACGTATGATGTCAAAAAATATCAGAGTATTGTTATTTATAGAATGTTGAGAAAGTTTCAGGGAGCAGAGGATATTCTTCCCTTATTCTTCATTCATCTTCTTTTGGAGCTTCCATCATTCTCCAGCCAACATCTCATAATAAATAACGCAGCAATAATTGCTAAACTTTTGCAAGTTTCTTGTGAGTTCTGGTTCGGGATCTGTCAGAATAAATTATAGGAAGAACAAATAAGAAAGAAAGTGAATTTTGGTGAGAGAAAAAGTGAATAACGGAAGAGAAGAAGAGAGATAGAAAGAGAAAATGATAGAAAAGAGATAAAAAGAAAAAAGATAGAAAGAGAGATAGAAAGGATGACAGGGAAATAGAGAAAGAGAATGAGATAAGATAAGATTACTTTATTTATGTACTGATCTACTTTATTCATGTTCATGACACAAGATTTCTGCTGAGATTCAACATTACGATAGTTGAAATAAAACACTAGAGGGTATTGTCAATTCCACTGTTTAAGACTGTTTAATTCCACTGTTTTTATATGTGCTTCATACTCAAATAACCAATAAACTTCATAGTGTATTTGACAATTTGACAAACAGTGGAATTGACAATTATACCCTCTAGTGTTTTATTTCATTATGGAGTTCCACAACATCAACCAGATATCTACAAATAAATTACGATAGTTGTTAAGATAGATAAGTATTGTCTATTCTATGAACGAAACAAATTGAACTTGATAAACCTTGATACGTTTAATTGATTCAACTTCGTAAGTATTAGATGCTATATGATAGTGATAATATTGATGCGATTTATCAACATGAGACGTTTGAACACAGCAGAAATGTCCTTTCCTGGAAAAGTATGACCAATGATATACTACTCTTTGAAACACTATACAAATATACTACTCTTTGGTCGTGTAATGTACATTACAAATATGTCGGCTTAAATACTATACTAGCATAGTTAAAAATTATAGTAATTCCAGTAGGCTATTTGACTGATTGAACATTGAACAAAAGTTAGACCTTAACAACTACTTATTTGATTATATAGATGAGTTAATTATATATGAGTTTAATATGAGTTCAATATATATAATGCAAAAAACAATGTGGAATTTCTAGTACTAACTATGTGTATTACTACTGATTGTGCTGTAGCTACATGAAATGGTGGAGTTTGAATGTGTAAACGTCCATTCTTGGAGAAGGATACACAAATGCAAAATCATAAAAACTTTATGTTTTTACACAAACCTTACCATAAAAACTCAAGCATAAGCTGAGAGAGAGAAGCATTGAAAAACTTCAGGACTGATATTCACTGTTGAATTTTAGTTTTTAGAAGAATTTGAAATTGAAGAATGATTATCTTTTCCTTATGTAGAAAGAGATAAAGAAGAAATTATCTAACGGAATCGTAAAGAGTGATAACTTGATTTGATTCATCCAATGAAGATAGAATACAATGAACTTAGCCCCCATCCAAGATATTGTACAATTGTTTAAAAGCATCTTCTCCATTGCAAATCAAGATAATATTCACTCAAATCGATTGATGGTGACATTCAATCTAAGCAGCAAGCCCAATGTTGCTGATTTCAAGACATCGTGTTGTGTTACATGTTTGAAAGCTGAGCAAACTTGATAACAACTCTAAAATATGATAACTTCAAGATTTCTTGCATTTCACAAAGGACTTATGGTGTAACTTGAGATCTAATTTGTATGCTGGTAAAACAAGTCTCAAAGTAAAGGTAGTGTGTTAGAGTGAGACATTAAAAGAGAAACCAAGGGAGAGAATGAGGAGATAATATAGTAGATGAGTAGAAATAATAGAGGGAGGCAAAAAGAGGAGGAGTGATGACTGACAGAGAAAGAGAGAATGAGGAGAACGAAAGAGAATTGGAGAGAGAGTGTGAGAGTGAGAAAGAGAGAGTGTTTGTGAGTGGAAAAATGAGAAATTACGAGTGAGAAATAAATACATGACAATGAGAGTAAAGTTATCTGACGATGAAAGAGTTATTAGCTTAAGAGAAGAGAGAGAGGGAGAGTAGAGGAAGAGAGGGAGAGTTACGAGAGAGAAAGAGAGAGTGGGAAAAATGAGAGATTATGAGTGAGAGTAACATTTGTCTGAGGATGAGAGAGTTATTAGGGTAGAAGAAAGGCTTGCATGCCAAGAGAGTAAGTTGATACAAAAATTGAATTCAACGTCTACTTGTCTCTCAAAAGCAGCAAGGTTTGTTATGTAGTCTAGCAAAGGTTGATGTTGGTTAGGAATAACTTAAAATGTCGTTATGTATTAGTGTTTCTTAGAAAAGCTTGAGCATCTTTGGATGGAAAAAACTCCATTCAAAGCATCATCATCCTTATCATCAACTTGTTCTTGTTGTTTATGTAGTTCTACTACTTCTCCTACCCTTTATTCTTTTTTCCTTCTCTTCCTAATTTCTTTTTAATTAAAATTTAATTAATTTTTAATTAATTTATTTTAATTAATCTAATTTCTCTTCTAATTACTCTTTCAAATAGACAATTCTTCCTCATCTTCCTCTTCCTCCTCCTCCACCTCCTACTCCTGCTTCTCTTCCTTCTCCTCTTCTTTCTCTTATTTTTCTTCCTCATCATCATTATCATCCTCCACCTCCTCCTCCTCCTCTTCCTCCTCCTTCTCTTTCATCTTCTCTTCCACCTTTACCTTCTCCTTCTCCTCCTTCTACTTCTCCTTCTTCTTCTACTCTCCTCCTGTTCTTTCTTCTCCTCCTCCTTCATCTCCTCCTCCTCCTCCTCCTCCCTGCATTTTCCTCCTCCTCCTGATCATAATATTATTCTTCATCATAATTATCATTGTCATGATCTGTTATCAATTTCTATCATCATTATCTTATCAATCTTATTCTTCATCTCCCTCTATTTCTTTCCCCTTCATCTTCTTCTTCTCATTCATTTTTATCTCAACCCTAGAACCTCGTTCTCTTTTTCTTTTCCATCACCACAACCATCACAATCATCAATAACCATGATACATTATATTATCATCATCATCATCATCATCATCATCATCATCATCATCATCATCATCATCATCATCATCATCATCATCATCATCATCATCGTCATCATCATCGTCATCGTCATCATCATCGTCGTCAATGTCATCATCATCAAAGTCTTAAGCCCCACATTGAAATCATTATTCTCGTCAAAGCTTTTATCATATCATCATCATAATCATCAGTAAACGGTTGCTTTGAGTAACATTGCGAATGGTGAGGATTTTAAAAGCGCACAAGATGAAAGGCGAAGGCACTTGTAATGCCTTGAGTACTAATGAAATTTTCGCCTTCAAATTTTCCTTGTTGGAGTCAGAGCCATCTTAAACTAATTTCTGTGTCAACAAACAATACTTTAATGGATACTTAAATGGGTGACTGTCTTGTATTAGAAACAATACTTTAATGGATGCTCGTGAATGTGTGAATGCGCGAATTTGTAAATGTGTGAATGTGTGAATGTTTTGGATTGTTGAAAATGTTGGAAACCTTTTGAATAACTCCATAATTCTGTTTCACTTGAGACAGTCTTTATTCGGATGATTCTTTGATACTCACGAGAATGTTTCTTTGATCTTCCTATTCTGGAGGAGTTTATACTTTTCTTTTTTTTTGAGTTGAAAAATAAATGCATGTAATCAATTTCCATGCAATAAAGTAACCAACAGCAGACTTGTATGCTATCTCCATACTAGACATGCACTCTAAGGCTAGGCGTACACCGGTTAGTCAAGACAAGACAAGACGAGATTAGTCATGTTTAGTCACAGTAATTCACATAGTTGCTACTAGACAAGACAAGACGAGATTAGTCATGTTTAGTCACAGTACTTCACATAGTTGCTTATGAAGCAGTACACACCGATTAGTCATTGCATTACTGTGTGCTGCTTCATAAGCAACTATGTGAAGTACTGTGACTAAACGTGACTAATCTCGTCTTGTCTTGTCTTGACTAACCTGTGTACGCCTAGCCTTACTAATGCCAAGCGTCAAATTAAATGAATCTGATTCTATCTAATTATCTTCAGAGAGGGGTCATGTAATGTATTTGAAGTTACCGTCGACTTGAATGTCGGTCAAAAAACGGTCTTTCTGAGTGATTGAATCTTTCAAGTAATTTGCTTCAAGTGAATTTCTGTTTGAAAACATCTTTTTGATCGATGGATAACCGATTTGTTGTTTTGAAGGGCGATTGAAAGAGAGTCTTTACGATGATGAATGATTGCAAAAAGTGGAGTGTTTTCTTTGAGTTTTTCATGCTTTAGTCCAGACAATCATGGACCCCACAGCATTTAATCTGTTTATCCCCATTTGAGGCCGGATTAACGAGATCCTACTGTATTTGGAATTATCTGCTCAATATAATTTAAATTTATTCCAAACAATGGTACGAAACCATCAATTGCATCTGAATTCATGACTATTTGAAAATGGAACTCAATTTTCAAGAAGCGCGTTTCTTTAATTTCCTACCACCTGTGTCACTGTAATTGGATTTTCCCATGAAAATAAGGAGCCCGGGAAAGAAATAAATGAATGGAGAAAGAAGGAGAAGAAGGGAAAGAATAAGATAATAAAGTATACAGAAGTCAATGAAAGAGAATAGGTGAAAAAATTGAGTGGAAATAGTAAGAATAACAACTCTTTGATGGGATTGTGTGAGTATGAACATCCAAATAAAATGGAAGGAAGGATTTCGAAGACGTAAATTAACACCCAAGTAAAATTAAAGGAAGAATTTCAAAGATGAAAGTGTAGCAGAATTGATGAAGAATACATTGAAGCGACAAAGGAAGAAAATTGGTTAAAAACTTAGTGGCGAAGCGTGGTATACGTATTTGGTCATCGCCGGGTACATTTCCTATAGGAAATATACCCGGCGATGATCAAATAAGTATACCACGCTTCGCCACGGTGAAAACTATAGAATGTGATAAAGTTTAGTAAAAATAGTGAAAATCAAAACTCTCTAATGGAATAGTGTGATAATGAACAGCCAAATGGTTATAATGAATGGTGGGATTTCGAAGACTTAAATGAACACCCAATTAAAATTAAAGGAAGAATTTCGTAGATGAAATTGTTGTTGAATAAATGAAAAATACATTGTAGCCCCTCTTTTCCTGTCACCTAATAAACATTATCAACAGGGCTGGAAGTTTATTGCAGTTACAGTGAGTCTTTCACGTAGCGTATTTCACCTTTCAAAATTAGCTCATCAATTTAATTGACTTGCTAATTAAATCAGCTGGTGCACCGGTTTTAATTGCTATTCACGAACGAAAAGAGGGAGAGAGAGAGATTCTAGGATTGGAGGAGCGAGAAAGAAAGAAAGCTGAAAAGAAAAATCGCTCACGCCCAATTAAGAACGCAATTTTAAAGATTAACTTCACCTCTCTTTGTTTTCTTCTTCTTTTAATTTATTCCTCTTTTTTCTTATTCTTCAAGATTTGTGTCTTCTTCTGTCATCTACTTGTTACTTTCTACTTAGTTCTCAATGGATTGTGAGGTATAGTTTAAGCTACAGAGACTGTACAATAACAGTGTGGCCATTTGATGTTACATTTTTGATTGGTTAGCACGGACAAATTCACCATACTTTTGCCAATTCTCATAAGATTTGCATTAAAATGAAACGCAAATCATTGAGTAATTCACTTGTAACCTGAAATTTGCCCTTGCCAGTGTTAGTTTTCATTATTTTAAGCTTTTAACACAATACCAAGAGTAGAGAGACAATTTTCAGTGTTAGGAAAGTTATTTTTGATGTTGAAAACGTTCAACATTCGTATCTCTTCAAATACGTTTGAAAAATAAGTGAATGGGTTGATGTTTGCTTATAATCCCATATCAAATTCAAAAATTTGGCAAAAGTATGGCGGTGGCGGGAATAAAAAATATTTCAATACAATGTACAAAGGGAGTACTCCCTTATCTACATCGTTTTAATTCTTTTCCTGCTCCTTTTTGCATTTTCTGCCTCCAAGGAGGATGTAGGCTAAACTCAGTTTATTGATAGATAGCTGTCCGTGGCGAAGCGTGGTATACTTATTAATTTGGTCATCGCCGGGTATATTTCCTATACTATAGGATGACCAAATAAGTATATCACGCTTCGCCACTAATAGCTGTCTAAGTGATAATGGAATAGTGATATTTCTGTCATTTATAATACATCCAACAATAATTTACTAATCTCATGTTATACAGTATAATCAACTTTCCCATTCTGCATTTCTAGAGAAACACATTATATAATCATTATAGAACGAGCTTGTATTAAATTCTAAATTTTTCAATTTGATAGTTGAAATGAGATTATCTATTCTTTCAGTCTGAATTTCTAGTAGGATACATGTAATAATAATGATAGTTGACCAACTGGAATTAAATTCTAAACTTCCCACACCATTCCCTTCCAAAACAACCTCTGAATGTGAAACAATTGCACTGAAAAGTCACAACTAAGTCCACGCCTTTTCCAACTTAATCTCTCACATACAAAATTGGGTTTCAAAACAGAGTACACACACGTACACGAGAACATTATCAAATATAATCACGAGTAGAGACAAGTCTGACCCTTTTTGAATAAACACAGTCGCACAGAATACAAAATGAAATTCGACTCGAATTTTTTCCAACCTCACGAAGAAAATGTCAAATGAAATTGTCGAAAAACCTTTTGAATTTTCATCTTTTCTCTGTGCGTTCGCGCACACTTCTGTTATTTTGTCGGCAATTTCCTTTTCACGTCCCTGGAGTAACTTTTTGTTGAAATGTCTTGTTTTTAAGCTTCTGTGTATGAGCTTTGCAAGTTACATATTGTATAATTAGAATGGTAATACAGGCTTGATTTCAGCATGTTACATTTTGCGCTGTAAATGTAGAAAAAACTAGGATCAGTAAAGGTTTTTGGAGCAGGATTATTCTTTCTTTGAGACAGGAAATTGTTATTTCATTTCATACCCATGATATAATTGCTTGACGAGTTGAATGAACTTCCCTATTGTAATGGTAATTTTCTCAATTATTTTGTAAACTTGTTCAAATAACGAAGTGCATATTTTTGCAATATTTTTTAGAATATGTTGAACGTCACGCAAGATTTATCATTGCGTCAAGTAGTGAACGTTTAGTAGAAACTGCAAAAATACATTATTGAAAACTGTTGAGCTTCAACTGAAATGAATAAATAAGAGTTTAAATTTAGTTTTCAATCAAATAAAGGTTTCCACCTTTTTAATTTACAATCCATCAATCAATTTCGGCAGTTAAATTGATATCTATTCCAATTAAACATGTTCTCTAATGCAATAGAACAATATTCAAAAATATTCGCTTTGAAGTAAGCAGAAAAATATAAGAATATAAGATGAATAAATAATGTGTAGTAGAGTGAATAATATTTAAGTCGATAATCATTAAAGCAATGTGTACTTAAACAATGAACACTATAAGCATTACACACAAGTAAGCATTATAAGATGGCTGACTGACAGCAATAAGAACGCTACGTTCGGGGCCTGCTATTGGCCAATGGGCGGAGCTACAGACGACCAATAGCAGGGGCCTGCTATTGGTCGTCTGTAGCTCCGCCCATTGGCCAATAGCAAGCCTCCTAAGCAGTCTTACAGCTCTGTTCATCAGCAACTCCCATTCTGTTATCTAATTGTTCTATTTGACTGCTCTGTATCTCACTTCAAGTACGATTCGATTCAGTTCCTTTTGAAATGCATGCTTCATTGTTATGAATTCATGAATTGTGTCGATACATTGATAATTTCATCATAGAACTCTTGAAACGTTATTACAAAATGCTATCGACAATTATTCACTCTTAGTGTAGAATAATTTCTGAAAGAAAATTGTGTTTTTCACTTCTTTTTATATTAATTTTCTTGTTGAAGTCGTATATATTGTCTAGAATTTTTATGGGTAGTCTAATGGTAGTCTATGGAATAAGTCTATGGTGGTACATAAAATACTTATTGTTGATACTGTACTAAAAATACTGATTGTTAGTATTATTGAATCGTTCAGTTCTCGAGTTCCATTCAATATTATTTCCTATTCAATGTACTCAATAAGTCAATGTAATTTGAATAAAAATATTAGAAATCTACCACTCCCAATAATTTTTTTCTCAAAAATTCATTATTACCGTTGTTAATTTGTTTAAAATGGCAATATTTCTACTTGTTCACATCGATATTTACGTATTGGTATTGCATTGAAAACTGACGCAAAATAATTGTCTGATTCATTCTTTTATTCATTGAAAATATACATTACAATGTGGAAAGAATCAACTGGCATTCGCCCAAAACTGTTCCTACCCCAAATTCAGATCAAAACTGTTCCCCTTGATAATATCACAATACGCAATTTATGATTGTAATGAATAGAAATTTACCATACTTCGAATTCAGTTTTAAAATGTCGTACAACAACTAGAACAGCATATCTGTATATAGCAAATGTATGTAACAACAAATGTATGTAAAACAAATGTGTATAACAACTAGTGATACAAAGCCTGCTTTAGAAAGTGATCGAATGTACGCTCATCATAGATAGAGAAATTATAGATTCTCATTGATTAGATGCAAAATAACCACTTGATTACTCTCTCCATTTGCAAGTAATCAATCATTGCGGTAGTTCCACTTCTTGTGGTTGAATTTAATAGGATCTCTCTCTCCTTTTGCAAATAATCATTGCGGTAGCTACACTTGTTGTGATTGAATTTAAATTTTCAAATAGCCTGGATTACAATATCGATTTCCACTTTAAACTCACTGGATTAATTGGCCGGCACTGCATTCGTTTAAAAACTTTAATGATTCAGGCCGATTAGATTCTATTCAGATTTTAATAAATAGGGTTGCTTCCCCTACATATTCATAAGGTAATCATTTACCATGGAGTAGTTAATATTATTTAGTATAAATATTGTTAATCAATGGTGATTGATTGCACTCAATTCTAAATGAGGGTCCTATTTATTTTTAATGGATGAAAATAGGTATATTACTTTCCCAGACTGATCCATTAGTTTATAATTCTTTCACCTGGGGTTTGTTTCAGAGAAACTTATAAGCATGGGAGTAACCACGGGGGGTTTGTAACCCCTCCCCCATTGGTGGGCAAAAATTGTCTTTTGTTTATGAAAATCTGTTTCGATTATCAAAAAGTGTTAAAAATAATATGCTTATGTTTATAGGTAGGCTTATCTCTGATCAAATACATTTCTATTTAGTATGACAGCATTAACAAATGTAAACATTACAATGATTTCGTCTTGCTGTATATCCCCCCATGACTCCTCCGTAGCTAACCCCTCCTTTACTTGAACCTAGTGCCTATAAGTAGCCTAAATTTTTAGAAATATTTCAGATTCTAACAGATTTCAGGCTACTCATTAGCGAAGAGTACTATCTCTAACCAAATATATCTTATTTCTATACATTACATTATATATACTCACTAATATTAAATTACAGGAACTAAATTACAAGATCTACAGAAGAACCGATATAAGGAAAAACAATATGATTTCATTTTTATACTATGAAAATTAAAATATATTTAATATTTCCAATAATTTTACATACTCTTCTTTTGTTTTTCAATTGTAAATGAAGTATCCATCTAAATTTTCTAATGTGATCATACAGTATATACAGTTCTCCCTGTATAACTACAGGAAGAACTGTGAAAGTAAGATTTTGAGAAACAAGAGACAATGATGGACAAAATAATAGATGAGACGATTCAAAAGAATTATTCCAACCAAGAAGAGCAAGCTCGGCATTGATGAACAATGCATGACTGCCCTGCTAAGTAGGATAACAGAATCCTCTAAAAACAAAAGTATTTTAACGCTTCAACAATTATTCCGTCCTCTTCCCCAATCATCCTTACTTTCTCACTCACTCAATCACTCACTCTCTCTTTCTCTCTCCCTCTATTTCCCCCTCTCCTATTATTCCGCGTCTCCTCCCACTCCCCCACTCACTCTTCCCACCTCCCAAGCGTTCAACAAGACCTGAAGATGGTCTGATTAATTAATCGAGAGTTGTCAGAATCTGAGAGACGACTGGAATGATGGAATTACAGAAAGAATATTGTTAGAAGAGATGAATGAGAAGAGAATTCTTCCGTTGATTTGTAGGTTTGGAATGCGGCAACATTTATCGTTTTCCGATTGAGACTTTAATCTGATGATTTTGTTGAGTAGACAAGGTTAAAAGACATTTGAGTTATAATTGAAGATTACTGTCAATTGATGAGTGTGATACTTATGATTGATTGGTGTAAGTTAATACTGATATATTAAATAATTATTACTTTGGCATAAAACTATCCATTACTAGATAATGGAAATCTTGTGATCAAAAGATTTTTTTTACATATTTATGGGGAAACTTTTTGAAGAGAAAAAGTACTTGGCTAATATATTTTTTTCTTTCCTTGATATTTTATTATTGATCAAATAATTTATAAATTAACATAAATTTATAAAAAATGAATGATATTATAAAATGATAAAATTACTTTTATAAAATGACTTGATTTTATAAAAAATGAATATAAAATGACTGATGAGTAACTGATTTATCATTTATGAGCTGTTTGAAAATTGATCTTGAGTAAAGTTTTCTATCTGTTCCTTACATTTTGTGAATTTACTTGAATTATTCCTCTGAAATAGATGAGTTGACTGTTTATTATTATTAACACTAAATTTTAATTATTCACAAGCTTTAGAGTCTTATGTAAAATATTATGAGACGTGGATTGTGTTGTAATGAGTTTAGTAGATTTTGAAATCCAATTAGAGCCAGTAAACATCTCAATGTTAACAAATTTTTACTACAAAAAAGCAATATTTATTTTAAAAAGGGAGAGCATTCTCTGGAGTTAGTCCAATTTTGTATAACAAGTACAAGATCGTATTGTTTTTTTAAAGTATTCTATGTGAAATGACTTGAATTATTCCTGTGAAATAATTAGTTGAACGATGCCAGACTGGTTTTCGGGACTCGGAAACATGGAAGAAAAACTAGCAAAGAGTTGAAAACAAGGAAAACTCTTCTAATTAGCTTGTGTACTGGAAAATCTTCATGTGCCTCCAGGGTTTGTTTGTATGTTGAAAGAAAAAGAAAAGAAGATCTCAAAAATGCTGCTATCAAGAAGTTGAGAACTCTTTACGATAACAAATTCGGTATCAATGAGGTAGCAAGAGGGTTTCTCATTTTCTTATACTGATGACATAAAATAATGAGAAGAGAAAATTCAATGCGATTACATTGGATACGAGTAAGTAGACAGTAATTACAGTAAGTGAGCAGTAAGTAGGCAGTAAGTAGACAGTAAATAGACAATAAGTAGACAGTGAGTAGACAGTAAGTAGACAGTGAGTAGACTACTAGTTGCGAGCAAATAAAACTATAGAAAATTCTAGTTAATTACCAACTCGCATTTAATGTTAACTCGGTCTGAAATGTTCTACAGATATTGTTCCACTCGTACTAGTGATCCGATTTTCAAAAGTTATATTTTATTATTGGAAACTGTACATAAAAATACTCACATAAGTAGAAAGTTATCAAGCAGGTAAAAATCATTGAAACCGACGCACTATTACTAACGATAAGCTGGACTTATTATTGTCTGAATAAACTTAGAATTAATATTTCACCACTGTAAGGGGCATGAATATTCAGGAGGCTTCTCGCCGTATTAATAAGTTGCCAGATAGAATCTAGAACTCCTGGGATATCTTGACAATATTTTCTTGCATCTGACTCTTAATTAAAAATGGACTATCACCAACAGAAGACAAATTTAAAGATATTCTCTGTCTCTTTTCATTCCATTTCAGCAGTCTTTTTGCGTTCATTACTTCTTTCTCTCACTCTCCCTTTATTTTCACCTCGTATTTCCTTTTTCTTTCAACATGACATTGTTTTCCCAACGGATAAGCCCTCAAGATAAGACTTTTAATTAACGTTTTTTCGCAGTTGTGCTGCTAGTTTGATGAGTCTAGACTGATTAGAAGCATTATTTGTTGATGATATTAGGCTATGCATGCAGATTATCAAGTACAGTATCAAGATACTTTTTCAAGTATTTCATTCCTTTACCGAAAATGTTCTATTCTCTATACTTTTACATTCTAGTATTGACTGTGGTAGTATTGATAAGTGGTATACTTATTTGGTCATCGCGATGACCAAATAATTATGTATACCACGCTTCGCCACGAAGTATTGAATTCTCATTCTTTTACATTTATTTTAGTATTATTTGAATACTGTAATTCTATACTCAATAGAATACCTAATATTTTGATTATGATAATTATAGGCTGTGGGCTTATCATAATTCAAAATAGTATATGAATATAAGTAGGCTACTATACATGAGTATCAAGTCTCACAACACAACTAGTGATGACTTCATTTGAAAACGAATATGTTTTTCACGTGCTGAGTATCCGCAACTCGAGTATCCACGTGTGAGTAGTGACTGTATACTAAATTCTTCATCCAAAGGTTTTCAATCCAAAATTCTTAATCCTACTACTTACTACTAATTTATTGAAACAGTTGAGTTTAAGAAGAATTAAGGTGGTTCATTCTCCTAGCGCTATATCCTGGATTGAGAATGAACTACTCTCATCACAATTCAATATACTGTAACTTTATTACAAGAGTTGCAGTGTAGAAATTCATCCACTACACAATACCAACAAACCAACATGGTTTAATTATAGGGAAAATGTGCTCATAAATACTGTATTTCGAACATTTTAAAAAGCTGTAATGAGTTGCACTGCAATTACAAAAATAATATTTATTTTAGTCCAGGGACCCTTGCACAAAGGAATATGTAGCGTTTCGTCCGACTGGTTTTCACGCTTCTGTGCGTATTACCAACGAGTAGCGTTTCGTCCGATTTTTGAGTCTTCTACCTGACTTCAGAAACCCTTCTATCACTGGCTAATTACTGTTGTAAATAATCAGTATCAAATAAAATTTAAAATCTGCTTCTTCAGATTCTATAGCTGCAATAGTTGGCTATTTGTATTGCTTCATGTGAATTATTTCTATCAAAGCCACTGATTCGAAGTATAAGCCTATTTATTTGGATGTAATTACAAGTTTTCCTCCCTATAAAAGTGTATCCAAAGAAGCTCATATAGAAATTTATGCCAATTCATTAAACATTGGCAGAAGTTGAATCAGTCCAATAATAGCAATGAATTGTGGATGAGTACATTTTAAAAATGGTAGCTTGGATGAAGTAATTTAATCTACTTTCGGCTTCACTTTGGGGATTCACTTTCGGGTAGAACACCTCTGACATCTAGACGGCTGAATAATGAAGTTGTAACTTGAATGACCCAGTAACTGCTGCCATCTTACGACAGAATTCAGAACTAGCTGCGTTGTTCATTGCCGGCCATTCAATGACCCAGTAACTGCTGCCATCTTACGACAGAATTCAGAACTAGCTGCGTTGTTCATTGCCGGCCATTCAGGGGAGAGAGGCGGAGCTTGGAGGCGTGTCTGTAAAGATTGAAGCTGTAAATCACCCAGTAACTGCAGCCATCTACCGGTCGAATTCAGAACTACCTGATTCATTTATTTCTAGCTTATCAAGAGATAGTAGCGGAGGTTGGAGGCTACATGATTTACAAATTAGGCTACGATTCATGGAAGAATTTTAGACACAGTCAAGCATTGTTCAAGTATTTTCATTGCTGAATAAATAAATAGAAAAAAATTTGTCTTGGAAAACACAATAAATGATTGAATCACCGTTTCTGAAATATGTTTGAATTGTTATCATAATGAAATGGTTACACCCCATTAACCTATCTTCTATCAGATGTTGATGAAGTTGAATTCCAATTCTCTGATCATAACTCCAAACTCCTCCACTTCCTTTCCAACGATTCATGTGATTCAAAAACAAAATAGGCCTATCAAAAAAATAATACATTTTGCATGAGAGTATTTTTGAATTCACCTCAAAGTTTTTTCACATGCACGAATCCAATTCACAATCACTTAGTTCGTATTATAGTGATGTAAAAATAGGCTTCCTGCTTCTTCCCTTTATCTTCCCTTCGACTCAAAACTGCTGATAATACGTTTCTTGTAATTGTATATCATTTTGTGGGGAAATCTTAAACCCCATAATCACATTTTAGTCCATAATCACACCTCTAAAGTCCTCAACTATTTTTTGTATACTTGAGCTGCACTAGGCTATATAGATTATTATATAGTGTGCTGAGACTATTAATTTTCAAGTTGAGTTATAGTTTCACCTTTGAAGTTCTATTATTAATTTATCAATCGTATTTTCAATCTCCATTCACTAAATCGTTTCTATTATGCATTATGCCAATGCAGACATTCTTGTTTTTGTTATTATTTGTCAAAAGTTTTGTCGGACGAAACACTACTCCTTCAGGTATCCTGCCTAATCCCAAAACTACCTGAGACATTGCTGTCGGACGAATCGCTACTCGGACGAAACGCTACAGGACCGCACAAAGACAACGAGCTACAATAGAGGGAGAATATTCCCTCAAATCACCCTTCGATTATGCCTCTCCTTATCAGATTCAATATTTCGATCAAAAACTCAAAATCTTATTTATCAAAATGATTACTATGTCACGAACGAAATCTGTAACACAATTTCGTAACTGCTCTTAGTGATGCAAGCAATTTCGAGAGGAATTTCAAATTTTCGAACGTTATTACGATAGAAATTGTCTGATATTTCCTTCTTGCTTGACAAGCTCACGGAGTTCATAAACCTTGAGTAGTGTACTCTAGGGATTCAGAATTCTACTCCATTGTCGAAAATTATTAATTGAAAATCTGTTCTATTATGCTTGTATTGTTTCACAATGGCGTTTGCAGGAAGAGATGTAACATTGAAACTTTATTATTGCTTTCACCTCTCTTTCTGAGAAATCTCTTGTTTCCGCTCTCATGTTTGTCTTCTCATTCTTCTCTTCTTATTCTTCTTCTTCTTCTTCTTCTTCTTCTTCTTCTTCTTCTTCTTCTTCTTCTTCTTCTCTTCTCTCTTCTTCTTCTTCTTCTTCTCCTCCTTCTTCTTCTCCTTCTCCTTCTTCTGCTTCTTATTCTTCCTATTCTTCTTCTTCTCCTTCTTCTCCTTCTTCCTACTCCTTCTCCTTCTTCCTCCTTCTCCTCCTTCTTCCTTCTTCTTCTTCTTCTTCTTCTCCTCCTTCTCCTCCTTCTTCTTCTTCTTCTCCTTCTTCTTCTCCTTCTCCTTCTCCTCTTCTTCTTCTTCTTCTTCTTCTTCTTCTTCTTCTACTTATTCTCCTCCTCCTCCTCCTTTTTAAGAAGAAGAAGAAGAAGAAGAAGAAGAAAAAGAAGAAGAAGAAGAATGTAATTCATTCATAAGCATCAATATTGCTTCAAAGAGGTTCAAAACATTCATCTCTCTTCATCGTCCTTCACATTACCCACGCACAAGCCAAGAGCTTATGTGGGCAACATAATTCTTAAATAATGATAAGAAAAAATACAAATAGATAAGAAGTAGAGAGATAAAGGCAAGAATAGGATAGAGGACCCACACAACATCCTGCAGCAGCAACAACAATGTGAAAAATTCTGAGAGAGACCCGGGGCTATCACAGTATTTCTTTTCCACTCTGTAGTTGCACTTACCTTTTTTCAAGCTGCTCTTTCAGCATTAATTAAGGCGCTTCAAGAAAGGAAGCACGCACGCACGAAGAGAAGAAAGATAAAAGAGAAGTGAGAAAGAGAGAGAGAGTGAGAGAGAAGAGACAACAAAGAGATGAAACTGGCCGCAATTGAGTGGAGAGAATAAAGAAAAGAAAGGCTTGCAAAATTGAATTAGAGGAACGACGTAATGAAGAGAAGCAAGACAATGAATGAAAGAGTGTTGTATTGTTGTATAGTCTGTCACCCTTATGTCTCTACGTACCCTATGTCCACACTTGGTCGATTTTGTGTGCTGCACAGCATGCCACCAATGCTAAAGCACATGCAGCATGCTTTGCAGTACACAAAAATCGACAAAGTGTGGACATAGAGATTGATTACCAATATTGTACATTGTAAAATATTCAATATTGTACTTCTATTTATTTGTACTCACCGATTGTTTATAATCTTCAAAATTGCACACAATACTGTATTCAAGATCATTCATAGATTTTTCAATCTTGAAGATGGTTCCTACCTATTTTCCAATTAAACAAAACCAGAATCAATACTTGAAAGGGTATTAATCAAATCACACCAGTCAACCTTTTTTATTCATTTATATAAAAACAAACATCCATATTCAAATATGAAAAATTCAAATCGCATTCAACTTACAAACATTTGGTTGTAACATAGACTACAATTGATAGAATATAGAATAGTTTATCAGCTTGACAACAAGGAAAATGTACCTGAAAAATCTAATTGATACAGTAAAAAAGGATAGCTAAATGAATTTCTAAAAAAATACATTGAAACTACGCGTGTATTGATACACAGATTTGGATAATTCGTTGTATTTACAGTACTGTTTTTATTGAACAGAGGACTTGAAAATATAATTTCTATCATTGTTGTTTATGTTAATAGTTTTTTGAAATCATACAATATCATCAACAAATGAATTGCTGAAGATCACAATTCCAAGCTTCAAATTTTTTAGAAATCCATAATATTATAATAAGAACTCACTTTGATAGAATTTCGATCAATTTGATAGGAATTTGATAGAAATGAATTTCTAAAGAAAAACAATGTTATCAAAGTCAAAATTATAGCTGAACTTAATAGAACCTGAGAAAATGAAAAATAGAAATAGATTTCCAACGGTATTAACAACACTACCAGTACAACAAATATGAATGATATGAATTTCGATATAATTATTCATGAAAAAATGCACTACGTTCACTGTATTTTCAGCTAGAAACGTTTGCTAAAAATGAATGCGAAAGTTGTTACTCACATGAAAGTTGTCACTCTACTTAGAAATAATCGATTTAATCTGTAATATTAAAGTCTAGAGTAGATTATCTATTCATAGAAAATTGACTTTATATGACTTTCAATTCACTGTATTCTCAGTTTAAACGTTTGTTAAAAATAAATGCAACATACACATTACTCACATGAAAATATGAGTACATACTTTCATGTGAGTACATTATTTTCATACATTTAGGCCGTGTGCCCACGGAGCAACTGCTATCTGATTTCAGTCAGCGTTGCCAGATGACATTAATTTTGGCTGTTTTTCGGATAATTGGGTAATCTAACCTATCAGCCAATGTCATCTAGCAACGCTGGGTTGCTGACTGGAATCAGATAGCAGTTGCTCCGTGGGCACACGGCCTTATGAGTTCATTTTTGCAAGTTGACCACGAATACTGGATAATGTGGTCAACTGTAGTTCCTGTTCTTCAAGTGAAATTCTTTGTGTTATTTTGTTTAAAGGAATAAGTTTCAATATTTCATTAACAAATAGTTACTTCTCTCCTGAGATATAATAGAGTAAATATCTGTAAAAAAAACTCTATGAGCTCTGTAAATATTTACAGGATCTATTGTTAAGAAGACTATTTTCGAATTGGCTCTTCCAACGAATAAATCCAACCTATATCTTGCTAAACATCGATTTGATGCTTGAATTTGATACCAAACCTGGAAATTAACGCAGATGTACTATATTGATTAATCGACGAAAATTTGGATTTTCTGTGTGTTTTCAGCTATCGCTTGTGCAGATAGGCCTATGCAGTCAATTCCTTGATAGTCACTTCAAGACTTCCTTTTGGAGCATCCATGACACATCCTGAAAAGATACAAAGTTCAATTATTATCATGGGAAACTTGAAAGTCTCACTATATTCCTACTATATTCCCTCTCATATTTCTTTAAAAGTACAGCAATTTCGACTGTATAAGAATATTTATGCCATATTCCTCCTATATCTCTACTAAAGGGAGTTAAGTCAAACAATTTTGACTATATAATCCTGTATTAAATTTATAACATTTGTAACGTAGAGTAGAATTGTTTAGAGTGACATCTGAATCAAACGAGCTTAGTGAGAGGAAGAGGAGGCAGACCCCTGCCTCCCTAAATAATTATATTTTTATTGATTACATACTAATTTACATCTGGCTGTAATTATTTTCTTTCTAATTGATTGTTTCAATAATCGACCATCAACTCAGAAAGCAATGCAACAATTTAGAAAAATTTAGTTGGTTATATCACTGGAATTTACGGCGATATTCTTAACAGAATTATAATAATCAAAGTTATAATCAATATTGCTGTGTATTAAATTATGAAAGTTACGGTGACAATATCAAGAATACTGTATTTGATTTGAAGAATATTCTATTATTTTTCATCAATTTTCAAGTGAAGCACAACTGCTAGGAGAAGAATACAAAAATAAAAATAATAACCACTTTTTCGTAGTACCTGGCAATGATTTGTTGAACGAAACGACTTGATGTTGGGTAGTCAATGACTTGTCTTGTATGAATAATAATCAATTACTTTCAAACTTTCAGTCACAACTTTCAATCTTTTAATTCCATACAAGGAATAATGAATTTTGCAGCTCCACACATTGCTTACCATTTGTAGCATTCTGATGAGTTGTAGAGTGATTATAATTAACCACACATTAAGATAATTAGTTACTTTGATAATAATCATTAATGATTGAATTTAGCACAAATGTGATTATACAAATGTATTGTATCTGAAGGCCAAAGTATGTATTTCTTGAGTTTGTTTTCAAGTAAAGTTGGATATTGTTTCAGATACAGGGGCCCGTTTCACGAAAGTCACAATTCACAAGTTATAATTCTAACAGCTGAGTTTATGTGTAACTTAGAATTCACTATTTTAGCCGTTTCTCGAATTTATACGTGAAAATGTAACTTGTGACTTTACTGGGGCCTGTCGCATGAGAGAATACAATCTAGTAATAATAGTTGTCACTATGGTAACTAGTATTACTAGCTTGTATTTTCTCATGCAACAGGCCCCAGGTGGTTATAAATAATGTAATCAGGTTTACCTTGGGTATTTTTGTTCATGCATATTTTTTGTCAATTCTATGTGACTATGTTACTACATAAATTATTATTGATATAAATAACATTAGCTACATAACATTAATTACTTTTATGTTCGTGATGAGTAATGAAAAAGTTTCGTAACCGCAACATGAGATAAAGTGATTAAATAAAAGCAGTACGTGATGGAAACTAAAATTGAATAAGTTACCTTGTTGTTATCTAATCCTTCTTATGGCTGTATCCCCATTTCTTGCCCTCCTTATGACCTCCTTTCTTTCCATACTCGCTCTTATGGCTGTGATGCTTCTCATGTCCGGCAGCTTCCTTATGGCCCTTATGGTCCTTATGGTGTCCGCCCTTCTTATGGTGTCCCTTCTTTCCATGGTGACCTTCGTGGTGTCCTGATTTATGGTGACCTGACTTGTGTTTCCCGCCTTTTTTGTGTCCATGATGTGAATGGTATCCTCCATGTTTCTCATGTTCACCTCCTTCATGGTGTTCATCATAGAACTCGTGTTTCTTCAGGTATTCGTCCTTTTTATGGATATTGTGTTCTCCTTTTGTGCTGTGTCCTTTTTTGTGTTCCCCTGACTCCCCGAATTTCGCCCCTTTTTTGCCCTTTTCCGACTTATGATGTGCCCCGTAATGTCCCGCTTCTTCTTTGTGTTTTTTCTTCTTCCCTTTTGTATCTTTGTACTCTCCTTTATGTGACTCTTTATCGTGATGCCCCTTCTCCCCCTTCTCATGTTTATGGTATCCTTTATACCCTTTATCTCCTTTCTTTCCGGAACTTGATTTGTGGTGTGAATGATGTTCCTCTCCCCCTCCTTTCTCGTGTTTCTCTTTGTGGTGTTTTTTCTCCTTATGTTTGTGTCCGTGAGATGCTGATGGACTCTGATCCACTTCTTGATCTTCACTTGCCTCTCCCTCTAATTCTTCCTCCTCATCGTCTGTCCTACTCTGTCTTGGAATGTTCCCAACATCATAAGCAAAAATCTGCGGGTCTGTAACTTTTTCCTCGCTCAAATAATTCTTCTTAGGTCTCTTCAACAATCTCTCACTCCTCTCGTTTATCCGCCTATTGTTATCTCTCAACACTTCATCGTGATTCTTTTCAGGAACTTCGGTTTTTGGTAACTTCATGAAATACTCATCACCTCCACCCAAATCAAACTCACTGTCCTCCTCTTTTTTCATCACAACATCATCGTCATCATCTTTCCTCTCCTTTTTCTTCTTCTTCCTCTTCTTTTTCTTCTTCCTCCTACTTTCTTTGCCAATTCTGGCCGTGGCTGCACTTTCTCCAGAATCAACATCATATCCCAAAACATCTCCCACTGAGTCGACAGTATCTAAAATATCAACTAGTTCATCAGACCTGTCTTGCATTGGGGTTTGCACTGCAGCTGCATCTTTTGACGTTCCAATATTTTCATCGGGGATTTGATGTCTTCTACGTTCTTCCAAATGCTGTTTCACCAATCTGTCCATCTGTTTCTCCTTTTCTTTCTCTTTCTCATCTTTCACACCCTCCACATTTCTACTCCTTTCCTCAGTTTTCTCCCCTACACTACTACTATTTGACACACTTTCCTGTCCTGAAGGACTTGCAGCAATGGTCTTTGAATCCAATTCTGCAGAAGATGGTTTCCTGATTATAATCCTTTTCCTTTTCCTTCTTCTCTTTCTGCCTAACTTATCCTCCCCCACCACTTCTTTTACACTATCATTACTACCAACTAACGAAGATGCACTCAGTGGTGGAACAACAGTACCTGTTTCTGGAACCTTCTGAATCAGGTTAGAACTATTTGTTGAGGTTCCGCTTGAGATGGGCGGAACTGAAGACACAAGTGCAGGTGATGGCGTAGATGTTGTGAATCTTCTTGAGAGGAATCTAGGTCGTTGTTGGTGTAGATTCAAGCTTGATACAGGATTGATAGTTTCTGGTGCCATCTGCAGACCACGTACAGGTTCCAAAGATGATGTTGAGGTTCCATCAGTAGTATTTTCCCTGCTGCTCTGGATGCGTTCTTGGATGAACCTTGGCAAAATGTTGAAGACACCAGTTGTGTTGATTGTTGCCACAGGATCATCTGGGTGATTATCATAGTTGTGATTACTGTGACGCTGCAAATTGTTTACACTCTGAATGGTGCTGAATGTGCTGTATGTTGCTGGCAAAGCTACCCTCACCCCTGCTGTATGACCTCTGCCTACCCCCAACAATCCTAAAACAACAGACACTAGGAGAATGTAAATCATGTGAAGTCTAGCAGTTCACTTGCCATTGACTCAATGATCACTGGACAATTAGCGGGCAAATGCAGGCAATTTATAAACGCGCCCATTATGAAATGTTGTCTAGGTTGGGGCAAAGATGGAAGGTGAAGGAATAAAGAAGGTAGGACACGGTTAGAAACAGAGTGAAACAGGAAGAGTGAGTGAAAGGGAGAAAGAAAGATGCAGAATGAGTCAGGGAGAGTGGGGAAGAAAAAGAAAGAAAGCAGTAGAGTGAGACAGAAAGAGGATGGATGGAGGAAGAGAGAGAAAAAGAAGGAAGACTAAAAAGAACGTGAGCAACAGAGTGAGACAGGATGATGATGGAGGAGAAAAGAAAGAGCAATAGAGTGAGATAGGAATAGTGGGAAAGAGGAAGAAAGAAAGCAACAGAGAGAGAGAGAGACAGAAGAGGATGGGAGGAGGAAGAGAGTGGAAAAGGAGGAAGACTGCAAGAGTGTATCCTGCGGTAGCTGTTGTGGAAAATCTGAGCTGCAGTGAACTGCAACGCTTTCCCACCAGTTTTTATTTGAAGTTGAGTTTTCCTCACTGATTCTTCTGCCGGTAGAGGATTTATAAAATGTTTAATAAGTAATATAATTATGTTAATATGTAATTGTAATAATATGTTCACTGATTGTTATATTTGTTATGATAATTGTTATATTCACTCATTATATGAGTTAATAGTGTATGAAAGTTGGTTGAACTCTACTCAAATCTGTAGGCATTTATGCTTATCATGCATTGATAGATTCATATAATGGGAGATGCTCTCAATTCTCACGTAGGCCTACGCACTAGTCTATAACTTATAGGTAGGCCTATCATCCTCTGTAGGAAAGAAGCTGACCTTACTTTCTCTGAAATTTTCTATCATTGATTATAGTCGATTCATTGGAGTGATCTTTGAAGTGAAATGATTCACTCTCACATTATTTCCCCTGTAAAACATTATGCAGTTTATAACAGTTAATTAGCTAACTCGAATGATAAAGAGTTATACCGACTTCATTGATAATCTTGAATTGATTATTATTCAATGATAAGTAAGTTCTAACTTTTATAAGTAATAAAGATTCATTACTCACTTTATTACTTGTAAACGTTAGACTGCAAAGTCGTGTGAAAATCAAGTTCAAAGTGTTTCATTAGAATGCAGTTCGTCATGGAAAGCAAAATTGAAGAGATAAGTTCTAGATGTTCTTCCTCCATTTCCCGCAATAAAATTCATGATTAAAATCTCCATTATATTACAATCAACACATTTCATGGTACCGGTAGTGATGCAAAAATAGGCTTCCTGTTCACATCCTTCACTTTATCTTCCCTTTGACTCAAAACTGCTGATAATACGTTTCTTGTAATTGTATATAATTTTGTGGGGAAATCTTAAACCCCATAATCACATCCTTTAAAGTACTCAACTATTTTTGTATACCAAATTCAGTCTTTTTGGACCAGTCGTTCTCGAAAAATCTGTAGTAGAATTTCCCATGATTGAATGAATAATCTACGTGTGTCATAAATATTGATGGTTGTCAAACTAATCGCTTTTATCAAAATTGAATTGAAAATTTGAGTATACTATTGAAATAAATATTTCACAATATAATACACTGTTCTATTTATTATGAATATCGAATGTCCATGTTCAATAGAAAGAATCTGTTCTTTTCCATTGGATAAGAATGAGTGTAGAACACCTCTGACATCTAGACGGCGGAATAATGAAGTTGTAACTTGAATGACCCAGTAACTGCTGCCATCTTAAAAGTCAGAATTCAGAACTAGCTGCGTTCTGCATTGCCGACCAATCAGGGGAGAGAGGCGGAGCTTAGAGGCGTCAGGCGTGTCTGAAAAGATTGAAGCTGTAAATCACCCAGTAACTGCAGCCATCTACCGGTCGAATTCAGAACTAGCTGAGTCATTCATTGCTGGCCTATCACGAGATAGTAGCCGGAGTTTGGAGGCTACATGATTTACAAATTAGGCTACGATTCATGGAAGAATTTTAGACACAGTTCAAGCATTGCTCAAGTATTTTCATTGCTGAATAAATAAATAAATAAAATATTCGTCTTGGAAAACACAATAAGTGATTGAGTTTTCATTATAAAACATATATTTTGCAGAATACTTGTACGATCAGAATGATTATTATTATTTATCATGAACTAAAATCAGAATGATGATAAATTAATTGAAATTAGTATAATAAGCTGAGACGTAGTTCCTCGGATAGCCTACTCTAATAATGTAATTATTGTTTTGTATCATTCCACTTCCGAATAAGGCATTCAAAAATGCCTTATTTCAGAATCGGCATTACTTAGAATAGAATGACTTCCTTCATTTTAACCTGGGAGGGCGAAGTTAGGGCGCAGTCGGCCCTCTTTTACACTAAACCCTGCATTACTGACATTTTTAGTAAAAAACAAGAGGAAAAACAAAAGAATACATCGCTGTTAACTGAATTTGAGAAACTAAATCAATTAACGAGATTATAGATAGAGCCAACCATAGAACGATTTATGAGAAATTCATTGCAACTTGAAATAGGATAGTAGTTTTTATATAGCCAACCACTGTACGTAATAACATTTTTAGTAAAAAACAAGAAGAAAAACAAAGTAATATTGCAATCAACTAGATCTGAGAAACTAAATCAAATTAACTCCATTAATTAAATTTAATTAAATTATTGAAAAATCAATTAAACTAATTAATGAATCAATTTTTATACAGCCAATCAACCATGGTGATACACAAACAATATTAGTTTTTATGGAAAATTGCATCTTTATCCAACAAAGAATATTATTATTATATAAGTATAACACGTAACAAGTCCAGGAAATAATTGCCTTTGAGATGTTCTAATTACTGCAGTTGTGTCATCTATTTGCAGAGAGTAATCGACTTTCCATCCGTAACTGATCGACTCTCGTTTTGCATGAATCGATTAGAAATTAACAGTGATGGAACAGCTTTGATGGTGAGCAACTCAGCCAGGAAGAAACCAATGAAAGCATGAAAGTATTGAATTTACTTTGATTCGAACAAATTTCTGTAGAAGTCCCCGGAAATCTTGTAAAGAAGCCAGACTCTTTGCTTGTTGTGAGTGGCTTGATTGCAAAGGAAGGCTACATTTTTATATTATTATTTTTATATAATTATTTACTTATATATTTGTATTCATTTATTCGATCAAAATAAAATATTAACGGGAAAAAACAGGCGTTAGCCCAATACTTCATTCTGTGTTAATGATAAATAATTTTCATTTGAAAGTGATTTTTAATTCAAGGACATTATTAATAATATTATTGATAGTAGGCTACATTAATAAATTTTCTCTATAAAAATGTTTTTCTTGTTAAGGCCTATCTGATGTAATGATTCTTGGTAAAATGTAAAGTGAAATGTAATACTGGTGTGAACAATAGAACTTGATTGATTGATTTCTTTATTTTCTTGATTGCAGGACCGGATCTTTGAACAGCTATACTCCGCAGTAAGGGGGTTCAGAAGTCGGGAGGACTACGAATAATATTGAAATTGAAATAATGAAATTAAAATTTATTCCTTTTAAAACAATGCAATATAAATTTGCAGTTTAGCAATATTGGAAGGTTATTGGAAGATGTTAAAAAAAAACTGATTCTGTGATTAATTGCCTGTAGTAGGCTACATGATGTTATCGTAAAAGTCATCCTAATAAGATTCTTCTGCTAATAATATTGTGTTATAATAGTGAGTTCCTTTTTTGCAACGTCATCTTCCATTCGAATAAAGTGACTTGATAGATTTCATTCAATATCATTCTGAATATCTCAACTTTTGACAATTATTGTTGCATCAAGCTTTACCTTTACAGTGCAATAGAGACCACCTGTTGTTAGTAAGACACCCATTTGCCAAAAATTTCGTCAGTTTTTGACAGGTCTGGATACTGAAACATGGCTTGACGAGCAAACTAAATAGACAGGCGGTAGGCTTGACTTGGTTTTACCGGGAAAAAAGACTTGCTAGAATTCCAAGCTAACTATGCGAACTACGCAGCTTTGACCAAGAAAAAGACGGATAATAAATTTAGTCTGATCGGAGTAGTAGAACGCTTAATCATTGGAGCGAACCGTTTCTTTGTAACAGGATATTTATACAGAATACTTTCATCATAAAGTAAAAATCATAAAAATCCTAAATTAGATTGAATTTATTGATCACAAATTACACATTATTTTATTCGTGCCCGGTTATCCTCAGTCGTTCTAAACAGTTTATGGATCCAATAGCAGTGTTGAATCAATAAGGACCATGTGTTTTCAAATGCAAAAACATATTGATTCAATAGTTTATTGAACAACTGAGAAACCGGTGCTTGAATATGACATTGTACATGTACATAATAATATTGTTCAACTCATTGGTTAAATTACACTGATTTTGAAAACTTTTAATTAGAAAAGACAAATTATTGTAGTGACGATCGTTAAGTCCTGATGTTTTGACTGAGATGGCTGAGTTGACAATATTGTCTGATGATGTTCAACACAATGACGAAACGACCGTCACTACAAAGTAAGTTTGTTTTTTTTACTTTGAAAGTTTTCAAAATCAGTGTGATCTCAGTATTTCACGACTAGAAACAAGAAATTCAACACAATAATAATAATTGTCTGGTGTCACAAAAGACTATAAAATCAATAGAGGTAGACCTTTATAAAATATTTATACCTTTATATGAAAAAAACAAAATGGCACTCACTTTCATTCATCAACAGAATCATAATATCATGTATCTATTGACTTTGGTGTTACTGTTAGCAGGCAATGGTATGAATTATTGAAAAACACACCCAAAATCTTCAAGTGAATATATCTATCATCTTGGTATCATAATAATTTATGTTTAATTATGCTCAAGAAAGGTTAGATTGAATTTCAATAATGGATTAATTTCAAAGTATTGAGTTACTCACCTATAGGCTAGTTCATCCATCAATATTGAATAATATTCATATTATCCGGAATATTAAGAATAATATCGGGATAATTAATCGGGAGATTAGCCTCCCAATAAAATGTGTTACGCTAATGAGAAGCCTAGCTCTCATAAATGAGTCCACAATATAAATGTTGGGCTGTGAATAAAATAAATGGTAGGTAGGCTATTTTGTCAAATAAATTATTCCAAAAGCTTGCATCAACACTTGAGCCCAGGGGCGACATTTGGGGAATCAGGGGGGCATTTGCCCCCTGATCTTCTGGGTTACAGAAAATATTCTGTACTAGCTAATGTACAAATGAAGATTTTATCCGTAAACACCCCCGGTGTATGCCCCCCCCAAGGTTTTGGTGAAATGACGCTACTGCTTGAGCCGAAGACAGACATCTTCTATTGAAATATTCTTGAATATCTCGATAGATTGCATTAAAAGCGAAGGAACATCTCATCGAATATTATTCTCCGATAAAATGAATTTCATTGGGATTTTTTCTTATTGGTTTCCTATTAATTTATTAGTCTATTATCGAATTTGAATGCATTTTCCCTAGACAAATTCAGTGGAATTTAATTATGAATTCATCATTTCGTGGATCGAGTGAATGAAAAGCACTTTTCCGAAGGCTAGGCTACAGGATAATAATTAAATTTTTCAGCTGAGAAAATCATCATCGACTTATATTTTCTATTGATATCTTCCACTCTTTATTAAGAGCTTCTCTAGGAAAATGATCGATTAGAAATTTTGCACAAGAGTGGAAGAATTTCCTTGTTATCTTCGAGTCAAGATTCTTAATAATTATATGGATTTCTATTCAGATACTACTCACCATCGAATTTCTATAATAAATTGTTCAGGAAATTACATAGTAGGCTAGTAGACCTAAGTTTGTAAAAAATAAAATAAAAAATTCCAAACTCAAAGCTTTTTTGATTATCTTGAGATGGATGATGAAGTTATTCGAGGATTATTAAGAAACATCTTCCTCACTCTCTCTACCTTTCTGAAATGGGTCTGTCAAGACCTAGCACAATAATAAACAAATCAGCAATCTTTTGAATGCCTCTAATGAATTATAAATTAATGAATTGGATGATAAATTTGTAAAAATAATTACCAAATTCCCAATTCAATTCTGTTTTCTTTGTAGAACAGATTGCATTTCATTACCGGTGATAAGAATTTAATATGTCGTTCATAATATTACTCATAAATAAGAGATTAGATAAGAGACGGCGCCTACCACTCCTGTTGTAACGGTGACCGGTTCCTCTAAATACAATTTATGAGCCTCAAAATCGCTTCCCGGTGGTTCGGAACCCACCTAAAGCTGTAGGTCCATTCATCTCTCATCATCATCCTTCCCATTACCCACGCACAAGCCTAGAGCTTATGTGGGCATCATCCCCAGCAAAAAATAGAGTAATAATAGGCCTAGATGTGAGAGAATGAACAAATAGAGAAAGAAAAGAGTGAAATAATTTATTGAGAGGATGATTTTATCTCTAGAAGAAGGAGGAAAGAATAATTATAGTGTCAAAATTATAACACAGAAATTCAAATATTAAAAATGGAATGTTGTTTAGGGTGAGTAAAAGTTGGGAAAATAAAACACGTGAAATGTAAAAAAATGCGAGTATATTTCAATCCTTACAGAACAAACAAGGAATTATTGTACTTGATGAATATTTGGTTTCAACAATACTTCAAGACTTAAATACTAAAAATCAAAGGATTTCGAATCCTTATCAAAGGCTGCTTCAATGCACAATACAAAGGAAAAATTGATGAGCATAATATTCATGTAACTGCAATAAACATTACAAACATATTATTGAAACATAGAATAGATTTTTATAACAATATAGCAGTAGTTTCAACAATAATTACTACTTTTAAAGAAATTGAGTTTTCTTGGCAATAGCCTATTTTCAAAGAGAAATAAAATAGTTCCTAAATAAAGTAATAATGAGAAAGCGTTCAACAATTTGTAATTTGTAATGTTACAATAAACAAATTAATATTTTAATTTTTAATTAAGTAGTAACATATTATTTATGAATATTGCCAGAGAGTATAGAAGAAGAATTGAATATTGCATTAAGGCGCACACTGAATTAAACTTTAAAAAAAAACATTAATAATTATGTTAATTGGAATCTTAATTCATATTTGAATTGATTGAAATTACGCCTTATTTATTACAAGAACATGTAACTTATGAAGTAAGCCTACAACTAGATAAGTATAACAATAACATCATAGATAACAAAAATTAATAAATCGAAAATACATATTTATTAATACTGAAATATTTCATGCATTGAAAGCTTCATATGAACAATTATTTTTAATAATTGGATTTTCATCTATTTGGATAGCTGCAAATGCAACGTATTACTTGCTCTATAATAATTATTACTTACAATAATAAGGTGTGATGACAAATAAAAATAAAAACTTAAAAACGAAAATGAATAAGTATAGAAAAATATAAAAAATTGTAAGAAATATTAATAGAGATGTTGAGGTAGATTAGAATGTCATTTTATTGCTTTTTGGAAAGTTTTAAATTCAATTGAAGGGCATAACAATGATAATTGAAAGTTATTTAATTACAGATTTTTTTGGAATAGTGTGTATATTTAAATACTTTTATACTTACTAGGTGTGGGGAAAAATAATTGGGTTAAGTCTTAGATGAACTTGAAGATAAAAAATATAATTATTGACGTTAAGTAGAGCGATATGAATTGAATAACTGAATTTACGGATAATTATTTAAAACGCAGTATGTACATTTAACAGTTATTTATTTAAAAATATTTGAAGCCTTCAACAGAAAATTCAAATATCTTGAGGAATTTTCCCTGTTTCCCTTTCCTTATTTTTTATATTTCCCTTTCCCTATTTTCAAAATATTGCTATTACGTTTGGTTTCATTAAAAGGCAGTGAGTGTTTTATGAACAGTAAATGCGACTTGACAATACTTATCCCTATACAGTATTATGAAAAATACAGCTGGAAAAATTGATTAAATACAGAAAGCCTAGCTACAATACTGTATTTTCCAAGTTTTCAATGATTTACTAAAATGTTCAATGAGAATTTTTACCAACATTTCAATCAAATCCACCAGTTTCAATAACTGTTTCAGTAACATATATTTTACTATTCTAAATACAAAAACAATCACCTATTATTATTCCTGTTGAACCAAATACCCGTTATATTTTTGTATACTCGATTTTAAATCATAGAAAATTTCTATTAGAAATTAATAAGGAACTCTAAAGCGAGGAAATATATAGCAATAGTATTCGTATACTTTTCACAAGAAATTCAGCGTAGGAAAAACTAGAAAACCCAATCATAATATACAATTAATCAAACAGCAAATATTTTTTTAATGCATTTATACACGACCAAATTTCCAAAATTCAAATTCCTTCCAAATGGAATCAAACAACCTTGAATAAGACATGTAGACATGTATCTGAATCATGGTTTGCTGCATTATAACAGTGTGTGTCTAGTGTGTACTTACCAAACAAGTCAGCTGCTCAATTCTAAAACACTTCCAAATTTGATTAAACTGTTGGATGAAATTTGATGGGAATTTTATTGTGTAAAATTTTTTAGAGCCTTCAGATTTTTTAGAGCCTTGGAAAGCTCCATAAAATTCTTAGTCCTAGTTGCACAGAGGTCTGTTAAAAAGGTTGACCTTCAAATAATGAACAATGTTTATTGTTATGAGTAAATTAATATTAACTTTAATGTACTTCTATGCAACCGGCGCTTGAAAAATTTGATATCGAACAATGTTGAGTGTTAAGCTAGTATTTCCCAATAACAATTTATCCTGTGCTTCTTAATAACTCATTAGAAGGTTACAGATAATGAGCATAACATTGGATGAAGGTACTATTTATAATATTCTAGTTTTCAATATTATACAATACTATATTGTATATAGCTGCAATATTTAATTCGCAGGAATGAGCTTGGAAATTACAGCTCCAAACAGCAAAGTAGAATCAGATTCATTCAATTTGGCGCTTGGCATTAGATAGATAGATAGATATTATTTCTTTGCCATCTTACTCTACGATCATCAGTAACGTCAAGAAATAATATCTCTCTATCTATCTAATGCCAAGCGCCAAATTAAATGAATCTGATCATAATTCTACTACACAGTTTTGAGTTTACAATTCATTAATTCAAAGTTTTTGCTCAACAATGAACTTGCATATCTATAACTTCACATAATTATTAGATCTGCAGGATTTTTTCAATAAATCTATACATTTTTCAATAAATCTATAAATCTTACAGCCGATTGCTACATGAAAGCAATAACGTCTCAATTAGATGGACAATAATATTGATGGATCAATAATTAATGGACAAGGGAACAAGAACCCTACTGTCCTCTATCACATAAAATGACGTAATTTAATGGGGTTTAAATTAAGTTGGCTTACATTTAATCGGCCGTTACATATAATTTTTAATTTTCAATTCTTCAACCTTAATATCTAGTTTTAAATCTCAATAACTTTCTAGGTTTAGTTTCATCAAGATTTTTGTACATTTTATCACTTTTTGTCTTAATTTTTTTGAGGGGTTTACTTTTTCGCCCCCTTTTTGGAACTCTCACCCTTTTTTGATTTCTGGCCTTTGCCTGAGCTTCCCGCAGCCACTTCATCCTCAATTTCAAACCCGTATTTCAGTTTTAGTTTCTCGCGAATCAGCAAACCTTTTATCAAACGCTTCCAGTTTCCGTAGACCTTCTGCTCCATTTTCTCTCTGGCACGCCTCTCCGCTTCTTGTTGCTCCTGAAAAATACAGAAAAAGTTAATATTTGAAAATGAAATAATATAAAATAAATAATTTGAAAATGATTGATAAATTGAAGATATTCGTTACATGAAGGCTCTGAGCTTCGAGTTAAGAGGGGGCAGTAGTAGTCGGCCAAATTAGATTATGTCCCATAAGAACAATGTTATTTTTTGTAATCTTTTGAAACATATAGCACCGTCATTTTTCTACATGAACCGGATTCGAAAATCACACGATCGAGAGTATGTACTTCCATTCTGATGTACATGCCTTTGAATAATCGAATGCTTTGAAATAATAAGCTGTCTGATAGTATTGAAATTAAAAAGGATTGAAGATAAATAAGCAATTAAGCCCAGTAGAGGTCGCGGTGGCTTGAGAAGCTTGCTGTTTTTGAGAAAATGACCTATAAAATTGCTGAGTTTAATATTCAAAAGATAGGGTAAAGCTAAGGCTAGGCGTACACCGGTTAGTCAAGACAAGACAAGACGAGATTAGTCACGTTTAGTCACAGTACTACATAGTGGCTTATTAAGGGGTTACAGCAAACACTGGTTGCAGTTGAGAAAGTCAAAGGTTATAATGTGCCTCGATAAATTTGTTTATTTCTAATTAATATAGCTTTCTGAGTTGATTGCTGTGTTTGAAAAGGGAGCCTACTAACATCACACTTCACGACGGACTACGTTAGACTTTTTCGCGATGGTTTCTCGTGAGTAACCAACAAGCTTCTGATCGCTCTAACCCACTGAGCTTCAAGTCATTGTATTCGGGCCATTATTTTCGGCTGCCTAAAGTAATACGACATTTCAGAAGAATTGAACTTTGTACTCAGGGTGGTACAACTATTAAATCGCAAATTGACCTTTGCAAGAATGATGGAATCAGTAGATGAGCGCTTGCCGGCTGTAGATATTTTCAGTCGTGCATAATCTCCATCTAGGAGTGATTCCTAGAACTAGAGAATCAATCGTCAATTGAACGTGTGTACATCGTTCTCTTTATCTGTTATCATTTTGAGCCGGATCATGCTTAGAGTTATCTTATCAATTGAGAAGAGTCTGAAAGCGAAAAGTGACTAGCGTTATTAATTGATTTTGTTGTTTGCTTTGACAGTTGAGTGCTTTATCACAGTGAGAATAAATGAAATCTGAAACTCCTTCCTACCTGGCCCTTCCCAGATTCCATGATACCTTCAATTTCAGGAGCTCCTTTATTGCTCCAGCCTTGATAGCTCTCTGGCGCCTCCATATATTCCTGTCTTTCCCATCCCTTAGAGAACATAATGACTCTCATCAGCTGGATAGATTTTCAGAAAGATTTTTCCGAGCATGCTTATTAGTTGGTGGAAGCAATAAATTTTACAATAAATATAATAAATTATATTCACAATGGATGCTGAGATTATGAAACAAAATGCTTCTGAACTTTTAAAGATGAAGTTGAGGAAAGATTTAAGTGAGGAATTAACGCAATGTCAAACTCACAACTCTATCAAAAGAAATCAGAGATGAAAAATAAAAAGTCAAACAAGCAATCTGAAAGAAGAAGTAAGTAAACAGGAGATAGAATCTGTCAATTAGAAAAAGAAGTTAGAAAGAGGAATATTATTATTCACGGTGTTGGAAGATGATAAGAACGAGAACACAGAAAAATTTGCTTTTGAAAATTATCAGATCTAAACTTGGAGTGGATATTAACGATTGTGAATTGGACTTTGCTTTAAAAGAATTTGGATTGGTCTAAATCAAATTCAAACAGACCTATTACGGCTGGTCTCTCACCACATGTGAGGCGTGTATAAGTCTGAGATTCTGGGCAAGAGGACGCTATTGAAGGGCAAAAAGCAATATTTACTTAGCTGGAGGATTATCCCAAGGAAGTCCATAGGAAATCCGGGAAAATTTGAGAGTTGAAATGATTTCAGCTAGGAAGGAAGGAAAAGTATGTGCAATCCTGAAGTGTACGACAAACTGATTGTTCTGGAAAAGGAAAGAGCAGAAGAAAGCGAGAACTGAAAGCAGTTCGCCGCAGAGCCATAATAACCATGCAAATAAAAAGACATCAGCAACATCGAATGTAGAGAAAGCTGAAGAATTGAGAAGAAGGGTCCACTAAAAGACAAGAAAAAGAAAAAGTCAGGTCAAAACGTCCACAATGACTGAATGAAAAACATTTAATGTTGCATTTTGGAAATAACCTGGTCTGAATAACTCGGAATAGAAATAATTTTGTATTGATATTGATATTTATTTATATGTGAAACCTGGTCAAGTTTATCTTTTATTTTCCTCCACTGTCAGCTGAGTGGTCTAGATTATGTTCCATATTGCGTTGAAGGTGGTCAGGGAAAGTACGTAGCAGAGCTAGTGGAGGTTTACTAGCTCTTTTCCTAAAATAAAAGCATCCAGAATGTCAAGCTATTAATCTCCCTGTGAATGGTGGAATCTTCTTACATTTATGTTTGAATGGATTACCTATTACACCTTCGAATGATATATAGGAGACCTTCTTCTGATTGTGCTGAATTTCTAAATCTCGTCATCAGATATATTGGATTTTACAGATGAGATACAGTGAGGAAAGCAGGATGGGGTCAATTGGCGGAAAGACTTCAATTGCCGTGAAAAGTGATGAAAACCAGCTGGAAGAAGATATTTTGAATCTACAAATTTGTATGATATGAGAGAGAATCACAGGATGGAGTTTTGAATGATCATCATGGCAAGAGGGCTCCAAATGACAATGGAGGACAATGGATCTGGCCATTTTAATTAATGGAAGAGCAATCTAGTGATAGACCTTGGCAAGTTTACTTATGTTGGTTCAGAAGTTGAGGAGCGTAATTGATCTAGTATGGTGTAACATGGCTGCAGTAGAAACGATCTCTGACCACAAATACAATGGAATGTGAGACTCTGTCAGACTCTACTTCCAGTGCAATTCTCAAACTGAGTAAGATGGAGGCTTTATTGCGGATTAATAGGATTGCACCCAATAGAATGACAAAATATTCTGCAATCCTGCTTTGTCCTTTGTTTTCACCAGAAGATGATGCCTTTTCAGCAACAAATTAGAAATAGACTTTTCACAGACCATTGTTGATGAACAGTATCAGAATCAAGCATGTAATGCGCAGTCATATGAAGCAGCAGAGCAAGTGGGTATGAAGAGAGAATTTTCTACAACTAGGATTTAAACAGAATTTCAAAGCCCTGGTTCGATGAGGATTTGTTCTTTTGCTAACAAAAGAGAAACTTTGGATTAGCTCTTAGAGCTTGCAGAAGGACAGAAAGGGGATTCACAGACGAAAATACCAAGAACTATCTTGGCTAAACAACTGTACAGAAAGCATAATTTGCAAAAGAAAAGAAAAGCAATCTATTTTAGCGAGGCACGTGACCGCCTAAGTAATTCCAATGAATTCTGCTACTTTTGGAGAGAGATTAATAAATTTAGAACAAGGTCTTGTTTTGTGAATCAATTGTTGCAATGAATGAATGGTTTGATTTTTAAGAAACATTTACTTACCCACTTAGATGCTTTTGATGATGTTTACCAGTGTTGCATTTAAAAGCGCACACTTCCAAATGGATGCATATATTGAGTCTGATGAGACCTTGCACCTGCATTAGTAGAAGCAGAAAAGGAAAAACTCCCTGGACCAGACTTGATTCTCAATGATCTTTACAAGGACCTTCCACCTGGAATTGGATCCTTATACATTCGGTTATGTTTAATAAGATTATGGACCGTGACCCAAAGAATTACCCACAGCCTGGTCACAAATGTTGATTAGCTTGCTTCATAAGAAGGAGTACATGCGACCCTAAAAATTACAGGTCAATTGCTCTAAGGTTAACTGTTTAACAAAATTGTTTTTACATCTATTATTAATGCCAGAATCGAATTGTGGCTGAAAGCCTTGACCTCATACCCTGCAAACACAAGCAGGATTTAGAAAGGGAAGAGGATGTCTGGATAATGTTCATGTATGCTGTCGCTGTGTCAACAATGCTCCAACTGCGGCTGCCAAAGAGAAGAGTATATGCTGTTGTGGTCGTGATTTCCAGAGCATTCATTCGATTCAATTTCTCACATAGTTTGTTGTGGGAAGAAACTGTTCAAATTTGGTGTGAGTGCAAAAACTTCTAAGAAATCATACAGAGACTGTACAAACTTGCCTCTCTAAAAAGTGAAAATACATGAAATGAATTTCTCAAAATGAAATTGAAATAATCCTCCTGAAGGGTACTTCAGGGAGAAACACTGAGTCCCTCTCCTGTTCATCCTTTCTTGGCTGATATTGAAGAGTTCTCCATGCTAGAGGGCTCTCCGGAGTAGCAATAGATGGGGGCCAACTTGATTTGATGCTCCTGTTGTATGCTGATGACTTGATACTATGTTTGCCCACTCTCCAGTTGATCTTCAGAGAAAGCTAATGCACCGGATGAATATTGTAGAATTAACAGGCTGAAGATAAATGAGAAGAAGACTAAGATATTACCATTCAGCAGAGGTGGACGAATACCCGTGAAAATGCCGTTGAAGTTACTACCCTCTAAATGGCAGTGAAGTTGGTAAAATTGTTCACAATCCTGTGTTTATTCGCTTTGGGATCCACCATCTCCAGCTCTTCTTTGGAAGTCTGTCTCTCAGGGAGTCCATACGTAAAGCAAAGCCAGCTGCTGGGTTCAACGCTTGGTCTCAACATTGGCAAATCAAACAAACTCTATTGCCTGCACTGGCTACCAGTTATTTATGGCAATGGTGAAGCCTGGGTACTGCTGCTATATGGTGCTCACATATGGGGATGGTTACTGGACACCTGGAGGAGTTGGGTGAAACAGTGCAGACTGGCTTTTTACAGGAGATTTTCCATCTAACACTCTCCAGTGCACCCTAAAATGCTGCATTGCGTATGGAGGTTGGAGAAGTTTGCCTCTCATAATCTGATTTTTTGGCTGCAGCTATCAACTGGGTCAATAGCAGGATTTTTAAAATGAATAGTGGGATGCCTTCCAAGGATTTGTTTTTTCACTCAGCACAAGTTAGCTGAGTTGATAAGATCTGGGTGCAGAGGACCACAGATAATAACTTGGCAGCACAATTAATGTTGCTACTGGACAGAGTTAATAAAAGAGAACCCTTATCTTCAGTAGTGATGTCGGGGAGAACGGCGGAGAAACAAAAAGACTGTATCCTGCAAGACTTCAGGATGCTGGTTTCATCTCTCAAGATCTTGAGAAGTGCAATGGATCAGCCTCCTCTTTGAAATTCCAAGAGCAATTGCTGATGATGTTGGAGCCTGGTCTCTTCGGCCCTCAATTCTGCCTTTCCATTGTATACAAGAGGTTTGCAACTGGTAACTGCGACTTGCCTACAAGACAATTGCCACCCAACCTTACAAGCAGAGGGAATGATCCATAAAGTCAGAGCCGATCAGCTCTGGTTCAATGCAACCTGCAGCGGTTGGAGACGGTCGAGCATGTGTTGCAGGTGGGGAGTGCCCACAAGTATGCAGCCCCACGATCATGGCATTACAGAAGAGGTGCGTCGCTTTTCAACAAGCAAAATTCGAACATTGTGATCTAAAAGCTACAACACATTAACAACGCCAGAAATTGAAGATGTTCTCATCACGTTTGTGCTTCTTGGAGCAGTGCCTAAAAATCTCGTGGTCTTTTGTCTGAATGAGTAAAGCAACTTATTAGTGAGAGACTGACATTGATGCTAATTTGCCTTCACATAAAAAAATATTGTACTGTATTTTGTTTTATATCAATAATGTATTTTATTTGAATTTTGTAAATGCCAACCTGCTATAGGATAACTGATTCCCTGAAAAGCAATACAAATAATAATAATAATAATAATAATAATAATATTAGTGACAACGTGAAGCAACACACACCGATTAATCATTGCATAGGTTTGTGCTGCTTCAAAAGCAACTATGTGAAGTACTGTGACTAAACGTGACTAATCTCGTCTTGACTAACCGGTGTACGCCTAGCCACAGATAACAATATAGATAACAGTAAAAATAACAGTATAGATAACAGATAACAGTATAGTTACTCTATGGCCTAGCCTTACTCTTGATCTCCAGTAACTTTACTACTATCAGCTGAATGAAGCTTGCCACTGTGCATCATCCTCGTGAACACTACCTTGTAATTATTTTGGTAATAGGCCTATCTATAATTTTCTAAAGTTTGTATGTATTACTGAATGGGAATAAAACTGAATTTCACTAATAATTGTTGAAAGATGAACAATAAATCGAGAAAAGTGACATACCTGGTGCCAAGCTTCGGTCAAAGTGTCCTTGAACTCTTCGCAGACAACAAATCCATCCATGACCACGTGACTAGAGCCGCCATGGAAGTCCCAGCCGACAACAGCTGCTGCGCAATCTATTTGCAGTTTCTTCGCCACTCTGTTCAAACCGGGCACTGTAAAAATACAAATTCAATTCATGAAGAAATCAAATGAATATGAGGGGCTGAGATGCAAAGGGGTCCAAGTGATATTTTTTCATGAATGGAGTTAAGCATTGCATTAGAAACTAGAAATATGGAAAAGTCTTGCTGCAAAGAGATCCAAATTATACAAAGCGGTTGCGGATGCTTTCTGGTAAGTGGTCAATAAATATAACTACTCACTGAAGTAAACATCTGTTGAGAAGCAAGGGGAACAAGAAGACTTTGGATCCTCTGCTTGTACGGAAAGTAGATAGGGAATGCTTGAGAAAGCTTTTATTTAGTTTATTTATTTGAGAAACACTTATAGGAAAGGGATCTAAGTAACTATTTTAGAAGCAAAGGGGTCTAAGTGTTAACTATTTTAGAAACAAAAGGGTCTAAGTGGTTGCTAGATGTTATGAAAAAATATTTTTTACCCATAATTATGAATTTTTTTAAACTCATGATACTCATATGTATAAATACATAAAAATATACAGATTCCGAAAAAATTTCTTCAATTTCTCAAATTTTCTCTAGAATTTTATACAAGCAACTAACTTTGAAGTAATTTTCCCAAAAGTTGAAAAAAGTCACTTAGACCCCTTTGCATCTCAGCCCCTCATATTACTTATGATATTATCTATACTTATTTTTTTTGTCTTTTATGGCCAACATTGGACCACTTTAGTCAATACAAGATCGGTTTCTTTTTTTTTCTTTTTGATGACCCAGTATGCTTTCATTCTCTCAGATCAGCCCCTCCTCTCACTCCTCCGAAATCACCCTTCCTCACTCTCTGTTTATTTACTTACAGGTAAGACATCAGGATACTGTGTTTGATATTTCCAAAGTATTTTGAGTGCATGCGTTTTGTCTTTCAAATCCTGTATTGTAATGTGTAGTTCTATACTTATAAAAGAGGATATTTGTATGATGGGTTTTACTATGTACTCTTATGTTTTGAAGCAGTTTTGTAATAAGTAAAATAAGTAAACTGTGTTCGACTGTTTCTTACCATGAAAATTGTTATATACTGATTAGATAGGCGTACACCAGTTAAACAGTCAGACAAGATACAGTGACAGATTAGACGACGATTTGGTCATGAACATATTAGTACACATTATTAGTGTATGAAGCTTTCACACAAAACCGATTAGTCATTGCATCGCGTGCGTGATGCTTCATGGGCAACTTATGTGAATTACTGTGACTAAATGGTGACTACACGTCTTGTCTCTTGACTAAATCGGTGCACGCTTCTAAGCCTTTTACTAAGGACAACTTGTATGTTTTGTGTATGTTTGTATGTAATAAGTAAATTGTTTGACTGTTTACCATTAAAATTGTTATATATTATATGTGAGATTTCCTCTTTATGTGAGAATATATTTTTCCATGAATTTCGTCCTAACTCAATTGGTTTAATCACCAAAGACTCAAAAAGGATACCTTATAATTCATAGGGCTCCCATCTACTTACAGTTCTAACTGCAGTACAGGACACAAAGTTAGAACAGTGAACGGTGAACTATGGACTGTTAATAAAGATTCACTACAGTTCGTACTGTAGTTTACTCCATTGCCGCCTGCAGTCCAATCGTTGAACTGTCGCACATATTATTTCCCACAGATAATAATTTCTATAGCAAGAGTCATAAAATTATTTTTACACTTTTAGAAATTGTCAAGTAAACAGCTGGATTGATGTACGCCTCAGTTTTACTAAACGTTAAATCAGCTGTTTTCCTGACAAAGTTAAAAGAATCTCAATCTAAAGAGAGTCTAAAGATTGTCAATCATTTAAATTGTCATAAAACAGCTGTTTGATGTACGCTCGTTTGCTAACGTTAAATCAGCTGTTTTCTGACAAGTTAAAAGAATCCTGCTATATATACTTTGTTTACCAGGTAGCCTAGCCCAATCCACTAGTAGAAGAATAAATTATTAATAAAATCAAGCTAAATTTAAAAATTGAAGAGAAAAATCAAGACTTCAAGAATAAAGTCGAGTATCGTAACGTAGGTGGAATAAGGATGGGTGTGGATGGAAGTAACTTACATTTGAGATGTACAGTTCCAGCAGGAAGCATACTCGGCTGAAACAGTTCCACGTTGCCGTATTCGTTGCGAGGCACTTTGCCGTCTTTTGCTGGTGGCGGTACATAGTCGTCCACTTGCCACGGACCAAACAGAGGTAGAGGCAGGTCGCTTCTGAATTCACCAGTCATCTGTCAAAAAACATCAAATTCAGTTAAAAATTGGAATAAAATCCATTAATACACTTTTTTTTCAAAAATCAAATCATTTATTTATCCTAGAAAACAAAATACAGCAAACTTAAAAAGTACAATGAAAAATAATACAGTTAATAATACAATATATATAATATAAAATAGTATTAATATACTGTTTTAATAACAATGTTGAAGTGTCCCTGCAAAGGCAATGGCAACCTGAGCGCAGGGGCCGAATATTATAATAACAAATAAAATAGCAGCATTAACCAAAATAATACAAATAAGAAAATAGAAATATCTTCTTATAACAGTTGAGGGAAAAATTACTCACGGTACAAGGTAAAAGAAAAAATACAAAGTAAAAAACTAAGAATAAAAGAAATAAACCCTGAATGTCTTAAGATTTTAATTACATACAAATATGTAAAAACTAAATAATGAATATAATTTTCACACATTAAACTTCAGTTCTACGTTTTCAAGTTGTTGATTTTAATGTTGTCATGGAAAGAAAATGGATCAAGGGGTAAGTTGCATAGATTTTTTATTAATTAAACATAAGTTTGCCTGCAATCCCACATCAAAATGATCTCCAAATATGATCTCCAAAAACTGTTATGATCTCCAAATCGAAATGAAAATCAAATCCAAAATCTATTCCAAACTCAAAATTATTTATTTTTTTAGCGTATGGCTTTTGGCTAGTAGTGGGGAACCAGTAGGGGTTGTTCCACCCTCACCAACATAACCAATTATCCCTTGTAGGAACATGGTGGAAGTTTGCTTTCACCTCAGAAAACAGACATCAGCATTTTAAAAGCATCAAAATAATCTCCGGAAATACTGTTATGGGAGTACTTCACAAATGGCTGCACCTGTTACTATACACTCCTTTCTGTATTTGTGCTCTAAAACATCCTACTTTGGTACACCTCTAAAACTGTACGAATCCTTTGCGATGTCACCTCGGCCTTGCTTTGACCACCTTATAAGGCTCCTCGCCGGCGCGGACCACTTTGGCAAATTTGATCCACGACTCGCGGCAGTGCAGCTCGGCGACACAGCTGCGCGAGAACACCGGCTCGTTGCGGATGAAGCCGAGGGTGGGCGCGTCCGGAGGGTAGATCGCCTGGAACTTCAGCAGGTGCCTCTGCAGCGCGTACAGCGGGTGGTTTTTGTACCTGCAGCCAGAACAGAAATAGAAATTAATGGCTGCTTTAAAAAAGAAGAAGAGGAAGAAGAGGAAGAAGAAAGGAGGAGGAGGAGGAGGAGGAGGAGGAGGAGGAGTGAGGAGGAGGAGGAGGGTGAGGGAGGAAAAGTTGAAGAAGTTAGAAGAAAAGAAGAAGAAGAAGAAGAAGGGTGGTGTTGAAGAAGAAAGTTAGAAAAAGAAGTTAGAAGAAGAAGAAGAAAAGCAGTCGAAGCTATAGGGGTTAAAGCCGAAAAGCTGAAGAAGAAGAGAAGAAGAAATAAAGAAGAAGAAAGTTAAGAAAGAAGAAGAAGCTGTAAGAAGAATTCATTTTTTCATTTTTTAATTGATGACTAATTTAATTTATTAATCTAAATGATAAAAATGAAAAGAAAAGAAAAAGAAGGGTTTATATGAGGAGTATAAGAGGAGGATGTTAGAAGGTGGAAGAAAAGAATGAGGAGGATAATAAAGAAGCGGAGGAGAAAAAGGAGTAGAAGAAAAAGAAAGAAAAAAGGAGTTGAAAGAAGACGAAGAAGAAGAAGGAGGAGGAGGATAAGAAAAGAAAGAAGAAGGAAGAGGAAGAAGAAGAGGAAGAAGATATTGAAGAATCCATTTTTCATTTTCTTTTAATTGACTAATTTAATTTATTAATCAATTTATAAATTCATTCATTTATTTAAAAACACTTGGTGGAATTTTCAAACTCCACTTTAATAAACACAATTTTCACAGGACCATGGTTTCATGTTATACTGAACAGAATTGAAATACACTGGAGCAACGTAAGCACAGGTAACTAACAGAGTGATCATATGATTGTCTCTACTTATACAAAGTCCAATGAAGTTCACCGTGCACACAGAAACAGCTGCTTTAGTGTGCATTGGACTATTTATTTCTATAGAGTAGACGATCATATGATCCAAAATGTTGCTTATTGTAAGCCTTATACAACTGTCGCAAGAGCTGCCTAACACATCCTCAGTTTGACAATTACAAAAAGTGGTTTCTATTATGGAAAGATTCCACAACATCAATATTTTTGTTCTACTCATTATACATTCATTCGGGAGACCCGAAAGGGTCTCCCCGCTAATAAAAGCCATAAGCATACATTCATTCAAGTTATATCATGAGACCCCGTAGAAGTCAGCATTATCGATTCAGGTCAGTCTCCAGGAATACTGTGGTGGTATTCCTGGAACTTCCGCTGTTCTCAGGCTGGCTTCCAGGAGCCGAAGCGCTGATCTTCAGCCCTGCTTACACCATCGAAGCGAAAGTTTCTCATCTAATATTCAAATTTATGGATTATTCAATTTTCTTTGAATGTTTCGAGTTTGTGAAGTAGATACTTTTTTAATAAGTGAATTGTACGAACTCGTAATATTATAAGTTCTGAATTTTTGGATCCATGACGAACTGCGAAGTTAACACTATTGTTTCCACACTAGAATTGACGACATGCAGTCAAATTTTATTGTAACTAACATAAATGTTACTCACTGGACTGAAGCGCTTTCAAGTTCCTTTGAACTCTTTTTCAACAGTGAAGGTCTTGTCGATCGGTAGGCCGGAAGTGTGAAAGTTTTGGTGTGTTATTATTAGGTGGTCAAAAAGTTTGTTAGATTTGAAGATTACCTGTTCATTTAATATTTCATCTTTATTTGTTAATGTGTATTTGTATATTTCAAACTGCTCTAAAGTGTTTAATTCATAGCTAGACTATTCAAGAAAGCAGGATACAACATTTCATTGCAAACTAGGAACAAACTGATGAAAGCTCTATCACCCAACAGTACACCCACAAACAAATTCAATCTGTCAGGCATCTATAAACTGAAATGTTCTGATTCTATTTTTTTTTTTTTTTAAATTGGGTTTGGGCTTTGAAAACCCTTAGCCACCGCGACCGCTATTCGATCTTTTGTGGCATCCCCTCTCTTGGCTTATGCTAATAACATGTTCCCATAATCCAAGGCCAGAGCAGAATTTACTAGGGGCCTTGAAGTCCAAGTTCCCCTGCCTCCTCTGGTAGGAGGGTTGCCTTCAGCAAAGTCTCCTCCTCATTTGCAAGAGTGTTGACATTCCAGCAGCAAATGTGCTGTTGATTTCTAGTTATGAGACCCACCCTTCCGTGGCAAGCTGTTCAACTTCTATCAGGGATGGGTATCCCAGACACCCCCTCAGATTCCATTGCGGAATCTTTTCAGTTGTAGCAGTGCCTTCCTCTGCAGCCTTGCCGTTTCCCGGCAGGTTTGAGTCAGCCAATAACTCTGAAACCAAAGTTCCCACGAGTAGCTTGGAGACTTATTCAGTCACTCCCGCAAGTAGAGTCTATCCGCGTTCACCCAGGAAGGTACTTTTGAAACAAGGCTGCCTGGTATCCAGGTGAGTTCGCATACCCGCTGTCAGGCACTCCCCTGACCATGCAGCCGTCGGCGTATGCTGTTCCAATCTTCATGTGTTGGTTACCGCCTTTGCGCAGTTGATGCCTGCAGGTGTCTCCTACTTGAACACCCCACTTGCTGGGACATCAACGGTGTTAGCTGTCAACCAGCCTACATCTACCACTTGCATCAGGAACCCGGAGGATTGCGCACACCCCGGACAGAAGGCCAGACACCCTTGCCCCTGCGGGGTTTCTGATTCTATTTGGTAGGGACAAACCGGCAGATCCTTTTAAAATAAGATTCGAAGAACACATCAGTGGGCATTAAAAATACATTTGAATCCACATTTTGTAAATCACTCATTCAAACAGGTGGCCACTCTTTTACTGACATTGATACCAACCTCTTAACATCCTACATAAAAATAAAGGCTATGAATTAAGCAACACTTTATAAGTTTGAAATATACAAATACCACATAAACAAATAAAGATGAAATATTAAATGAACAGTTAAACTCAAATCTAACAAACTTTTGACCAATCACCTAATAAAACACACCAAACCTTTCATAACCTAACAGCTACACCTCCGGCCTACTGGATCGACAAGGCCTTCACTGTTGAAAAAGAATTCAAAGGAACTTGAAAGCGCTTCAGTCCAGTGAGTAACATTTATGTTATTTACAATAAAATTTGACTGCATGTCGTCAATTCTAGTGTGGAAACAATAGTCGTAATATAACTTTCATCTGTTAACTTTGTCGAAAGCCACTTACTCAGAAATAGACTTTGGCAGCGGTTGGTCCTCCATCTGCCTGTCGAGATCGTCGTCTTCTTCCCGATTGCGCGCGTCTCGCGGCGGCTTGAACGGCCGCAACGCGCCCAGCCACCAGCCGTCGTCCACACGCTGCTTGCGGGTCGCCGTCATGTAGTGCGGCACGTAGCGACGGGTCACGTCCTTCACGTAGCCGCTGTTCTCCCAGCCCAGGACGTGGGTGACTGGTTGGCTGGCGGATGACTGCGCAAAATGAAAATTAAATTTTATTTTCCAATACAGCATTACAAGTACAGGGTGTCCCCAAAATGACGCCAGTATTACTACCATGATGTACAAGTCAAACAAACAAACAATATGTAACGATAGCCTGATTCCTTTCGCCTTAGTTTGGCCACCGGTTAATCCGCCATTTTAGCTGGCGTTTTAATACCTTTCATCACATCCGCCAGAAAAAACCAAAGACGCTGGCAGCGAGTACCAGCGTGGGTTTGCAACAATACATTTGGTCAATAAATTCTCAAATATCCGCTCAGTCGGCGATAAACTGATTGTCTCAACTCCGACCTTTTTCACCTGGAAGGAATATTACCACGACAAAACCTTCGACCGAACACAAAAAAACGTAGACTTGGCTGCAACAAATGGTATACCATTCAAGAATCGGATGACAAATAACTTGATATGGCTGTCGAAGAGATATCACTTCTGTGTTCTCTCATTCCCCTCTCAGCCAGTGAGACATGAGAATAAATTCATGAATGCAAAACATATGTTTGCCTATCTTTTGTCACTCGAACGTTCTCAATTTATTATTGGATGGAACAACAATTGGTGAATTTCATGAATGTAAAATATGATACAGTAGTAAATTTGAGAACGTTCATGAGGGTAAACATGTTTTGCGTTCATAAATTTATTCTCATGTATCATCAAGCTGAAGAAATAAAAGAAACACAGAAGTGGGTAATCTTCAAATAGCCAGCCTAATCCTCGGTTATTTATTATCCGATTCTTTTAAAAATTTATATTAATTTCTGGCATTCAGAATACAATTTTCACATTTTTTTATTTCTACGTTTATCGTAAAAAGCAATACTTCCAGTAAAAATCGAATTGAAAAGTTTAGTTTGGTCGCCGTTTTGAAAAAACAGATATTGTACCCTGCTGATATTGAGTATTTTTGTAAACCACACCTTTATTTGCACTCCCCTACCAAATTTCATGATAGGCAAAATCTTTGTTTTTCAACGAGATATATGATGAATAATATTAAAACACAAAATGGGCATCATGGTAGTTCTATTAAGGAGAAATCAGCACTTTCTTGCCAAATGACATTTCTCTGTTCGTTTTGACTTCAGTAAGCAATACCGTGGTAGTACTGGCTTCACTATTTTGGGACACCCTGTATACAGTACATTTGAGATTTATACACGAGTAACAAGGAAAAATACTTTATTATACAACCCCTGAGTTAGACGAGTGTGGAGTGTAAGATTTGATCATCGTTCCACTGCCACGTGTTATTGTTGGCCCATAAATAATTATAATCTCTTGATACAGTATGGATACAGTGTTGTATTAAGCATTTGACTGCTTAAGCGGATGACTGCAGTTGGAACAAAACATGTGTCAGAAAGAGTTCAACAACAGGAAAGAAATGTTTTTCAGATTTAAAACATGTTGGGTTGGTTAGAAACCGTCAACTCTGACTTATAACTTATACGACCGAGTTGAATGACTAAGAACTATAGCAGGATCCAATTAACTTGTCATAAATCAGCTGATCGACGAGCATATGATCACAATACTTAACCTACAAATGCTGAATCTCGCAGATTATTGAAAAGGTCTTTAAAAAGTTATTCTTTGAAGGTCTTTGTTGTCTTTTTAAAGACTTTAAAGGTCTTTAAGACTTTCAAGTCTTTTGATTATTGTGTCGAAATCACTGTTTAATTATTACTGGATCAGCTGATTTATGACAAGTTAATTGGATCCTGCTATAGCTGGATAGGTGAGGAATCAGTCGACTCATTAACATGTAACAACTTATGATAATTGAAGCGATTCACTTTTAAGATTTTGTTTTACTGGAAGGAATCTTCATGAAACAAACAATATTATAAGACTTGTATGTTTTTTTGTAACAAGCCCCTGATTACATTGATAGGAGATTTTTCCGAATACAAGCGATACTTCTCAAATAATTAAATTTTCATAAATTCAATTAAATTATTTATTTAATTAATTGAGAATTATATTCAATTTTAAATGAATAATTCTCAAATAAATGAGAATTATATTTATTTAAATAATTAATTTAATTAATTATAACATTTAATTAAATTTCCAATTATTCAAAAATTAAGAAATCCAATCAGTTGGAAATTGATGACAGTAGTAAACTGCAGAAAGTATAAGGCATAAGTACAACGGTAAAGTATAGCCTACGGTAATGTATAAGGCATAAAAGTTTAGATAAATTTTTTCATAATGGATTTTTTTTATAATGGATTTTTTTCAAAAAATATTTTTTGAATTATTTTCTCAGATTGTATGTCAGCCAATAAAATTCAACCCTCGTAAAATTGCGTCATTCTAAAGAACCAAAGCAATAATATCCCCATTGAGCAACGTCAAATAAAGTAACTTTACAGTAATTGATTATTGGCGTTCTTGCAATCGGCTGATGAAGTAATAAATTTAAGAGATATACAGAGAGAGCGAGAGAGATTAGATTAGATTATTTACTTTGTTCATGTAGAATACAACATAATGTCAGCTAAGAGAGAGAGAGAGAAAGAGAGATAACTAGTGAAAGAGTTCATGAGAGACATGATAATTAATATAAAAGAATAGAATAATAAATAATTCGAATATACTCACATACAACTGCTGCACACAATGTATCATCCCTTTAGTGAGATCGACACAGATCCATTTCTCCTCAGCTTCCAAAAACACCTCAGCCCATTCATCCGTCTGATTTTTCTTCTTGTTTTTCTTGTTCGCTTCCACTTTAGCGTCATCATCACTCGACAAAACCCGACGGTCGATTTGTTTCTTACTTTTAAAATAAGACGACTCCAACTCAAACTCTTCATCACTTTCATTTCCCTTCTTTTTAGCAGATTTCTTCGCCTCAGACGTCCTCCTCTTTCCGGGTTTCTTCTTCTTTTCTTCCTCCTCCTTCTCCAATTCTTCTTCGCTCGATTCCGCTTCCTTCAAATTCTCCACCACTTTCTTCTTCTGTCGTTTTCCTCGTCCTGTTTCCTTCTCCTCAACATCTTTGCAACCGTTTATCGTTGTTTCTGTTTTGTTATCGAAATACTTCGATGTCGATTCAACCGATTTCTTATCACTTTTGTTCCCCACTACCTCCTCATTCTCATTCGACATCGATTTACTTCTTGATCCTTTCCCACCCTCACTTTTCTTAGCAGACGATAAACTTCTAGTCCTACCTTTCTTCTCTGCTAATTCATCAGGAACTTTGTTAGTTTTTGGCGTGCTCACCACTTTTTCAACATTTTTTGTACTACTTCGAGAACTCCTCGTACTCGAACTACCACTATCTTCAATTTTATTGACAATTTTTGAAGGCCTTCGAGCGTTTCTAGTAACAAATTCTTCTTCAAAATCCATACTCTCATCCGGTGTCACTTTTTCAGTAATTTTTGTGCTACTTCGAGAACTCCTCGTAACCTTATCTTCAATTTTATTGACAATTTTTGAAGGCCTACGAGCGTTTCTAGTAACAAATTCCTCTTCAAAATCCATACTCTCATCAACATCATCTGTCTTGGACTTTGACACAGCTTTTGATCGTGCTTTACCCTGTTTTGCCTTCTCTTTTGATTCATCCTCTTTGTTATCTACACTTTCCTTCTCATTACCTTTATCTGAATCTTCTTTCTTTGCATTCCTTTTTGAACTACGTTTGTTACTACTCTCTTCCTTCTTATTTTCATCATCATTCTTCTGATTCCTCCTTGAACTTCGTTTGATAAATTCTGGACTGCTACTTTGATCCTTCTCTTCGTTCTTATCATCCTCTTTCTTGGCGTTTGTTACTCCCTCTTTCTTACTTGCTTCATCTTTATCACCTTTCTTTGTTTTTGTGCTACTTGTCTTGTTTGTTCCTTCATTTCCTTTTTCCTTGACATTTCTTCTCATACTTTGCCTTGCACTTGTTCTCCTCTCATCGTTGTCTCCATCTTCTTCAACATTTTCTTCTTTTTTCGCATTCTTTCTTGCTGTTTTCTTACAATTTTCATCATTATCTTCTACATTTTTCTTTGTTGTTTTCTTCACACTCACTTTCTCTTCCTCATCTCCAATTTTTACCTTATTTTCCTTCAAAGGTTTCTTCTCACTTGTTCCTTCTTCCTCAATTTCCACTTTATTTTCCTTTGAGGTTTTCTCCCCACTTGGAGCTGCTTCTTCCTCATTTTTAACCTTATTTCCCTTTGAGGGTTTCTTTCCACTTGTCCCTCCTTTCTCATTTTTCACCTTATTTTCCTTTGAGGTTTTCATCCCACTCTCCACCTCCTCCTCTTCTTCTTTTTCAACTTCTTTCTTTACCTTATCTCCCTCGGCAACTTTCTTCGATTTGCCACCTTTCATGCTAATAACCGATTCCTGCGGACTCTTGAATGTGAACAACTCCTTAACTGGTGGTTTCAAAGGCACAGGTCTCAGATTAATGATCAGTCTCACCAACAAGCCCAAAGCACGAAGCGTAGCAATGAAAAGTAACAGCTGATCCAACCTCGAATTAGCCATCTGTTTATTGAACTGCGCCTGCAGACTTTGACTTGTCACAATCCTGTCAGGTCTGATTACATCCTTGCCAAGGACTGGGTCGATTTTGATTTTCTCACGAAACCATTTCACGAAATTCTCCAAATATGTCAAATCGCAACGTTTGGGAGGGTAACAATAGTTGGAGGGTATAATCGATAACGCTACCCCCATCAAATCCTCACAGTTTAAAACTGAATTCAAATAATTGCCATGTGCAACCCAACAAAGTAGATGTACCTTATGAGCGAAGACTTGGTTTTCTTTTTTCACCAGATTAAACCTTCTCTTCAAGGCTGCTTCGACATCACACGCTTTTTTCTCCTTCTTTTTGTGTTGGTTTGGCAAAGCAATTGTAACTTCCACTCCTTTCGTATGTCTAGGTTTTGTTTCTTCATACTCATCATCATCACTATCTTCTGAATCAGATTCTCCCCCTCTCTTCTTAATATTTTTATTCACCTCTAGTTTCGCCCCCTCCCCCATCGCCAACAACTTCATAACATCATTATCACCAACATCATCGTTCAATCCGTTTTTAATCTTCTTTTTACCAGAGCTAGGTTGTTTCACACGTTTACTAGGAAGCACACTACCATCTTTTTCCTTCTTGTTCGCGGCTGCCGCTTTCAAAACCTCCTGGTTTTGGATGATTTGTGAAAAATCAAAGTATTCCGTCACCTTACTATCGGTTTCCATATCGTTTTCACTATCCTCTGTTTTTACTTCTTTGTTTAAACGCTCAAACCCTCCCAGATCATCCAGCGAATCCGGCACACGCTCGAATTCATCCGAGCTGCTATCACTGTCCAATAGGGTGCGTTGCTTTGCGGCGGGACTTTTGAAATTCGAAGATGTCCCCGGCGAAGGTTTACTCATGTACCAGGGCGGTTTCTTGCGAGCTCCAAACGAGTTTGTTTTGAAAAATTTTGATTCGCTCTCAACATTGTCTTCTTCTTCACTGGAGCTGGATTTCGCTTTTTCTTTGGTAGGATTGTAGTCGCTATCTTCGTCAGTGTTGTCCATTGGAGAGAATTCGTCTTCATCTTCGTCCTCGAATTCATCTTCACTCTCCTCTTTGGTCTTCTTTCTCTTGGAGCTCACCGGCTCTTCAGTTTTATTCAGGGTACGACGTTTTGGTCTTGGATTCAGCATGGTTTCAAAAATATGTCGCCCTGGAAAGGCACAAAAATTTGATTTAAAAATCCAACTTTCTATTTTTTCAATTAGTATTGTATTATTAGTATTGAAAATGTATTTTATTGAGAATAAGAGTAAAAGGTAATTGAAATGAAAATTTGGTGTTCACTCGATAAGTAGGCCTATTGTGGATTCATTTAATTTGACGCTTGGCATTAAATAGATAGATGGAGAGATATTATTTCTTTGCCATCGTACTTTACGCTCATCAGCAATTTCAAGAAATAACATCTCTCTATCTATCTATTTATCTAACGACAAGCGTCAAATTAAATGAATCTGATTATAAGTTAATAAAATTTAGAGAAAGCCTGGTAGGTGAAGATGATTTTCCTTCGTAATTATAATAATATACAATAAATCCATTATCATTGCTCAATTTTTATCGTCTCTTAAAAGATCTGAGATTGGAATGAATTCCAGTTTTATAGTTCAGCTTCAGTAATGAAGAGTTGAGTATCCATTGGAGTTTATGATCTTCAGAGGTGTAAGTTCTAAGAATGAATTATGAAATGAGCTTAGCAACTATTTTTCAGTTAATATTTAGATGATCCAACTGAAATGAAATAATATTGAGTTGTACATTATCTGAAAAATTACAAAATAATATAATTATTTGAAAGTATAATAAAAAAATCATTAAACTTCCTAATGAGCCCGAATTAGTGAATATTGAATTTACTTTATAAAAACAGAGAAAGACCTGCATTTATTTTAAAATTTCTATCGCAGTTCAAAATATTTTGGAACCCCATTAATAATAATGGTGATAATTAATAATATAATTAATTAATAAAATAAAATAAATAATAACTTAGTAATAAAATGATTAATAATAATGGTGTGAAGGATCAGAGGCCATCTATTTTTTATCTATCCCATGTATCCTTCTCAATAAATGTAGGCTATAATCATACAATTTTATAATCAGTGTCAACATTAGGCCTATCTTCAGATGCAGTATTAAAATAAGAATAAAGCCTATATTAAATTATATACATTTAATTGAGGCAGCTCTCAGGCTTCCAGCTACTCTTTTATAAATAAAAATAATTGTCAAAATTAGTGACGGCCTGAAAGATTACTAATAATCGAATGATAGCAAGAAGAGAATTCGCGAAAGTGAAACAAAGACCATGCAGATTCCTTACGTAACAGAGCAAATTACTGACCTTCAAGTTTCCCTCCAAAATTCACCACGGAAAATTGCACAACATTAAAATAAAATGGAAAAAACAGAATAAACACATCATAAAATGACAATTTCATAAAATATGCGACCTAAATACATAGGAAATTCTTTGTAAATAAGAATTATAAATCATTATGTCAAATTCTTCCGTGATGAATTATTGGAACCATGCTACCTTAAATGGAAGGTATTTTTCTAAGCATTAGTTTATAACTTTCTAATCTTTAATGAAAATTTACTGCATCTCATTACAAAAACTTCTAACTTATGTATAATTAAAATAAAAGGCATAAATAAAGATCACAATATAATGTAAGAAATAATTACCGTACTCTAACCTGTTCCTGAATACTGCAGCTGGTCTTTTAAATTAAAGAATATGCAATATTTTTCACCGTATCACGACTTTCTAAGATATTTGCTAGATTATTAACTATTAGCTGATATAAATCTGAATTACTGTCAATTCAATAAAGGTTAATAATTTCAATAATAAATGAAACAAAGCGCCGAGTGGCGAATACATAACCTTGTTTATATTGAGTGAAACTGTGGAGGGAGCATCTAGATTTTCGTCAAGTTGGTGTAGATTCTACAATGATTATGAGGATTCTGACATATTTCTCATTTGAAAATATATAAAACCTATATGATTTATAAATTATCGTCATTTTTCTTGTAACTTATTCGAATGTCATGAATAAAATGAGAAAATAATAATTATTTTCCTCTAAAAACTAGGTGAGCACAGGGAAATTTCATTCTGAAGTAATCATACTTCATTGGCAGCCTGATAAGGAGAAATCGAGTTGTCATGCATGTAGTGGATTTTATGTAAGATTTAATTTCAGTGATTAATTAGATCTAGTCTGTGTGAATTATAAACTTTGTGTGGACTTTTTAGTGCGTTAGTTAAGTTTGTGATAAATAATCAATAAAGGTAAGCAATTTTCTAATATCTACTTGGATTATAACCTCTTTTTTTGGTTGATTATGTTGTTCTTTGTGGGGTATGAGTAACTAACTGCTGCCAGAAATTCCGGATTTTATCTATACTTAATCCTATTAGCAACCACAAAACTAATATATAATAGAAACATAATCCTTCAAAAGTTCAAGACTTGAACAAATCCAATTCTCAGTAATCAATGAATTCACATCTACAAATTCATGTTTGCACCTTGAAATGGGCAATTGTTGACTTGTTGTCGTCTGCAGATTTATATGTTTTGAGGTCATATGATTGGTTGCTTGAATTTTCAGCACAATTAAGATTTCATGAATGATTTACAAAGCAATTAGGCGGTCTAAGAATAGGCTTGAAGTAAGTAGGTCAATAGTTTTGCCTTTTAGTTAGGCCTACGGTATACTACTAATTTCAAATCGTGTGTTCCTGTATTATTGGTGCACCTGAATACTTAGGTAAGAATTATTTAATGTACAGTCTTGATCAATAAGTATTGTTCACTTGCCATGAGAAACTATGGTCATCTACATCTCTAGTTAACTCTCTCACTATCACCCTTTCCATTGTCTTAATAGCCTACAATCATTAGGCTCATTTATGCATCATCCTCAGAAGAAATCTATGATCTTGAACATGCCATAGCCTACCATTACTCACAATGTAACCTGATGAAATACATCATTTAAATTTGGAATTGAAATTTTAAAAAAACTATAATCATAGAGAAAGCATGTAGGCCTACGCCAAGAATATTTGCATTTTTTTAAATATTTGCAACAAATAAATGCATTTGTCTTGTCATGTTGGGTTGCACCAACCGGGATCAGCTATTTTGAATCAGCTGATCTCATTTGATTAGCATTGTACTGATCCTGGATCTGAATGATCTTGCTTGGTGTAACCCAACATTAGGGTATCATTTATCATCAATCAGGTACTAAAATGATGATGAGTATTTTGTCATATTTTCAAGGTAACTTGTCATCTCCAAACTACTTAGATATGCTAACTGTTTCACTATTTGAGGCCACCAGGGCTAACCTCAAGTCCTGAAAGGTTCAATAAGAGTTATAGAAAATTATGCGTTCCTCAAGTATTTCTGAATCTTATAGGTAGGCTTTCTCTCAAAGTAACCATTCCAATTTTGTCTATTAATTTTATAACTCATATTTTACTTTAGTGGGTTGCACCAAGATCAATTTTGGTCTAGGATCAGCACATTGCTGATAATATAGGCTACATTATAACGATTAAAATAATATACATTGAAATTATGTCAAATTTTACAATAAAAATAAAATACTCTAGGCATCACCAAGCATAGAAAACTCCTGTCCGCTAGAGTAGCATTCATTTGGCGGATGGCATTAGCTAGGTAGATAGATAGAGAGAGATTATTTCTTGACGTTGCTGATGACCGTAGAGTCTGATGGCAAAAAATAATACCTCTCTATCTCATTTTTCATTTCATTTATTTACACACAATTTCCAAAAACAATACAATGATACAACATATAAATACAATACAAAATTGGAAAAAGTGGTTAGGTGACCTCATTAGTAATCGTGTTGAGGCACCATAATATCTATCTATCTAATGCCATCCGCCAAATTAAATGAATGCTATTATAGGAGAGAGTATTTAATAAGCATTGTACTGATCCTGGGTCAAAGTTGATCTTGCTTGGTGCAACCCAACATAAGTGTATCATGTATCTTATTTCATTTGTTGATATTTTTGCTTCTGTAAATTTTCCTCTCTACCTCTCTCTCTCTTTGCTCCTGTAAATTTTCCTCTATACCTCTATCTCTCTCACTCTCCTTTTCTTTTTCTCACCCACTCTCTTCAATAATGTGTTAGCTAAGTTCCAAAGCACTCAGGATAATAATGACTTTGAAAAATTGCAACCCACAAATTTTCTCTTTTCCAACAACTTGCTATTCAACATGTTGTTGAAAAAAAAAGTAATAACTAGCCGCAGACTGACACAACATACGTAATAGAATCGAGTCTCTAATACAGGAGTAGAACCGGTCCAGTCTCTCCTCTAAAAGTCGACTATTGAGTAGAGTCAGGAGAACTGGAATTGGGTGGGGAGGTTGCACAGAGATTTCACCAAACGCGGACAATTTGAAGAAGTAACTTTTGAGAAGAAGAGGACGCTGATGACGTAGTTGGAAAAGATGTAGAAGAAGAAGAAAAAGGAGTAGTTGGAGAAGGAGGAGTAAGAGGAGGAAAAAAGGAGAGGAGGCTGATGACGTAGTTGGAAAAGAAGTTGAAGAAACTGAAGAAGAAGAAGATTAAGAAGGAGGAGGAAATAAGGAGAGGAAGAAGACTGACAAGGCCACTCATTCAAGAGCATTAATAGTGGACACGCAGTTGGAATTATTGAAAATTTCTGCATCGAGTTGATGTGTATTGTTGAATGGTAGAGTAGAATTTTTTGGTGGGCTTTTTTCATATCCTGGGGACCGGAAAGGCACAGGCTCTCTATGCTTCTTCTCTCTAAGCACCGGTCCTAATTTTTTGCCCAAGAACTAACCTTGCTAGTAGGTTGCAGCATAGAGAGGGCTGTGCCACTCGCGTCCCAGAATATGAAAAAGTTACAACAGAATTTTTCAGGAAGGTGACTGGCGGATGTGCTGTTATTTAACGTTTCCATGGTAACGAGTGATGATGCTATGATCAGCTCTCTCTCTCTTTAACTCACAATTATTTAATCATCATTATATTTTTGTTTTATATCTACTCATGGCATAATTTATAAGCTAATGTAAATTTGACGAATAATATTTGTTATCTACATGAATAAAGTAATGAATCTGAATATGAATCTCTCTCTCTCTCTCCAGTCTTTAAGCACAGTCTGCATGAATGTATCGGTCTATCTAAGTGCAGTCTATTTGAAAAACATAATGTATTTCTCTGTAAATAAAACATTACAGCGTATTTCTAGTAATATTCAGACGTATGTTTTTGAGATCGATGGAGAAGGTAAGCGTTTGGCAAGCGAAAACATTTATATTAAAATAAAATTTCTAATTAATAAGAATAAGACATTCGAATATATTCACTTTACCTCTAGAACGAAAACATTATTAAATTAAAATAACATTTAGAATTGATAATATTAAGACATTGAATTACATTCACTTCACCTAGAGAACGAAACCCCCTTATTTTCTACATTTAAACAATATCACAAATAGTGTCTTCATTATTTTAATTTAATAGTGGCTCCATTATTTCAAACATAAAATTATATTCAATCTACCTGTAGAACGAAAACCCCTTATTTTCTACATTTAAACAATATCACAAATAGTGTCTTCATTATTTTAATTTAATAGTGGCTCCATTATTTCAAACATAAAATTATATTCAATCTACCTGTAGAATGAAAACCTCTTAGTTCTACATGTAAACAATATCACAAACAGTGGTTCCATTATTCTATTTTATATTGTGTTTCAACATATTTTTTGTATCGACTAAAACCTGTTTTGATAATCAAGAACAAATTTCCAGCTTTGAAATCCTCCTCTGCATAGACATTCAATCTAGTCTTGTTTTTACCCACTGCACCAAGGTCGTTACAGGTATCCTGTTATGTGGTATTTTTCGTGTAACTGGATCAAGCATTTTCTTCATTTATAATGCGTTTAATTTTTTCACATAACTACTGTAGCCTAGGCTATATAACATGTAAAAAAATATTTAAAAAAGAAAACAGAAAATCATTCGTTACCATAGAAATGTTGAATGGTAATTATCCGCCATATTAAATGATTATACCTATAGGCTTTATGTTTGACGTCCAAAGTGTGTTGAAAGCATATGACCGCCATCTATTGCAGGATTTTGGAACTAATCTAACCGTTAACGAATCTCCCGTAAGGCTGGAGGTCTAGTGTTGTCTGTGCTTTTATCTAGTTTCCTAAACTTCTATGAAACAGACTCCTGTTTTAATTCAACTAGCTAACTTCACATTTTTAGGGATAGGTTCTGTTCTTTCTTGTTGCCTAGGTCCTATATCACCTGACGACTGATAGGCAAGAAGGTATGCCACGAGCTTGAACAATACCTTACAAGTTGGTGCTTGAATTTATTGATTTAACAATTTAATTTCTATTGTTTTTAGCTATACCTTATGAATTGTTGCTTTTATTTATTGATAGTACAATTTTTCGATTTTCTTTTCCAGTTCAAAATGGCGGATAATGAGTCGGAACGTACCCAGGCTCCTCAAAGAGGATTCGAGGCTTTCAAACAGCACTGCATAGCTAAGAAATTGGACGTACTGCTTTGGACCACACGATTTTGTACAATGTTTTTCACATTTATGTACATAATTCCTATATTTGGGTGAGTTTAAATCATTCTATACTGATAAAAGCGACTAGATTATTTGTATTTATTTTTTCTACAATTAAAGTGAGGGAAGAATTGTTGAATGTGTGTGCATACTCTAATGAGGGATTCTTTTCTCATTATGCAGAAGAAATTGATTAGATTATATTTATTTATTCATCTTTTTTCCAGAATTAAAATAAGGGAATAATATTGTTAAATGTGTGTGCATACTCCAATGATGGATTCTTTTCTCATTATACAGAAGAAAACTATTAGATTATATTTATTTATTTTTTTCTCGAATTAAAATGAGGAAAGAATTATGCACTCAAATAAAATGTGTGTGCATTAAGGAAATCTTTTCTCATTATGCAGAGCGTTTAAGATAATATTTTCAAACATTTTCAAGTGTATTAAAACATATTCACAACATTAAATATTTGTTACATTTTATAAACAGTAAGGGCAAATCAGTTATTCTTTCATAGTGCATCAAAATATTTTCACAATAGTATATTTATGAGATTATCTTCCTCATCAGTTGTTAACGAGTAGAACTGAATTAGATTTTAGTGTGCAATAATTCCCTAGCATGTCGTTTTACACTTGGATGACTAGTTTGACTATAGACTCGTCTCTATTCGAAGGTCTCCAGGCCAGTAGACCTTGAAGACCTTATGTCAAGAAAAAAGTTCAAACCAGCTTCATAGATTTTTGTGTCCTATGTACATTAACGGTTGCAAAATGTGGGTCAATGTTTTTACTTCAGCTAGTAATTAGCTGCAGTAGTGTGTTGATTGATTTTATTATGTATTTGGAATATTATTGATCACGTGTGATGTGTGTAAGGAAATCCAAAAACATTTGTCGGAAATTTTGTACCTACTTCAAATACGTCAATAGTAAACCTGTTTGGTGTTTTTATGGATTGCAGTTTGTTTTGATCATTTTGTTATACTGACAAGAAAAATTTGGAAATTACAAAAATGTTAAATTCTTCAGAGACTTCTCATTTTATTATCAGTTTTATACAACTTTTGCAAGTTTTAAATTATTTTTTTAACTGCGTTGCAAACCTGTTTCTTTACATACAATCCGATTGTAGTTTTTGAATAATCTGTTATAGGATAATGTTGATTGTCAAATTTTATTATGTAATGTTAGGAAATCAAGTCAAATTTTGCGCCGCTGTGTTGTAATGCATTTTGAAACATTAAAACAAGAATATTTGAGAAATATTCATTGAGAAACCTCAAGATAGAAATAGTATATTAAATTACAAAAGAATTGAGCATACAAAAATCATGAGTACGAAATATGAAATTCCACAAGCCTTGTGTGCTCACGCACAAGCCTAGAGCTTATGGGGGGCATCATCCCCAGCAAAAAATTATGAGTCAGATTATTGAAATTTGTACAGAAATAGATTAAAATAAAATCACAAGAAAGCAAATACATTATATTCAAAGGATAAATAGTTTAATAAATTTTTATATTGAATTGTTTGAGTTCGAAGTTAGGCCTTTTTGAAAGGCAATGAGGTGGCATCTTTGACTCTTCTTTGGCAAACGTACAGATATTTCCTATATTTTTAATTTTTTAAACGATTTCCTGTATTCAATAATAAATGAATTTATTTATTTTCTAAATCTATAACATGACGTTGTAATCTTACCATCTACAATAGTGCTTCGTTATAACAATGCTTTAGTCTGGTAAAATACCTTTATTTGAAATAATTGATGAGCAAAAACTTTTCAGAGAACTTGGATAGGGTTTCAACAAGAATATCAAATCAAATCAAAATCATTTATTGTCATTACAAAAATAAAATTTGTATAACAACGTCAAATACAATCATAGATCATTTTAAAACACTCAATAGCGTACCAGCTTTTTAATAACAGAACAATTACTGAGTATTGCACGACAACCAGTTACATTTAACAGCCATATAAAGACATCATATTAACGGAGCTTAATATATTGTAAATCATCGCATTGGTTGCATCAATCGACGTCATATTATGGTGGTTAAATTTAACTGGCTTTTATGCAATCGGCCATCGTTGTTTTTCAATTTATTAAAGTTGAACTTCCGTACGTTTCTAGTCCAAATAGTGTCACTTATTACGATAGAACTCTTGTAGATCGATCTAGCATTTTTATTGGACCTTTTATAGAGTCTATTTCCAGAATTAGCCTATAGATTCAAGATTATAATCTAGCTTTCATCTAAATTGAAATTAGAGCAATCTATCTTCTAGCTTGTAGAGCCTGGACTCGTTCTAAAATTATCTAACTGTAGAGCCTAGGTTGCAATTTAGCTTTCATCTCCATTGAAATCTAGCTTCTAGTAGAGTTCAGACTCGAGACTTCTCTAGCTCTAGAGTCTAGGTTGCAATTTAGCTTTCATCTTCATTGAAATCTAGCTTCTAGTAGAGTCTGGACTACTTTTAGACTTCTCTAGCTCTAGTCTAAATTACTCTGAGAAAGATTTCTCTATCGAAATTTATCGCATTTCTATTTGAACAAGCTTTCAAATCAGCAACTAATACTGTAGATAGTTTTATTTTTGATCGTTAGTGATCCACCTATTCTAACCAGCATTGTTCGTTCAGTAATTAACTGCTTACTGATTCTGTAGCTAATATGAAAACATGAAAAATAAACCAAACAAGCTAGTAATCTACAGTGTTAGGTACTGAACAAATGTTGGTACAGAAAGCAATTACAATTAAAAAATTCTGAAGGCAATTAAAATTTACACTCATTACTTGCTAGGAGAACTAACATTATTGTGCTGGCTAACAACTTATTCAACATTTCATGAATTTATCGTTTACTATGTCCTTGATTATTATTTTTCTTCTTTATTAATATTCTACTGCCTAAATTTTGCCATCTCATGGTACTATTCTTTGTACTCGTCTCGCCTTTCAATTTATTTGTTTTATCCTCTTCTTCCTCAATGAATTACTACAAAGAATTTGAATTTCATCGATGAATCTGCTGTAAATATACGGTTGAGTCGCGTCAAAGTCAAGCTTATGATTTTTACTGCATTCATTAAAAGTATTAAGGAAGAAGTGAATCATAAAACATCTATGCTTGGTGAATTTTGAGGTTAAGATAATGGATTAGCATTTTCCTTTGTTATTACTCGCTAATCTTATTACTTGCAACAGACTTTTTATTTTCCAAAAGAATGTTTCTACTTTAAATCACCATTATTATTATTATTTAGCGGTATGGCTTTTTTGTCGGTGGGAGACCCGAAGGTTGTTCCACCTCGCCGTGTTTAACCTAATTTCACTTAGGTTGTAGTTTTATCCACTTTAAATCAATACTCAATTTTCAATAAATTCGTTTATTAATATACAGAGTGATTCAAAAAGAATACCACAACTTTAAAACTTTGTATTCAATGAAAGAAATATAATAGAACCTTCTGTTATACATCATTACAAAGAGTATTTGAAGAAGTTTTTTTTCACTCACAAAGAAGTTCAGAGATGTTCAATATGACCCCTCCAGACACTCGAGCAATATCAACCCAAAACCTTCCTCAAACTCTTTCCACTCTTTCTGTAGCATATCAGGCGTAACAGTTTGATAAGCTGCTGTTATTTCTTGTTTCAAATCATCAATATCCATCCACCATTGATTATTTGAAACAAGAAATAACAGCAGCTTAACAAACTGTTACGCCTGATATGCTACAGAAGAGTGGAATGAGGGAGGTTTTGGGTAGATATCGCTCGAGTGTCTGGAGGGGTCATATGGAACATCTCTGAACTTGTTTGTGAGTGAAAAAAACTTCTTTAAATACTCTTTGTAATGATGTATAACAGAAGGTACTATGATGTTTCTTTCATAATACACAAATTTTTTAAGTTGTGATATTCTTTTTGAATCACCCTGTATGCTGACAGTCTGGGGGTTGTCATTAATTTAAGTCATCAACGAGGTATTTTTTGCATCTTATTTATCATATTATCACTCATATAATCAAATTTGATTCTCAATATTTTCAAAACATACACATATCTGTGATAACTAATTAAAAACTAAATAAAAGTATAAAGCATAATAAATAGTGGCTGATACATATTCTGGAGAAAGTCTTCAGGTTCTGATGTGCAGGTTTTATTTGTATTTTGAAATACGTGTTATATTCTGTTTATGCTTTGCCCAATCTCTTGATATGATGTATAGCAGGACCCTTTTAACTTGTCAGAAAACATATGTTTCGACGAGCAATATCACAATACTTAACCTACAAATGCTGAATCTCGCAGATTATTTAAAAGGTCTTTTAAAAAGTTATTCTTTGAAAGGTCTTCTTTAAAAAGGTCTTTTAAAGACTTTAAAGGTCTTTAATGTTGGGTTTCACCAACCTTGGTCAAATAGAATTTGACCATGTTCAAAAAAAAGGCCATGGCACACATGGTGAAAAATTGTTGCAAAGGAACGGAAACTCCAGCTGATCTTTTATAATGAATTTCAATTGATTGGAATTCTCATACATAAACAGCCGGATGAAATGCTAATACAGCAATGCACCAATGTACACAAATTAATTTTCTGCGGCAACTTGAAAATATTGACGGTTGAATTTCCACATAGTGTGATTATAACCTTTCCACCTGTTGATGCGTCTGAACCAGCGACCACATAATGCAAATAGATGGGCACTCAGGCTCAGTATTGAAGCCAATTCTGCCTAGTAACAATTTAAAGATGGCGGCGGTACGCATGAGAGATAGAAAAACAGCTGGCATAATCTTGTCTCTCCCACTCATGTGAACTTGCCGCCATCTTACTTGGGTCTAGGCACCAGAAATTGGCTTCATCACCCGTAATGTTGAAGTAATAGGAATGCTCCGTCTATTTGTATTATGTGGTCGCTGGTCTGAGCATAGTTGAATATTTGACCAGTCTTGGTGAAATCCGGCATAAGACTTTTAAGCCATTTGATTATTGTGTCGAATCACTGTTTTATTATTACCGAAACAGCTGATTTCTGACAAGTTTGAACAAAGGATCCTGGCAAACTTATCGTGTTTCTTGTGGCTTAAGCTCTTCTTTCCTGGAATTGATCTATTATTGTGTTGAGCAACCCGTTTAATTACTCACACAAGCGCTGTTCGCGAACGGGAGCTAAAAGACTGCACCAGCGGCTGCCCGCGGTCTCGTTCACGCGCGAGTACCTCACCAGTCTGCTGCTCGAGGACAGCTTTCACTATCTGCTCTACTCGCTCATATTCCTCTACGTTTCACCTGTCACCTGTATCCTTGCTATTAATGCGCTCATCTATCTAATATTAAAGCGTGGTTTTCATTAGTAGAGTTAGTGGTCGAGTAACTAGGGCGATCATGATTTCAGGCACTAGGGTGGCTACCGCAGCATCGACAAACGTTTGTCTCGTTCACGCACGAGAGCTCACCAGTACATAGTGCTCGAGGCTACAGCTTTCACTAGTCTAGTCTACTTCCGAGCTCATGAACCGGCCTTCTAAATTTCGCCGTACCTGTAACACTTGTTTTTCTCTTGTCTTCTATTTTCAATTGTAACTTATTTTAATTTTGTATTTATAATCGATATAATTTATATTCTTTCATAATTGTATTATTAGAATAGAATTTCTGAAATTTATCAATTTACTTTAATTTTGTAATCATGTATGAATCATTATTTTGTAATGTATATTTACATGCAATAGGTTTTTCAAGACCTGGCATATTAATAAAATCAATCAATCTACTCTACTTACTTGGTCGAGTAGCTTTTTTCACTACAATTGAGAATATAAATAAATAATAAATTTACTTCCTTCTTCAAAACTAAAACCTAGGAATACAATAATGAAATATTGACTACAAAAAAATGTGAAAAAAAACCATATAACATCTAGAAAATTCATGGAAATTAATAGTACATAAAGTGTGTAGGTATGAATAGTAGGTAAAGTGTGTTGTCTAGTGAACAGATCTAACCTTGAAATGACTCTACTCTACTAGCTCTACTCTACTAGATCGAGACTGTTTTCATTAGAATAGTGTTGGTAGAGTAGAGTGAGAATATATAGTGGAGTGACTATCCTTACTATACCAAAAACAAGTACTCTACCATCACTCTTACTATGAACGTTTCTGCTGTGAGAGTTCACAAGATAGTTTAGTGTATTACTGCCTAGGAACTGAGGGGCTTTCCCAAACGCGGCTTAAATAATAACAGCTGACGCTCAATTTTTTTCTATACTTTTTCTATTCTCCGAATGAGGCTTAAGCTAGATGTATAGGATAAGCAGCGTTGGGGAAAGCGGCCCTAACTCTACTAATGAAAACCAGGCTTAATTCATTTGTTTCATTCATTGTCGTATATATTTTTTTAAATTTTTATATTGTCATGGGTTAACCTATAAGTTCACCATATTTCCCAAATCATTGGGGAACAATTCGGCGAGGCAGAACACCCGAGAGGGTCTATCCGCCTTAAAAAGCCATAAGCATAGTAATAACCTTTAAATATTAAGGGCCGCTTTCCCCAACGCTGCTTAAGTAATAACAGCTGACGCTCAATTTTTTCTATACTTTTCCTATTCTCCGAATGAGGCTTAAGCCAGATGTATTGCTTAAGCAGCGTTGGGGAAAGCGGCCCTAAAAGGCATTTGGAAAACTTAATTACAGCCCATGTAGTGGTTTGAGTGGACCGATTTTGATGCGGTTTGCGCCAAAAGAAAGCTAAACGATCGCAGATTTACAGGTTTTATTTGTTTTCCAAAAGTAATAATTTTAATTGGAAGAAATATGAAAAAAGGAGAAAAGTTACTTGTAATAATGATAATAATGATTGTCATGGGTAGCACAATCCTCGCCAAATCGAAAGTCGTCTTGACGTCAAATCGATGCGATTATAAAACAATTATGTCAGCAAACTGCAAAACTGATTTCTTATTCGAAAACTCGATATCTGTCTGTATTGATTTGCATCACAACTAGGCATCTATTCTCTATTTCAACATTCATTAATGCTATAATTGTGTCCACTTTTTATTATTTTCCATTAACAATTATATTTACAGTGACACTTCTGCCAATATTCCTCTTCTCGATGATTCACTTCGCAAGCTATTCGTTAACGCTACTAGACGTGAGTACTCTTTCTATATTTTCTCAACTCTGTTTATTATAAGGTAATATTCTAGTATCAGTCTATTGAACACTCACAATATTCTCTTTCTATTGTCTCCCTATTGATAATGAATGTTCTCTTCATATTATATTGTCTGTGGGTTGACTATTGTTGAAATTTTCTGTTCAGTGCGCTCTTGTTTTGAATCATGAAATAATAGCTTTTGGGATAGAATGGCCTTTCGATGTAATCATGGCATTCAAAACATTCTTCCTATATTTTTATATCTTCACTGATTAAAAGGTCAACTTGAATCTATGATTTTCAATAAATTAATTGATTCATGATGGATTCAATTTATTGAAGAAAAATTTCTTATCTAAAACCTTCTAGAATAAGGTGCTGTATAGTCCAGTGAGTTGTTATCAAAAGTAGGGTCCACCTTGCATGAAATTGGGTAGTCAGTTTCTTTCTTTTTAATAATGTATATGATAGTCCTGAGATGTTGAATTCAAGTTTCGACCCCGGCAGACTTCCGGGCAAAAAATTGGATTTAACATCTCAGGACTATCACATACATTATTAAAAAATGAAACCTACTACGCCATGCAAGGTGATATGTACTATTTTACTGAGCTAGTAAGGCTAGGCGTACACCGGTTAGTCAAGACAAGACGAGATTAGTCACGTTTAGTCACAGTAATTCAAATAGTTGCTTATGAAGCAGCACACACTGATTAGTCATTGCATCGGTGTGTGCTGCTTCCATAAGCAACTATGACTGTGCTAAACGTGACTAATCTTGTCTTATCTTGTCTTAATAGCCTAAATTCTTCTTGAAGAAAGGAAGTTAGTTTGAAAAAATAATTTTCTTAAAGAAAATGTTTTGTTGATGTACCTTTAGTAGCAAGTTTGATTTATTTATTTAGCCACTCCTCTTCCTTCTCTCCTTTCTCCTTCACTCCTCTTTCTCTTTCTCCTCTCTTCTCCTCCATTCCTCTCATCTACCCCTCTCCTCTCCTCCTTCCTTTTACTCATGTTGGCTCTTATCTTTGTTATTCTCAAGATCTTTTTCTTTTCAATTTTTTATGCCAAGACTTGGCAAGTAAATACAATCAATCTTCTCAATTTCAACAATAAAATCATGCTTAAAGTTGTGTTCTCATGTGTCTATTTTCCACTCTATCTATTTTTCAATGTCAGTAAACGTTCCAATATCTCAACTAGAGCAATTATTATTCTCCAATTTGAGAATTATGTCCATCAAATATTTTAATATCTTGGCTAGAGGAATTATCTTTTTATATTTCGTGATGTTTCATTTTTTCAGACACTGGGACAGAACTCATGGTGGGGAGCCCGTCTCCTAATATCTCTGATTGAGTTCCAATCAAGAAACATTCTGCGTCTGATTGCTTTCTCAGAAATCATTCTCATGCCATTCACGGTCATACTCATCCTTGTGTAAGTATAGTAAATTGATAACATATTTTCAATATTTATTATGAAGTATGTATCATTGTATTATTCTATTACTGTGATTACTACTAGAAGTGAGACCTTCGACCATGTATAGAATAGACACGGTCTTCCCTATCTTCACACTAGAAGTCTATGAAGCAAACATCTTTACTGCTCTGCCCCAAAGCTTTGTGAGTGTGGGAGTGAGACATGAATATTTCAGCTGATCACATGTCAAATATGCACGACTACACTAACTTCCTTGGTAAAATTGAGAAAAATATCAAGAGCTACACTACCAAAATACCAAAATTGGGGCACAACAACAATGATAGAGTAATTATTTCGGGGGGCAGAAAGTGCCTTGCCCCCCACAAAGTTAGTGTTAATATATAATTGTTATATAATTATATTGTTAGTGTTAGTGTATAATACCATAGATAAGAGATAGGAGATTCTAATCTGTTATCTATGATAATACGAAAGCGAAGAACGCTCGTATAGTTTTGACTTGTGGTCTTGCCCCAAGAAGCCTTGTATAGTTTTGACTACAGAGAGTGTATAGTAACAGTGTGGCCATTTGTGTGAAGCACTCTATAAAAATATGTGGAGATCATTTTTTCCCGCCGCCGCCATACTTTTGCCAAATTTTTGAATTTTGATATGGGATTACAGGCAAACATTAAGTCATTCACTCATTTCACTCGATCAGCTTATTTTGAGAGAAACAACATCAAGACTAACTTTTCTACCATTAAAAATAGTCTCTCTACTCTTGATATTGCTTTAAAAACTTAAAATAATGAAAACTAATACTGGCAAAGGCAAAATGTAGGTTAGAAGTAGAATCTTATATCATAACATATGATCAAGCTTTTCATTCAATACCAAATCTTATGGAATTGGCAAAAGTATGGTGGATTTGTCCGAGCTAACCAATCAAAAGTGTGACATGCAATGTCCACATTATTACCATACGCTCTCTGTAGTTTTGACTATAATGAATTGCCCCAAATCATCCAATTCATGTTGGCTTCAACGTTTATAGCAAAGACCGTGTCTATTCTACACATGGTTGAAGAGTGAGACCATAAGTAAAAAAATAAACATTTTCAGGGGAGCAAAAGAACCATCTGAGAATCTTTTTTTTCAATTTCTTATTATCTCTCATTTACCTGTTCTTACTTTAAAATAATAAGGGCCGGTTCATGAGCTCGGGATTTAGCCAAGTCCTGGACTAAAACGTGTGGCCACCGTGGCATCGACAAACGTTAGCCTCGACACAATGTACTACGGGCTCTCTATGCTGCTAACCCACTAACCTTTCGAGACAAACGTTTGTCGATGCTACGGTAGCCACCAGTTTTAGTCTAGGACTTGGCTAAATCCCGAGCTCATGAACCGGCCCTAATGTTGGGTTGCACCAACCGGGATCAACTATTTTGAATCAGCTGATCCCATTTAATTAGCATTGCACTGATCCTGAATCAAAATTGATCTTGCTTGGTGCAACCCAACATAAGAGTATTTTTCTGTTTTTTGAGAATTTAAAAACATTGAATTGAAAATTTTGGAGTTACGTGGTCTCAAGTATTTACTAACTGTATGTTGAAATGACAATTAACATTTTATTTCTTTTTAATTGGATTTTGGTTCTTGTATTAATATTATCGGTAAAGTGAAATTGAGACTTGAGTAACTTTCGTTTATTGAAACATTCAAGTGATCATACAAAACATCACAAACATTTTGAGTAATATTCGTTGTCACCATGACAACAACTCTCAGCTGTGATAGGTCCTCATATCATCATAGCACAGTTCTATCAATTAGCAACAGTAATTGGAACGTTTTGTTATTTGCAGTGGTCGCGCCGGTCTGCTCACACCCTTCATCTACTACCACTTTCTATCGATGCGCTACAAGTCGATGCGCAACCCATACACACGCAACGTGTTCCACGAGCTGCGCGTGACCACTGACGCACTGGCAGCCAAGCCGGGCACGCCAACGTTCATCAGCAACGTGCTGCGTTCGATAGTCGACTTCATTGTCAAACTGTCACCGGCCAGACAGCAGCCGGCTGGTGCTGCTCAGTAAGGCGGGAAATTTGAAAATCCACGCGCAAAAACCATACCGCCCACAAAAACTGGTTAATATCTTGTGTGGTCTTATATCTTACCACAATATCTATTGGAAACTGGTTTAATTTTAACGTGTAAAACTGGTTAATATCTTGTGTGGTCTTATATCTTACCACAATATCTATTGGATACTGGTTTAATTTTAACGTGTAAAACTGGTCTATTGCGGTATGTGGTTGCGCGGAAAATTCAAAATACTCGAATGCAAAAACCATACCGCCCACAAAAACTGGTTGATATCTTGTGTGGTCTTATATCTTACCACAATATCTATTGGATACTGGTTTAATTTTAACGTGTAAAACTGGTCTATTGCGGTATGTGGTTGCGCGGAAAATTCAAAATACTCGAATGCAAAATACATACCGCCCGCAAAAACTGGTTAATATGTACTGAGGTCTGTGGTGATGTGACAAATTTGAAAACAGCAATCCATTCTCCCTGCAATCTGTGTTGAAAGTATAAAAAACTGGTTAATATCTATTGAGGTTAATAACTATTTAATATCTACTGAGATTATTCACTGGTTAATATCTACTGAGGTTAATTACTGGTTTATATCTACTGAGGTTAATAACTGGTTTATATATACTGTGTTTTTTCGTGATGTGACAAATTCTAAAATTCAACTGCAATACCTACCCCTAGCCCCAAATCTGATTTGACAAAAAAAAACGACAAAAATAAATATTCCTACTTAATTTTTTTTTTTTGGTTAATAACAATAAATTGATAATAATGATTCTAAAATGTGACATAGGATAATTTGGCAAGTTGAAGGGGGCAATACTCATTAATTTTCTTGTTTAAGTGTGTTGAAAACACTTTAAACAAGTTTGTAGTTGTTGAAAATATTTTTTGATTGCAACGTTAGCAAAATGAATGATGAAATATGCAAAATGTATGTACGGTATGTCATCTTATAACATGTTCTATCTCTCAAGTACAAAAACTGTCTTGTTCATATATTCTTTTCTCACCATTTCATCTAACGACATTGTTGTTAATTTTTCGCCTGTTTTTGTCTGATTCGTAGTATATTACAGTATCTTATATTAACATGTTCTATCTCTCAAGTACAAAAATTATCTTGTTCATATCTTTTGTCACCATTTCATCTATCGGCATTCTTGTTAATGTTTCGCCTGTTTTTGCCTAATTTGTAGAATATGTTACAATATTCAAAATATCATCATCCTTTATTTGACCATATCAAATGAGTGTCACAGCTTTACATATCTACATTATTAATGTAATTATTATTGTACTGTGTTGAAATATTGTGGGTTTCAATATTTAGATTAGTTTATATTTGTTGATTTCAGAGGTCCATCTTGTTATAATATTGTAATGAGCACATTAAAGAGATTTGAAATTGATATCGTTGCGGGTTTTCATATTTTCAACAAAACTCATATAATTATTGTGTTTGTTCGTGCTATTATTGAAGTCAAATCTCAATTTTTTTATGTATCTAAGCAATAGTTATTTTAAATTTCCATCATAATTTTCCAATACTGACTAGTTTTTGAGGCATGATGTACTGTAGAATTTTGTATTTAGAATGTATTTAGCTTTTTAAAAAGTTTCATTTGCTCTTCCTCCATCTTTTAGCTTTTTTACAAGGTTGTTCTCAGTTCTTCTAACTTTAGACACGATACTATGAATTCCAATAGAAACTTTCCTTTACTTATTAGTTTGCATTGGACATTTTTTGAGTAGGTTATAGAATTATGGTTGTAGTTAAGTTATTGTTTTATTAATTTGAATCCAATTCAATTTATTCTACACAGCTCGTATTATTAGTTTTTATTCTAATTCCTAGTTATTATTTCGTTGTAGATAGTAATTAATGGGAGTTGATGATATTATTATGTTGGTTTTTTTTTCATAAAACAGCTAATGCATTTTAATTTTTGGATTGTTTTATTCAGTTTTTAATTGGAATGAAAGGTGGTCTTAATTTTAGTGCAATCATTACTTTTAGCACCATTCCGTATATTTTGTTTATTTGTTGAATTTGTAACTATTGTTGTTCTCTGTTACATAGTTTCACTGATTAAAACTTATTTCAACTGAGTAGATTTTGTTCTGATTTGGTGTTGGAGTATTGTAATTTTGTGCATGGTTGTAGAAAATATATGTTGGTAGTTGATACTATACAGAAACCCTGTATAATAACAGTGTGGTCATTGGTGTGAACGGGTCCATAACATTGTATTGGGAATATTTCCTATTCCCGCCATCACCATACTTTTTTTTGGAATTCAAATACAGTAACTTTTAAGTGGAAAAACACTCGTTTTTTGACAATTATTGTTTCGTGCTGGTGTTAATCAGTGAAAAGAAGATGGATAAACAACAACACATACTTTTTTCATACTAAGGGATTACAGAAAAACAATATATAATAACCCATACATTCATTTTTCAAACTTATTTAGAGAGTAGGCCTAGCAAAATCAAAAATAACTTTTCTATCATTAAAAATTGTCTCTCTACTCTTGGTATTGTGTTGAAAGCTTAAAATAATGAAAACTAACTCTGGTAAAGGGAAATTGTAGGTAAGAAGTGAATTACTCAACATAACATAAAATAATTTGCGTATCATTTCAATGCAAATCTTATGGGAATTGGCAAAAATATGGTGGATTTGTCCCGAGCTAACCAATCAAAAGTGTGACATCAAATGGCCACACTGTTATTATACAGTCGCTGTAGTTGATACCGTATTTTGAATAAGAAATTGAAACAGCGTGAAAAAATACAAAATTTGACTCATTTCAGACGTTAATTCAACCAATCTGAAATGAGCAATTGAGTTCATTCTCAATTCTCAGTCCAATCTCAATGGACAATTCAAGTTCATTGTTCAAAACTTAACACAGCTTCAGCTGAATACAAGCCGAAGCTATGACTCTGTAATTACAATAATACTCGTAATTTTATTTATAATTACTGATAATATGCCAACTTTCGAGAAGCTTCATTATATCAATCAATTTTTATTCTTCCAAAAATACACACATACAATAGATTGAAGAGAACAGAATAAACAATACATAAAAATATTAGATACAGTAGCCTACAAATGAATTTTATGGAAGACTATATCAATATTAAAATATATGTATAATTATAAATATTCTACTTATTTTCAAAATACTTGATAATTTAATGTACCGCCTACCATACAGAATTCAAACGAAGTACGAATGAATTAATCTCAAGGTATGGTATTCTATTTTCTAACTCTTTCAAGTAATTTTTTTATTAGGGTGATCCACAATAGCCCTAGGCTTGTGCGTTGATGATGAAAAGATTGATGATAAGAGATGAATTCAACGTCTACTCAAATACCTGTAGAGTGATGCATCTGCTTAAGTGCATTGACATTTAAATAAAAAGATAGAAATAGAATAGAAAAATTAAGTTTGAAACCTTACAAAAATAGTAGTTCTTGTAAGCCATAAGAATGATCCTGTATATTTTCATCAATAAGTGTGAAATGTTGGAATCGATTCAGTTCTTCAATACTAATATTATTAGGTAAGTATTTGATAAGTTTAATTTTAATATATTTATATAGGATAGGAAAACCATGTTTTTTTGTAAACAAAACACCTCTGTGGTTTCGTGGAGAGAGGAAGGGAGACAAAGTATGAGAGGGAATGAGAAAAAAGGAAGAAATTTAGAGAGAAGAAAAGATGAGGAAGACAATGAGAGTGAGTGAGATGATAAAAGAGAGAGGATGAAAAGGAAGAGGGAGTAAGAGAGAGAGAGAAAATAGATAGGGTGGACGAGATAAATGTGTGAGTAATGATAGAGATAGTGAGAAAGAGGATGGACGAGAGAGAGATGCTGGAGGGTGAGGGTGTGAAAGAGGTGAATGGGAAGGAGAGTAAAAGGACGAGGAGGAGAAAAAGAAGGAGAAGGTTTGGAAACTACATTTTATATAGTTTAACAAAGTAGCAGGTTTAATACTACTGAATTTCGTTAAACCTCATGAGCATAGAGCTCTTAGAACAAACATTGATGTAGTTCGAAATTTCGCCAAGAGATAGCAGGTAACTTCACTTCTCTTTTGCAGTACCGGTGCAGTTATTTCATTTCTATTCTTGGTTGACGATCTGAGAAGAATAATTGAATACGCTACTTTGAGATTGAAGCTGCTGGCGAATTGCAAGAATAGTTAACTCATCTATACTACAATTTCTATGACTGCTCAAAATTCAATTAAGAGACATTGATACCATTGACTGAGTCAAAACGAGTTTTCTCTTTCGGACACCATTTTCCAACCGATAATCAAGAAAATGGTGCCAAATTTTCCAAGAAGATCTGTAGAATTGTTGTATACCCTATTTTTTTACTTCAATTTGGCAGTCATTATTAAGTTGATGGATAAAATTTTAGATTACAGCGACAATTCTAGCAATGTTTATCTTTAATGTAAGAGCATCCACACATTTATAGCTTTAAAAATAGCGACTGCGGATTGCCAGTTTTCATGATTTTTCCAATAGTATTGAGGCCTCTTAGTTGATGGTCTTTCTATCTATCAATCGACGATTTATCTGAAATTTTCTCCATCAATAGATTGTTTGCTTAAAATCATTATTCTTTTCTATGATTTCTTAACATTCTTGGAGATTCATACATTTAACAGTTACATTGCACGAATGAGTGCAAAGAAGTGAAAATTTTGAATGATAACATTCAAAACTCTCATTTATGAAAACAAGTGCACTATTCTCTATTTCTGATCAATTTTGATCAAACATATTTTGATAATGCTATCCCTAGTTTCTGCCGGTGTAATAGGCTAATCAGAAAACTCAGTTTCAAACTAAGAGAGCAAAGTAGATTTCATCTACTTGCAATTATTGCTAACGGTACCGGTATTGCATCAATTTACAATGAAACTGTGATTCCCAAGCTAGGTACTTTTCACCTGCGCATGTGAATCCTTGAGAAGGAAAAGCTTTCAACTATATTAAGAAACTGAGGAAAAAAGAATCACATTAAAACAATAGATACAAGAGGCCTATTACGCTTGAATTTCATGTGTCATTATAACAAACTTATCTTCATCTAACGGTGTTTTACCTAATAAGTCTTTATCGGAGTCTTTTACTCGGAGATATTTGCAATCAATGTGAAATCAATATCAGAGGAAACATATTCTACGAATCTGGTTGAATCATTTTATAACGCTCAACTTATATCGGGTCTCCTATTGGAAATATTTTTATAAATAGAATAACGAATCGTCATGGGTTTTTTTCATATGGTTATCAGTCATCAATGAGGAATGTAAGGTAAGCATTTTCATTTTTATTGGATGAATTGGAGTGCAGTGTTTTAATCTTTCCAATTATTATTAAGATATTATTTTGAAAGTAAGAATAGTACTGTATTTATAAAATAATATCCAAGGATATTATTTCTTAATCATGTCTGAAAATATTATTTTTGTTTTTAAATTTGTTCCAAGAAAATTTTTGGCCATAGACAATTCCTATGTTTTAGTCAAATTTTAACGTTTTGCATGCAGAAAACTGACTTATCTATAAACATAATATTAATTAATAAGTGAACTAACACTTCGCTCATGAAACTATTCCAACTTTTTAAAGTATTTTAATAGCTGATTATTCGTTGATCCATCACGAACTTCATGTCGGTAGTGAAATAAAACCGTTACTGTATTTTAATAGCTTATGGTTTGGGGCGCGGCAGCCTTATTCAGTAGAATTAAGATTTAATATAGATATTGTCCAGGAAGATGAAAAAATGCTAAATTTCAATTTTTCACATTATTTATAATGGAAGAAATACAAGTCGATGAACTTGAAGAAAATGAATATATGACATTTGGGCTTAGAATGACTGGAATTTCAACGCTTTAGAGTTACTCTGGCAATTTTTAATTTGGAAACTTATCAAGCTCAAGAAAAGAGTATCCGACACATTATGAAGCTCAAGGAAAGTATCCGAAGCAGTAAGCTATAAAGAGTGATTTTTCATTCTTAAAGCATTCAAAACTTATTAAATTTACTTCTTATTATGATTATGGCTTTTTTGGCGGAGAGACCCTTTTGGGTGTTCTTCTGCAAATTATCCAATGTTAAAAAATGTCAATGTCACAAAATCTACTCTTCTTGGGCACCAAACTCTTTTAATATAGATGATGATTCTTTAGGAGGAGCTGAATTATTTTGATTATTTATTTGAATTAGGAGATTATTTTTGATAGTGAGGTTTTAGTTTGAGTCAAACGAGTCTTTTTTCTCGTTAAACTTGCTTAGGACAGGTATTGCAACTATGTCCACCAACACACTGTAGTAGGGTAACTGAACTGTAAGGCTAGGCGTACACCGGTTAGTCAAGACAAGACAAGATTAGTCACGTTTAGTCACAGTACTTCACATAGTTGCTTATGAAGCAACACACCGATTAGTCATTGCATCGGTGTGTGCTGCTTCATAAGCAACTATGTGAATTACTGTGACTAAACGTGACTAATCTTGTCTTGTCTTGTCTTGACTAACCGGTGTACGCCTAGCCTAAGCACCCACTTCGCGATCGGAAGATGTCTTTCTCGGAAAACGCACATGCCGAAATATGCAGATAGGATAAAGTGCGATATTCGAAAACCTGCAACCTATTTCGGAAACGGTTTACGGCTTTTAAGAAATTCTGGCTTCACAACGATATTAAAGATTCTTCTCAAAGCAATCGCATGGTATTCAAATAAAAATTCAAATTCAATTTTATTTTCCAAGCAATACAACAAAATGCACAGTGAAAATACAAAATAGAATACTGATTCTTAGAATACAGCGCAAATGAAACACAGCCTCTGCTGCATGACTATGTGCAAAATTTGAACAAATGGCACCTTACTAATATAATAAAAGCTAAAGAGTTTAGCTTCCAATGTTGTGGTCCACTGTCATCCATTCTATCAATTCTCAGCTATTGATTCTTTCCCAATAGTCTGATATTCTCGCTCAAAAATAATGTGAGAAATTTTTTATAATTAAGAGATGGTATTTTAGATAGTTTTTAATAGAAACTAAAGAGATGGACTCTATAGATCAATAAATTAAATAATGTCTGCAGAGTCCATTAATATTGATTTGCAGTGGGTTTCACCAAACAAGATTAATTTTGATTCAGGACCAGTTCAATCACTGAGCTAAATATCTAACACTATTATCTTCTATTTTTATATAGAAGTTCAGATATTATTTTAGTTCAGAGTTCCATCATAGCCCCCTTTAAACTACTACTGTAGTTTAAAGGGGGCTATCGTTCCATGCTAATAATGGGATCAGCTGATTCAAAATCGTTGATCACGAATGGGGCAACCCATTCATTATTTTTTATTTGAGATTATTTATTTCCATTATTGGAGAGGACAATCGGAGTGTCTACATTATATTTGATTATTCATTTCACATTATTTATTCCCATTATTCATTTGAAATTATTAATTCTCCATTAGAAATTTAATCAAGTGTTAATTTGATTTCCATGCTTTTCAAAATCAATCAGGTGACTCGTCTCCTATTGGCGCTTAGCATTCGCAGCTGAAATGTTTGATCGATCATTTGTTGACTGTTTCTCTTCTAACCTCTCTCACAACCGCTCTCCTCTCTTTCTCTTCTTCCTCTCTTCTCCTCTCCTCTCTCACTCTCGCCTCCTTCCTCCAATCATCCTCTCTCTTCTTCCTCACCTGAACTCGTGATAAAGCGAAGGTAGCCGTGATAGTCTCTAGGCTCGGTGTTTATAGAGTGGGGGCAGGCACAGATTTATACGTCAGCCGGCGCTTATTACGGCATGGCAGACGAATTCTACCTTCAGTCAAGTACGGCAAGTCAAAGACATCACATCGTACCTTACTGAACATTTTCCTTGAAGTGAATACAGGATTCGATATCCTCAAACTAAATACTACATTCCACACACACGTAGAGTACGTTATCCTCAAAACAATATTCCCGTCACATACTGAGTGTTACGTCGGAGTGTTATTGAAAAGCCGAGTGTTGAACGTGTTCGTAATTTCTAATTAGTTGTACAAAAAAGTGACGGAAACCAACTTTGAGAAGACCTGCACTTTCAGATAAGCTTTCTCGGATAGAAAGAGTTCTGTGTAGTTTCTTTTAACAGTGTGATAATAATTATTTTGTGAATGTGTTTTTGGGGACAACGATTATTGCACCACTATTAAATGTAAATTCTTCCAGATTTGTTCTACCTATACACTTGAAAGATTTTGTTTAGTTTCTTTTCGGTGTGATAATATTTTGTGACGGTGTTTTTGGGAACAATTGCACTAATAAATTTTTCTAAATTTGTCCTACGGTGCAATAATCATCTAAAAAGATAGGCCTATATTAAACAATATTAAGACGGTAGAGCTTTTTTTATAAAGTTTGAAATAATTTATTTACAGTGTAGTCAATATTTTGTGCTTCCCCTACAAACGGTGCAACAATTTTCCTAAATAACAATCTAAAAACGTGAAGTTCAAGATAATTTGTTTACAGTGTAGTTAATATTCGTGTGCTTTTCTTGAAGAGAAATAATAACAGTAATTACTCTACTAACAGTGTGTTCATTTTCTGAAGTTTGTTGAGGAGATAAACTCGGTACTAAAAATGTTGTTATCAGTTGATAGTGTTGTGATAGTTTGCTGTTTACTTTTTGTTGAGATTCTCATCGTATCTGCCGAAAAGATAAAGTTTCCTGATAGGCTGGATGTCCTTGGGGTGAGTAGACTTTTTGAAGTTTTTCTTAAAATGTTTTTCATAGTGGCTAAAGTTTTTATATTTTACAGTTTTCGTATTATCTAGGCTTTTACATTGTCTAGTGTTTAGACGTAGACAAGTTTCAAAACAATCCAGGATTCTATGAGATTCAGTATTGACATGAGACTATGAGAGACATTCTTTGTGAGAGCTCTCTGAGAGTTTTCTAAGCTCTCATTAAACTATAGTTGCATTCGTTCGGACCAGTTTATTTATTGTGTTTTATGTATTATTGATCATTAAGAGACATTTAAAATTATTTATCAATTGATAGCAAAATTCCATTGAAAAACATTATAAAGAGTTAAGAGAAGACTTCTCCAGCAGAAATCATTGACAATAAAACTAAATATCAATAGGAAATTCGATGAATACCACTTCGAGTGAAAAAAATACCTCTACTTATTATATGTATTCATAGCAATATTATTTATCAATTCCAACGTCTAATAATGTCTTCCATCATTATGAAGAGTCTGTAATAATTAACTGAAGAACAGAAAATGTAGTGAAATTATCACAAACAAATACGAGGTTGTTCTGCAAGAAATTCAATCCCTGAATTTTATTATCTGTAATTAAAGTTACCAGGTATTGATAGAAAAGTTGAGATGAATGATAGAAAGAGAGAGTGAGAGAGATATATTATTCACTTTATTCAAGTAGATCACAAAACATATTGGCTTAAATCCTATTATATTATATGATAGTTGAAAATTATGGAAATTTCTGTATATTTGATTGATTGAACAAAGCATGAGACTTTAACAACTTATTTGATTACAAATATATAAAATTCAAAATACCGTACTAACAATTATGATTGTGCTGTGCCTATCTACATAAAACGGCGGAGTTTGAACACATAAATGTCCATTATTGGAGAAGGATATACCAGGACATCCTTCCTATAAACACAACCATAAAATTTTCGAGAGAGAGCATGAGAAACAGAGGGTGAGCGAGATAAGGATAGAGAGAGAAAACATCAATGTAGAGGAAGAAATCTGAAATGAACGGTGCTCATCTCAGGTAAGGAATAAAAAGGAAAGGGGGTTCCAATTTTAAATAATTACCCATGAATCAGAGAGTAATTTTGCCGGGGGCTTCCTCTCAAGCTATCCCAGTAGGCCACCCTTTTTTCTGATAATTCACTTGGCGGGACCAGACTGAATGATGAATCAAGGGAATGAAAGCAGTGAATGAGAGGGCCTTGAGTTAGTCACTCGGTCGTTATTTGTTGTTATTGTACGTGCCACAAAAGCCCATTGATTAACACAATTATTATTTGCGATAGCGCATACCTCACCGGATGTATTTCGTCCTCATATAACACGGTATGAGGTGTGAAGGACGCCCTATGTTTGGTTCTTGCTATTTATGATGAATTTTTTACTAGAATATTATGCCTCGATATAGGATGAATTTTGCCCTGAATGAGGAGGAGGAAGGGGTGAAGGAGGAAAAGGAGGAGGAGGAGGAGAGGAGGAGGAAGAAGAGGAAAGGAGGAGGAGAAAGAAGGGAGAAGAAGGAGGAGGAGAAGAAGGAGGAGGTGACGGAGAGGAGGAGGAGGAGAAGATTGAGGAGGAAGAAAGAGGAGGAGGAGAGAGGAGGAGGAGAAGGAGGAGGAGAGTGAAGGAGGAGAAGAGGGAGGAGGAGAAGAAGGAGGAAGAGGAGAAGAGGAGAAGGAGGAGGAGGAAGAGAAGGAGGAGGAGGAGGAAGGAGGAGGAGGAGGAGGAGGAAGATTGAGGAGGAGAAGAGGAGAAGGAGAAGGAGGAAGAGGTGAAGGAGGAAAAGGAGAAGGAGGAAGAGGAGAAGCAGGAGGAGGAGAAGATAAATGAGGTGGAATCGCGGAAAGTTTAATAAGTCTGAGGAATAGGAATAGAAGAAGGAGAAGTAGAAGGAGGAGAAGAAAGGGAAGGAGCAGCGAATGATGAAGTTGAATATGGGGAGAAAAGGAAATTAATAAGAATTTTGAGGAGGAGAAAAAGGAAAAGAGCAAGGAAAATAAGGATAAATAACAAGGAGAGGAAGAAGAGGGCCTTCTAATAGGACTACATAGTGATAATATTATAGCATTCTAATAATTATATACGTTGAAAATGTCGGTCGAAGAAAGAGTGAAAGTGGAGATGATAAAGAAGAAGAATTAAGAGATCAGGGAAAACTAAGAAGGAAAAGAAGATAAATTAGAAGAAGAAAGACACATTAATTAACGAAGGAGCTAAAAATTATTGGATCAAATAAATAACAAAGGCACAACAATAAGTAGAAGCCTACTTCATACTTTTAATGTCAAAGTAAAAGGTTAGGGGGGAAACTAAGAAGTAAAGAAAGAAAACTAAGGAGTAAAGAAAGAAAAAAGAAGAGAGATGAATAGGAGTTAACAATAAAATTAGATCAAATAATAAACAAAAGCAACAAAAAAATAGAAGTCTACTTTATACTTTTTTAGTGTCACTAGAACACGGTTGCCTGAATGAGTCACTAAAGATCATGAGTCAGATTCATAGATCAGTATTTTAAAAATTGGTTACTAAGAACGTGTTGTTTTCGAAACTGTCACAAATGGGTGAAATTCGTTCACAAAAAGTCATCGGTTTTCAATAGTCATTCAGTAATGCAACAGTTGAAGGTCATGCCATCACGTTTGATGTCACACAGAAAAGTTGAGCTATTTTTGAAATATTACTTGTTCACTTAAAATGAAAACAAGAATGAATATGTCAAGTAAGAATGGCAAGATAAACAAAGAAATGATATAACATAGAAAAATTTGGATTTTATGGTTCTCGTCGTAGTTTTCCTCAGTTTCCAAGTTTTCCAAATAATTGGAGATATTCTCTAGGAAATTATTTTTGGCTATATTTTTAAGAACGATAAGAGTATCAAACAAGAGTGACTGAAAATTGTAATAATTATTGTTTCAACACTAGAATTGACGACATCGCAGTTCGTTATGGATCCAAAAATTCAGAACTGTAATAATTGTTCCATGTTTTCAATGAATTAAATATATTTTTTGAAATATGTAATAATTTCAGAATTTCCCATTTCTCTGCGCCTCTCTGTATAGATTTATTCAAATTTATTTATTTATTTGAAAAGATAAAGCCAAATTTAATATATTGCTAATGTCTATATAGGCCTACTACACAGCTCTTTCACTTTGCTATGATATCTGGAGTGGAAATTAATTGTTGTCATTACAACTCATTGTAACTTTTTAACATTTTCAAAGTGTATAATATTGCATCTACTATACAATATAAATATGGCTCCATTGTAGTGAATGATGCTTATGAACTTTCATGATTGTAAGCAATGCGGAAATTTATTGTCAGTGCCGTAGCAATAAAGTAAACGCTCTGTACATTTGTACTTTCTAATAGTTCTGAGGAATTGATTGAGATGTCAAAAAAAAACTTGAAGCAGATGAACACACAAGTTCCTATGTTTGAGGTAGGCTACTATATGTACAGTAACCTTCTTACCATGATAAACAGATTATATCTTCTAACGGATTTTAAATGGGTTGATAGCGTAGGCATTTGGATTATTTGTTGTTAGTTGGTCTGGCACCTTAGAATTCAAACGGTAAAATTAACGAAAGTGGAATTTATTTGACTGGAGCTCTTCACGAACTAAACTCGGTATTACACGGTTCAAACTATTACTTTCAAATTAATAATCGAGTTGGTTTTCTTTTATCGACGTTTAAAATTGACCAGGCTTATAACAAACTTATTTTTTATATGTGCTTCAAATTCTTCAAAAAATTATAATTTATATGATTGATATTGATTATTTAATTGAAAATGAGATTTATTGTTCAATCCTTCGGTTTTCCTGCCAATGATAAGCTATCAACACCACTGAAAATGATTGGTGAGCTGTAATTTATTATACAGAAGAGAACAATAATTAGCCAATATTATACTTTGTATTTATAATGGAATTAACACAAAATCATAATAATTGTGCATTGATCAATATGTTTGCATGATCTTGCACTTTTTTAAAGTACTCACAATAATTGAATTGAATTATTGCAAAAAAAAACAATGTACAAAGGAAACATTACAGCATTACAATATTGAAAATGATAAATAAACTTGCTGAGAACGATAATAGCTAGTTTTTTGTAATAAAAAGGAATATATTTTATTGAATTGGAACCAACCAGCAGAAGGATTCCTTGTAGTTGTAATGAAGATGAGACTCAGTTCGCTGAAACGCATCTCGATACAAGCAAAAATATAAAAATGTATTTGTGAGTTCTATACGTATATTTACCAACACTACACCGATTATTGAGACTCTATAATATCACTAGAAAGTATTGCTTCTCTAGGATAATATGGAGAAAAATGAAAATGATATAAAACAAGAAACTAATAATAAGTTAGTTGATAATTTATTTACTCAGGTCATATTGTGTCAAGGAACTTATCAAACAAGAAGAAGGAACTATGTTTTAGAAATTTTTCATTGTAGGTATGGAAAATACTATAAGATTACACTGATTTTAGAATCTTTTCAAGCTAAAAAACAGTTCAATTCAGCCAATAGAGAAAAGAATGCATCTAAAACACAATAATATAATATTATTGTTTTATTATAAATTCATTGAAGTTGGTGAATACACTGATTTCATAAAGCTTTAAAGTAGAAAAATTCATGTAATTTATCCAATAGGGAAAAGAATGCACCTAAAACACAATATAATATACGATTATTTTATGATAAATTCTTTGAAGCTGAAAAACACCTTAACCAATTCTTAAATTCTAATAAAGTTGTAGAATACTTCCATCAATTCTCATATACTAATATGTATGTTGGCACTGATTGAAACTGATTAAGACTTGGGAAAAACTTAATTATCTTCTAAGGAATTCCAACAACGTGGGTAGTCTGACCTTGTAAGTCTGTTGCTCGTAAAATATTAGCAAAGAAAAGAAAATAAAGAATATGGTCTGTGGCAGGCTTGAAACATTGATGGAGTTAATACAGTGATGAAGACGACAGCTTCTTGACTTGGGAGAAGAATTTTCATATTGCTCCAGTAAATAATCTTATAATATTCGTATTAATATATATAATATAATAATCTTATAATATTTAATCAGTAAATGACTAGATTTTGGTAGTTTTCATAGTCATATCTGAAATTTTACTTATGGGAACGGTCATTTATTAGCTATTATCAGAGATTTCATCATTATTTCTAGGGCATCATTATTATTAATTACTTCACTTGCTTGTTTTCTTTTATTATTGATTGAAATTTTTCTTTTACTTTCATTTCCATTTATATTTCAAATTGTGTGGTGTTGAAACTATTGTATTATTGTGGAAAGGAGGCGAAATGGGGTTCTACCTGTTGTTTCCATTGATAAAATTATTTATTTATTTATAATTCATGTATAATATAGTCCATATTTGGTCAGTCTATGCTATTATTTATGGTGCACTTCCTCAAGAAACGTAAAAACACTAGTAATTCATAATTTTTCCTTAGGAAACCCAATAGACTGCGTCATTTTCAACTTCCTACTTCAAATGTCATATTTTTATCTATTCATACTTCACAACCACAATCTTCAGTTTCATTTTCATCTAATCCTTCCTTATCTTTTTATACGTTGTCTCTATACGTCATAATCAAAAATTTAATATGGATTTCCTTATTTTGATGAAATCTTCTTTATATTTTTATACGTTGTCTTCACGTCACAATGTTACAAATTGAACTTAATACTCTTTTCTTTTTTTAAATCCTCCTTTATATTTTAGTAGGTTGTGTCTGCGTCACTATTACAAATTTAATATTGGTTTATTCTTTCACTTTTATTAAATATTTCTTTATCTTTTTATACGTTTCCTCAACCTCAACGTCAAAATGACAAATATAATATTGACTTCTTTTATTCTTATTAAATTATTCTTAATCTTTTCATGCGTTGCCAATTTGTCACAATCACAAATCATTTCAAATCCTTGTTTATCTTTTTATAGTTTTCACTTCGTCACAATCACAAATATTCTTTCATTTTTATTAAATACTTCTTTATCTTTTTATTCATTGCCCCTATGTCACAATCACAAATCTCTTTTCACTTTTATGAAATACTTTTCATTCAATCCTTCTTTATATTTCTATACATTACTTCGCCTCTATGTCACAATCACAAATCTTTTTTCACTTTTCTTAAATACTTCTTTATCTTTTTACACTATCACAAATAATAGGTCACTATAATACAGATCAACGTCCTGTGAGAAAAAGGTGTAGGTATCAGTTGAATAAAAAATTGTACGTTGAATAAAATGTTGTTTGAAGTGCGACACAGATAAGCACTTTGAAAAGTGAATCATCAGGAAAGAATTGATAAGCACGTAGGCAGGCATAGTGCTTCAGCCAACCTGTTGCATCCCACTATAGACAGGAAACCCCCTTCCCTGTAAATATTAGTAGCTGCGAGTATTCCCCTCCACACAACTTGAATCTTTTGATTGGGAAATCCGCAAGTTATTACGTCATTTTGGCGTTCAAACACATCATAAAATAATATAAATGTCACCGCTTGAAACACGCGTGTAACATTATTATCATCAAAGACAATATTATGCAGAGACTGTATAATAACAGTGTGGTCATTGGTGTGAATGGGTCCATAACATTGTATTGGAACACTTTTTATTCCCGCCACCGCCATAATTTTGTCACATTTTTATGGGATTACAGACAAATATTAACCCATTCACTCATTTCTCAAGCTTATTTCGAGAGAAACAACATCAAAAATGACTTATCTAACACTAAATTGTCTCTCTACTCTTGGTATGTATTGTCTTGAAAGCTTAAAAATATAATGAAAACTAACACTGGCAAAGGCAAATTTAGGTAAGCCTATAATGAGATTCGTTTAATTTGACGCTTGGCATTAGATAGGTGGATAGATAGAGAGATATTATTCCTTGACGTTGCTGTATGCTGATGACCGTAGAGTACAATGGCAAAGAAATAATAACTCTCTATCTATCTAGCTATCTAATGCCAAGCGTCAAATTAAATGAATCTAATTATAAGAAGTGAATCACTCAACAATCATAAATGATTTGCGTTTCATTTCAATACTAATCTTATGGGAATAGGCAAAAGTATGGTGGATGTGTCCGAGCTAGCCAATCAAAAATGTGACATCAAATGGCCACACTGTTATTATACAGTCTCTGTTATATTACTAATACAGTATTGTTATATGTCTTTGATATTTTTGAACAATTTTTGAAGATAAGTGTTCTATGATATGAAGAATATTGAGATTGAGGTAGCCTGAGAGCTATATTTGAAAAACTTTAAATCTATTCTCGATTATCATGCTATAAATAGTGGAGTGAAAGGTTTGAATAGGTTCTTAATCAGAAGCTTGAGAGTCGGTGGCCTTCTTAAGTCTTCCTCAATGTATTCTTGGTGCTCTTTCTCATTGTATAGCTCTTTGTCGCACAGATACTGTTACATGGAATTTGTTATTTGTATCGATACTAGATGTGGGAGGCTCTGTATCATTTATCTTATCAATTAAAAATTGATTATTATGTGTCTTCAATTACTCATTGAATAAGTGGGAGTTTTTGTTGAGATTTTTAAGGCACTTAAGATCTTTTATTAGGAAACCTGAACTGACAATGATGAATTAACCTCGTTACAGCTTTTCATAATGTTCAAAGCTTATTCTATACATGGTCTAAGGTTCAAAGTACCTATATATGAAGAGACTCCATCCACTATACTATAATTATATAGGCCTATATGATGGAGTCATGTTGAAATTGTATAGTGGATGAATTTTCGTAAAAAGCTGTAATGAGTTGTAATTTATTACAATACTGTAGTTCATTTTCAAAGTGAGAGAACCTGTCTGAGTTACTGTCAGTTCTTGTTGAGCCAAATATAGTTCACATTCCTTGTGTGTTGATAATTGACATTTAAGCTGCGGTTTTAACGACTATTTTTCCTCATGCATGTGTCATCAATATTGTTTCTACTATATATAAGTATAATGTACTCACACTTTCACTACTGAACTGTTGACTGTGTACTCAAAACAACATACTCGTCTTCCTTGTAGGTAGCAAATCTATTTATTTTCATTGCGGTTGAATTCTGTTTCTGATTTAAATGTTTTCCCAATTTTGCGATTCTTACTCCCTCCACTTCTCACTCCCCCACTCGATCAGAACTCTTTCCTTTCTTTGAAATGTTTTTTATCTGGAATACCAAGTGTATTTTGTATTTAGAATAGACAAGAACTGGATAGAAATTTATTTTATGAAGTAAGAATACATTCACTTGATATAATCATTACAATACTAATAAGCATACGGTACTGAACTCTATACATAGGCACTTGAAGTAAAATTACTTGATAATAACAATACTTTTATTGAATTATTGATAGTAATATGGTGCATTACGATATTTGATATTGGTTTTAATAGTTCCACTACTGAAAAACTGCAGTTTCATCCCAAGACTTGGTATAGGCCTACGCTAGTAGAATTGAGGAACAATATTATTGAATTTTGTAATGTATTATAGTGCCCATTAAGATATTTGATATTTAAATAATAAATAGGAGAAGAAGAAGAAGGAAGAAGAAGAAAAAGAAGAAGAAGAAGAAGAAGAAGAAAGAAGAAGAAGAAGAAGAAGAAGAAGAAGAAGAAGAAGAAGAAGAAGAAGAAGAAGAAGAAGAAGAAAGAAGAAGAAGAAGAAGAAGAAGAAGAAGAAGAAGAAGAAGAAGAAGAAGAAGAAGAAGAAGAAGAAGAAGAAGAAGAAGAAGAAGAAGAAGAGAAGAAGAAAATGAAGAAGAGAAATTCAAAATTTTAATAATTCTAAGGAGTGCAGTAGCAAGAAACAAGTAACAGATGTGTATCTCTTCAAATGCATTAAAGAAATAGTATATTATTCTGAAATAATAAACTGTGTTGAAGTGAATGAATTATTGCATATCTATCGCAATAATAGCAAATATTGAAGACGATTTTATATTATTCTCCAACTCATTGAAGTATCCCAACTTTTATGTTATGTGTCTCAGCTGAATTTGAAGTAGGGGTTGGATGAACAATAGGCATATCACCGATTTTAGCAAGCCACAGTTTGTGAAACAATATTTTAGGAGTAATTATGACAGGTCTGATGACACCAAGCATTCAATATATTTACTTATGCAAATACTGTTATCATTAGCAACACTGTCAACTACTTGAAATCTATGAGTCATCATTAGGTTTAGTTTGACAATTTTTTTAATTGTGAATTTTTTAAAATCATGTTTCTTTCTGTTTCAGTCAGAGCTCAATGATGAGGACGATTCGAACGATTCTTCAAATGTGACAGTAAGTAAATTTATTAAAATAACTTATATATTTCTAATCTTTTTTCTAAAAAACACATTACTGTATTTATTTTTTGAGATATGGTAAAATGACCGCAATTGACTTTATTACTCGACTCTAATGAGCTTTTCTAGAAATTTCCACCTTCTCTTCTCTGAGAACTAGACCAAAAAAATTTTTAATTGCTTATTTATTGAACATTCAAAAATATAACTAATTATATCATATAAGACATATTATAAGAATTAGGTTCATCATCTATTGTACTTTGGGAAGATTGAAGAAAGAATAATGTTTCTTTTCATTAGACATCAATTATTAATAAGCTCTCAATAAAAGTAACTTTAACAGCATCTACATCGGTTCTTCACATTGGACTTATCTATGTTCATTATGAAACTTATTTTTGAAATTCTGTAGGTGATTATTTGTTTATCATTATCAATTGAATAGTCGAAAACTTAAAATAGTTTGAGTTCAATGAGTCATAACTCTTGTTTTTACCGGTTCTCTTGATTGAAATTAACTTTTTTTAATTTTTCAGGAGCTTATGTTTGCCAATTCAGAAGACCCATCAGGGGTAAGTGTCTACAGGAAATTTTATACTCAGTTTTTAAAACAAGATTGCTTATAAAATAATTTTTCTCTGTGTATACTTGAAGGATAAAGACTAGTCTGAAAACTTGATTCCGTATTAATTTTTCCAGCTTCAATAAATGTATTGGCGAGGGTGCTATTTTAGTAATAATATATTATAATGTCTATTACAGTAACTGCTAATTTTGTATAATTTGGAACAAGTGTCCCTAGTTGTTATAAAACTAATATAGTTGTTATTAATCTCAACACTGGAGTGGTCCGTAGCCGAGGGCGATAAGCGCCTGTCTGATAATTTAAAGGTTCCAAGATCGAATACAGATCGAATGTGGTTGCAACCTCAACCTTCCTTTTATTATTATAGGTACGTATATTCATTTAATTTTTTCACATGAATACTACTGTATAAATAAGAAGTAAAAAACATATTTGAGAAAGAAATAAACACAATATCTCCCGTTACCATAGAAATGTTAAATGAAATAAGTTATTTGCCTTCCACCGAATTAAATGGTTATTACATTTGATAATACAGAAAAGAGTCTTCGGTAGTAGAAATATGGAAATAGTCTTTATTCCTGTAGTATATGGTCAAATGATTATCAGTGCTTGAATCTCAATTAATTAAGTTAAGTTATACTTTCGAATGTTTAAATGTTATATAGAATGTTTCAGTATTTAATATTCATATTTAAATTTAATGAAAATGATGATTGAATTCTCTTAAGAAACATGCGACAAAAGAAAATACCGGTACTGTAGATTAGTTTTGTTTTTTAAGATATTTAAAACATATTTTCATGGATCACAAAGTGAGATCAACGTATTTATAGGCCTGCCTACCAGAAATGCAACAGTTTTCAATATTCACCGAGAAAACATTAAATTATTGTCAAATTCTTAAAGATCTCCAGTCACAGGAAGATTGATCCAATTTCAACACTTTTCACTTAAACTTGTAATACAGAATTGCTTCACGCTTGTGTATTATATCCATTCTTTTTTCTAGTGATAAATTACACTGTCTTGAAAAAACTTTCAAGTAGAAAACAAGCTTGACTTACATCATAGTGATGTTCGCTTCGTCCTACGTTGTTGGACTTTATTAGACCAAGTCTAGTGAAGTATCAGAGTCTCTCTGAGTCTGATGAAGTCCAACACCAGGACGAAACGATCGTCACTTTGATGTAAATCAAGTTCATTTTCTACTTAAAAGTTTCTTATTTAATCAGTGTTCCATGATGTTTAATAAAATCTATTATTTCTTCAGATACCATTGGATGTGGCAATGAAATTGAACAACATAAATAGCATGGACGACTTTTATAAAACGTTTCAAATGCCGCAAAGAAGGGTGCCTGTAGTTTCAGCAGGGTTTGGCTCAAGTCTTTATGGACTTGTGAGTAAGTTAAGACCTTCTTCCCTCATTGCAGGTGACTAACTAACCATCATTTCATCAAAATATTTCTTATTAAGCTGTTACTAACATTATGCGCAAATACAGTGTCTCACAGTAAATTATTCCAATACCATCACGTTATTTTTAGTGTATAGGTAGTTTTATTTAGCATATAATTATGGCGTATAGCTAGTTGCAGGATATTAATCTTCTGTCAATTTATCAAAACAGCAACAATAATATATACAATATTAGGTCAACTACTAATAAATTTCATCCTTGTTTGTCAGATACTTATGATTTCAACCTACACATTTCTTATGTACTCTCTTGCCCCGTCAGTTAGTAGCCTATAATGAAATCTTTGTCATCTCCATGATAAGCTCTTCCTGTGCAGTGTCGATACTATGTGCCTCACTGTCTGCCGGGTCTCTCCACAGTCACAACCTGGGCTATCAAAGTGTAGGTAGCCAAAATAAGCAGGGTTGAGGTGGAACAAATTGAATGAAAAATTATTCCTGATGAAAATATTGTAGCTGATAGCTAATATTCTCCTTTTTCAACATATCAAAATTCCTCAAATTTGAAAATATTTTATTGAAGATGGAAGGAAATGAGATATTGCAACTATACAGTTGCTGTTAAATCATAATAATAATGTTATATGGCATTAATTAGGAATTTCGTTCAATTACCGTAATTATTATGATTTTATTGAAATTGAAAATAAATTGATTCTTGAATCGCGAACTAACTCGTGTTGAAAAATGGTTAAGCCACCAAAAGGTATTGAAACTGAATCACTAGAAAAAAACTAAATGGCTGTTGATGGTGTCAGAAGCAGTAGAAATGTACATTTTCCTATATGGACACTTTTGTTTGTTATAATTTGTAGAATACTGTGATGGTACTGGGATACGTTTATGCGGGACACTGTATATGCTTTGTATAATAGTCGAGCTTCATGCTTCCAGAACAGTTCATATTTTCCATAGTCTTCACTCTTTTACCATAATTTATATAAATGGTTGGAAGATAATAATTGAGAATTTGGAATTGAAATTGGTTGGTTTACCAATGTATCACAACTCAAATAATTCTTACAAATATTTGCCATTCACTCTACTAGCAACTTTTCCAGTATGCTTATTGACTAGATATAAGGAAGCTTATTATTCTCATTCAATTCCTCATTGCAATTCATTATAATATAGCCTAGACACAATAATTGCATGTCAAGTCTTACTTCAATGAAAGTAAAGTAAAGCTCAACTGTATTTTGTTTGGATGTTAGTTAGTTTTCACATTAATTTCCATAAGATTAATATGACTACAGACTATCAGTCTGATTATACAGTCTGAAAATATGGCCATCCCATTAACTACAAAAAATCTTCTATTCAATGGAAGTACTCAAATAAAATTGTTGAAAAAAATCGATTGAGATTAGGATTACAATTTAATTATAAAATGTTTAAATAATTAATTTGTCTTTAAATAATTGTGTTCTGTAATAATTAGCGGTCTGATGGTATTGGAACTATATCGAATTGAAGATAAATATACAATGAAGCTCAGGATAGGTTGCTGAGGCATGAAAACATGCATTTTTTTGAGAAAAATACATATAAGATTTCTGAATTTAATCATTTATGTAAAAGATTGGGTAAATCGATCTCTTTGATTTCCAACACGATCAGCTGGCTCAGAGCTTTCAATAATAGACTGAGATGCGCGTGAATCCTACCTTGTATTCGAATTACCTTGTTTTTACTTGAAGAAATTTCCTTATTAACTATCTATTATTGTACTTATTTTAGGTCGCAATGGATCCCCTATTGAAACCACAACCAGCGAAGGAAGTTCGTCAGCTCAAAGTGTATTAATTGAAAGAAGTAAGTTCCTCGATAATGCTTTTATATTTTCTATATGTCCCTATGTCCCTTGTATCTTATTACGAAGCTACGGCCTGTCTGCCAAATGCAGCCTAATCTTTGGGGCATGTATTGCTGCATTTCATTTTGTAAATTTCTGCTATATGTGCAATAGTGAAATTAATTGAAGTTATATTATTGGGTTGCACCAACCGGGATCAATATTATTTTATTTTCAATCAGCAGATCCTGTTGATTATTAGCATTGTATACTGATCCCAAATCAAAATTGATCTTGCTTGGTGCAACCCAATCTCAGCCTCATTCGGAGAATAGGAAAAGTATAGAAAAAAATATTGAGCGTCAGCTGTTACTTAAGCAGGAACATTTCATTTATTCCAGAGAGGATAATTCGAGGAAAGGTATAGAAAGAAAATATCGATTTGAGCTGTTACTTTAAGGAAGCGTTGAGGGAAAATTGCGGCCTGAAAGTGGAGAAGTTTGTTCTGATACCTGTCTTTGGACAGTTCTACAATATATATATATATATTCTTCTCTAGATATCTTCAATAACAATTCTCATTCGTTACTCATTTTTCTCTCACAGGTGCGGCAGTAATACAGCCCGAATTCGCACCCTGTAAGCCTGAAATCCGAGCGGTGGAAATTTTCAAAAAAGCCAGCCGACAAGTGGTGCGTGTGCCTTCTTGTATTCGAATTGAGAGGTGCGGTGGTTGCTGTCAACACGAGTTGCTCAGTTGCCAACCAGCTGAAGAGGAAGTCGTCAATTTCGAGGTAAAAAGAATCAAAATCGAATTTGCTTCTCTTTTGCAAACAATATACAATATTTGAATATTCAAAGTAAATCTTATGCAAAGACAAAAATATACAAATGCAGGAAGAAAGCTGCAGAGGAATGAGCTTGAGGTAAAAAAAATTGAAATACATTTTTTTTCTCTTTTGCAAACAATAGCCTACATATTATACATAGTAGATCTTATATGCAATTACAAAAAATATACATAGGCCTATGCATGAAGAAAGCTGCAGGGGGGATAAGCTCGAGGTAAAAAAAATCAAAATAAAATTTATTTCTCATTTGCAAACAATACCCTACATTAAAGAACGATAATCTTATATGTAATTACAAAAATATATATAGGCCTATGCAGGAAGAAATCTGCAGAGGCATAAGCGCAGGAAAGCTGAAAGCTTCTTTCGCATAATATTTATAATAAAAAAAATTCTTATAATAAATTAAGATAAATTTACACTTGATTTAGAGGTGGTGTGGAATATCTCCATAGTAAGGTGAAAGATTTGAGACCAATGTTACCGAGGTATATGAATTTGAGAAACAAATTCAATTTTATTTTTTTAATGACCATGAATTATTTCACAATGAATCATGGCGGAATAATAATTTGGAATGAATAATTTATTATGGAATAGACAATAAATGAATTATTTGTCTGTATTTGTCTCATTCTTGCACCTTACAATATTAAGAAAAAGATTACAAAATATAATAAATTAGATAGAGATAACGTGTATATTTCTTTCAACATCGAATCAATGTTATTCGATTATTTTCTATTGTAGCTTGTAGGAATTGGTTATTCAATGAGTTACTTGAGTGTGATATTGATATGATATTTTTCAGGTGAACTTGTTCACATACGGGAATGGTGGCTTCAAACCAATCGGTAAAGAAATTGTTCCGGTTAAAAGGCATTTGAGATGTGAATTCAAGTGCAAAGTGAAGAAGCATGTAAGTTTGATAAGTCAATCATTTCCAAGCAATATAGGTAAAACAATATTTTTCAATAATCACAAAAGGCAGTCTTATTAGTTGTGTTGTGATCGTACAAACCAAAATTAGTCACCAATCAATTAACAATCAATCACCAAGAACAACACTATAAGCTATTTCAATGATAGCTTTATGTGTAGATTGCAGGAAACAGTAGCCCTTTGCACAAAAACAATTCATTTAAACGGCTTTAATTGACTTCATTTGACGGAGCTGCAACAGAATCCCTAATTAAAGTTGTCAAATTACGTCATTTCACTCTGGTTTGGCTTTCATTCGATTGGCCTCCAGTATATTGTTAGGAAAATTAATCGAATTCCTTATTTGCTATTCCAATTTTATATTGTATCTATTACAAATTGATATCCCTCTTGAAACAAATTTTAATATTATGGATAATATGTAAGCTAAGATTTTTCAATCCACTCTATATTCAGTGCGCTCATTTAGCTGAGAAGGCACATGATCTGACATTGAATCACCTACTCTTTTAAGTTTTCTACAATCATGAAAGTTCATAAGAATATATCCACTTTATGATGCAGCCATAGTGTGAATGAAATCTTATAAAATTGTATTAAGTCTGTGAAGAGTTGTAATGACAATAATTATCAATATTTCCAGTCCATGTAGGGTACCTACCATAACAAACTGAGCGAGCTGTAGTTGTTTTTAGTTGTAGGCCTATAATTCTTGGTTCATTCATTCAAAAAATAAAAATAAATAAATTTGACGATTCCCCGATCTATCAACTGTGGTCTTGGATACCAGAAAAATTAAACTGATTTAAATTTGTTCTTGAATAAAATTGTTCTTCAATTTTATTTCTATTTCTGATTTATTCTATTATTCTCAATTTTCCAGCACTGTACAGCAATGCAAGAGTACAGACCAAACGAATGTAAGTGTGTGTGTCGGAATATCGATTCGAAAGAGAAGTGCCTACAAGAGGACAAAGTGAAAGTGTGGGACCCCAAAGAATGCACTTGTCAGTGTAGAACGGTCTCTGAGTGCAGTTCTGGTGAATTCTTCAGCAATTTGACTTGTTCGTAAGTAGAGAAATCAAAATTATTATAATCAAATACTGTATTATTTAATAGTATTTTTTTTAATTTAATTATCTATCATCCATTAAAAGGGCAAGTGGATTCGTCGATAATAATTATTAAAGTATTTTTTAAAAATACTACACACTATAGTAATCGGCGGTTATAATGAGTACCAAATTCCTCAGTTGTGTAGGCACATATATCTAATAATTCTCTTTTCAAAATTGTACAGTACTCTAAACTGCCTTCCCATGAGTTGTTTAAAGTGCTGGTAATATAGTGTACAGCCATATTCCTGTGCTCCTAACAAATCTCAGTAAGTGAATAGAAACTTATGTACCGTACTCTAAACTGCCTTCCCATGAGTTATTTCAAAAGAGCTGGTAATATACCGGGTGTCCCACGAAGAGGTTTAAATGTTTGATTTTATATTACGTACCCCATTCCGTATGCGCAAACTAGTCTTTAACTTCACAGTTGTTACAAAGCCCAGGTTCAAAAATATTCTGGGAGAAATTTCAGCTCCTAACATTTGTGCAGAAACAAAATAACGGCTTATTGAAAACGATACTTCGAAAACATTAAAAGAAGGTTTCTGGTTTATAAAATATTTTTATTATTTTGCATTTCTTGGACAATATGACTTAAATAGAAGAAAAACTAGAACACGCTTCAGCCTAATAAAAAACCTTGAACTCCAAAAATTGGTCAAACTGTAACCCATCCACAGCAACACTGATAGAACAGCGCTTAACAAATGATTCTTAAAGCTCTTACAAAGAAAACTCCGCAGTATTCGAGGAAGTTCTCTTCTATTGATCGTTTTAGGTTCATCATTATTGAAGATATAGATATAAACTTGTTTTTCAAGCGCTAACCCCATAAAAGAAGTTACAAATAGTTAAATCTTGTGATCAGGGCAGTAATCTAAAAATATAACTTCCACGATCAATCCAACGAGCCATGAAGGTTGTCATTTTAGTAGTTGTTTGACATCAGTGTGTTGCTGTCAGATGGGTTTACAGTTTGAATTATTCGGACGTCAATAGTTTTTCATTAGGCTGTTCAGTTTTACTATTTAAAATCATTTGCCCTAGGATGTAACAATAAAATATTCATTAAACCAAAAACACATTTTTTTAATGTTTTTAAAAGTATCAGTCTTTCAATATGTGCTTGGCTACTTTGTTTCTAAAAGAAGGTGGGAAGCTGGAAATTCTCCAAATATTTCAGAATTTCCTCAACACTGTGCAAAGTTCTGAAAAGTTTCGGTGCGCATGGGAATAGGCACAACATCTCGTAAAACTGTTTAAACTCTCTTCATGGTTTCTGTCACATTGTCACAACCGTGTTCACATATTAACTTCTAACAAATCTCAGTAAGTGAATAGAAACTTATTGAAATCATAGCAAATGGATTACTCCATTCGCAGTGAAAGGGCACATCGGATTATCGGTTGGAAAAACTGTCATAAAATAGATCAATAGTTTTGACCCATCTTCACCCGCGCATTGCAAAAATTACCTCGTTCGTATAAATTCGGTCAATGGTATCATAGAGAAAACATAGAGCCAAGCTTTCTCTCAAGCTTTCGATCAAGCTGATCGAATGAAGGGCTCTTAATAGATTTTTCAATTTCTCTGTATTCCTTCTAAAAGTGGAAAGAATAGTTGACAAAAACCTTTTAGAAAATTTTATTGAAGTATACCTACTGACTAGTATTTCATTGTAAATGATTGAGATTTTTACAAACCTGGGATGCATTTCACTCCTGATGAGGAGCTTCATCAGCCTAAGTAAAAATTTCAATTATTTACAGTGAAATACTAGTCATTGCTTCAAAAGAATACTCCAACACTCCAACTTTGAATTTTGTTTGACGTTAGTTATATGAAGTTTTTTATTTATTTATCTTTTATTTGTATATTTTTTTATTTTTGTTATAGATGTGAGCAGATACACAGTACCGGTTCTGAGGTTCAAGTGGCGTCAAACGATAGAGATAGAGAAGATTACAACTACTATAAGTTGGTTCCAAATGATCAAGATCAGAAACACTAAGCATCACAAAACTGTACCACCATTATTGCTTGCATAAGTTGGTAGTCAAAAACTTATTCAAGCTTTCCTTATACTTCTTTCCTTTCCAATTTATAGCAAAAACATCAAACTTTCAGTAAAACCGTTCTAAAACTTGATATTTGACTCCTGTTTTTAATCAAATACATACCGTATTATTTGTTGTACATTGTATTTTAATATTGACTTCTATTTATTTATTGTTTAGTTTCTAGTAGTGTTTGTGTATATATGTTGTATAAATGACCTGTGTGTGATTTTAATTTTTAGAATAAAAACTACTTATTAGATATTGTGATTAAATTATATTTGATTACTATGATATTGATTGATGGTTTTATCAAAACCTAGATTAAATGTGTTATGTGTATTGCCTATGTTAAATTAATTTAAATTTGTAGCTATTGTGAAAAATTAAACATACACCATTAGTTCTATAATTGAAATTTGTCGTTTTAGTGGAAAATAAACAGGACTCCTGTGTTTACCTGATAATTAATATACAATTTCCCCTCCCTCCAGCAAAAAAAAATGTAGGCAGATCTAAACTAAACAGCATATTACGTACCGTAGGCTATGTCCATACTTGATAGATTGTTTGTGTGCTGCACAGCATGCGGCCAATGCTTAAGCATATTATAAATGCAGCATGCTTGAGTCGCACCACAAAGTAAAAAGGAATGGTTCCTTTCTTCTCTGTGGTCGCACACAGTATGGAAATAGTGACTGAAGGTTTCTTGCCAAGCATAGAAATCCTGATAACATAAATTATGAATGGTTATCATGTCGTAAATCAATGTTTTAATCCATTATTTTGGAAAATTGATCTGTTTCACTTGAATTAGGTACTCATAAACTATATGTAGGGGTGGGGTAAGGAATACTTCATGAAAAATTCACTGTATCACAAAAATGTTTTTATTGCTCTCAATTAAGACTCCACTTTCAGAAGGAACAATTATGTAAGATAAAATTCATTATTCAATTTGAATTCTATAATATTGTACAACATTTTACATAGGTAGTAAAAAATTGCAAATATCTATGAGATATTTAATACACTTATAAATAAAATATTTTTACTAACAGATTTTTAATTGGCTTGACAAACTAAATGAATTACATATTAACAGTTTGATATTCTTTTCTATTTACGTTGTTTTTTACCTAGTTATGATTACGATCAAGATAAAAGTATTGATTATTTCAATGAATATCAATTTAACATTGGTAAATGTTATTGAATTATCTGTTTTAAAACTAGTTAAATTCGTATATATATGTTTTCTTGTTATGACCAATGATTCTTGACATTCAACATTGAAAGTGAGAGAAACTTTTATTACATATTGGTATACCTTATTTATCAATAAATATCTATGAATATTAACTATTGTATTATTTCAGAGATATTTTATTGGAATGAATGCTAATGTAAGATAAAAAGTAAGTCCATATTATTAATTGATACTGATATGTGAGAATAAGTCGTTGAAATTGATTTTTTAAAAATGACCTATTTTGCTCAACTTAATCAGATTTGTTTTGAAATTAAAACTTGAATCTTTATTGTGAGTCATTAATTGAAGGAATCGATCCACCGGATTCTCTTCTATTCAATAAACGATAATCGAAAAAAGGAGAATATTAATAATTTATTAACTAAACATACTTCATGAAAATATCAGTACGGTACTTTGAGCATGTTTTTAGAACCCATCATTGGGTTCAAATTTGCAAAATATATTTATAGTAATTTGATAGTAATCGAAGTAATCGAATGCTGTAGGTACTTGTCATAATTAAACTAACAAAGTCTCTCAATTTATACAAAAATAAATACCTTCAACTACTATTCACAAAGTCAGTTTTTTTACACATTTACAAATATTTACAAACCGTAATCATTTTTACAAATATTAAAAAATTAACAATGAAATAAAAATAGCTATATTCAATATAATTCTGTCTGAAAGTACTCTGGTTAAAATTAATTAGTATCTGAACATTGAACTTTTAATAGAATCTCTAGAATCAACAAGTTATAGAATAATTACTAACATAGAGGCTTGAATCGCAGGGACCCAATCTAAAATAACAGCTCTTGTCTAAGAATATAAATCTATTATTAAAACGTTTCGATAAACAATTTTCACACAAGAATAGTTATTTTTTGCATTATCATATAATTTTTCCAGTTATAGCCATAAGTAAATAGAAGAACTAATACTCAATTGAGTATAACCTTGTATTTTGAAGAACATTATTAAAAGTTACCCTAAGATTATTTAGGGTGGTAATTGAAATTGGAACTTGAATATAAAAAACTTAATTACTGTGATATTTTTTGCTTGAGCTGAGAAACAATATTAAGTCCTTAAAAATAACTCGAATCTCACATTCTTCTATCTGTCTTCTTAATCTGAGAATAATAATTATTCTCTTCTTTCCAAATTTAAATTCTCAACTCATCAAAAAATAACTCAGATCCTATACACTTTTGTAAGTTACCTTTCCATTTTTCAAATAATATTTCTCATTCTTTACTCGAATAGCATTTAAATTCTCAATCAACTCATAAAAAAACTCAAACCCCGTACATACTTTTGTCAGTCTTCCTTTCATTTAGAAAAACCTACTTTTCATCCTTTACTTACATTGCATTGAATTCTTTCAACAAATTTTTAGCACAAGAATCACCTATATACTCGATAAACTTTATTTTCTCGCCGAAAGCTATAAAAATAGCGTTCAACTTCTTCTCCCAGATCCGGCGTTTGTTTTGAGCCATTCGTAAATTTGGTTCAGTCAACTTACCCAAAAAAAGTTGCGCCCTCAGCTTGATCACTCTCTCGTTTTTCTTCTTCACTCTCAGCTTTTTGCCAGCTTTTTTCAAAATGTCGCCAACATTTACAGTTTCCTTGTGTCTGACAGGCGCTGGTGTGACGAACTGCATGAAGTTTTGCAGCGTGGTATTGTTATTACTGGTTTCTTTAATTATCTCAGGATTTTTGCTCTCAATTTCTTGATTTTCTAAACTCTTTTGATCAGTTTCACACTTATTTTGACTAGCTACAGGTGTGCTGATTTCAAGCTTTGTCAGGCCGTACTGTGTAACAAGTTTATCATCATTACTCACCATAGATGAAGAATTTTCTAGATTCTCCCTGTTTTTCTCATCGTTCCCCTCAATACGCACAAGATTATCATCTTGATTACTGGCCATAGATAAAGAATTTTCTAGATTCTCCCTGTTTTTCTGATCGTTCCTCTCAATACGTAGATTGTCAAATGAAAGAGTATCCTTTGCGGCTCGTTTTCTATGGATTTCTTCAACAATGAGATACTCGGATTCCAGATTATTGCATTTTTTCTGCGATGATTCTGTTTCTTCAATGGATCGTTCCGTATCACGCTCTGTATCATGTTCTGTATCCTCATCCACCTCCATGCTTTCTTCACTATCACTAAAACTATCCCCAATTATTTGTTCCTCCATGGCAGAGATGAACCTGTGATTGCTGTACGGTGCGACCAGGTCCAGAAACCGAACAACATTTCCGGGTCCACGAATCGATCGGCCAAACCACTGCAGTTCAACCTTTCTGCTCAAAGCTTTCAGCAGCATTTTGCGGTCCTTGTCCACTGAGTTGCAGAATGTTTTGGCGATCACGAAAGGCCTTTGCGGTGAAGGATCACGTCGAGACAAACTGGAACACAAGAAACAGGAAGTTTATTTGACAAATGTCGAAGAAAACGTGAAGGAAATATAATTAACTTTAAAAAACACACACACAAAAATGTAATCTATATTATTATTATTATGGAATGAGAAGACTGTAGCGGAAGAAGCTACATGAATTAGTTTGATGTTGAAGTGTGAGAGTGAAAGTGAATAGATTACGCTAAGAATACATTCAAAATAAAACAGTAACAAAAATAATGATAAATTGATCATTTGTAAAATCGAAACTAGTATACATCCTTGAACAATGCTTTTAAAAAAACAGATAATAATATGTTATGGAATTTGAACAAAAGGTACTCAATAAAGTCCAAAAAAAATCAATAAGATGCAAAATTGATTTAGGTATTTTATAGTATCTAAGTAGGTACGGTAGCTACATTATTGTATTTTTTAAAGTACCTGAACTTAGAAGTATATTTTAGATATAAGTTACCAATAATATACTGAATCCTGAAAGACAACCTTTCATGGTTAGTCTAGGGTTATTAGATATGGAAAACTAATATAATATGATGAAAAATACCAATATAATATTGATCTTGACATTGAAGATGTAATTGATTTCCACTTTTTAAAATTATGTTTTTCTTATAGGCCTATCTTACATGGGCAAATAGCGAACCAAAACTTGCAGATTTGCTACTCATATAAGTTAATAGCTCCCAAATCGCCAGCTCTACTAAAGGTAGTATCGGTCAATATATTCTATATTTAAAAATGTTATAGGTCTAATGTTATAGTAGACTATTAGGTACCGTATATATATATATATATTAATTATATGAAAATAAATAGTACGGTAATGTACCTTTCCAAAAGACTCATTTTTGGATACTCGTCGCCCGAGCTTGAACTGCTGTTTCCCATTCTGTAATTGAAAAATATTCGTCAATAATTATTTTTATAATACGAGTCAAGGTATTCACACACATATCAGTGCTGTGGCTGATCCAAGGCGGCATTTTTCTCCGCGCATGCGTCAATGACAACAGAAACAGAACACTGGGGCGCTGACTGAAATAAACGGAACTAAATAAGACTGAACTGATCTGTGAGAATCGACCTTCAGATTAATGCATAAATACAATACAGTATTGACATATGTTAGGTTAGGTTAGGAAAAGTGATTGTGTTAATAATCAATTTCAAGTCATATTTATCATAGTAGTAAAATTATGATTGAATCTTTTTTATTAAGATATGATTGAAATTTACTAAGAAAAACGAGAGACGGCCTGAAAAATAATCTTGAATAAATTATACTAATAGAAAATGTTTAAGACAAGATACTCTATACATCTTATTAACACTTGTTGGCAGCTTTGAATGTTAGCTGTCAGAATGTTCTAAATCCTGTTCATTACACTAAAATCCGTTAAAAAACGTATTATTAAGTAAAAATGTATTAAGTAACTCTGATTATTATAGAAAATGTAGTTTCTGAACCAAAATTTCGCTCGTTGTAAAAAGTGAATAATCACAGCCATTTGAGTCTCACATCTTACTTGGACTTTGAATTTGAAAGATACAAATTCAACAGATTGTCTAGAACTATAATAAAAAAAGCTAATTACAGTACTTATATTTGATTTTACAGTTAATAATAAATACTTGAATGATGAAATAAATATAAAATACTTTAATAAAAGAAACAACTTACTTCACGGACATTCTATCACAGCGCTAAAGATCTTTGATTTGAATTTGAATGAGGAAATGAAAAAATGATTAATTCCCAGTTTTGGTCTTTAATTAAACAAACTTTTGACCAAATGAATAGAGGAAAGACGTACTAAAAAAATCACAAACAACCAATAAAATATTTTAATAATTATGAATTTGATTCATTAAAAGGAAATTTTCAAAATTATTTTTCTCTACTCTGAACTCAATAACGCATTGTACGATCGTAATGGCATTACTGACTTTGCGACGAGCGTGCAAGAGAGGTTATGTCATGCTTTGGTTTCTGCTAAGTAAATGTAAACAAACAATCAAGTTCTACTGTTATCCGGGAAACTATTTTATTTCTTGAGATGGCTGTGCGTGAATCAAAGTTAATGCAATAATGACTACAATTTGGTCGTATCAATTAAAAATTGAGACAAGTATCGTGAAAAACAAGAGGCAAGTACAAAATTCCTGATGCAGTATGAGCAGGTAAAGTTTGTTGATATTAGTCTATATTAATTCGAAAAATCTCAGCGATTGCATTGAATCAGTACAACTTTTTGAATAGTCTTGAGTGTTATTAATACTATTGAGCCCCCTATAAAAACGCTTTGAAGTTGAAACCAATTCCTATTAAAATAAGAAATGGCATCAGTGGCCTAACTTAGAACAGACTAATTTTGTTTGTTTCAATTATTTCTTCTCAAATCGAATCCTTGAAGTATTCCTTTGTTCTACTTCTAATATTGAAACACAGCTTTATCTCTGCTGGGCATAGGATAACCTTATCAGAATAAGTTTGATTAGTTATCAGTATTAAGTTATGATTAGCGCTATCGCTAGCTTGTCTCACTATTGTACCGAACAATTTCTCCTTCATTCATGCTCAAGCTGTAATATATATTTATAATTAATAACGGTATCTTAACACTTTATTGAGAAATATAGTTTAAAGAATTTTAGATAATATAATAAAAGCATGTAGCGCCACTTCATCGAATAACTCCAGAGTAATTCATAACATTTTACACCATAGGAATCTCTCACTTGCTGTTAAACAAATTAAGGCCAGTTGCACGAAAAACTAATTGAGTTTAACCGCCAAAAAATTATGTTGTTCAATGGAATTAATCAAACGAGAACCAATGAACAGAAACCACAAGAGATTCATAAGCCAGAGAATCAAAGTTAGCCCCTTTTCCTCGCGATTTAGGTGGTGAATTGAAATGAACTAATGGCGTCATTTTACAGTGCTTAAATTTAATTATTGCATCTTCGTGCAACTGCCAACTAGCTGTTAATGTTGAACATTATTTAAAAAATTTCAATATGGAAGAGTGTGTCGTTGACTTTCTTTTATTTTACTATAATACTATAACTATGACAAAATATTTTTTTTCTCTCAATTTTTCGTTTATTACATTATTACCTTTAAATTTCCTGAAAATTAGCTAGGTTGATAAGATGGAAATCATACAAATAATTACAACAAAACTTATCAAATTCACACAATAATTTTATTATCAATCCGAGCAATGTATAAAAAATACTTACAAAATATACAATGAGGTAACCTGTTGATTATCAATATAGCCGTGTAACAATAACAATACAGTAATAACAATCATACACAAAAAAAATTAGGCAGCTCAAGTATAAATAAATCAATTCCAAAGTGAGAAAATTTCATAAAAATCATAATTTTGGCAAAAATTAGGAATAGGCCTACTTCAAGTTAGAATACAGTAATTTTTGGACATGATATTTCATTATTAGACTGAAAAATCTTCTCATTTTCCCAATACCCTTTTTTAATTTTTCTACAAACATTTAGATTTTTCAATTGCTTTTTCATTTAGATTTGTCAACGACGACGACGACGAATATAAATAAGCAGGAAATAAACCGCCAATTACTAGAGACATTACAACAATTAATAACTTCCAAAAATGAAATTAAAATTACAAATCGTATGAGATCTACTACAGAGAGAAAACTCGAATCTTGGTAGATAATAATAAAGCAACAAACATGGGTTTTCAGTTGGGTTTTGGATGGCGGATGGAACTTGTTTCTGTGTAATTTGTGATGGAGTGTTACTATTTTGAATATTTCTATGAAGAACTGTGATTTTGGTCATGAAAATTAGTGCTCAAGTTGCGTGTTGTTAGGATTATAACTTCAAATATGTCTGATAAAAAAGTAACCATAAGGGTCAGACCTCTGATTGAAAGGGAGAAACTTGATGGCTTGCCTTTACGTTGGATTACACAAGATAATAAAATCTATCAAATTGATCAAGCAACTGGGAAAAGTAAAAGCATTACATTTGATCACATTTTTTGTGCTTTGGAAACCAACAAACACCATCATTAAACCAATCATACTACCTTTCTGCTGACATACTTAATTTTCTTCAGATATACAGGCAATGATTTAATACCATACATTTCAACTTGAAGCAACCAAATATTAGAAGTTAGATATGAAGAAGTATATATATTCACTACTCTCAATCTTAATAATCAGTAACAAACATATACATGACAACTAACTTCTCTTATAATATTATTAATTTTGGTACCTCATCATTAAAAACTAAACTCATTCAATCTTGACTTTAAATTTATAATTTAGCGACTTATCATGTACATTTTCTTCAGTAAACAATATTCTTTTTAAATGCTTTTTTTTTAACAAATAAAAACTGGCTTATATTCGAATCAAGACTCAAGGGTACATCAATTTTAATCATCCAAGATTACCTTTTAATCAAACATCTAAGCTTCATTCAAGATTTAAATCTTGTCTAGTCTTTAAAAGCTTAATAAATTGATTTTCGGATAATGACAGTATCATTCTTGATCATTATGAATTAGTTTATTATTTTATTTAGCGTACGCCTTTTTATAGTGGGGAAACCCGAGTAGGGTTAGTTAAATTAAGAATAGATTTAAGATTTAAATCTTGTTTTTACTTTAATCAGATCAATACTCACTCGATTTTCATAAGATGACAATATTATTTTCGACCCATACCTCAATTGACTTGACATTCAACTCACTATTCTCACTCGACCTTATCCTAATTACTAAACGTTCTAACTCGCTTTCTTACTGATAAACAAAACGTTCTTATAGTTAATGTTGAATTAAACGTTCTAACTTGCATAACTTAATAATTACTGATGTATTAAACGTTCCAACTCGCATAACTTTAATTACTGATAAGCTACACGTTTTGCAGTTACTGATGAATTGAACATTCTAACTCACATACCCTAATATTACGAATGTACTAAACGTTTTTACGTGCTACAACAGTCATTTTTTTACTAAACACTATTCAGTTTGACTGGAAAAATATGACATCTTCGGCAATAATCGACGTCGTGCTCCTGGCAGTACCTTGCTCGTCCTTTATTTCTCCATAAGATAGACGGCCCGTGACATGGACTCTCTGTCCTTTTTTCAGATAGCTGTAGACCGAGTCACGAAGTCCTGGCCTGAATACACATATTCTGTGCCAATCTGTTTTCTGGCTGAAGTCCCCTGTTGAAAAAAAAATGAAGAAATGCAATAGACCATGTTAATAATAATAATTCCGTGTAACCTGGCTGGCTCAGGTCTGGTGTCAGAGTTTTCAGGTCACTCCTGATCAGTTCAGGGTCTCTGACGTGACTTAACGATTGCTTTTTAGGCAGCCCCAACTTTACTATAATTTCCCCATTCTGCTTCTGCTCCTATTATCATTTTTCCTTGAATTGATCAAGTCTTTTACTGCTTCAATCTACAGGTGTATGACTCGGACCATGTTAAAGAGACTGTTTTCTTCCTGAAGGTGATGCCCACATGAGTTCTAGGCTTGTGCGTGGGTAATGAGAGGGAAGAATTGGAGAATTTAACATGTAAAGGAAGGAAAAATCGAACTCTAGATTTCCATTCACGTCACACAATCAGCTGGCTCAGAGCTTTGAATAGACTGAGCTTTGAACACTATCTTGTATACTAATTATAGCAGGATTCATTTAAATTGTCAGAAACAGCTGATTGATGTACGCTCGTTTACTAACGTTAAGTCAGCTGTTTTCTGACAAGTTAAATGAATCCTGCTATACCTTGGTACATAGTGTTTCATGTTTCGAATTATTAGGATATAGGCTATTCGATTGAATTCATTTGATTAAAATCATAGTTAATAATAATTACATGATAGAAATTTTGTTTTCCTTAGATGAGAATTACACATTAGTACAATATTTTGTGACAGACTTGAACTGTGATAAAAACCAGTGAAAATAGGAAGCGGTTGTCCCAGTGGTAGCAGGTGAGTCTAATCGGTGAGATTAGATAAGAGACAGCGCCTACCTCTCCTGTTGTAACGGTGACCGGCTCCTCTAAATACAATTTATGAGCTTCAAAATCGCTTCCCGGTGGTTCGGAACCCACCAAAAGCTGTAGGTCCATTCATCTCTCATCATCATCCTTCCCATTACACACGCACAAGTCTAGAGCGTATGTGGGCATCATCCCCAGAAAAAAATGATGGAAATGACCAAATGATAGGTTGACAAAAGCCTCCCAACGGTCATATCTCAAGTTATACCTCATGAACTACAAATCGATTTAATGATCGTTTCATATCTTTCTCCCTCACTGTAACGTTTGATAACATTAGAAACATATTAAAATATTTGAAAATTATCTTTACCTGAATCGTACTTGTAGTTGGTATTTGTCGCTAGTGAAAAAACAACAACGGGATGCTGGTCTGATCCTCTCTTCTGTGGGTCTGCACCGACCCTTCCCAAAAGAGTCACGTGGTTTATTGCTGTGGAGGGGAAAAAATATAATTCATTTATTTATTCATCACATATTGTTATGGATGTTACAATAAGCCACATTATCAATCGTCATACAATATTTTTTAGACATCACAAATTGTTGTGGGTGTACAATAAGCCATATCAACAATCGTTATACAAAAATGAAAAATTACACAAAAATATACAGACAAGAACTTATGAGTTAGTGAAGAAGAAGGAGGAGAAGAAGAGGAAGGAGAAAAAGGAGAAGATGAAGTAGGAGATGAAGAAGTAGATAAAGAATGAGAAGAAGGAGGAGAAGATGAAGTAGGAGATGAAGAAGTAGATGAAGAATGAGAAGAAGGAGGAGAAGATGAAGTAGGAGATGAAGAAGTAGAAGAAAGAGAAGAAAGAAGGAGAAGAAGGAAAGAAAAAGAAGGAGAAGAAGAAAAAGATGGATAAGAAGATTGAAAAGAGGCAGAAGAAGGAGGAGGATTGGAAACTATTTCATGTAGTTCAATAGTCGCAGTTTTATACGACCTGGGATGTCCTAGTATTTAAAAATAGGCTACCAAGTGCAACTAATAAATATCATTAATTAAAATTTAACAATGAGTATAATGAATATAATTAAACCACAAATATGTTGTCAAATATCATGAATAATTATTGAAATCCTCAAAAAACGAACAAAAAAGAGAAGATTGAATAACATTGTCATCTTGTTGTATTTTTTCAATTTCTAATAAAGCTTTATCTGGATTTCTGAGATGATAGATTTATGTTGTACAAAACAAAAAGTTCTTCATAAAATGAACTAGAGAAATAATTGAAGCTCGCAAAAATCTCAAAACTGAATATAAAATCGTATGATGTTGAATTAGGTTGGCTTCGTGATCGTGCCGGTATCGAATTGCAAGATTAGATAAGAGACGTGCACCTGTTATTCCCATTGTAAGGGTGATAATACTCCTGAAGTTTAGTTGTAAGCTATTTATTAATCGAAAACAAGAAAGCAAAACTAAGAATTACACAGAATTTTTTTAGACGTAGCCTACTTACATTTCTCTACACGTGGAGTGTAATCAGAGTCGTCTGCAAAACCTCTTGATCGAATTAAACATGTTGGCGCTCTTCGAGTTAGTGAGAGTATCTGAAAGTAAATTTAAAATGATCATTTTTGCAATATTACAACAGACGTGGGCAATCGGTAATCATGTAAGTTAGGAATTATAAGATTGCTGTAGATGCATAGAAATTTGAGCTATTAGTAGAAACAGGAATATTAAATCTGTCTGCATTGGGGTAATTATGGTAATTCATATTCATAATATTGTTGAATAAGTTGAATTAGTAGAGTTTCTCTATATTCGAAGAATGTAATAATATTATTGGACTTATGCCTATCACAAATAAAGATTTTTCTAGTCTCCAATGCAGATTCAGAATTGTTTTTCGTCGCGAAATCATGAGTCGGGAGTATACAGGGTGTTTCAAAAAGAATCATCCGATTTTAAAGGTTTATAATTTCAAAACTAATGATCATATGAACATGAGGTTAATTTCATATTAAAGGACAACTAATAAAGTTTTTTTACATACCATTTACAGGTGCTCAATATGGCCTCCTTTAGATGCACAGCATATGTCTATACGATACAGAAATTCGTCCCACACCTTAGCTAGCATGTCTTGAGTGATGGATTCGATGGATTCAACATTTAAAAACTCTCTCACATGAAGATTCCAGTGTGGTATACCAACAGGACGGTGCCCCACTACACTGGAATCTTTATGTGAGAGAGTTTTTAAATGGTAGGCTTCATCAGAGATGGATCGGCCGTATACTGGACCTAATGATTCCGCGTTAAGTCACTGGCCTCCAAGGTCACCGGACCTTACTGTTTGTGATTTATTTTTGTGGGGGTTTGTAAAAGACAATGTTTATATCCCTCCCCTTTTAACAACATTGGTTGAACTGAAGAACCGCATTAGAGCAGCCACCGAATCCATCAAGGTGTGGGACGAATTTCAGTATCGTATAGACATATATGCTGTGCATCTAAAGGGGGCCATATTGAGCACCTGTAAATGGTATGTAAAAAAAAAACGTTTATAGTTGTCCTTTAATATGAAATTAACACCATGTCCATATGATCATTAGTTTTGAAATTATAAACTTTTAAAATCGGATGATTCTTTTTGAAACACTCTGTATTATGAACGTACCTGTACCGGCACAAAAGTGGCCGTTTTTTCAGAAGACAGATGGTATCCCGCGCTTGGTAATTATAAAACTTATTTTATTATAGAGACCACTTGGCTGACAGCAAGCAATTATCTTTGCTATAACTTGAGACAAGATTGAACTAGTCAAAGAGATTCTGCAGTCTTTGTTACAAACAAATATAAAGTTACAAACTATTGCAAATACTTTAGGATAGCTAAGTGGGACAAAAAAGTAAAATGAGCCCCGAATGGAATAGTATTCCCAGAATAAAACTATTAACTTATTTCTTCAAGGCAAAAAAGTTTAATAGGCTACAACAAATTTACGCTAGTAAAGGATAGTGGAACGGAAGCATGATAGCTGATACAGTAGCTTGAGAATGTTGAAGAAAAGAAAGATTATTTGAATTTATTTTACTTGCCTTTGATGATAACATATTTGGAATACTTGGATGAAGTCAACTGAATAAATACGAACGGTTCAATTTCCAATCTAAACAAAATTTAAATTATAACCTAAATTCACTTCAGTCAGCTTCTGAGATTCCGGCAACGGCAAACGGCATCCATGATCCATAATTATGAGCCTTCGTTTACTAACGAAGGCCATGGTCAATGGATAGAAAGTCATAATTTCAGATTTTGTCTTGGAGATTGATAATCTGGTGCCATCAATTAATAGAAACAATAATATGAATACATTGATCAATGGAAACAATCTTAAATTGGTTTGAAAAAATATATTTTTTCATAAAATAAAGTAAGTTACAGTACCACTCTATGAGACTAGTCGACTATGAATCAAGATCGGCAATCGACATCGATACTCGAATCTCGAATCAGCGACGAATGAAAATGGAAAGGAAAGCAACAATATCGTGTAGTAGTTTGTAGGATAAAATTCAGTGCTTCAAGTTTTATTTACTTATTTATTTGTTTGGTAAGTTCCTAGCATTTTCATTCATTATTTTCAATACGTAGTTCGGTTCAACTTATCATTTTCTGTCACAAACTACCTGAGTCTGCTCCATTGAACTCACATTGCCCATTTAGGCTAGGTCCCAAATTAGATCCCGGAGCTAAAAACTAGGATAGAATTATTGAATCTTTCTACAATTAACTGGACAATTTATTAACTCGACAAGATATTTGTTTATGTATAGATTATGAGAACAGATTATCAGTTTCTTGAAGCCATATGGTTCAAGAAACTGGGTTAAGTTACTGATATTACAGTGATTTATTATGTAGATTCGGAAGCATGCTCGCATTTCATAATTAATTTCAAACCCAAATGCTCAATTGTAAGAATCACATTGTACCTCATATCAAATACTTCATTCACTTCATAGTACAATTCATACAAAAAATAAAATATCAAATGCACATTCCTCATTAGGCTAAGCCTGTGTGGATTAATCAATTTGAATGCTGTTATAATACTTAATACTTGTGTTTGCAGGTAATAAATAACAGAAGTAGTCTACAACCTTTATTTACAAATGAGAATCCATTGAATCATGGCTAACAAAAAACTGGACGACTGTTATTTTTACTACTACTCTACTTGTTACAAGGTAAGGATAGTGTACTTTTATTATTATTTGTCAGATTTAATTATTTATTAGTTGCTGATTATGATAATTGACTAATGAATGTTGGTAAATTTTTTGGGTCATTACTAACTTGTAATAACTACAGGTTGTTTGCTTGTAGTATTATATTGAGTTAAACACTTGGATGTTCATAATTATCTTATTTTTATTAAGACCCCTTGAAACTTTTGACTGAATTTTTATGAAATCGATGTGATTTTGGCGTGCTCTGGTGAAGGTTGTTTTTTACTACTTCGGACGCTATTTTCCAACCGATAATCATGAAAATTGTAGACATACAAAATTGTTAAGAAAGGGTTTTAAAATTGTTGTATTTTGTTGTAATTCGATTTTCAATTTTGAAATGGCAGTATAATCTTAATTGCAAGTCGATAAAATTTGTTCATCTACTTATACTGCCATTCTAAAATTGAAAATCGATTTTTCAAGGTTTTACAACAATTCTACAACCCTGTTTAAGCCTAATACAGTATTTTGAATAAATATAGAGATGTTTCTATCATCTAGTGACGTTTCAAGTTACAAATTACTGTTTCACAGGGAGATGACTGTGCATTTCGGCACGAAGAAAATGCTTTGGGATGCGAAACTGTTTGTCCAAATTGGAAAGCGGGAACTTGCCAGAATGTTCACTGCCAGTTCAGGCATATGTTATTGAAGGTACGTAGCTCAAATCAATTTCATTCACAAAAATATTTCAATTATCAAATAAAAACATCTGACAAAAGTATGGCAGTAGTGGGAATAAAAATGTTCCAACACACTGTTATGGACCTTTTCACACCAATGACCACACTTTGATTATAGTTTCTGTAGCTTTGTGTTATGATTAATGCTAATTAACTGGATGGAATTTGATGGAAAAATTTGATCATTTACACTCGGCTTGAGTCTTGGAGAGCCGATTCTTTAAATTTTGCACGAGAATTACATTTCTGAGGCATTTTATTACTATATTTATGAGGCGTTTGTTACAGAAAAACAGAAAAGCCATTCCTTGTTTTTGGGAATCACAGCCTAATGGGTGCCGTAAGCCGCATTGTCCGTTTCTCCATACAAAAGGAAAACCAGAGGGCAGCAGTCAAGACTCTCGTAAGTACAACAACATCCAATTTCAGTCGAACTCTTCAAATCATTCAGAGTTTTAAGTGAAAAGACAAAAGATGGACTCATACTCTATCAGTGAGTTCATTTAAACGGAAATCAATAGACTATATTCAATTTAGATAATAGCTCGAAATGGACAATCTGAATTGACTATTGAACTAGAATTAAAATAGCAACTAGAGTTTATAAACTAAGAAATTATAGGGTGTTTCTAAAATAGACCGACAAACTTCTTGAGCGGTTTTCTGACATTGAAATTAAGAAAAAAGTTCCAGTAAACATGGGTGCTTAAATGCTTTGTTTCCCCCCTAGTCGTCATTTTGTTTTAACTCTTTATTTTCTTTCTCTAGAATGGTTTGACTAATTTTGTTGAAATTTAGCATGGTCAAGGCCAAGATAAAGGTCTGCTGTTGAAAAAATGAAGCAACCTTATCTGACGAAATATTTCAAAATGGCGGGTAACAAGTTTTCGAGTTATTTCAATTTAAATGTCAAATGGTCTTGACCATGCCAAATTTTAACAAAAATAGTCAAATAATTGAAATCAGTATTTTAATTTTCAAAAAAAGTAGTTTTAAAACTCTAGTAATGCATGCGTGACAAAATATCTTGGATAATCGATGACCTCTATATTAATATAGCGATGTTCATTAGCGGATGGCATTAGATAGATAGACAAAAAGATATTATTTTTTTGCCATCGGACAAAAACTCACGGAGGAACACGGACTCTACGGTCATCAGCAACGTCAAGAAATAACATCTCTATCCATATTTATCTATCTAATGCCATCCGCCACCTTATATGAATACTACTATAGTTATATTTATCGATCCTTGAACATCAATGGTGGAAAGACTTCGTTCTGAAACATTGATGTCTTGAAATCTCGAAATTCCTAATAAATCTTCATGATTTCCAATAAATACAATACTGATGTTGGAGAAACAAAACTTTAAAAAGAATTTTGTACAAAACTTTCTAATTGTGGATTAATTGTTGAAAAATAATTTTGTACAAAACTTTCTAGATGTGGATTATTTTATTTCTCATTTCCAGCAAACGTTAGTGGAGGACTGAATCAGAGTTCTGGAGTGAACGTGTTGTCCAAGAACATCCCAGTTGATACGAGTAAAATGAGTCACGAAGGTCTCAGAAGGCCCAACCCCAGCACGCTTGAAAATGACCTCAACTTCTCCAGCCCTCCCGTCGACCCCCTAGTGGTCAAATTTGAAGAAGGTATGCGATTATATTAAGTTAATAATAATATTATAAGGTGTAAAAGATCAATTTAAATCAATAAGATTGAACGTATGTAGTTGATTATTTGGAAATCGAAACAAGTAATTATTATTAAGCTCTCGAACCATGTCAGTTGAATTTTTCAAAGCTTAGGATCCTATTAGAGTTTTGATTCCGAAATTAGATTAGCCCTTGATAGGTTCATATTATATTCATTTGTTTGATCAAAATACAATATTAAAGGAACGAAAAAACAGGCGTTATAGCCTTGGAACATAATGTTATAAGCCTTATGGTTGTATATTGTAAGCTTTGGTTATTTATAATCCTTGGTCAATGTATAATTGTTTCAAATTGATTATAGTTCTTCATTCATAATGTAATTTGGGTAAAATTGTTCTTTTTTATTAGAAACGCTACCTATGTTTTTGAACGTTGTATTATACTGTTTGTCCTCTCCCATGTTATAACGTAAATATTCACTTTTGAAATAGCTGTCTTTCCAAAATGCTTTGAAAAAGTTGGTTCGAAGCAGTAAGTACGATCCAAAAGTTGAAGATGTGCAATCGATAGAAGCGTACCCAGAATATGCTCGCATAAAGCATCAAGATGGAAGAGAAAGTGCCGTTTCTTTGCGTCATCTGGCTCCCAAATCACTCTCTTCAAATAATGTGAGGCCACCCCGTATAGCGCAAAGCGCCGCTCATTTGAATTTTCTAAAATTCTTGGTTTTAAATATTTGCTATTTTGATTATCAGCAGCTGACAGCAGCTCAGTCATACCAATAAAATCCTACCTTGTACAGTGATTACTGGTAACTGTACTAATTTTAGAAAAAACTTTCTAAGCTCTATCTATGGGGAATTTAACAAACTAAACTCAATACATTTAATAACTTAGTACATTTTATGCCAACAGATAATAATGCCACGGAAAACTATTTGATGTTTTTATCAAAGTTCTCCTATTTAAAATAATTATTTTTGAAAAACAAATAGAGCCTGCAAAACTTCGATTTATTATCTATCTTTTGGCGCAAACCGCATCAAAATCGGTCCACTCAATCTTCTCCACGAACTTTCCAAAATTCTTTTCATATAATAAGATTGAAGAATATGATTCTGGCGGGAAGGGGAGATTGATATATGAAAAGATCAGTTGTACAGCTTATCTGTAAAATATTGGACTTGCTAATAAAAATAACAATATTCATTCAAGCCTAATATTAGCCCACTAATTAAGGCCTCTAATTTCAGGTTGGCGTTAAGATGAGGATTGAAATTTTTTCTCAAGAACAGTATGCTACATAAAAAAGAAATTAGGCGGAACCCAGCTTGTTCAATCAGTGGTTTCTCAGGTTGGATATTTAGCTCAATGTTTTACATGTGATCGAAATGCATTATCTCAACAGTTGAAATAATCTTGTCTCACTCCCACACTCGCTCGCACTCATCATCAACAGACGACGGTTCCGATCTGTTTCTTCTGTCAATTGGTTCTTAAAGGATCAATTTGTCCTTTAGCGAGTTATCCCAGGAATGAGACCCGGTGCAAACGAATTTTTGTATCACAAACCTCTTATATTCCAAATCGTTATATTCAAAACCTTTAGAGCCGTTTTCGAGATCCGTTGGACATACATACATATAAACGTGTACATACAGGAATTGCTTGATATAATAGGATAAAGTTGATTTTTTGTAGATAAAATTGTGTATTTAACGGTTATATTTGGCCTTAAGACACTCCTAAGATATTAAAAACACTCGCTAATGTTTGTTTTTTTGCTTAAATCTCACTCGTGTTCTAAATTCTCTCATAGTACAACCTTTGTATTAACTACTATTTATTTAAACTGATAAAAGTTCAGCATCCCATGTGTCATTAAGAAATTGCTTTTCCATAATCAATCAATCATTTATTCAACAATTTACAAAGGAGAGTACACCAGGATTATGCCCAAAACTGTTCCTCTTCCAATTTATACAAACCGTCCAAATTCAGGTCATTGGTTTTGATCAATGTGTTATCCTTATTCCCTCTCACTTAGACGACATACTAATCAATTTGAAACAATTATATCATTCAGGAAAGAATTAATGGATAAAAGTGACTCTAGAGTAAAAATAGTTTGAATGAGTTTTGAGATAATGGTTTTTAATATTGAAATTTTTTTCAATTAGCAAGTTTTAATATTAGTATTGTGTGAATCTGTTCAGACGGGAATGAAATGCCTGACTCGAATAATTGATTAACGCAATTAAATGACTTTCAAACATCTTTGGAATAATGTTGACCATAACAATTGAATAACTTAGATATCAGTTCCGATTTGAATCCCACAGTTTCGTTCCGAAACCCTTTCAATGTTGATCAGTTATGTAGTTGAAAATAAGTATTGATACTCCAATTACCTTCTAGATAGACCTTTCATGATTAACTAATTATTATATTAATAATTTTTTAATAAGATCTGCCTTGTACAACGAATGTAAACAGATGTGAAATAGATATTATAATAAATAATCGTAGATATTCATTATTATTGAAACCATTCACGATCTATACTTTTACCTTATGAATGAATGCTTAATAATTGTAGATATTATCTAAGAGTTCTTACATTGAAAGACCAGATACATAGTATCTTTTTGTATGAATTATTGGCATTTTGTATTTTTCATTCCCAAATGATAGTATTAATTGAATTTCAATATTCTACTACAATATTTAAGGATTATAAAAGGGTCGGAGACTCTATCTTTGATATTAAACATTATCTAAAATTTGGTTTACACAAAGTGCATGATGAAAATACTCATATAATTTATAAACGCTGGGTAATATTAAGATAGCATTCATTACACTGTAGATATTTGAAATATTTCATACAGCATTGATATCAAGAATGTTCTGTTATTGTAATAGGCCTATAACACATATTTTAGATTCATCCATTTTCTTAGATGTTTCATCATAATTATGAATATCTTTGAATAATAAGTAATCATCAATTTTTTGAATAAATGCATAATTTATTCAAAGTATCTTGTTCCTGAAAAACAAATTAGTCTTGTTTGTTTAAATTTAAACAATAATCCATTAAATCAGTAAATAATGCTTTCAGCTGTTTATGACATTGTTCATAGGTTTTTGCACTATTATGATCAATTAAATATAATTTCAATATACAATTCAATTTTTAAATGATCAATTATATTTATTACTAGTCCATAATTAAGAAGTAGGAGGAATTTAAGGAGAATCTCATATCAAATTACTGATATAAAATTTTAATATAATTAATTGATTTTCTTCTGCAGGGATGATCGAATATAAAAATATTAATATGTAATTATATTAATAATTTATTATTCTTAATCTAAAATAATTTTACAAAATTACAATGGCCTGAATTGATAAATTTGAAAAGTTTCACTTCATTATCATTTCCTAATCTTGCATCATATACTTGAAAGAGTGTTTTAGTATTCATTAAATAATTGAAATGAATAGAGTTCTTGAGGTGTATTTTGTAGATGAGAAGAGCTCGATCTTTTGTTATTATTTAAAAATATTTAAACCTATGTTATTGATTAAGAGTGTATTTTTCTTTTGTTGTTTTGTCAAAGTATGATAAATATTTATTGTATGTGAATTTAAGGGAATGAACAATTTTAAAGATTGTTCGGAGATTTAGAGAGAATTTAAATTTTTAATAATTATACAATAGTTTGTAGATATTATTCATGATGGGAAGTGTTTGTAGTTTAGAAGAATTTCTACTAATTTCTCCCCCAATTGCTCATTACATGAAATAATGTTTTTTGTAGAATAGAGCTTGTTTTATTCTGTTTCATGATGTTTGGTAATATAAAATTCAAACTTAGTGTATTTTGTACTGAAAATGACATTTTCACTGAAAAATTATTTTGGCATAGTCAATGTAGCTTTTTAATAATAATACTTCAAATAAAATCAATAATAATTATATTCAATTGTGAATAATATCTCTAAAAACATTTTGTTTGAAGATTAGCAATTTTTTGCAATTCAATCTTTTTCAAAAGACTGGATGAGTTTTTACTACTCTACATAGAAAGAAATTCATTTACTGCACTCATAAATTGATAATAATCTATGTTTCCTTATAAAATTAGAAGCAGGCCTACTGTAATTGGAATTCTTATTAATAATTTACTGTAGAATTGAATGATATTAAACCATCACCCTTGTTGAAAATTGGAAATGATCGTAGACATAGGTTTATTGTTTTTTTAATTTTAAACATATAGCTTGATAACTAACAGACAAGAGTATTGAGATAAACCTTATCAAAACGCAGTTTTAAATTAGTTCTATTGGACATTCATTTTGAAGCATATTGCCATTTATCAATACAAATTTGAACAATCTTGAAAAATTCTATCTATTCTATAGGTTTCCAATCCTACTTGAGAAAATTGTAATACTGTATTTAAAATACTATTTTATGATTGGAATGGATTAGCTACTTCAAATTTCTTCTGTATTGATAAGCTATGTATTTAATTATTTAACGAACATGTTTTTGTAATGAACTGCCGTGTATTTTTATACTATTCATATATTTATGGTACTGTGCAATAAAATGAGCTCTTATAACACTTTTATAGTTTGTTTTTTGCTCTATTTAAGTGTGACAAAATTAATATTATTGAGAAAAAAAGATCGGTCGAAAACGGATCCAGTGGAGGACGAGGCTAAACCTTCAGTTTTCATATTATGTTTTTTTATTCAATTTGTAGAGTTGAAAGATCAGTCAGAAAGGAGACACTTAATTAGAAGTCCTGTAATACAGGAAAAAGGCGGGCACATTCTAAACATAAATTTATTAAATATAGTATTTTGTGCTTGGTATAGTACCGTTTTTTAATTTGGCGGTTGGCGAATGACTTTCATTTAACGTTTCTTTGGTAACGGATGATGTTATGTTGAATTTTTTTCACATAAATACTGTATATAACATGTAATAAGCATATTAAAAAAAGAAATCAACAGAACATCACCCGTTACCATGGAATCTTAAATGAAAGTCATCCGCCAATTTAAAAAATACTTTGATACTTTTGTATTGTTTATCCGTTTTCCCTAGTATTACAGAACCTATTTTCTATGAATCAGGCCCCAGTTCTAGATAGACATTATGCTGTAGAAGACGCAAGTATTGCAGAACCTGAATTGCTCTAAAAGAGCGCTCTATCGCTATAGGGCTAGCTGTTTGAATGGGTCTTGAAGAATATTCCCAAAAGATTTTTTGTTTTGAAATTGAAGAATAATTTATATTATTGATCAAGGCCTAGGAGGTGAGTGTGATATGTATAGCAGGATTATTTTAAATTGTCAGAAAACAGCTGATGATGTACGCTCGTTTACTGACGTTAAATCAGCTGTTTTCTGACAATTTAAAATAATCCTGCTTTATTAAGACCAATTCACACATGATCCGACGGCTGCATTTTCGTTCTGAGCGTGTGTCACATGCTCTGATTGGTCCATGTCCATCGTTGTTGACAAATGCTCGGCTTCCTTCTGTAATTTCAGATTCTGTGAAGCATGCGCAGAACGAAAATGCTGCCGTCGCATCGTCGTCAGTCAATGTGTGAATTGACCTTTAGAGTGATTTTTTTAGGATGTCCATGTCTGTTTAATAGAGGGTTCATTCAGGCGCCATGCTGAAAAAATTCGTCTCTTTTTCAAGTCAAAATCACTCGTATCGGTGTAGGATTGGTGACTATTGTGACCATCTTTGTTATTAATCATATCTCTAATCTTCCTATTTTGTTATTTCTATCATTAAGGGCCGGTTCATGAGCTCGGGATTTAGCCAAGTCCTAGGCTAAAACGGGTGCCCACCGTAGCATCGACAAACGTTAGCCTCGACACACTATGTACTAAGGGTTAGCAGCACTAACCTGTCGAGACAAACGTTTGTCGATGCTACGGTAGCCACCCGTTTTAGTCTAGGACTTGGCTAAATCCCGAGCTCATGAACCGGCCCTTAGTGATTCAGAACCTCTTGAAACAATTTTACAAGATTTTTTCACAAGATCCTAAACTCTTCTTTTATTATAAATAAGTTATTAACCATGATACTTAACAATCTTTTTGCTGTGTTGATGCTCACCACATAAGGCTTGTGCGTGGGTAATGGAGAAGATGATTATTAGACTATTTCCCTTATCCATGTAGATTACAAATGTATCGACTTAATTCCTAGATTGTAATAGTAAAATGGTGAGAGATGAATGGACCTACTTTACCACAGCTTCAAGTGGGTAGCAAACCACCGGGACACGATTATTGTTCAGCGGAGAAGGCCTCGAAAGTGGTCACCCTTACAACAGGATTAGCAGGCGCTCGTATCTTAAATAATCAGATGACGTCACAACCACGAAGCCAATCGCTTCCCATACCTTGGTGATTTTCATAATAAGAAAGCATAATATTTTCAAGTGATAGATTTTGTTTTCATAATTTTAAAGAGTGATAACTATTATAGGAAGCGAGTTTAATCATATTAACAGTGAAATACACCAAGGCATCTATAAAATAATTGAAAGTTCTACTATAAGTAGTAATTGGATAGTAAATTATTAGATAGCAATTGGTGAAGTAAATTGGTGTTTTCCGGTATCTTCAAGCATCTAAATTGTTTATTTTCTTAATGAAGTCTGTCCATAAATTTATTAATCTATACCAAGGTATAACTGTAATCATACTGTATACTTAAAGTGAGTGTATTAGGTTTTGTTAGGTACTCTTTTCAATTCTATTTTCGACAATTAGACATTCCTTTTATTTTGTAAGTAAGCTTTTCCCAATGGTGTGCATTGTATTTTTTTCAATAGTTGGTTATTTTCCTGGTATTTTTGTTTGTAAGATATAAGAGACTTTGTTTTATGATAAAGTAAGTGTATTTTAATAGTATAGTCAGTTCTTCTGATCTGCAAGAATACGCTTCAAGGACTTAATAAAACAAATTGTTTTCAATTTATAGTATTTATCATAGAATATTTCAACACTTGGCATATTTATTATCATCTATCAAATAGATATTGCTGCTTAGATAGTATTTATCTTTGATTAGTACTGTAGTATCACTAATCGTGTCTATCCTGTATTTGTTGAAAACTGTTTTGATTTCCTTTGTAATTGTGTTCTACTATTATTGATAATGATGCTTAAAGGGCTTTAGAATTTGTGAATTAACTGTTCATATTTTTTGTAGGGACCAAAGAAAATCCTGATGGCAAGATAAATCAGAATGATAATACAATAAAATGAGTGAAAACTCCCCCCGAATCGATCAAAAGAAGCATTAAGTTATGTATTGTTATCCAGACAAAAAATAGGTCTCTATATCCAATACGTTCACCCCGAATATTTTATCTACTAAATAATAAAAAAATAGTTATCAGTTTTGAAAAATATGTTATTGTATTCTTCTCAGCTTCACATTTATTGTTGTGAACGAATCTGTTGATTCTCATGGTTTTTATTTGATTTATAGGGTTTGGAAATATGTGATTTGAAAAATAAATTGTATTTTTCATTTGTAAATATTTTCCTTTTCTTTTCACTAGCAAGATTGTGATTGTAGCTTTCTCTATTCTTGCCAATGTAACTGTTAGTGTTATTGAGAGGGATGATTTGTAATTGTATTAATTTGTCCCACAAAATTATTTGAAGGAGAGATATTTTACTCTTCCATAAAATCACAGTTCTCATCAACAAGTGGATTATTTTGCAAAGTTCTTATTGCTTTAGTTTTTAAACTTGGTAATTTTTTTTTATACTGGATTTACAATCCAGAAAAATACAATGGTTTAATTTTTTATGAAAACAATCATGTCATCTCATAATACCTATTCTTCAGAAACTTGATTTAATATAATATTGTATTACCCCTTTTGTATTAACCCCACTGGGCCAGCTCCTTTATTCCTAGCATTCCTGCCAGCTCTATTCTCGTGGTTGGTGAACAGTATAGCAGGATTCTTTTAAATTGTCAGAAACAGCTTATTGATGTACGCTTGTTTACTAACGTTAAATCAGCTGTTCTCTGACAAGTTAAATGGATCCTGCTATACAAGCTCACTTGGTGTTCACATCCACTTTCTGTTCTTGGTGAACAGACTGTAATAGTTGTACAATACTGTACACTCTATCTTGAATCATACAATTAAATTTATAGGAAATTCAATACAATGTGAACAAACACTTTTTGTCACATGCTTCTAAAATTCAACTTGAAATATAAAAGTAGAAAAAAACCCTTTGTAGACCTTTTCATAGTAGTTTATTCCATTTATTTCTCATTGATACTTTGCCCCAACGCTTTTCTAATACTGTAAATATAAGTTTAGCTCTTGTTCAAATTGATTTCAAAGTATAAACATATTTCATCTCCAGTTTTGTGTATTCTTGCAGAATCAGATAATGAACTAGACATTCCGTCGCCGTGTAAATCAGTCGCTGTAAACAGCCAGAAAAAATCCTGGGTGAAAACATTGGAAGAAATTCGTCTGGAGAAAATCCAAGAACTGTCAGCCGCTTTCTACAGTTTCACGGAAGGAATTGAAGCACAGAATCCAGAAACCAGGAAACCGGGAAATGTGATGATGGACGTGTTGAATAAAGCCATAGTCACGAATTTGGGGGTTCTAACCAAGACAACAAACAGGTCACTGGTGAAATCGACAGTGAAAAGGAAGGCAAGTGTGGACAGTGATGATTTAGGGTTCAGGGTGCTAACTTTGGCTGAGATCCGACAAAAACGCCAGAAAAAGAATCAGGTACAGGAGCCTGACTCAACATCAGGAGACAAAATGCCTTCCAATGACAGTCCCAGTCAAGAATGCAGCTCCCAAGGACACATTTCTGGAGCAGAAAGGGGTTCAGTTGTTCCAGGAAGACAGAAGATGACCAACATCAAAAACACCATCCAATCATCAGCAACAACTGTCTCCACTGTTCAGGTATCGCAGACGAACTCAACTGACATCCGTAGCCCAGAAGATGCGCAAGAAGAAAATATTCCACAGAAGTTATCATTATTAGATGTTTCCAAGAGTACAAATATTGATGTGCATCAAAAGTTGATGTCTGGCAAGATGTCAAACCCTCTCCCCCAGGAATCAAGTCCACATAAATGTGTGGAAGGTAGAAAAGTTGATGTCCCTAAGAAGCCAAAGGAAATCAATGTGGTAAGTCCTCTTCAACAATCAAGCACAGTTTTGGGTGTTGATGCTTGTCGAATTCAGAAAGCAATCAACATAATTAGTCCTCTCATGTGTCAAGATGTGCCTCAACTGAATCAGAATGTAGATGGACCTTCAATGAATCAACAGAAAGTTGATGTAGAATTAATGAATCAACAGAAAGTTGACGCCCCTTCAAGGAATACACAGAAAGTTGATGTAGTTTCAAAAAGTCAACAAAATGTTGATGCCCCTTCAAGGAATCAACAGAATATTGATGTAGGTTCAAAAAATCAAAAGAATGTTGATGTAACACCACCAAATCGGCAGATTCTTGATGTACCTCCAAAAAATAAACCAATCCGGTTGAAAAGAAACATGAGACGTGACACTCAAGAAGAATCTCCAGATCTAGGTGCTAGTTCTGCAAAAAGGTCGAAAGCCACCGAAGATGGTCAGACAAGCTTGTCCCGATCAGAAGATGCAGAACAGGGTAACAGTAACTTATCAGAAATCACATCCAATCCTGGAGAAATGGATACTGATGATATTCTGAACGGCATTGATGAACTGTTGGGTAATTGAGAACCGTAACTTCTTGATTCAATTTGAAAAGGTTTTTTGCCCGAATGAAACAAATTCATTCGATTAGTTTATCACAGTTAAAGCCAAATTTGTGTCTTATAATGTTTCTTTTGTGTCATATCTTCATTTTGGATATCTTCACTTGCTTAAAGTTTTTTATATAGTTTTAAGTTGCAAATGGCATAGTGAACTGTAGGGTAATAAAACACCAATTTTTAATGAATGATTAATTCATTCACATCTTTTTATGGCAATCTAGAATAGTTGTGCATGTTGAAATATGTAATTTTAAAAGAAATTGCAGTACACTAGTAGATAGGATAGAATCTAATACCTAACGACAAAATTGCTAGTTCTCTTTTTCTCTTGTATCAATACCAATTGACAAAATTGCTTGTTCTCTTTTCCTCTTGTATCATTGATATTGTTTGTTTTGAAAACTGTTTCAATAGTACAATTTACGATAATATTATCAAACTCTATATAGTTACTGAATTTTATCTCTTAAATAGTCGTTATACCTCTTAATAGTCTTGGCTCTCGTAAATAGTAACTCTGAAATATTCTTGTGTAAAAACCTTCTAAACCAATATGTGGTGTTTGGATAAGTGTAAAATCTGTTGAATTATTTTGATTCATATTGAATTGTTCAAATTTGAAATTGCCTGTTGTATATATTATTATCAAATTGTATACACATATTGTGATTCGATTTGTTATAGTAAGCTTAACAGTTCTGCATAACTGAAGTTGAGTAACATGAAATTTTCTGTTGTACATTCATTAACTGCTTGTATATAACTTTGGACTGACTAAATATCCTATGTATTTATTTTTAAGTTGTGTTGACTCTGTAGAGTGAATAGAGAAAGAGTTATCAGCTAGCATGTGAAAGATCATTTTTCATAAATATATCCTAGATTAGTTTGTATACTCTCGGGTGAGTTCTGGTCAATTATTCAATCTGTATCACACGAGAAGCAAGTTCTTTGAAATAGTTCACAAGAGACGAGGAAACACTAAAACCTCTCAACCGCTCATTGCTTTTAGTACAATCAAAAAGTGATTCAGTTAATCTTCAACTTTGAGAAGACGTGTTTTCTAACCGGATTCCTTAATCTCTGTCGAATGAAGGTGATTTCGACGCATTTGGATGGCTAACTAGCATGCTAGCTACAGAAAATAATTGCCGGAAAACACTGGAATTCACAAAAAATCAACAAGATATTATTTAACAACTGAAAATTAACAAACTGATGGTCGGGTAACAACCCTTTCCTCAATCTAATAAACAAAATTATGTAGTTCCAGCTATATTTGCTAGTTCAGAAAAATAATATACATGGATAATAGAATGCACGGTAGGACTCCTACCGTCTCTCTTAGGAGACCGAGTGGAATGCGCAGTAGCATAGCCCCCTCTAAACTATAGCAGGAGCCAATTAACTTGTCATAAATCAGCTGATCCAGTAATAATTAAACAGTGATTTCGACACAATAATCAAAAGGCTTGAAAGTCTAAAGAACCTTTAAAGTCTTTAAAAGACCTTTTTAAAGAAGACCTTTCAAAGAATAACTTTTTAAAAGACCTTTCCAATAATCTGCGAGATTCAGCATTTGTAGGTTAAGTATTGTGATATTGATTTTTGAAACATAGTTAAAAGGATCCTGCTATATTCATGATACTATAGAATGGTTGAATCTAATATAATATTATTATATTATAATTAAAGACAGATTTTATGATCATTGGTTGACTGCTACCAGCCCTGATAGCAGACATTTTGTTACCTTTTTGGGTGTAAAATTAGAAGATAGATGAGAATTCAATAAAAAATATATTTACTCTCAATTTGAACTAGGTGTTATTTATTTAGCGTATCAACACATATCACACAACTCTCAAATATATTGAAAACTACACTTTGTACATGAAAAAAAACATGAATAAAACATCTTGTCAATTATTATTGAAAGACAATTTGTCCTAGAATTAGGGCCGCTTTCCCCAATGCTGCTCAAGTTATACATCTGGCTTAAGCCTCATTCGGAGAATAGGAAAAGTATAGAAAAAAATTGAGCGTCAGCTGTTATTACTTAAGCAGCGTTGGGGAAAGCGGCCCTTGAAGGCGTACTTCCAGTGAATTTAAATAGGCTACTGGTCGCTTTCCCCAACGCTGCTCAAGTAATAAAAGCTGACGCTCAATTTTTTTCTATACTTTTCCTATTCTCCGAATGAGGCTTAAGCCAGATGTATAACTTGAGCAGCGTTGGGGAAAGCGACCCTGATTCTTGTGTAGCCATCAGAAACTCTTTCTGTGAACCAGATAAAAGCAACAGAAATGATTATTACAAGAGTCTAATGAAAATCAACAACAGCAAGAAACGCTTGAACTCTTATTATTACATTTATTATTAGAGGACTCTATTAATTTAAGTTAGAACTGTGCATTAACTGCATACAACTGAACTGAACTGTTCATTACCCAAGTGCTATAGTCCGATTCACGTCAAGAAGTCAGCATTGTTTATATGAGGAGCATTAATGGCAAGTTTCATTGAGAGAGAAAGAGAAAACTGCACCAAACGTGTTTGTTGGGACTGTGTGCGACAACTATGCACAGTGCGAATAGGATAGAGACATCAGCAATTGCCTTGTGCTGAACAAGGATAGCAAACTCCCATCTAAGCAATGCTGACTTCTTGACGTGAATCGCACTATAGCTAGACTGCAGTCAAATTTCTTTATAAAAAAAATTATAGATGATAAAATGTCTTATTTCTCAACAGAAATTTCCTATATTCTGTGGATTATTTGGAAATCCCACTCTATTGTTTAACTCATAGGCCTCGCCTCCTAAGCAATTCATTCAGAAGCAAAAACTATTCATTGTCTCTGGCCACGCCCCCTTCGTGCATCTTCGACATTCAACAGGTGGTAGATTTGAGGAATCTCCCACTCTATTGTTTAATACATAGGCCACGACCCCTTAATCTATATTATGTACTCAAGTTATATACTTCTTGTATTATTTATTTGATGATTACTTTACGATTCTTAGGGCCGGTTCATGAGCTCGGGATTTAGCCAAGTCCTAAACTAAAACGGGTGGCTATCGTAGCATCGACAAACGTTTGTCTCGACAGGTTAGTGGGATAGCAGCATAGAGAGCCCTTAGTACATAGTTTCGAGGCTATTGTTCGTCGATGCTACTGTGGCCACCCGTTTTAGTCTAGGACTTAGCTAAATCCCGAGCTCATGAACCGGCCCTAAATATTGAACATTGCGCAATGATGAAATAAATTCAAATTCAATTAAATGGAATAGCTTTGAATTGAACTGCTACGGGCCGCTTTCCCCAACGCTGCTTAAGTTATAAATCTAGCTTAAGCCTCATTCGGAGAATAGGAAAAGTATAGAAAAAATTCGAGCATCAGCTGTTGCGCCTTGGGGAAAGCGGTCCCAAGTGTAAACTCTGCAATTATTCATAGCTTTGCTATTATGTTGAATTAATTGAATTTGATCACAAATAAATAGCTATAAAATAGTGATTGGATTGCCAAGGATGTTGAATTGAGACAGAATATTGGATAAGAGATATTTGAACGAAAATACTAAGGCACGTATCCGCCATCTTCTTTTCAACAAGTTTTACAAATCGATGTTTTAATTGTGAATTTTGCTTCCAAACTAACTTTAAAGCATGAATTCATAGTGTAAACCAAGTTAAAACTACGTTTTGGTAGACTTATGCCCGGTTTTTCAGTCGCTCAATAGACAGTTTATGGATCCAATAGCACTATTGAATCAATAACCATGTGTTTTCAAATGCAAAAAAAAGTTACTGATTCAATAAGTTTATTGAACGACTGAAAACCCGGGCATTAGTTCAAGATAAAATTGTGCATACGGACCGAATATTCATTGGCAGTTTCTCTTCGCAGTACTTCTTTTATTATGGAGTTCCACAGTATATATAGAAATTTTACAAATAAATAAGAGTTACCTTTGAGATGGAATGGGAACTTCAAAATAAAATAAAAATTATAATATTCATATCAGAATACTGTATATACCTTCAAGACTTTGCAAGCACATAATTATTATAAGTCCTCTACAAGTTAGGTATTCTTTTCTCTGAGGATGATGCCCACATGTGCTCTAGGCTTGTGCGTGGAAAATGAGAGGTGTGATTATGAGAGATGACGACTGTTTTTAGGCAGTTGGGACCGACGCCTTTCCTCTCCTCCGAACGTATCTCAAGTAGTTTTCGAGTAAAAATTATTTTATTGCAAAAAACGTATAGGATATATTGTTTTTTTCACGATTACTCGGGAAATGTTTCATTAACATGCTTGTAACAATTTTTAAACGATTTTTCAGATGAAAATGCATCGAATCAGTGATATTTTATTATGTACTTGTACCCATACCCATGAATTTATTTGTCTATTTGAAATAAAAATATATACAAGAGAAACCGTTCATTTATTCAACCTTGACGAATATGAATTAATTGTGGGCAGAATACAGCTCCTGCTGCAGAATTTGGAATTTCTCAATGAATAAATTTAAATTTTTATAGAAAATTATCTAATTCGGTTGATTTCCTAATGATTTTTAATCATTCCAGTCCTCTTAATGGTGATATTTAGGCTGAAAATGTATAAATTGACAAAACCAACAGAATTGGATAAATATAATATAAATCAGTTGAGTTTTTCCAGTCGGTTGCAGTTTGATAATATTCAAACAGCCCGCCACGTAAATTAGATGTGAGCGCCTTCATTTCATCAAGGATAGGCAACCAACAATACACGAATGGATAAAATTCCTGCCAAATTTTCGATTATCGACTTTAACTTCGATTTTTAATCCTTGGTCTCGAGCAAATCTGTCTAAAAAATAAAAGTTGCTTCCAGCGCTAATAGTTCTGTACACGAAAATTCTACCAGGCAACCAGGAGCGACGAAGAGATACACTGGACTCTTTCGTTTCACCAAGGAGGAAAGAAATGTATTCTTACCTCCATGTGTTGCACTGAATTGCCGCCAAAAATTCAAATGTACGCTTATCAGATTTATCAACCAACGACATTTTCAATCAGCTGACATTCTTTATTTCAGTTCCAGATATCAGAATCTTCATTTATGGCGGTAAATTCAAACTTTTGAAGTCCTCGACAGTCAAGTGAGGCACTTTTAAATGTTCAGTGCATTTTCATGCTAATTTGACTTTTTCACGGCTTTCCACTTCGTTTTAAACTTGAAAAAGATCTATTTATATGTAAATCTGTACTGGAATTGATATTCTAAGAACATATTCTAGTGTCCGTGAAACATCTATCCAAAAATTTTAATTATAGATTTATATTTTATACGAAAACTTATTATTTATAAGTAAATAAGTTACTTGATTCAACGAAATAGATTTTTAAGGATTTTGGAATGAACTTGTCTTGCAAAATATACATAACTCATTTATTTCATTTCAATAAAAAATAATTTTACAATCTTTCACTTCTCATTAAAAAATCAAACATTACTGTAACGTATGAAACTTATCAAATTAGACACATACATGTAATTTGTTCAACTTTTAAAAATTTCACATCATGATATTGATAATACAGTAGTAAACTACTCAATACACGTTTTGTATATCATTCAATTTTAATTTGAAAATATGCAGACTAATAAAAGAGTACTAAGATGAAACTAATAATTAATTAAAATTATACAATGAAAACGAAAATAATAAATGGGTTACTGGCCAATAAAGCGAATGCAATACACATTGATAATTATTATCAAAAACTCTAACCTGGCTCCTTACCTTTAAGGAATGTATGCTTGTTTTTAATATTATGATAAAATGTAATTTTTTAGAAAGAACGATTCAGCGTTTCGCTTTCTATAATTAAGTTTACTTTTATAATAATGATTAAAAATCGAAAATCACGCAGTACACATCTAAGCAGTAATGTCATGAAGATATTGCCTAGTAAGTTATAATAATTGTACAAATAGTTATAAGGTGAAGAATTAGAAGGAGCGAATTAGAAGAAAGTATTACTAAACAATAGAAGGAACGCAACTTTGAAATCTATCAATTTATGTTTCGAAAATGTTTTAGTAGGTTTTCAGTGGCTTGATTATGGGGAAATAGTTTCATCCAAGCAGAATCGTGCACTCCAAGCGGTAAAAATACTTGATTTATCGTTCTATAAATGTTGAATAGAAACTGATGAAAGTTTACAATCTTATTGTTTGAAAATTTTCTGACTTAGGGCGCCAGTAAGAAGTTTTACCTCTAGGACCAATCTAACAATTTCTTGAAACCTATCAATCATACGTGGAACATTTTATTTTTTGAAATCAAATCTGTGCATTCTGGCTTGAATGTATATTGTTATCTATCATTATCACCCCATTAAAAAATTTCATAACGTTTATTATCATTATTTTTCTTTTTGCATGTAGTATTATCATCAACTGGTCGCAAAAATATCATATATTTTTATTATTCACTTCAAAAGTAGAAACATCAGTCTTAGAATACAAGTTTTTTATTGAAAGTATAATATTATTCTCATAGGCCTAAAAACAATACAATAACATAACACTTGTGCTTCACGTTCTTTTTTATCATTATTCAAATACATATTACATTAATAATAGAATAAGTAGATTATATTTAAATACTATAGTAATACAATGTCAGACCACAAAACAGGTTGTTAACTAATCTTATTTGAGGAAACAGAATTCAAAATTACATTCAGAAACATCAATTTTACGAACAATCTTCAATAAAATACATTTCATCAACAGAGAGGCCGGTGGAACTAAAGTCATTCTAGTTTGGGTCTCAGACATTCCCTTCAACAAACCAGTGACTTCTTAATCGATGTACTCAAACTTGTCTCATCGACTTTTAAAAGTCGACTTTTGAATATTGTGAGGAAATACATGATCAGAGACTACTACCTTGTTATCGAACTCTCGCAAAGAGTCGATTTTGAGCATTTAGTACTCTCTACGAACGCTGTTCTGTCAGTGTAAATCTGTCATGTTTCAAAAAATTTTGTAGTCAATAACACAGTTCACAACATTCCTACTCTCAGCTACTTTTTGATTTGAAAAATACATTCGTATTAAATTCAAAATCATTCCAAAACTTGAAAGAAGGAAACTTCAAGAATATAAAATCAAGCACAAAATATCATCAATCAATTTCAATACAAAGTTAAAAACATTGTTTCAGAAATTCCTATTATTTTCGAAGAAAATAACGCTAAAATTCAAATCACTTCCTCTTCTCAATTTTATAATCGGTGCAGTTTTTTTACTTTTCATAGATTTCTCAGATATCTAACATAGTGTTTCAGTGAACCTTCCAAACTAGTTGCAGAGGAACTTTGAATGGAATTAAGAGTTCAAATCATTATGAACAAAAATGATTTATGAATTGTTGTCAATTCATTGAATCAATTGTCGAATCATTCAATTGTCAATTAAATGACAATTTGTACTTATTTGATTTGCTTGGAAATTTGTTTTCCATAGTACGTGAATCTTTGAGTATATTGAAATTAGTTGAATGAGTTAGAAGTTTAATAGTAAGTTACTCAACCAAAAAGTAATTGAGAGTAGTATATACAGTTCAACGTTAAAAATACACAGACTAGAAAAGAACACTTCTCATACAATACTTCAACATCATTAGCCAACAAAAAAATTTTGTACCAAATTGCAATAATTCAAACATCGTTTAAAAATTTATAAATTTAACCAGATACATAACATTGAGGAAGTTTGAAATTCAACATGACTTATTACAACCAATCAAATACACTGATAGATCGATGCTTTTTCATAGTTATTAGTTTTAACGCTTTTTTAAAAAGTATTGTACCTTATTGTTCACTTTATCTCATTATTCTAGCTTGGTATATCCGCAAATGAGCTACAAGACAAAACAATTTGGAGATTCAACTCATTGAATAGCAAAAATTTAAGGTGAAGGATGAAATTCACCCTCAAATTGAAAAAAAAAAACATTAGTGATAGTTGAACTTCATTTTTTTCAGTGGTTGAAAACCCATACCAAAATTTTAAAACTACTATTAATTTATATGATTTGATTAGCATGATCAGTTGCAATGAAAATAAGAATGAATATTGAAAGGGGCAATATTTATTCCATTGAAGCCCACAAAATAATTCCTTTCAAAAATGAGGATAAATAGTGATTTTCGGTTAACATAAAATGAACCCCACTGTATCCCATCAGTGCGAATAGTTACATTTTTTGAATAAGAGTTCTGTATTTTAAAAATGCCTTCTAATTTATGGATGACAAGAATTTCATTCATCACTGAAGCTATTCATTAGAGTTGGAAGAAAATACGTTTTAATCGGTAGTCCATTGAGCAAATTTCGAATCAACCAATTGACATGAATCTGATAAACTAGTGGAATTGCAAAGATCCATGTTGGCAATATTATTTACAAATATTTTCATTACTATAATAACAAGTTTTAGAATGGAGTTGGGGGCTCTAAAAAGTTGAAGATCAACCTTTCTAAGATTGAACAGAAAGACTATTTTTTTAGACATATTTAGTGAAATCCAAGACTTGATTTTTGAAGATGAAGAAAATTAAAATTCGTGAAATTGTTTTGTGTATTACACAACATTTTCGTTAATAATTATTGATTTGAGAATGAGAATAACAATATTTACAATATCAAAAGGATATTCTAATTTTGGCACAATTTATTATAATAATTAGATTTTTATTGAAAACAATATTACTGGAAAGTTTTTTATTGGCTTGGACAATAGATGGAATCAAGTTTAATGAAAAACATAATACAGTATTGCAATTACATAAGAAAATGTTTATCAATTATAATTTCTCTCGAAGGAAATTTTTCAACATATTTTTTCCAAGTTTATTGAGATATTGCCAACATGTTCTCACAATCCTTAATTCTCATCAATTCAATGGATAATGCAAAGGGTACAATCTATTTTTTAAAGCGTTCTGCAAATATCAATTTGTAAAAATTCGCAGTACAACTGTAAATATCAGAAAGCAATCGATAATATTACAGAGTTACTTTTGAAAACCTGGCTGATGACAGTAATAATAATAGTAGGATATGTTGGAGACAACTCAACTACAAACTACAATTTTAAATTTAACAATTCTTAAATCTTAAGTCACACAATATAACTTGACAAAACGTCTTACAACTAATAATAAATGTAGCACACATCAATAATATCAACTTGCAGTATAAAATATGGGCCGTAAGCCTTTCTCACCATCAAACATCTTATTTTGTAATATCATCGACAAATTTAAACAAACGGCCAAGAAACAGCGCTCGCTCACTAGCGCCATCTATATTTGGCGGCAAATTTCAAATCACCGCGCGCTTTGTTTCATTTCAGTTTATGTTGATAACATATCAGTATTAATAATGGACACACGTACAACCACACGAACGATTAATCTTAACAATATAATTTTCAATGACAATAATAGTAGTTCCATGTTAAAACAAATCGAAACCTTGAATGTACAACATCCAAGTTAAAACAAGCCATCTGTACTAACAAGATGGTCCCATGATAAGGTTAAAGGTAGTGTGATTATTCTGGATTTGTGTACGGTATTTCATTGGAAGAGTTACTTGTTTAGTAGAGAAAAATATTCTATGATATTGTCTTTTACAAAAAAAACTAATTACGTGGAAATGTATGTAGATAAGTAGTTTGTGATGCGTGAGAAAAGAGTGTTAGAAATATGATTGTAATATCGTCGTCAGCAAAATCTTAACCGCAATAGAAAAATAATCTACCACAAGTTTTAACTTTGCTCTAGGCCTATACTCTACGACAACGTACTATATAACTTTCAGCTTACACAATTAATTGTAAAAATACTGTCAACGAGAAAGAACATTAGCAAACAGCTTATCGATTTAATTTGCAACATCGCACGCAGACGCAAAAGCATTAACAGTTGAAATAATTAGCAGCGGTAGCGTATTACACAAACAGTGAGAAAAGCAGCAAAAACCTTAGCAGACCTTTCCAAAAATACATTAAAACTACAGTCTAAAATCTACTACAAAATTGCTTATACTAAATGAGTGTAAACAGGTAGATAAAAGCGGACAAACTCAAATTCTATGCAAACATTCTAGGGTGTAGGCTATAAACTACTACAAAAATGTAAAAAAATAAACTCCTAGTTCTAAAAAATAATCAACGGGTCTGAGCAATAATAAATCAATCGAGACAAACTTACATCAATAATTAAAGAGGATTGTCAAATTATTATATTAAACATGGGTTACTTAAATTGTAAATGACTTGGACGATTAATTCAACGGTGTTAGCTGAAATATGTTCAGCTACCTCCCTCCCTGGTACACCGTTTGAAATTAAAATGTTGACTAGCATCTAGTTCCAAATACAAATAACTCCTTCTTTCCATCTTCTTCACACCTTTCCTTCCTCCTTTTCTTACAATTCTTGCATCAATATGCATGAATATTCATTGAATTTAGGAACCCAGAGAGAAATAAACCTCTGGAGTTCACTTCAATTCTAGCCAAGATCTCAACTCAGCCACGCATATCAAGATGTCAGGCTGCAAATCTAACCTATTAGACTGCCCTCGAAATTCCATTCTCAGTTCTGTTTTTAGCCTGAAAATAGGCTTCACCTCACATATCCTCTCTCTCTCATATGGGTACAATACAGTTGACCAAAAGTTCAATACTCAATCTGGTACTCAGAACTGTTCTGAGACTGGTCTGAACTTTTCAATATTACATCAATAACAATATTGACAATAATATGTGTTAGACCCAATTGTTAATTGTCACAGAGGACCAAATGTTAGGTCCTCTGTCTGTACACCCACAATATCATTAACTCCCAAGGCCAAATGACCTGTCTACATCCATCAATGAAGTACTTTGTACAACTCAGTGGGAATATTATGGCAAATTATCGAGTAAACTCATCAATTTATAAGAAAACTTCATGGAAAAGGAATAGTTTCACTAATCATGGGTTCTATAAACTGAATAAGTCTTATCATAACCATTATGAGCACAAACGACTTGAAAAAGCACAAAAATCCAATTTTCTTTGTCTTTTTTGAGCACCTCTGTAACACAATTTCTGTTTGAAGCTCACAACTTTGTTTCAGCACAAAATACATTGTGCTCTCCTACATCCTCTCTCAAACTTTTGGTGCATTCAACACTGCCTTCAGCACCTCTATATAATATGCATCAGGAACAAAATAATGGCGAACTTCTACTGTCTTACATGCTAAATGCACTAATCTAATTACAATAACACACACAAAGCAAAATGTACACAGCTTAAGGTCTATGCCTTTCTCTCAACCTCACAATAAACACTCCTGGACCAACCTATGACCAGCTGCAATATTATAATCATGCTGATTTTCAGAGCAAGCATTAATTTGGAACAATCAGAATCGGAAGTGTACATTATTGACCACTGACATTCCTAATTAAAAATAAAAACATTATTTTCTCAAACCAAAAATTTAAAAGAATATGATGAACAAAGTATAAGCAGAAGTTTAGTGTCAAATGTGCGTGACTCCTGGTTCTATGAGGATAATGGACAAATAGACCTAACTATCAATCCTCATTTATTATAATCCTAACAAAAAAGGGTGTGAGACATTTCGCAGTTTATCATACTAAACTCCAAGTTATTTTCAACATATTTTATAATTATTATTATTATTATCATAGTTGTATTATTATAGTTGAAGAATTTGTAATCACATCTTTATGATAGATCATTAAAACAAAATTAATATAATTTCATCTAATTAGATGGAAAGAATTATTAGATATATAATGTATCACCAATTACTGTAATGATACAGTTTACTGTAGGCCTATCACCAATCGAGATGAAAACATCTCAAATTAATATTTGGCATACGGAATGCTGTAGAGTTATCTTTAAAAAGAGACAAAAATTACGTCGAAGATGAAACAATATTCAATGAATTTATGTATTTAATTACATAAGACATTGAAGAAATCTGATGATATTTTCAAACTGTACGACAATTTTATTGTTCAAATCTGTTTGTCTCAAAATCAAGGATTGAGTTGGAAGATTTTCATAATAATGATAAGGTAAAACTGAATTAATTTAATATAACATCATTCATCAATATATTATTGTAGGCCGTTATAATGTGTTAGATTACACCACTTCTATTCAAATTACTTTTTTTGTAGTTACAAGCAATATCAGTGGCCAAAAAGTACCTACATGGAACCAACTTTAATCCTAAGCACAATTCACACTACATTATTAAAACTCTTACAGCACAATAAACAATCCAGAAAAACTTCAATGCTAATTACAGTAATTTCAACAATTTATTATCAATACAAAACTGCAACTCTTTATATCCTATGGTGAAAAACTTTAACCTTGAGAGAAAGATTGTTCAGAGCTTTAGTTCAAGTACTGTAGAACGCAAAAGGTGATTAGATTCAAGTAGGCTATATCATTAGTAATAGAAGAGATCTTAGATTTTTATAGATTAGACCTGTCGTTTTCCTTTAATTAAATTACTCCCAGTTTTTGCAAATAAATTGAATATTATTCAATTTGTTGTCTTAGTCTAATTGGGGGTGGAATTCATTCGAAGTGATTGACTGTTTTCAATAATTTGTTACGATAGTTGATAGTAATCTTCTGTACTGAGAATCAATTTTATCGATACGGTACTAGGATAGAAAAGATAAAATTCATTCTATTTTTTAGATCCTAAACGTATAAGGCATGTGCTATTCCCTGGTTGAAATATGTTTTCATTATTAAGATTCCATCAATCACGATCTTTTGAAACATGTTTTGACTTATTTTATCAACCTAGAACAATTTACCGGACAAAAATTACGTAATTCTTCAACATTTCGAAGGTTACCATGGAAGTTGTCAGCTACGTTGACAATTTTACTTTTTTGTGAGGATGATGCCCACATGAGCACTAGGCTTGTGCGTGGGTAATGAGAAGGGTGATGATGAGATACCGTATTAGTTTCACGACGGCTTTAAGTGTCTTCCGAAACACATTTTGTTGAAGTTCTTTATAGATATACTGTAGGCCTGATTCAATATAAGGCGAGTTATAAAATACTGTAAATCAATGTAAAAATATTATATTTATGAGAATATTATATTCATTAAAATACTGTAAATTGAAAATCATGTTAATAATTTATGAAAACCATGATTTGAGTGCTAATGGTCTGAACATCAGTTTAGTTTATGATGTGAAGACCACTAGAAACATGGTTTTGATAAATTGTTGAATAATGATTTTGAAACATTGATAAATTGATAATTTTTTACAGCAAATGTGTTGCTCACACGATATTATAAAGTTTTAAAACATTCTGAGTAAGTTTAGAATAACAGTGAGATTTGTTTGATTAGTTAAGAAACCATGATAATAATATTGAAATGAAGTCTACGTTGTATTTACTTCATTCTCTTGAAAATCCCAGTTCCGAGATATACAGTATATCTTTTTCTTTTTAATCCCAATTTTGCAGCTAAATATATGGCATATACGAATATTTAATAATTGAAGATTTGAAGATTGAAGGAATGATAATCCAAAATTACAGCAGTTGATATGATAATTTCTAAAAGTAATTGAGAGAGAAGTATCCATATCATATTGAAACTTTAATTCTTCAATACCATTTTTTTAAATACAGTATACAGTATTACGATCTCTCCAATCATTATAGAACTTTGCTGATGTTTCTGTAATCATTATTTCGTTAAAGCGGCTTCAAAGTTTATTGAATCATAGCAGAATTTATAACTAATTAGGACTGGGTTTTCATTATAAAAGTGGTTCAAGTCCTGTTTGGTAACACATTTAACTATAGACTGTATAATAACAGTGTGGACAATGTATGACACACTTTTGATTGGTTAGCTTGGACAAATCCACCATACTTTTGCCAATTTTAATACGAATTGCATTGAAATGATAGGCAAATGTTAAGAATCATCGTGTAGAGACAACTCCCATGGTTTACCATTAAAATACATTTTGGTATTATGTCGAATTATTCGGAAAACGTCTAACACAAGAGATAAGAGTAAACAGTCTTAGACCGAAACACCACACCACGTTCTATTCTCAAAATCTAGTCTATTATTTTGTTGAGTTCTGATAGTTTTTTGGCGGCTACATTCGAAAGTTGGTTAGGTTAGGTCAGATTGTGTCAACTTTTAATCTTTGCAACTTACAGGAAGGCAATTTCCATAATCACAGACATGTTATATCGAAAGAAGGGGAAACTTTAAAGACAGTAGTATTATCATAGGTACTGTACGGTACCAACTTATCAGTATTATTTAAAAGAATAATCAGCAATGTTATTGTTACCCGACAAAGAATGTCAGCGTCTATGCGAATAACAAAGTGGAATTTAAAAAACAAGTTTTCACAATTTTTTCAACTGTAACATTAATTGTGATTTGAGTCTCAACAAGTATCAATATGGAAATATAATATTTAATATTAATTATCATTATATAATAGCGAATGTGAATGTCATTGTACAATGGTTATTATTATAATAGTTAAGTTATTAATATTTAAGGTTGGTGTTTAATTTTAAATGACTAAAACATGCAACTACAAGTTATCATCATACTGTACTTCACTCTATATTGTAACATACACGTTATTACTTAAAAATACTGAGATAAAAAATTAAAAATTTAAATCTTCAAACTTCACAATCTCAGACTTGTTTGTATGTATTTCTTATGACTTTAACCACTAATCATTAATCTTTTTTTGTGAATTTTGTCTGTTTTTCCTTAATATCGTTAACGTTAACCGCTAGAAACATTCAGGGAAACAATCTAACAACAAATACTCTGCAAGGTATTTACACAAACCAATGCAATTACTGTATTACAACATTTAGTATAAACTGGAAAATTATTCATAGCGAATATTATCATTATTAACACACACTGAAAGTTACAGACAAATTAATCTATCACTTAACATTAGGAAACTCACTTCAATTTAGAAAATATCGGGAAATTATAGTGCTTGGCAGACATCGCTAATACCGGTACATGGAGTATTAATTCAACAGCATCACATTATTATTTCAATTATAGCTCTCGTTCAAACACGAATATTGTAGTATTAAAATCGATCAAAAACAAATAATCGAACAAATTTCAAACATTAATTCGCACATAGAACGTTGAAGTCCACACTTGTATAAAAATAATTTTTCTAGAATTGGTCGACATAACAGAGCTCTAAACGCTTTTAGAACCATTGATACAATGTTTGAAAAAAATCGGCAACCAGTTAAATATATTATCTGATTTTATAAAACTGTCGAGTCTGTTTTTGTAGAATGGAACAGAAATGTGAACACCTCTCTACCCATCAGCTTTCCACAAGTTAATAACACCTATAATTACAATTCATTTTTCAACAATAACAACGTATTATTTCCAGTAACAAAACAACTTTTCGTCGTCCTGTTTTACCCTTAATTATATATATTATTATGATGTAGCAATTTACAATGAGAGAGAATATTTGTTGTGTTGTTTTAAAGGAATGAATGTGGAGAATTATAATGTTAGTAATGAAATTTATAATAACTATTATTAATTTTATTTGAAACATTGAAGCGATCTGATCAGAAATTCAAATCCAAATTTGCACTAAACTACTACTGATAAGAAGCAATACTCTTTTTGTTATTGTTGATAGGAAATATTGATATCTTACCGTAAAATTACTTGTAATGGCTCAATTATTATATTTAATCCTTATTCGATTTAATGAGTAAACAGATCTTGCAGGTTTTTGATTGACTCATACAACACTACGAAAAGGCTAAAGTGTTCCCTAGTTTAATTGACATAAGAGTGATATACTTTCACTTAACCACATGGAAGGAGGTATATTTATATAAATATGTGAGTGTATAAATATATATTATTCATCTATATGTATATAAAACGTAAATACAAACGTATATACGTTCTGGAGCGCAAACAATCTTTCCAAAAAATGTTCTCAGCGAGATCTTAAGGGCTGCTGCTAGAGAAGCTTGCTTACATAGATAAAAACATTACCTTAATCAGCTCTAGTCAAGTGTTGGCAGGTCGTATTCAAAACAATAGAAATATTCCCTTTAAAAGCGCAACTACAAAAATTAATTTCAACTCTTGTCCTACGACTTATTTTATTTGTCATTGATAGGTGTTTAAATCAAGGCGATTGACACATTTTAGGGTTGGTCTTGGGTGTATCTTTATATCATCTAAGTGTAATAATTCTAATGCTCTACGCAAACACATATTTATAATAATATTGACAACTTTTTACATTACAAAAACTGTTTATCTGTAGTAGCCCTACTAAGCAACTCAATGTAAATTCCCAACTCTACCAATCAATACACAAACATCAAGCATCAATACGAAAATCAACACCAGTACAATTTACTCAAATTATTTATTTGCTTAGATGAAATCCAATTTTTAGTACCCAGAATGTTTCAAGGTTTATTAATATGCATTTATTGAGGAAGAGATCAATTTAAAGTAAGATTAAAACAAAAGGTAGACAGTTAGAAGTTTAATGATAGTTTCCCTAACAAAAATAACTCCTTTCTGCTACAATCTACAAAATCGTATATTTTTTCAAGTAACTCCCATCATTGATACTGATATGAGTATGAACTGAGGAAATGGAATAAGAGATTTTCATAATTTTATTAAGGTTTGAAACTGCAGGGGCGTAATAGTTTCTTACGTTTTCTCATGAAGAAGAGACTAAATAATCATCATTCAAGTTACATTTTGGAGTAAACTGCAATCCCAATTGAATATAGTCAACATACTTTGTAACTTAGTTATGTATTTTGGATTTTTTTAAAGAAGTCGAAGAACGTAGAATGTTAGGTTTATTCTCGACAGCTGAAATTTGGAAGTTTTGCGTATAATTTATTGGAGGAATGAAGCATTAAACCATACTTGTATGATTTCCTTAAAGGAAAGAAATTGGACTGTAGGTTGTTGCAGTTAATCCAAAAGAATCTTCAAGGTTTCACTCTTGACTGCTGAAATTTGGAATATTTTTGGTAGGCTATAGCCTTATCGGAAAATTGAAGCCTCAACCAAGCATATATTATTTCTTAGGCAGAAATTTGATAGCAGCTTTTTGCAGTTCATGGAAACCTTCAATAGTAATCCTGGCTTATATCCTATTTTAATCAATAACATCGAATTGAACTTTCTTTATGAAATTTAAGGAAATCTATGAGATTTTCTCAAGGAATGAGGCCTTATTTTTCAAGCAATACACTGTGAAAAAAGAACAGTGTCAATAAATAATTTTATTCCGGACAAAGTTAAAAATTATGTAACGTTTCTCACTTCATCTTCATAAGTTTTATTGGATATTTTTCAACCATATTGAAGAGGTTTTTGAAAACTTGACTTACCAATCCAGTGTGAAAACCATAAGGTGTTTGTGAACACCGTAAGGTGTCATTTGGACGGTGAAAATTTTGTAGATGACTTCAATTCCCGAGTAAGAATAATCCTGAGTAACCATAGTGAAAATATGGTGGATGAACTCTTCCCATAATGAGAACTTACCTTCAGGTTATCATAATCCATCAGTTCTTCGAAGTGAACCATAATAATAATTATTAAATAATTCACTACCGATTTGATGGGATGGAACTACAGATATATTATAGTCTAAATTTCTTTTCATTCCAATTTCAAAAATTGTCCACATTGAAGTCCATCTTACTAGAGTAACGTTGATAATAAAATGGATGAAGTGTAAAGAAATACGGTTCTTCTCGTATCAATCACAAAAGCTATCAAATGACTTTCATTGTTGAGTAGTACTCAAGAACATTAATCAAATTTGTTAAATTCCAGTCTGTGACCATGACCTGTCCAATATAAGTCAACAGAAGATTCCCTTCATTACCATTAAAACAAATGTAATCTGTTTAGGAAAAGAAATCTTTTGTCAAGGAATTGGGTTCTGTTAATGCTACACAATTGAAAAAAATACATGGTTGAAAAATGGGTAGGCTAATATTAGTATTCTTATTAGATATACTGTTGTATATCCAGTTGAAAATGAGAATAACAATATAGCCTTCTCATTTATCAACTCAAAAAGCTACCATAATTTTCTAAAATTACAATAACTGAATTGTTTTAGATTGTTGGATATTGTGAGAAATTGGTTTGAGTATGAGATTTAGAAAATAAAATGAATAAACAAAGAAGAAAAATGTTCGAGAGTACAGAAAGTCATTAGATATCATTCATGATTATTCTGAGAATAATGTAAAGTATTAAGTTACATAAAAGTTGATAATTGAATATTTTTAATTTTCATTTTCGACTTTGGTAGGCAACAATAGTACCTCACACCTTTTTTAAAGAGGACTTCATAAATTTCTTTGAATATTTTCACCCAAACATAAATATAATCCTGATGTAGTAGATTTATTGTGGAAGATAATTTCCAATAAAAGCTGTTGAGTTTTCAATTAAATTGAGAGAAAAACCGTTTGTCTTCAGCCTGAAAAAGCTATAAAAATAAAAAGTATGATATTGTGGATAAGATTTTTAAGTACGGTATAGGAAAAATTTGTAGATAAGATTTGTAGTATTTGTAGATATTAACGTTCATCTCACATCAGTATACCTAGCTTGCATAAAAACTAGAACGCTTAGCTTTTCTCAAAAAAATGAACTTGGCAATATTATTGTATTCTACATGAAATATAGGATGCTTGTCACAAAAACTATTTAAAAAAAGTTTAAAATCATGAGCTGTTTACTTTGATTTTGATATTACCTTGATTAGTTCATCCAATTTCTTATAGAAACAGTACTTTTTTAAATATTTTCGTAGAGTTGAGAAGCTTAAAAATTTCTACCGTATTCAATGAAGCCGTCTTCAGTTTTCAGCAAAGGATGGTGTTAGCAATTTTTAATTGGTGCTTTTTCATCGTATAAGCCGCAAAGTAAGTGAATAGCAGATTTTTAAAGATAGATCGCTATTGTTTAAATCACTATCGCTATTAGATCCTATCATTATTCGAAATCAAACCTTAATGATTTATCTTACAATATATTTCAAAAAGCTGTTGTTTCTCAAGTAATCTAGTTTTGTGCCCGAAGAATTTTCATCTGAAAAATAGTTTCTAATATTATTAGCATTTTGTTTCAAATTGGAACTCCATTTTGGTTTCCCCCTCACTTCATAGATAAATAGAATATTGTTGGGTAAATAAGAAATGATAGCTGGTGCGTAATCTACTCGTTGCTACTAAATTTGTTAATAAATCAGCTGATAAAATTCGAAGAGTTGTGTGCAATTTCTATTATTAAAACGCCTTATTGTCTAATTATAAGGTTAATATGGAATCCTAACAATATCACGGTTACAAAAACGTTCACTTTTACTCTCTACAATCTATTATTTCAAGAATGATGATAAAAATTTGAAAATTTCAAATTCTACGTTCCAGTGATATAATGTAGAAAAAATTATTATTCTTAGGCCCGTATGCAACATCTTTGTTCAAACCAAATTCTACAAATCAAATTTAAATTTGGATCAAAATCTCAGTTTAAACCAAGTTAAAACTATGTTTTGTTAAACTTAGTTTGAACAAAATTGGTGCATAAGGGCCTTACAAGTTGAGATTCACGAATAACTCATGGATTATATACTAATAACAATGATCACTGTATATTGAAAGGCAAGTTACTGTGTTTAAATTCAGTGTTGAGAAATGAAAAATTGAAAAATGGGATTTTTCCGGTCTACGATCACTAGCAATAAACAGTTTTTCAGTCACACGCTAATAATAAAGTGGATATAAAATATAAAACAAAAAACCCATCACCTGAGCAAATTCTATAAAAAAACGTCAAACACTAAAAACTATCATGGAAATAATATATTTACACTAATCCAAGACAATACTTAATTCCAAATGCATCGCTATAATAAACTACAGTTAAAACTTAACCCGAACTTATCAGAAATAAAATATTTGAATACACTAAAAGATGCCTGTTACTATTAATCAACCAAGAACAATTATTAATAAACTATCTGACGTTGTCAGAATAGTTGGGGGAGATTCAAAAATGACTAGAGAAAGTGTCTCGTGTTCGCCGCTTATTTTAAAAAATTGTTCTCAAATTTGTTCAAAATAAAGAACAAAATTGACTTGATGATAATGAGGATGGGAAATTGATTAGTGAGGAAATATATGTGATCTTCAACTAAGAGATATCAGATATTCAACCCTGTTCAGCCTACCCTAAGGTTAGTAAAGAGAGGAAGAATATAGAAAAAACCAAATTATGAAAAATTACCGTATATTAAAAAAACTAAAAAACAATTACAACAAATAATAACTGCAAAACAAATTCTCAAGTTACAAAGTAATAAAATAATTTAAGAAAGTTCAATAGCAATAATAAAACATGAACAACACAAGTAATAATAATAATAGTGTAATAAAGATCGAAATCATATGTACTCATTACTAATCCTTAAAGTAAAGTCCATGGATTTATTCCAAATATATAAGTAATACTTTTATCAATAAATGCAACAATAGAGAATACAAATTCCTCATTAACAATAAACTCAAAATTAGTTTTCAAATATTATGGATGGAGAGTAAGATCATAATTATCTAGCAAAGATGAAAGATCTTGATTGTCTCAGTTGTAGAAATCTTAGTAAAAGAAGCATTTACTGTTATGAATGGAATGAGTGAAGCAAATTAAATGAATGCATAGTGATGGCACTGAACTTTAATGGAAAACTTTAAGAAAAATATTAATGAAATCAAAACTACTACCTATATAAAAATGGCAGTCTTGAAAGAGATTTATAATGGAATATACGTTGAGAAAAATTATGAGGTAATTCGAGAGATAATTGTGTTTGGCTAGAGTTTATATAATTTTAAGCAAGACTACGAGTAGTGCAACAAGAAATAACATTAGAAAGAAGGAAGAAGGATATTGTTCAAAAGCAGTCAAAAAAGCGATCTAGTAAGACAAACGAATACTGATACAATCAAAGCAACAGACGTGCGAGAAATACTACATTATCTAGCTACACTACAAAATCGAAAAGTAAAATTTCAGCTACAAAAATAAAAATACTAATTAAAATACATGAGTATTTAGACAAGCTATAGGGCGGGCGAATACTCTTCTTAAATTGATACCTGACATCTCAAAAACTATTTCCTCATTGTCGCTTGTAATCCTCATCTTATCATTACAATCAAGCGAACAAAACAAAAAACAAAACACAATTTTATATTCGTTTACATATCTAATGGATAAATAGAATAACAACAAAGAAAATATCTGTACTAAATAAAATAATCAAATACAGAGAAAACATAGGATAAAATTTGTTCCTCCGGAAATAATGTGACAAATCAACAAGTTCTGGTGACTAGGTGCGTAGAAACCGCTCAACAAAAATCAATATTGCCAGCACCAAATGTATACAGATACAGTACTGAATTGTATACAAATCGTGTTTCAAATTACTACAGGCATCAGGTGGCGAAATCGATACTCGATAAATCGAATACTCAACAAATGTCAGTAGGAAATCAATCAATCAGTTAATCTTAATCATAATTAAACTATATGCGCATCACGAAAACAACTATTGTGATGTAATAAAATACTACATCGATTATTACTAAATTACTATATATTCTGTAATTCAAACTAATAAAATTTTCGTAAAAAACTAAACAAATAGACGAGCAAACAAAATCTGTAGACATCGTCGCACTGGTCAACTATTTAAAACCAGTTGTACAAAATATTGTCAAAAAACCTAAAATAAAAAGTAAAATTCTCTCGTCATCAACTCTCTGCTAAATGTATAAAAATAGAACAACAGTTTTGTTCATAAGTCTTATTTCCGTAGAGAATGTTTGAATTGTAGCCTGAACATATCTTAATCAATTTTAATAATAAAATAATAATACTTGATTTCAGAAGCAGTCTGCATGCTGGCTTAGGAAAGGTTTTCTAATCAATTCATAAAGTGTAGGCTATATCTACATGGATAACCGTTTCTAAAGAGTTGAGGTTATCATTAACAAGACAAAGGCAGAGAATCAGACCTTATTGGTCCATAAAAACACTCATCTCCTGCATCTGTTTACTCTAGAAGCCTAGGCACCACACTCCTATTTGTATCAAAGTATTACTTGATGACCTCTCAACAGATTAAATGCCTTCAACTTTAATCATGATTGAATCAACAGTATTTGTGTGGAAAACAGAGAAACATGCCTACAGTTATTTGGTCACAGGAAACAACAACATCAACAACATATGGTTGTACAAAGTTATAACTCCATGGCATTATGTATATCAACTATTTACAGTATTAAACTTATAATAATCATCAAGTAATAACCTACAATGCTAGCGCCAAAAGTAGTAACATTTCTTACAACATACAGACACACTGGAATATCATCTATTGATGTACAAAACTAACAACTCTTGTCAATCACACAACATTTTAGGGAAGAGAGAAAGTACAATGGTATCAAGTAGTCATAGCTTCAGTATCAGGATAGAAACAACACGTTTACCTTACAAAACAAGTTGAGTAGGTAGGTACAAATGATTATGGCGGTGGTGTTACTACAAGAAGGATGGGATGGGCATGTAGTAGGTGGTAATGAGCAGCAAGGGTGGCAAGTTAATTGTCTGTAGGAGGACGAGGACTGCTGCCCACACCTCAAAGGCCAATTGGTGGCACCTGAACGTATCTGTAGATGTAGAGCCGGTAGTCCTTGCTAGCAAGCACCACTGATCCATCATCCATCAGCGCCACATCAAAGCACTGTGCATGCTTCACCTTCGACTCCAGTGCAGACACAAGCGCTCCATCCTGAGTGAAGATGGTCAGGTTGAAGTTGTTGTGATTATCAGCAATAAGTATCTCCCCAGCCGAGTTGATGCCAACACCAATTGGGTAATTGGTGACACCCTCACTGCCAATCTGTCGCAGGAAGGCACCCTCATAGTTGAACACCTTCACACAGTGTGCCCGATTGTCACTGATGAAAATCTCCTGCTTGTCATTCACCACCACACCATTGGGGAACTCAAGGTGTTTAGAGCAGCCAAACTTCTGTAGAACATTTCCAGCCTGGTCAAAGATGATGACACGCATCACCTTGCACTCAACCACCACAATTCTACCCTTGTTGTCAACAGTAACACCACGTGGATGCTGAAGTATGTTGGCACCAAACTTGCGCACAAACTGGCCGTACTGGTTGTAGATCTGGATCTGATGGGTGGGTGATCTCTCAGTCACTATGATGTCACCAGACGTTTTCACAACAGCTACTCGATTTGGATACAACAGTTGTCCATCACGTTTACCACACTCACCAAACTGGAACTTGAAACGACCCTCTTTGTCAAAGATCTGTATTCTATGATTGTTTGTGTCAGCAACAATGATATCATTCTGAGCATTCACTGCCACACCACTTGGTTCTGTGAACTGTCCCTCAAGCACACCAAATTCACCAAACTTGCAGTGATAGATCATCTTTTGTCTTTTGATTTGTGATTTTGGTGGAAATATTGGTGTAGATAGCAGCTTGGAGCCCAAATCTAGCACTGAGTCAGACTGTCCACCAACTGACAATGAGTAAGCATCAGGTGAGCCATTGGCACCACCATTCTGGAAGATGTCACCACCACTTGACCACTTCTCATAGGGATTGATTCCATTGATATTGAGGTCGCTGATTGTGGTGGAGAATGGACCCAAACTGTTGGCACTACTGAATCGCTTTGATATGATACTTGGCTCATAGTGTGTTGACAGAGATGTGGTGGTAATTCCATTTGAGTAAGGTCGATCTAGGACATTGTCAGTGAGGCCACATCCATTGATTGGTGGGCTTGAGCCATTCATATGAATTGAACCATTGGTGGGTCTTGCAATTGGTGGCTGCTTGCTTGGCCCTCCCATATTCACTTCTGTGCTGGACCGAATATATCCAAATGTATTACGCACACCAACCTGTATTGCCTGATAGTTGGAGACAAATTCAAGATCACATGCATTCTGTAAGCTGGAATCAGGAGTGTAACCAGATAGAGCTTGCAATTTGGATTCTAGTAGTTTTTTGAACATGAGGCATTCAACAAGACTGGCATGTTTGGTTAGGCGCTCATAGAACTCACAGGTTTGGTAGATTTTGTCAACAGTCTCCTGAGCCTTCTGCCCAACAACACTTAGCGACATTTGTTTAGAAGAGAAGACTGATTCTAGTTCTTTCAGCAGTTCTTGCTTGCGCTCCTCCAACATGGATCTGTAAAACTGGAAAGTGTCATTGATTTCGTTCTGTGCCTTGTGGTACTGGACTTGAAGGCGTCCAGAAGTGTGTTCCATGTTCTTCAGCATGTTTCTGATGTCGGTTGCCTTGGTCTTGCCATCTTGCACAGCTTGGCTCATGAGTTCTAGCTGTTTGGGACCAGCATCTGCAATGTGCTCGCAGTCGTGAAGGCCTGTTGGATGGTCCATGAGGGTGCACTCTTTGCAGACAGGCATGTTGCAGGTGCGACAGAAGTACTTGAGTGGCTCAGTCTTGTGTCGGGAGCAGAGCACTAGTTTGTTCTCAGTGCCGGCGTTGTTCTTGGTGATAGTATCGTCCTTGATGATGCCATTGGGCATGGTGCCGTTCTCAATGGGGAGGTTGAGGACACGGTGTCCCTCGAAGCAGTGCATGAACTGATGCGCCATCACACAGTTGGGACAGAGGTAGTTTTCACAGTCAATGCAGCGCGCTACTGCGTCGGAGGTTTTGCTCTTGCAGCTGGTGCAGAACACTGAGGGGCCCTGGTCGGCTTCGATGACACTGCTGATGGCAAAGTCGACAAGGAGTCCGGAGATGCCACGGGAGGTTAGAATGCACTCTTGCTGGCAACGAGAGCAGGTGATTTTGTCAGGATGTTCTTGATTGCGTTCGAGACAGGACTCGCAGAATGTGTGGAAACAGGGCAGGACCTTGGGGTTGGTGAATGTGTCATTGCAGAGAGAGCACTTGGTGTTGGGCAGGAGGCTGCTGCCCCCGAAGCTGCTGCTGCTGCTGCTGCCTCCGCTGCTGTTGCTGCTGCTGACTGAGGCGGTGGGCGATGCTGAGTGGCTGACGATGCTGCTGCTGCTGCAGTCGGTGTGGTCGATCAGCGATCCCAGCGAGTTGGCTCCGTTCAATGATTCGAGCGAAGGTGTCGGAGAAGAGGCCATCTTCAGTCGAGCATCATCCCTGCAACACAAACACAAACAACACTATTAGTCCACAAACCGAGACATTCTGACACACAAACAATGTAGCAAACATAATTGCCATTCACATCATTTCTACAAGACAAATTCAATTTCAATAGAATCATTCATCATCAAAACAAAACAATGTACAATTCTTTAACAGAGTTCAATCTTTATTGTCGAAGAGAAAAAATACAAAAAGAAATTCGTACAAAACTGGAAGCAAAATACAAACGTAGATAATGATATATTCATCACACAACAATAAATAAAATCTCTTGGCATCAACCAGCATAGAAAAACTCCTGTCCGCTAAGTGAGAGTATCAATTTAACGAAAATCCAATTGAATTCAACCGCCGTAAACGACGTCATCTATCGGATCCAATACAATGACAATCAATGAACGAATCGGACGTGAATGCAGTAACGAGGTTAATTTTAACGGAGTTTAATAACGTTCAATAAACTGAATTTCGTGCCACTGGCCGATAAACTAAACAAATAGAACCTATAAAACACAAGGTCACATTATTGAGATGTTGTAAATTCAAAACCCTCACTTTGCCTCTGCACCTGGAATGACGATAACTTATTTCATAACAGGTTTTTACAATGACCAAAGTGTATAAGAATTCATCCATATGATGCAGCCTTATTAATATTGAATAGTGGATGAAATCTTATACATTTTGAACAAGTTAAAAAGCTGTAACGAGTTTCAATGATAATAATTCGTTTCTAGTTCAGATGCCATAGCAAAGTGAAGGTAATGAATTCAGTGAACATAATATAAATAAGACAGCACTACGAGGAGACTGAAGGAGAAGAAATGTAGAGAAGAAGAGAAGTTGAAGTAGAAGGAATGCAAGAAGAAGAAGAAGAAGAAGAAGAAGAAGAAGAAGAAGAAGAAGAAGAAGAAGAAGAAGAAGAAGAAGAAGAAGAAGAAGAAGAAGAAGAAGAAGAAGAAGAAGAAGAAGAAGAAGAAGAAGAAGAAGAAGAAGAAGAAGAAGAAGAAGAAGAAGAAGAAGGAAAAGGAGGAGAATAAGTAAAAGAAGAAGAAGAAATAGTAAAGAAAGCTAGGGATAGAAGACACAAGATGTCAATATAGAAGAGACAGGAAAGATGAGAAAGCTCGAAAAAGAGAAAAAAGCAGAAGTATAGAGAAGAATGCATGAGAGAATAGTGTCAGGTACAAAGAAGAGAGTTGGATAGAAATAGTTCTCAAATCGAAAGCTCAATTTTGTGAAACACACATTTTCATCAATGATATTCACGATAGAAAGTAACAAAATAACAAATAGAATAAGCAGGGAAGGCTCACTCCCAAACTGTCCCTTTTCAAATTAAAAAGAAGAATAATAATAATAAATAGAAAAAGAGTATGAATCTCGGTTATGTAAAATATTTTCCTCTATTATTTTCCGTATTAATCATTAACGAATGTCCTTATAGAAACAATAGTTTAGAATTTTGCTTTTTTGTCTAGCACTGGAACAAAATAGCTTCATTCCCCACAACGAACAATCACTGAAATGACCTGGAAAGGAAGAATGGGCATACACCATTGAATATATATCCTTATATATATCCATTGATATATATTCAATGCATACACAAAGCTGCCAAAACTAATACAAAGGTAAGTTTTATGGCCCCAAAAAAGGGTCTTGACACGCACCGTGGAGACAATATTCCTTTCACAGTCACATGTGTGAGTCCTTTGTTACGAATAGGCAGGGGGACCTGAGAACTGTACTTTTCTACCCTAGAACCACAGAAACGTAGAGGTCGATGCTAAAACTAGAGTTGGCAATAGTGTATGATTTATAAATCACATAGGAATCTCAAATTCCAAAGAGTTACGTGGTAATTTATACACAGGAACCTCAAGAATAAAACAAGGCAGGACACAAGAATTGAATTTAAATAATAATGAAGAAAGAAGAAGAAAATAGGAAGAAGAAGAATGAAAAATGTTCAAGTTGAATATTGTTGGAAAACTGTTAAAAAAATCCGATTTCAATTTGAAAATCTTTTAGTCCTGTTTTTTTAGTTATTAATAATTCAGTTTACACACTAGTATGATCTGATTGTATTTTTTAAAATCTTTCAGGTGATGGTTTTCTTCTATGATCAATAATACAGTAATCGTTTGTAATTAGTAATAAGAGTAATCCAAAAATGTAAAGTTATTGAGAGGATACTCATTTTTATAAAAACAAATGGTTTCTACACTCGATCAAAGTAGAATTTCTGTCACACAGTGTCTGGTAAATAATAATAAGTGCTATTATTTTACTACTACTGCTTTTTTTTACTTTTGGCATTGTTTTCACAATTTAGAACTTGTATTTACAAATCTAGCCTCTCTTTGAATAATTATCTATGAATATTAATTAATAGATAGCGTAATACAAACTCGAATAGTTAATTATTCAAGAGTTATTCAGTAATAGAAAAGTTATTTAACAGACGCTAAATAGTTGAATATTAAGTGACTATAGTCTTCATTTTGAGCCTACTTATCAGTTAGAAGTATAAAGTAGAATGAATTTATGAAATAAGACAATAAAGATGCTGATGATGAATTATATCCGACATGATGCTAAATTCTACTTGCTTTATGTTAGTTACTATACTTGGGAAAAGTTGATAGATCTTGACTATGTCGAATGATTGTTATGCGTTGAATCTAGGTGAGATTCGTATATTTGTAAACAAATATTTTTAAAACAAAATATTATCAAACATTTTAAATATATAAATTATTGAATATTATTATTTTTTTAAACAAAATATTTCAAGGCAAATAGAATTAGATATCATTTGACTACAGAAAGCAATAATACAAGAAGGAGATGATGAGAAGAAATTTAAAGATGAAACTGTAGAAGTCACAGTTTTTAGTATTAGTAAAAGAATGATTTAGTAGGATGAATTGTTGTTTTTGAGATAAAAAACTTTGATTAGTATAGAACATAGGTATGAAGGTATTTGTGAGTTATACCATAGACTAACTCTTCTAACTAACTCTTGTATAGTTAGTCTATGGTTATACTTACACACAGCGACGGAGTTGATTCAAGTACAACATGCTTTACTGCTTTGAAGAAGAAACATGCAGAAGAATAGTTCAGTTTATGCATGCAGATGAATTGAAACAGAGATAAGAAATCATGACGTCACAGAATTATCATTTCATGTGATTAGCTGTTTTAAATTATTAATCAATTGATCTCTGAATCATTACTATACAAAATCAGAGTTTAAATTATTTCTTAATGAACATTTTACAGAATGGTGAGGGGTTGTAGCTTGCACTGGATAAGACCCTTTTCTTATCTGTGTTTGTATGCTCTTATCAATATTTTTTACTCACAATATAGTTTCCGAATTTTTCCTCCTATAATTTTCTTCTATTAAATAGAGTATAAATTTTATATACTATACTTCAAGGTTGAGCGGTAGAAAGGACATTCTAGTCCTAACTCCGCCTAATGAAGAATATTTTCATTTCATTTCATATAGCCTACTAGTATTTAGATGATAATATCCGCTTACAAAATACTGTTTAAAACTTTCAAATACTGTGTAAAAACTTTGAATACTGTACAAAATTTTCATCACATAACAATCTACGCAAAAATTTGATCAAATTAAATTGTTTTCACAATTTTAATGTAGCCTACAGATTTGAGCATGATTATCAATAAAAAATTAGGTAAATGTACAAGGTGTAAAGAATAATGTAAATGTAAAATAATCTGAATTTTTGGATCCATAAAAAAGAGTTCAAAGGAACTTGAAAGCGCTTCAGTCCAGTGAGTAACATTTATGTTATTTACAGTAAAATTTGACTGCATGTCGTCAATTCTAATGTTGAAACAATAGTGTAAAATAATCATCAAAAGATAAGCGATACAACTGAGGAACCACGAGACAACAATGGAATGTCTGTTGATTATTCCCACATTTTAATGTTTTTTAAAAGAATATATAATAAATGGAAGAATGATCAGTAAATGAATAAATAACAGTAAAAAAATAAAATAGAATTTGAATAAATAAATAAACGTTTCTTAAATCAGTGTAATTCAAATTAGTTTTTATTGTTCAGTGTAAGATTCAGTGAAAAATTGAAACTATTGCCTTAGTTAAGCGATAACATGGCTGATCCTAGACACCCAGACAGGTTGGTGATAACTTTCTGTTTTACGAGAGGAGGGGGACAGACAAGTAGGGGTGAGGGGGGACCCCAGCTGCCCCTCCGTAACCATGGTAACGAGACAACCCCGGGCTATGTCCCCAGGGCTTTAAACGACCGAACAGAGGTAGTGCCTGCACTGGTGTGTGGGTTTAGCAAATCGGCATTACAGCTGACACACAAGTAGTGATGAATACCATTCTTATTTTTAACAATTCTTATTTTGGAGAAAAATTGTTTTAGAAGAAGAAGAAAAAAGGAGATGAAGAAGAAGGGGATTTCCCCTTCTCCTTGGACAGAAGCGAAAGAATGATGATCATCCAGTATTTAAATAAGTGAAAACTAAGGGCCGGTTCATGAGCTCGGGATTTAGCTAAGTCCTAGACTAAAACGGGTGGCCACTGTAGCATCGACAAACGTTAGCCTCGTAACTATGTACCAAGGGCTCTCTATGCTGCTAACCCACTATCCTATCGAAACAAACGTTTGTCGATGCTACGATAGCCACCCGTTTTAGTCTAGGACTTGGCTAAATCCCGAGCTCATGAACCGGCCCTAAGAATACAAAATTATTTTAATTACTAACACTACGCACCAAATACGTTGAACTATGTTTCATAAATCGAAGTTTAAACTTGGTTTAAATCAAAGTTCAAACCGTGAATTTATTGTTTAAAACAAGACAAAAACTTGGATTTAAAACAAGTTTAAACCGTGAATTTATAGTTTAAAGCAAGTCAAAAACTACGTTTTGAAAGACTTAGTTCAAACAAAGAGGTGCATACGGGCCTAATTCTAAACCAGTTTCAGCATAGATTATAAATATTGGCCAGCCTGTTTCATTAGGCTAGGCGTACACCGGTTAGTCAAGACAAGACAAGACGAGATTAGTCACGTTTAGTCACAGTAATTCACATAGTTGCTTATGAAGCAGCACACACCGATGCAATGACTAATCGGTGTGGCTCATAGTCAAAACTACGTTTTGAAATACTTAGTTCAAACAGTGTAATTCACATTTTCAGTGATTATAACGCCAGCCTAAGAATTCCACACTTCTAAAACAAAACTACTCTCCCCCTCCCCTCCACATCACCTAGATGTAATCTAGTGAACAAGTAATATTGAATTGAGAACACAGACGTAACAATAACAAAGAATGAAACTTTCAGTGAATGAATTTATTGCACCAACGGAGATTCCCATTAGCTCAACACACGCGTGCAAAAAAATTCCGAATGAACCCGGTAGCAGACACGGTAATAGAACTAAATCTTTGATGGAATTTTAAATCGTTCAATTTACTGATGATTCAGTCAGCCAGAGGGACGAACGGTGCAATGGATAGAGCACGCTTTTAATAACAGCAAGCCACCATGGGTTTAATTAGAGCAGCTACTCGAATTGCGAGAATTTCCATCTCATATTTTTCCGCAGCACACTGTTTCATTCCCAACCCAACCCTGTGAAATTATTGCCAGTGCTACCTGCATTTACAATCCCCCCATGAATAAAATTTAAGAGCACAGGTGATGATCATTATTCCAGTTTTTATCCATTATTTAAATGCTTTTTGCAAAACATTTCTTTGCCCTTTGTAATAGTAGTTATTCAGATATATTTAGTATGGAATACGTTTATTATTGTAATTTATTCTGATTCAAATTACATGATTCTTGTAAATATTTAAATGCTTTTTTCAAACATTTATTTGCCCTTTGTAATAGTAGTTATTCAGATATTTTTGGTATCAAACACGTTAATTATTGTAATTTATTCTGATTCAAATTACATGATTCTTGTAAATTTACTGATAACATGATTGTAGCTCGTTCAATTTGCTGTGGCATCTGGTGCCTGTTTCATAGCATTTTAGAAGTGTTGTAAAACATAAAAAGGGCTAACACACACTCGATTCAAGTACTTATAATATAGACTTCAGTATATTCAATATAGACTTTTTAGGGCCGGTTCATGAGCTCGGGATTTAGCCAAGTCCTAGACTAAAACGGGTGGCTATCGTAGCATCGACAAACGTTTGTCTCGACAGGTTAGTGGGTTAGCAGCATAGAGAGCCCTTAGTACATAGTTTCGAGGCTAACCTTTGTCGATGCTACGGTGGCCACCCGTTTTAGTCTAGGACTTTGCTAAATCCCGAGCTCATGAACCGGCCCTTAATATATCAAAGTATATAATCTAGTATAGAACTAATCTAGTACATTCTATTCAAAAATTGGAATAGACTTTCAAAATTATAAATTATAATAGCTAGCCTACTACAGATCTAATAAAGTAGTTCAATTTTAACATTGAAAGAATGGGAGCGTTTATTTATCTTGAAATAATCATTGATTTTAGATAGAATTCTATCTAAAATCAATGAAATAATGCATTCGAAAAATCTGGCTAGGTAACTAAAAACTGTGGTTACCAATTACTGTGTTTCCACACAAAAACGCCAACATTTCGTTTGCTGCTAGCGTTTTTTAAATAAAACCTCTCAGAATTCATCTTTTTCAAACAAGACTAAATTTCAGTCAACATGCTCCCAACAAAATGCACCACGAAAATATTCAGTGCAATCCGCAAAACATACACAATTGGAAGGTAAAGAATTGCTACCAAAATCCAAGCAATTGTTCGAGATTCACAAGAGACTCTCAGCTTGCATCTAACTGGAAGATTTTGATTCTCTCGGCTGCGATATACAGTAGTGGGCCTATATATAATATGAATACCGATACATATGTATATACTGCGAAAATATAAACTGTACATCCACCGTAGGAAAATGGTGCAGAGGCCAAATTTTTACACAATTCCACTGGGAGCTTTTCCAGCCCTTCCTGCTTATATTTCATGGTAGTGAACTCGGTTTTTTATTCGTCAAGAGCGTAATTCTCTCTCTCAGGACAATCTTTATTTCGTTTCCTCTCTCACTTTTTCCGTCCTCTCCTCTCACTCCTACTGCTTCTCTCACTCACTCTCTCTCATTCTCTCTCTGGTCTTTTCTTCTCTAATTCACTTTCTCTCTTTTTCTGAATTCACTCAATCTCTCTCTCTCAGTAAAATGTCAAGACAAGTTTTCGTTCATACTATAGTCATACATAGTTTTTGGCAATAAGTTATATTTTTGAAAATGAATAAACATTAATTTAATATTTTATCGAAAAATAATCGTTAAATATAAGTTTTGAGACAAAAATAAATGTCGTTCATTATCTGTAATATAAATATATAATTATTGTACATTAGTTTTGAAGTAGAGAATACTTTGAATTGAAAATTGAAGCATTAGGCCTACATGTACCAAAAATAATACAATAAGTATATTTAGGACCCTATCCAAGATAATTTTTAATTAGAGTACATTGAACCTAGTGTATTTCCAAACTTCTTTCTCTAGCCTCTATCAAACCTTTTCTATTTTCAATATATTTCCTTCAACTACTGTTCAACACCCCTACACAAGGATAGTCTCAGCTCAAATTGAAATTATCAAATAAATAAATTAAATAAATTAATTTTTATTTGACCAATATGAATACAAAATAAAACATCAAAACTTATCCACGAGCGTGAACAATTCAAAAGGAAAATAAAATGTCTCTAAACCGAAGAACACGATTTTTCATAGAAATTCGAACTGAAATTACTGTTTTACTCTCATACAAGATACTTGAAAATAGAATCTTGAATTTCAAGAGCTGATAAACAGTGGAAGAGATTGTAAAATATAGAATGTAGAATTACAAGAACAGAGAAAATAGCAGAAGAGATAATGAAAGAGTGAACAGTTTATAAAGGAAATGAGGAATATAAAAAGAAAAAAGGAGCTTGAAGACAAGATTTCAACAGAAAATTCACTCACAAAATTATGATAACTATCACGTGTGGTTTTGACTGCACCCTTGAATTGAAGATGCAGTCTAAAATTACACTATAATCAACAAGAAATAATTATAATATCCAGGTGGGAGTATCAAAGAATGAGGGGGGACGCACCAATCATACACCTACACAAACTAACAGAACTGCTTGAAACATCCTTGGATTGAATAAACCATGTCCTTGGGCATTCTACCACATACAGCGAGAAAAAGAGTATCTCAGGCGTCCTTAGCCTCCTCTCTCAATCCTCCTCAATATTCCACCTCACTCACACCCTCACCATTTCGCGAGTTTGAGGGCGTTGCCAAGCAACCTAGATATCTTTTTTACTTCAAGGTTTCGTTGATCTGTTTTTCTCTCATACATGGAATACGGAGAGTAAAAATATTGTTTGAAAACTGGATTGTGACCTTAGATTGTGTTATTGATAAGGATTGGCAAAGATAAGACAAAACTTGACAATCTACAATCATTGTTATTACAATCATTTGATACGGATTGGATCGAATAAAATAATATGGATGAGTAAATATTGTTCGATTAATTTTTAAAAAGATTGAGATTATGTTATTGATAAGGATTGGCAAAGATAAGTCAAAACTTGACAATGCTAATATCAATAATATCTACAATCATAAATTCTAAAGAGTCACTATTGAGATTGTAGAACCGTTCCATAATAATTTAAAATGATTTCATTTTAAATTATTATAATCTACAATCATTGTTATTTCAATCATTTGATACGGAATGGATTGGATAAAATAATATGGATTTTATAAATATTGTTAAAAATATAAATATTGTTTGATTAATTTTCAAAAAGATTGAGATCAAAAATTGTTATATTATTGTGGATTGGCTAAGATTGTACAAAACTTGTTAATATCATGAAATAAGGATGTTTAGATACTGTTCAGAGAATTGTTGAAAAAGATTGCGATCAAAGATTATTATTTAATTACATGTAATGTGGATTGAAAAATTGATATCAAAGATTGTGTGTGAATGCTAATGATTCAAGTAGGCTACTGGTATTAATTCGAGTTAACGAATGAGATTTAAACATAATAACTACGAATCTAAAAAGCTCCTACAACCATAAATTCAATTTGAGCACATTCTACAATACATCGGAAAATTAATAATTGAAAACTCACCACACATGAGGGGGATAGTTCTAATCATATTATGTGATTGTTCATTATCCATTACATACCTGCAAAAAAGAAAATTCATTAGTACAATGAAAAAAGCAGCATACATTTAAAAGAAAAAGAAATTGGAATGCCGTAAGAAAATAGTGTGGAATACAGAAGCTTTTATTAACAACTTTCTTTTGAAATATACTTGTAAATATTTAATATTGTTAGTACAATGGAAAAAAGAGGCATACATTTAGAAGAAAAAGAAATTGGAATGCCTGAAGAAAATAGTGTGGAATACAGAAGCTTTTATTAACAACTTTCTTTTGAAAGATACTTGTAAATATTTATTGATTTTCATTGCTGTGTTTGTTATATGAACCGCCATTGCTGATGACGTTTGCATGAACCGCCCACTGGGGGTGTGGCTTGCCTTAGCCAATGGCAGCCGTTCATCTTGATTGGTCGATCAATCACCAATTGCAACCAACTACCCCTTGCTCCATATTGTACCCGTATAATATTCATTCTGCTGCTCTTTACTTTTGTTTCAATTACCAGAAATTAATAAACGTCTAACAACCGAAACCAGTAACTCGATATTTCAATAAATTTGTGACTGTGACAACTTTCAGTCTTTCCACTCAATGAGAAAACTCACAGCCTCATCTTTGCCGAAGATACCTCGGAAAAATCAACACTAATAGTGTTATCGTGTAATCGTCGTTAGCCTTGAAGAATAAATCTTCTCTCCGGATCATATTATCCAACTTGTTGAATTCCGATTCTTTGAAATTGAATCAGTTCATTCATAAATTCCTTCCATTCATAACAGACTACTTCACAAGTTTCAAGGTAATAGAAGAACAAAGAAGATATGATAAAAAGAGAAAGAGAAAAAAAAAGAGAATGATAGAGAGAGAAAGAAAGAGAAAGAGAATGGGAGAAAGAGAGAGACAGAGAAGAGAGACAGAGAGTGAGAGAGAGATGGAGGAAAATAACTGAATGAAACTCTCAGTTCGCCACTCGAATTTCGTTTTTCCAATAACCTTTGAAAAGGCAATAATTCTTCCCAACTCATTGCCACTTTGTCAAATCGCTCTATCTAAAACCACCACTTGAAAGCCTCGGGCGAGACAGTTTCATCTCGAAGAAAGAGCTTCGTCATCACAAATAATTCACTCCGATTTAAAAATCTTGCAGACCAAATCTGAGAACATCCCTCTCGGCAAATAGCATTTACTCTGCAATGTAATTTCGTTTTTTCTTCTCTCTTAAAGCAATCGAGTTTCCTTAAATTGGTGTAAAGTGGGAGTGAAATCTGCTGACTTACGAAAACCTCTTAAAATTATTTATGCATTATGCTTCATAACAGGATTATTCTGTCTCCTACAAGTAAATCGATTGACATTTTGATAAAAATGGAACAGATTAAACAATGAATAATTCAGTATGAGTCTAGATAACAATCCAAGAATAACCTAATTTCTTCAAGGGCATTTTATATAATAATGTACCTTATGTCAATATAACATGTGACATGAGTCGTGAGTTGAAATCAAACTCAAGTTCATTTGGAAAGGTTAGAACAATATTGACTCACATAATTACATTGATTGAAGTTTATCAGGTTACAGGGGTCCACCAATTAACTATATGAACAAAGAAGTTGATAGCAGAATTTAGAAGGAAGGGTACAAAAAGAAAAGGAGAACAAAATATAGCAGGAGAAGTAAATGAGCAAGAACGAGGAGGAAGGAGAAAGACAAGAGAAGGAAGCGAACGGAAAAATAAATTTAACGAGGAAGGAGAAGAAAATGAAGATTATGAAGAGGAGGGGAAGAGATGCAGGTAGAAAAAGGAAAACTCGGAAGAAAAAGAAAAAAGAAGAAGGGAGGGAGATACGGAGAAGAGAAAAGTAAAGGAAGAAAGGAGCAAAGAAATTGGTGCATTCCCTATGTTCTTCTTCACCATCTACCAGCACAATATACCAACTAAGAGTTGTGAGGTGAAGCATCCCAGTATCTTTCCCTCTAACAAACCCAAACCATCTCATGAAGCAAACCCTTGAAACGTGGTTGGACATGTTCCAGAAAAAAACCAGCAGTCCGCATTGGAACTCCCTCTCTTCCGTCTTTTTCTCTCTTTTCCTAGTACTTTCTCTTCTGTTCCCTCTCACACTCTTTCTTACACTCTCCTAAGATTCTTTCTCATTCTCTCTCTCTGTCACTTTCTTTCACCCCTCCTTCTCTAATTTTTCCTCTCTTTCTCACTAACTCGCTCCCTCTTTCCACCCTCTCTTTCTCATCACTAAACCTGAAACTTTGTGCTGTTCAAACTACAAGTTGCGTACAATACTCTGGGGAACACTACTGGGAGAAATGTTTTTAGAAGCAGCCAGAGATAGATAGTGAGAGGGAGAGTGAGAGAAAGAGTGAGAGAAAGGAAGAGAGAGAATGAACGAAGAAGCCTGCGCAAAAAAGGGGCAGAGTATGAGGGGAAAAAAGGAGGTGGAGGAGGATTTGACAACACGTTTATAATGAGGTCAAAGTCGGAGAAAAACGAGGACAAGAAAAACTTGGAACTCTCTTGGGTGGAATGATATTTGAGAAAAATTTGTTCAAGTGGTTTTCCTATTATTCACTACTATAGTGCTTTTCATCTTTGAAGACAACTGGCCAGCTTGGTGCGTTATCCCATTGGAATGCCCGGCAATGTTGTCATATTGTGTGCTGATCAATCATCTGATCACGCATGCATATTGAATCGAGTCTGATATCACGACTGGGTATTTTAACTTGGATGATTTACAAGTAGATCAGATGATCAGAAATGAAACATGTGTTCATCACTTTTATAGAAATGTGCGTATTGGCAACTTTGCAGGCTTGTGATTGGCTAGCTTGGAAAGTTTTGGGGTACTGTTTCTATACTCAGATGTCATCAAGGATGAAAAGCACTATAGTTGGTAATATATTAATAATACTGTAGTCATAAATTTCAAGGTAATTCATTCATGAATCACAGATCATTCTGTGATCACAGTGATGATATATTTATCGATGAGCTTCTTGATCTAATATTATGAACAATAATGAAAAAAAATGTACTGAAATTTGCTAGAAACCTTCTGAATGCTTCATAATTTTACATTATGTTTTAGGTAAAAGCGAGGTTTACTCCATCTTCACGAATCATCGCCCACAACTTGACGGCTCTTTCAAATTTCAAACTCCCAATGAATGAATGAGCGCGTTGACCTGCAGATGATGTTTCCTCCACTGAACTCTACCGTAAACAAAGCTTTTCACTAAACTTTCGCCGCAGCGATAGAATATAATAATCGTATAAAAGAAAACCACCAGAGAAGAAAAAGAACACGAAGAAGAAGAAGAAGAAGAAGAAGAAGAAGAAGAAGAAGAAGAAGAAGAAGAAGAAGAAGAAGAAGAAGAAGAGGAAGAAGAAGAAGAAGAAGAAGAAGAAGAAGAAGAAGAAGAAGAAGAAGAAGAAGAAGAAGAAGAAGAAGAAGAAGAAGAAGAAGAAGAAGAAGAAGAAGAAGAAGAAGAAGAAGAAGAAGAAGAAGAAGAAGAAGAAGAAGAAGAAGAAGAAGAAGAAGAAGAAGAAGAAGAAGAAGAAGAAGAAGAAGAAGAAGAAGAAGAAGAATAAGAAGAAGAAGAATGGAAGAGAGAATGAAAAGATGTAATCGAAGGCGAAGTTTTGCGCGGTAAAAGAAGTTCTTCAAATTGCAGGAGTTGCAGAGGCGAGCACTAAAAGAAAAGATCCTAACAACATAAAAAAGTTGGACGCTCAATATTTTAAGCAGATTACGGTCAGAGTCAGTCGCCTTTTACTCTCTTTCTCTCTCTCAGCATCTATTTGCACAACTCAGATACTCATAAAAGGATGCCAAAACCTCGCCAAAAACTTTCGAAATTTCGGCGATTTTGTCAAGACAAAATATGACGATCAACACTTGAGTTGGGTTCATGGAAGCCATCTTCTAAATCCTATGCTCACAGTTTGATAGATTACGGTGATTTTGTCAAGAAAATAGCACTTGAAATGGGTTCAAGGAACCCATCATCTAAATCCTACTCACAGTTTGATATATTAATACCCGACTGAATAATAAACATGAAGTTCAATGAGAAAAAAATACTAACTGCATAAAAAAGTTGGACGCACAATATTTTTAGCAGCTTCAACAGTTTACAAGAAGTCAGAGGTCTGTTTCATCAAACTTAGAAGTCACATAATACAGGAAAAAGGCGACCGTACACTAGTCTTTCAAATCAACTGATTAGTAAGTCATGACCTCAAATAAGAACTAAATTTCCCTTGAAAGAAAACAAAAACATTCTAAAAATTCAATATTCTTTTCAGCTTTATTCAAGTTTACTGGAAATCATGAGAATTTGGAAGTTGACAGAGGATCATGAAATGTAACGAAACAGATACATGAAGCATGAAAGTTGACGCCAAATCCTCAGGTCTTCAATTTTTAGCTCAACATACTGCAGCTTAAAGTTCAAGGAACATCCCTTATTTATAATATCCACAATACAGAATCCCCAACATGTGTTTCTGTGTGAAGGCTCCCACTTCCTGCCACTGTAAAAACTAACGATCGAATAAATATCAAACTTGTTGAAACGAGAAAAGCAGTTTGCCCTGCAACAATGGGATATAGGTTTGAAGCCGGATATATTTCACTTGGGAAAGTTTTATCCCTACAGTTTCCGAGTTCGATGAACACTATGTGTAAGGATCAAGTCTTTCAGTCTTTCTCTATTCTCCTAGAACTGATAGAATCTACACACCTACTATACTACACAACGACTTTGTTGTTCTTGTCAGAGAAGATAACATCAATAAGTATTTGGTAACAGGTAGTGGGGAAAGATAAGGAAAAGTAAGATAATAGACGACAAAATATGAAGATGAAGATGAAGAAGAAGAGGGAGGGGAGGAGAGAAAAGAAGAAGAAGAAGAAAAAGGGGAGGAGGAGAAGAAGAACGACGAAGAAGAAGTAAAAGGAGGAGGGGGAAATGATGATGAAGAGGAGGGAGAAACAGGAAAAGAAGAAGAGTTTGAAAAAAAGAAGAGAAAAAAGAGAAGAGGATGAGGAGAGGGAGAGGGATAAAGAAGAAGAAGGCGAGGAGGAGAAGGAGGAGATAAAGAAGAAAAAAGAAGAGGAAGAAGAGGAGGAGGAAGAAGAAGAAGAAGAAGAAGAAGAAGAAGAAGAAGAAGAAAAAGGAGGATGAAGAAGAAAAAGAAGAACATGAAGAAGAAGAGTCTAAGAATAACACAAAGATATAGGGAAAATTACCCCAACACCGTAACACTAAGATAAGGGAAAAATTTTCGAGCATTATGTCATGCTGCTTGTAACATTTTTTGACATCGTGGGTGTAATCTTTGTCTTACCGAGACTTTTATTTTTAAAACAAGGAAAACTTGCACTGGAAGAGTTGAAGGATGATGGAATAGGGGTGACTCAGACCGCGGATGGCGAAAATATTGATTGATAAAACTCTCTCTCTTCCAACAACCACCCTCCCTAACGTTATGCCAAAATATCAACCCTATTCTCTCACACACCCCACCCACAAGATAGAAATCAACTGAGAAAGGAACAAGAGGGAAAAATATGAGAGAGAGGAAGATAGAAAGAGAGAGAGAGAGGGAAGAAATAAGGAATAAGAGGAAGAAACAAGAAAATAAAAAGAGAGAGAGAGGGAGAATAAAAAGAGGGGGTAGTGGAAGAATAGAATGGGAAGGAGCAAGATAATAACAAACATTAGCGAAAGAAGGCAAACAAAATCAGATAAAAAGAAGACATATAGATAGAAAAAACATCAAGATAAAATGGTGTATATGGAGAACGAAGAAAAAGTGTAACAGGAAAAATAATAAGTTGAGTGCAAAAATAATAAGAGAATTGGAATAGGGGAAAAAGAGATATAAAAGAGAGTTAGAGAGAGAAGCAAACCAAAATAAAGAACGGAATTGGGAAGAGAATTTCGCTTCATAAGAAAAACGGTAGTGGCGCGGATTGAAAGGGTGATTCATGGATGAGGAAAGAAGGCCCCGACTCAATGAGCTCAATATTCTACTGACCAAAAAACGCTCCCCTTCCCAAGCAACCACTCTAACCTCATTGTTATAGGTTCAAAGGTCATTGCCCCATAAGTTTAATGTCCTTGAGAAGTGAAATTATTGATTTTTCCCAATGAAATTGTGATTTAGTATGTGTTTATTACTGTAGAAGTTTAGCGAAACCAACGCACGCGTACTTCAACAAACAGAACTTCAGTCTACAAGACTATTTCTAGTGTTTTTACTCACCTTTTTGTACTATTTTCTTTTTATAAATAACGATTGGATCGGACAAATTTTACAATAGTTTGAAAAGCCTGGAATTATAATATACCAGACGCTTCAAATAATATTTCAGCATTTCAATGTGAGAGAAACCCAACTTTCCAAGCATGCACTCTTGTTTGAAATGGCCAGGTATTTTGGAAACCAGATTTCAAAATTTCTCTTGACCAAGAGAAATGAAACACAGACAAGAATAATATTAATTAGCCTCATCGTCTACTGGAACCGTATTAGTTCGAAAACGTCCGAACAGCTGGCAATTTGATTCAATGTTAGCAAACAGAATGTCCGGACGTTTTCGGATGAAAACGGTTCCAGTGGAGGACAAGGCTAATTCAAAAGGCATTCGTATGAATTGAATGACAATTACAATATTCAACTTAAGGCAGCTCGTACACCGGAGCAATAAGCAATAGGCAATTAGCAAAATTTGAATCATATGATCGTCTACTCTATAGAATCAAATAGTCCAATGCACACCTAAAGCAGCTGTTTCAGTGTCCATTCAACTATTGGTTTGTACAGAGTAGACAATCATATGATCCATATGTTGCTAGTTGCCTATTGCTTATTGTTTTTCCAATCGTCTATGTAATCTAGTGAAACAAAACACATTCAACAACATAAATGATCTACAAAAGGACTGTTTCAAAAATTAAACAATTTGTTCCAATTCCCTAGCTCTTCCTAATAACAACTTCTCCCACCAGAAAGCGCTGTTCAATTCAAACAAAGAACCAGGAGCGCCGCGATGATGCATAAAACACGGAGGGAGGTCCAAAAGTGACCCCTTCCCCCCACTTCAGCAAAGAGGGTTGATATTCAAAAATTTTCAAAGCGATTACAATCTTTCAACTCTTTTTGTGCCAGCTGCTGCTACTACCGGGTTCAAAGCACCCCCCCCCTGCCAAAATTAGGACCGGTTTTCAGAAGGACCCTCTCTTCCGTGTTGGAGGTGGCTTTTGAAAAAGGGCAAGTACCCCCTCCCCCCAACTCATTACGCGTCGTGATGAAAGAAGCCCTTTCTTTCTCTTACCCGGCGACCCCAATCGGTAGCCGAAAAACTAACACAAGCCCCCTAGAAAAAATAATCGCGCAGATGTTTTTGACATTAATAAAATGTTCACTGAATATGCTACAAACGTTTATGCCCTATTATTATTATTACATATCACCTATTCACTCATCCGCAATTAATTCGAATAATCCACAGTTCCCTGAATTCATTAGATGTGAGTGAGAGAATATTATATTATTGTCAATGCAGTGCCTGCACAATATTTCAAAGGTTCGGCTCCGACTGAAGGGCTCTCTCCACCGTTTATTAAGCTTCCAAAAAGCAAATTAGAGAACTTTTTTCATGAAGGACCTCCATTGATGTCAGAAGAATTTAATTGGCTGTGAAAAGTTTTGATTTTACGAGAGGGCCTACCAGAGATGGAATAGGCATAATTCCAGTGGAATATTTTTATGGTCATTTACGTCGAATGAATTTGAAACTGTATTCGTTTTGCTCTTACTAAAAATACAATATTCATATCCTATACCGCAGAGGGCGAAATATCAAGTCATATTAGTGAAAATATCATCTCATTATCATCATAAATACCGTAAGGTTGAAAATTAAATGACTTCTCATCTCAGATCTCATCCTAATAAAGGATATTTCCAGAGAGAATAGAAGTAAACTATAATACTCTATATATTTATGTTTATTCTCTATATTCTATACAATCTGGATATTTCATCATAAAATCTGTAGCTATCTGACGGTAGTCAAAACAAACACTTCAATACGATAGATAATTTTCTATGGTAATAATATTCTATTATAATAAATGATCACTAAACTACCGCATCTATTGCGAGAGAGATGAGATCATAATAGTTGAATAGACCATTGCTATTAGAAATACAGTCACACTTGATTGTGCCTATTACGGAAAAGTCTGCCTGCTGAATCATAGGCTACTATCATTGTTTTGTTGGTTACCAATGAACATCATACCTTCTGTCTGACCTTTAAAAAATAACTCACTGTTCACTATCGATAATTCAAGCACTATCGATCCTAGTTTATAACGTCGACACAGCATTCGATTATCAAGTCGTCATTATGATGCTTTGTTGTGCAACAGAAATTTATTGAGAGAAAAATACCAAGCAAGTAAATTGAAGATGAGAAGTGGAATGATTATTGTCTTAGAATCGTGAGTCAGCTACCTGAGTAATTGTTGAATATATAAAGGGATTATATTGGAAAATGGAATGAGTATTTAAAACAAGCAAAGATGTAAGAAGTAAGCAAAGATGAAAGAGACAAAGAAGAAAGAGATAGAAAGATTCTAGGAAAGAGAAGAGGTTTTGGAACACGAAACACTGGAAATTATGAGACTAAAATACAGAGATACATTAGATTAGATTGTTTACTTTTGTTAGATTGTTTAGATTGTTAGATACATTTACTTATTGCATCATGTATCGACTCTAATTCTAAATTGTATTTTCTTTTTGATTTTTTTTTTAGGGTGATGCCCACATGAGCTCTAGGCTTGTGCGTGTTAAATAGGCTTGTGTAATTGTGCGTGTAATTGTTAAATGTAGAAGGAAATCTTCTTATATTATTAAGAGTTTCGTGCCCGAGTTTGGAACCACAATATGATCTTCATTTCACACAAAAATTAAACCACAATATCATCTTCATTTCAACACAAAAATTAAAAAAAGCTAATGATATTTTGGGTTGGAATCCACTCCTGGTACCTGGTTAAAACAATTACGCATAATAATGCGTTGTCCTAAAATATATTTGATACCTAGGTTGAAGCATGCACCAAAAACGGTCCATAACGTGAAACAAACCTTTAATTGTACCTCTAAAACACTAGCATACTACTTTTTGAAAATAATTACCAATTCCTGTCGTAATTCCACTGTTTTTGTGCGATTCGTGGTTGAATTATCATTGAAATGACAGTTGTATCGATAAAAAAATTCGATACTGACAAACAAAGGAGGGCCTCTGTTAAGTAGTGAGTTGTTACTTATGGTAGACTAGCAGGTGTAACATGTAACAACTTCAAACTACAGATATACACGCTACGATAATTATTTATTAATAAATATACTTTTCACTCATAACAGACATTACATCCGGAGGTGTAGCGTAACGAACAACCCCCTCTCCACTTTTCATTTTTTCTCCTTCTTCTTCCTCCTCCTCCTTGTTCTTTTTCTTGTTCTCCACCCCCACTCCTTTATCTTCTCTCTCTTTCTCTCTCTATAGTCCTCTCTTCCTTTTTTCTTGCTTATCCTCTCTTTAAAAACTGACATTTCGTCCGGAAGTAGTTAATATCCAATCATTTTACTGACTAATCAGTTGACATTTTTAGTTGACATCTGTTGTAGTCTTGAAAATAGATGGCAGATTTTGTAATGTCTGTTATTTTTCACTAATAGCTGTTTTATTTTTCAGTGAATAGTTGATTTTGTCTCATGAGAATATGCATTACTATTAATAATTAAATGTATTATGGTTATGCAATAAGATTAGCAATGTTTCAGGGGCTTTTAGGATAAACTTTGAGTTATTCCTTATTGAGCTTTCATTCATCACTCACATCTATTCTTCTACCTTCTTTATTCTCTTATTCTTTTCTTCTTCTCTATTCCCTTCGTTATTACAAAATTCAAAGATTTCATACCCCATGTACACAATCAAATTTTCAACCTTTTGAATTAAAAAATAACAACTTTGTATCAGGTTCAATATTTGAGAAGAATATTACTGAGTATTAAAAATACTGTTCTTTCCAAATTTTGTCGAAGATTGAAAAAGAATTGAAGGAATTTGTAGCTCTCAAGTTTCATTAGATAAAATATTTGAGCCTTCCCCGTTTTTCTTCAAAACTAGCTAAAATCCTTGAAATATCCTTGTTCATCCTTGGAATATTTCAACAATCAAACCAACAAAAATGAGAAAATTACAACTGAATAAACAACCAAATAACATCGGATGAAAATTGAAAACTAAGAAATGTCAATTCATACAATTTCAGACAGAATCCTCTACAGTAAGAAACATGAATTTGATAAAAATTGTAATTTGCTAGAAACAAAGGATTTCAATTGAGAAATCGAACCAACAAGAATGGGAAAATTGCATCGGAATGAACAACCTAATAACATCAGATGAGAAATAAAAGCAAGGAATTTTAATCCAAAAATTTAGACACAATCCTTTACAGTAAGAAACATGAATTTGATAAGAATTGTAATTAGAGGCAATTTCGAAAAACTTCTATCATATGTGAATTTAATGCAAATTCATGAGAAACAAATCTCCCTTTCTTGACAATTTCAAGAAAATCCCCTCTCTACGGTAAAATTAGTGAATTAAAAACAGAAAAGAAACAATCACTGGGGAAACAACAAACAAAAATTACTTCGTTCAAAATTCATAGCTCGCTGATGAGAGGGAAAAAAGCAAGCTAAGCTAGTTACTTACGAGTGGCAGGAAAGAGGATGAAGAAACAGCATAATAAAAGGAGCAATTGAAAGAAACAAGTAGTGCGAACATTATGAAAAGAGTTGAGTGAAAATGCGAGAAGGAAAAATGGTACTTGAAAGAGTTTAAAAAGCAACAGCAGAAGAGAGGACGCCTAATAGTTGACATAAAAACGCGTAATTACTCTGACTGTTTTCTGGAGACGAAGAAGAAGGAAAAGGAGGAGGAGGATGAACAGGAGGAGGAGGAGGAGTAGAAGGAGAGGGAGGAGGTGAAAAAGAGGGTTGTGAAACGCACGGTGGTAAAATGAAAAGTCTCTTCAGTAAATGAAGGCTGCATACAAGGCTGAGAAGAAAAGCTGGGAACAAAAATTGCGATGCTAAAACAAAAAAGAAAACAATGAGGAAAGTGCGCGAGTTGGCGGTAAAACGGAAGTGGAAAAGTGGCGGGAAATTCATGTGGTTTTCCACCGTGTAAAGTCAACCAACAGCTGAGATTACAATGTTTTCTTTTGATCATCCAACCACCTCGCAGCTTTTTCCAATTCATGGTGCATTGAACGACAATTGCCTGAATAGGAATGACTACCTCTGTTCTTCAGAAATTTGTTTGCCATTTACAACTAGAAATGCAATGAAAAGAGACGACACTCCTTTACCAAGAATTGAACTTTTTAAAGGAAAATTCAATTTTTACTTTCTTACTTCTCTCAATATTTTTGATACGCTTTGAATCATACATTTCATATTGACAATTAATTAATAATTATCAAGGAAAATTGATAACACTTGAAACTATGGGAACACTTTTGTCAATAAGGGTTGTTAATTGATATTAATAATTGATATAAATAGACATTCTTGTCAGTGAGTTATCATGGCAGTACAGTATAATGCTCATTTTGTATAAAGAAAGAGTTCAAGGTAGTTTTGTTTGTAGTAAACAATTGTGAAGTAACATTATGAATTCAACATTGTCAATTGTTATTCAACTGTTAACTGTAATTAACTGTTAACTGCTATTTAATTGTTAACTGTATATTTTGATCCAAAAAATCTCCATGATTACTCCAAGTTACTGCAGCTAATCTGTTTAGAGTGAGATGGTCATTATCTGAAATTTTATCTTAAGAAAAGAACGTTCATGAATACGGCCCTATGTATACTATACTCCTATACTCTAGATTAAAACTGCTTTAGGATTGAGATCCGCTTGGCCTTAGGCTGGGCGTACACCGGTTAGTCAAGACAAGACAAGACAGGATTAGTCACGTTTAGTCACAGTCACATTGCACACACCGATGCAATGACTATTCGGTGTGTGCTTCATCGCAACTATGTGGTGGTGTGTGACTGTTGACTAATCTCGTCTTGACTAATCTCATCTTGTGACAACCGTTGCAGGTCGGTCCTAAAGCAGTTTAAATCAAAGTATATTCACTATACTCAACTATACTCACCCAGTATAGTTGTCATCCTAGGATGCCCCACAGTCCCACTTTACCAAACGGCCACTACTCCGAAATTTCCCCGACCTCCACACTGTAACCCTCCGGTAGACCAACTGTAGACCAGTAGTCTACCACCGAAGTCTAACCGAACATATGGAACCAGCCAGTCCAGAACTCCCTGAACAGCTGTTCACGAGAGAGAAAGAGAGAGGTGAGAGGAGAGGGCGGGAGAGAGAGAGAAATAATGAACCAAACAGCTGTTGTTTTTAGAAAGAACACCACAAAATTATTAGCCGTTTTATTTTTATTCTTTTTTTTTCGTCGTTGATCAAAAGGCACCCACCCAACGAACTTGGGGTGATACAGCGTGAAATTACACACCTTTCCTGTGAGAGACAGAGAGGGAGGAACTGCGAAAAAGACAGACAGAGAGAGATAGAAAGAGAAGAGAGACATTTATAATGATAGAGATGATATTGATGTGAGTCATGTAGACAGAGAAGGAGAAACTGCTTAGATGAATAGAGAGAGAAAGTTGTAAAGTATTTATAAGTAATATAATGATATTGATTTTATGACAGAGATTGTAACTAATAAAGGAATTTTCAATGGAAGAGAAATGATAATAATGTGAGGACAGAAGAGAAGATTGATGTACATGAAAATGAATGAAGAGAGACATTGAATGAGAGAGATAAGAGATGGGGGAAAACTGCGAGGAAGACAAAGAGAGATAAATAAAGGAATAATGGAAGAGAAATGATGAGAGGGAGTGAAGGAGTAAAAAAGAGGAAGAGTAGAGTGAAAGAGATTGAAGAGTGTATGAAGAGGGGCAAAAATTTACAGGGAGATTAGATTAGATTATTTACTTTATTCATGTAGATTACAAAAATCTACCTTTTAAGTAGATTTTTAGATTGTAATACATATAGGGTAATTCACATTGAAATTGATTTTGTTAGTTGTTAGCTGTTATAGCAGGATGCAATTAACTTGTCATAAGTCAGCTGATCGACGAGCATATGATCACAATACTTAACCTACAAATGCTGAATCTCGCAGATTATTGAAAAGGTCTTTTAAAAAGTTATTCTATGAAAGCTCTTCTTCAAAAAGGTCTTTTAAAGACTTTAAATGTCTTTAAGACTTTCAAGCCTTTTGATTATTGTGTCGAAATCACTGTTTAATTATTACTGGATCAGCTGAGTTATGACATGTTAATTGAATCCTGCTGTAGTTGTCAATAATAACAGCTGTTAGCTGTTTATATCAGCTGTTAGTTGTAGGATATTTTTTTTTTGATGAAATTTGATGAACAATTTAATCGTGTGAATACGCCTTAATAAGTAGTATACTGTATGATTGAAATAATATAAGCTCTATATAACGGAAGTATAGCTAGTTTTAATGGGTGCCTCAGTTTCAATGAACCTTTGGCCCAACTGTTCTTCAGTTTAGAAACAACAAAAACCCAAACTGGCCAATCCACCCCAACTGACACCCTCATTTAATTAAGTGCGTATCTTTTTTTGATACGCTCCTGGTGGAAGCCATAATTGGTTGCGTTGAGTGGTGATACAGTTATCCCTGTTCACCCTCCTCAGATGAGGGTCAGATCAAGGTTACTGGAAACCTTGGGTCACATCACCCTGGTTAGGTTAGCCTTGTGTTCTGTGTGAGGTATGCCACATCATTTCCGATCAAAATTCTTGGCCTGAAATTAATATTTCGCCCCTTTTCCCCCCAACTATCCTCTTTCCATCTTTTCACTCGCTCTGTCTCTTCCTTTTTTCTCTTTCTTACTCATCGACTACATCTCTCCCACACATTACACTTTTCCCTTCCCCTCTCTCTCACCCTCTCTCTCTTCCACTCTATCTCTTTCTCTCTCTTTCTACCTGTCACTCTTCTTTTCCTCTCTCTCTCTCTCTCTCTCTCTCTCAAGGTCAAGTGTTGATGGAAAATCTCTGTATCTCCTTTCCCAAGAATGGACATTCATATGTCAAACTTCTTTCATCTAGATAACTCACAATTATTATATCATCAGTATGCTTTTGCCCTATATCTCACATAATTTATAAGCTAATGAATATAATTAGTTGTACAGTATATATTTTATTATTATTATCTAGAATTTAAGCCATCATATTTGTTATCTACATGAATAAAGTAATAAATCTAATCTAAATCTAAATCTCTCACTCAAACTCTCTCTAACTCTCTCACTTTCTTTCTCTCTCTCTCTCTTATCAATATCTCTTCTATCATTTTTCACTCTCTCTTTTTCACGGCCATGTGTTTATGGAAATTTTATCCTTGGACATCCTTTTCCAAGAATATACATTTATTTGTTCGAACTTATTTATTGTTTCAGTTAGAATTAGCAAAACTAAGCATCACTTATGAAGTTACTTGATTAATGTAATTAACACAAACTCAGCAAGCTGATTCGAAAATAATACCCTATCCTAAAAATATTATCAAAACCACAAACTATTTAATTTGAGAGGTAATTTTTCAACTTTAATGTAGTTCAAAATTGGACCAATTAGTGGCATTACTGATTAAGTTACTTGAGTACTGTAATTGAGAGAAGCTCACCAAGTTGTCTAATGAACACAAATACAAAACAAACATGACATCAAACGGAAACACACACACAGATGACCAGTACACACAAGAAAATCCACACAAACACACATACAAGTACCAACATATTCTACACATACTGAGATGACCACACAGTCATACAGGAACATCCCTCTCCCCACACACACACACATTTCACACAAACAAGTGCCTACACATGTACATGTACTCTACACCTCGCTTTGTATGGGGAAATCGTTTTCTTCCTGTGCATGTTTCCTAACTGTGTGTTACAAACATGTACTCATTCCCTCATCCCTCTTCCCTCATTCACAGGGAAGGAGCTGCAGGAGAGATCTCAAAGAACACTTCCTACTTACCCCCCCCCCACCAATTCACCTACTAAGGCCCCCTTAAAGCCTTCTCAATGAGAGGAGGAAACGGTCCTGCAAGTAGCTGGTAAGTAGCTTACCCTACCGCTATCCCCTACCATCGCCTCATCATAACTGAGGGTAAACTGCACTTCTTACCCAACTCTAGAGGCTCAAGTATTATTACAGCACATGATGTTGGTGGGTTCTGTATCATAACCATATACCTCTTACACCTCCCTCTCTCTCACTATTCAACTCTATTCACTCTCTCATGTTTACTTCATTCTCTTCTCGCTCTCACCAACTCATTACCTTTCACTTTAATCACACCCTCATTCTCTCTCTCACTCTCTCTCTCCATTCATCTTCTCTCTCTCATGTTTACAACGTTCTTTACTCGTTCTCACCAACTCATTACCTTTCTCTTACACTTCAATCACTCTCTCTCACTCTCCCTCTCTCTCGTTTCTCTCTCCAACCCTTACTCTTTGAAGTCCCCCCTCCTCTCCACACCATCCACTTCAACTTAGATCCTACATTATTAAAACCAAAAGCACTCTGAGGGAGACAGGGGAGTTAGTGTGTATGTCAACTTCATGTACCACCATTTACACTGCTTCTCACGAGTTCCCAACTTCACTTACACTCATTTGTCTCTCGTTTATCAACACTCATTCTCTGTCTCTCTCTGTCTAATGAATTAAGTAAATTTTAATCTAATCTCTCTCTCTCTCTCTCTTACTCTCACAGAATGTACTTAATTTTTAAGAGACATCAATTTCCTCTCTAAATAAATGTCTAAGACTAGACCAAAATCCGCCATTTCTTGTAGAAATGGAGATAAAACTCGTTCATATAATTGCCAGTATTTTGAATCTTATATCTTAGTAATCAAATAAGTACTTGAAGTCTTATGCTTTGTTCAATCAATCAAATACTGCAATTTCTATCATTTTCAACAATCATAGAATTTAAACCAATATATTTTTTTAACTACTTGAATAAAATATATAATCTAACCTAATCACCCTGTCTCATTTTTCTCTCTCATGGGTGTGATGACCCGTTTGATATCATCTGCTCTAAATATCTTCTATAAGAACCAAAAACCGCTTTCCGGTGGTTCGGAACCCATCTAAAGCTCCATTCATTCCTCACAGTTATCATCCTTCGCAATACACAGGCACAAGCCAAGAGCGTGAGTGGGAATCATCACAGCAAAAAAAGCTAAGGATTTACATAATCAATCAATCATTTACAAAGGAGAGTACAACAGGCTTATACCCAAATTTGTTATACTTCTAATTTAGAGTTCAAATTCAGGTAATAATTTATATTATTAAAATGAGAATGTAATCTCTTTGAAAAGCCAAAATTTGAAATATACAATCGCATCAATAATCTCCCACAGATTATTTCAGATTTCAAAATTAATCTGAAAATGGCTTAACGCAAGAGAACTTCATACAAATTCACGTAATATTCAAACACAGAAATACTCCTCACAAATTCCCATCTAATAACACTGCGCCACGGCTACAATTAATGACGAGCATGTCTGACGTAAAACTGGGGATTCGAATGATTTACCAACAATAAATTCCTTCCACAAAATATTTCCGCTTATTCTTCGCGTCCAACACAGCATTCACCCCCTTCCCGTCTTGCGCCCTGTTTATTGTCTGCTAGCAGTCGATTCATAAGGGTTGGAAGGGGTGGGGGATGATTTATCGCACTATAGTCTGACGAGCAACTTGAATATCGGTTAAAATCTGCTATGGCATCATTTAACCACCCCTCCCTGCTGACAACCCGGGGGAAGGGGGTTGTTTCCCTCCCCCCCGTGGCCCAAATTCTAGGGGGACAAACAAGCGTCCCATTGTTGAGATGTAGTTAACTCTAGGCATTTTCTTCCCTCATTGTTTTGACTGTTATTGTTTTCCAGCCACTGCAATTATTGCTGATGATGTTTATTCTCGGAGGGGGGGGGGAGGTGAAGGGGGGATTCTAATGGTTCCTCTAACACTTTTCAAACGACCCAAATCACGGTTGTGGTTCATTTTCGCTGATAAACAGTGATTATGAATGTTGGATGGATGGAGTTTACTCAAAACCCTGTTGTATGTTTGTTTCTAATTTATTGAAAATACTTCACGTTTTTCAACCTATTCAAGAAAATGGAAAGTTGAATTCTTTTGGAAATTATAACCAATATCAACTAAAGACTAAAAAGAATTTAATTCTCTTTTGATTTCTTAGAAACTAATAAAACATTTCAATGTAGAAAGGTTCAAATGTTGAACTGTTTCAACATTCATCTTCAGACTTTTTTGCAACCAAATTGACTTGAAAAAACCTTAAATTGTTTATAAGTGTAATTATTTATGATACCTAGCAATATTACTCATAAATAAAGGGAATATCAATTAAAGATTAACAAGACGATAAAAAGAAATATTGAAGGAATCATTGAAATTGAAAAGACTAGTACGCTCCGTGCTTAATGCTAATTTACTGACGACTTTTTGAGAATTTCCTTTTGAGATTGATTGCAATTACCATTGATAATACTGGTAATTTCCGATATACTTGAAACTATACTTAAATGATTGAATAGTCTAGCTAGACTAATGAATACTCTCACATATAATAATTATTTATTCTTAGCTATAAAATAGATTTTCTAAACTACAGAGTAGTGGCGAAGCGTAGTATACTTATTTGGTCATCGCCGGGTATATTTCCTATAGGATGTTCGGTATGTTCGGCGATGACCAAATACGTATACCACGCTTCGCCACGGCTACAGAGAATGTCTTCACAAAACATTGAATCTAAAGGCTTACTAAACTAGCTTTGCCTTTAGCAAGTACAATTACATCTTAATCAGAAAAATAAAACCTCTGATGAGTCTACACGATCATTACATTACAAGGCATTACGTAACCAGAATGACAATACCGAGAGTAGACTATTGTTTTACCAGTCTAGCTGTTTATTAGGTCAATAGGAGAAAAGCAGTTCACGATTCTCTCTGGATCTCTCAGCGATTTCTCCCACTCTCCTTCGGCTCTCACAACTTCTCTCCAGCTCAACTTATCAGCTGTTCATATCGAACCAGTAAGTAATCATAATTCTAAACAGATCTCTCAAATGCTTTGTCTCTCTGCTTCTCTCTCAATTATCCCAGTTATTTCATTCTATCTTTATCACTCACACACTCTGTCACCCTCTCTCTCGATCAGCTGTTCACCAAAGCCAGCTGCCCCGTCGGCTGAAGTTGAGAACAGCTGTCGCTGGAATACGTTACACGCATTTAAACGCCGCGACAGTAGGACAATACACCCTCGCCACTCATTTTACCGCTATCACTTCTATTACTCATGGTCAGCCCACTCCCCTACTGAAATAATACCATCGCTGCTCTACTCTAACACAACAATGTCTTTCTCACACTCACCCACTCTTGACAGTGCTTTGTTTCACAGAAAAGTACAGTCTGTTCCTAAATTACACTCGTATCTTTAAACAAAATCGTAATATCAACGGTTCTCGAGTTATTTGAGAAACAAAACTTTAAATGGCCGCCATTTTGTTTTATGGATTTGAAAAATTGTCATAATTGTTTTGTAGCTTCGTCTAGTTGTCATAAATGTTGGTACGGAGTTTCAATTCCATATGTTCCACCATTATTGAGAAAAAAAATAATAAGTGAAAAAACAAAATGGCAGCTGTGTGAGTAACTAAGGACTTCCGGACAATTTAAATATGATATTTAGATATGGTTTTTACCCAGGAACAATGCCCTAGAGTATTGGTAGGGAGTTCTGAAACACCCTGTGTATACGGTATGTTTGTAAAATTTAAATTGAATTCATCAATTTTCTTTATGAACAATTCATTTTCAAAAATCGTAAAAGAAATACTTAAAACGTTCTAAAAGTTCTTGAAGTAAAGCACAAGATATACAGAACAGTTGACCCCCATCCACCCTACTAAACTGAAAGACGTTCTCAGTAACACAATCAGACAAAGTTTGTCTCCCTATAAACTTGACCCTAGGAAGAAAGTAAAAGCGGCATGAGAAAGGGAAAACTGTATTCCAAGCAAAACGTTCCCCTAAATTTCGTTGCCCAACTTTTCCACTATAGTCTGAATTCGCCATACAACAGATGTACTGTAGCCAACGGAAACCTAATTATCGAACTGGTGTGCCTATATCCTGTCCCAATATATCTATTTACATCGCAACGGGACAGATGCGTTGCCATGGTAACGAAGTATATATAATACAGAACAGTACAACGGTTGACAAGTGACTTATTCAGTGAAACAATATACAAAAAATATATATAGAAAGACATGTATTAAGAGATAAAGAAAAAGAGAAGTACAGTATTAGGGAAGAAGTCTAAGTAAAGACACAAGAGAAAGAGATTAATATCTCTTAGTATATAATACAAATATTTGTATGATTATAGTATATAAACATACAAAAACAAAAAAGGAATGGTAAATATAAAAATCCAGGAAAAAAGATGCACGAGGAAAAAATGGAGGTAAAGATACGAAGAAAATGATATGGATATGTAGTGTAAACAAACAAAAACCAAAATAGAAATATATGAATGAAAAAAATAGAGAAAAAGAAATGCACAAGAAAAGAGATAAAGGTAAACACATGAATAAAAAGAGATCGATATAGTGTAAAAGAAGGAAAAGGAGAAAAGGGAGATGAAGGTAGAAATAGGGAAAGAAGGAAGAGGATGAACAAAAACGAAGTGAGAAAAAGAAGACAAGAATTTTGGGGGATAGTGACGAGATTGGAAAGAGATGATAGAACCACTAGAGATTGCCTAATAAATTTAGTTTGTCATAAATTTTCAATGACAAATTCTGTGTATTATTCAGGCTCTATTTTTTTACGTATTGCTTGAAAATTTTAAACAATAATCAAGTCATTGGGATATCTGTGTGTTGGAAATATTTAATCGATCCAATTCATTCTCAAAAATCAATTCCACTCGAAAGCCGAAATTTAAACAACAAATAATATATGAAAGCTCTTTCAACAGACCAGCATATCAGACATACCAGCAAGCTCCCCTAGACATGCATGTCAGCAGCTGTATAGTTAACAGAATAGTTAACATTTAGCAGAAGAATAGTTAACATTTCCTCATCACAAAATAACTTTTATCTTCTTGTTACCCATCAACTCTACCGTAATAACCAATTTTGGCGTTCTTTACAACTTTTATACGCTTCTGTTATCAAAATGCGAAAATGTTCACAAACAGGTACTAACTTACTTTTCCATAACGTTACTGACAAATAATTCTGATAAAACGCACGACAAAAAAGCAGATATCTTTTGTCAGATATTGCAGCAGAAAAAACTTTACCTCATAAAAGAGAACAATAAAGTGGGATAATTCGAATAGATTGCAGACCGGTAACCATACGCACTTATTTTTCCTTTGTTCAGGAGAATGGGAGATAAAGAGAATGAATGGAAGTATAAAGATTAGAAGAATAAAAAAAGGAGGAAGAGGAGGAGGAGGCGGCAAAGGAGGAGGAGGAGGATGAGGAATAGGAAGAGGAGGAGGAGGAGTAGAAGAAGAAGGAATAGGAGAAAGAAGAGAAATAGAGTTGCAAATGTGAAGCAACAAAAATGAGCTGAAAAACGTCGTTATACTTGAGCCAGTGGAGGCCAACGTTATCTTGGGGCAGAAAATTTTATCTGCTTTTCATTAATGGAGCTGTTAACGCTTTGCTTTTATCACTTACCTACCCAGAGCAGTTCTCAGAACAGAGTAAAACGTTGGCAGAGAAAAATCACATACCTGTAACAAAAGAGAGAAACCGATGAGTAAAATATTGACTTTTTAAAATACTGTATTAAATGAGGGAAAATTAGAAAATTGAGTAGATAAAAAATTCAGAAACAATTTGTCAAACTTGAGAGAAACGTTGCACAAAACGTCAGATTGCAAACAATTTTTTTTTACGGTTTCCTAAGCTCCTGTCTGATAATCCAAAGGTTCCAAGATCGAATACAGTCGAATACATTTTCATGAACCTCTTTTTTTTAGTAAAGATAGGGATATTGTGTTAGTTATCCATAAATAACAAAACGACTTAATGTTGTTACAATCAGAACTTTAGACAATCAGAATATTGAGACACCGGTTTAGGTTGTTACGCTATTATCAACCTCTGGTAAACTAAAAAATATGTGAAAAGACAGCCGAATGTAACGAGCGATACAATTGGCAGTTAACTGGCCTATCAACGTGAACGACTGCCATTGGCCAATACAAGCCACTCCCACAGTGGGCGGTTCTTACAAACGTCATCAACAATGGCGGTTCATAAAACAAACACAGCTTGTGGTTAGATTTTCTAGTGCAAATTGTAAAGGTGGAAAAAGATGTTGGATATAACCTAACTTTGGACTTAAATAGTTCTTCCCCTGATTTACTACACTTCTAAAACTTTATGAAACCGGCCCTTTTATAACAAAGGTGGTTCAGTGTGCTGCTACCTTAGGCTAGGCGTACACCGGTTAGTCAAGACAAGACAAGACGAGATTAGTCACGTTTAGTCACAGTACTTCACATAGTTGCTTATGAAGCAACACACACCGATTAGTCATTGCATCGGTGTGTGCTGCTTCATAAGCAGCTATGTGAATTACTGTAACTAAACGCGACTAATTTCGTCTTGTCTTGTCTTGACTAACCGGTGTACGCCTAGCCTTACTTTACTGAGAAGCATTCAATGAGGTATAATTTGATCGTGTAAACAAAAATCAAGTTGTGAAATATTCAAGTAAAAAATCAAATCCTCACAAAACTGATTTCTCAACAATCAATATGTCTGAGGGAGCAGTCAATCATACAACGAACTCGCCATCCTATTTTCAGAATTGAAGAGGAAGGGTGTGTAACAATGCAAGTGCAGCAATCATGATAATATTGATCAGAATATGATAGCGTGATAACAGTAGACAACACGAAGTGCCTTTCTTCGCAATAACCATCAGCCCGTTGAGACTATTTGCATTTTGTCCTCTTTACCATCACTTATTTCAACATTCCTTCTTCGTCTTCTTCAATCACCAACATCATCACTATCTTATTATTTTCTTCGCCATCTCTCTTGTTTCAACATTTCTCTATCATCAACTGCTCCATTTTCTTAGCTTCTTCTTCTTCTTCTATCACCAACATCATCATCTTATTATTTTCTTCGCCATCTATCTTGTTTCAACATTTCTCTATCATCAACTGCTCCATTTTCTTCTTCTTCTTCTTCTAATTCATCACCGCCATCATGATTTTCCTTCTTTTTCTTGTAACTCGTCGTTTTTTCCATATTTTTCAACTTCTTCTGCATTATTTATTCAACCTTTTACTCCACGCCACCCATAATTTTTTTCACTAAATATTTTCGTTCTCTTCTCTTCTCCACCTCCAGTTCTCTTTGATTTTATTTCATCTATGGTCAACGTGAGTTACCTTTGCCAGTTGTCAGATAACAAAATCACTGAACGATACTGAGACAAAAACAATAGAAAGAACAAGAGTCACCTTTCGAAAAATATCACTGCAATTCATCGAGCAGAAAACGAAAGGTTAGCTAGCGTGATCAGAGAGGAGATGACTCCTGGCTTCTCGTGAGCTAAAGCTCAGTACAGATCCTGGATCTCTTCTGCGATTACAGATTGCGTAACTCTTTGGCAACAGTTACATGCGGACTAAAACTCAGATTTACTGTCGGTTGAGACAGAGATGAATGAGAATTCAGTCTACTACTTTGGTGGAAAATAATCATTATACAGTATTCTTAATTATAATACTTGTATAATGTGAATATTTGAAGATCTATCGTGTAATATTATAATGCATATTAAGAATGCTGTATTCCAATATCGAATACAGTATTCTTAATTATCAATCATAATATGCATCATAATATTACACGATAGTAATTGAAATCTTCAAATATTCACATTATACAAATTTATCGTCACTATTTCTGCCCATTATATTTTTCAACTCTCTACTCATTTGCTCCTTCCTCTTCTTCTGCATTTATTCTTATCATTATCTCTTTCTTCTACATTCATATTCAAAATCATTCATTCGATAAAAAATACAATATCAAGGAAAGAAAACAAGCGTTAGCCCAAAAGTTATGTTCCAAAATATTTATGTTGCAAAATTATTTAGTCCTACGTTTCTCCTCTCTTCCAACATTTGTTTTCTCTCACCTATTCCTTTTTTATCTTCCTCCACATCCTTATTTACCATTACTCTCTCCTTTTCAACTTTGTTGTGACCCATATCTTCTCTTTTTTCCTCTCCATATTCTTAATTTCAAAATTTCCCTTTGTCTCTTCTTCCTGTTTACAAAATTATTATTACATCGAAAATCGTAACCACATTGACAGAATACTAAATACTTGATATTTACTGATGTAAGTTATGTATACTGTACACCACTAATAAATCAATATAATTTCAACATAAATATTTTTTTAATAATAATAATAATTTAATTTTATAAAATATTTAATTATGCTCAATTAAAAACACTCAACAAATCGAGAGTAGTCTCACATTGTACAATCATCTAATTTGCATATCACAACAACCCACCTCTTCAAAAAATACTACAAGTTAACAAACGTGTAAGTCAAATAAATGTAGTACAATGATGTAAATACATGTAGAACTTTCTCCTTTATAACACCCACTGATCAAAAGTCTTGCTGCTACACATTCAATCACAGAACCGGTTCTAAATATCTATCAAGTATGCGCTCAACTTATCTTCCGTATGTATCTCAAGTTCCACTGTACGTTGTAGACTAGCAGCTGTGCTCATTCATTCATTTTAAAAAAGTAGTTGTTTAAAATAGCACACAACTATGACTGGAATATGAATTCGAAGATTTGAAATAATAATAATTGATCAACCAAAAAGGTCAATGATATTCTATATAAAATATAATAAGAATTAATTTCTATTAGTTTATTATACTCGATATGTGTTCGATATTCGACAATTCGATACTTGGAAAACAATACTCATCGTTTCTTTCATTTAGCAAAAACATGAAAAATTTTGTCAAAAGGTCGGAGTTATCGTAAACTTTACAACAAACTGTTCACTCTTTTCGAAAAACATATCATCCTGAAGAAACGAAAGATTAACGTGAATGAAGGGTGTTAAAAGGCAACTATGAGGTTGGCGTTAACAAAGGAAATCTTTGTTTTACCAAATAGAATGGATTATCTATAACAATATAGAATGAATAAAGAATTATCTCTGTTAGATTATGGTATATATAATACGTTACATTACTGTCTTTTACAAAGAATGAATATCCAGTTATCACCGAGTCTCAATAATGGTTCAATTGATAAAATGTCAACAATAGGAGAACGATAATTGATAGGAATAGAATAAAAATGGAAATGGAGCTTAGTATCAGTTAATCTTAAACTACTCCAGTATTTTAAATTATAATCGGTTTCACAAAAAAATTTTTATACTACAACTATTTTATTTTTTGTATCAGGGTAGAAACAAACACAAATATTATCAATATCATTCTCGCAATAAATAGTAGCCTATTATTTGCAATGATGCAACCCTTTCTTCAACAGAAAATCATCATCTCTAAATTACATTGATCATCAATCTTCTCTCAACATAATTCTCCAAATGTGGTCAACTTCATCACTTTTACACGATTTAATGGGTCTGCACTCATCCTCCCCACCAAACATTCTTTCATTCTCTCTCTCCCTCGCTCTCTCTCTACTCTTCTTCATTAACATATTCTCTTTTTTCTCTCCTATTTCTCTCTAAAACATCCCACGACAAGTAAGCCGTTCGGTCATCTACCTTTTAAACGAGACACAACAAATTTGTCACTAGCATCTTCAAGCATTAACTTCAACAAAGGTCAGATTGTGAAGTCAACTCATACCATCATCTTGCTCTTTCAAGAGTTAGAAAGAGAGAGAGAAAAAAAGAGAGAGATTGAGAGTGAGTAAAACAGTGCGAGAGAGGAGAGAGATGAAGAGTGAATGAGACAGTAAGAAAGAGAGAGATAGACAGAGAAACAGAGAAAAAAGAGAGGTGGTGGCGGTACGGAGGGAGAGAAAGAGCAGCAGCAAGTGTGGGTGAAGTAAGTGTTGAAACGCTTCGAGGGACTTAACAAAGTCCCCGAAACGCTATTAATCAAAACTCAGACGTGTGCCTAACTCAGCAAGCGATCGTCTACTTTATTTCTCGAAAACTTTCAACTTATTTCGGATGATGCAAGACCAGAGTCTTCGATGACGTAAGATAATTACGATAGGGAAGATGCTGATAATTGAAATAGATGGCAGAATCACGGCACGAACTGTATCAACCTAATGATTATGTCCACTGAGATAGAAGATTGGACACAACGTTATTGACAATAATGATAAAACTGGTGATGACAATAGTGTTGTAGTGGTTACAATACCTAATTCAATAAATTGATTGAGCAACAAACTTGACGATTACTAGATTTATTCAGTTAAAGTAACGACTTGTATTTCACTGTGAAATACAAGTGAAATACAAGTCGTTACTTTAACTGAATTTTCTACAAGTATTTCGTCATGGAAAACAACATTGACTAGATTTATCTTATCATGTTTGCTTTCAAATTTTTGGATGAATCTATACTTGTATAGAAAATTCAAGACTTATATTTGACATATATATGTGTCCTATATATGTGACACATATATGTGTGTGTAAGCAGTTATAATGTTTACTTTTATATATATTTAAGACTTATATATGACACATACAGTTATAATGTTTACTTTAGTACGTTCCACCTCTCCTTATTTGTCACCCATCCAAGAGCAGTCTCGAGTATTCGTGACTTAACTTCATGATCACTCAGCAACCGTTCACACCATAGACAGTCAAATCTATAGTAGTAGTAAATATTGATATTTTAGTTATAAATTGTGGATAAAAATCTTGACACAGCCTGTCTATTACCCACGCACAAGCAAGAGATTATGTGGGCTTAATAACAGCAAAACAAAAAACAATTGGGAAGTTTTCGACGAATGTCAATTATTTTCTCATGCAACTGGCCAAGAAACGTGATAGTAAAAAATTACTAAAAACTAAGATATTTCTAGTGAAGTTTGAAACTAGAAAACCTACTTGTTTGTGATGATGAAAGGCCGTGAGAGCTGTGACGTCACATAAGGGCTGAATAGAGGCTTCACTTCAGGCCAGAAAGTGAACTTAGTACACAACACTCGACACGAATACTGAATAGGCCGGGCGGAGCGAGAATGACTGAACATGCAAGCGAGCATTACATGGCAAGCTAGCATTCCGTGACCACGGACAACATCACTGCAACAAAACTGCATGCAGCAACAAGCTGACCGAGAAAACTAGGAGATGTAGATAGGAATATAGAGAGAATAAGAAAGAGAGAGAGTGTGAGAGAGTGAAGGAAGGAAGTGAGGCAAATGAAGATACAGAGGGAGAGAAAAAGAGAGAGAGAAGTAGAGAGAGAAAGAGTGAGAAAGTGAGAGGGGGAGAGAGAGTGATTGATTGCATTTTATTTGCATGCCAGGTCTATGTAGACCTATTGCATTCCACAATACAGAAAAATGTTAGGACAATTTTGTCAGTTGAATATTGAAAAGGAAGAAGAAGAGATGCCCAATTTGACACTTTAGAATAAAAAGAGTCTACAAATATGTATATGGAACAACAAGAGTAGAAGGACGAAAATTTCAAATACAAATAGCTTAGGATTGTACTGAATCTACATGAAACGGGGGAGTAGTAATAGGAGTTTGTCCATTCTTCATTTATTTATTCAATAATTTTTGATCAAAATACTATATTGATGGAGAGAAAAAACAGGCATTAGCTTTGATCTTGGTTAATGAGGGTTGAAGAGGGTGGTTACCGAGTCGAGACAAACGTTTGCCCAGACACGACACAGTCTCGACACGACATAGCGTCGACAATAAGGCTAAATATGCTTTATCTCTCTAAGCACCGGTCCCAAGCGTTTTCCTAACGACTAACCATGCTACTAGGTAGCATAGAGTTGCGTTTCGATGTTATTGTTTGTCGAGGCTACGGTGGCCTCCCGGTTGAAGAAAGAGAATGTACTGCCCGATTCTAAGCTCCACGTCCCTGGGAGGAATGCAATACGCCATCGAAAACCGGTTTTTGTGATGTATAAGAGAGCTATCTTCGTCTCTCCTCTTCAGCCGTCAGGGACACGGAGCTTAAACGCGGGCAGTATTTGATAGACAAAAAATAACAAGTCATTCAACTTTTAAGTACAGTTCTTCGAATTCCTTAAGCCTGGTTTTCATTAGTAGTGTTAGGTCCCTATTAGCCGAGAGCGACCAGGTCGGCCGACCTGGTGTCCGGGGGCCAAAAAGCATTGAGTTAGATGGGACCCTATTAGCCGACGGAACCAAGTCTCTCCGCCAGAAAAAGTCGCTCGGGCTGTCTTCAGTGGGACACTGATTCTGGGCGACCTGGTGTCCCAAAACAGTCGTGGGGCATTGATTATATGGGAGCTATTAGCCGCGAGCGACCAGGTCCGCCGACTGGAACAAAAATGTACCCACTGCGCATGCTCGGGTGACAAGGACAGCCATTCATCTCTTTCTCTCTTCCACTTCCAGTTCTCCGTCTCAGTACAGTATAGGTTAGTCTATGCTACAGTACATTTGTTCTGTATCCTTTGCCAGTAAAACATATTTCTACGACTCATTGCGTGAATTATTTCTGAATGATTTAATAAATTCATTTGTAGTAAGTGTAATAAAATCAACATCTGAATAACAGATATTGTAGAATTTCTCCATAGTAGGTGAAAGAATGAAAAATGTTGTCTATTACACAATGCATATAATTTAAAACATACTTAAGTTTGAAGCTCATGGCATCATCTATTATTCTATTTATGGTGTTGAGGTTTTGGCTCAACTCATGCATCTATAAGCATCCTATAACTATAAGCATCTTATAAGCAGACTATAAGTATCGAAACTTGGAGTAATACGAGCATGTTTTTAAATATATTCATTGTGTAATAGAAAGCATTGTTTTCATTCTTTCCTAGTAATATAATTAGGCTAATAGCGAATTTATTACAGTTTAGTGTGGAAAATGGAGTGGGTTCGAAATCAGGAGAAAAGTGGAAACTATTACCGCTTTAATTGAAAAAAAAAGACTAAACACGGAGAGACTTTTATTTATGAAGTGCAGAAACATAATTCAATATGGGATGCTGAGAAATTTTGTGATTAATTTTACTTTTGGAATAGGATAAGGAGAAAACAAAGAGGTGTCTATTGTGTTAGGCAGGAGATTATGCCAGTCATCCGGTTGTTGACAATGAATTTGTTTTATTGACAGATTGAGCCTTCCTGATGATTCAAGATGTTTACATAGTAGATAGTAGCTTTGAGACCCTCCAAGATAAATATTAATTAATCTCTTTGAGACTATAATAATCATTTAAGACTGGTGTGGTTTTTGTTGATCAATAGAGTCATTGACTTAATGATTTGAACAATTCATTTCATACACTTGATACCATTTAATTAGTTTAGAAAAAATATTACATGTGATATGAAGTATAAAATATTATATGATATGTGAATAGAAGCAATCTTTAATATGTATCAAAAAAGAGATACCAGAGACAAGTGGATACTAATTCTAGTTCTAATTGTCTCTGGAGATACGTATCGAGTTTAGCTGCGATGTGTTGCACAGAGGAAGAGCGAGAAAGAGGTACTTGGGAGGGAGCGAGAACGAAGTCAGCGACTAGGTGTCCTTCCCTATTAGCCGTGGGACACTTTGTCTCGGCGACCTGGTCGCTCACGGCTAATAGGGCCCTTAGTGGTAAAGTAACTAGCATACTAACTCTACCGTACTAACTCTACTCTACTTACTTGGTACTTAAAAACAAGTACTCTACCATCACTCTACTACGAACGTTTTCATTGGGAGAGTTCACAAGATAGTTAGTACTCGCCCAGGGAACTCTACCACTAACTCTACTAATGAAAACCAGGCTTTAATGTGAGTTACAGAATATCATACCACACAAACACCGCACTCCTACTAATATTCTCGTTACGACATTTTTCAACTTCCAACTTCATAAACAGCAATCGCCTGCCTACTGCACCAGAAAAAAAGATTCTTCACGTGTTTGGTGCGGTTGTTCCAGTTGAAAAGGAGAACGTCGGACGGCGGTTATATCATTGGTTACTTTCATTTTTCCGTCGTAAAGTTCAAGGCCGTACGAGGCAACGTTCCTCCAGCTGATGACTGACTGGAGGCACAGACTGTCTGTATATAATATCTAGTTCTATCTATATCTCTACTTTGTGCTAGAGGTTATGCCATGAGCTGGCTACATTATGACTCGGCACTATGGTTATGATTATAATGATTATGCTGGTTATAGTGCTGGGTGGGTGTTGTCATTGTGTGTAGGAAGTTGATTGGTTGGAGGGGGAAGGGGGGTTTGTACTCCACGACTGCTGTAGGATGGTAACGCTCATTATGCAATGACTCATTCACTCTCACTCATTCTCTCTCCGTTTCTCAATCTTGCTCTATCAGTTCTTCATACTTCTCCCTCTGTTACATCTCTGTCACTTTCTGGATTCATTCTCACTCTTAGAAGAGTTTATCTGGAAGTCTTACAATTTTTAATCTGAGTTTCATTAATAAAATAAATACATTGATATCACTGATATGAAATAAAGAACTTCTTCAAGCTCATAGAGTCCCGACTAGAGTACGAAATATTCAAAGAATATTTTACAGTCTTATCATTATTATTATCATATTGTAATTATTTTAATCCAAAATGAATGGTAAGCCAAAAAATGTTGGGATCCACACGAATAAAGTAATCATTCTACTACAATTACTCCCTCACTTCACTCTCTCTCTCATCACTCTCACTGTTCCTCTTCCTTCTTACTCGCTCCTCTACAAATTCTCATTCACTCTCTCTTTCTAATCTAGCTAAATTAATCCTCATCATTCCCTTTTCCGTGCTAGTCTACTACAGTCGGTACTTTATCAGCTTCCCATTGCGCACAGAAGAAGAAGAAGACGATGAAGAAGAAGAAGAAGAAGAAGAAGAAGAAGAAGAAGAAGAAGAAGAAGAAGAAGAAGAAGAAGAAGAAGAGAATGAAGAAAGAAGTAGAAAAGATGATGATGATGATGATGATGATGATGAAGGAGGAGGAGGAGAAGAAGAGACGGAAGAAGAAGAGGAGAAGAAGAAGAAGAAGAAGAAGAAAGAAGAAGAAGAAGAAGAAGAAGAAGAAGAAGAAGAGGAGGAGAAGAAGAAGAAGAAGAAGAAGAGAAGAAGGAAGAAGAAGAAGAAGAAGAAGAAGAAGAAGAAGAAGAAGAAGAAGAAGAAGAAGAAGTATAAGAATAAGAAGGCGTGGAAGAAATAGAAGAATAAGAGGGGGTAAGCAGTAGTAGAAGATAAAGATGAAGAGATAAAGAAGATGAAGAAGAAGAAGACGACGAAATCGAGGTCGCGTTGAAATCGTAATACTAATGCCACACAGACACAGATCTGGCCTCCGACTTTCTCTCACCCACCACCACAGCAGCAGAAACAGCAACAACCTGGAATTCGAATTCCTGTGATTGCGGTTTCAATTTAGCAGAGCTGACATTATCCGCTGAATTACGTAGAGCTCTGGTTGATGGAGGAGGTGGAGGAGGTGGAGAAGCAGGAGGATGAGGAGGAGGAGAAGGAGAGAAGAGGAGGAGGAGGAGGAAGAGGAAGAAGAAGAAGAAGAAGAAGAAGAAGAAGAAGAAGAAGAAGAGAAGAAGAGAAGAAGAAGAAGAAGAAGAAGAAGAAGAAGGAAGGAGATGAAAAGATGATGGAAGAAGAAGGAGGAGGAGTTGGTGAAGGAGGAGGAGGAGGAGGAGGAGGAGGAGGAGAGGAGGAGGAGGAGGAGGAGGAGGAGGAGGAGGAGGAGGAGGAGGAGGAGGAGGAGGAGATCGTCAGATCAAGGTTGCTAATATGCTGATAGAAAACAGTACAGTGCAACGATATTATTCATACAATTACGTTAGAAAAATGTCTAAAAAGTAATGATTACATCATTTCTAGCTTGCCGCAACTGAACGCTCTCAATAGCCCAGGTTATAGATTCCTTCTGCCAAAGGCTAGGCATACACCGGTTAGTCAAGACAAGACAAGACAAGATTAGTCACGTTTTGTCACAGTACTTCACATAGTTGCTTATGAAGCAACACACACCGATTAGTCATTGCATCGGTGTGTGCTGCTTCATAAGCAGCCATGTGAATTACTAAGACTGAACATAACTAATGTCTTCTTGTCTTGTCTTGACTAACCGGTGTACGCCTAGCCTAATTCTTCTTTGCAACAAATACCAAATTTCTGATATAAGAGGTAACCAACTAGATTTGGCTACAAATGGCAAAGATAGGCTACACGGATTATCACATAATAAACAAAGCTCTCAATTCAAATCTCATTCAAAGTATGTTACACAGAGTCGAGTTCTCAACTTTTGAAGCTCAACGCACACTGAGACAAAGGACAACCGACGGTTAAAAGGGAACGGAAACGGCGGTGTGGATGATAGAAAAAGATGAAGAGATAGATAGAGAGAGGCGCCAATCAAACTCTTCCCTCTTTATCAAGCCCGCAGCGTGAGACTCGAACAAAGAACTGGAAGGAAGATTATAGGATACCAGACAAGTGGTGCTTGGTATTGCTCCTCAACAAAGAAAAAAGGACCGGACGGATGCTCATATAAAATTACTGCCTGATGCCATGGCCAACAACCTATACTGTACAGTACTAACCACCCAGACAGATACTCAGAATATGATCGAGTTCAAAAGTCGACAAACTTTTAAAATAAAACTGGTTTATTAGTAAATTATATGTATCAGGCTATATTCGACAAATTCTTATAATAAATTTGCGAATACACGATGCCAGTCGAGTAGTTTTCGGGGATATTTATAAAATTTCAGGTAGGGAAACGCTTATTATTACTTGAAAATAGTATAACAAGTAATATTAGAGTATTATGGTATCATAAATGTCATTCATTCTTATAAATTATTCAAATTATTCTTATACTGTAAATAAACCTTGTTTGCCAGTCGACTTATTACTCAAAGTTGATTTGAAAATACAAAATGATAAGAACGATGAAAAGGGCGATGGAAGTTCATATTGGATGCTGAATGAGAGAAGAAATTGACATAGAGAAACATATAAACTTTAAGAACAATATTTTGAAAAAAAAACGTCAAATTCAAACCCAAAATGTCAAAAACTAAACTGAGGTATCTCAACCTCACGGCATTACACAACATGGCATTACTAAAAACCTTGACATTAACATACATCAGTTGAATAGTTAATAAATGTCAATCTTCTTGTTTTACTTTGATATTAAACCAATTTGTTGTAGAATCTTGAAGTTTGGGATAAATCAAATAAATTCATCATCAGAGAATTAGAAGTAGCCTGGGAAATGATATTATCTCCAAAAATAAATATTAAGTTGACAAGTAAATTAAATGAGAATGATGATGAGAAGTACCTAAATCAATGATAAAAATATTGACCCAAATGAATATCAAGTTGAAAAGTAAATGAAAAAAATTGATGGTGAAAACGAGCCAAATTGATGATGAAAATATTGACCCAAATTCAATTCAATTCATTTAGCCAAATAACAGTACAAAATAAGTAAGTCTATAATCTAGTACAAAACAAGTTATGGTACAATTATAAAATTAGACTATTTTAAAAAACAGGTAAATATAATTGGCACCAAATAAATATCAAGTTGGCAAGTAAATGTAATGAAAATTGTGATGAAAATATTGACCCAAATAAAATAATATACCAGTGTTGACCAATAAATAAAATGAAAATGAAAGTAACAAAGAACGACATTGACCGAAGCTCGGGTGAAGAAATCGGAACATGAAGAATAATAGTAGGACAACGGAAAAGAAAACGACATTGAGAGAAGAACGAGATGAAGAAAGAGGAAGAAGATGATAGGTGAAGAATCGGATGCAACAGAGGATACACGGCTCTCCGGTCACAAATGAAATAAAAAGTGCCCTGTTCCGGCAAAGCAACGCTGCAACGCTCCGTTGCCTCTTGTATGCAACGAACCGTACCGCCAGAACCAGCTCTGTTCATGTTTTAGTACACTAGTGTATCTCCATTGTAATCTCAACATATTTCGTTTACAAATTACAAGGATGTTTGAAAAGTGAGACTGGCAAGTACGTACTTCAGAATTATATTCATGTTTGAATAAGGCGAGGTGGAACCTACCCAGGGTCTCCCCACCGATAAAAAACCATACAATAATAAAAGTACACTCGTGTACCTCCATTATAATCTAAACATATTTTGTTTACAAATTACAACTTATTGTAGATCAATATTATTGATAACGTATCTCAATACTTATAATACGCCTGGAATAAGACTTATTCAAAAGTATTCACTTGGCTATAACAATTTCGTCAAAAGATAGTGACCATCCCGATAATACAACAAAAAAAAAACAACCAGAGAATAATAGGGTTTAATAGAGATAATGAATGAATTATTGCAGTTATATTCACTCACTGAATTCCTCTTTACTGGATATGTATTGACCAGACTCACCTGAAATAGAAGAACAAACGAATTAGCCAATTTGAAAAATATATTTTTAAATCAAGGATTAATATTTGTAACAACATAAATCGTAAATTCACAAAACGACATACAGTAGTAATACATAATCTATTATGAAATTATCAAAGTAGTTTACATAGATTATTAGCTATTCCACTACCCGTAGTAGGCAAGTGAATATATGTTGGGTTGCACCCAATCGGGATCAATAATTTTAAATAATTTCATTAACATTGTACTGATCCTGGATCAAAATTGATCTTGCTTTGTGCAACTCAACAATAGAGATTTAGGAACATCGTTCTTGAATGACATCTGAACAACTCATAAATTTGGTGGATGGTTTCAACAAATCTCTAAATCAAAACCACTAGATTACCGGTACCGCTCGACCAAACCCCCCACAATTTCACCCTCAAGTATTAATTATTACTCAATTGCAGAAATAACCAAATAAATCAATTCTGACACAGTGTCTTGTGAGAAGATGTGATTTCTAAACATAATTAAAACACTAAGATGTAGTCAAACTATCAACTTCAACACTAAGGCTAGGCGTACACCGGTTAGATTGGTCACGTTTAGTCACAGTACTTCACATAGTTACATAGTTGCTTATGAAGCAACACACACCGATTAGTCATTGCATCGGTGTGTGCTGCTTCATAAGCAACTATGTGAATTACTGTGACTGAACGTGACTAATCTCGTCTTGTCTTGACTAACCGGTGTACGCCTAGCCTAACAAGTAATGTCTGACTACAGTGTTTTCAAATAAATAAACCAATTTTTACCAATGTTACACCAATGATTATCAATGGAGTTGAGTGACATTGAATGAAATAATCGGAGTCTGTGACCTTTTTCCAGACGACTGGATCCAACTGGAAACGTCCTTGACGGCACGGCGCGGAATTTGCCCTTCTTTTCACCACTCTCCCTTCTTCTCATCTTCTTCTTCTTATTCTTCTTCTCATTTTTACACTTTTTCCACTACTCCTCCTACGAATCTTATTTTCTCCCACTCCTCCTCATCTTCTTATTCTCCTACTATGACTTCTTCTGATCAACAATTATTTACTTGAAAGAAAAAGACAGAGATATTGTCAAACCAGTATTTAACATTGTCAAAACATCATTTGCTTCTTTGTTTTGTGTATTTTCCTTCTCTTCTTTTAGCATCACCTGAATTTATTCATCATCATCTTCTTCTTTCACTCTTCCTTTGCATTATCTTGCCTTCCTCTTCACCACCCTTCATCTTCTTGTTCTCCTTTTTACCACTTATCCTCATCAACAATTATTAACTTTTTTTGTCTTGTGCTTGTCCGCTTAACCTAAATTCAGCATAACCTAAATTTATTCATCATCATCATCATCATTTTCTTGTTCCACTCTTCCTTTGCATCATCTTGTTGTATTCCTCTTCATCTTTCATTCATTTTCTTTTCTTCTTTGATATCCTTTTCGTCTTCGATTAAAGAAACTTACATTAATACTCTTTACACTACATTTACGTTCCAACAGACAGCTGTTCCTATGATACTCCTTTCCATTTCGTTTCAAACTAACTTGACTAACTTTTGTACATCTATAGCTATCAAATGGATATAAAAGAAGACTATATCACCATAGCAATAATTAAAGAATATCATAAAAATACAGGCAGGCTAAAATTTTTGCTAGTTTCATACACATACAAACTGTGAATATATCTATAGCTATTGAAGAGTTTTATGGATATTGCAAGGAGACTATATCTGTAGAAATTCAAAAGTTTCATTTAAATACACGCAGACTATATCTTTAGTTATTGAAGAGTTTTAAAAACATACATAAGGTGACTATTATCTATAGCTATTAAAAAGTTTAATGGATAATGCGCTGAGACTTAGCTGAGTATCAAGATTCCACAGATATACATGGGAACTATACCTATGTCCACTGGAGTTCCATAGTCATGGAACATATATATAGCGACCGCCCAGCCAGTTGAATGACTTGAATAACGATCCGTCTGGCCTTCATGCTATAACTACTACCGCCGCTTGCGAATAAAATGGAAACCGAAAGAATTACAAACAAAAAACATCGATAAACGGCAAGACAACAACATAAATAAGCATCATAGCAGCAATGTTCATGGAAAAATCAATCGTTGGTGTGCTATATCGATCTGTTTTCGTAAAACATAAATTTAAATTAAATTAAATTTAAAGTTGAATAAAAAAAATTTCAAGTTAAATTTATATTGGAAAAATTTTATTGAAATTCTTATTGTTACATTAAATTTAAAGTTAAATTTATATTGGAAATATTTAATTGAAATTGTTATTGTTATATTAACATCTCAAATAATAGCTGAACTTATACAATTAGAAATACGGATTTTCAAGGTGTAAGGTCAAGAAGAAGACAAAGTATGGTACCATATACGTAAATAGTTAATGTAAAAATAAATTCAAAAACTTCACACCATCATTATCAATACAAAAATTACTCAAACGTTTGTCTGGAGTATATCGTTTATCTCTATGTAAAATAAATGTACTCCAGGTTAGCATTTTTTAGTGAAATTGTGGATGTGAACACATAATGTTAGTCATGATCCAACTATGGACTTTTTCCTATTAAAATTGGACAAACTAAGTTTGATGTTCCATGACCAACCAAAATGTTACCAAAATTATGCAAAATGAATAACAATCTGAGTCCAATTTAATTCCTCTGATTCTACCTACTAGGATGGTAAGGGTTAAAGGTAAAATTAACATAATTAATTCCTTAATATTGTATTACTTAATCTCAAATAAATGAATCACTCTTAATTACTCACTTTCAAAATAGGATCACTCTTAAAACTGTTTCACTCTTAAAATCGGATCATTGACTATTCGTTTCGATGAGAAAATATATTATTATTATAGATATCTGTAAACAATTCATGCTAATGTATATTAGATCAATAACAACCAACAAAGTAAAGTTCTATTAGTCGAAGCTAAAAACAGTAAAGTCGTGTCTTTCTCAATGGGACTACCTCAACACGAAATTCGCCAGTCGTGGGAGGGAATAAAGGTCATTCACTCCCACTTACACTCTTTCCCGCTCACTCTCTCATTTACGTTCCCTCTTTCCCCCACCGCTATCTCTCTCTTTCTCATTTGAAGGTAATACAGGGGAGAAATACATGCAACCCTGTGTAACCTACCTCTACAAGGTAAAAAAACGACTGAATAATAAAACATGATGTGAAGAAAGTAGCAGAAGACAATCAATGATTCATCATTTACTAATCAATGTGCAACCAGAATATTCAATGACCACATCACGCCAATAAACAGGTGTTGTGCCCTCAAAGAAAAGACAAAACAAAAAAAACTATTCACAACCAAATAAATAATTCAATAATATTGTTATTCGTCTACGTGATAATTATCTGCTATTTGAAGACACCAAAACAAAAAAATGGAAGTATGATCGCAGGTTACCAGGTTATCATTACAGGAATAATTGGCTCGCAGGACTTCGAAATTAGATTCATGGCCAAATATGAGTTTTTGTCTAAGAAACATTTGAAGCATTTTTATAATTTTAGGGAGGGAATTAACGCTTATTACTGGAATTAATATTTTATTTATTGCCAAATGGTGAAAAAATTGTAGCATTTTTATAATTTTAGTGAGGGAATTAGAGTTTATTACTGGAATTAACATTTTATTGCGAAATAATTTTGAAAGTGTAACAAATAAATGGTTCCAAATTTGTTAGGTAATTACAACCCTAGAATGTTTCAGTATCATAATTCTCCAAATTATTTTGTATCTATTAATAATTATAAAGTACAGCTATACCAAGATCATAACGATGGTAGTGTTATATCATTATTTTTTCAACAGCAATCAAATTTGAAATTTTCAAAAACAAATTGAAAGTATAGTTATCAAAAATGGCGATAAAATAAATGAATCAAAAATATAAATTCAAATTCAGAAGAAATTTGCATCCTCAATAATTGATAATCCACAAACATTAATAAAAAATTTTCAACTGTATTTAAAAAGCCTGAATATTTAATATCATGGATGATATTATGGGCTCAATGTTCATAGAAGAGGAGGAATTATGCCTTTTAATGAATGGAATCTGATAGTTGTAATTTATAATGGAAAATTTACCAGCCATTTCCACTTTAAAGTAGAACTTTAATATCCTACCCTACTGACACAGTTCAGAAATACAATAGTATACCCTTGGCCTTTAAACATGATTTAGCAAAACCAGTGAAATTAATTCGGTTACAAGTTGAATCCCCACCTCCTCTCATCAAACATTAACTAGTCGCCATCAACTTCTACAAACCCACTCATTCAATTTTACAACTCCTGTACAGGAGCTAAACTCCTGTTTAGCTCAATTTCCCCATAAGTACCTCTCTTTCCCAACAGCTACTAAAACTCAACATTACATTCAGATTTTTTCGGAGTTTGTTGTCTTGTCCCAGAGGAGGTGAGTGTAGGCTAGCATTTCCAAAATTATGAAAACTGCTGAAGCTTCAATAATTTAGAGTGGAATGCGAACCAGCTAATTCCCCAGAGAATTTCAACAGTTTTCTTCTTCATTATCACATTTCTATTCTTTCCTACTCCCCCACCGCCTCCACGTTCTTCTCTTCTTTCGCTCCTTTTCTACTCTTCCTTTGCCCCTTCTGCGTCATTGAGTCTCTCTCTCCCTCTCTCTCTTTCTTCTGCTCCTTCCACTATCAATTTTCATCTCTTTTATCCACTCTTTATGCTTCATCTTCTTCTTCCTCTTCTTCTATACTATATACCTACGAATCCTATGTCAAAAGTGTTTCTGCCTGCTTCTCTATGTTCATTCTTCCATAAACTTATTCACTGTCTTCTTCTCTTTCTTTCGCCTTCTCCTTCATTTCAACTATCTTATTTATCTGTTCCCCCATTTCTAATCTTCAATTTTTCTTCTCTTTCTCTTTTCACCCTTGCACTTGTTGCTTTTTCCATCTTCTTCGCCCATTCCCTATCTTCATTCCACCTCTATCCTCCTCCTCCTCCTCCTCCACTTCCTCTACGCCCTTTTCATGCACCTCATCTTGCTGCTTGCTCCTCTCCTTCTCCTTGTTCCTCTCCTTTCCTTCTTTCTCCAACAACCTCTTTTTCTTCATTTCTTCTTCTTTAACCATTTCTTCTTTTTCTACTCCTTCTTTTTCATCCTCTTCTTCTCCTCCTCCTCCTCCATCATCTTTTCTTTCTAGTCGTCTCATTTTCCTCATCCAAGTCTTTTTACTTCTTCATTTTTTATTCTTCTTTCGACTCATTTCTACGTTCACTAATTCATTTCTCCTTCTCCTCCTCCTTTATCTTCTTCTCTTCTCCTCCATCTCCACTCTTCTTCATCTCATTTCCTCTCCATCCACTCACTCGTCTCACATTAACACACTAGCACATGAGAACGCAAACAATTTCAATTATTTCAAGTTCACACACATGCAGCCGCAGTACAAGAATGCGACAAATTCAATTCACTTCTCTCAGCTGCTGAATCTAATCATACAGAATCTATCTTTAGATACAAAAGTCCCAACAAAAACTGACGACAAGATACGATATTGCTATCATCCACTTTCAAAAGTTTTCAAACAAATTTTTGTAAAAACGAAATAATGTAACAAGACTTGAATTTTAGATACCAAACCATCATCTGATCTTGGGAAACATTCATTTCATCAATTAACACACACGAACAAATAACGAGAAAAGACAAAAACAAAAGGAGCCAACGAAAGTGCATTGTATTGTCTGGTCAATACAGATCAACGCCATTAGTGACGTCACTGCGTCGTCTGCCTCACTTAAAACTGACCATCGGCACTGCTATTCCTATTAGGAGAGAGAGAGAGAGAGGAGAAAGAAAAAGAAAGAGAGAAAAGAGAGACAGTGATTGCGCGCAATCGCCATCTATTGTAGACCATCTGCGTGGGTTGAAATCGTTACACAAAAGAAAGAGAGACATGGAAGGAAGGAAAGAGACAGGGCTGAGGAAAAGGGTAAAAAGAGAGAATAGGAAATATGAGAGGGAATACGAATGAAGTACAAGGGGAAGGGAAGAGACTACGAAAAATGTAGAAGAGAGGAGGGAAAGACAAATCTGACTTGGAAAGAATGAATCTAAAAGGATGAAAGAGAAAAAATAGACATAGAGAGAGGAAGACAGACAGGAGTAAGGGGAAAATATGATAATATAGAGAAGATAAAAAGAGAGACAAAGGCAAAGTATAGAAATAGTGTACAATAAAAGAAATGGATGAAAGGGGAAGTGGGAGAGAATGAGAACACGAAAGAATAAGAGGAGGAAATGAAAAGAGAAAGAATGGAAGAAAAAAGAAAGGAAATGGAAGAGAAAAGAGACGAGAGAGTACGAATAGGAGAAGAAAATGAATTGAAGAGGATTGGAGAAGGAAAATGTGAAAAGAAAACAACTCAAGAGAGGTTTAGAGAAAATGGTTAATGGCAATGAAAGAAAAATGCGAGAATAGCAGAATAGAGAGAGTGAAACAATGATTGAAAGAGTGTGAATAGAGAGATTAAAGAGTAGAATAGAAGAAAAAGATAAAGAGTGATAGAGAAAACAGAGTAGAACGATTGAAACAATGACTGAAAGAGGGTGAGACACAGAAGAAGGAGGAGAAAAGAGAAAGAAAAATAGACAAGAGAGAATAATAGAGTGAGAAAGAGTATCAGCTCTTCATGAAATGAATGGTTCAAGTATATTTAGATGGTTGGCAAGCTGTAGTCAGCTTGTGAGCCATAAGCAATAATAATCTAAGTTCGAGCTATCGAACTCGCTTCTCGATAGCGATATATCGATTTTCGCCCACTAACCACACACTGATAAAACACGGAAATAAACATTAGAGCGAGACAAGTGCATTGAAAGCTAGCTAGCATGCCATAGTAATGAGTGAGATAACCACAGAGCCAAGATAATACTGCAGTTGCTCTACAAATGGTTCAAATACTAGTGAAAGGCTTTTCTAAACGGATAGATTAGTGGCGACACTTGTTGCATAGATAGGAAGCCTAGAGCAGATCTATTAGTTGAGATAGCTATTAAAATGTTACTGGATTTATAGGTGAGTAGCGCAAAACGATCCAGGGGTTTGGAACGTCTTGCAGGTAATCTATTTGAAACTAGAGTGACACTCATGAGCGTCATTTCAGCTTCTAAACTTGGGTGGCAAGGTCTGCCAGGGATGTGGATTTCAAATTTTGAATTTTAATGTTCATAAACAGTGGTCCGACTTATATAGGCTATATAAGTCATGAACTGCTAAAGGGTGTAGAATGTGAAGAATGAATTAATTTTCTTATATTTTGACAACAATTACGCTCTTAAATCAAACCCTTTTTCATGATATTTATCCAGCTATAAATAGAGAAAATCTAAAATACCCATCAAATTGTGTATTGAATTTGTTGATTACCGGTTTGAAGGTTTTCAAAGTGATGTTGAGTGAGAGGTATGAATATTCATTTTTGATTGGTCGACGGTTCAAAGCGTATCTGATTCTAAATTCCGCCGGTAGATGGCAGCAGTTATTGGGTGATGTTATTATTCTTGTTGTTTAAAATGGTTTCCAATAGACACGCCTCTTTGCTCCGCCTACTCTCTCTTCTGATTGGTCGATAGTTAAAAGCGTATCTGATTCTAAATTCCGCCGGTAGGTGGCAGCAGTTACTGGGTGATGTTATTATTCTAGTTGTTTATGATTCGTTTACTGGATGATAGACACGCCTCTTTTGTTCACTTGTTTGCAACATTACTCTTGATTACTAATGATAATACGATTTTTGAGGTAGGAAAAAAAGGGGTTTGGGAATTCTATGGTGACACTGCTTGGTACTTGCTTGAAAATAAATCAAAATACTTCTGTGAATCTATTTGACTTACAGCTCTAAATGGACTTGATATTTTGATGAATCTAATCAAATCATCTTTAATCCACAATACAACATAGACGGATTCATTTCACATAATCAAACTTAAATTATTTACATATAAACTGAATTTATTTTCTTTCGAGTACTAACTTAAAAAATAGAATACAAAAAAACAGTTCCAGTACTTTACTTCTTACCACTCTTTTGTGGAATTATAGATAGAATATAGAATTTTTTGATTATATAGATACCTCCTGAAGTTGAAAACAGTATTGGAAGTTACCATCCTAACATAAGTAGTGATGTTTGTTTGTCAATGGCTCAACAGCCCTATGTGGGCTTAGGCCTACCAGCTGGTTGCCAAGTCTATTGTTTTTGAAAAACTGTATTGCAATCAAAAAATATTAGAATACAGAAAGCTATTTTAAAATGAAGGACTCATAAATTTCGGTATTCAAGAACATTTACTGCAATATTTTATATCATTTATATGCTATTCCATTATTCCTAAGGGGTATTATTCTTTATTAATCCCCCAATTAACACGCTTAAGAAACTTCAATTTATACGGATCTACTCAGAAAAACTGAACATCTCTGTCAATTATTTTCGAAAAACGTTTGAACTACTGTATAAGCATTGAGAAAATTATAAATGAGAAATAGCCAACAAATACGTACATAATGAGCTTATAAGTATTCATTTTATGGCATCATCACTACTTAAAATCATCTATCTAACTAGCCTAACCTAAATAAGAAGACATTTCTGATGCCTTTCACGACACGTATGAAATACGTCTAGCTCTTATGTAAGTGTACTTAATGGATATTTCAAATGGAAATATTCAGTACGTGATCATATAAGAGAGAGAAAAAGAGAATGAAAGAGGGAAGAGAGAAAGAGTAAGGGAGAAGAGAGAGAGAGAATGTATTGAGGAAAGAAATTCTTATTCTACAACATGGCACGATTACATTCATTGAATATTCTATAAATTGTTGACGTATCAATATATCCCCATAACAGAGTTCTTCCTATAAATAAAGGTTAAAATATGAAGCCAGTATTGCGAAACTATCCTATCAATTCAAAATGGCGTCTTTGAATTTTTGATAAGGACAGGACAAATAAATTTTTCATCCAATTTTATGACGTCAGTCAGCCAGCATGTAGGTCGCATTGTTTCTACTATAAAAGAGCTTGAAAGATATTAACCCAAAAAAATGTAATACACTTCTTCAAGATGTGTGCAAGATATGTTGCTTAGGTAATGAGATAAATAATTGGTGAAGGGAAACTTAGCCAGTTTTATTTCACAACATATCTAATGTAATGAAGGTGTTGTGTCTCATTAAAATTATTGAGACATTAAATAATGATCGCATTAAAATTATTTTGAGACAGGCAGGTTCATGTGGGTTTTCAAGCACACATAAATATGGTCATAGAACAGATAAAATCATATCAAACATGTTGAATATTTAGAAAATAATCAAGTAACAACAAACATTGCAAAATGTCTTAATTCTAGCTCAAGATAACCTCAAATTCCACTACTTAACTCACTTTTGGTTACTAGATGAATGCTGTTTCAACAAAATTTATAAATAATATAGATGTAGCTTTAGAATTAATAATAATATAAAATTAAATAAATAGAAGTGAATAATATAGAAGTTTTAGAATTAATTACATTGTGATTTGAGTGAAATATTCTGTACATTCAATGTATTTGCAAAATAAGCAATGAAGCAAATTTTTGAGAGGAAATGTCCAACAGATTTGCAAATACACCTTACAATCTAAACATACAATCTAATTGGGGTGGGTTTCGATTGTCCCTTGAGGACTATTATTAATGTAATTACGTTTCTGATTGCTGATTATGTCCCATTATGTTCATTTCCAATCAACCAAATCCATCTTGATTTCAACATGATCTGAATAGATTTGGGGATTCATGAAGACGACCTAGGACATGTATTTCAATAAATTATCATGAATTTCTTTTTCCTCCTCATCATCTCAAACTTCTTATTCACATAATTCCTTATCCTTTCTTCTTACCCTTATTCTCCTTTCATTCCTTGTCCTCCCCATTTAAACTTCTTCTATTTCTACATCATCTTCTTCTTCTGCTTCTCCCACTCCTCATTCACACAATTTTTTGTCCTTTCCCGTCCTTCTTTTCCTCTACGTTTGTCTTTTCCTTTCACCTCCTGTTCACAATTTCTTCTCATTTTTTCTACTCCTTATCCTCTTTTTTTATCAATTTCTTCTTCCTTCGACATCCTTCTCATTCTTCCTCCTCTCCCTTCTACTAATATTCTTTTCAACTATTCCATCCCCTCTTCTTCACCACTTATTCTTCCCCGTCAATCTTTCTACTCTACTTCCTTTTCATATTCATTTCTGTATTCTATTTTCTCCACCTTCCGTCATATTTCTCTTCCTCCTTTTTTCCTATTCTTGCTCTTGTTATCATTTCCCTTCTTCTCCTTTCACCCATTTTTAGCCCCTTTCTTCTCCCTTTATCATTTTCCTCTTCCTCATACTCTTGCTGCTCTTCTTCTCGTCCTCCTTCTCTCCATCTTTCTTCTCCTCTCCAACCTCCTCTTTCAACCTCTCCTTCTCATTATCATCATCTTCTTATTCTTCTTCCTCCTCTTCTTCATCTTCTTCCTCCCTCTTCCTTTTCTTCTTCTTCTTCTTCTTCCTACTCTCTTCTCCTCTTCTTCTTCTCTCCTCCTCTTCTTCTTCTTCTATCTACTCTCCCTCTTCTTCTTTCTCCTCCTCCTCCTCTACCTCTTCACACTCGTTTCTCTGCAATATCTTCCTGACTTCCCTAGTTCAGTTGCACGTACAAAATATGAAGCCATAGCAAGACACCACCTTGTTCCACGTGTAACCAACATTAATATTCGGTGAACTGACCTTGAAGTCCCACTCACACCACGTGTTGTTTCAAGTATTTGGAAGGCACGTCTCGCTTCATTGAAGACACATCGCCTCACAATCATAATAATTCCTTCCTGTCGTGGGAGGAGGAGGAAGAAGAAGAAGAGGAGGAGGAGGAAAGAAGAATAAAGTGATGAAGGAGGAGGAGGAGAGAGGAGAGGATGAAAAGAAGAAATGATGGATGTGATGAAGAGAAGGAGGAGAGGAGGAGAGGAGAGGAGGGTTGAAACGAGTTGACACATATGGGGAAGGAGGATGAATGTAGGAGGAAGAAGACGAAGAGAAGAAGAAGGGAGAAGAAGGAAGAAGAAGAAGAGAAGAAGAAGAAGAAGAAGGAAGAAGAAGAAGAAGAAGAAGAAGAAGAAGAAGAAGATGATGATGAAGAAGAAGAAGAAGAAGAGAAGAGAAGCAGTAGAATAGTAGAAAAATAGGAAAAAGGGTGGAAAGGATAGGTATACTGGACATAATATGAAGGATAATTAGATAAAATATGAGGAAAAAGATAAAGGAGAGGGACAGGGAAGGAGTATGATGGAGGAAAGAACAGAGAACAGGAGGAAATAGAAAAAGTAAGGAAAAGGAGAGGAAAATGAGCATATTGAAATGAGGTCAGATTGAGAACAATAATGAGAAAAAGGAGTCAGAAGGAGGAAAACAGATAGGATGGAATAGTAAAGAAGAAGAAAAAGGAAATGGAGACAATGTAAAACATACAAAACCGAGAAGAAACGGGAAGAGAGGAAGAAGACGAACTAGAGACCGATCATGAATAGTAAATATTCTCTGTTCAAAACAAGAAACTGTAGACTAGGCCTACTAGGCCTTTGATACCTGCCTTGCATACAGCAGTATATCTAGGCGGTGAATTAGCTATGTGACTCATAATATGAGGAACGCATATTAACACATTCAAAAAACAACAATAAATTTTATGAGTATTTGACAGACGAATGATAATAACACTCTTAAGAAAGGAATGAATATTCATAAAGTGGAGTGCTTCAAATTAAAATTCTTTCTACCGTACAGTAGCTAATCAAACTATGAATTCTATGCAGTCTTTGAAAGATACAAGAATACCCACACCTACAAACTATTAGAACTTATATATACAGTTGAATGAATTTTAATAGTATGCATAGTCTATTATATTAAAATTAAAAATTAAGTATGATTGAATTCTGTACAATTTTGTTAACCTCGACAAAACTTGGCAAATCATTAAAGAATATAAAAAACCACAGATTACATGTTTTGAAATAAACAACTACTAAGGCTAGGCGTACACCGGTTAGTCAAGACAAGACAAGACGAGATTAGTCACGTTTAGTCACAGTAATTCACATAGTAGCTTATGAAGCAGCACACACCGATGCAATGACTAATCGGTGTGTGTTGCTTCATAAGTAACTATGTGAAGTACTGTGACTAAACGTGACTAATCTCGTCTTGTCTTGACTAACCGGTGTACGCCTAGCCTTACGAAAACACTATTCGTAATCTATGATAGGCATTTGATTACAAATTACAACAGACAAAAACAAGTGAGAGGCCATGTAATGGATGAACATCATTTAAAAAGAGACAGCTGTTGAATTCAAAACTCACTAGACAGAAAGAGACAACCTACAAGAGTCTCAAAACGTGCTGAAAGAGAAGCACACAACACAACAGAACGAAGAATACCAGCAAGAATTCGAAGCCAAGAAGCAGGCTACAAAAGATCAACAACACGACAAAAGAGCTTGAAAGTGTTTGTGAAATACAAGTGTGCTGGAATTTTGGGATAGTGCACCACTACAGGTCTTTATAGTATAGAATACAATACGTTCACATTTGTACAGGACTGTATGGTATTTAGAATACCATACAATACATTCACAGTTTAGTATACCGTTCAGGGCTCCTCAGACTATGCAAGGGAATAGAAATACATATATATATACACACTGTATATCTATAATTATAGTTCTATGTGCAAGAGAGTCCTCAACACTTGTGGTGCATAGTACAAGTAAAAAAAGGATTAAAAAGGATGAACGGAGACCGCTCCAAGGATGAAGAAAAAGAAGGGTGTAAACAAAAGGATTCCAAGAAGTTGGGGGAGCAACCAGCCTACAAACACAGCTGATTTATTTCAAACTTTCCGAAAGTTGCTGAGAAACACGTGACTGGGCGTCTTGGTTGTTTATCAACTGTGTCTATTTTCGAAATAAAGTAAACGAACTCAATGACTGAAATAGTGGCCACCAAAGATAGGCAAAGTTTATATTGAAATGTTACTTATGGGGAGACCCATACAGCAGCAGTAGCATACACCCGGATGTTTTCACAGCCAATGCAACTGCTATCGATTGGAATAGAAAAAAACCGAAACAGGAATTAAACGAACGTTCACCTCGTACCCATAATGCACTGGGAATCATTCTTGTTACACATAACTCAGATGTGACAAGTCCCAGTTGCACAGAGGTCTGTTAAGCTTGATCTCCAATAACAATATTAATCCTCAAGAATAATATCAAAATGAAGTTTGATTCACTTTTGTGCTATTAGCGTTAAAAGGAATAAATTGTGTCCATTAATCCATTCTTTAATAAACCTGTTTTTAATTCGTCTTTTAAAAAACTTAAAGAACAAGCATAAATTCTGAAATAGCTTTGGTTTTGTGTATCCGAAAATAAATAATTCTGTATCAAGCTAATTATTACTATATCAGAAATGTCGAGAATAAATAATTGAGATTACTGAGAGAAACTTATATAAATTTTGAAAATTACTTTGATTTTTAAAAGTGACTTGTATATTCGCAAAAACGAATAGTTCTATTATCTAGTTGTTGAGTTACATGTCAAAAGTATGGAGTAATTGAAATTGTTCACTTTCCAGCTTCAAAAACGCATAGAGCTTGCTTGGCCTCCCATAATATCCATCATTGTTAAACCCAATTTTATGTTGTCTTCTTATAGCCTAAGCTGAATTTATTCATGCCAATCATTATTTTCCAATATTATTTACAGCAGAGCTTGATACATCACAACTCAAGGTAGGAATATCTAATATTATATCCATTTTACTTGATTTTTAAACATGGGCATACTGCTTTATGGAGTTTTAGAAATCTTGTGAAATTGAGGAAAGAAGGATAGACACTAAACATTTTTATAAAAAATATTAAAAATCCTTTTAGAAAGGATAGGACTGCAAAGAATCCAGTAAACTTTGAATTCTAGTCTACATTCGCCTTGTTCCTGTATCACGTGACTTCTACAGGCCCAGATGTAGTGCAGGAGTCAAATGTTAGATGAAAAAAAAACAATAAAGAATATTAACACAATCAGTTTTCAAATAAAAAGCCAAAATTAACTACGTGATGAACCTGAAAAAGATGACAATCTAGCTTTCTAAATTAATTCCAACCGTTTGTAATGCCTGCATACTTACATCATCCCTCCAGCATTTTATAACTAACTAACCGTATGACTTGCCAGACCTGCCCTTGCTTTTAATATTTCCGTTGAACGTCTTCAAGGCAGCGGTGGTTGATAAAAAATTGACCAGTTGTCATCCAGATCAACAAGGGGACCTCACACGACGGGCGGTCAACAAAAATATAAAGGGAAAAGAAAAAGAAGACGAATACGAAGAAGAAGAAGAAGAGAAAAAAAAAGAGAAAAAGAAGAAGAAGAAGATGAAGAAAAAGGAAGAAGGAAGAAGAAGAAGAAGAAGAAGAAGAAGAAGGAAGAAGAAGAAGAAGAAGAAGAAGAAGAAGAAGAAGAAGAAGGAGGAGGAGGAAGAAGAAGAAGAAGAAGAAGAAGAAGAAGGAGACTAAGAAGAAGAGAGAACAAAAAAATAACATCTTGAAGAGAAAAAGACACATAAACATAAACAAAGGCCTAAACCTCCCAACGAGCTAAACCCTTCAAACCCAAGGTCCCCAAACCTAATCAACTATAGCACTTTATTCTAGGCCTATATACGTATTGTTTGTATTTGCATGAGTTTATAGTGAAGCAGTGAAGATGGTCATTATCATTAAAATATCCAGGTAGAGCGTAGATTACTATTATAAGTAGAATAGAGTACTGGAAGTACATTTGAATAAAATCCATAAGAAAAGTCTACTACTGAAAATATAAAATTTATTTCAAATACACTAGGAAGAGGTCTATCATAATGTGAGATCAGATAGCTAAAAACCTCAACAACAAAAATATTCAAGCATTGAATCTCTGCATTAATAGTCCACGTATAATCCACATCGAAAATTTTAACCTTAAAATTTTCAACTTTGACAAAAATTTTGAATTTTAGATATTAGGTAAAATTAAAATTAGTATAATTCTACTCACAAACATGTTGAACCCCAGTAAACTTGTTCACTGTACTCACCTAGAAAAAAACAGAAACATACAATTAAAAAGTGAAGAATATAGAAGCAAAACCGAATACATATAGGTTCATAAATTATTAATTTTTCTTACACAAGTAATCCATGAAAGCATTACTGATACTAGATTGAAAAATGCAATACTAATGGGCGACTGTAAGAAAACTAATCAAACGTAATGGCCGTAAAATGACGTCATTTGACGCACTCAATGCAACCAAATTCCTTTTGCTTTGTCAAATGACGTCCATGTTTAAATTTTACGAATGTTAAATTCATTTGGTTTGTGTGTAATCGACAAAGCCGTAAAAGTAGAAATCTGAAGTAAACACACTTCAAACATTGGTGTTGACAATTCAACAAATCAAATTATTGAAACAAAGTTCAGTTCTAACTAGGTTCAAATAGAAAAAAAAACAATCTTTTCGCACACTCGCACACTTACAAGCTATCAGAAACCGTATAGGATTCACTTCAATGAATGGTAGAATCCACAGTACAAATCTTGCTATCAGAACCCATATAGGATTCACTTCCAAAAATGGTAGAGTTGAGAGTACAAATCTTGCTATCAGATCCCATATGGGATTCACTTCAAAGAATGGTAGAATTGAGTGTACACATCTTCGAAATAAAACGTTGCCATTCGCTGAATCCCATTGACACTGTACTACCAACCTTATCACAATAGGCGGAAAACAGTCATAAACCCCACACAGGATCTTTGTCACAAAACCCACCCTATAATACCTAACCTAGAAAACGTGTTTACCTTTTCACCGTTCAATATCCGTTGAGAAACCAAATTTATGACATCCATGTGACAATAACGCGTCAGCCATCTTTTCAGTCGCGTTAACGTCGAAAATCACGAATAAACTTCGAGAAATAAAATCGTGCCATTGTTACCGCCGGATGAAGACTCGTAAAATCGAGAATTTTACGATCGGCACCTAAAATTGAGACTGACAGTCCTGTCGAGATCCGTCCAGGGGTGGTTCTATCTTCTACCTGGAGGTTTATTCATACCACTCACGTATGGTGAGAGGGGTAAAAATGGCCCATAGTTGACTGGTATTTTGTTAACGCTTCTCAGGTATCCGTGCAAACTACAATACCACTTCTATAGGTGAAGAAATGTCTACAGTTATACAAATACACAAACTACAATACATCCTCTACAGTTTAAGAAATGTCTACAGTAATACTAATACATGAACAGTATACTCGATAGTAACAAATAGTAGAAAAAGTGAAGTTTACTACAATGTCTATTGTAACAATAAAAATAGAACATTCTGCCTCTAAAGTTGAAGAAATGTTTACAGTGATACAAATATACAAGAGTTATATATAGTAATAATAAAAATAGAATATACTTCCTTAAAGTTGCTATACTAAGTTGTATACTACCATAAAGTTGAAGAAATGTCTACACTACAGTAATACAAAGACACTAACATTATATAGTGCAATCATACAGAACAGTTTGAAGTTCTGCTCCAACCTACAGTCCTGATTTGACACCCTGTGATTATAATCTCTTCCTGAAATTAAACCTCAAACTCGAATGAGTCTACTCAAGATGTCTACATGGTGATAAATGATAAGAATAGAATAGTACTGGAAATGTCTATAGTGATAGAAACCTCCTATAACAATAATAAGAAATGCCTATGTAGTATCCTATACCATCCTGGGTTTCAGACAGGTAGAAAACAGACCCCAGCAAGTTTACCCAACCAAGGAGAATGTCCCCATAGAAATAACCACAAAACTTCACCGTTATCTTTAAAAACGAATGGAATTCTACGTTCAAACAAAGAAAATTGTAAGTTTGGAAAGCTGAATACGCCTGTGAAACTGAATCGAAGAACAGTTGTAGAGTAAATTTCTATCAATGGGTAGTTTTACTATCCACCAGTCATTCATAACGCCTCTATTTCGTAGAAAGTGAATCAAGTTACATGATTTAATAACGGGGTAACGTAATAACAAAAATATATATCCCCTACTGATTATGAATTACTGAATCGATAATACATGCATGTACTATCACTGTATATGTCTACATACGCCTTATTGTATCATGTACTATAATAGGCATATTATGTAGATTTACATAAAATAAGTATGAGAATACCATATTGTAATACTCCGTGGCGAAGCGTGGTATACTTATTTGATAATACATTAATACTATAGGTATTACTGATTCTGAATGTATTTTACTTACTAACAAAGCTAATCGAGGTTATAAATGTTAATTTGTTATCAACTTATCAATGTTAATTAAGTTGAGATAAGCGAAGATCACCTTCAATCCAATTTTGTCCAAAAATCTTTTGAAACCTCTCATTAATGCTCGATTCCTCAGTCGTTCAATGAACAGTTTATGGATCCAATAGCAGTATTGAATCAATAAACATTAGTTTTAAAATGCAAAAAAAAATACTGATTCAATAGTTTATTGAACAACTGAGAAACCGGGCATAAATCAAGTAAATACGAATCAACCAGCAGTCAACTTTCTACCACGAATCTTCTAACCCCCTGATAGACTACCCCGCTATTCAAATTTATTTATTCTAGGTTAAACCGGCGGTTTCAACGGTCAATTAATCAATATTATTCAAATTGGCAACCGACAAACAAATTGACGCGAAAATGAATTATTCATAATACTGACAGGGCACACGGGCATAAAATAAACACATTAACATATTATCGGGCCAAACCTTTACGCGTGCTTTACATCACATACATGCTCAACACCACTCTATATACATAGATATGAGGCATATTTACATACAAGTGCCGCGCATTATATAAGGTGCAAGAAGTTCCAGCGTGGAACGTGAGATAAAACGCTTGTATCACGACTTAAAATCCATGCACGTTTACATAAATATACGGTATGAAATGAAGTGGAAGACATTTTAAATCTGAACTTGAAGTGGAGATTCTTGTATGGAGACTACAAACATCGTACAAAAAAAGTTTTTTATTGATTAGAAAAACCATGAAGTGAGTTATTACAAGTTCAATTATGTCAACAATTTCAATTTCAGCACTTCATGTTTAAGAATAATTTAAATTTCAAGTAAAAAAACAATGGTTTCATTTTCAACATGATAATAACAGAATCAAAACGTTTCTTTTTCATGGAAAATAAACAAAGTTTCCTATAATCAGAACTCTTGAAATGATTTTTCTTTGAGCCAAGTGCAATTTTATTGTCACAATTTCAAGGAAAGTTACATCGACTAGTTAGTGGTAAATAAATAATTTAGTAATAATAAGTTACTAAGTACTAGTGGAAATATTATAATTACTAGTACTAGTAATAAAGGAGTAAAATAATTTTTGAATATTACGGATATAATCTGGATGAAATTCTCAAATTATAATCTAACCTATCTCCGGACTAAAATACTTTTTGCAGCCCCATTTCAGTGCACTAATGCAGAAAACAAGAAGGCTCACAACAAAAATGGCGAAGAGACTAAAAAATTCATCAGAAAGCATCGTTGCATACAAAATGCGAAAAAAACAAGTTTCAACTGCAGTTATTCAATTTTTGGGAAAGGGGGAGGTTAAAGTTAGAAAGCGGTCGACCGTTTCTTTTACGAAACCACCAAGACAGAAAAAAGAGGAGAGAAAAAAGAAGATGAAGAAGAAGAGATAGTGGACACGCGATAACGTTTTGGCGGGAAAGGATAGTCATTATTCATTTCATTGACGGATGCAGCAGAGGGAGACAACAAAGAGAGAGAAACAGAGGGGGATAGAAATACAAAAAAAAACATATTTATTCAACTACTGTACCGCTCAACACGAAGGATGCATATTAAAAACCGGAATAACACCCCTACTGTACTGAGAAGCATTGTTAATACAGTAACTGACTCGTGCAAGCACCCCCCCCCCCAAGATACAATGCCCCCTCCCATCAACCACCTGAGTCCAGACAGAACAGATGTGCTTGAATTTTCAAATCTCCCGCCGCCCGAGTCAGCTGTAAAAGCCAGCTGATAGATAATTCCTGCATACTAATGAATGGACCACGCGCCAACCAAGTTTGGCGCCAAAATTAACCGGTTCAAACCTAACCTAACTACAATTAATCAGACAATGCAAACCCTGACAGATGTTAGCTCGTGCCAAGATCCCCCATGCAGGTGCAATAGTGTTCATTGATAGGTGATTTCCAGTAAATTTTCTTTTAGCACGTGCCTGATTGCAAATGCACCTGATATGCAGGATAAGCAGGTGCAATAATGTTCATTGATAAGACCTTCATTGATTGAAAGTGGTTGCAGTCTTCGCGCCAAGACCACCGGTTTTTAACCTCTTAAAATTTGCAGACACCCCTGAGCCTGACTGACCATTCCAGCACATGCCCCAATGCAAATCCCCTTGCAAGAAGTGCAGGTTCAATAATGTTCTTTGATATTAGATTCAAAGTGGTTGAACTTTTCCCGCCAAACTGATTTGAATACTTTGAACACGTCCTACTGGGCATAGAACGGCTGAGATACAATTCCGTAATCAGGGCCTGCTTCATATAAGATTGACAAATTCTGTAAAACAGTAAAAAAGAGTGCACACGCTAGTCATGGGAAGAAGAACATTGTACATGTACATGTAATAAATGTACAAGTCTAGTGAGTAACCAAATTTTCTCTACTTCTAAATTTCTAAGCCTTAAGATCAATGAAAAATATATTGACAATTGAAACGAGCTGGGAGGAATAAAATAACCAAATCGACCGCTCCAGCTGCAAAGTGGCAACTAGATAGTAACTTAGGGACAAGGAAGCTCCAGGGGAACTTATGAAGGGGGAACAGCACCCTTTCCCTCTTAGGGGGATCTAAGGGGAGGGGGAGGAGGAAGGGGGGCCATAGCACTCAGCTAGCTGCCAAGGTCCCAAACTTCAGCAACAGGTCCCCCCAACCCCCTTCGACCAAGCATCCCCCCCCCCAAACACCGCCAAAACAAAACCGGCCGTCAAGGGATTTGACCCCGTTCCACTTTTGTCGTCAAACCACGGTCAAGGACATGAACGCCGGTCTGCGCCAAAACTCCCCAATAAACTGCCTTTTAAAATAAGCGGGTGGACGTACTTTTCCACTGCAGGCATTTATTACAGGCACATTCTGATTAGTTTACTATTTTCTAGAAAAATTACAGAGCTAGGTAGGAGATAAATCAGCAGTGGTAAGAGTAAGGCTCTAGGCGTACACCGGTTAGTCAAGACAAGACAAGTCGAGATTAGTCACGTTTAGTCACAGTACTTCACATAGTTGCTAATGAAGCAACACACACCGATTAGTTATTGCATCGGTGTGTGCTGCTTTATAAGCAGCTATGTGAATTACTGAGACTAAACGTGACTAATTTTGTCTTGTCTTGTCTTGACTAACCGGTGTACGCCTAGCCTAAGAAGTGTCTAGAATAATGGAAACTTGTACCGTACAACCTCGATCAAATTTTTTACCAAATTCCTTCCACTAAAACAATTATTTTGGACTGGGAATAAATTATAGTCATTACAACTCATTAAGCATTAAAATAGATGCTGTACCGGGACGAATTAATCAATCTAGTTTAATAATCAAAAACCCAAAGAAATGTTTTTGATAAACAAGACAAAAAAAATTGCCGAATTCATAAAATTAACCTTGCATAAGGCTAGGCGTACACCGGTTAGTCAAGACAAGACGTTTCAGAGACAAGACGTAGTCACGTTTAGTCACAGTAATTCCATAGCTGCTTATGAAGCAGCACACACCGATTAGTCATTGCATCGGTGTGTGCTGCTTCATAAGCAGCTATGTGAATAATTACTGTGACTAATTTCGTCTTGTCTTGTCTTGACTAACCGGTGTACGCCTAGCCTTATACAGTATTTCATCTACTATACAACATTTGTATGGTTGCATCGTAGTGGAAGTATTTTTATACACTTCTATCATTATAAAAAGTTGTAAATTTATAAAATTAAGCATTTTACAGTTGATCATTGTAAAACTATACTTATTTATCCAACTGCATCATACTGCATGAATACACTTTCATGATAGTGAAAAGTTTTAATTAGGTAATTCATTTCATTGTCAATCCAGGTACCTTAGCATGGAAACGCAGAAGAGGAGACTGGTAGACGAGAAGAAAATAAAAGTGGAGTTGAAGCAGTCCAAGACCGCTCGACTCTGTATCGTTTATTTTATTGTCCTTGGGAGCGAGCAAAGCCTCTAGATTGCCCCGACCGTAGTTAGAGGGAGCGCGGAGGCGTAACTACAGACCACGACACGATATCGGCCTGCCTGCCTTGCTCCAAGTTCAATGCTCAGACCATCCACATTTTTACTGAATACTAGCAGATAACCCGTGCCACGCTACGAGGCTACCAAAGTGTTCCTATCTGTGGGAAATATTTCTAAATGAGACTAGGTACACCAAAGCGTCAGTTGCTACCACAGTTAAGCCTGGTTTTCATTAGTAGAGTTAGTGGTAGAGTAACTAGCATACTAACTCTACCGTACTAACTCAACTCTACTTACTTGATCGAGTACTACAAGTCGTGGTTTACCTTACCTTAAGTTACCTTACTTGGTCGTGTTTTCACTACAATTGAGAATAGTAGGTAAAGTGTGTTGTCTAGTGAACAGATGTAACCTTAAAATGACTCTACTCTACTAGCAGACTCTACTCTACTAGCTCGAGACTGTTTTCATTAGGATAGTGGTGGTAGAGTAGAGTGAGAAGCGGTGGTGGGGGAAGGCAAGTGGTAGAGTACTATCATAGCCTCCTCTAATACAGAGGAGGCTCTGTATTAGAGGAGGCTATGGTACTATCCAACGGTGCTATCCCACTCTACTCTACCAAAAACAAGTACTCTACCATCACTCTACTCTACTATGAACGTTTTCATTGGGAGAGTTCACAAGATAGTTACTACTCGCCCAGGGAACTTTACCACTAACTCTACTAATGAAAACCAGGCTTAAAGCATAGTAGAATACTAGTGGATTACCCGTGCTAGGCTACGTTACGGGGCGAACAAAGTGTTTCAATCTGTGGGAAATATTTCTAATTGAGACTAGTTATACTCAAACGACAGTTGCAGCAACCGCATCGCGACTGCTACCACAGTGAAGCATAGCAGAGTACTGAGACAAATGAGTCAGTACACAAAGGAAAACAAATATTTTCGAGTTTACTTACAAACATATAACATCATATTGTATAGGTGTAGACGATACTAGTATGCGAAGTATACTTGTATAAAGTATAGGAGATACGGTTTAGGCTTGGCGTACACCGGTTAGTCAAGACAAGACGAGATTAGTCACGTTTAGTCATAGTACTTCACATAGTTGCTTATGAAGCAACACACACCGATTAGTCATTGCATCAGTGTGTGCTGTTTCATAAGCAACTATGTGAATTACTGTGACTAAACGTGACTAATCTCGTCTTGTCTTGTCTTGACTAACCGGTGTACGCCTAGCCTTATATTGGAAGGACTCAAGACACTGGCGCTAAAGTGAGGGAAAGGTGCAACAATAGGTGATCCTCTTGAGCTGTGTCTTCAATTATTGAAATATAAAATACCTGTCTTTAAACAAATCAATCATATTTGAAAAATATTCCTACATAGCCAACTCCGTTTAGATATGTAATCCTTTACATATTTTTATACATATATTTTCTTTGCTTATATTTAATTACTTTAAAAAAAGTAGCCGTCATCTCTCATCATCACCCCTCTCATTACCCACGCACAAGCCTGGAGCTCATGTGGGCATCACCCACAGCAAAAAAAAACTATCATCCCTTTAGATATGTAATCGAGTTGAAAACATTCAACTCAAACATTCGAGCTCATATGGGCATCACCATCAACAAAAAAAAACTATCATCCCTTTAGATATGTAATCGAGTTGAAACCATTCAGACTAAAGATTTTTCTAGAATATACTGTTAATATAGAGATACAATGCACTCGGGTTGAAGGTACCCTTGCGAGAGTGTGCCCCTTACCGAAGGCCCCCTCGAGGTGGCTGACCAGATGTCAAGGACGTCTTTGTTCAGGTGTGTGAGTATGAGCGCGCGCGCGCGGGTGTGTGCGTGCGTACGGGTGCCATGAACTAGCAAGGTCGCTCTCGCTCTCATCGCTTGGATGGTTATTGCCCCCCTCCCACTAAACCCCTTCCCCCCCCCCCACCAAACAACAAATACGACTATCAACGCCGCAATCATCTGCTGTTTATTTTTTCTCTTCTAATTTTTTAGGTTTTCTTCTTTATGTGGTTTTGTTTTCATTCTTCGAGTTGGTACGTTTCTGTTCGTTACCATCCTCGGTTCCTTTGTCCTGGATCGTTGTACAGTGCGTTGGTTAAATTCAATTGGATTTCGTGCAACTGGCCGATAGATAAACTAACACAATGAAACATATCAAAACAGCAAGGTAGTATTATTGAAATGCTGTAGATTGAAAGAAAGAAATACCAAAATTTGAAGAAAACCCAAAACCAAAGATAAACAGAATAAAACCTATCAAAACAACAAGTGATATTATTGAAATGCTGTAGATAGGAAGAGTCCTCTTTTGCTTAGGCATCTGGACTGGCAATGAATTACCTCATCACAGCTTTTAACAATGATGAAAATGTTGAAATGTTGAAAATCTACTACGATGCATCCATATTAATATTGAATAGTGGATAAAATCTAATAAACTTTGAACATGGTAAAAAGCTGCAATGAGTTGTTTAGATGACATTAATTTGTTTCCATTCCAAATACTATAGCAAAGTGAACGAGCATTAAACTATGTTGAGTACTTTATGTTGAATACTTCAGTGTATGGCGAATTTTTTCACTGTTTATATTAAGATATATTTTAGTTCTGGTATCATTAGTACATTTTGAAATTGTACAATTTGGAAGAGTTTAGTTACTGTATGTATTAGTAGACTTTGGAAGACTTGTCATTATATTGGTTCATTTTTGCCAATTTCTACAATTTTTGCAAAATTATTCAATTTTTTTCTGTCATCTTTTCATTCTCTTATTCTTTCTGACCCCCCCCCCCACCAATTTTTCATCCTCAACTCTTCTTCTATTAAATCTTCATATTCTTCTCTTACATCATCCTTTCCCTCTTTTTCTATTACTGTATTTGTTTTATTTACATATATTTTCCTTCTTTTTTCACCTATCTTCTTCTTAAGCAACTTCTAATTATTCTCCTCCTATTTCCTTTTCTCAACCATTCTTTTCTTCTTTCAACCCTTCTCTTTCTCTTCAACCTCTCTTTCTCCTCCAACTTCTTGTTCTTCTTCACCCTTTCCAAAAACTCTTCTTTTCCTTCTCTTTCTCTTCAACCTATCTCCCTTCTCCCAATTCTTCTTCAACAACTTATTACTCTTCTTTTTCTTCTCTCAACTCTTCTCTTTCTCCTCCAACTTCTTCACCACCTTCTTCAACTTGGCTTTCTTCTTTTTCTTCTCTCAACTCACGAGCCTGCTCTCTGCTCACTGGCGCGGAGCAACGAATCCAACAGAATGCTTCCCCACCTCCCACAACAACAACCCCCCCCAACCACCCACCCCACAAGAAGCATTCAACTCGCCTACAACTGTCTTTTACCGACCGAGCGCGAACAGCAACCACTGACAATTACCCTGGACTGACTATAGTTGCTTACTGATATCATGGAAAGTTCTAGAGCCGATGATAATAGTGCGGAGAATTCCAATACACAAGCTAAATAACACAAGCTGCACCAAGCAAGATCAAAATTGATCTTGCTTGGTGCAGCCAGTCATTAAAAATGTAGAAGAATATTTTACTTCTATTCTATACGGTTTTAAACCATCGTTCAACATGCCACATGAACAAAGTTAAATAAGATATTATCAAGAACGTGATTGAAAATCTGAACTTCAATTTCGAATCACATAAAACCACTTTTTTAAATTTCATTGCTCAGTAATCATATCATTTTAGATTCAATATCCACAGTTCAAACTAAGATACTAAGGGCCGGTTCATAAGCTCGGGATTTAGCCAAGTCCTAGACTAAAACGGGTGGCTACCGTAGCATCGACAAACGTTTGTCTCGAAAGGTTAGTGGGTTAGCAGCATAGAGAGCCCTTAGCACATAGTGTCAAGGCTAACGTTTGTCGATGCTACTGTGGCCACCCGTTTTAGTCTAGGACTTGGCTAAATCCCGAGCTCATGAACCGGCCCTAAAAGTTTATTCAACTAGGGGCTAAGATATTACAAGTTTATTAAACTAGGAGCTACTGGAAACTGGGTACCTGAGTTACTGTGTATGAAGGAAAGTTCTGGAAGTATCTGAGTAACTATGGAAAGTTCTAGAGCCAGACCAAATATTAGCAGATAAATCAAAACTACTAAAATCGAGTACTTACCAAAGCAGAAAGAGTGATTTAGAATAACTATATCTTCATCATTTTGATAGTTGATACATACCTGCAAAAAAAAGAAATATTAGTGAAATAAGTAAAACAAAATTAAAAACATTTGTTTGATTGAAACTGAAATGGAAATAGAATTTCCTAGGAAAAATAAACGTCCCACTAACATTAGTGACCAATATAATTAGTTACCTAATGCTCTAGGGACATGTGATTCATACTTTTCGTATCATAACATTAGAGAAAAAATAGAATATACTCTATAATAGAATAACTGCCTCTATTTGTTCCTGGGAGGGCGAAGTTAGGGCGCAGCCGGCCCTCTCTTACACGCAACCCCCAAAATACTGTTTATCCTAGATATCAATTTAAACCACATTCATTAATATTCAATTAATTACAGTGACATTCATTCAATTTGACGCTTGGCATTAGACTGATAGATAGAGAGATATCATTTCTTGACGTTGCTGATGACCGTAGAGTACGATGGCAAAGAAATAATGGGCCGTATTCATGAACGTTCCTTGAGGGTTCCTTTCCGAAAGGGCGCCTTGAAAAGCGTTTCATGAATGAAAAATCAGCTGATTTCATTCATGAAACACTTTTTAAGAGTCCCTTTCGGAAAGGAACCCTCAAGGAACGTTCATAAATACGGCCCAATATCTCTCTATCTATCTAATGCCAAGTGTCAAATTAAAAGAATATCACTGTAGGCTAGTTCATTAATTGGAACTACAAAAATAACAAAATCTCACTAGCGATTTCAAGTTTATACCAAACTTATAATCAGTCCACAAACCATGAAACTTTATAATTTCAAGAAGGTTTAACAAGATAACCCAAAATCCCTTTAGACAACATAGGACCCAACAAGTGTAGCTGAGAATATTGCATCAGCACTCGCAACACTCATCTGTCACAAATGTCCGATTGCAGACAGTATCCAGCATCTTGACAGGGGACACTTAGGTGGGGGACATTTACAGAACCTGAGCAACCAATATTGACAATTTAATAACTGCCCCCCTCCTAACCAACACCCAAAAACTGGTGCAGACCAGGGGTGCCAACTGTCCAAACTTGACATCCGACTCCTGTTGCCCTATGGGACTTCCCATCCTAACCCCCTGTTAGGGATAGCCCCCCTAACAACCCCCCACCCAGTCTTGTAGATCTCAATTGTCAGCACAAACTTCAACAGCTTACCATTTTGGCAAAGGGCAAACTGATCGACTAGATGGAAAATACTATACATTCCTCAAGCCAGTATACAACATCTTCGTTTCAACCAAGTCTAACATAGATTTATAAAAATAGTTCCATAAAATATAGTTTTAACTTGGTTTAAACTGTAAATCCACAGTTTATATTTGGATTCAACGGAGTACCCACTATAAACTGCTTTATCTGTGCTATGCTGCGATTCATCAATCAACTATTACCACTAAATTATATGAAATGCATTGCTATGCCACTGAAATCATTCACAAGAGTAGCTAGAAGAATGAAATATTCAAAATTTAAATGTTTGTTGAAAAGTTGCTTGGTTGTTGCTCCCCTCATTATTTTTCAGGTTTTCTTGTTACATTGAATTAGTTACATTACATTTGGTTTTAGAATTTTTCTGTAATAATGATATTATCTCACAAAAAAACTTCTAAGCAATGCTGACTTCTTGACGTGAATCGCACTATACCAGCTACCATTGACAAATTGTGTCTTTCAAATTCAAGTTTTTTCAAATTTGGATCAACTGATTACCCACTAAATTATGAATTGCTTTATCTGTGCTACCACTGACATGTATCATTACATACACAAGAGTAGCTAGAAGAATGAAATATTCAAAATTTAAATGTTTGTTGAAAAGTTTTCTTGGTTGTTGCTCCCCTCATTATTTTTCAGGTTTTCTCTTGTAAATGTTACATTGAATTAGTTACATTACTGGTTTTAGAATTTTTTCTGTAGTAATGAAGGTGATATTACACAAAAAAACTTCTAAACCTATACATGTAACTACTATGGTTTCAGAGAGTGTATAATAATATTATTAAAAACTTTCTATAATGTAGGTAAATTGCTATACATGTAACTTTTCTAATGAAAATATATCATAAAGAAAATAAAGAGGGGACCAACAACTTAGGATTTTACACAACACTCGCTATTAGCAACAACAAAATAACAACAACACAACTCGATTAATTTTTGTACACGGAAGTTGATTCAAATTACGAAGGACCAAACAAAGAGAAGACTAAAGTGTGAAAAGAAATTGGAGAAAGAGCGAAACTGAGTGAATAGGTTACCTAATTACCTTGAAGCCTTATTAAAAAGCAATTTGAAGACTTCAAACAAAGGTGACAATAGGTTCTCTTTTTATTATTAGACAGCAAGCGCCACAATGCATTGTCAAAGGTTGGCTACCGGCTTCCTCATAGCCGAGAATATCATTTTTCATTCGCTGCCGAACTTCAACCCCCCACCAAAACCTACTACCCCAATTTGTAACCGATTTTTCAACTGAACAGTGTCCCGTTTTACACTTGAAACTTAATCAAAGAATGTTGATTATGTGTTAGATATTGATTCGAATCTCCCTCAAGAGGCCTGGTTCATATGAATTTAGTACTGAAAAAAGACACTCACTATAATATTGTAGATATCAATAGGGCGGCCTCTTATGCAATAAAATAAATCCAGTATAGGTCGATACTGTACACCGACTGATGTACAGTCTAATTGTAAATGAATGTAAGAAGCAATGAGGAATAAATCAATAAAATATATTAATGGGCGGAATTTAAAACTTTTTTATTCAATTCTTTTGTTGTTTTGGTAATAACTTTGAAAATACAGTATGAATAATGTATGACTGCATTAATTACTGAATCTTTTGGGGATGAAATAGTTTGTTTTTCAATTGACAATCCACTACAATATTGGATTATTGCGTTCATAATTTGGATCAATTACATAATAGGGGTATTCACGATCTTTGAGTTAGCTAGCTAAGTCGCGCTATTCGATAACTCCAGCTATTCGATAAGTCTTATTTATTATTATTTAGATATTTATTATTATTTTATCAACCGATTTCAATTAACAATTCAGTAAAATTATTATCATAATTTGGATCAGAAACTTAAGCATACAATAAAATTATGGATGAGACCCATAATAAATTATTTTAAAAATGTAATAAAATTATCCTTGACTCCATGTACAATTTCTTCTGATGTCTAAATAATTCCACAATCAACCGCAACATACTGGAAAAATATTCTACATCCAAATCGGAGAAAATATCAACGACCTTTGATGAAGAAAGATTTGAAGCCCATTACTAAAGTAAAGCCTATTACTTCACTTACACACTCTTTTGAAAAAACCAGACAAATACCATTTTCTCAGTCTTCAACGATGAAATATGATTTATGTTGAGCTGAAGGCGGCTTGATTGTTGTATAGCAATGAAGGAGGGACGGGGGTGGGGGGTGATGTTGAAGACAGCTAGAAAGGGGTGTTGTTAGGGGGTGGGGGAGTAGAAAAGGGGGGCCATGTCAGTCGATTCATCTCCATTAGTGTAACAGGCAACAGGGGTCCCCGCACAAGTCTACTACCGAATTACAAAGGGAATTTCATAAATAAGTAACAGATTGCTTCCGTTAAGCCAGAGATTAACTTGAGAAACTTTATTCAACGGGGTTTTTTCTAGATCCAGCAATCTTTTGAATTTGGAGACTGAGTTTTGTGCCTTATAAATATCTGTTATACGATTACAGACTCGGTTGCCTATCAAGAAGAAGTTGTAGAGTTCTACAGAAAAATAATTTAGGATCTTTGTTTGTTAAAAGACATATAAATTTATATTATCATTAGTTTAAATTTATATTATCATTAGTTTGATAAATTTTCACATAATTATGCACCTCTGAATTTATCAGAATGTAATTAATAGACTGTTGTAAATTACTAAATAAATGAATTTTTATGCATGAATTGTGTTATTTCTTAGGGTGAACTGTAACAAAATTGATTATTTTGTATCGAAGTGCAATATTTGTTTATTTCATTAATTGACAATACACACACCATGGGTGGGAAGAAACAAAAGACATTCGCCATAAACTGTTTCAATTCCTAATTTTAACTAAATTGTCCAGACGTTTGTATTCTCCCTTGTTTTTTTTTCTTGTATTTTCACTTACATTTTAAATTATTTTCAATTTCCAATAAGTTACGACAAGCAGGGGCCCTGATTCGTTATCTATTCGTTTATTGCAAAATTCATTTGTATAAATAAAGGCATCCATTGATTTCTATAAAGAAAAATGATAAAATAATTCTCTTTATAACTTTCCTCAAATTCACAACAAGAACCCCTTCAATGCTTTACCGAAAAAACACGTTCAACTCTGTTGAATAATATTGCATCTATCACTAATCACAAATGTTCATGACAGGTTCAATATTAGTCAAACACTGTATTAAATTAGGCAACAAAATAATGTATTGATAGTAAGATGAAATACAAGGAACAGGAACTAACACACCAAACACAGGTTACTTTATCTTAATTTATACATATCATACGACACATACAATAATAGTAATCACAAAAATCATATTTATATCACTAAACTCAAACCTTGCATGAATTAAAAAATAGTGAAAACAAGTTAAACGTTTGAATTTTGGTCACATTTTATTAAAACACTACTAAATTGGAAGAATAATCTGTAAACAGAATAACTTGAAATTGAAGTAGTTGTAATTTTTTATAAAAGTATGCATTGTATGTGGAATCCCTTCCCACACCAAAAAAATACTCTATATAAGTACTAAGACAAGTTAAGAGAAAATATTGTCTAGAAACAATAAGATTGCATAAATAAAATTTGGAATAAAAAATAGTCCAGGAAATTGAAGTCTATTTTGAAATTGAAACAATCCCTTGAAGGAAATATTGAACTAAACTTGACTTAAATTTGCAAGTCAAAATATTTCTACTAGAAAAGTTATTGGCCTATAATTATTTGAGTTGAACATTAAAAACTAGGAAGGATCAACACCAGGACTCTCAATGTTAGTAAGAGAAAAGTATTAATGTTTTCTGGGCACAATATTCTTTGTCTACATAGTTTGAATTGAAATTCAAAATCAAATTAGAGTTGAATAATTATGAGACACTAAACAAAAACCCAACAAAAATAAAACAAATTCAAATGGATTACCTGATGGATGATGATGTGCAACTTATAAGACTCAACATCTAGGATGCACTTTCCACAAAAAATATCAGCCTGAAAGATGGTGAAAATTGTTCAAATCAGTGATCAAATAGAAAATACATAAAAATAAGAGAATAAATAAGTTAATAACTATGCTGGACATTGCTGAGATCAAACAATAGAAACAAATATCAACCGTCGCAATAAGCATTATGAGATGTACTGTATTTGAATAAAAGCTTTGCCAGCAAATGCTTTCTGAAAACTTCATGATTCTTCTCAACTAGTGGAATTGAAATTGTCAACAGTTTTAATAAAGATTCACAGTTTTGAGAAAATTCATACTGTAATTTATTAGTCAATTTACAGTGAATTATTACAGAGAAACAGTAATAGATGTGATGTGTGATCATCTTTACTCAAATTTGACCAGACGTTTACCTAACAACACTCGATTAGATTGCTTTCATAACTTAGAACAAAATAATACAGTCCAAATAAAACTACTAGGTATCAATAACCTTCATTCCATTTAAAAATGACTTTAAGAATTTGGATAAAATACGTTAGGCCATACTATACTCCATTCCATTCAATACATAAGTTTTCGTATCATATAAATGAACTATAGGCTAGATTAGACTAGCATGGTTTTTTGTAAATTCAACATACAATGTTTAACAAGTTCAATATAATTCCTACAAATACAATCCTAGTCCAAGATTATAACAGTTTGTAATTTATTCAAGTTATGATCAGACAAGTTTCCTTCATGTTGAAAAATGCAGAACTTTTATGCGCAATATTGAAATACTGGTATGTTGTGGGCTAATCGGTGATATAATCTTACAATGTTGAGGGGGAAATGATTGAAAATATTTGAAATTTCAATTATTTGGATAAAGTTTAAAACGGCTAGTTCTCTTTCAATGGGATTATGTACAAGCATGAATACTCTACAGCCGTTGACATGTTTTGAGTTGGAGAACTTTGTTGAAAAGTAATTGTGTGATTGGAGTTGAGTTTAAATAAAGTTGTAGAGAATAATTAGGGTAGGGAATAGAGTAATATAAGAGAATAAAATGTGATGGAAGAAGGTTTTGGCGGTAACGCTCATACTGCTGAAGCAAGAACAAAGACAGCGCTAACTGAACTGGCTTTGTGTACTGAAAATGACTGCACTCACCTAAGATTATTGACGTTTCGCTGTTGATGTAAACAATGTAAAACACGTAACAGTATTCCAGAATTTCAAAAACAGTTAACACTTTAAATAATAAGCAACAGAATCATCGGAGATTTTGACTAGATACAATTGCAGCGACGGACACGAGACTACTGTAGTTCCAAATCCAAACCGGCCTGGGGTGGACATAACCTTTCAATACAACAAAGAACAGGCAGATGGAGTCGTTATGCCGCATGGGGGAGACACTAGCGCAGCCAGCTACTAGCGGCGACTACCGCAACTAACCAAACACTCCCGCGAAATAAAAACAAGACAAACTGACTGGCCCGACTAGTTCCATTCCACTATAAATAATTTAATTCATTCCAATTCATCTCAACCGTCTTTTTAACTGGACGAGCCCTTCACGACAATCAATTAGTCCTCAAGATATCCGTCAAATTAGTCACATTATGAAAAATTAAAGCTAGACAAAGCCTAGATCTCAACGACCTATGACATTCGAACGCAATAAATTACTCAACCGACAATAAAAAGTGGGATCTAGGCTGTTTCCGTTCGCTTAGCTCCCACAAATTATTTTCTACGGAAAACTTTGTGGTCGACGGATGATAAAAAACGAAAACAAACTACTGTCTGTCTAGCTACTATAGCACTAGATGTGTGAGACAACACATAGCTTCAGCATTGTGATCTGAAAATTTATGAACGAATTCTTATCACTCAATATATTACAGTATTTCTATTATCTCACACTAGGAGGAAAAAATACTTCCTCGAATAAATATTTATGTTTTATGACAACTTATCATAAATTCTGAAAATAGTTATTGCTTTGATACTGTCTTGTTTCAAGTCATGAATCACAAGTTGAAATAGTTCATTCGTCAAACTTTCAATAACAATATTAATAAAGTATCAATGTTTGTCCTCATTTTCATTCAATAAATAAGTTGAAAAACTAGATATCCTAAAACTTTTCTAAAAAATTATGGTACACTACCTTATACAAGAAATCATATATAAGCTCTAAGAATGCATTTTAGATTAATAAATTTATTCTGGTAAATACAGTTTAACTTATTAAAATTAAACTGTACAGTTAATTATTAAAATTAACTGTATTAAATAGTATTTTTATTTATTAAAATTAAAATACAGTTTAATAAATTGAACTGTATTTGAATTTGAAATACGAGCAAAAAATAGTTAGAGAAGTGTTACATTCTGTACTAAACCAAAAAGATATTTTTTACTAGAAAGCTATTATTTTACTACGTATGATAAATAGTTCACTGATATTTTTCCAAAAATGGTAGCTTGATAACGATAAAAAGGTTTAGAATATTTTTTTTTTTTTAATTAGGATGTATCTATAATATTATTTTACTGGTATTGATAAACTACAAAAGTGGATACAGAAATTGCTGACTCTTAAATATTGTTTTAGAATAATTGAGGAGTTTTATTGTGAGGTGTATTGTATCAATTTATTATATTTTCAGTTCCACAAAAACTGGATAATACATGTCAGCAGAGACAATTAGAATACTTAATAGTTTCCTATCGTCTTTGATGTCAGTTTTCAAACATTACAGCCTTCATTTATAAGCTATTTAACAAGTTATTCATACTGTAGTTAATTTTTGAAAAATGACAATCTACCCTTCTCAATGAAAAAGTTCTGAATCACCTATATAAGCCGCAGAACATTTGCATTGAAATTACAAACTTCTCCATTGAAATATATTATCAAACACAGTAAGTGATTTTCTGAATGCTTTTATAATCTCAAAATTTTTGTAAGATCTTGTATTTTTTATGAAGATTAAGTAAAGAGGATAGGTAGGACATTAGGAATATACCTAATTACCTATACCTATTAGGTATTTCTCAATGTTGTTGTAGCTGTAGGATTTAGTACTACTGATATGATTCTATTGAATTAATAATTTTACTGTTGTTGCTTGGGCAAAACGTTGCCTGCGGCAAAAACCATAATTTTCCTAAAATTTCAGTACTAGAAACGCCAATTTTTTATTAAAAATTATGTGATCAGTGACATTAGAGTATTATAGTATCATAAATGGCATACATTTTATGAATTAATTATATTTATATAAATTAATTATTCATAATATAACTCTTATAAATAAACCTACTAGATGGTTGCCAGTTGAATGGCGACTTAGCGGTTGCCAAGAGACTAGTCACTATGTCCACACTACTTGGTCTATTTCGTGTGCGACTCAAGCAAGCATGCTGCTTATGCTTAAGCATTGGCCGCAATTTATGGTAATAAATGCTATTTAAGGTACCATAATACTGTAATGTCACATATAGTACAATGTTTAAGAGAAAATTAGCGTTTCTATACCTGAAATTTTAGAAATAATCCTGCTAAAAACTAGACGACTGGGTGACTGTGGACTGGTAAGGCTAGGCGTACACCGGTTAGTCAAGACAAGACAAGACGAGATTAGTCACGTTTAGTCACAGTACTTCACATAGTTGCTTATGAAGCAACACACACCGATTAGTCATTGCATCAGTGTGTCATGCTTCATAAGCAACTATGTGAAGTACTGTGACTAAACGTGACTAATCTCGTCTTGTCTTGTCTTGACTAACCGGTGTACGCCTAGCCTAACGTGTGACCGAGACATTAGACTGAATATTATATTCTCATAATAGTAATTTAATTTTAATTCAAAATTTTTAATTCGAATTTCCATATTTCATTCTTATTTTTTTATCGAAAATTACAATATACTATGTAATATATAACTTATGGTACATTGAAGCACAGAAAAGAGAGATTACTCGACTCTCCTCTGTGATTTGTAGGCTAAAAATACGGGCTGACTCAACAAGTAGTCACCATTTTCAACAAAGATAAAAAACCAATTCACAAATTCCTTGCACATATTCCTATCTGAATCATCAACTTTTTGCACTCGTACAGCAGCCTACTACTCCTCTCCTCGGATTTGCATAATAATGCCGTGGAAATTCATCAAATCCCTGCGTTCAGAATTGCCAGCCAGGGATCGAATTTAGAGAACGAGTCCTGCACTGCTACAGTCTCCACAGGTTGTCTCTCGCTCTTTTGCAAACGCTCGCGTACGGGCGCCAATCCAAACTACCCTTGGGCACTTCCACCCTCTCGTGGACCGGAAGTCGGTCGAGAACAACCGGAAGTACGGGCAGGGACTGGGGACAGATGAGCTCTTCCCGGCAGTTTCCCCACCTGACATCACCTCGTCCTGACTTATTTTACCTCACCAGAACTTCCCCTGACCTCACCCAGTCTTACTTCACCTCACATAACCTTCGTCGCTAGCCCTATCTAACCTTCATGCTGTCATAGCTAACCTTACCTAGCCCTACCTAACCTAATCCCTCTTTCCTCTCAAGCTGCCACAACCTCTCATCCTCTAGCCTTTTCCTCTTGCCTCTTTCCTGTTCCTCTTGCCTCTTCCTCTTTCCTCTTGCCTCTAGCCTCTCCCCTCTTACCAAACATAACCTCACCTAGCCCTACCTAACCTAATCCCTCTTTCCTCTCAAGCTGCCACAACCTCTCATCCTCTAGCCTTTTCCTCTTGCCTCTTTCCTGTTCCTCTTGCCACTTCCTCTTGCCTCTTCCCTCTTACCAAACATAACCTCACCTAGCCCTACCTAACCTTCCCCCAGTCCTACCTAACCTAACCTAAACACTCGTTTCTCTCAAGCATCCCTAACCTTCAATCCTCTAGCCTCTTCCTCTTGCTTCTTCCTATTTCCTCTTCCTCTTGCTTCTTCCCTCTTACCAAACATAACCTCACCTAGCCCTAACCTAACCTTCCCCCAGTTCTACCTAACCCAACCTAGTCACTCTTGCCCAGTTCTACCTAACCCAACCTAGTCACTCTTGCCTTTTCCACTTGCCTCTTCCTCTAGCCTCTTACTCTTGCCTCTTCCACTTGCCTCTTCCTCTTGCCTCTTCCCTCTTACCAAACATAACCTCACCGCGCCCTACCTAACCTTCCCCCAGTCCTACCCAACCTAACCTAAACCCTCCTTCCTCACACCAGCATTGTTCCATTTCAATCTACCAAATAAATCCTTCAGCTACAGCTACAGACTGAAATGTCTCATATTCAGATATCTAAGCTTCCTGCATCGCTCGGATGGGACATGCTTTTGACCCTGTCAAAAGGAACACAGTGATGTGTCACAGGAACACATCATACATACTGAATGACATACGCACTCATATGTAAGTCACCAGTGACAATGCATGTTGGTCGTTGAATTGTTGACTGCCTGCAATGTTTCCTTAGCACGAAAGCATGTTATTTATTGTTATATGGTAGCCTACATCCTAATCTGTATATGATACTGAGTAAAGATAGAAAACCATAATTTTTACTAGGAAAACATTTAGAAAACTTAAATTACTTGTTTAAATTGGAAGAGGAACAGTTTTGGTCATAAGTCTGTTGTACTCTCCTTTGTAAATGATTGATTGATTACACTGGCTGGGAAATATTTCGGAGGCTGTTCACAGTGGCGGCCCTAGAAATTGCGGGGCCCAAGGCAAAGTTCAATAGCGGGGCTCTCTACATCTATTCCTATTGCTAAACTGGCGTTATTTCATTTTCCAAGCCGTGGTTCACGGCTGTGCGGGGCCCCTGAAAAACGCGAGGCCCCAGGCGCTGCCTTTTTCGCCTTCATATAGGGCCGCCTCTGGCTGTGCAATATAATAGTGTACATTCTTCCTCAGTCATATTATAATATAGCTTATGGTCCAACATATTCATAGATAAGAATCATATGAAGATATAATAGCTGCATTTACTGAGAAATTAGGTAGTCCCAACAGAAATCTAAAATTAACACTATAAATTGATTCAATTGATACCACTTTTAGTGCTCAACCAATAATACCAATACATATTTATAATAAAATAATAAATCTCATTCCTCAATAAACAATGGTACAAACAATATACAAAAAACAAAATTCATTGTGATATTTACTGAGAAATTAGGTACTCCCAACAAAAGTCTAAAAATAAAACTGTCAGGGCCGGTTCATGAGCTCGGGATTTAGCCAAGTCCTAGACTAAAACAGGTGGTCACCGTAGCATCGACAAACGTTAGCCTTGAAACTATGTACTATGGGCTCTCTATACTGCTAACCTACTAACCTGTCGATACAAACGTTTGTCGATGCTACGGTAGCCACCCGTTTTAGTCTAGGACTTGGCTAAATCCCGAGCTCATGAACCGGCCCTAAATTAACTTTCTCTTGAAGGATAGCAAAGACCAGTCCAAGAAAATCTCTGCCTCATCTACTCATGAACACCGATCAAATTAACACGATTCAACACTGATCTCTGTTAATCATGCATGGGTACAACTTAGATAATTGTCTGCCTGAGCGCTATTAATCCGAATCATGTTTGATGATAGTGTTTTGCTGCCTGCAGTTCGAATAGTTGTTGAGAGCCGTGCGCGATGAGCGAATGACTCATCCACACAGATTAACTCCTCATGCATTAGCTGAGACGCTGCTCTCCTATCTTGAACGAACGGGAAGCAACAGATAAGACCCCTACCCTACCCCCCACCAACCACCCCCTGACCCTGATCATTCACAGACAAACTACTCCCGGCTGGCTGAGGGGGCATTCAACCCTTCCAACCCCTGGACTTCTGGCAATCGATCCCTGCGGCTCAAACGCTTTGCGCATGCGCACTCCGATTCGAAATTGGTGGTAGCGGCGGGATGGATATATTATTATACCGGCGACCAAAACGTGTCTTAACCGGCGTCGCGGTCTGAGTCATCTTAAACACGTTGTATAACGCACGTTGTTCACAACAGAATACTGTATCCTCTCCAAAAAATTCTCCAAAAAAGAATTCGTCACCCGTCCCCTACCCCCGACCCTATTGAAAACGCTGGTGTGGAAACTAAAACTTGTGTACCAAAGAAAAAAAAATTTATAAGCTTTCAGTAAGAAAATGTTTTGATATAGCCTAAATAAGAAACCCGTCTCCCTCTGCAATATATATTTATACATACAATATAATAATTATGTGTAGCCAACCCAAACAAAAATGAAAACTCTGTTCTGGAAGCCATTGACATTGAAGAAAAAATTTGGAAGAAATTTTGGGGGAGGGCGAGGGCGCTCAATCTCACCCACTTAAAATCACAAATTAGAAATATGGTAAACTTTCAGGAATCATACTCTCAATGTTTGAGCTAACAAGTTTTTATGAATTTTCTAAATTATTGAGCGCCCTCGCCCTCCCCAAAATTTCTTCCAAATTTTTCTTCAATGTCAATGGCTTCCAGAACAGTTTTCATTTTTGTTTGGGTTAACACATAATTATTATATTGTATAAAATATATATGTGCAGAGGAAGACGTTTCTTATTTAGGCTATATCAAAACATTTTCTTACTGAACTTATAAATTTTTCTTTGGTACACAAGTTTTAGTTTCACACCAGCGTTTTCAATAGTCGAACAGGGTAGGACAGACGAATTCTTTTTGGAGAATTTTTGGAGAGGATATCGATTTTTAATCACCTCCTTGTTATGTAGGTGAAATAATGCAAACACAATGGATGGGGAGAGAGTTAATTTTTTTTTTAAAGTGAAATGCTATGTTATTTGATAAAAGATATTTTATCCTCACTATTTGGGTGCTAAAATTATTCTAGCTATGAGTGAGCCAGTTATGGTTAATACTGAATGTACAAACAAGACGTTGTGACTGTGTCTGTTGCATCACACCTTATCATTTACTATTCAGACTTTAACGACATATCATTGTAGCAACATTAATTCATGTATAAGCAGTTATCCACAAAGTTTGTTAAATAAGATTGAGATTTTGAACTTAGATTGAAATTTTAACCCATTACGATAGGTCACATGACCACTTTTAATGAAAAAATATTTTGTAATGGAAAAATGAAATCCTTGTAAAAATTTGCCCAACACCATTATTATACATTCCAGGAACAAAATTCATAAATTTTCCTCATTAATGATAATGTTTCAAAAAATATTCTCATTGGAATATTCGATTTTCTCCGTGAATTTTAACCCACTTTAATAGATCATATGACCACTTATGAAATGAAATTGTGTGTACTCACTGCAACACCACTTAAGTGCAGAAAAACTCTATTTCGTTGATCTACAAATGAAATGAACTGAAGAGAAGATAAGACAGTGTACCTATTGTCAAACACTGTCTCTGGCGGAGTATGCAAAAAATAGTCCGATTATTTGGTTTCACTTGATTTTGTATGGTATAATGTGAGACAGTTCAACATTACCTATCACTTTATCAATCTACAAATAAAATAAAGAACGTAAATACCTTCATACCCTCTCACTTCTATCTCTTTCTCACTATTTCATACAAGGTAGACCCTATTAATATTGATGACAATTTTACTGGGCTATTATTGAAAAGGTCGAATTTGGCGGTGGCAACAGTGTGAATCACTTTTAGTTTTTAACCGCGAAATTTACATCAGGGCCACCTAGGAACATGGTCTAGCTATATAGACACTGAATTCAAACGTGCAGCTGATGTCATCACATAGTGTCCATAACAACTGATGTTTACAACTCATGCCTCCATTGAAATTGGAATTCGTGTTTGGTTTTTCTCGTCTCAAGTTCATTTCAACTGCACAATTACCTTTTGGTGGGTGAGTAGGTCTATTTATTCATTTTCAAATAATAAAAATTTAAATATTCAAACTTGGTTGTGATCAGTGGCTGTTTATGAACAGTATAGTGGAGTAGTAGGCCACTTAGCCGTGACGTCATATTTCGAGTGTCTAGGCCTTGTTCCTGGGTGGCCCTGTTTACATTCGATAAGAAGCTTCAAATTCTAACTTCAAATTGCAACTTTAATTTTTATTCGGACAGAGCTACAGAGCTTAATCGGACATCAAATGATTTGAAATTTTAAATGTAAATAGTTTAAACATGTCTTCAATCGCTTTTGGTAGTCCGAAATCTCAACTCATTACAGATTTTTCACATCAAGTGCTCAAAGTTGAAAAAAATTGAAAAATCCCAAAATTAGTAAAATGACAAAATACCCGCATATAGTATCTTCGCGAATTTATATCGTAGAAAGTTCGTTCTGATCTTAAATGAAAGCGCTCAAAAATCTAAGAAAATAATGTCATTACAACATTTTAAAATTTTCACTACTTTTCGCGTAAATTGAGAAGGCGGCATGCGAACATCAAAGGGAAGTTCGTTACAGAATATATAGTGGTCCCGGTCTTTCATTCCTATCACGGGGGGGACGGGTGGTGGAACGACCGTTCCACTAGATTTCTGAATTGCTCCCTGTATGTTTTTTCAGTCAATCTATTGGCACATTTATTGTGAATCACATGTTTATGAATGCCTAACAGTACATTTTTTAGTCAATCTCTTACAATAATAACTTGGCACATGTATTGTGGAACACACGTTTATGAATTGCTAACAGTACATCAGCAGTAAGGCAAGGTGTTCGACGGTTAGTCAAGACAAGACAAGACGAGATTAGTCACAAGCAACACACACCGATTAGTCATTGCATCAGTGTGTGCTGCTTCTTAAGCAACTATGAAAATTACTGTGACTGAACGTGACTAATCTCGTCTTGTCTTGACTAACCGGTGTACGCCCAGCCTTACTTGTTCTACTTGCAAACAGCAGTTCAACAAGCACCAACATAAGATGCTGTATTTTGGTTCATATTAATCTTATAAATGAAAGTTAATAATTTCTTCCTATTACTTTGTATCTCCTTGATCTCCTTAGCATTATAGGAATATCAATTAGGAATTTCGTTCAATAAATTATTATGATTTAAAAAGAAATTGAATAGTTGTAATACTCCATTCCCTTCTATCTTCTTAATATGTCTATTGTCTATAATGTATTGAATCTATTTTAATCAACTTGTCATACTTTTTGCCAAAATAAAGAATTATTTGATTCAATTTGTAAAAATTTTCTGTAAACTTTTATGCAACACAGCATTGCTTCAATTTCAAACACTATTGTAGTTTTGCCACAAATGGCATCTAAGTTTACACACAAGGCTAGCATATAGAAGAGACATAGTTTACAATGCAACAATACTCGTGCCACTGCAGACGCCTCTACAGTTGACAGTGAACACACGCAACACATCTAACCAACCATTGCTGAAGAGCAGCTGGCAGTAATTTGAAATTTATTTGACACGCTTTGTGCAAAGCGCGAGGGCGTGAAACCAACCAGATATTTGAATTTATGTGACACAAAATACTGACCGCATTGTGCTTTCTGGATAACTGGGATTATACAGAGCAATAATTTAATCTGCGAAAATTCCGTTCGTAGGGAATGATGTTTCAAAAATCTGGTCCAAAAATGTGATGACACTGTACAAGTAGAATGAATTGTTTGAATTTATGCTACAGTAGCCCTGCATTGAGGGAGTTTCCGGGAACTGTAAGTATTAGGCTGGGCGTACACCGGTTAGTCAAGACAAGACGAGATTAGTCACGTTTAGTCACAGTAATTCACATAGTTGCTTATGAAGCAGCACACACTGATGCAATGACTAATCGGTGTGTGTTGCTTCATAAGCAACTATGTGAAGTACTGTGACTAAACGTGACTAATCTTGTCTTGTCTTGACTAACCGGTGTACGCCTAGCCTTAGAAAATACAAAAGTATTCTCTTTTTGAATTCACTTTCAGAAACCAGAAATGTACGGTACTGTATACATTCAACTGTATTTACGTTTGGAAAAAACAGGGATACACTTTTCCATGATATTACTATTTGAAGTTTAATAAATTTCATGTCTGAGAGTAAATAACCAATTTTATAACGTAGAATACTGTATTTTCTATTCACTACAATATTTAATCACTTTGTGATTTTCTATATCATATTATTCTACTAAGAACTTTTGTTTAGCTATATTTTATCTAAATATTTTTCTGATGTAACTTATTATTTGGTCTTATTCTTGTTTGTGTAAATTATTTTTGTGTTATGAGGGCAATAATAGGATTTAATTCCTGGTGCCCTCAACTATGTATTTTTTCAAAATAAATAAACGAACAGAACACTATAAACTTGGTAGATTTCTTGAGGTACAAAAATAAAGAAAGAAATGAACAAATGAATATTTATAATAATCCCGAACAATCGATAATCGTTCAATCGAAAGGGAAGGAGGTTGTTTATCTATCCTAAACTCAAACCATTCACTCAACACCTCTTTGTTTCCCTTCTCACTCTTGTCTCCCTCACTCTCCATCTCTCGCGTTCTCTCAAGTATAAAATATATTATTTTATTCTGTCTCTCTTTCTCTCTCTCTCTCACCCTTAGTCACTCCCTCCCTGTTCGCTTTTGGGGTGTTTTTCGAGTTGGCAAGGGGTGACTGAATAAAGCCGCGTGCCCTCAACCCTCTTCAACATCCCCTGCTCACACACAGATGGCGCGACGATCAATATGTCTAGTCTCTCTCTCTCTCTACTAACTCTCTTTACTGTAGTGTGTTTGAACAGGGTACATGTTATTGGTTCAACTATAGAGACTGTATAATCACAGTGTGGCCATTGGTGTGAAAGGGCCCATAACAATTTGATGGAACATTTTTTCCCGCCATCGCCATATTTTTGCCAATAAAGTATTTTGAATACTTTTTTCATCAAATTATTATTGTAAAACTGCTGGGATCTATCGAATTCCTAATACAGTATTCTGTTTTGAGGGTACTTACATATTCTTAATAATTCAATTGAACGTTCAAAAATTGTTAGGACTTTAAAATTATTATTAATTAAGGATCACAGCTAAAGGTAGATCGATGAATCGCTTCATTCATTCCTTTATTTTTGTAAAAAGGTTGGAATCTACCAAGTTCATATTTTTTTAGGAAAGTGACATTTTCGCATTCTAACTACGTGTTTATAGATTGTTCAGAAATCAGAATTATTACTTAGAAATCAAGGGTGAGAGCTGGAGGAAAATGAATTAATACTGATTTATTTATTATTGTAAAAGCGTTTGGACTTTGGACCTTCCAAGTTCATGTATTCTGTTGGAAGGAAACTTACATTTTTTAATTTAATTGAAAATTCATAGATTATTCAAGGATGACAGCTAGAGGCATGTGAATTGATTGCTTTATTTCTTTCTTTATTCTTGTAAAAAGGCTGTCAATTTTCAGAGTTTATCACATTCAGATTGAAAGAAAATGTTTCTTCTTCAATTTATTTGAAGGTTATGAATATTGAGGTACAGAATATTGTTATGAATTAAGAATGAGAGCTAGACACAGATGATTATAGCCTAACTTATAATAAAATTTGTAGAACAATAATGTTGATGTTAATGAAACCATGGTCCTGTACAACATTGTGTTTATTAAAATGAAGTTGGCAAATTCAACAAGTTTTTTACTCTACTAATTTTTCTATTATTGTAAATCTTGATACTGTTTCACAATTTTCTAGAACAAAAACTATCTGCACTCTTTATACAAATAATGTACTCAAGTTTGTACTAATACTTTGTACTCTTTGTACTGTTGTATCAGAATACTTTGAATCAGATACCAAACGTTAGAAAGAGGGAGAGAAAACGAAGAGAGAGAGAGAGGACATAAAATAGACACAGAGAGGAGAGAGTAGAGAAAAGATTAAAGTGCAGTGAAGGGGGAGAAAGACGAAAGTCACCCCTTATGTAGGGTTGATCACGAACAGTGCAGGAGTGCATGTATAGCAGGGTAGATTGCAGCGAAGCAACAATGGGGGAGGGGGTAACCCACAAACCTAACATACTCCCCACCCTCCACCCTAACCAAAACTGCATAATCAAACACTAACTGTGTGTAGAAGTGCAGTATAAACTGCAGTTATATGCACCCAGAATGCACACAGTTAGTTGCTATGCATGTAAAACGATAGAATTATGAGGTGTTTGTGAACATGGTGTACTCACAAAATAAAATCATGTTCAGATCCTTTAGGTTAGACTAAGCATAGACAATTGTATTTCTTGAGATAGAATTCTATTTATTTATCAAGATTCAGTTCTTAAGATAGAATTCTAGTTATTTATTGGGAAGCAAAAAAAATAATAAAATAAAAAATTGAGTGTTGTCTTTGTGTATGTGATTCATTCTGCACAACAATTTTTGAACGAATACAGAGAATATCGATCATTATTCAACTCATGGGCCTGTTTCATAAAATTTTGGAAGTCCTGTAATACAGGAAAAAGGCTAACACACACTGGAATTTCAATATTATTTTCATAGTAGGACATGTCATCTCATCTAGTGTGTGACCGCCTTCTCCTGTTTTAAAGGACAGGAAATAATTACATCAATCAATTGATATTTTTAAAATAAATATTAATTAAAATTTGAAGTATTTAAATCAATTAATATTTCATTACAAAGGCACCAGCAGGTCCCAAGTCCATTAAAAGTTGAAGATGAGTTTTAGAATTATTGCGTCTTACAGAAGAAATCTATGAACTTGATCTGAAATATTCTACTATTGATAGATAATAATATTCGTACAGAATACAGCGAATATAGTCTAACTAGTAGCAAACATAACAAGTAAATAATGTTAGTATAAATACAATACAGGCTATGTTGAGAAGACAAGGCATATCCTGTGATTCAAATGAAATTTTTTCATGCTTTGTTTGAAAAAGTTAAGCTCATTATTTCATTTATTAGTTGAATAATATACCTAATACATTAGGAATATAATACATAGTTCAGTATCTCATTATATTAGGTATAAAGCATTTTCATCATTGGAAACATTATAGATGCACACATCATGAAATTTTTTCATGCTTTGTTTGAAAAAATAAAGCTCATTATTTCATTTATTAGCTAAATAATATACCTAATACATTAGGTTTATAATATATAATACAGTATCACATTATATTAGGTACAAAACATTTCCATTATTGGAAACATCATAGATCATTATAATACTGGAATTATCGTATGGTGTAGGCCTACATTGTACTCGACTACTTATCTAACAAATCAAACCTCTTTGTAACCCAAGTCCAGACAGGACAGGTGTGTATTTTCAAATCTCCCGCCACGAGTCAGCTGTTAAAGGCAGCTGATAATTCCTGCATATTAATGAATGGACCACGCGCCAACTAGAGATTGGCGCCAAAATTAACCGGTTCAAACCTAACCTAACAACAATTCATCGGACAATCAAAACCATGACAGATGTTAGCTCGTGCCTACTGTAGCCTACTGCATCCAAATCCCCCTTGCAAGTGCAATAGTGTTCATTCTTCATTGACATATTTTTTTTAGGGTGATGCCTGAATAAGCTCTCGGCTTTTGCGTGGATAATGGCAAGGGTGATGATGATTTGAACGACTTTTCCTAGGCAGCCGGGTCCAACAGCTTAAAGTGTCCTCCTAAACACGGGAGAGACACGAAAAAATATCTTGGAGTCAACTGGGATTAAAAACCAGGACATTTGGCATAACAGACCGGCAATAAACCAATTCCAATGATAAATTACAAATTATTGATATTTTTCAAGTGAAAAAAACTTTATTTGACTACTTGAAAGCTTGAAAAACTACTCACAACTTGAAGTGACTTCATGGAATTAAATGTGGCACAAACCTGCAACAAGAAAAAAGATTGATCAAATTTGGCACAAGTCGATATACATTCAATCAGATTTATACAAATATTATAATTCCTTATAATAATATATGATTGCACAAAGAAAATATTTTAAAACTCCAATTTTCCTGTGAACAAGAATTATCACTTGATAACAATGACACAAAATTCGATTATTCTATTATAAATATTTCTGAGTTACATATTCTAAGATATTGAACAAATTGTAGTATTGTAATAAGGTGATGTCTGTTTTGCAGTGTTCTTCTGAATGAACAAATCTATTTCATTTTAATTTCATCAGAAAGTAGTCCTACAAAACCAATACATACCCACAAAGACTGTGTAAGAATTATATTCAAAGATGTAAACATTAGTATTACACATTAGTAATTTACACATTAATTACACATTAGTATTACAAGATAATGTTTCATGTCTATTGTGCAATTTTCTTGTAAATTCTTATATCTTAATATAATTTTTATTCCATATCAGTAAATAGTCATAAAGCGTTACACACTCATATATTTATAAATTCATAAATGTAATTAATTAATATTAATCGATTCATAAATCTATTTCATTTTCATTTCATATCAGTAAGAGTAGTCCTTCCAATCCAATACTCATTCATAATATTGATCAATCCATAAATTCAATTGATTAATATTAATCAATTCATAAATACATTTCATTTTCATTTCATATCAGTAAGAGTAATCCTTCCAATTCAATACTCACCCATAATATTGATCAATTCATAAATTCAATTGATTTTCATAAATCCATTTCATTTTCATTTTATATCAGTAAGAGTAGTCCTTCTGAACAAATACACACCCACAGTGCATGTGAAGAATGCAACACTGTGAAGTGCAGTGTAGTTGCTTCTATCCTTGTCTTCCTGTCTGCTGGTGCCAGTTTAAAAAGCAAGAGTGTCTTCTATTCCTGACTTGTTTCTTTCTTCTTCTTCTTCCTCCATTCCTACTCCTCTTCTTCATCCTCCTATCCCATTAATAATCCTAGAGCGTTCGCCTTCCGGAATGTTCCATTGCATCTCCAGCTGTCCCAGAGGATATATAAACACTCTGAGTTCTAAAGCATGTTGCCATCTCTAGTTCATACTGGAGAATATTCACTTATCCCAATAATATATTTACAGATTTATAACGATTCACTGATATAGATTGTGAAATTATATTTAAAGATTTATAACCACACATTAATGGCCCTTAAACGTATGATTTTCCACAATACAAATGAAACCTGCATTTCTAGGACCACTAACCTCTGTTTCAGCGCAAACCGCATCTAAATTGGACCAATAAAACGGTCATAGTGGCTGTCATTAGTTTCGCAAAACTCTTTTAATATACATGGTGTTTCTTAAATAGACCGACAAACTACGTGAGCGGTTTCCTGAGATTGAAATTGAGAAAAAAGTTCCAGTAAACATGGGTCCTAAATGCTTTGTTTCCCCCTAGTCACTGTTTTGTTTTTTCACTTTTCATTTTTTTCTCCAGAATGGTTTGACTAATTTTGTTGAAATTTGGCATGGTCAAGGCCAAGATGAAGGTCTGCTGTAAAAAAATGAACCAAACATATCTGACGAAATATTTCAAAATGGCGGGCATTTGAAATTTTAAATTGAAATAACTAGAAAACTTGTAGCAGACCTTCATCTTGGCCTTGACCATGCCAAATTTCAACAAAATTAGTCAAACCATTCTGGAGAAAAAAAATAAAAAGTGAAAAAACAAAATGGTGACTAGAGGGGAAACAAAGCATTTTAGGACCCATGTTTACTGGAACTTTTTTCTTAATTTCAATGTCAGAAAACCACTCACAAAGTTTGTCGGTCTATTTTAGAAACACTCTATATAAGAAAATAAACGAATAAGTTTTACAGTAGCACAGAATCTGTGCAATCTGTAAGGTTGGACTCCAAACAGGTCCTCATTACTGAAAGGATAGTTATCCAACCATGTTACCTGGCCATGTGTGTAACTTACAGTACTACATGAAGTAATACAAGTACACTACGTAACAACATACCGTACTTTTATCATGTTGCAAGTAGTTGTTTCATTGTTTTTCCTGTAGGTATAGGCTATTGTAATAATAGTCAGGGAATCAAACAATCTAAATGTATAAACAAAGAACCCGTAAATAATCAAAATGTAACTCAGGAAGCAAAGAACCCGTAAAAATGTTAGTGAACCGCCCCAATTGTTAGAAGTGTCATTAAACTGAGCATGTACTGTGTATAGGCACTGTTTACACGTATAAAGCTTAATGTCAGTGTGTGGAGTGTTCCGTGATTAGGTATTGTAATTTTATGCGGCTGCTAATGTGAACGACCTGACTTGAAAGTATTCGTGTTTTAGCTTACAGTTCAGTCTCAGCCGGCATATTGTGAAATTAAGCTAACAATTCCATGTACTGTATTTGTTATCAAAACTTGCAGTCTTTCTCTCTCTCTCAACCTTTCTTTCTCACTCTCTCTCACTCTATCTTTCTCACACCCTTTGGATTTCTTTGTATCTCCTTTCCCAAGAATGGACATTCATATGTCCAAACTTCACAAAATTATCATATCATCAGTATAGTTTTGCTCTACATCTACTCATGGCATAATTTATAAGCTAATGTAAATGTGACTAATAATTATTTGTATATTTATTATTATTATCTATAATTTAAGCCGTCATATTTGTTATCTACATGAATAAAGTAATAAATCTAAATCTAAATCTAACCCTTTCTCTTTCACTCTATTCTCTAAATTTTACTCTTACTCACTAAACATTCTCTATTATTTCACTCTAAAGAGAGATTCTCTCTCTTTGTCACTCTCTTCCTGGTATACTTCCACTTCTAATCTTTTTTCCTAGTCTCCAAGTGGAAATTTCTTTGATAAAAATCTACCAAGTTTTATTCAACGATTACATCAATAATATTTGTATTTGAGAATGTTGACAATAAACAATATTGAAAATATTCACAAATATTGAAAAAATTGACCAATTTTTACTAGGTTACTAGGTTCCACTAGGATCTGTGACAAAAATTTCAAACAACACATTATATCACAAACAGATGGATATTCTTCAGAAAACTGTACCACTAAATAAATTTTATCCACGACCGTGTTTTAACACAATCATTACAGTTTAATAGTTGAAATCGAACCAGTAGGTTTTTCGAAATGTAATTTGAAACTTGTATCGTAAAGAGTAATGAAAATTTTATAAAACGGATTGAACATTATGAAACGTTCCTTGTTCAATCTGATCCAGTTTTAAAACACTGGAACGGAACAGTTCCTAACCTATACGGTAAACATTGAAATAGAACATGGTCGTTTGAATCAAGGTTAGTTTAGATTGATAATGTAGATATTATTGTTTTTGTTGGTCGTAGATAAAATGGTGTATGCAATGGTTGTATTTTAGCCTTTAAACGACTCTTGAGATACCTTAAAATAACTCGCGGCGTTGCCGCTCGTATTTTAACCTCGGTATCTCACTCGTCGTTTAAAGGCTCTCATAATACAACCATTGCATAAACTACTATTACATAGATACTCCAAAGTCCAAAACCTTATCATCATACATATCTATCATCAAACAATAATCATCTTACAACGTAATACATAAAAAAACAGATGAATATCATGTAAACTGAACACTGTACTAAAAACATTTCAAATAACACCATAGATACTCCAAAAATAGTCCACAACCTTGAATAATTATCATTGATTACAAGAGAACCCTGAGCGTAATCCTTGTGCAACAAACTCGCGATTTTGAATAAATAATAAATGCGACGCTCAACATCAGCTTCATTAATAAATAAGCCCTATTCACGCCCTTTCTTGTTTTGTTCGACTCTATCATTAGAGCTATGGAAGCCACTATTATGCAGTACCGGTGATTATGACAAGTATATGGCGACCAACAAAATATGACAAAATTTGCCGAAAATAAATGCACCCTGTTTTGAAGGCGTCTGAATAATACATTATTTCATTTCTCCCGAATGCGAAACAACGTTTATTGAAGCCTCCTGTATTTTTTCGTTTTTTATTTTCTTTCTCTTCTTCAAACCCTTAATTCTCACTCCTATTAACCATTCCTCTCCTTCCCTATAATATATTTCTAATTCTAATGGAAAGACTAATTTCTGAATAGAAAGACTTGAAATTGTCAGAACCACATATTTGATAAAACAACGGAATACCTGTTTCGGTTGCTACACCATTATCAATCTCTAGTAAACAAAAATACATTGCAGCAGAATTTATACTCGTGACCGAGCGCTGTGATTGGGAGTTGAACAGCCTATCAAGGTGAACGCCTGCCATTGGCCTAGAAATAAGCTCCTCCCACAATGGGCGGTTTCTACAAACGTCGTAGCAATGGTGGTTCAAACAAGTAACAAAGACAAGAAAGTTAATAGATATTTACAAGACAATGATAAACAGGACAATAAATGAGATAAACAAGAATGCTTGGAGAACATTGTGGAATTAGATAAAGCAAGAATTTTCTCTTAATGAATTTAACGAAATCGGTATCTCATTTTCATTAAATATGTGGTCTTGAAAACTTCAAGTCTCTTTATTCAGTATAACACATAATACATAACACAATAACTTACCACCTAATATGGATAACTACTACAATATCATTTTCACTACTACACAGAAAATGTACGGAAAATGTTTGGTTAGACTAGTTTAAATATAAATTTATCTTTATATTATACTAAGTACTTTGTATTGTTCATATTGTATTTTTATCTACTTTTCTTTTCCGTTCACTTAAAAACATTTTCAAATATAATTCCGTATTTATTTATTATTTCCTTACTAATTCTATTCTTTATTATTGATAATATTGTATTGAGGACAAAAGGTTTCCATTGAATAATTATTTGTTGAATTTAAAAATGGCAGGTAAAAGAAATGTAGAAACTCCCTGCAATTTAGACAACTGTAGTGTTGGGGGTCTCATATGAAGTGGAGTTTATAGTTTCGAAATATTTCTCCATTTTACAATCTTGACAACATGAATTTTTCCCTTTATGAACCACAATTGTTCAACATATCAATGTTGGGAGTATTCCGAAGATCTGTTGTAATGTGATGAAGATGAATAAATAACTACCGTACTTTGTTCTGAATAGAATTTGTCGAAAAAAATGATATCTTTGACAATCATAAACTGCAATTTTTTGAATGTATGTTCCTTTTGAAATATCATCTCTCGGAACGCAATGCGGATAAGCAAGTAAGAAACGCACAGTAAAAGAAGAAAGAGATTTATTGGTCAGCGGATATAGTGAAGGGGGAGCCACGCTTTAAGCAGAAACATTTCAATAATTCAGTGGCAGCGAAAGTGGAGACTTCTAGGGTGAGAGAAAATGGAAGAAAAGGAAAATAAGAGGGATTGAGGAAAGGGGCAAGGAGGAAAATAGAGAGAGATATCAAGTCCCAGAGAGACAAAGAGTGTGAGAGAGGATATGAAGAAGAGAGAGGATATGAGAAAGAAAGAAGGAAATAATACAGGGATATAGGGGAATATACAGGAATGATATATTGGGGAACCTATTTTATATTGTTATTATTATCATTATAGTTTGTAGTTTTAGTGTAGCTCCAGATATTATTTTTCAAACCTCTGACTGTAACATTAAAGACGTCCTGAGATTTTAGTCTTCCATATCATTCATCTGTATTTTATCTAATATTTTTCTGCATTGTTTATTTTGTTCTCTTTGTTTGATTTATTGTTTGTGAATATTTTTGGAAGAATAAAAATTGATTGCTTGATTGATTGAACTGTTCAGAGGGGAATTATGTAAAGAACAAGACATTCAACTTTTACAAAATTTTTGGCGAAGATAGCAAAAAGAGGGACAATTACAAAAATCAATGAAAAATGTAAATATAGGGGGGATAAAGAAATAGATAATGAAACATGGACTTATTTTTTCAAACTTCTTTTAAGAGGAACGACATAAAAATAACTTTTCTCACATTAATAATAGTCTTTCCTCTTGGTATTACTTTCAATGCTAAAAATGATGAAAAACCAACATTGACAAAGGCGAACTTGTTGGAATGTATAGCAGGATTATTTTAACTTGTCAGAAAATAGCTGATTTAACGTCAGTAAACGAGCGTACATCAATCAGCTGTTTTCTGACAATTTAAAATAATCCTGCTATACCTCTCAACATAAAATATGATTCACATATTCACTCAATTTAAATCTTAAGGGAATTGGCAGAAACGTATGGTGGATTTAACCGAGCTAACCAATCAAAAGTGTGGCATTCAATGATCACACAGTATAATTATAGTACCTGTCATCCTATCAATATGAATCTTAGTGTTGGCAAAAGCATGGTAGATCGTGGATTTGACCGAGCTATCAAGGGGGCTGTCATTGATGGAGTGGAACAATCCTATCTTCCCTATGTTAAAGACGGGTGAAGCCTTGTGTCTCGATCTTATTGGCCGAATTCACTTGGACTGAATTGTAGCTGAGTTCTCATTGGCCGAATACACTCTGGACCAAATTTTGGCGCTGTATTTGAATTCAGAGCCATCATGTTAAATTTAATTTTCATGAAGAGTTTTGAAAGTTTATGGTATCTTTTGCGGTATAAATCAAAACTTTTCAAATCAAATCAAATATCTTTATTGCCATAAAACAAAGAAGTACAGTGAAATTCTATAATCATACAATAAATATTCCTTAAATTTAGAATAAAAATTTCACAAATACAAAATAATAAATATAGCCTACAGAATACTTTATGGCACCACCAGCAAAAGTAAAGTCTTTTGAGAGAATATAGTTAGTATTTACGGCAAAATACAACATTTTTGTCGGATTTTGTGTTTTTTAGGTTGGTTTGGGTAGAAGTTATGTAGATGTTTTCAAATACAGCGCCAAAATTAGGTCCAATAATAATGGCCGACATCCTACTCCCCTGATTTCTCTTACTTCCTCTCCCTTAGAAGATAAGGTTATGTTCGTTTTCGTATCTCCATTGAGCTAACCAAACAAAAGTGTGACATCCAATGGCCACACTGTGATTATACAGTCTCTTGTCCTACCCTGCCATCATCGGACATCTGCGCATTTCTTTCCGCATTCAGATTTTGTCCGGAAGGCCGAAACCAGACGAAGTCATAACACCGGTAACCTGGCGCGGATAACACGCGGTTCGTGGCGGAGGAGGAGGAGGAGGAGGTGGCGGAGGAGGAGGAGGAGGAGGAGAGGAGGAGGAGGAGGAGGAGGAGGAGGAGGAGGAGGAGGAGGAGGAGGAGGAGGAGGAGGAGGAGGAGGAGGAGGAGGAGGAGGAGGAGGAGGAGGAGGAGGAGTAGGTGTAAAAGGAGGAGGTGGAGGAGTAGGTGGAGGAGGAGGACCAGTGGACTCGTGACCAGTATTAGAAACGCTTTATGAGTTTCGTGATTGGGCGTCTGTCCTCAGCATTTTACTTTGCACAATAATTTCTTCCTATTTAGTGGCGAAGCGTGGTATACCCGATGGTGACCAAATAAGTATACCACGCTTCGCCACGGTTCCTATTAGCTTCGGCTACAAAACAAGTACTGTATACTTCACTTCTAGAGAACAAATGAATTCTCCGTATTTTAAAAGATAAGTGATAATAAATTCTATGAATAATATAATAAATATTATAGTATGTTCATTAATTCAGAAAATCATCGCCTTTCCAATTTCAATTGAACGAGTTCACCCCGTGTAGCGCAAAGCGCCGCTCACTTGAATTTTCTTAAATTCTTAGACCTAAGACAGACGGGGCAACAGATAGTGCCACAGGTATTTTTTTTTTGTTTTTGTTTTAATTATTTAGTACATTAATAACATTTAATAACTAACTCGTACATTTAATAACTTAGTACATTTTAATGCCAACAGATAGTGCCACAGGTACCTATTTTTGGTTTTCTTTATTCTCCTTCCTTTTAAAATGATCATTTTTGAAAAACAAATAGAGCCCGCAGAAATTCGATTTTTTATCCTTCTTTTGGCGCAAACCGCATCAAAATCGGTCCACTCAAACTTCTCCACGAACTTTCCAAAATCTTCTCTACATGGGCACCAAACGTTTTTAATAGACTACAGATTCCCCTCAATAAAGTGATTGCTACTATGCAAAATTGATAAGCTTTGACCTAACCGTTATCAACTGTATTTTACTCTATTTTTTATTCTTCTTCCTCCTCCTCCTCCTCCTCGTCCTCGTCGTCGTCCTCCTCCTCCTCCCTCCTCCTCCTCCTCCCTCCTCCTCCCTCCTCCTCCCTCCTCCTCCTCCCTCCCTCCTCCTCCTCCTCCTCCTCCTCTCCTCCTCCTCCTCCTCCTCCTCCTCCTCCTCCACCTCCACCTACTTCTCCTCCTCCTCCTCTCCCATGTTCTGTACCAATAGCACCGTTACTCGTCCCTCACACACGACATCCGATGACGAGTTACCAGACAAAGGTGATTACGTCACATCGCACCATAATACAACCTCAATAGGCCACCTTTCACCCGCAACCATTGTTACATCTTCACAGGTCCATGACGATCACGTTACAAGGTGCATCCGTGCTGCTTTACCGGTCGGCACACATAGACAAGGAACGAAGATCCAGGACGGATGGAGAGAGAGAGACAGTGAGAGAGCGAGAAAGAGTGTGTGAGAGAGAAAGAGATTAGATTATTGATTTACTTTGTTCATGTAGATAACAAATATGACGCTTTGAATTCAGATTATAGTAGTAAATATACAACTAATTATTCGAAAAATGTACATAAGCTGAGAGAGAGAGAAACAGAGATAGAAAGAGGGAGAGAGAGAAACAGTGATAGAAGAGGAAGTGAAAGTGGAGACAACCTCACCGCGTGGGCGTTTACACACGTGCCTAGGTTGGCATGCGATTCATTTTTCAACAGTAGCTTAATTGAATTTGTCTAGATTTGGTTCATTACACTCCAGATAGTTCCCAATCATTTGAAAATCCATTAATGACTTATAGGTTAAAGAAGTTAGTCAAGACAAGACAAGACGAGATTGAGTCAACGTTTTGTCACAGTACTTCATAGTTGCTTATGAGCAACATACCGAGTCATTTCATTGTGAATTCGGTGTGTACTGCAAATTAACCAATCCGTTTAATTTCTGTCTGTGTCTTGACTAACCTACGCCTTCACTGTAATTAACATTTGAAAATCCAATACTAAAACTTCTGATTTGAGTTAATTTTGTATTGCTGCATGTGTAGATTCAAGTTTGTATTGAAAGAAAAGTTATCTGATGTTCTAGAGTGTTTCTTTCATTGGTTTGTGAATTCTTTTGAATCTTAGGCCTAATCTCCGTTTAAACTAAGTGTAACAAAACGTAATTTCAACTCGGTTTAGGAAGCAAGAATATGAAGAAATTATTGAAAAAATGAATTCATTTCTGTACAATGGACATGAATTCACAGGCTTATTCTTGTGATATTTACCTTTCAACTAGTTCTTGTAATAATAATTATGAAGAGGATAAAATAATATAATAATGAGGATATACAGCAGATTGCTTATTATTTTATGCAAGCCGGTGTGGCTCTGTTGGCTGGAGCGTCACACCAAAGACAATTAGAATACTTAGAATAGTTTCCTATCGTCTTTGGTCACACTATCAGTCTGCCATCGCTTCACTGGTATTGGATTCAATTCCTGTTCCATGTATGGCACTTCTTCACAGTATCATCCTTCACCTCATTACACACGCACAAGTATAACACTTATGTGGGCATCATCCGCAGCAAAAAAAAGTTCAACTGCAAAACGTGTATACTAAGAATCGTTATGAAAAAAGATACATCTGACTCTGTAATTATTGAATTTTGAGGCTTTTCAAGGCAATAGGAGTGGGAGACAGGTCAGTACAAGCATTGAATATATATCCTAGAGTATATATTCAATGGTACAAGAGTAGATGAGTGGAGTGAGATATAGTAAAGGAGCCTTTGACAGTGTGTAGGTGTTGGATAGAAGACAATACAATAAGAGAAACGTTGACAACACTACTTATCACTGTGATATGGAGAATTGTTCCTGAAAGAAGAAGAATGAGTAAGAAGAAGAGAAGAAGAAGAAGAGAGAAGAAGAAGAAGAAGAAGAAGAAGAAAGACAAGAAGAAGAAGAAGAAGAAAGAAGAAGTGAAGAAGAAGAAGAAGAAGAAGAAGAAGAAGAAGAAGAAGAAAGAAGAAGAAGGAGGAGAAGAAGAAGAAGAAGAAGGAGAAGGAAGAAGAAGAAGAAGAAGAAGAAGAAGAAGAAGAAGAAGAAGAAGAAGAAGAAGAAGAAGAAGAAGAAGAAGAAGAAGAAGAAGAAGAAGAAGAAGAAGAGAGGAAGAAGAGGAAGAAGAAGAAGAAGAAGAAGAAAAGAAGAAGGAGGAGGAGAAGATGAAGAAGAAGAAGAAGAAGAAGAAGAGGAACAAGCAGAGGTAGAGAAGAAGAAGAGATGGTGAAGAAGTAGGAAGAGGTGGTGGAGTAGAAGGTAGAAAAGAAGTAATGGAAGAAAATGAAAAAGAAGAAAGAGGGGGAGGTGAAGCACGAGAACGAGATGGAGAAGTAGAAGAAAAAGAAGAACGAGGGGTGGACGGAGGAGAATGAGGTAGAGCAGGAGGAATACGTGGAGAAAAGTGAAAGAATAACTATAAGGAGGAGTGGAAGGGGTAGATGATAAAGGAAAAGAAGAAGAACATGAAAATATTACAAGATATGCCTCTACTTGCAATACCATACTGAAGTATGCCTTGGACTTGGAAGATGTATGAGTGAACAAATAATGTCTTCATACAAATCAGATTATCATTACTTGTAAACCAGTAAAAACCAGGGCCTTCTGTGAAGCTATAAGAATAGAGAGGAAGAAAAGAACGCATTAAATGTATTGAAAAGGAGAACAGAAGAACAGAATGATAAAACGAAGAAAATAGATGCAGAATGAAGAAGATGAATAATGTAGATCAAAGAAGCGACCGGAAAGGTCTAAAGACTTGATGATGATGACGATGATGGTAATTCAAGTGTGGGAGGAGAAATAATGGATGAGAGAGAGGAGTAGGAGGAAGAGGGGTGGGGGAGGAGTCAATGTGCGCTCTCAAGATCGGTCAGTCGGGTCATTTGCCCTTGAGTATAAATTCAAGGTCGAATCAAACATCCACTCTGCTCTCTGTTCTCTGTATTCCATTTAGCTCTCTCTACCACTGACAAAGTGAATTCAATTGAATTGTAAATTTTTTACAAAAATGTTGTAGCATGGATCTCTATTCCTATATATTCATCTAGATTGAGTGATGAAAAAATTTCATCATGAGATTGTCATTCTCATTCAAATCTTACTGAATCACCAAGTTTCTCTTCAAAAATAAAAGCAGAATAATTTTAGAATTCACAGTTTAAACCAACCTTAAACTATATTATCGTTCTGTTAAACCTAGTTCTAACGAAAATGCTGTATAGCAGAAAAGAGGTCTGATTAATTAAAATTTATTTAAATTGAAATTTATTGAAGTTCTGAATTTTTGGATCCATAACGAACTGCGAAGTTAACACTATTGTTTGACTGCATGTCGTCAATTCTAGTGTTGAAACAATAGTGAAATTTATTCTCTTGATATTTTTTTCGCTCCTATTGAAAGAATGAAACCAACGTCCTGATAACTCCCTCAAATACACTCTTCTTCCCCTGTAGGATAGTGGTAAGATAATAACAGTCTTCCACTTTCTAAAGTGGTTTCTTTTTTCTTCTTCTTCTTCTCCTTCTTCTCCTTCTTTTTCTTCTCTTCCTACTCCTCCTTCTCCTTCTTTTTCTAATTGAATTTAACGACTGAAAAAATGACGTCATATAAGGTTCCCAATGCCAAAAAATCCCTAATGATCTCCGTGAAGTTACGCCATATTACGGTGGTTGAATTGGCTTTCGTGCAACTGGCCCAATTGTCTTCCAAATTCAAAATAGTCTAGAAGTCCTAATCTATGTAAAAATTGCAACATTCCATCCTCCTCTACATTATTGTTATGCAACATTAAACTGTCAATTTTAACTTTTCTATTATGTTATTCAACAGATACTTTTGGACTTTTATCAAAAGAAATGCTTTCAAAATCTATAATTCTGAAAAGTGGATGAAACTACAACCTAAGTGGAATTAGGTTATCACGGCGAGGTGTGAACAAACCTTTCGGGTCTCCCACCGACAAAGCTACACTTTGTTTCAACAGATATCAATTTCAAATCATATCTATTATTGTATCAAGTATTGTTATGCAACATGAAACTGTCAATTTTAACTTCTCTATTATGTTATTCAACAGATATTATCAATTTCAAATCATATCTATTATTGTATCAAGTGTACAAATAATCGTAAGTTTGTTTGTAAACATTGAATAAATGAATTCGATGCTTACAGGTGTCGTACGTAATTCAGTGGCAACAATAAAGCGGCCACAATAAAGTACACCGATTATAGATAGATGCAATCTCATCTTCAACTGATACTCTTGTAATCTTCATCTACAGAGGATGAAGACCATCAAGATCATTCAGATCATTCTAGATCATTCAGATCTAGATGATGAAGTCATCTAGTTCTTAAGAGAACTAATAGACTAAACGAACAATAGGCTTCTGTTGTACTACTGTGTCTCCATGCACTTATAACTATACTCTATGGACTCTACCGATCTTCTATTCCAAGTATACCCATCTCTAGTTACTATTATATCTATACTCTACAATATCTATGCTTTACAGACTCTCTATACCTCTGTAGATTCCTTACTCTGTCCCTACTAACATTTGAGGCTGTGTTGAATATTACGTATTCATTGTTACGGCACAACCTCCTACGATATTACAGCAATTGCCAGCTTGAATCCAATCTGGTCAAATCCCAAGGGAGGGGGTGAATTAGCCCCCCCTAACATTGCACCTCCCTTGTCATCCCCACACAGAACCCCCCTCTAACGACCAACCCCCAATCTTCCGATTCAAACCAGCTTGCTTGAATTTGTAATAGCAATCAAAGGTAATGTGATAATGTTGTTATCTTTGAGGCTAAGGAGGAAGGAGTTGCAAGAAGAAAGAAAGTGGAATGAACTGGAAAATTGAAAACGAAAGGGAAGAGAAAGTGAGGTACTTGAAAGAGAATTTTATATTATTTTCATACTTGATATATAAAGACTTGTTAGGTTGCTTATTTTGAATAAAATTGAACAAGTTAAGTTGGGTTGTGCCAAGTTACGCTTAAACAAGAGAATTCTATTCATACTTAAGAAATACTTGTTAAGTCACTTGTTTTAAGCTACGAAGATGACTCTGTAATTTTCCATCAGTATTTTTCCGTGGCTCTGTAGTTTTCCGAGTGTATTTTTCCATAGAATCTCTTTTTGTTTTCTGAGTGTATTTTTCCATAAAATATTTTTTGTTTTCTCAAGTGTATTTTTCCATACAATATTTTTCTGTTTCCATAGGTATTTTTCTGTAGTTCTGTAATTTTCCACCGGTATTTTTCCATAGCAGAGTAATTTTCCATCATTAACTTAATTACCCGTAAAATATTTCCGCATGTGATTTTCCGTTAGTATTTTTCCATAGTCCTGTAATTTTCCGTCAGTATTTTCTCGTGAAAGATTTTTGTGTTACTTCCCATCGGTATTTTTCCATAGGTTTGTAATTTTCCTTCAGATGGAAGAATGTGAAAGAATAATTCGAAAGTGTTTGAGAGACATGAGTATAAAAAATTTACATTTTATTTAAATGCAAACAAGAATGTAATAATTGAATTTCATTTATTATCGTTCATCGTGCGAGGATCATGTTCATGATGTATCTTGGAAAATGGATTTCCAACTCTATCAAAAACGTTACATATGAGAATTAAAAATGTATTTCTTTGTAATGATATGATACAATCTTGAAAAATGATTTTTCACTCGCACTTTTTTATAAACCTACTTAAGGAAGAGGAAATTGGTGATTTAGTAAGATAGTATTTATTACCTAACCTGAAATTGGACTGTTTATGTAAATTGGGAGAGGAACAGTTTTGGGCACAAGACTGTTGTACTCTCCTCTGTAAATGATGTGATTGTACAGTAAGAAATGAATTTTCACCCCTATTGAAACCTATACATGAATAACGTCCTCATAAACAAATGAAGACAAGTCTTTGTGAGGCGTTCGTTCCATCACCAGTTGAGTTATTCCAACTTTGTTGGCGAAACGCTCATTAAAGGCTTAAACAAACTTGCGCCAATTTGAAAGGGAGCTGATAGGTGAACAAACACAGGAATAAAAGGGCTTAGAAGGAAGAGAGAGGGAGTGTACAAGAGGAAGGGAGAAAGAAGTCAGGAAAGATACGAGTGATAATTGACTGGATAAGTCCGCTAAGTGATGCTTAAGGGCTTGGAAGCCCTAACTTCGAAGCACACGCGCACTTGAGAAGGAAAATGGCTGGAATTAAAGAAAATGCTGCACTAAAAAAGAACTGGCAAGTAGCTACTGTACAACTGTTGCTTTGAGGCAAGGTTTTTCGGAATTTTGCCAACTGTTAACTTCCAATTGTTGGATCAGAACATTTCTTCTAGCTGTGAAGTAATAACCGGTGCTTTGTTGATTTTGCTTCTTGTTAATGCTACTGTATTTTATTTCTATATTATATTGTAAAGGAATATGAATAATTTGTTGTCAAACCCATATATTGTAATCTTTTTAGATAAACAATAAAGGATTATTAATATACTGAACAATTGCATGATACGTTGTATTGCTGATGAAGTTTGTATGCGCCGCCCATTGTGGGAGTGGCTTTTCGTGGCTAGGCCAATGGCAGTCGTTCACTGTGATTGGTCATTCAGTTACCAATCGTGATCGCTCGCTCCGTAGTACATAATTATTCTGCTGCTATTTATTTTTGTTCTAGTTCACCAGAGATTGATAATAATGTAAAACTGAAACCGGTATATCGATATTCTATTTAATTTGTGGTTGTTAACTCCAAGTTGTCAATCTCATAGATTCTATCAGAATTCAATTTCATTTTCAAAGAAAACTTATTTAGTTAGGATTCCTGGCTAGATAGCAGTTTAGAATTAGAACTTAAAATTGGAAACTTCTTAGGAATTCTACTTCAATAATATTCTTTAAATAAATAGGATGACAACTATAATAGGCCCGTATCAAATGTTTTATAGAAGATATTTTAACCTAAGTCCGGTTTCTCAGTTGTTCAATAAACTAAACACATGGTCATTGATTTAATACTGCTATTGGATCCATAAACTGTTTATTGAACGACTGAGAAAACAGGCATATGTTTGTAAAAGATATTCTATAAAACATTTGGTAGTCTAATACGGGCCTTAGAAAAGTTTAAAAATATTTTTGGAAGCATAAATGGCACTTTGCATTTTGCTAGCATTTTGCAGCATAAATCGAACTTTATTGTAACTTAATTTATTCATATTCTGATATACTTTTCGTCCAAATTTAAAAGATTTATCTCTGTTCAATATATACACTATTATGATTCATGCATGGAAATCTAGTTGAAATCGAAACTGAATAAAATTCAATGCACATTAAGAAACTTTTTTCACCTATGTCTGACACTTTCAATCCAGTATCAACAGTTTATAAATAGTTAAACTCGAACCTCAATATGAGTCACATATAAAGAATGAAGAATAAAATTGTAAAACTATAAAAAGAAGCTGTTGGTGTACCACTCTTGCAGCAAACCATTAGTAATAACCAGACGCTGAGAAGTTATATGAAAAGTAATAAAAATTGACGGGACAATGACTCTTCAGCTTGTCGACGACATATTACATGAGTTACGAAGTAGAAATGACGAAATCCAGTCACCTCAGTTTTATTACGCCATAAAAATATAATGATGTAAACCGAGCTTCAAGTTGTATTACAGAATTATTATTATTGAACATTATTGTAAGTCGTTATGGCTGCAGTAAGCTACGAGCTTCCTATTTATCTTAAATCTTTTCTACATTATCCCACTTATCTACAACACATACATGATAATATCTGTATCACCAACTTTGGTACATGGGTTACAGCACAGAGAAGGAAGAAATTCAATGCATTCTACTTATTGAGAAACAATTTTCACCTATGTCTGACACTCAACAATCCAGTATCAACAGTTTATTCTTCTCTCCTTCAGTTCTTCTTTCTCTGTAGTTTCAGTGAGTAACAAGGTTCAGAGGATTAATTTCTGTTAAAATATATATGTTTTTATGGCTTTTTATGAGTGGGTAGGTTTCCCGCCTATTAATTTCTGTTAATTCTCAATTTTGCTAGATATCTGAGTAGTTTTTCAAGTATTGTAGGTGTTATTGCATATATGTATTTCAATATTATTGTAGTAGGCAACAACTCTATTATTTCTTTGTCTGGTAATAAATTAATGTGTTAGGGCCGGTTCATAGCTCGAGATTTAGCCAAGTCCTAGACTAAAAAGGGTGGCCACCGTAGCATCGACAAACGTTAGCATCGACACTATGTACTAAGGGCTCTCTATGCTGCTAACCCACTAACCTGTCGAGACAAACGTTTGTCGATGCACGGTAGCCACCCGTTTTAGTCTAGGACTTGGCTAATTCCGAGCTCATGAACCGGCCCTTATTATATTATAAAATCGACCAAGAGCGGACATAGGGATTGTACTTTGTAAGTTGTGAATAAATAATTACATTATGGATTTAACCATTACTTCTACATATTGTATAAGACACGAAATTTTCAATAGTGGTCAATCATGAATTCTTTTCAATAGATTTCTCATTCAACATCTTGTTCTCAAACAATTATATCCCTATAATAATAACCCAAAGTTTCCAATTCTTGTCTTCGAATTGTTCCATTCTTTTCAATAGACTTCTCATTCGAAATCTTGTTCTGAATCAATTATATCCCCTCAAGAATAACCCAATGTTTTCAGATGTAGGTTAGCCGCTATGCTATAGAACAGAGAGGAGAGAGAATCCCAATCAACTAAAGCTCGTCTTTGACAACAAAGAGACAATTACCAGCCTAGGAATTGAATCAACAGCTTGCTACGAGAAGGCTTGATTGGAGAGTGACAGAGACAACAATAGCGGTCTTAATTGCAATATTCCTGTATTTCAATGAGCTTCTGATCATAATACCTCTCTACGCTCTATAGCCTAGTCCTGAAGCTTGCTGAATACATACACTAAATAAACGGGGCTTCATCACAAATTATGTCAGTGTTTGAATGGCAATAGTTATAGTAGTCAATAGTTATCGAATTATTGGTGGAATATTCAAGGAATCATCTCTATCATGATATAATTTCACCGATGGTTAGATAATTGGGAGCAATATAGTTATTGAATAATGAAATATTCAAGATGATTCAATTATTAAATTGGATAATTGGGAACAATACAGTTATTGAAACATGAAATATTCAAGATCTTGTTTATTTCAATCGATAGAGTTCAGAGCAATATGGTTCATTGAGGGGGAGCAATAGTGGGATATTGAAATGTTACTATTCTAAAGAAAGTTGATTCATCATGAATTCGTAGTCTGTATTATAGTTCAGAGCAATTATTGTTATTGAGGGAAGCAATAGTGGGATATTGTAATGTTATTATTCAATAAGAAGTTGATTCATCATGAATTTGTAGTCTGTATTAGGCTTATAGGCTATAGTTATTGTATTAGTTATTAGGCTATAGTTCAGAGAATATTATAATTGGGGGGAGCAATAGTGGGAAACTGTGATATAACTATTCAATTGCTAGCAATAAAACTCAATTCAATTAATTCATTTTGAATTTGTAATCTGTATAATAGATTAATAGTGCATAGAAATTTCAGGTTAGAATAATCGCGTTAATTTCAGTCAGAGTTAAACAATGAAGAGCAATACCGTTATTTATGAGAGGAATAATGAGATCAGTCAATTACTGGGAAATTAATAATGAATTTGTAGAGTATTTGTGCATAGAATATTCATGATACAATAGCATTTCAGATCGGTGATAGAATTGAATACAAACACAGAGAAGTAAAGAGTTTTTTACTTCTCTTACAACCCATTATGATGAATTCGGTTTGATACATTCAATTACAAAACTGAATAAACAATCCAATCAATTATATTCATCCATTTATTTGATAGATAATACATAATTATTATAGAACTAGGTTTTAAAGCATTGTATTCAAAACTGATTATGCTGCACCGAACTTTATAAATGCTATTATTACATGATAGAATGAGTGAAAGATAAACAATAACCAATAATTATGGCATGATTAATAATTGTGAAATGTCTTATGTAATGTTTAGAGTTGGATTCAAAGCTTGATTAGAAACTTGTAGGGTATCTACATATATTATACTAATATCATTTCATAATATGAATGCAGTAATTGTTTTCAATACTATTCGAAAATTCAAGCACGCTTAGATTGGAGAATAAGATCTTTGGCTGAGAACATTTTAAATCTTAATAATTCGAATTTGAAGGCTTATTTTGAATACCAATTTCAATAAATTCATAATGTAATAAGAGCATTTTAAGTGTAGCATAAATGCAGTAAGTATTGATGCAATTCATAATTGAAATAGGAAGCCAGTGATATGGTTATAACGAAGTTGTAATTTGTCTTCAGACGAAAGAAAAAAATCATAAATAAGCCTACTGTACTACTTACTGTTAACAGTGATGTAGATAGTAGTAACATGGAATCAATGTGCACTCACCTGAAATCAAAACAAATAATTTAAAATACTTCCTCCAATTGTAAAATGAAAATATATTTACAAATATAAAATTTAAATACAAAGATAAAGTATAATAGAAGTGGCAAGAAATCATTTCAGAAACTCCAAAACATTGGCTCTTTCTTAAAACTATCATGTCATGAAGCATCAGTATAAATCAAATCATGTTTCATGTATGATGTATTAACTAAGGAATATTATCAACAATTCGTTTTTTTCTCGAATCTTTTATGGTCAATATTTGTATATTATCTTAAGTTTATCAATATTTTGTCTACCAAACTCTAAATATTTATCTACATAGATTATATTTCAATATATCTAAATATTTTGTCTATTTTTTGAGATGCAAATGGTAAAGAAAAGTGTTTTCCGCAACTCTTGCAAATCTCCCGCTGATTTGCGTGCGTGTGTGAGTGAATTCTTGCACCATGTGAGACAGGACCAGATGATATTTCACTCACCTCACTCAACCTCAACTGAACTCACACATGAACCTCCCTCCAACCCCTTTCTGAGGTCCAGCATTTCCTGCCCTGCATGTCTTGCTTAACAAAGCGGACTAGAGACCGTACATGCTTTTACATGCGACCAACACTCCTCTAGCCTGTCAACTGTGTACATTACACTCTATATATGTATATATCACCTCAAAATTTACATTGTTGCCCACCGTAAGTGTATATTTCACTTCAAGATATATTGTTAACGCTATATATGTATATAACTCACCTCTAACGAATATTGTTGCCGATACATATGTATACAACCCACCTCAAACTAATATTGTTGCCGCTATATATGTATTTATCATCTCTTTACGTATATTGTTGTCGCCTTATCATCTCAAAATCTACATGTCTACCACTATATATGTATATAACTCACCTCATATGTGTTTTGTTGTCACCATATACTCGTGAATATATATAACTAACCTCTATGTACTTATACATTACCTAACAGGTCCACATAGTGGACTTAGTTTGCTAAAGCATTTCAGCTTGAGATAATCCTTCGCACTGTTGCCCCTGTGATGCTTAAGCGAAGTGGTACTTGGGATTAAGTACGATTATTACTTGAGAATGTTTGTATAGCAGGATTCATTTAAATTGTCAGAAACAGCTGATTGATGTACGCTCGTTTACTAACGTTAAATCAGCTGTTTTCTGACAAGTTAAAAGAATCCTGCTATACTTGAGTATTCGTTTTTTGTATAATGCATCAAGAAGGTTTTGAGAGTACTTTTTGAGAAGCAAATGCTCAAGATAAGTAGTTTTGAGCCTAAGTAAGAGAATACTTGAGTTCGAGTGTTAAGTACTTTACTCTTTCCGATAGGTATGGTATAACAATGTAGCTTTGAAAGTGTTTTTTTGCGGTACAAATTCTCAAGCAAAGGCGTACTTGAGCTTATACCATGCTTATCGGATAAAATAATCGAATCTTAATCTTAAAACAAATGAATTTGAATATTGGCCAAAATCGTTTAGATAAAGGAGTCCTGTTGAATGTTCAATTGAAAATATTCATTTTAATTTATTCCATAAAGAATACAATGTTAAGGAATAACAAAATAGGCGTTAGTACAAAACTTCCCTGTTTAAAATTTGAAATTTACAACCTTTAAAAATTTAAATATCTCTGCAAAATTTACTCGAGAAGTTTTTAGCATTAGGTCCCTATTAGCCGAGAGCGACCAGGTCGGCCGACCTGGTGTCCGGGGGCCAAAAAGCATTGAGTTAGATTGGACCCTATTAGCCGTCGGAAACAAGTCTCGGCGACAGAAAAAGTCGCTCGGGCTGTCTTCCGAGTGGGACACCGATTCTGGGCGACCTGGTGTCCCACAACGGTCGTGGGGCATTGGATTATATGGGAGCTATTAGCCGCGAGCGACCAGGTCGGCCGACTCGAACAAAAAATGTACCCAATGCGCATGCTCGGGAGTGACAAGGACAGCCATTCATCTCTTTCTCTCTTCCACTCCAGTTCTCCGTCTCACTCAGTATAGTTAGTCTATGATACAGTACAGTTGTTCTGTATCCTTTGCCGAAGTAAAACATATTTCTACGACTCATTGCGTGAATTGTTTCTGAATAATTTGATAAATTCATTTGTAAGTAAAGTGTAATGTAAAATCAACACCTGAATAACAGATATTGTAGAATTTCTCCATAGTAGGTGAAAGAATGAAAACAATGTTGTCTATTACACAATGCATATTATTCAAAACATACTTAAAAGTTTCAAGCTCATGGTATAATCTATAATTCTATATGGTGTTGAGTGTTTTGGCTCAACTCAACACTGAAGATGATCGAAACTTGAGTAATACGAGTATGTTTTTAAATATATTCATTGTGGAATAGGGATTGTTTTCATTCTTCCATAGTGTAATATAATTAGGAAAATAGCCGACGTTCTTACCGGCTAGTGCGTGAAAAAATGGAGTGTGTTCGAAATCAGGAGAAAAGTGAAAAATTTACCGCTTTAATTGAAAAAAAGACTCAACACAGAAGACTTTATTTATGAAGTGCAGAAACATAATTCAATATGGGATGCTGAGAAATTTGTGATTAATTTTACTTTTGGAATAGGATAAGGAGAGAAAACAAGAGTGTCTATTGCAAGGCAGGAGATTGGCGCCAGTCATCCGGTTGTTGACAATTAAATTGTTTACATTTTGCTGTTTTATTGACAGATGCCTTCCTGATGATTCAAGATGTTTACATAGTAGATATTAGCTTCCAGACCTTTCAAGATAAATATTAATTAATCTCTTCGAGACTATAATAATTATTTAAGACTGGTGTGTGTGGTTTTTGTTGATCAATAGAGTCATTGACTTAATGTAAGTTTCTTACAATTCACTTCATACACTTGATACCATTCAATTAGTTTAGAAAAAATATTGCATGTGATATGTAGAATAAAATATTATATGATATGTGTATAGAATAAATCTTTAATATGTATCAAAAATGAGATACGCATCGAGTTTAGCTGACGATGTGTTGCACAGAGGATGAGCGAGAAAGAGGTACTTGGGAGGGAGCGAGAACGAAGTCAGCGACTAGGTGTCCTTCCCTATTAGCCGTGGGACACTTTGTCTCGGCGACCTGGTCGCTCTCGGCTAATAGGGCCCTTAGGCTGTTTTAGGCTGCAAATTTTTAGCTGTAGGCTATTAGATGTGAAGTTCAAATCTTCATCTATACTTTATCATAGAACTTAGGATAATTCCTTTATTTATTTATTCATTTGAAACGTTTTTTTATCGTTTCTCAACGCTTTACTATCATCCTACTTAACAAACAATATACGATATACCGTACTAAGTAATCCTCATAGATTAGCAAGTTCCTGTATGATAATAGGAAAAGCAATGCAGCGGTAGGCGACGTGCATATAGCAACAGGTTATAACAAGTGGTAGGGTACGCGTAGCGCACAAAAAGGGGGGTCAGGGGGCACCTGTAGCCGATACCCCCCTTAAAGCACCCCCTCTCCCAGCGAAAACCACCCCCAACGTATCGATGAAGCTGCTATGAAACGAGAGAAGGCAGCGATGCCTCTCGCCTTGTCAAAATGTCTCCTCTTTCAAATCCTGCGGCCCTAAAAATCAACCCTTTTTGCATGCGATTGTAAATTATAGCTCTTTCACTTTGCTAAGGCACTTGGACTGACAATGCATTACCTCATTACAGCTTCTTACCATAGTCAAAATGTAGAGCAGGATCCTTTTAACTTGTCAGAAAACATATGAACGACGAGCATATGATCACAATACAAATCAAATCAAATCATATTTATTTTCCAATATCACATTGGAAATCAAATCATATTTATTTTCCAATATCACATTGGAAAATAAATATGATTTGATTAATTGTGATCATATGCTCGTCGATCATATGTTTTCTGACAGTATTATGTGTATATACAATAAAAAATTACTTTTAATAATACTTAACCTACAAATGCTGAATCTCGCAGATTATTGAAAAGGTATTTTAAAAAGTTCTTTTTTAAAGACTTTAAGGGCCGGTTCATGAGCTCGGGATTTACTCAAGTCCTAGACTAAAACGGGTGGCTACCGTAGCATCGACAAACGTTTGTCTCGACTGGTTAGTGGGTTAGCAGCCCTTTCTACATAGCTAACGTTTGTCGATGCTAAGGTGGCCACCCGTTTTAGTCTAGGACTTAGCTAAATCCCGAGCTCATGAACCGGCCCTAAAGGTCTTTAAGACTTTTAAGCCTTTTGATTATTGTGTCGAAATCACTGTTTAATTATTACCGAAACAGCTGATTTCTGACAAGTTAATTTTTTTTTTCTGAGGATGATGCCCACATGAGCTCTAGGCTTGTGCGTGGGTAATGAGTGGGGTGATGATGAGATATGACGACTACTCTTTAGGCAGTCGGGACCGACGGCTTAACGTCTCCTCCGAAAGACGGGGTATAGCAGGATAAATGATCCTGCTATAGCTGGAATGCTGTTTTGTTCAAACTAAACAAATTTTATTCATTCTGTAGTGGCTTCAAAATGCATTGGTTCAACTCAAGTAAGCAGTTGAGGAACTACAAGCTTAGAGAGGCCACTGGAATAACGATCTGTGTTATGAGTGGCGGCTATATTTGGAAGCAATGCTACTGCACTGAGTTCAGTTCTAAACACACGCGGCTGACGAGCTGAGACAGGAAGCCTACAAACAATGTACCCACATGGCTGAGAGAGAAAAGAAAAAGAGAAAGAGAGAGAAAGAGTGAGGGAGAGATAGAGAGAAAGAGGGAAGGGAAGAGAGAGGAGAAAGAAAGCGAGAAAGAGGAAGAGATAATCAGAAGATGGAGAGAGGAAAAGAGGAAGATGTGAGGAGAGATAGAGGGAGAAATAATCAGAAGAGGAAGGAAGAAAGAGAGGAAGATAGAAAGCAAAAGAAAGAAAAGAAAGAAAGGAAGAAAGAGAAGAGATAATCACAAGAGGGATGAAGGAAAAGAGAGACTAAATAATCAGAAGAGAGGGGGAAGAGAAAGAGAGAGATAAAATAATTAGGAGAGGGAGAGAGGAAAAGAGGAAGATGTGAGGAGAGATAGAGAGAAATAATCAGAAGAGGAAGGAAGAGAGAGAGGAAGAGAGAAAAAGAGGGAGAGATAGAGAAGAAATAATCACAAGAGGGATGGAGGTAAAGAGAGAGAAAATAATCAGAAAAGAGGGGGAAGAGAGAAAGAGGGAAGAAATAATCAGAAGAGGGAGAGAGGAAAAGAGGAAGATGTGAGGAAAGATAGAGAGAAATAATCAGAAGAGGAAGGAAGAGAGGAAGGAAGAAAGGGAGAAAGATAGAAAATAAAAGAAAGATGTACTGTAGATAGTAAGGGGGAAGATGGAAACGAAGGAATGAATGATGAAGAGTGAGAGAGAGAAAAGAACTGTGGTAAAGACGATGGATTGTGAAAGAGAGAGAAAGATAGTGTAAGTAATGGAGTAGATCACTTAATAGAAAAACGTTTTTTATGTAGATTTTTATAGACTATAAGGATGATTCCTTAAAGGTTGTGGAGAATGTTTGATTCAATTATAATGTTTTCAAATGATAATCAACGGTTCACATGTGTGTTGTAGTTAGTGGCGAAGCGTGGTATACTTATTTGGTCATCGCCGATGACCAAATAAGTATACCACGCTTCGCCACGGGTTGTAGTGTAGAATCGAAGCTATCAACTTAAATCTTGAATGTTTTTAATGTAAAATTGAATTATGAAAGACTTTGGATCAGTTACTGAAAAGTAAATAAGTTAATTAATAGTTTTTTATAACACTTGAAAGTTTAATAAGTTTATTGGAGTTAACGGTCAAACCTATTACTTATAAGAAATGAAACATCATTAATCGAAGTTTAACAGTCCTTTGACAGACCGTTGTCTGTGCAAGAGGTTCAATGAATGTGTCAGGTGAGAGGGAACAAAGAAGTCTAAAAAAATTTAGAGTTAACAGACTTTTGTGCAACTGCGTCAATGAATGTGAAATGGGGATATTTATAAAAATTTGGAGAGATAAAAAATAAAGCATCGTTAATTGAAGATTAATTTAAACAGACCTTTGACAGACCGTTGTCTGTGCAACTGGGTCAATGAATGTGAAGGGTGAAAGGTGACGGGTATGTTTAGAAAAATTTTGAGATTGACAGAAATTTATGAAGAAGAAACAAAACATAAGAAAAGAATCTAACATCAAATCTGACGATCTTCTTGAAGCTCCAATGAAACCAGTAGAAAATATACGACAAAAACCCCTATCACGACAAGATCCCAGCTGAGATAGACGAACCAAGATGTCAGTCATATATGAAGGAAACCCACATCTCGTGCCCTTATTCAGGGTTCAACCATAATGGTATCTGACACTATGGTGACATGGTGAACAGTAACCATAGGGGTTGTGATGAGATTCTTTGATAGGTATCCCTTTTCATCGAACCTTTGTATGGGTCAGATCAGTCTTACCGATATAAAAGAATGCAGAAAAGGTTGAAGAAAAGAATGGTGGAATGAAAGAATGTAGGGTTAGAATACAGGTGGAAATATGGTGGTAGGGGTTTTGATAGGGGTCGATCAGAAATGCTTTATTTTTTTCAGTTCAATTTTAAGACTAGGTGTACACCGGTTAGTCAAGACAAGACAAGATTAGTCACGTTTAGTCGACTAAACGTGACTAATCTTTGTTTGTCTAGACTTACCGATACTTGATAGAAGGACCAAAAGACATAAGACCGAAACTGTTTATTTTCTGATTTATGAAAATAACCCTAATTCACGTTTCATGATCAATGTAATGTGTTGCAAAAATCATATGTTGTTTCCAATGTTCCCTCCATTACTATAGGAATTGTTCAAACAATTCAGTTATTGTTCTGGCCTCATGGCAACTCTTTATGTGTGTCTTCGTGAAAAGTTTATATTATAGTAGGCTAATATTCCCTTAATTTGGAAGATGAAGATTTGATAGATAGATGGATAGACTGAGAAATATTATTTTTTTGCCATCGGACTCTGCGGTCATCAGAAACGTCAAGAAATAATACCTACCTATCTAATGCCATCCGCCAAATTAAATGAATACTACTATAACAACCAATATAAAGGAGATGTAGAAAGAGAGGAAGATGTGAAAGTGAAGGTTGATGTGATAAGAAAGGAAGATGTGGGAAGAAGAAGGAAGGAGAGAGAAAAAAGAAACGTGTGACGAAGAGAGAAGAAGAACAGAAAGAACAAATAGAGAAGCAGATGGGAGAGAATGAATTGAGGGAGAAGTGAGAGGGGAGGAGTGGGAAATAAAGGATGACCAAAGGGTGAATTTCAATAAAATTTAAAAATTCAATATAAAACTTATAAATGTATATCCTACGCTGCAAGAGAGGATGGGAAAAGTACGAGAAAACTCGATTAAAAAAACCGAAACAAGAAAGATAAATTGGGGGAATAAGAACAAAACGCAGCGGTAAATTAGGGGGTGGTTCAAGTTTAGAAATATGACTAGGGGAAACTCTCATTACATTCTTATTGAATATGCATGCTTTACTGGATAACACAAAACTTTTCCATTTCCGTGAATAATCCAGGTTGGTAATATATGTTAATGTGAGGTACAAGACAGGCATCTGAGGGAGGACAGACAGATTAATAACGGCAATACCGAAAAAAGTGATTACAATTTAGAATACTTTGGGGGATGATTTACAACTGAGGCAAGTGCGGTACCACTAAGTAGCGCAGTACGGTTGTTTTGTCTCTCTCTCTTTCTCTTCATCTCCTCTCTTTCCCTCTCTCTTTCCTCTGACTGTTGCGTGCCGTATTGAACCTTGGGGAAAAGACAGGGAAAACATCCCCCCTCCAAACATTTTAGTCCATTATTTACACCCCTGCGCCTGTTATTAATTACCCCAGCCTATGCAAAAACTTTACCGGTTATTTACGCCAATAGTAGAAAAAACCTCCCACCCACTATTCTCATTCAAACCGGAAAAGCCCTCAAACAGTACTCGGAAAACTCTCGGAAAATTTATTGTTCGATTTCCACCAGCAGGCTGGGAAAGCGTTTACTTTCCCATCGCCGCAAGTTGGAACAAGGCAAAAAGCTCTCGAGGAAGATTAGTAGCTTCTAAATAATCACGAAGAAGTTTTGTCGCAATGGTTTCAAGTCCGCAGCTGGACAAGTTAAGTTACTTGAACAATGTGGACTAGAGTTCGTAAATAAACCTCTCATCCCAACTCTTTTCTGAATGCCGCAACACTAAAAACGTTTTTCACATAACAAGTAGCCTAATCAACAAGGAATAAATCCCAAAATTTAGAGAATAATTTTTTGTTGTGTAGGTAATGCCGTGTGTAGGCCTATGTTTGTGAAATAGGAGGAATGAGATAAAGTGTGAATAATGGAATAATAATAAGAAAGAGTTGCATGGATTTCCTCCATTATAACTCCTTCCACTACTTCTATTTTAAGAAGATTTTCAATCAACTCTTCCTAATTTCCTTTGCTTCTATTATTTGTATTCATATTGTTATAAAGTGCACTATGAACTATGAACATGAAGTGAAAATATTGATAAAGCGTCTCCTTTTTATTGGCGAAAGTTGAACTTACATAAATGAGACAAAAAATTAGAATTAGATACATTAAACTCCATACATTCTCAATTAATACTTAACAACGTAATATAAAATATAGAATGATTAAAATCATTATGAAATATGCTGGAACTATCTTCAAATCCTATCGAAAGAGGGAGTGGCTATGCTGTTGTAGTAAGCCACGCCTCCAAATTCAACGAGCCGTCTGATTGGCCAATGGGTTGAACAGTTGCCATTTTGCAATTTCAACCAATCACGAGTCAGCTGTACGAAACCGTCACAAGTCACCTGACAGCCCATCTGACGTTTACAAGCTGCTAGCTTCTGATTGGTCGAACTCGCAAAATGGCGACTGTTAAGCTCATTGGCCAATCAGACAGCTCTTTAAATTTTTGTAGATGTTCTACGCCATTAGTATTACCTCTTCCACTTCTTTCAGTAATTGATTTTACATTCACCTTTCTCCAAAATAAATTTTACTGTATAATAAAATACTATATTTACTATGATTATTTTATTATTGTAATAAACATAAAAATAATTATTTGACAAGGACCTTCTACTTTTTTTGCTAAGGGTGATGGCCATATGAGCTCTAGGCTTGTGCGTGGGTAATGAGAGGGGTGATGATGGGAGATGACGACTATACTTCTGAGGCAGTGGGGACCGACGGCTTAACTTCTACTTCAAAAGACGAGATATGAATACCGCATTGGAGTTACAGTTACTAGCAAAACCATTACTAAATTAATTTATTAAAAACAAAAATCTCAATTACAGATTAGATCACACGAAACAGATTTCAAACTAGACGATTTTCGGACATTTAGCACAAATCACAACATCGCGTTATTCAATGCTAACAAAACTAGGTGTTTAGCAGGAGGTGACACTCTGACACAATACCCTTGAGCCATTCAAATCAATAAACTCAACAAACTTTGAAACTACAGTGCTAGGTTATGGCTTCCTCTGTGGCACTGCCGTATTTACTATAAATAGAAGAGCATTGGCATTGAAACAAAGCTTGCAACGGTATTGTGCAGGTTATGTCATTCACATAACGTAATTTGTTATTGTTTGGGCTGTGACACTAGTGTTCACTGTTACAGTAATTGTTATTGTGACAACGTTATTGCATTGTGATTGTTATCACTGTTGCATGCTGCAGAATACCGTTGATACAATCTGTTGCATTGTTTATTGGTCTGGAGAAAAATAAATTAAAATTATGCTCGTGGGAACTGAACTATATTTAGGTCAGATTTTCGTCTTTTCATTAGATTTATTTTTACTTAGATAAGCGTCTCTTAATTTTGTAATTTCAATCAGTTTCAATGAGGTTTATTAAGGCGTCAAGCTGTAAGGCTAGGCGTACACCCGTTAGTCAAGATAAGACAAGACGAGATTAGTCACGTTTAGTCACAGTACTTCACATAGTTTCTTATGAAGCAGCACACACCGATGCAATGACTAATCGGTGTGTGCTGCTTCATAAGCAACTATGTGAAGTACTGTGACTAAACGTGACTAATCTCGTCTTGTCTTGACTAACCAGTGTACGCCTAGCCTAAGGCTATCATCAAATAAATAAGAAGTATATAACTCAAGTAGATAATATAGATTAAGGGGGCGTAATAGGGAGATATAAGGGCGTAATAAGGGAGAAAAATACTCAGAAATCATATTGTGTAGGCCTAAACTGAAACAATTTAGTGCCTCCAAATATTTATTTTATAAGCATTTTTCTACAAAATGTTGGGGAGGCAAGTGCCCCCCAAACCCCCCCTCCCCCACGGCGCGACGCCTATGGCTCAACGAAGTAGTAACTTACTGAAAAACTCAGAAAGCGGTTTCAACTTTGAAAGTATAAATTTAAGTTTTTCCTATTCGATTGGTAGATAGAAAACACCATCATTCATTTTCGAAGATGTGTCCACGAACAAATTGAGGTTCAAAGGTGCGCCCTTGGGTGATTAGTGGCGGGGGCATCTTTCACTGTGGAAAGGTCCTAATGATAACCTTGTCAGAATGTGGGGGGCACAAAAAATGTAAAGTCACGGCGTCTGGGAACCAAAAAAGAAGAGAGAAAAAATGGATCGGAATGGACTTGTAATGATGAAAGACGAGCGTGGACCGATTAGACAAAAAAAAAAGAGAAAATGTGGAGCCATGATGAATGTGGAAATTATGGGGGATGGCTGGGCAAGGATAGGTAAGTGTCGGGGGAATTGTACCTGTGGTCTAATAAATAAAGAAACGGAGAAAAAAGAAGTAAAGTGGAAAAGAAGACAAGGGAAAGGTGAGAATATGAGTAGTGGGGGACAAAATGGAAAAAAATGTAACTGAAATGTATACTGAATGGAAGACAGACAGTATAATGGATAATATTGGATTTATTCCCGGTTTTTCAGTCGCTCAATAGACAGTTTATGGATCCAATAGCACTATTGAATCAATAACCATGTGTTTTCAAATGCCAAAAAAAGTTATTGATTCAATAAGTTTATTGAACGACTGAAAAACCGGGCATTAGAGTTCTATTAGAACTGATTCTTGATCGAAAAATTCAAAACTGTTGGTCTATAGTACAGACAGTATAATCACAATGCAGATTTTGAGAAAAATAAATGAATATTGCTGAATTTAACATGTAAAAGATACGGAAAATCAAACTCTTGATCTCCAGAGTGACATCGAAGTGATCAGCTGAATGAATTCCATGCTACATCAACATCAACACTATAGCAGGATTCTTTTAACTTGTCAGAAAACAGCTGATTTAACGTTAGTAAGCGAGCGTACATCAATCAGCTGTTTTCTGACAATTTAAAAGAATCCTGCTATATCTTCTATTCTATTCACCTTGGTTTGGATTGCTCTTCGAGAGCGCTCTACAAGTCTCTGACGGAAATTCCTTTTCGATGTCTCAACGCAGCACGAAGAGCAAAGCGAAGCGAAGTGAAAGGAAGACAACAAACGAAATTGAAAGCGTTCACCGATACTGGTTTGCCTTGCCGCGGTGATAAAGATGAGAAAAGGAGAGGAGAAGAAGGAGAGAGAGTGAGAGAGGCAAAGAAAGTGAATTGAGCAGAAGAGTGAACATCAACAGGCGAGGATTGATAATGTGAGTACCGCGTCTTCATGTCACGACTCTTCTTTACCAGTTTTCTTTTTCTTCTTTTCAACCCCGTCGTCTTCTTCGTTAACCATCTCCTTTGTTTCTTCATCTTCTTCTTCCCTCTTCTCTTTCTGCTTCTCGAGTCTTTGTAGCATTTTCTAATGCCTCTGTTCTTGTCTTTTCCATCTCAAAAATTCATATTACTTCAATTTATTCACAAATTGTCCTTCTTTTATCTCTGTACCTTCTTCTGCTTTATCTTCTTGTTGATGATATTTTTCTCCTCTTTCCTCCTTCGTCTCCTTCTCCAACTTTATTTTCATCTTGTATTGTTATTATTATTATTATTCCTCTTTGTAAGATTTTCTTACTCTTTGCTTCAATTTCTGTTTTAGATCAATTTTTGTCTATTTTTAGCGCCTTTGACTTACCTTCTTTCCTCTTACTAATAATATTTCTTTATCACGTTTTATTCATCTTCTTTGTCCTAAGTTCTCGGTTCAGTTCTTTTTCACTTTTCTTATTTTTTCTTCTTTTCCTCTTCTTGTTCTTTTCTCCTCCTTCCTCCTTCTTCTTCTTCTTCCTCCTCTTCCTTCTTTTCTCCTTCTTATCTATGCCGTTTGTCCTCTTCTCCATCATATCATCAGTTTTTCTTCTTCTTCTTCTTCTTCTCTTCCTTCTCCTTCTACGCCGCTTTGTCCTCCTGTTTCTTCATCATATTTTCATAGTTTCTTCTTCTTCTCCTTCTACTTCTTCTTCTTCTTTTTATTCTTCTCATCTTCTTCTTCATCTTCTTCTTCATCTTCTTCTCCTCTTCTTCTTCTTCTTCTTCTTCTCCTCCTCTCTACTACTTCGTCTTATTATTATTATTCTTCTTCTTCTTCCTCCTCCTCTTCCTTCTTTTTTCGCCTCCTTCTCCTTCTCTATGCCGTTTTGTCCTCCTGTTCCATCTCCATAATATTTTCATCGCTTCTTCTTCCTCCTTCTTTCTTCTTTCTCTCTTCTTTTCTCCTCCTCCTCCTTCTCTACGCCGTATTGTCCTCCTGTTTCTTCTTTATCATATTTTCATCGTTTCTCCTCTTCTCCACCACTTCTCCTTCCTCACTACTCCTCCTCCTCCTCCTCCTTTCCATCTCCTTATCCTCAATATTCTCTTTTTAACCATCTTCTTCCCTCCCACTACGTTTTCTTTGTCTCGCAAGAACGTCTGTTGAACTTTTACAGCCTCCTCTGTCCCAAGATACTGTCTCATGGATTCCCCCCTCTCATAAACTCTCTCCCACTCTTTCCCAACCCATCACTCACTCTCTCTCACTCTCACTCTCTCTCTCTCTCTCTCTCGCCGGAAGTCTGCGGCATTCCAATTCCAAGACGGTACGAACGACCTTCACACTGCTCCATAGAAACTCAGTCTGAGGCTGGAATACAACTGAAGCCTGTGGTAGATGATTTTTTCTTGTTCCATCCTGAGACTCAGAGACATTTTCATCATTTCTTAATAAATAAGTCAACATTTGAACTGAAACTGCTCGTGTTTTGATTGGTCGTGTCTTGGGAGCGAAAAACAAAGCTCTCTTTTGAATTTAAAATTATAATTTTCGAATATTATCACGTTCCGTATTTTTTCTCCTCAATTCTTTTCTTTTCCATCTTTCAGCTGGGAAGGATCATATTTTAACTGTAGAATCTATTATATCAAAAAAACTTTTGTTTCATTCCTTTCTACTGTACTTCCACCACTGCGAGATTTGATGTGAAATCTAGAGGAAACTGATACAAGTCTGTTGCAATGATACTGTATTCCCAAACGATGCGGCGCTTTGCACTGCACGGGGTAAACTCGTACCATATTAATTTGACAAAAGAGTAATATTATTAATATCCCTGCAAACTGTAAAATATCAACAAAGATCAACAAAATACTTTGTGAAAGAGTTATGCTTCATAAATCCATAACCTGGTTGAGTACGGACTGAGCGGAGCCCAACTCACTACACCAGTCAAAACAAATTAAGCTTTTATTACAATATTGGAATATAAGAACGTGTTTTTCATCTGCAGAGAGGAGTCAATTGGAAACAACCTGTCTAAATACTGAAAGTTGATCTTTGTTTCCTTCCAGGGTTACCTACCTGTAGAAAGGATTGTATTTCATTTTTCAACATGCTTGAGATCTTTTACAGGTGTTACAACATCGAATCAAAGTGCTCTACCAACGTTCCTGACTGGGTTCCTTTGTTACAAACATTGGGCCGTATTTATAAACGCTGCTTTTAATCTAGTGAATGACTTCAAGTAAGACAATAGTTAAGTACGCCTTTAGTTAATGACAATACTTGGTTAAGTAAGTTCCTGGCAAAAGAATCTTAAGTGAGTGACTCACGCAAATATAGAACGAAAAAAAAGTAGGCTAGTCGATTTCTATCTTATTCAAACATAAATTATAAAATTCAGTAGTGATTTAAATAAATAGCCAATATTATTGTTACTTTTACGAACGTTATGATGTATAAACCAATACTAACCAATACAGATTTGAGTTATCGAATGTTAATATTGTTAGTAACCAATAGTAATAGATTTAAGGCCAAGCTACTGTTTTAGGTTGGAAACCGACATTTACTCGAGTAAGGAACGGACATCCATTGAATAAATACGAGCCTCAATCTTCACGCAATTAGACATAGCCCTTCCAGTAAATTTCTCTTTTTAATTGTAAGTGCATTTGTAATTGTAAGTGTATTCGTATATCACTCAAAAGTACTGTACAAATAATGTACAACCCCATTTGTTCAGATTTTGTATTTGATTGAAACTAGCTTCAAAAACTTTATTCAACAAAAACTCCAAGCTTTCAAGGAGCGATCAGACTTCCGAAGCTTTTATATCTTTCAGAGTATTCTCTCCTCTTCTTCTTCCTTCTTCTTCTTCCTCTTCTACCTCCTTTCCTCCTCTTCTTCTCTTCCTTTTCTTCTTCCTCCTTCTTTTTCCTGCTTCTTCTTCTTCTCTTCTCCTTCTTCTTCTTCTTCTTCTTCTTCTTCTTCTTCTTCTTCTTCTTCTTCTTCTTCTTCTTCTTCTTCTTCTTCTTCTTCTCTTCTTCTTCTTCTTCTTCTTCTTCTTCTTCTTCTTCTTCTTCTTCTTTCTTCTTCTTCTTCTTCTTCTTCTCTTCTTCTTCTTCTTCTTCGTCTTCTCCTCATCTTCTTCTTCTTCCAGCATTTCCTTCTTCCTCTTCTTGGTTTCCCATCCTTTAATTTTCTTCTTGTGCTTCTTCTTCTTCTTCTTCTTCTTATCTTCTTCTTCCAGCATTTCCTTCTTCTTCTTATCATCTTCTTCTTCTTCCAGCATCTCCTTCTTCCTCTTCTTGGTTTCCCATCCTTTAATTTTCCTCGTCTTCTCCTTCTTCTTCTTCTCTTAGCTTTTTTCATTTCCTACTATTCTTTTTCTGTCTCTTTTTCTTCTCCTTCCTCTCCCCAATTTTTTGCTCGCTTTTCGAGAGAGTGGGCATCCCGAAATTTGGGATGGACCGAGGATAGGATGAAAAAAGAAAGAGCTTTCGACCGCCGCAGAGCAGGTGGTTTAGTGAAAAGAAACCCGGAGAGAAATCAGAGTCTGCCCTGTCTGCTCTGACTGGGTTTCAGCATTGAATATATATCCTTATATATGAAGGATATATATTCAATGGTTTCAGTTGGTCGATCGTTCGCTACTTCAAGAGGATGTAGCAGGTAGATGGAAGGATTCTTCTGAGTTTTTTTGCCCAAATCTTCACCAACCTTCAATTCTGTACCTTTGACGGTCTTCATCTTCTTCCTCTCTCCATCTTCATCTTCTTCTTCTACTTCTATCTTTTCCATTTTTCATCTCCTCTTTCTTTACTTCTCCAACCTTCCCCACCATATATTTGACGGTCTTCATCTTCTTCCTCTCTTCATCTTCTTCTTATTCTTCTACTTCTATCTTTTCCATTTTTCATCTCCTCTTTCTTTACTTCTCCAACCTTCACCACCATATATTTGACGGTCTTCATTTTCTTCCTCTTCTTCTTATTCTCTGTCTTTTTCTCCTAGATCTTCTTCCTCTCTTCATCTTCTTCTCATTCTTCAACTTCTATCTTTCCCATTTTTCATCTCCTCCTTCTTTTCTTCTTCAACCTTCACCATATATTTGACCATCTTCTAGCTTCACCTCCTCTTCTTCTTATTCTCTGTCTTTTTCTCCTAGATTTTCGTTTTCCTCATTATGTTCTTCTTCTCTCTTTTCCATTTCTCATCTCCTCCTTCTGGTTCCTTCTTCTTCATACCATCGTCATGTTATAATCATCATATATTATGTTTCTTCTTCTTCTTCTTTCTCTTCTTGTTCTTGTTCTTCTTCTTCTCCTTCTTCCTTCTCCTTCCTCCTCCTCCTCCTCCTCCCTCCTCCTCCTCCTCCTCCTTCTTCTCGTCCTTCTTCTTCTTCTTCTTTATCTTTTCTTCTTCTCCTCCTCCTCCTCTTCCTTCTTTCTTCTTCTCCTTTTCTGCTTCTCCGTCTTTTTCTCTTCTTCTTCTTCTTCTTCTTCTTCTTCTTCTTAACTTCTTCTTCTTCTTCTTCTTCTTCTTCTAACTTTTTCTTTCTTCTTCTTCTTCTTCTTCTTCTTCTTCTTCTTCTTCTTCTTCTTCTTCTTCTTCTCTTAGCTTTAAACAGTGGAATTGACAATATCTTTCAGTGTTTTGTTCTGAATCTTATACTTTAGTGTCGGTCACCCATCCAAGAGCAGTCTTGCGAGCTCGTGGCATTCAACCATTTGATAACTCAAACCAAACTGAACTTATTTCGGATTTAAAATCATCCGGCATTTCCTTATTAAGTGCAAATCAATGATTTAGTAATTAATAGATATAATTCGACATAAATAAATAAATGCCAAACTTTATAACCTCGTGAGAGAGGCTTCTGTTCTACAATAGAATGTCAATAAAGCTTTATGATTCGACATAAACCGTCTGTTAAAATCATATTAATGACAATAACAGATCAATCAATCAAATCATTTTACGAAAAACAAATTACAAAATAATCCCGCTAAACCTAAACAGATTTTTCAGCCTATAACGAATATAATCATAGCCTCCTCTAAACTACAAAATTGAATTTGTAATTTAGAGGGGGCTATGATATAATACAATAAGTAAAATGGAATGCTTATTTTGAATTAAACAAAGATTGTTTATGTAAAGTGGAAGAGAAACAATTTATTCACCTAATAAACCTATAGTGCGATTCACGTCAAGAAGTCAGCATTGCTTATATGAGGAGCATTGATGCCAAGTTTCATTGAGAGAGAAACAGAATACTGCACCAAACGTGTTTGTTGGGACTGTGTGCGACAACAATGCACAGTGCTGCAACTAAGCACAGTGCGAATAGGATAGAGACATCAGCAACTGCCTTGTGCTGAACAAGGATAGCAAACTCCCACCTAAGCAATGCTGACTTCTTGACGTGGATCGCACTATAGCTACTGGTCGAGAATAACCAATTTCTCAGTCAGGAAATACTGCACGTACTTGAAAACTGGCAGTTTTGGGCATGAGCCTTTTGTCTCCTTGGTAAGTGAGTGAATAATGAAAACTTATTGTATTGATAATACAAAAACATATTGTTATTGATAATAATGATAAGTACATGTTTATTGTTTTATTACTATTCATTTATTATAAAGTTATGTATTTCATTTTGATTTTAAATTGTACTTTTTTGTATGGCAAATAAATTGATTGATTGATTATTATCATATCATTTGATGGAATTTGATGGAAAATTTTGGTCATATACAAACCCATACAACCACAATAATAAAACTATTCTGTATTTTCTCATCCATTTCTATACTGTACTCCATCCTTGTTTCTTCATTCCAAATTCCTCCTATTCCCATACCCTTCAACCCAGCCTCTTCAAGGTCATGACAGAAAAACAATTAATCATCACTGAAGAGCTTCAGTCTGGAGATCTACCAGCAGAGTAGCAGGTAGAACCAACCCCGGGGCAAAAAATAAGAAAAATGGTAAGAGGTAAGAGGAGAGGGGTGGAAGGAGGGGGGGGGGAAGTTAGGGGCATCTGGCTTTTGTCAAGAACGTGTATTCCATTCATCTGCACGTTTATCCCATTCTAAATAGATGCACGCCCAGGGAGACTGGAATGTCATGTTAGCTACCACTGTGGAGCCTACACGGTTTCAAACTAAGTTCGTAAAATTTTCATATACTCTAATGAAATACAGTATCTAATAAATTTGTATTTATAATACAAATAAATACCTATTCTACAGTTATATTATTTTAATTTGGCGGATTTGGCTTTAACACTCCTATTCTACAGTTATATTCTTTTAATTTGGCCGATTTGGCGTTTCTCATTTGATTACAAATGCAGAAACAGACGAAAACAGACGAAGCAGTGAATGATCTTTGGCTAAGCGCACAAACTCTTGTCTGTCTCCAAAAACATACAACTGTATCTTACTTAAAAGTGGAAACAATAAATATGTTATAAATAAATTCATTAAAATTGACCTTATTATAACATTTTAATCAATGTTTATGCGAATTCTAACTTGAAAACAGTTTGACCTATTAAACCTACAAATGCGGAATCACGCAGATTATTCGCAGACTGTCGTGTCAAAGCTGAGCGTAACTTCAGCTTGAATAACCATCAGTCCCCATCCGCCAAATTAAAAGAATACTATACTAGTACCGATATACGTTCGTAATGTCACAGAAAAGGGAATCATACTATCATAATTTCATAAGGGAATTACTATAAATATGGTAATACTCTTATGGCAGTTGCACGAAAATCCAATGGAATTCATCAATATTAAAAATGGCTTTATTGTATAGGCGTCAAAATAAAGAGTGTGTCTTGCTGAAATGATAATATTATCTCGAGGAAATAATTAACTATGAAATAACATTTTTCAACATACCCGAATCATACAAGTTTATCAAGTTGACTCGAACATACCTGGAAAAACAAAAGAGAAATCAATTAGAATGCTGCAGCTTTCAGTGATAATCTCAAATCAATAGTGAATATTAACTTACGAAATTCAAGAAAGGAATATGGATGCAAAATAGTATGAGGAAAATGTGAAGAATACTTTCGTGTAATATACTAATTCTTTCAAAAATAAACTTTTTCCCAAACTGAAAACTTAGTATCAATTGGAATACAATCTCGCACTTCTAATACGTTACATTATTTATCTTCAACTAACTTGTATTAACTTTATACTGCTTGCATAGACTTTGTACTACACTAACTGAACTTATACTAATTTTGTATTAAGTAACTAAATTTCAATTTCAGTTTCTATCTTTAAGATATCAGTTAAGCAAATTCCAAGTACCGTATTATGGAAAGACAAACACAGCCGAAATATCTCTAAAAAAGAGAAAAATATCCTTCAAAGTATTTGAAAAACAATCATTGAAGTGATAAATACTTCAAAGATTCGAATTAATTTTCAGAAATATAAAGATATTCTGCAGAGGATTTGGTAAACAATCAGTAAATTTATGAATACTTCAAAGTTACGAATTAATTTTCAGGAAGGTAAAGATATTCTGCAAAATATTTGGTAAACAGTAAGTTAATGAATACTTCAAAGTTTCTAATTAATTAAAAAAGAAAAATAAAGATATTCAGCAAAGTATTTGGAAAACAATCAGTAAACCAATGAATAATTAAAGTTTCGATTTAATTTTCAGATTCTTCCCACTATAGGAAGATCCCGACTAGGAAAACCACACTATAAATCTCCTACTACCGCATTCAAATCAAGGTGCATATGAAACTTGCATCGTATTTGCATAATGCATGCAGAGATATGCATGTGACCGACTGGGCCGAAGTTCGCTATCATTTAATGAAAGTGAAAAAGAAACTGGTTAGAAAAATACAGTAAAGTTATACCTGAATCTGAAACCGGTTACCATGCATGGATTTAACTGATTTGTCAGAGGAATGGTATATCTTGATCGAAATTCTTTTTCAGGAACTCTCGTTCTTTTTCTCTCACACGTTCAACAAGATATGTCTCATTTTCACTAACACAATCTCATTTTGTTAATCTCTGTCTTTTGTAATGTACAAATAAAAAGAAAGAATAAGAAAAAGAAGAATAAGAAAAGAATAAGAAGAAGAAAAGAAGAAGAAGAAGAAGAAGAAGAAGAAGAAGAAGAAGAAGAAGAGAGAAGAAGAAGAAGAGAAAGGAAGAAAAGAGAAAAAATAACAGAAAGAAACTAAAAGATAGGAAAATATTGGCTAGAAAATAGCGAGCAAATAAGATGTTTCAAGAATAAAAACAAAAAAATATAAATGAAAGGGAAACAGAAAATTGGAGAAAAGAGAGATCATGAAGAAATGTAATGAGAATAATGATGAAGGAGAGAAAGGACGAGGGGAATAACGAATAATCTTAGATTAACCTCACAAGAAAAGATAGAACATTTAAAATGATTAGAAGTTAGGAAAGAGAAAATACAACTGCATGAGAAAGAGAAACAAAGTGTATTGGGGGAGAAAAGAATGAAAAATGAAAGACGGACGCAGAAGGAGACTAAAATGAATGAGAAATAAAGTAGATTCAGAGAGTGGAGAAAAGTAAAACGTAAGAAGATTGTGGAGAAGAAGAGGAAGAGAAAGAAGGGTGGAAAAGAGAGAGAAGTGTTGGAGTAGAAAAAAGAGAGAAGAATTAGAAGGAGCAGCAGAAAAAGTAGAAAAAGAAGAACTCTAACAACAACTAGTAGAACTAAAGAAGAAAAAAACCCCGGGACATAATACAGTACTAATAAAATTGGGCTTTCTTATCACGGCCCATAGAGTCAACCATAATAAATGGCTCAATGAAAAACCAGTCGAATTCTTTCGGAGACAAAACCAGGACCTGCTTAACTTTCGCTCTTTTCAACACATGACTATAAAATTCGTCCTTTGAATCCTCTCTTATCACCTTTTCACACACTCACAATTCATTCTTCTTTCTCTCGCCTATTCTCAGTCAGATACTAATCCGAAACACCTAAAAACACACACGCATCCAGGTATTTGGTTCCACCAAAATATATGCCTCTAATAATAAAGTTTTCTTTCTCAGAACTGCTCAATCTATTCAGACTGTACAGTTCTTGAGGATCTCAAGGGATTGTTCAGCTTGAGCTGTTGCTGGCTGTAGTAACAATTTATCATCCTTTATCTAATCGTAATACTGTATGTATAAATACCTCTAACAAAGATGTTTTCTTTCTCATAACTGCTCAATCTATTAAGAATGTATAGTTAGTGAGGAATAAATTGAGCTATTGCGGTTAGCTAAAGAATAACAATTCATCGACATATGTATCTAATGTATCCGTTGCGATGCACGGGTGGCTGCTAGTAAAGAATAAATGACCAATTAGTATCAATAAATATAGAACAATTTAATTCAATTCAAATTTATTTATTTTGCACACAACAGTTTACAATCATGATTTCAGTGTTGCAATTACAAAAAATCCAGTTACAAAAATGATACAAAACTACAAGTAACAATAAGATAAATATAAGTGCAAAATAAAATGCGCACCCCTAGGCTTAAGCCCAAACATATTGAACATAGAGTTAAAACGACGAACAAATCACGAGGAAGCTCCATTTTGAGACCACGCCTACACACAGACACACCTCCAAGCTCCGCCTTCTCTCTCCTGATAGATCAACAAAGCTGAACGCACGTAGTTCTGAATTTCGCCGGTAGATGGGAGCAGTTACTGGGTGGTACGCAACTACTTCCATTTCTTCCACTAAAGATGGCAGTAGTAACCGGGTCTAATTGCTGCAGTGAGCTTTGCTCCGCCTACTCTCACCTGATTGGTCAACAAAGTCTGAATGCACGTAGTTCTGAATTCGGCCGGTAGATGGGAGCAGTTACCGGGTGATACTAAACTTCTTTCGTTAACCATTTTGTTTCTTCTTGTAAAGATGGCAGTAGTAACTGGGTATAGCTACATTGCCAATAGAATATAGTGGCTACAGTAACTGTAGGTATTGCACTATTAAGTTATTATTGAATCAAAATAAAATTGTAAACATAATTAAAACAAAATTAGTCATTAATTCATTGTTGCAGCATATGAAGCATTACAATGATTTTGTAAAAACTCAATAGGAGAGAAAAAACAAGAAGATATATTTGGGAACGTCAAACCGCATCATTAAAACGCAATGTCAAGGCAATTATTAAGGAAATATTAATTAATATTGCAATATTGAATATTGCAAGGTAATAATTATCAATTATTTAGGCAAAATGCAACATCAGAACACCACTACGAGAAGCAACATCCAAACAATAACGTTATTTATTTACTGTGCGTTTTAACGTTACGTTACCGTTGAGATGAGGTGATGCAGCGTTACTACGCTCATCAGTTTTCACAGTAGCAAACACATTTGGAGAATTTGATAGCACTATCATGATATCCTTCCATTTAATCAACTATTTTCGACTAACTTTTTTCAAAATTTGTGAAACTGTATATTTTTCTTCTCTCTCGTATCAATGTATAGTCTGTGGATTTGAATAGTCATAGTCTGTGGACAATGAATAGTCTATTTACCAATAGTCATTAATAAATGAATTGAATTAACAACAAAACATCACAATAAACCTATAGAACCCATTTTAATACGTTACAATTCTATTGAGCGATCAACGTCTCCTCCTAACTGTTCCACCAATCAACCCACATACCCCAATTACTTTAGAAAAATACCAGTTCCATATCTCTGTCATTTTATCTCCCTTTCCTGCAGTACACTTCCGCAATTGGCTTCATTGTCAGACAAGTTTTTAAAGTAGCAACAGCAGATGTTATTCAACAAAGTGAACCCAGACTGTGACTGAGACCTCCGCTAAGTATAACTGCCTACTATACCTATATTTACAAGTAAAGAACATGAAATATACCTTCACCTATACATATATTCGACAATATTATTTACAACGTTTGTATATAGATATGCATTTTTAGAGGTATATAGGAGGAAAAATATATAAATATAAGTAATGAGAACATATACATATATTGCCTTCACTTTCATAACCCAGTTCTGTTAGTATTATGAGTCACCTATTATATAATTATGTAACAAAGCAGATGTTCAACTACTCTGTACCAAGGGAAGCATGTCAATAACAGGAGCAGCTGAGATCTGTTATCTCCTCTAATAAAACCCAGACTAATATATTAGTTGAACATGTTCCGCTCGAGACAAAATGAAATTAGTCCTGGAAACATTCAATCAACTTTTTTAAGGTTTGTTTAATTGTAGGAGAAAATTGTGTGTCTCTTATAATAAAACTCAGACTAATATACCTAATTAATTGAACATGTTTCGCTCTGACAAAATGGAAGTAGCTCTGGAAATATAATAAAGCTTATTGAAATATTGTTGAGATGGAAGACAATAATTATTGTGTCAAGAAGGAAGGAATAGTTGATACATTTTCGATCATAATTACTCTATTTTTATATATATTTATATATATATATAATTACTATATTTTATATAAATTTATTTTATATAATTTTTATTTTATTTTTCAACAGATTTTTTCATCCTCAATGTATTTCAAATCAACAATGAATATTACGCATAGAAAATATGATTTTAATTGCAGTATCTTGAGATTGAACTGAAAACTTCATCATTTTGATTTCTTTAACGATTTAAAATGATTTTTAAATAATATGTTTTATGTGATAATAAAATTTTCAACAACTAACCTTTTACCAGAAAACATGAGAAATATCAAAGTCTTCCTACAAAATTAACAGAATATTACTATATCTTCCACCATGAGAAATATTAATTTTAAAGACAGTATCTTGGAATTGAACTGAAAACTACATCACCAATGTAACAAAAATTAACATTGAACAATGATATTCACCCTCAACACGTTGAGGTATGTCAATATCTAACACTACAAAAATACACAATAATAATATGGTATGCACAACTATAATATGATATGCACAACAATAATACTACTCTGTTCAATAGTAAATACAGTTTCATTCAATAAGAATTAATAGCCTACAAGCAAAAACAATAAGTCTCGACTCCTTTGCTCAATCTCACGTCCAAATCGATCATTAATCGATCAACCGATTCGTTCCGCGTCGTCGAAGACACCTTTCGCCACAGCGATACATCGAATCAAATCGATATATCCTATTCGATTACATTGAATCGATAGGTATCGACCTTCCAGAGTCATCAGACTGTGAATAATCGGCCAGAACACTGTCAAGAGCGAGACAAAGATTACAAAACTCTCGTAAACGCGGGCCTTGAGCCTGAGGAGGCATGAAGGTAGCAGCCTTCCTAACCTAACCCAACCTATTAGCCGCTACTGATAACTGCCGTTCCAAGGTCATGCCGGAGAAATGATAACGAGAATTTAGGTCTAAGAGATTTCACAATACGGGCATAAAATAATGGTGTCAACAGCCAGAAATAACTGCTCGAAATTGAAGGAAGTAATTGGCCTTGTTGAAGTTGGTTGATTGCTTATTGGATTATCAATGAGTGAATGGTGGTCTATGGCTAGTGATTCTTTGAAAAAGTGACCAATGACTCAGTACAGTATTAGGCTAGGCGTACACCGGTTAGTCAAGACAAGACAAGACGAGATTAGTCACGTTTAGTCACAGTAATTCACATAGTTGCTTATGAAGCAGCTCACACCGATGCAATGACTAATCGGTGTGTGTTGCTTCATAAGCAACTATGTGAAGTACTGTGACTAAACGTGACTAATCTCGTCTTGTCTTGTCTTGACTAACCGGTGTACGCCTAGCCTTACTATTGGAGATCAATCGTTGAAGTTTCAGCTAGTTTCAGCGAAATTTCTATATTTGACGAAATGATGAATACTGAAACAAGTTGGTTATCATTGGACAAGGGTTGGTGCAATGAACACTACGAGAATGAAGTCAAGCCGAATGTAGTACGATGAGAAAAACGAGTGTAGAAGAAAAGAAGTGACATAGATGAATGTTTGGGTCCCCGTTCTACAGTAAAGATGGAGTCGGGAGGACGGATGCTTGAATTTATGGCGAATTTTCTGAATGAACACACCGTCAAGGCGGGAAGTTTCCAACAGAAGACGGGAAGGAAAAGAATAAAGGGAGGAGGAGGTGAGTAAAGAAGAGGGAGGAAGAGGAAGAGTGTGGAAAAGGAAGAGAGACAGGGAAAGAGGAGGAAGTTGGAGGAAGAGGGAGGAGAGTAGTGGATGAGGGAGAAGATGTAGTAAAAGAAGAGAAGGAGGAAGAAAAGTAGAGAGTGAAAGAGGAAGAGGTGAGGGTGAGAAAGTGAGAGAGTGAGAGAAACGTAGAGGGTGAGAAGAAAAGAGAAAAGGAAGTTTGATGAGGAGAAAAGGAGAGGAAATGAGGAGAGAAGAAAAAGAAGAAGGGAGGAGAAAGAAGAGGAGAAGAACAAGGGGAATGAGTAGCAGGAGGATGGAGGAAGAGGGAGGAAAGAAGAAGGTGGAAAACATGACAAAACAAAGAGGAAAGGAAGAGGAGAAAGGAGACGAGAGAATGAGGAAATAAAAACGGAGGAAGAGGGAGAAGTGAAGAGGAAAAAGGAGAAGAAGTATGATGAGGAGAGAAGACGAAAAAATGAGGAGGAAGAGACGAGAAATGGAGAAAGAGTTGGAAAAGTGAAAAGGAAAAATAGAGGAGAAAATGTATGAAAAGAGAAGAACGGAGAATGAGAATCAAGTGAAGAAATTAAAGAGGAGAAAGAGAAAAAGGAAAACAGTTTGAAGCCAAAATGAATAGACAGTAGAAATGAGGAGAATGAAGAAAAGGGAATAAAGATGGATGAGGAGGTAAAGATATGGTAAAGAAGAGCAGGTGGAGGATGAAGAAAAAGAAAAGAAAAGAGGAAAAGAAAAAGAAAAGAAGAAAAGGAAGAAAAAGAAAAGAAAAGGAAAAGAAAAAGAAAAAGAAAAGAAAAGAAAAGAAAAGAAAGAAAAGAAAAAGAAAAAGAAAAGAAGAAGAACAAAAAGAAAGGAGAAGAACAAGAAGAAGATGAAGAAGGAGAACAAGAACTAGAAGGAGAACAAGAAAATTGACGAATAAGAGGAAGTGAGAAAAAAGAAGAAGGAGGGGAAAGGAGAATGAGAATGAGTAGATTAAAAAGAAGAAGAGGAAGGAGATTAAGAACGAGAAGATTCAAAATAAGAAGAATGACAAGAAAAAATGAAGAATATAGGAAGCTGGAATAAAGAATGAGGTAGGAAGTATATTGCAGAAAAACGTTTTGGCAGCTGGGGGGTGAGAAGTTGATCTATGCAAAGAAAAAGCAAGTAAAGAATGGATGTTGTGAAAGATTTATCACCTCACACACTTACACACATACATAAAAGAGGACATTAACTTGCTTTCCACTGCATTCATTGCCAAATATAACCAGCAACCAACTATTTATAAACACACGTTCTTATAAACATGGGTCAACCCACGCTGGGGGGTGGAGAGGGGTTGAGGATTACTTAGCGGTTTCATGCTTAATTGAAAGTTAATTGTCGGAGAACTGGCAACAGTTCTGTTTATCCCAGCCTTACTGTACGATCAGATCACTGACCTGCCTCACATTTAGCCAAATTCAAATGTAGGTGTTTGTGTCTAGATTTTTGTTGAAAGATAATAATTTCTTGATCCATTTACGAACTTCGATGTCTACACTTAGGCTAGGCGTACACCGGTTAGTGAAGACATTATTGAATACTAAAACAATTGAAACTGTGATATCATATCAAAACTACTTGCTACTTCTATGTTCTGACTCGGAACGATTTGTTTTTTCTCCAAGTAGTTCCTTTCAAATTCTGGGTATCGTTTCATAAACATTAAGAAGTCCATAAGTCTCCAAGATCTATTACGTCTCCTATTAATCTATTATCTATTAAGTCTTCTAAGATCCTCAGATCCTAAGTCTCCTAAGATTACCTTATTAAGGTCTTACAGGAAAAGTCTTACAGTAAAAAACATTTTAGGAAAAATACGATCACACACAAGCACTGATTAGCACTACTCACTTTGTAGAAAATGTATGAGTCTACAGAGAATCCGACTCTCTTGTAATTTTGGAATTCTAAATTGTAATGTAAGAGATTCGGATATTACACGTTGACATTGTTACAACGTTATCAGGATTGATAATAGAACAACTTTATTGCATCATAATTCGATTATTACAACATGAGACGCAAAATTTGATTCAGTTTATGTAGCCGGGCAGGAATCCTATTGCCAGGAGTCACGGCCAATTTTGAAGTGTGTCAAAATTTGCATTGAAAACCCCCTCTCCCTCCCCCCCCTCTCTACCCCCTCTACCACCCTTTTTGCGAAAAGCATTTTCGTAGGTCCCCCAGCACCCAATCCTGGAAAGACGGCTTTATTGAAAATCTAATTTTCGTAGATCAGATAAGCGGCAGATTGAGGGTGGAGATAAGAGATTTGGACCAGAGCCGAGCGTAGCGTTGTTCTAGGGAGTTGTTGAGGATTTTGGAAAGTCGAGAAATTCAGGAGGCGGAGATTTTTGAGGAGCAACGTCGCCGCTTCTGCAAAAATGAAATCTTGGACATCTTGACAGGGACTTCAACGTCAATCTTTCCCTTTTTTTTATTACTTTCATCTCGGCAAACACGACTTCCCTTCTTCTTTTTCCTTCTTCTTCTTCTTCTACTTCTTCTTCTTCTTCTTCTTCTTCTTCTTCTTCTTCTTCTTCTTCTTCTTCTTCTTCTTCTTCTTCTTCTTCGTTCTTCCTCTTCTTCTTCTACTCAATCGATTCTTCTTATTCTTCTTCTTTTTCTATACCCTTCTTCTTCTTCTTCTTCTTCTTCTTCTTCTTCTTCTTCTTCTTCTTCTTCTTCTTCTTCTTCCTCCTTCTTCTTTTTTCTTCTCTCTTCTTCTTCTTCTCCTCCTTCTTCTCTTCTTCTTCTCCTTCTTCTTCTTCTTCTTCTTCTTCTTCTTCTTCTTCTTCTTCTTCTTCTTCTTCTTCTCCTCCTTCTTCTTCTTCCTTTTCTTCTACTACTTCTTCTTCTTCTTCTTCTTCTTCTTCTTCTTCCTCCTTCTTCTGCTCCTCCTCCTCCTCGTTCTTCCTCTTCTTCTTGTCCCTCAGTATATTTTTATTCTTCTTCTTATTCTGTACCCTTCTTCTTCTTCTTCTTCTCTTCTTCTACATCTATTTTTCTTCTTCTTCATTTTCTTCTCCTCCTCCTTTTCCTCTATCTCTTCCTTTTCTTCTACTACTCCTTCTTCTTCTTCTTCATCTTCTTCTTCTTCTTCTTCTTCTCCTCCTTCTTCTGCTCCTCCTCCTCTTCTTCTTGTCCCTCAGTATATTTTTATTCTTCTTCTTATTCTGTACCCTTCTTCTTCTTATTCTATGCCCTTTTTCTTCTTCTTCTTCTCCTCTCTCTCTTATTCTTCTTCTTCTTCTTCTTCTTCTTCTTCTTCTTCTTCTTCTTCTTCTTCTTCTTCTTCTTCTTCTCCTCTCTCTCTTATTCTTCTTCTTCTTCTCTCTCTCATTCTTTCTGTGCTGCGTCTTCTACGCCATCAAATCGTTGCTTTTCCCGGCGCTCTTACGTCACAACTATGTCCCATTCATTATTATTGAGAAACTCGGCGAGTCTTATCATCTTTGAAGAAAAGCCCTTTCAAGAGTCATCCACCTTCAGTCGCCTTTTTCCTTATTTTGTTGCCATTCTGCTCCCCGTTTATTTACAATTTTCCTCAAGATCTTGTGCTCTTATTTCCCAACCTCTCATCACCTTCCTAGTTCTCAACTTTCAATCCTTGCTGTCCTGATCTTCTGGTTTCTCTTTTCATCACTCTTGATTAACAACAAACTTGTTTACTCAAATTTCATCTTCTTTCTTCATCTATATTTTTCTATTCTCCATTTTTCTATCTCCATTTTTTAGTATGACTTTTCTTAGTCGACTATGTTTCGCTTCGTTTTCTTACACTTTACTCTAATTTCCTTTACGTTCTACATCAATTTTTGCTTCCACAGGATTCCGCCCTCTTTCACTCCTTTTCAGCATTTATTACTCTGTATTCAGAATTTTTTTCTTTTTTTCACATTCAATTCCATTTTTATGCTTAGTTCCACGTTCTCTATTCTAAATAGTTTTTCTCTGCAATTCAATCTCGTTCAAAAATTCCAATTCAATTCATCCATCAGAATAGAAATCGATATTTCATAATAAAATTCATCTTTTCCTTCCAATTACAATTTCCTCCATACTTACTACTTCTTTCAACCATAAATCTCATTCTCCTCTATCATATATTTCAATGTACTAATTCGTTTCTTGCATATTCTACAGAAATTTCATTTCTAATCCAAGACTAATCCTTTTTTATTTCTTCTGAGAATTTGAAAACTCAGCTATCTGACTTGCTACCCATTCCATCATTAATTCTCTTGAAATGTACAGCTTCTGTTCCAAACTCTTCCTTCTTCTCTCTCTTTCTCTCCCTTTTCCTCCATTTTATTTTTGGATCTTTTCCATTCTACTTAATCCTCCTCTTTCCTCATCATCTATCTCTACCTTCTCCAAAATTTCATTTTTGATTGCGAAGATCCACTCAATCTTGACTTCGATTTGGATATTGAAACCAGGGAGGAAATAATTTCTTATTCAATAATCTGTCTAACGATGGCAAGAAAATCGCGAAATCGTTGAGGAAAGTAGTGAGCGGATCGGAAAATCCCTTTGAAAATTTTCCTGTTCTTGACTACAGCATCCTGACTGGAAAATGTATAAAGGGAAAATAGCTATTAGCTTTTCCTCGTGTTCCACTTGTCATGTTATTCTTCTTCTTCTTCTCCTCCTCCTTGTTCTTGTTCTTCTTGTTCTTCTTCTCTTTCTTCTTCTTCTTCTTCTTCTTCTTCTTCTTCTTCTTCTTCTTCTTCTTCTTCTTCTTCTTCTTCTTCTTCTTCTTCTATTATCTTATGTTCTTTCTTATTCCTCCTTTGATAGTCTCTCTCTGGCAATCCTCAAGACTCAAGAGGCGAGACTTCTTATGCCTGACATACTTCTGCTCATAAAGTAGAGACGTCAAACCTTTCAATGTTACATAGGGAAGATGTTGAAGATTCTTGAAACAGAAAACTCCTTCGCTCTCTTCTCCCACTCACTCTGCAACCCTGTCTCTTTCGCTCACTCTTTTTCTATCTCTTACACATACTCTAACTTTCTTCATTTTTTCTCTCTCTTTTCACGTCTCTGAATTTCTTTCTCTGTCTCTCTTCTTCCTTTTTCTGTCTCTCTCTCGGTTCCTCCAGTAGTCTGGTCTCTCTCTTCCTCTCTTTCTCTCACTTTTCTTCTCTCTCATCTCCTTTCTCTGTCTCCCTTCTTCCTCTTTCTGTCCTTCCCTCGTTCCCTTCTCTTACAATCCCTACTCTATTTTGTTTCTCTTGCCCCATATTTCCTTTACTCTTCCTTATATTCCTCTATGTCAATCCCATTTTATTCCGAAACAGTCGTTGATAGAACGATGTAGGTTACTGTCATACTTGTCAACGATTTGCAAGCTTCAGGTGGAATAATACTTCAACGTTTCTAGGGCTTCTTCTTACATTTTGTGTGAATCAACTTCCTTGCAAATACTGACTGTATTCTTGAAACTTCGCGGAAAGTTCTTCTCTATCCTAAATAACACGTGATTCATTCTTTTCTAGTGGAATTCAAATTATTCCGTGAAGATCACAGGCTAGGCGTACACCGGTTAGTCAAGACAAGACAAGACGAGATTAGTCACGTTTAGTCACAGTACTTCACATAGTTGCTTATGAAGCAACACACTCTGATTAGTCATTGCATCGATGTGTGCTGCTTCATAAGCAACTATGTGAATTACTGTGACTAAACGTGACTAATCTCGTATTGTCTTGACTAATCGGTGTACGCCTAGCCTTACAGAATGCATTTTTAAAAATGAATGATTGTTATCATTAGACGTACATGTTCAGATGCACGTACAAGGTTTAATGTGATTATTTATTTTAATGATAACTTAGATTATTCTCGCAAAGCTATTACATAATAGAGGACAACCAATATCTTCAATAGATTTCTATTACTTGTCAGTTGATTCTTATCTAGGTGGTTATGGAGAGGAACAAGATTCAGTGCTCTTTAAAAGCAACACTACTTTGCACACTCAAAAATGATTTCTAATGAGCAACAGTTACTAAACGTGACTAATCTCGTCTTGTCTTGTATTGTCTTCACTAACCGGTGAACGCCTAGCCTAAGAATATTATCAATCGAAGAACTGATTGCAACGAAAGCATCCGATGTCATCTTCTCATCAAATACACACTTCATACATCAGGCTGATGCATCATTTCACACACTCACACACGCGTCAGTCGTTTAAACACGCATCAGCTGTTTGAAAGCACCACTTGCTCATCAATCATACGCGTGCGCTAAACTTCGGAAAAGTCTGAATGGGTTTTCCAAGGCATCGAAAGATTTTCCCAAGAGAAAATCGCTGCTGCTGTGTTGAGTGGGTAGCCTAACCAGCGCCGTAAGGGGTTTTCCTACTGGGCTGGGTGAAGGGGGGAGTGAGAATAAATCATAAAACTGACAGGTGCGCTAAACGTAGGGGGGATGGATTAGAGCTGAGACTCAATCAGTTCAGTTTCTGAGACTTGTATTTGTTGTACATAATTTATTATTCTCGTTGATACTAGATCTGAATACTGTATGCTTACTATACTATATGTGTAGTTAGTATCAGCCTTGGCTAAATATATATTTATACTTTAAAGAATCTGTCTTGCAGTTTGTTATGTACTATTTGTACATAGAACTATGTACTATTAACTATTCGAATAAAAAATTCTTCAAACACAATCTCAAACTATTGTTCAAAGTATTTTTCAACTATTAGAGGATACATTCTTCAACTATTTAATTAACTAAAGTATTCTGCAACTGAATAGTTTGAAGTATAAACTATTGTTTATACATTAAAGATGTATTCATAAATAATAGATATTCCAGTAAATAATACTATTCTACTTTTAAACCAATCAATATTTCCTATTCTAAATCAATCAATATCATACGTGTCTCTTTCAATTTTCCATAATTCATTGTCGCAATAATTTCATAGCGTAGGAAACAATGATTGCTCCCCAACAATCTTTTACATAATTATATGCAAAGTGATAAAACAGTTTATAGAAGTAGTCATAACATTAAATTTAATATGTTTCAAAGGTATTCAAGAAATCACACAATTATTGAAGCTACATCAGTGTGACGCTTTAAAAGAATGCAAATATTAATGCTCGCACATCAAGAGTTAACTTCGTAGGACTTGGATTCAAATGACGTTATATCCGAGTTGAAGTTACGTCTGAAGCCGTAATAACCAAGTCCCAACCCAGTGGCGTACCTCCATGGGTGAACGATCTGAATAAGTAGTCACACACTCACACACGCACACACACAATCCAGAGACGTCACGGACACTGATACTGTTCACTGAACACAGTCAACTGGATTATTTCCTCTCCTTATTACCATCAAAGATAATTTAACCATAAGTAGTAGTATTGTCTTCGTTACCTGTTTACTAACGATACACTTCACAGCATGTTATACAGTATGTTGTAGAAAGCATGTATCAAGTAATCACGAAGTATGTAGCCTATTGACATTAATATGGACATATAAAGATATGATCCATGAAGATGATGAATGGATTAACGATCCAATATTTTATATCACCTAAATGTATCTTTGATGTAGAATCTATAATGTATTATTATCCAGTCCTGTAGTTACTTGCTATAGTTTAGCGATATCCAAAATAATTTGGTGTGTCTACAGTATTCACAATCACTGACTAATAATACATTACTTGCAGATAATTGCTATATTAAACTGGGTAATATACGATATATTTGGTATTCTGTTTAATTCTAAACTCTGAAAATCCCCACTGTAACTTTTTAAACCAACCACCTATTTAAAATGTTACATATATTTCCACGTAAAGCCTTGACATCTGTAATATCAATCATTTCGGGTTTAAATTGATAATCTGATAAAATTGTGGTTAGGTATTTTGAGTGTAAATTGTGTATGTGAAAAACCGTTTTTGGACATCCTGCACTGATGTGTTATGTGAACCTGACATACGACATTTTTTGTGTAAATCTTGTAAAAAAGAAGTCTTGGGCTAATGCCTGTTTTTTCTTATTTGATAATATATAATGAATATGAATATAATTTATATTATATACAATACCGTACTATAATATAATGTTAATCATGTACTATACACTTATTAGTATCATACTAATCCAGCCAACAATCCCACGCACTTATCAATAAAATACTTCGATGACGGAATAAACCATTCATATTCTATCATATCATAATCTAAGTTTCTCTTTACAAAATTGTAATGTACATAAAATTATCAATGAATATTGAATAATGGAAAAACTTGTTTACCACTTTCCGTTGTCATGACAACTCGCTAGGCAACAATAGTCCACGTGACTAAGTTATTCCACGTGGCATCATGTGATGATGTAATGGCGTGTTATTCAACTATTTACATATCCCCTCAATCATTCATATTATATAGGTTACTAGATACAGTATGGATATAATAATCAGTGCCACATAAGAGTAGAGGAAAACATGAAGCTTTTACTATAGTATACTAGACATGCTAATCAATTTTAATTTTACGATGTTACAATAGTATTACTACACAGGGTGTTTCAGAAGGAATCTGCTTAACTTCTCAGACTGATTCTTTACACCAAAATAATACGAAAGATTTATAGGTCCAAAAATGCTTCGTTACTGAGATAAAGAAAGATTCCACACCTTTTCCTTCAAATTTAAGATTTTGTAGAGGCTCTATGATGGTACTAAAATGGTCATTCCCAATGTAGAAATAATTTGCTGAGAAATTACATGGAGCAGTTGAAAATTTTGAGATGCAGTTCAAAATTTATAACTTAAAAAAAATAAATTAATAACGGGCAAAATATGCTAAAAACAAAATTTTCCAATTTGAAAGGGATGAAGCTAGAATATGTGATTATAAGCCGGTACTTGGAATCAATAGATCTTATAGGGAATTCAATTCTCAATTGAATAATGGAGAAAAAATGTTCAGTCTCTCGACCAATTCTCAATTAATAGAACCAATTCTCTCATCAATCGGCTTAAAATAAGACAAAACAGTAAAAAGAACGTTTGGAAAATCAGGTTTTTTGATCGATAAAATTTATTTAAAATACTGCGGTTTGTATTGAAATATTCTAGTTTTATTCTAGTTTTAATATTGACTGTTTAAAACTCATCTAATTTTCATAAATTAGCTTGAGGTGAAAATCAGTCAAAAAAATAGAACATTTTGAAAAATTGGTGTTTTGATAATAAAATTGATTTAAAATACCGGTTTATATTGAAATATTCTATCTATATATATAATGTTGAAGAAATGAAATAAATTAGATGGATAAGTTACCTTTTATTAGCGTTCTCAGTCCCACTGGACAAGAGCTACAGGAAGCCATTCTGAAAATAGAGGAAAAACAAAATTAATCAAATGTCTGTTGAGCTACTAAAAATAGAGAAATACAAACTTGAGATCCACAGATTTCATTAGTCATCCGACATCTCTGAGAAAACCTAATGATCTGAACAAATTTTACTCTAAAATCAATACTGTGGACCAAAATTTCTACATAAGTATTTAGTCTAATATTGTAATGCCTAAAATAATTTCTGTTTTCCTCATCAGATTCTCAATGATTAAAATAACTATTTATTCATTCCTATTTCTTATTTATTTTGAACCAATTGTGTAGCCTAATGAGATTAGAATCTAAATCAATAGAATGGAATAAAATGAAAATTTAATTGTTTTATGATAGTTTATTGTTTTCTCCAACAATAATAATCATTTTTTCCTATTGATATCATTTACTAATATCTTCTGGTTTCTTCCCATTTTTTAAACATAGCACTGATTGCATAGAAGTAAATTGAGGTTAAATTCGTTTACTAATAAGAATAAACATTTTAAATTGGAGGGTCAGTCCAACGTATCTTTGAATCATGAAACTTCAAGCAACTGAAGCATAAAATTTCTACTCCCACATAGACTTTTCTCATTCAAATTTCCCTCTATCTCTCCTCACTTTCTCAATGTGTTTATAACTCATTCTTACAATATTCTCATAATTTTCTCACTTATCACTTAATTCTTGTTTTACAACTTATTTAATTCCTCTTCCTACTTCTTCCTTTCACTCTTCTCCTCTCTTTCTCCTCCTTTCTCAACCATTCTCTCTGCTCTATCATTCTCTCGTCCTCTTCTTATTCTCTTCTCATTTTCCTCGTCTCTCTTCCTACACCTCGCTCTCCCACTCTCTTTAAAATGTTAGACATCCTTGTACTGTATATCCTTTCTCAAGAATGAACACATAATATAGTAATATCAGTGGTCACTCGGTGAGAGCGGTTGATAAGTAATCATGTGGTTAAGTAACAAACATTCAAGGCCGCTCTCGGATGGGTGACCGACACAAAAAAAAAACACAAAAAATTGTAGAATGAGGCGAGGTGGAACCTACCGATAATATACTGTATGTTCAAAATATGTCGATTCAGGTACATTACAGATTACAGTCATTACTGTCCATTTTCATCTTTGGTTTAGCTTTGGATTGCTTCAAGCTTTTGTTCATGCCTAATTACTTCATTGAATTAATAATAATTATTCTTTACTACGATAATGTAAGATAAAAGCCGACATGATAATGATTAATAATGTAAAATAATTCTTAATCTACATGGATAAAGTAGATAATCTAATCTAACACAATCCCTTTTTCCAATTTGAGGCTGCAGTTTTAATGTTTTTAATAATTTGAATAATTAAATTGAATTAAACATTTGAATGGTATAAGGCAAAGCCAAAGAAGAAAAAGAAGGCTGCAGTTTCAATGGTTGGTTCTCTCATTTTGAGCACCTCAATCCACCTCTATCTCAGCTTAATCAGTAATTTAGGTAGAAGTTGAGGTGAAACCAGCTCTCTAATAGCAAATTGGTGACAAAGCCACATAGACACAAAATCTGATTACACGTGCACGCAACATCAAAACTTGCTAACAGAAGCTGTTCAATGAAAAGACACTAAACTTAGCAAGCATTTAGTAATAAACTGAATTATACTTTGAAACTTTTACACGCGCTCTTCGCCTGACAAAGTCAAATCGCGCCGCGTCATGAATGGAACGCGGACAAATTCAATTAAAAGTTGAAACAAGATGACGACATTTGAACAGGACTCGCACAATATAACACATGATGTGGAATTAAAACAGAGAGCACTAATTAAAGTAAGCTGGCTGTGGATTAGGAGAAAAGTTCGTATGCTGGAGGAGAGTGGAGACGAATTTGGAAGTGAAGGGAAGGAGAAGGGAACGGAAGAGTGAGAGAAGCGAAGAAAGAGGAAAAAGGGGATGAGGAAGTGGAGAGAAACTTGAAGGAGTAAACGGAAAAAGTGACAACCGTAGATGAAATTATAGAGATGAAAAGATGGGAAAAATAGGAAAAGAGTAAGAAAAAGTTGACGAATAAGGGTGAGAAGCAGCGGTAGCAGAAGAACAGGGAGAATAGAGAGGAAATAGTGAAGAATAAGGGACATGAAGGAGATAGAGGAGGAGGAGGAGAGGGAGGAAGATGGGATGAAAAAGAGAATCAAGTCAAGGAGGAGAAGGACAACTAGAAAGTAAGAGGAGGGAGAAGAGAGGGAGGAGTAGGTGAAGGAGGAGAAGGTGGAGTAGAAGGACGAAGAGGAGCTTGAAGAGAAGAAGGAGAAGAAAAAGGAGTGAAAGGGAAAGCAAGAGAAGAGTAAGAAGAAGGATGTGGTGGGGGCTCAGGAGGAGGAGAAAGAGAAGGAGGAGGAGCAGGAGAAGCAGGAGGAGGAGGAAGAGAAGGGGAGGAAAAGGAGGAGGAAAAGGAGAAAATAGGGAAGATGAGAAATAGGAGGAGGGAAGGAGGTGGAGGAGAAGGAGAAAGAGGAACGGAAGGAAGAGGAGAAGGAGGTGGAGGTGGAGGAGGAGAAATAAGAGGAGGAGAAGAAGGAAGAGAAGGAGGAGGAGAAGGAAGAGGAGGAGATGCAGGAGGAGGAAGAAGGGGAATGAGAAGGGGAGGGGGAGGAGGAGGAGGAGGAGGAGGAGAAGTAGGAGGAGGAGGAGGAGGAGGAGGAGGAGGAAGAGGAGGAACGGAAGGATTAGGAAGAGGAGGAGGAGGAGGAGGACGAGTAGGAACAGGAGGATTGGTAAGAGGAGGAGGAGGAGACGGCGGAGGAGGCCGTGGAGGAATCGGAAGAGATAGAGAAGGGAAAAATAAAAAACAGAATTAGATATGCCAGTAGATACATAAGAAGTAGATAAAACTGAGGATTAGTATAATAAAAATAAATACGTGTGAGTGAATAATGAAAGTGGAAAGGAACTTTGAAATGACTCCTCATACCACCAAGATTATGATTACTGTAGTGCCACTGGCATTTGTAAAGAAAGGCGCAGACATCAAGTTGAAATGTAGATGAACAACAAGATAAATCGAGTAAAGAGTTGAGAGAACGTATGTCTGCCTCTCTACACTGCCATGGGTGAGAGAAAGTATTAATAAACTTAAACACAGGACTGCGACTTTGTTACCAACACATTCAGTATGCTTCCAGTTCAGAGACATGCTGAGTCGTTTTTCAAGAGTAAACACTATGTAGAGTAGGAGACAGATGGTAGGAAACGTAATTGCTCGGAAAAGGGAGATGAAATATGTGTGAAACGAAGATAGATGGGTGGATAGAAAGAGAAAGACAAAAAAGGGAAAGAGAGTCAGAGAGAGAACCGAGATACACTGTGAGAAAGATTGAGGGTGAGAGATTGATTGATTGATTATTGAGAGAGTGAGAAAATGGAGTTATCTAGAAAGAGTATTCACTTTATTCGTATAAATACTATTCATATAGACAGTTCAAAATCAACAATCACATAATTTATTATTTAAATTTTTGTTATAAATTATGTGATCGCTGATTATGATAGTTGAAAATATCAATTCCATCAATTGTATAAAGGCATAAAGTAGAGCAATTTGAAGATTCTATAATGATAATATGGTTGTGATGTATCTGAATTATTACAAGCTTGTAAATTTGGATATTTCAATACATTCAAGGATATTCTTCTCATCAACAGCAGCCAATCAGAGAGAGAAAGAGGGAATGAATGAATCAATCTATTTAACTTTCAGATACGAGAAAAAAGCTTTTTTCTCACCCATATCCACAGGAGAAAATACTTCTTCACATAACTAGAGCAAAACATAATATAGTTTAAATATGTATAGTTAAAAACAGTTCTTAATATGTTTAAAGAAACTATACATATTAAAAAGAGAGAGAAAGAGGGAGAGGTTGGGACTTTTCAAAGGTAAACACAATGTACGGGTAGAGTGAAAGAAATAAAGGTGCAAAACAAGAAAAGCTAGTAGAAGCAGGATGGGATCATAGTAATGGAAAACCAACAAAATGGAAGAAGAGAGATATGGTGAAAAAGGAACAAATGGACAGAGAGAAACGTATATCGAAAATACACACAACCTAGGAAACGAGAAGTATGATAAAGAACTGAGACAGTATATTAGAAAAAGATAGATGGAATTATTGACATGAATGAATGTGACAAGAGGAAGGAAGATGTATGGAGAGATAGAGAGAGAGACAAATAAGGTGAAAGGGAGAGAAAAACGATATTTACTGTTACTCGGAAAGTAAGAGTTTTTACTCTGTGTTTTGATAAAAAAATGATAGAAACCTTCAATACACAACCAGAAGAGGAGGGATGGAACTGAAGTGAGGGAAGAAGGAGGGAGAAAGAGTAGGTAAAGGAGTGGGAAGGAAGGAGGGAGAGAAGCTGATCGTTAAGGGAAAGAGGAACAAAGGAAACGAAGAACGTTTGCCTGGAGTTTTCACTCTGTACTCTAGAAGAAAGATGATGGAAAACGGACAGACATGAAGCAGAAAGATAGGATTGAGAGGTCTGTGTGAGAGAGATAAACAAAAACAAAGTTTGAAGAGCTAGGAACAAAATGTTGCAGCGAGACTTCCCAATTAATCCAAGGCCTCTGGGTAAACAAAACTGAATTATACGAGCGCAGCAAAGCGTGGCAAGAAAAAGCGCGCGTAAAGTCGCACCTAACCTACAAAATTTTGATGAGGCGGGAAATTTGGGCGCGAGTTTTGAGCGGGAATTTCGAGATTCCCTGCGCTACTTCCTGAAGAACAGAGCTTCCAGGAAAATGTTGTCGTATAATAGTGATGTGATAAAGAGAAATGGAATGTAGAAGTGGTGGAGGAGGTAAACGAGGAAGAGGAGGAGAATTAGGAGAAGAAGATGAAGGAAAGGATGAAGATAAAGGTGGAGGAGAAGAAGGAGGAGGAGGTGGAAGAGTTGGTAGAGGAGAAGGAAGAGTATGAGAAGAGGAGAAGTATGTGAAAGAGGATGAGGAGGAGAAGGTGGAGAAGGAAAAGGAGGAGAAGTTGGAGAAGGAAAAGGAGGACGAGTAGGAGAAGGAAGAAAAGGAGGAGAAGGTGGAGGAGAAGGAGGAGGTGAAGAAGTAGTAGGAGGAAGAGGAGAAGGAAGAAAAGGGAGAGGAGGAGTTGGACGAGGTGGAGGAGGAGTAGGAGCAGGAAAAGAAAGAGAAGAAGAGGGATGAGAGGAGAATTAGAAGATGGAGGGACGAGGACAAGGGGAGTGGATGATGAGGAGGAGGAGGAGGAGGAGGAGGAGGAGATGGAAGAGTAGGAGGAGGAGAAAAGAAGTATGAGGAAGAGGATGAAGAAGAGAGGGTGGAGGAGGAGTTGATGAAGGAAGAGAAGAAGGAGAACGTTGAAGAGTATTAGGAGCAGGAGGTAGAGAATGAGTAGATGGTAGAGGAGAAGGCAGAGAAGGAGGAGGAGGAAGAGAAAGAGGTAGAAGAGCAGTAGAAGGAGGAGAAGAGGGATAGAAGAAAAAGAAGAGGAGGAGAAGAATAAGAAGATGAAGGAGGGACGATGACAAGGAGAGTGGTGGATGGAGAGGAGGAGGAAGAGGAGGGCGGAGGATTGGGAAGAGGAGGTGGAAGATGAGAAGGAAGGAGAGAAGGTGGAGGAGAAGAACAAACTGTTGATGAAGAGAGCAGGGAGATGTAGATTTAAAAGAAGAGGATAAAGGAGACGACGAGGAAAAGGAGGAGTGGGAGGAGGAGGAGGAGGAGGAGGAGGCGGAGGAGGAGGAGGAGGAGGAGGAGGAGGAGGAGGAGGAAGAGGAGCTGGAGGAGGAGGTGCAAAGAAAAGAGCAGAGAATAGTCGTCTACAGTCACACCAGTCGTTTATTAAGCGCAGCGCCATGATAAATTGAAACCCCTAACCTCACCGCATCCATGTCAGCCCAGCAGCCAGAGCTCAATGAATTCAAACTCACCGCTTCGAGTTCATTTTTCAGCTCGTTTATATTATTTTCTACCACACAAAGAAATAAATAGGTTCTCAGAAAAGTATGGCATATTGTTGTGTCATTTCTGACTGAAAGCAAATGGGATGCGATTCTCTGAAATTCCATTACTGTATTATTGTTCGAGTTTCTATCTTGAGTTTTTATAAGTATCATGTTTTTGTTTTTTATACTGAAAACAAGGCGTATGTTTACGAAGTTTCCATGACTGTTTTATGAGATTTTAGAAGACCAATGAAACATCGAAGAAAAAAGGGCTCAAATGAGAAATGATTATCACAGTATAGTATGCAATACAGGTCCCGTGTGCATATGTGTTATTTCTGTATTACAAGTATTTTTCTCACCAAGTATTACACACCAATCTTCTCAAGTACCTGCTAGCGAGATAGTTACTACTACAGAGAGTGTATAGCCACAGTGTGGACATTAAATGTCATACTTTTGCCAATTCCGCCAACTTTTGCCAATTCCCACAAGATTTGCATTGGAATGAAAAGCAGATCATAATAATGTTATGATAAAAAATTCACTTCTAACCTACACTTTGCCTTTACCAGTATTAGTTACCATCATTTCAAGTTTTTAAAGCAATACCAAGAGTAGAGAGACTATTTTTGATGGTGGAGAAGTTAGTCTTGATGTTGTTTGTCTCAAAATAAGTTTGACAAATGAGTGAATGGGTTTATGTTTGCCTGTAATCCCATATCAAAATTTAAAAATTTGGGAAAAAATATGATCTTCACTTATTTTTATGGAGTGCTTCACACAAATGGCCACACTGTGACTATACACTCTCTGTAGTTGCTACTAAATGAAAAGTGAGACATAGACAGTAGCTTCTGGTAGCTAACCAATCAAAAGTGTGGCATGAAATGGTCACATTGTTATTATAAAGTAGAATGAATGAATGAATGACTTCTTTATTTAGAATAGAATGACTTCTTTATTTTACTGACGTGGCGAAGTTTGGACAATGATGTCCACTCTATTTCTTAACCACGAAATCTCTGTGTTGAAAACGAACACTGGCAAAGGCATATTGTAGGTTCAGGAGTGTATAGCAGGAGCCAGTTAACTTGTCATAAAACATATGATCGACGAGCATATGATCACAATACTTAACCTACAAATGCTGAATCTCGCAGATTATTGAAAATGTCTTTTAAAAATTTATTCTTTGAAAAGTCTTCTTTGAAAAGGTCTTTTAAAGACTTTAAAGGTCTTTGAGACTTTCAAGCCTTTTGATTATTGTGTCGAAATCACTGTTTAATTATTACTGGATCAGCTGATTTATGACAAGTTAATTGGATCCTGCTATATCACTTGACATCACATAAATGATTTGCGTATCATTTCAATGCAAATCTCATGGGAATTGGCAAAGTATGGTGAATTTATCCTAGCTAACCAATCAAAAGTGTAGCATCCAATGGCCACACTGTGATTGTAGTCTTTGTAGTTGTTACCTTTATCTACTTTGTATTTATCTAATGGCCACACTGTGATTGCAGTCTTTGTAGTTGTTACCTTTATCTACTTTGTATTTATCTAATGGTGAATAAGTGTTAGTACACTGTGATTGTAGTTGTTACCTTTATCTACTTTGTATTTATCTAATGGTGAATAAGTGTTAGTAGCGATTGTAGTCTTTGTAGTTGTTACCTTTATCTACTTTGTATTTATCTAATGGTAAATAAGTCTCAGTAGCGCGAGAGGCACGCGTTAGGAAATAGCAGTAGCAGCGTTACCATAGCAACGGAGGCACCCCTGCGTTAGTCGGGACACGGGCGGCCATTGCATTCGGATAGCCAGAGCTATGAAGAGAGAGAGTGAGAGAGTGAGAGAGCCATGAAGAGAGAGGTGAGGCAGCAGACGCAATGCTCGCTGTCTGCAGTGACGCCACATCGCCACCCTCAATTATTATTGCAACTGAGAGGGAGCGAGAGAGAAAGCAAAAGAAACGGCGCGGAGAGAGAGAAAGCGAAAGAAATGGAGGGTAGGAAGAGAGAGATAGAGAGGGAATATTTGGGGGGTGAAGGAGGGTGAGAAAGAGAGAGAGAGGAAATATTTGGGGGAGAGAGAGGGTGAGAGGGAGAGAGAGAGTGAGACAGAGAGGAAATATTTGAGGAAGAGTGAGAGGGAGAATATTGTATAGAAGAAGGGGTAATAGAGAGAGATACTGAGTGAGAGTGAGTCAGAGAGAGAGAGAGTGACAGAAAGGAAAAATTAGTGGGGGGGGGGGGAGAGAGAGTGGATGAGAGAGAGTGAGAGAGACAGAGAGGAAATATTTGGGAAGAGAGAGGGTGGAGGGAGAGAGAGGGAAAATATTGTATAGAATAAGGTGTAATAGAGAGAGATACAGTGTGAGAGTGAGTTAGATAGAGCGAGAGAGGAAGGGAAAGAGAGGATGAATATTGTATAGAAGAAGGGGTGAGAAAAGACATGATAAGAATAAACGTGTGGAAGAGTGAGAGAGGGAGTTGTATGAAAGTGAGGAAGATGAGAGAAGATAACGAAGTCAGAGAAATAGAATAGAATAGCTGCCTTTATTTGTTACCTGGTAGGGCGAAGTGAAGAGGGCGAAATGAAAGATATAAAGAGGAAAACCGTGTGGGAAACGTGAGAGAGGGAGGGGGTGGAATTGTGAGAGAAATCAGGGAAAATGAGAAGAATTGAAGATATTAAGAGGAAAACGTCTGGAAAAAGTGAGTGAGTGTGATGGAGGAAATATGAGGATAAATATAGTATTTGTACTTTGTTTAAACTAAGGATTCTCAGTTTCAATGAAGTTCAAACCTTGAATTTAAAGTTTGAAGCAATTTAACTAAATAAAACACTAAGGGCCGGTTCATAAGCTCGGGATTTAGCCAAGTCCTAGACTAAAACGGGTGGCCACCATAGCATCGACAAACGTTAGCCTCGACACTATGTACTAAGGGCTCTCTATGCTGCTAACCCACTAACCTGTCGAGACAAACGTTTGTCGATGCTACGGTAGCCAACCGTTTTAGTCTAGGACTTGGCTAAATCCCGAGCTCATGAACCGGCCCTAAAAGATATTGTCAATTCCACTATGGTGGAAAATAGTTGAATTGATAATAACTTTCAGTGTTTTATTTCATTATGGAGTTCTTTAAACCAAGTTAAATACTTTTCGTGAGACTCAGTTTTAACGAAGATAAGGACCTGAGAGGGGAAATAGCTGCAATCTAATGAATTATAATCAAATGAATGTATAGTTAATCAAAACGAAGCATCATGTTTTCCCAACAAGCTGCAAAAATAACACAAAATTCCTCTTACACAATGCCGAAATCGCTGAATATTATTCAACCATTAGTTAAAACACTTCAGACATTTAATTAAAACAATGGCAGACCAAATAATTGTTTCCCAGAAGGATTTAGTTAAAACACTTCATTGGCAGACCATTAAATAACTGATTCCCAGAAGGATTTAGTTAAAACACTTCAACGCCGACCAATACTTGTTTCCCAGAAGGATTTGCACAATCGTGAAATTCCTCGGCAAGCTGTTGTAGCGAGGGAGAATTCACGTAGAAATAACATTATTTTCGATTGGCGTTGTATCCTCCTGAAATAGAATTTTGTGTGCGCCACTCTGCAATTGGAGCCTGCAGACGAGTGCTTTGTTTGGTTGCCATGGTTACAGTGAAGGGGAGCCCGGGCCCCCCTTTCGAACCCCCCCCATCCCCCACGCCCTCCCACACCAACCTCCTAGGTTGAAGGGCATCAACTCGCATCACCGCAGTAATTCCCTTACATCTTGCTATCTTTCCACGTTTCCCTCCCGAATAATGCTTTGTGAAGAGGTAAGTGCGAGGAAAATCCACCAATACGCGAATCTTTCTGGATAAAATGATACTTGAATACTGAAAAGTACGGGAAAGTACTTTTGAGGAAGTATCATTACTTGAATAACTGATACTTGAAAAATTACGGAAAAGTCTACAAAGAAGTGACGGAAAAATGCTATAGTGAGATTCACGTCAGGAAGTCAGCATTGCTTAGATGGGATTTTGTCCCATCTTAGATGTGTAACAACTTTTGTCTCTTTACTCAGTCAGCAGATTGCTATTATCATTACATTATAATACAGTATTACTATTATAATACTAGTCCAAAGTACCATTACTATAGAATTCTATTCAGTTTTAGGCTAGGCGTACACCGGTTAGTCAAGACGAGACGAAATTAGTCATGTTCAGTCACAGTAATTCACATAGTTTCTTATGAAGCAGCACACACCGATGCAATGACTTATTGGTGTGTGTTGCTTCATAAGCAACTATGTGAAGTACTGTGACTAAAAGTGACTAATCTCGTCTTGTCTTGTCTTGACTAACCGGTGTACGCCTAGCCTTGTAGTGTTTCACCCACCGATTGGTGTAAAAAACAACAGACAAAAATTGCAATTTGAATCAATAATATGATATCAAGAGCGTTTGGGTGTGACTGCAAAGTAAGGGAGAAAAATAATAAAATGCATAAGAAGAAAAATATAATAAGAAAAGAGTAAAACAATAAAGAGTGGAAGAAAGAGAACGAGAAATATAGAGGAAGGGTAACTTGAATAGGTTGAGAAAAAGGTGTATGACAGATAAGCGTGAATAGAAGAATTTCAGTAAAGTAAGGTATTAAAATATCATTATGTTTTCAAGAAATATACATAATATATTATGAATATACAGTAATGGTGCATTATGCAACGGGTTACCATCACCCAGAACAATGGCTAAGAGGTGTTATTGGTTTTAAAATAATTTCAAATGTGGGCACATTCTCGCAAAGATGACCTTTATAAATATTGACAAACCAGACAGAGTGCAACAAAGAGAGAGAGAGGGAAAATAGAAAATAACTTTGGACACAGACAGAGGAAGATTATTGTACAGTAGAAAGAAACAAAGATGTAGAGAGAGAGGGCAAAAACGAGAGAGTGGAAGAGTAAAAGAGAGAGAGAGTGGCAAGAACGAGAGAGAGTGAGTGAGTGAGTGACATTAATTCCGATGCTAACTTTCACTTCACAGACAAACCACAAATAACACTAATCACGACCTCGATATATACATATATATTTACTTGTAATACAACTAATTATATATTCATATTATCAAGACATTGTTCACAGTTTAGTCATACCTTAAACACTGAGAAAATATTGTATAATAATTAGCTCTAACAGATTTCAAACTAAAATCATTGCAGCAAGTTTACCACAACTGTTACTGCATATTGCATAATAACTTCCAGCGGCAGAACATTTTCAACTAAAACAGTATAGCAGGATTCTTTTAACTTGTCAGAAAACAGCTGATTTAACGTTAGTAAACGAGCGTACATCAATCAGCTGTTTTCTGACAATTTAAAAGAATCCTGCTATACCTACGTATATTCACTACTGTACTTATTACTGTAAGTATACTTATATAGTATGGAGGTTAGTAATGTTACTATAACACAGATAGTATTACTATGATAGTATTAGTAGGTAATACACACCCAGTATGTTGAATGCAATACATGAGGAAAATCAGGTAAATGACTATGGGAAGAAATCTATTTCACTGAGCTCGCTGTCTGTTACATAAGATAGGCAATAGTTATGAGAACGGGATCTCTAGTTTTACTACGAGTTAATCCAGCGTCCTTGTTGTTAATTCAGTATAGTTTAGTTCCCGTGGTTTTCAGCCAATTAAGGTTGATCCAATCTTCTGATTAAAGCGTTTCGCACATCGTCACAATGAAAGGTTATTGAATTATTCGTAACAGTAATAAGGGTGCTGAGAAATGGTAAAGCAGATGCCAAGAAACTGATTATAGATTACAAATTAATAGATAATTTGAAGATTACAAATTGAAATAAGGATAGAAATTTAGGTATTTTTTTACAAAAATGAAAATTAGGTGAATGAAATAACTAATCTATTCTATGATATAACTTAAGAAGGAAAAAATTTTACTTGGAAGAATACCATCCTTTGTTTTGTAAGAAAAAATGAATAATTAACTCTAACAATGTTAGAATACCAAGACTTTCGCTTCATTTTTAAATGTTGATTCCAAAATAACTAACATTCTTTATTTATAATAAATTTTATATTTCTGTGCTTATTTATTCGAGCAAGAACAAAGATTGTAATTGGGTTTTTATAAACTAGGCTACATAAATAAGAAGTTAATAATTCAATTTCACTCAGTTTAATGTTTGAAATTGAAGATAAACCACGATAACACAACTTCAACAATTGCACAAAATCAAATTAACTGTAACCGCCATAAAATGACGTCATCTGATGTAGTGGCGAATGTGTCTCACTCTAACAACCACTACACCACAGATGTACTACGTGGTATACTTATTTGCTCCTATAGGAAATATACCCAGCTATGATTTAATAAATATACCACGCTTCGCCACGGATCTGATGGATCTTTAAAGGAATTTCTATGTGTTTTGTTCGTCAAAACGAATTATTCTATAACAGTTAAATTTAATTGGCTCACTTTAGTCAGTAAAAATTGTTTCATAACTTTCTCACATTCATAACCTACAACTCTTTCTCACTTTATCTCCCGCCCTCTCTCGGTCTCTCTCACTCTAACAACCTTCCTACTTCACTCTTTCTCCCTCTCCCTCTTTCTATCTCTCTTTGTTCTTCTTTTTATTACACATTATCCTCCCACCTTTTCCAATAAACACCCTACGGCCAAATTGCCAATACAGATTGCGTGCTATGGCATTATATTTACGGTATTATAATAGTTTTATGCACTGTTCGCCAAATAGCCTCAATGCTATAGGCTAAACTGAAACGGTGATAAAATTTAAATCGTCTGCTGTAGTACTTGCAGTGGTTGTCCTTCAGATACCGTTAAAATTCAACTCTGGCGATGCTTTGCGAGTCATAAAAGATGACGTCATGTGACTAGAATGTGACTGTCAGATGGTTTTTTTCTATCAATGGATGATAGACATAGATAGACATCAGACTCTGCTAATCATCAATTAAGATCCTACTATGATGAGATCATTCAATAATACCAGAGCAGCTCCAATTCATTCCAAATTCACACATATCAATGATTCAGAACGTTTTTTTGATTCTGTCTCGAGTTCTCAAACTCTTGACTGCAACCTTGTAACTCTTGCTTCGTTAACACTATTTTAAAACACTTTCAAGTAGAGAACAACTTGACTTACATCATAGTGACGATCGTTTCGTTCTGGTGTTGAACATCATGTTGATATACAACAAAATCTTGCTTCGATTTTAGGCTTCTCAAATTTGATATTTTTTTTGTATTTCTACTTTTTTTTATTTATTAACTCAAGGATAATATTGTTTCATAATTCATTCTTGAAAATTATTATCCATGGGATCCTGGCCTTGAAAAAAGCTGATTCCTTCTATGTAATTTTCGAAACACTCGTATATGATATCTCACAGGATTTGTTTGGGATTACATAATTAGAATTGTAAATGTAAATTCAAAGAACAAATTCAAATCAAAGAACTCATAGTTTTTTGTGAATTGATCGTGGATTACAAAATAAAGTAAAGTTGCTTCCATTTTGTTATGTATTACCATTAATATAATCCAATAATTATATTAATTATGTTATATAATCCATTCGTTTTCGGTTAGTCTATTGTATTAGTGAAGGTGTAAGTGAAGATCTATTCCATTCAACCTCTATTGTCAAAAAGAAAACATTACAAAAAGAAAATAAGTAGAAACACAGTTAAATTGTATACTACAACTCTACAAGGAATTCACGAAGAAAATAAAAAAAGTAAAACTTTCATTTAAAATTTCAAGGATTGGCAACGATGGAGTCTTCATCTCATTGAGTCTAATATTTCGGTGTAACAATTTTAATCTGTATCAATGTTCATTTGTTATCTTATTGGTCTCATTTTCTATCATGCTGTATTGTGTGAAATATGTTTGTAGGATAATCTATAGTACAAAGAATGTGAAGAACTGGAACAGACAACTACAAACAGAATAATTCAATTATTGGCTTGAATATACTCAAGCCTGGCTTGCATATTTATATATATACATACTTAGTATAATTATATTGGTCGATCGGTTCCACAACATAAACTTGAGGAAAATCGAAATGTGTATTGCATTCACATAACCGTTACAATGAAGGGGTACTCGAAAATACACAGTACTGTACTCTGAAAACCATCGCACGACCTTGGATCTTTGACTACGACATGCATGTTGACTAACACCGCAATTCAAATAAATGGCAACACAAACCACTCACTGAACAAAGAACGTTCTAATAACTGCAATAATCTCCGTTTTTTTCATGTTTATGCGGTTTTACAACTTCATAGCTAAATTATTGCAATAACAGAAGCTTTATTGCAAGACGCGCACAGTTTTACAAATCGTTTTGATAATGAAATAATAGCAGCAATCGGGAGTTGAAGGCAGTGATTACACATAAAGAAAGCTTGCACGGCCTTTGTGATTTCGTTGTTACGGATCTAGTGAGCAGTGGCTTCCCCAGTTCATAATTAAAGGGTTGTTAGAACGCTGCGGGGCCGTTGAACGATCACAAAGAAATAGCTTGCAGACAATTTGCGGAGTCCACATTATTTGTTGGTGAGGTTTTAATTTGAAAAGAAACATCGACTTTTGAAAGGGAGAGAACAGTGGATTGGAAAGAAAGCATAGAGTGATTGGGGTGGACAATTCTATAGAAATAACTTTGAGAAAAAGGAAAAAACAAGAATTTTATTTGAAGCAGTTGTAAGAGGCTTTCAATGGAGTAGGAGAGAAGTTATAAGACATTGAATAGAGCGTTTAAAAAATAGCTCAAGAGTTCTTAAGAAAGACACTTTTAAAGGTGGGGAAGTTTACAAGAAATAAATTAGCCCCTGCTCTCCTAACCATACATTAATTTGCACCAACAATGAAAACTCCTCAATTATAAACTTGGAGAAAATACTTTTTAAGACCAATTTTTTGTAATCCCGTATCAAAATTAAAAATTTTTGCAAAATTATGGCGGTGGCGGAAATAAAAAAATGTTCCAATACACTTAGGCTAGGCGTACACCAGTTACTCATGACAAGACAAGATTAGTCACGTTTAGTCACAGTAATTCACATAGTTGCTTATGAAGCAGCACACACTGATGCAATGACTAATCGGTGTGTGTTGCTTCATAAGCGACTATGTGAATTATTGTGGCTAAACGTGACTAATTTCGTCTTGTCTTGACTAACCGGTGTACGCCTAGACAAATCTTAGGTTAGGCGTACACCGGTTAGTCAAGACAAGACAAGACGAGATTAGTCACAGTAATTCACATACTTGCTTATGAAGCAGCACACACCGATGCAATGACTAATCGGTGTGTGTTGCTTCATAAGAAACTATGTGAAGTACTGTGACTAAACGTGACTAATCTCGTCTTGTCTTGACTAACCGGTGTACGCCTAGCCTTACCACAAAAATGGGCCTTTTCACACACATCACCACACTGTTATTATACAGTTTCTGCAATATATAAATACTAAAGTTTCTATTCACTATCGATATTGTGCTGCTTTCGATATTATGCGACTATCGATATAGTTTTCTTATTGATACTGTGATGCAGTAGATGATGACGTCATGTCTCTCAAGGTGAACGACACCGCACACCAACCGGGAAGTAGTGGCGGGGAAGGCGTGGGTGTCTCTCTAGATATCTCTCTGCTCTACGCTGCAGCTGCGCCTCTCCTAATTATTATCATCATCGTGAGAGGCGTACCAGTTATATGCTACACAACTACGAACGGTTGAAGTTTTACTTTCACGATGCAGTTGACGTTTTTACACGAGTTGTTATGTGTGTTGACGTTTGAAATGAATAAAGAAAGGAATCTACTTGTCAAAGAAAAAAGTAATAAAGATCATGTTGGGTGCCTCCTTCCTTGAATTTTGAATACTTCATTTCATTGTATTTCATTGACTTCTTCATTTAGATTCATAAAGCTTAATATCATCTAATAGCCTAGATTAGAGCTATATTACAATATCCAAGATTATTTCAAATTTTCGTGCCAGAAAATAAGAATACTCAACCTCTTCTTCCATGTTAGCCTCTCCATTTAACTCTTCCATTGGCTTGTTCATATAGTTCATCTAGACAATATTAACTAACTAATAAAGACCAATATTGTCTTTGGTTCTATATAGCTTAATATCATCTTACATTACATTATCCAAAATCATTATAATCAATCCTTGTGGCAGATATCAGGAAAACTACTTTTAATGCCCGGTTTTTCAGTCGTTTAATAAACTTATTGAATCAATAACATTTTTTTTTGCATTTGAAAACTCATGGTTATTGATTCAATAGTGCTATTGGAGCGACTGTCTATTGAGCGACTGAAAAACCGGGCATAGGAGTACTAATCATTACTACTTCATGTAAGCTTCTCCATTAAACTCTTTCATTAACTTCTTAATTGAACTATCATCATAATCATCATCTAATATATAATATCTTCATGAGCTTCACTGTAATCATCTAATGTTACAGTAATCCTGTTACGAAATAGGTATACGAAACCGAATTGAATATAATTGAAAGTAAGTAGAAATGGTGAGATATATAATCAGACAGCGATTCACTTTTAACTAGAAGCGGCTTTGCGGTAGTGTGACATAACCTAAGACCGGTTGACAGGAAGTAGCCGAACCACTTTTATTTTCGTTGCAACCGGTCGGCGATTTAGGTTTGACCGAGATCACAAGTAATGCGAGATCAATACGTTTTCATCGACTTGGCGATCGCCTTCTACAACAGCTTCCTCTCGATAAACTATTAACAACTTTTTAATAAACACCCAATTAGCCGCCTTGTCTAGACATACTGCCTTACTTTGCATAACAATTACTGGAAACATCCCATAATTACTATCAACAGTGTTACTTGATGATATACTTGGGGTGTGCCTCGAGGTACCAATTTTGGGTCACTGTTATATATGTTACATATATTAATCGACCATGCGAGGCGTTCCAATAGCCTACTATAGATTTTTCACTAAAATAAACATCATGCAGTTTTTATTACTATGCTCATCTGCCACTATGTGAATAAGCGTTTCAATACGTTAATACTAGTGAAAAATATGTAGTATTGAACGCCTCATATGTGGAATTATTGATTTATAACAATGACCCAAAATTGGCATTCCATTACTCTTATTAAAAAACTTGATTTCTAGTGCATAGTCTAACACCACTTATCACAGACGGTTTTCCAAGGATTGATGCTTTTGAGTATTCATTTTTCTGAGGAATCTGGGATGACGAGAGTTACCTCATTTAAGTTTTTCACATTGTTAAAAAAAACCGTTACTCATCTACTAAGATGCAGCCATGAGAGTGTGAAATTCTCTATAGCCTACTTTGAAAATTGTAGGAAGATGTTATGTTAATTAATTTATTTTCACTTTTAGCAGAATGAACTAGCTATCACTTGAGATTAACATGATTTGAATATTTAATATGAATTTGACTCGTATAATATGGAGTAAAATGATCCAATGTGACTAACTGTATAAATAAGATTAATAATCTTACGAATAATGTTATTATAAATTTATTGATAATATACGATATTGATAATATTATTGGTCTGCTAGCTTTGCACTTAAATCAATGATAAATACAAAAAATGGGTAATGAAATGATTACTGAGAAGATAAATAATGAGTTTCCCAATAAGATGCATTTTCCCAATGGAATTAGAAACAGAACAGCTTAAGACAATCAATTTACACTCTGTAGTAATAAGATTATTACTGAGATTAGAGAAAACATTTGAGTATCCCAATAACATCTTTCCAATAAAATTGGGAAAGTTAAAGTTAAAAGACAATCAATTTACACACTTGAAAGTCAGGATTGCATGGTGCCAAGGTTCTCTCTAATAACCTTGGCATGGTGCAACAGTATTTCAACCATCGATCCCATCCTGCTTTTCGACGTTATCTCCGAATTTCTTTTCCTCCGACCCCTTTCTGTCTTCTTCCTCTTATTCTTCCTACACTTCTTCTTCTTCTTCTTCATCTTCATCTTCTTCTTCTTCTTCTTCTTCTTCTTCTTCTTCTTCTTCTTCTTCTTCTCCCTTCTTCTTCTCTTTTCTAACTTTCTTCTTCTATTCCTTTGTTGTTGAGTACCTTATGCCTTCAGGGGTTTCGTGGAGATCACTCTTCTCAACCATGTTCTGTTTAGTGTCTTCAGTGTCTGTTCTTTGTCTTCTTTGTTAAAAACTTTGGACGAATCCTTTCTTTCTCCATCACTCTTTCAATGTATCAAAAGCATCCATTCATCTCTCAAAAAAACATTATCAGTCCTAAATGTTTTCAAAGTTTCTTGTTCATTCAAACTGAATGCTTATACATGTGAAATTAGAGCTCACATGTATAATTTGAGCTGGATTATGTTCTCTTGAAGATATCTTCTCTTCTCTAGAATTTATTCTTGAGATGAAACAATTATAACCTATTGTAATCTTTCCTCTTGTATATAATATGTATCTTTGCATAATAGAATATGCTCTTTCCATAAATGAATAAGAATTTATATGGAAAATAAGAACTTGATTATTTTCTCAATGTGAGACAATTTGTGGTAAGAGTTTATTCTCACAAGTCTTCCAAAACTATTCAATCATTTCACTGAGTTCCTGTAAAATTTGAATTTGTTCAAGAGAAGTTTGGTTATACTATTCAAACAAGAGCACAAGTAATAAATGGCGAACTTAATTAATAACACCCCTAACTTATAAATAAGCCCCTCCAAGTTTTCACCCTCACAAGGGTGAATTGGTTTCATGTGTTTGTTACCAATATACAAGGTGATTTTACATGCATGTAGCAAATCTATCGAATCTTATCACGTTTATAATATTATGATGTTTTTATGATTCTTAATTATTGTCACCTCCCATTTCCTCTCCAATTAAAACCTATTCAATTATATTATCTCACCTATATTTAAAAAAATAATAAGAACCAGTTTCAACCATTCAACTGATCAACACCTAAGCTAACCATATCCTCTCCAATTAAAACCTATTCAATTATATTATCTCACCAATATTTTTGAAAATGAAAACCAGTTTCAACAATTTAACTGATCAACACCCAAGCTAACAATCTGTTATACAGCATGTCCGTGCATCTTATCAAAAAATCAATATTTTTCCAAGCCAAATATGCAAGAATCGTTCAAATAGAAGCAGATAAGACAAGCCACACCTCATTAAACAGTATTTAAACACACTGATATCATCAGTTAACAATGAAAATCAACCAAGCAACTCACCCAATCTTTATCCATAATGTCAGTCCTAAATCACTTGGCACCTGATATATTTTCCTCGAAATTCACTTCTCTAGTCTTTTTTGTAATTACGTATCAAAATAAGATAATCTTTCTCTCTTCTAAATTTGTATGGTACTTACACAATAATTGATGTGATTATAATTGACGTGCGTTTTTTTAAGAAGTGTAAAACTGTCACAGAAAATCCAAATTACACACTAGTGTTTTGTTTTGTTCCCAATCACAAATCGTGTAGATAGTAATTTTTATCGTTGTAAAAAATAACTGACGCTGATAAGAGGTAACGTTCTTGAGGCTGTCACAAAGCCGACTGGACCGTCCGGGCTTGCGAACAGCTGATACCTGCAGAGTGACGCAGCAGCGCGCTCTCGGCGGACAAATGGCGAACTAGCGACTGCTCTTTGTTCCAGCGGGTGGCGTTTTCGCACCCACATGCACGTGCGCACGCGGCTACACTGTCGCAGGGTACATCTGTCTTCATCACCATTCTCTTAGACCTTTTCAAGCACACTCAATCTTTTTTCTCAAGCATCTTCATATTTCTTATCATTCTTCTTCTTCTTTTCTTCTTCTTCTTCTTCTTTCTTCTTCATCCTTCTTCACTTTCTTCTTTTCTCTCTCCTCCTCCTCCTTCTTTTTTCTTCTTCTTCTTCTTCTCCTCTTCTTCTTCTTCTTCCTTCACTTCTTCTTCTCCTCTTCTTCTCCCTCCTCCTTCTCCTTCTCTTTTCTCAATCTTCTTCTTCATCTTCTTCTTTCTTCTTCCCCTTCTTTCCATCTTTTCTTCTCCTCCTCCTCCACTTTTCCTCCTCCTCCTTTTCTTCTTTTTTTTCCTTCCTCCCTCTTTTCTTTTTCTTGTTCTTATTCTTCTTTTTCTTCTCCTTCCTCTTATTCTTCTTCTTTTCTTCTTCTTCTTCTTTTCTTATTCTTCTTCTTCTTCCTTCTTCTTCTCGTTCTTCTCATCCTTCTTCTTCTTCTTCTTTCTTCTTCTTCTTCTTTTTCTTCTTCTTCTTTCTTCTTCTTCTTCTTCTTCTTCTTCTTCTTCTTCTTCTTCTTCTTCTTCTTCTTCTTCTTCTTCCTGTATTATAATTATTTTATATATTATGTTCATTTTTTGTCAAAGAGTCTCTCCTCACTTCAATGACAGAAATAATGAAGATTCAAAGAACAAAAATCTGGTATTTCTCGTGATTAACTAACCCAACAAGTTTTATCACTAATATTATAATTATTTTATGTATGTTATTGTTTGTCAAGGAGTCACCCCTTGCTTCAATGACAGAAATAATAAGGATTCAAGGAATAATGATCCGGCATGACTCTTCATTACCAACCAAACAAGCTTTATCACAGATATTATAACGTATTTTTTCTCAAGAAGTCACCCTCTCAATGATTGTATCAAACGCCTTCAATAGGTTCAACATTACGTCCTCATTACAGTAACCCAACAAAAGGCTGGCGTCATAAATCCTTTGCTTCTGTTTTGTGCCATTAAAAATGCAACAAAGCCTGTCGAGAACAAAACAACCAGTCATTATCGATAGTGCTTTGTGCTTTCTGAGCTTCCGCTCCTTGTTTATCATATATACCGTTGTTGGTCTTTGTCATAAATCTTGGAGATAATTAAGAGATGGTATAAACGTTTGTTCAATAATGGAAGTTGCATGATAATGATAATTTTTAATTCGATAATATTAATAAATAATAATAAATAAATAAAATTTTATTGTCATTCAACAAAAGTTATAGACAACGTCAAATACAGCTTAGCTATAGTCAGTCATACATTACATAGTTATAAAACATACATAACTCAGTCATAACATGATAATATTGAGAATAAAGAGTGTCAAAACATATCGAGATGTCTCTCATCTCGTGTACATTTCCCTTCTTTGAGAGTTCCAAAGTGCTTTGTGCTAACATTCATTCTAGAATATTTCCCATTCGAAACTCAATGAATTTTGTTTTAAAATTGACTCAGAATATTGTCTAAAATTTTAAAGTAGTTTTTTACATAATATGTAAATTTAAAATACATTATATTGTAAAATGATTTCTTTTTTGAATACCAAACTTTAGTTTCAATACTCAGGGAATCATCTTCAGTGGAGGGAGAGCCTAAACTCAACAAGTTTGGGCAGGAAGGGAAGAAGTGTAATACAGAATAGAAGAAAAAAAATGGAAGTATGCATGGAAGTTGTTCTTCTATACTCTCTGGGTTTGGGTGATTTCGACCGTCATGCTCTGCATAACATGTATTCAATATTCATAAATATCATTCAAGTATACTGCAGATTAAAATATCATGCACATCAACTGTAACAACGACTTTAATAATAACAGGAAACGTACCTGTAAATAGAGCTACTGTAACTATTAACTGATTAAACAAAAAGTTAAAAAATTATTCGAATACAACATTATTAGTACAAGGATGGAATCTGTAAACTGAAAAGACCATCACTGAATAAACTATTTTAAAAAGAGTTTAAATTTTGAAAATCATTATCAGAACAAGAAAAACATTTTTGTCAACTGAATTGAAGTATCGATAATTGCGATTGAGTTTGATACGGGTTGTAACATTTATACAATATTGAACATCATTATCAGAACAAGAAGCGATTGTTTCAATTTAGGCTGAGCTTGATAACGGTTAGTCAAAGACAGCCAGTGAGCCTGAGATTAGTCACGTTTAGTCATTATTCAATTCACATAGTTGCTTATAGCAGCACACACCAGTGGCAATTGAAACTAATCGGTGTGTGTTGCTTCTGATATGCGGCACTATGATGATGTGTATGTGTTCAAACCCTTGATCAGAAACTGTCTTGTCTTATCTGACCAGGTGCGTACGCCTAGTCTAATGCAACTATGAACGTGGAACTGAATTGGAGATAATGAAATAATAATTTAGTAAAACGATCAACTGACTAAACTATCAACAGATTGCAAATCAGTTTAAAAAGGGTTTGAATCCTGAACAGCATTTTCAGAACAAGAATGGATTCAATAACTATAAGCTCACTATTTTATATGCGTCCACTATATGCTAACTATAAGTCCACTAAAGCTCACTATTTTATATGCGTCCACTATATGATTAGAATGGTATATTATTGTCCCTTCATAGTCAATATCAAGTTATTGCAGATGCTCATTGATAACCACTGGGTTATTAGATCTGTTCATATTTGATGTGTCAATAGATATCGTCACCTCGCCTCGTATAAGCGATATGCTGTGAATTTATTGATATGAGCCCTAAAGCAGTATTAAACGATCGGTGCGATCCTCATCAAACGGACAAGATGGCCTAATATCCGCGCAGCTTATCACATCACTGATAACATCACATCACGGTAACAGGGGCAGGTCACCGGTTAGTACAGGCTACCCCGTGTGTGTAATGACGACCGCCTGTGGAATATTGCACACATCGAGTGGGAGAGAGAGAGAGAGAGAGAGACAGGAGAGAATAGAATGGAATAGAATGGAATGACTGCCTTTTTATTTTAAACCTGGGAGGGCGAAGTTAGGGCAGCGTGGTCGGCCTCTCTTACACTTTCTAACCCAGAGAGAGAAATAGAGAGAGAGGGAGAGAGAAATCAGAATTGAGAGGTGATAGAGAAAGGTAAGAAAGAGAGACAGGAGAGTAAAGAGAGTGAGAGAGTGATAAAGGGTGAGAGGGAGTGAAGATAGAGAGAGTGAGAAAGAGATGGAGAGAGGAAAGGAGAGAGTGAAAAAGAGGGGGTAAGAGAAAGAATGGGAGAAAGAGAGAAAGAGAGAGTGAGGGATAGAGAAAGAGACGAAGGAAGTAGCGAGAGAGAAAGAAAGATAAAGGGGAGAGGATGAGAGGGGTGAAGATAGAGAGAGTGAGAAAGAGATGGAGAGGAGACCAGAGGGATAAAGAGATACAGATAAGATAAGATAAGATAAGATTATTTCTTTTATTCATGTAGATAACAATAATTATAACTGCTTAGATACTAGATTACAAAAGTTGTATTAGTATCTCAATGTACATATAATGTTAGTCTGCATAATTCTACAATAATTTTATGAATTGTAACTAATAATTTTCAACATAATTTAAAATGCAATCTAATAATGTGAACATAAGTGAGATTGTATCTAATATCGAAACGGTTAAAGTTTGGACATACTAAATGTCGCATTCTTGGAAAAAGGATGTCAGGACATCCCTTCTCCATTAACACTTGGCCGTGAATAGGGAAAAGAAAAGTATGTTTTCAATACCTGATAAGAGAACCTAAGAGAATAAAAAATTAATTGAAAAGAGAGAAAAAAAAATTATTATACAGCCGTCATATGCCGCGTATTTTCATGTCTATCTTTGAAAATAAAACTTTAAAATTGAAACTAAAATTTGAAATTTTCAAACCTGAAAACAAAACCTTTAAGATAGATGCTAGAAATAAGATGTCGAATAATATTATTCAATAATGGAGTATTTACATAGGTGAATGGAACAACAAAATGTTTGACACTAAAATGTTCAACAATACTCAGTCGGGCGCGGGCTGGTGGCGCGCCGCCGTTTTCAAAATCCTAATTATTTAGAATATTATTAAAATCACGAAGAAGAAAACTAAAAAGTAAAAAGGTTGTGAATGGGTGGATGATGATGGAGTTTGATGAAAGGTTGACATACTTTGCTCTAAAGGTTGGACATTCTCAATCATTTTCTCTGATTGCGAGAAATGAGAGAGATTTAGATTTTAGATTTAGATTTATTACTTTATTCATGTAGATAACAAATATGACTTGGCGAGAGAGCGAGAGAGAGAAAGAGAGAAAGAGTATGCGAGAGAGTGAGCGATAGAGAGAGATGAAGATAGATAAGATTTGTTTATTTATTAACTTTATTCATGTAGTGTAGATTATAAATATATCGTCTCAAATTCTCTACTATTAAAAATTAAAGAATTTTCAGCATTTGATTAAACAATTCTAAATTGAAATACTTCTCCATTGATTCATATCCTAAAATGAAAACTATAATAACGATTGAGTTTTAATTATGAAACCTAATAAATATCAAAAAAGAAATATTAAAAATATCAAACATTAGTTTCAAGTGAAAAATTGAAGAAAAAATAGGGGAAATAAAATACAGGAGAATAGAAAAGGACAACAAAAAATATGATACAGAAAGAAAATGAGAAGAAGCAACATGAAAGAAATGAAAGTAAGTGCAAAGGAGCAGGAATTAAGATTGAGAATTTAAGAAATTAAATTGAGAGTAAATGAATGAGAAAAATAGAAGTAAAAAACAATTAGAGAGGAAGAGGATGAGAGAAAGAAGTAAAAAACACTTGGAGAGGAAGAGGACGAGTAAGAGAGAAAGAATAGAGAAAGTAGAGAATAGAGAAATAGAAATAGTAGAGAATAGACAAAGTAAAGAGAAAGAATAGCAGAATGATGGAGAAATTGAGAGAGATGAGGAAGAAAAATAGGAAAGACCAGAAATAATAACAAAAAATACATACAGTAAACAAGAGAAGAAAGTTATCAATTGTGACAAAATCTATTTCAATGTTGATTGAGCTCTAGGTGTAAACACTATTATTGTTCATCTCAAATCCCTTTCCAGAACTTGTTAATCTGCTTTACATACAATACCACTTTGTAATGACAGAATTATTCAAATAGAACCAGGTCAAACCATCTTAGGAACTGTTACATCTCAGTGTATCATCAGCCAAAAGTATTAACACACAATGAAAGTTCAGCTTCAACCGCTCAGTCTCGACCAGACATCGTTTACAAAACAAGCAGAACACAAAAAATATCTGAAAAAATCCAAGTTCAAAAATAAAACCGCTTAAAGGCTTTCAGTATCGTCTGGAGTTCCCTGATCTGGAAAGTCAATGCTATGCTTTCAAGGTTGTATTGCTCTCATCAGTCTACTCTTGTTATCAGACTAAAAACAGGAAGCTCATTTGATACAATTGATTAAAAGCGTATCCTCATGATACAATTATTTTCAGATAAGTGTTGCTAGTCGTTTAAAATATTCATGCCCGCTTTTTCAGTCGCTCTGTACAGTTTATAGATCCAACTAGCACTTTCATATAGAATCAATAACCATGTGTTTTCAAATGCAAGTTATTGATTCATTGGGCCGTATTGAATAAAAACTGAGCATATGCTCATAAGCACGAGCATGAAGCATAAGGTTTTGCTTGTTTGGGCATTAGGTAGAACCATATAGGACATTGCTCATTTTATATGAATAATCTTACCTTATACTCTTACCTCATGCTTCTGGAATCTGGGCCTAATAGTTATACGAGGGCCCTTATCTATTTTAAAGTCCTACTCACATTCAAAATTTCATCAGCTGTTTCATCTTACTTTGTTATTATTATAGTACTAGTAGTTCTGTGAACAGTAGACCTCACGAAAAAGCCATGCTAGCTGAAATCTGTCAATGCGTTTAGCCGTAAATTAGCTGTTTTCTTGTCCACGTGTACAGAATTGGTCCTGTCAACTGTGTCGGGAGAGATGCTGCTGTCAGGTGCAGATAAATACGATATGTACATCTAATTTATTTTTTTTATTTTTTCTTTTACTTGTTTATTTATCATTCAAAATTATATTCTATATTTTTATACTTTTTAATTTTCATTTCAGTGTTTTTTCTAGTTATTTATTTTTTAAACATACGCGACATCCTCAAGCTGCCGCTTTCCCATGGCGCCTCTGTACAGCTCAACAGCGCCTGGGAGTTTTTCTGCGCGCCCAGTCTGGCGTTACGACTGACTTAGCGGCGACACCCATCTTACGACGTTCAGTGCGCACAAGTCGCGCCGCTGCTTCGGAGGGTGCGACCCCTCGAGCCTGCTTATTATGACTATGACGTTAAAAAATCTTATTCTGAAAAGCTGATGATCATTCCATAATATGACGATGTTTATATTCAATTCAAAATAAATCCTATCACGCGTATTCCATGCTTACAGCTAGGTATTATATACCATATACATAGCTGCAAATTTTCCATACAAGGGATTCACTTTTCCTTCTACTTCGTCCTTAAAAATGCAAAATTAAAAATAACCAGCTTACATATACACTGTCGCACGATGTCTCTAAAATGAATCTCATTCCTGCAAAATGCCATTGGAATCTATCAATGCGTTTATGCATAAATGCATTGCCGATTAAACTGGATAAACCCACAAACCCACAAACCCACAAACAGACGAAAGCCGATCGACTTGAAACAAGATTTCACTTCAGTGTTCAGACTGAGCTTCACTCAGTCTTCTCTTCATTCGGTCAAAAGGTGTTAGAAATCCAGATCATTTAGAATTTTACAGCTCATTTTCAATCCATTACATAGTTTAGTGTTTTTCCTCTACCAATTTGAGCATAAAAAACTTTTTTTTGAGCAAATGCTCAAACTAATTTTTGGTATGAAACTTAAGTTGCTGGCATCATAAGGTTCAACACTTTGCTCGCTTTTATTCATATAAAATGAAGCATATGCTCAATATTTTAGAAGTATAAGCAAATGCTCAACTTGATTCATACGGCCCAATAAGGTTATTGAACGACTGAAAAACCGAGCATCAATATTTGAAATGTTCAATGAGTAATGGAAATAACCTATTTCTAATTCGCGTGATTTTCAAGTTCAGTATTGAACCGACTCTTTAGGCGCTTAAATTGCTCTTCAATGTGTGCTTCTAGAACAGAGGTTCTCGGCCCCTGAGTTCTTCACATTGTGAGCATATAATGCATTATAGTCAAAACATTTCTTATGAAAAGTAATTTTTATGAAACAAATAAATCGGTTTTGAAAGTCTAAGAATGATCCCATCAAGCTGGATCAGAATAAGATTTTTCCACATCAATGGAGTTGTTAAACGTATTACAGCCCACTCATTTAACAATAATATTCTATTTAGAATGAATAATCAAATTGGCCACCAAGTTATGAAAACACGAATACTGTATTATCGACAACAAATCTAATTATTTACTCGCTTGATGCGAGCAAATATGTAACAAATATGTACTTATAGTTTGAGTGACACATTGCTGTATTATCTGTGATTGGATAATCCAATATTGTATTGAATTGTGAAAAATATGTATCAATCTACTGTATTATCAAATAACAAATCTCATTCATCTAACGAATATGTATTCAAAACGAATACTGCGTAATGTAACAAATAAGTACTTATAGTTTGAGTGACAGCCATGGTGTTTATTCAACTTCTTCCGTGCAACCCCTATGATAATTGATCCATTCATTGGTAAGTGGTCAGATAACCGTACTTCCCAATTACAATGATGCCTTTCAACGTCTAAACCGGTCGCACTTGAGACGTCGAACTCGGCCAACTTCCGACGGCCTTCGAGAGTCCTTCACCGCGTGCCAAACCCGGGTTAAGATCTAACAGCTGTCAACTGCAATCTATTTCCAACCCCCGGTCCTCCAATTACACGCGCCGGCATCCGGAAGTTGACTTCCGGTCTGGAAGGAGATCCTCTCGGGGAGAGGAGGGCTGCTCCTTGATCCTCCCCCACGGTTGCTAAGGGTAGCATCCACTCTGAATCCAAAAATTTGCGGAAGTCACTAGTGCCTAGCTGAAGTAGGAAGGAAGTTCTGCAACTGAAATTCAACTTCCGACATCAATTGGTGTGTGTGTGTGTGCTCTTATCATCGATAAGCCATCAGACCGGCTGTAAAAGAGCAGCTGAGTACTACAATGGTACATTGCGAGAGGCTGACAATCTTGAAGATCTTCAACAGACTACCGTGTACTGTTCTGAAAAGGTGGTTGACATTTTTAACGATCTTTCAACAAGGTACTGTTTTTTTAATAAAGAGAAACCAATTGCCCTCTTCAGAAGTGCAAATCCTGGGTACTGTTCAATTTTTATGCAGTTTTGTAAGAGAGGTTGCATGTTTAACGATTTTTTAAATGTTCTATTTTTTAAATGAAGAAGAACCAATTGCCCTGTTCAGAAATGCAAAGTACAAAGAGTGAGTACTGTTCAAATTTAATACGATTATGTGAGAGTGGTTAGCATTTTCAACGACATTTAAAAAAAGGCAATGTTTTCAATGAGAACTATATCAATTGCTCTTACCATACGGAAAAGTGCAAAGAGTCATGTTCAATAATAATGCAGGTTTTAAGAAGTAGCTAAGAACTATATTGATCAAGCAATTTCTCTGATTTGGAGAACTTTTTTGAAATACATTTATTGAGTTGATAGATTTGGAAGGTAATATTTTTCAATACACTATTCAGTGTTAGGAGGACAAATTATTGACTGTAACACTCTAATGTACGAGTTAAAGGAAAATGGAAAATGGAAAATGGAAAAAGAAAATGGTTGAAGGAGTTTACTTCTATGTAATTGAAAGCTTCTGAAATTCTGTAAGATAGTTTCACAATGAAATAAAAACTACATATTGTCTATTTCTATTAAAAGGTAGAAGGAAGCATGATTAGCAAAAACGTATTGCTTACTCTTTTGAAAATGAAATTAAGAAGAGAAGATTTCAAAATCGTGATAGTGAATAGCAATGGTGACAGTAGGATAGCAATGGTGACAAATATCAACACTTCGTTTAGCCTCAATTATGTACTCAAATAAAAAATGTGTAGCGCAAGCACCCCAAGATTTCTAAGAATTCACATAAGAAATGAAAATAAATGAAAATATTGATGTCTAGTTCACCCCAACTCTGCACTATTCCCGAATTCCCTTAGCTTGAAAAATACTCCCACTCAACCAAATCACATTCAACTATGCTCTTCGTATTGTCTTAAGCCATAACAACACGAAAACAAATGACTAGAATACATTAAGCCTTCCATTTTATCAGAGTTGCTCCTCATCTAAATTGTAGCCGAAGAAATGCAGCAGCATTGCAGAATATTAATGACAAACGAGACGTTTTCTGGAGACTGCAAACAACAAGAAACGGAATTCGTGTGCATAAAATGAGTCGTTTCAGAACTCTATCAGTCCTATGGAGACTAGGAAAATGATCGCGAGGGGTGTAAAGGGGGGTAAAGAGGGGGTTGAAGAGGGGGTAAATAGGGGGTAAATAGGGGATAAAGAGGGGATAAGAGAGGGGGATAAAGAGGGGGTAAAGAGGGGATGAATAGGGTGTAAGGGCAAAGAGGGGTAGAGAGGTGGGTAAAGAGGGGGTAAAGAGGGGTAAATAGGGAAAATAGGGGTAAAAGAGGGGTAAGAGGGGGGTAGAGGAAGAGGGATGAATAGGGTGTAAGAGAGGTAAAGAGGGGTAGAGAGGTGGAGAGGGGGAGGAGGGTAGAAGGGTGAGGGTGGAGAGTAGAGGGTGGGTGGAGGGGGATAAAGAGAAGAGGGGTTTAATGAGAGGGGTAAATAGGGTGTAAAGTGGGAGATTGAGAGTAGAAAAGAGGGAAGATTGAGAGTAAGAAGAAGAGGAATTGAGAGGAATAAAGGAGGGGGATTGAGTGGAATATAGGGGGGAAAGGGGTACCAGTCTTGAAATAGCGACGATAAAATGCAACAGACTGAAAGAATCAATGATGTCTGCCTTGCTTGCAGCAATTGAGTAAGGCAACAGGTTTTTAAACTCGCTAAAAGAGTGCTCTAAACAAACGACAGACTTCCAACAATCGTTTGAGATTTAGCGCTCACTGTTGTCTGCTAATGATGGGGCAAACAGTGGTAATGACGTTTGTTTAGTGATAATGTGAGGTTTTAAGGAGCAGGAGTGTAAGGTAGATTATAAGATACTCATAGCATGATCACGTTTGTGATAATTGATAATTTTTTTAATCACAAACTTTTCAAAACAAATAATTTTGAAAAGACGAATGTGTGGAAATAAAATTCAAAAATTTTGTAGATAATTGATAACACAATCATTTGTAATTTATAATATTATCAGTGATTATTCTTCTAATACAGTTATACAGGTAATGCATTTCTGTAACTATAATTATGTTTATCAGTAACTGTACCTGTGACAATATCTGTAACCATATTTTACTACAGAGACTGTATAATAACAGTGTGGCCATTTGATGTCACACTTTTGATTGGTTAGCTCGGACAAATCCACAAAACGTTTGCCAATTCCCGTAAGATTCGTATTGAAATGAAACGCAAATCATATAATTATGTTATGTTGAGTGATTTACTTCTTACCTACATTTTGCTTTTGCCAGAGTTAGTTTTCATGATTTTAAGCTTTTAACACAATACCAAGAGCAGAGAGACTATTTTTAATGTTAGGAAAGTTATTTTTGATGTTGTTTCGCTTGAAATAAGTTTGAAAAATTAGTAAGTGGGTTGATGTTTGCCTGTAATCCCATATAAGATTGAAAAATTTGGCAAAATTATAGCGGTGGCGGAAATATAAAATATTCCAATACAATGTTGCGCACCCATTTACACCAATGACCACACTGTGTACTGTCTCTGTACAGGTATATGTTACAAATGTTTATTGTGATGTGAATGCAGCAGTTGTAATGATAATATTCATGAATGGTTTTTGTGTGATATAAAAATGTTTTTAAAACAAAACACATCATTTCAAAGTAAAACTATCTCAACTCACGGTATGAATGGTGATTGTTAAACCATTTTCTTAAAGCCTTACTTGCAAAACAACCATCGTTCTTTGTGAACCAACCCTTAAATGCGAATGCCCACAAATCATCAAAAGTCAGCCTTATTTAAATAAAATTATACTCTGAATTTTAAAAAAAGTTATTCAAATTCTAATATGAAATTCAAATTGAACAAGAGGTTATTCAATATTATTTTATTGAATAAGAGACAATAAAAGTCAGACAATTAAAGTGTGAATAAAACCGGACGAAAGTAAGAATAAACATTTTAATAATAAAAAATGTGGTCGATATTCAGAATAATTGTGGCAAGGAGAATTTGCTTTGACCAACCACGGTATGTAGGAAAGGTATACAGATATATACATATAGGAGAAGAAAATATATAGCTTATTATCAACTATATATACGTTAAATATATTATAGGTTTTGTTCTGGTAAATAAATATAAAACTCGCTGTGACCAGCTATTGGGAGAGGAAAAGAAAAAGATATTGTTTACTATATACATACATAGATTATATATATAAGTTGTTGTAGATATATAGATATATTCATTGGGCACGAGGCTTGCTGTTGTGGTAAATATATAGATATAAATTGGCAACGGACGCAATGCGGGTTGCGGGGAAGTTTGCTGCAGGCGTAGCATCAGGTGTCTGCCGCAGTACAAATTCTCCCCCCACCCCAAATATCCCCTCTTTTAGGGGTGGGAAGGGGTCCGGGAGGGAAAAATAGTGGGAAAAGGTCGTACAAGTGACACAGAACTGTTTGTTTTGTGGGCTGGGGTGGTTTGTGAGCGGCACAGAATTTTATGTGTATAATCAGCTCTTCTTCAGTGGGTTTTTCGCACTAGTTTTTTTTTTGTTTTGTTCTGCTCAGCTTTTCATCCGAGTTTTTTATGGTAATAGTCGTGTTGTTTGTGTGAAATATGAATTGATATAGTGTTGTTCAATAGTAAAGGGGCATGATAATAATGAAAACACTAGGATGTTGTCAAATATCACTGGATTCTATCACATCTCACCAGACTATGTCAGAAGTTAGGCATGATAATTTAAATAATTAATTTCTCAGCAGAAATAGATAGTTTCAAATAAGGTATGAATATGTTCAAATAAGTATAAATAGGTTTGGGTTGATCGAAAGATGAATATGGTTTTTACCTAACCTACATCAAAAAAGGACAAGATTCATTGCCCAATTTATCTAATTCGACTTCGCCTAATTCATTGATAGAATTGTTTTATTATATGAGCAGTCACTACATTTAAAAATTACAAATTCTGATCTTCATATTGAGAATCACTCAATCGATTTGTAACAACATAAAGCCAATAAAGTAAAGAGGCTCAATAGCACTTGACAAATATGATAATCAGTGGCGATATGGAAACCATATTAGGTTGTATTGGAGTGTATTCCACTTAGGGTGAACGATCTCCCACTCTATCACTCTCTCTCTCGCTCTCTCTTTTCCATTCTATCTCTGTCTCTCACACTCTCTTTCCCTGTTTCTAATCCTCTCTCTCTCTCACTCATTTCCCCCTCACACTCCCTCTCTCACTGCCACCCTCTCCATTTTCTTCCTCACTCACTCTATCTCTCTTCTCATTGACTCTCTCTATGAGATAAGAAGGAAGTGATTCGCTTTAGTGCCATATGGGACCACTGTGTTCCTATATGGGTGTATTCCAGAAATAGAGAATGACCCCCGCCATCAAGCCTAGGCCTAACATTCATCTGGCAAGCCTGTTCGAACCCTACTGGAAAACCAATCATAATGTCGATGCACTCTGCTAGTGAGAGTTGGAGAGAGGAAAGCAACAGATTGATGAGAGAAAATACGCTACTTGCGTAGAAGAGAAAAGAAAGAGAGGAAAGGGAAGAAAGAAGAGAGAGAAATGAAAGAAAAGAGAGGAAGAAAGAAAAGGAAGAGGAAAAGAAAGAAAAGAAGAAAGAAAAGAAAGGAAAGAAAGAAAAAAGAAAGAAAAAAAAAGAAAAGAAAAGAAAAGAAAGAAAAGAAAAAAAAGAAAAGAAAGAAGAAAGAAAAGAAAAAGAAAGAAAGAAAGAAAACAAAGAAAACGCAGGAAAGGAAGAAGAGGAAAAAAAGGAAGAAAAGAAAGAAAAGAAAAGAAAAGAAAGAAAAAGAAAAAAAAAAGAAAAGAAGAAAGAGAAGGAAGAAAAGGGAGAAAAAATAAAGAAAGAAAGGAGAGATAAAATTGAGAAGAAATTTTCAAAAAATACAAAATACCTGAACGTACGAGATATTGATCTTGTACATTACAAAGACCAAGTTGTAAAATATTGTCTTTCCTCATTTTTCTCCTGAGCTATCAATATTCCCAGTTACTGAAGAGTGCCTTCCAATATTTCCCAAAAACGATCCCAATTGTCTTCAAATCCTATTCAATCGGAAAATGATTCTCGACAGTGCTACTCTATTTTCCCTATAGACGTTCCATTTTTCTCAATTCTTCAGGGAGGAGAGATCATTAGTGCAGCATCTTTGAAGTGTAGGGAAATCATGGGTGAAATTCATGCCTGATGTACTTTATATAGGCAAATGCCTTATACGTAGAGAGAAACTCAACTGACAATTGCGTTCACATGATAATGGGTGTTCGTCACTGTGTGATTGTCAACAGCAGAGAATGAGAAGAAAAGAAGAGGGAAAAAAGGAGAAGGAGAGAATGAAGTAGCTTGAAGGGACGCAAATGGAACAAGAATAACTTGGAAGAACTGTGTGTGAGAAAGAAGTGGGAGGCAGAGGAGCGAAGAAGAGAGAAAAAGGAGGAGAAGGAGAAGAGAAGAAGAAGAAGAAGAAGAAAAGGAAGAAGAAAAAGAAGAAAAACAAAAGTGGAAGGAGAAAGAGGAGAAGAAGCTGGTGGAGAGGAGGAAGATGCAAAGAGAACAAGAATTATTAAGAGTATTAGAAGGAGGCAAATAAAAAGAAGAGAAGAAGAAGGGAAAGTAAAAGGAGATAGAAGAAGGACAACAGGAGAAAGACGTGAAGAAGAATAGATGAAAAGGTAAGAAGAATATAACAAAAGTGAAGGAGAATAAAGTGTAAACGTTGAAAACACGGGGGAAAGTGAGTGAATAAAGAGAACAAAGAGGAAAGAACAAATATTTTCAGGAGTGAAATTATTAGAACGGAAAGGGAGAAATCCAAAATGAGAAAGAAGAAGAAAAAGGAGAAGATTAGAAGGAAGAGAGAAGGAAGATAAGAAAAACGAGGTGAAAAATAAGGAAAAAAAGGAATTGTATCACCAGACACCAACAAGAAACCATCATATAGGCAAATCAGTGTATCATTCTCTACTAAGGCACAAGTCAAGAATGACAAGAATTATCAAGATATAGTGAAAGCAGCCAAACAAAAAGAATAAACCACATCAAAAGAGATGGAGAGAAAATCAGCACTAAGAATTGAAACCAAACTGACATTTTGTCAAATTGTTGAAGTACAGTACACTAAGATAACTTGCTGAAATGCACTAATTACTTTAAAGAACATAATAGTCCCCCACATACACTCTATACAAGCTTTAGCTGTATGCATTCTGTTCAGAGCTACTCTTATCAACCATTCATAAATCAGGTCAACTTCCATCAAACCGAACTGCTGCTATCAACTTCAAACTTTTATTCATCTGCACGCAAGTCGAGCTAATTATTCTCAATCAAAAGGACAGATCTAAAGTTTAATCATTTCCCATTGAAAATAATCACTTTCGAGTGCAATGGGGAACTCCTGCTCACTTGGATTGAATCAATAAATGGGTTTGATTGAGTGGGTGAGGTTTCTATTGCAAAGCAAATAGTTTTATTGAATTTTAAATTGATCTGTTGATTAAACACTAGCAACACCGAATAGATTCGTGTTGATTTCAGTTACATTCAGGAGTTAACTTAATTGAAGTGAATTGAATAAAAATGAAACTGGGTTGGTGAGTTGTTGAATATCGAGAATTGAGTTATCAATATTACATTTCAATTTTTAAGCGCAGAAAATGTGTCACTGATGACTTGATATGTAATGTAGTTATATAATTCATTGAATAGCTAAGAAGTATTGTGACTATTCATTTGAATGAATCTTTGATTGCAAAATGCGATGCTGAACACGAATCCTTTATTCGAGCTGTAAATAATTTTTTTAAACTATTTAATGTTCATTTTCCTCTTAGGCATGTTTCTTTGTTCGAAATTGAGAAATCGCAGTTCAAATTTGATAGAACTGTGGATTTTCAGTGTGCAAACCATGAATTTATAGTTTAAAACTTTGAAATAGCTTGCAGCAATTTTTATCTGGCTGCATGTTGATAATATTCTTGACCTAAGTTTTTAAATTTCCAATGACGGTTTGTGCTAGATATTATTATCATATCAATATTATATGATAATAATTATACATAATAATGTACAATATACAGTATAATAGAATTTTATACTCTTCATAACATAGTCCAACAATTATTTATTCATTCAATTAATAGACAATGAAATAAGCAAAAAATTTTGAATTCTCACCAATTTGATGATCTTTTCTGCGTTAATATTTCAGCTATCACAGCTTACCTGTAATAAAAAACAACTCAATCAATCATAAAATACTTTCACCTGAAAACTAAATTCAATTTCCTACAATGGTAGAGAATTATAATCGTAGACTAGATGGAAGAAATAATTAGATATAGCAAAAATTCAATTGCTATTGAAAACACAATAATTTTATTCAAAAGAAATTCTAAATAATGCTAAGAAGAACTCTAAAGACTTCTACAGCTGCAAACATTGATAACAGTTTATTTATATTACTACAGATATATTCATTTAATTTGACGCTTGGCATAAGATAGAAAGATAGATAGAGAGATATTATTTCTTTGCCATCGTACTCTACGGTCATCAGCAACGACAAGAAATAATATCTCTCTACCTATCTATCTAATGCCAAGTGTCACATTAAATGAATCTGATTGTACTTATTAATCATTTCCTCAAGCTATTTATCATGTTGTTAATGTTTCCTCCAGATGCAAAAGTCTCAAGAGTTCTTTGAATCATTATTTTGTTCTCATTTCTTAGTAATATTATAATTTGCATTGTTTTTCATGTGAAAATAAGTCTAATTTCAAAGGACACCCTGCATTAAACAATAGTCGTTTCCTCATAATCAAATCAAATTGTCAAAAAACACACACAGTGTTATAACAACGTCAAAGATTACATCAAACGATGCGATTACGTCACAGACATACACACCAATACACTAATAAGTGTATTACAATAAATACACTAATAGGTGTATTACACTCAATACACTAATAAGTAGGAGAGATCATTCATTTAAATTGATGATAGTAGTCAAATTCATTAACAAAGTATGTAGCCCCATATTTTTATTATAGTCTGGCAACAGACAAAAGAGCCTTCAAATTAAGAACTCTACTGCGAAGAGAGAGAGCGCACGTTATGCAATGCAGCAGTTTATCTCACTCGCTCACTAGAGTAGTGGTACTATGTGATACTGTATCACTTCAGTGATACGATGCGCGAAGGTTCTTTTGTCTGTTGCCAGACTATGGGAAAAATCTTCAAATCACTCCATCCAACACTCAATTCTTTGTATTTTCATTTAGGAAATTCGAGCGTGGCATCTTGACATGAATGACGTAGAAGAAGCCGATGCATTATTCATGCGAAATACTGGTGAAGCATCTGCCATCTCGCCGGCATTCATTTTGAGATTTGCGAATAAATTAGAGCAGAAAATGCTGACTTGGGAGCCGCGTTTCTTGTCTTTCTTCCCACATGAACAATCTGTACATCTTGTAATCAAAACTGATTTGAGGTTCAAATATTAAGTTCATTTAGAAGGAGAGATTGATGATTGATGATGATTCTGTCTCATTAGAAATACAGTAGAACCCCTCTAGTCCGTCACCTTTGGGACCGGGGGCATGGTCGTATTGCAAAAATGGTCGGATTATCCAAAAACACAAATACAGTACTGTATTTATTAATCTAAACATTGACCGTACAAAGATACATGAAATAAGTGATTACTGAAATCAGTGATTTTCAAAGTGATATACTGAAATAACTGTTCTTTAAAGTTAACAAAAGTTTTTGAAATGCATCGTTTTGACAAGTGATGAGTCACCGACCAGTTCCGGAGCGATAGTCGGACTAACCGGAGCGACGGACCAACTGAGGTCGGATTAGAGGGGTTCTACTATATTAAAAGTACCTCTTGAAGCTTCATACCTGACTTGTCGAATGTTTTTTCAGAGGAACGACATGAAAATAGCTTTTCTGACATAAAAATTAGTCCCTCTACTCTTGAAATGATGAAAAATAATTTGTCAAAGTCAAATTTCAGGTTGGAAATTCAACAACATACCATATGATTCACGCATGGATACTAGAATAAGAGGTAGTGTATCCTCGCGCATATTCCAGCATAGATTTTGAGAAGTGTGACATTACCCCGAACTAGAAAAGTGTTATTGTTTCATGGCAACATCATAATCGCAGCAGACTTCTGCGCATCCTTCTTCTCATGAATTCCCCGTGTATTCTAGCATTCGTGTGATTCACGTATCTTCTCAAAATAATAGGTTGTTAGTCAAGACAAGACAAAACAAGATTAGTCACAGTAATTCACATAGTTGCTTATGAAGCAGCACACATCGTTGCAATGACTAATCGGTGTGTGTTGCTTCATAAGCAACTATGTGAAGTACTGTGTCTAAACGTGACTAATCTCGTCTTGTCTTGTCTTGACTAACCGGTGTACGCCTAGCCTTATGGGAATTGGCAAAATCATGGCGGATTTGACTGAGCTAACCAATCAGAAGCTTGACATCCAATGGCGTCACTGTGATTAAACAGACTGTGTAGTAGTCAGTAGTATAGTCATATTCATTTAATTTGGCGGATGGCGAATAACTTTCATTTAACATTTCTATGGTAATGGGTGATGTTCTGTTGAATTCTTTTTAACATAAATATGTAAAAACTTATTAAAAACTTAATATGTTAAAACTATGTTAACGTGTGATGTTCTGTTGATTTCTTTTGAATACGTTTTTACATACTGGGTGATTCAAAAAGAATACCACAACTTTAAAAATTTGTATGTTATGAAAGAAACATCATAGAACCTTCTGTCATACATCTTTACAAAGAGTATTTAAACAAGTTTTTTCCACTCACAAACAAGTTCAGAGATGTTGCATATTACCCCTCCAGATATTCGAGCAATATCAATCCAAAACCTCCCGCAAACGTGTTCCACACTATCTGTAGAATGTCAGGCGTAACAGTTTGGATGGCTGCTGTTATTTCTTGTTTCAAATCATCAACGGTGGATGGATATTGATGATTTGAAACAAGAAATAACAGCAAATTATCAAACTGTTACGCCTGATATGCTACAGTGAGAGTGGAAAGGATTTGAGGGAGGTTTTGAGTTGATATTACTCGAGTGTCTGAAGGGGTCATAATTATTGAACATCTCTGAACTCCTTTGTGATTGAAAAAAAACTTCTTTAATTACTCTTTGAAATGATGTATAACAGAAGGTTCTATTATGTTTCTTTCATAAAATACAAAGTTTTAAAGTTGTGGTATTCTTTTTGAATCACTCTGTATTTATGGAGAAAAAAAGTTAATAGAACATCATCCGTTACCATAGAAATGTTAACTGAAAGTTATTCGCCATCCACCAAATTCAATGAATATTACTATAGTAGTCAGTAGTATAAAGAGCAGTAAAACGCTTTAGAAAAATCCAAAACCAAGATTAAATTTTTATAGCTGCCCGAATTCCAAGTTTATGTCAGTTAAAACCGTCAACATGAATAATGTTGGAGCCGGTCAGTGATCTACATGGCAAACGATTCCAGCTAAACTGCTTGTGGAACACACTTAGAGGTTTATAGGGCTCTCAGGTGACTGCACTAATGAAAACCCGAACCCTGTTCAGCTGCAGACAAGGGAAATCAGAGTTGTCTCCTGATACGGTCCCCCAGCACCGCGGACCGTAAAGGAGACCACTCTAGATGTCCCACTAAAACTAAGCTCCAGTGAGCTCCTTCAATGATTAACCGAGGTAGTAGTGTCCTAGGTTAGACGAGTCCCAGAGAGTCACCTTAAATGGGGAGACGAGTCCTAGATAGCTTTGCAAAATCTAGGTTGATCGAATCATATTAATTATTACTAGTATAGTATTAGTACTATGCCCGGTTTTTCAGTCGCTCAATAGACAGTTTATGGATCCAATAGCACTATTGAATCAATAACCATGTGTTTTCTAATGCAAAAAAGAGTTATTGATTCAATACGTTTATTGAACAACTGAAAAAACGGGCACTAGTATAGTATTAGAAGGTAAGAGCTATGAGTAGAATTATTATTAGAAAAAAATATTAGTAAAAGGTAAGTGATGATTCAAAGCCTTCCAATGGTCAATTCAAAAAGTTCTAAGAAATTGGCAAGCAGCCTACTTGATTTCGTTATTATTCAACAAATTATTCTCCAAAAGTAATGTCCTGTTTCTTATTTGTACGGTACCTATTCGGATCCTTGGATAATCCGTTGTATCGATTTATTGAAATTCCTTTATTGTTATTTAAAACATAAACAGAGCAATTATTCAAACAAAACGTAATTAGAACAATAAAGCCTAATGTTTATAATATTTGTATGTAGAAAAATTCATCCCATAAATGTAAACAATTTCTGTGTAGTAGTGAAGGTGATGTTGTGGTAGTTATCCATACTGAATAAGAATACTCTTAATGTTGTCAAAACCACATTTAACCAAATTTAATAAAACAACGAGATACTGCAGTTTCGGTTGTTACACCATTATCAATCTCTGGTAAGTCAAAACTAAAGTACAGTGTAGCAGAATTTATACTCGTGACCGAGCGCTGTGATTGGCAGTTGAATGGCCTATCAAGGTGAACGACTGCCATTGGCCTAGATAAGCTCCTCCCACAATGGGCGGTTTCTACAAACAACACAGCAATGGCGGTTCAAACAACTAACATAGTAAAGAAAGGTAATTGATATTTACAAAAACAAATTGAATAAATAGGAATGCTTGGAAAGATTTCTTGCTATTTTTATTCCACATTGTTCTCTTCAATTATCATCATCATCAGCCTACTTGTGTTTAATTCACTTCTGAATAGATCGAAATCTCAATTATCATTATCAATTCATGATTGATGATGATTTCAATCGAATAAGTCCGTTTGAGCTTTGAGAAATCACTGATCGATTAATTATTGTTGATTGATTTTTTAAATAGTCAATTCAACTAATTAGTTGATTGACTATTGTTCGAGAAATACGTATAGTCAAGCCATAAATGAAGATCAAGTACACTGTTTTCAATTCTAACTAGCCTATAATTTACTATTACTAACTGTAAAAAGTCCTATCCACTGTGATAGTATACCTAAAGTTTAATAATTGATGATTCAATCCTCAATTTAAGACATTATTGACATTAATAATGGGTCATTCAGATCGAACTTCAAACTTTGTAAACTTACAAAATCCAACTTCGTAGGACAAAACAGGAATTTTCTGAGGAAGTTTAAAGTTGAGTACATATTTTTCATTGATAACTATATAGTATTCAGAAGAATCTCTACTTCTCATTTCTAGTTCATTAGAAAAACATACTTGCATCAATCCCGGTAGTCATGGAGTCGAGTTTGAATTCAGTATGATTCAGATTGTATTTGGTTGAGGGGGATTTGAATTGGCATTGTTATGACAATCAATCAATACCTTGAAACCATTGAACAGTTTAAAGTAGCTGGTCGAACTGATTGACGAATTACAATCGTTTTCCGATTTTGTTGAACAGCTAGTTGTAATTCAAGGTTGGAATCAATCTGTAATTGTCAGAATTTAAATAACAGACCGTGAAATTCGTTGAAAAATTGGTAATGGTAATCCATGAATGGCATTGAAATGAACAGATTTCCAGAATGGAAGTGATTTTGACTGTAACTTATCTGTTTCTTTCAAGATTAATCATGAAATAATATGGGGTTTTCTAGGGATTGGGATTGGGGCTCTAACTGTTTAGTTATTAAGATTGAATATTGTCATTGAATAATTCATCAGTATTACAACCCTCATTTGAAATTTTATCAAAATCAGGAAGAAAAGAAGTTTTGAACTCTGTCTGTGTTTTCATCCTATAGCCTGGTTTTCATTAGTAGAGTTAGTGATAGAGTAACTAGCATACTAACTCTACTCTACTTACTTGGTACTTAAAAACAAGTACTCTACCATCACTCTACTCTACTATGAACGTTTTCATTGGGGGTTTCACAAGATAGTTAGTACTCGCCCAGGGAACTCTACCACTAACTCTACTAATGAAAACCAGGCTTATAAGTTATATTTTGTACTCGATCAATAAATAAATGAATAAGAAAATTATTGTGATTCACATTCTAAATCATACCATTGATATTGGATTTACTACCATTGATATTGATATTGAATGCTGTCATAATTATAGTGGGGGTTTCTAATCAATAGAGGATTCTAAAAAAATGGCCCAGAATTTACAAAACCAAGATCAGAGCAATAAAATTCAAGCAATAAAATGGCCCAGAATTCACAAAACCAAGATCATACATTCAAGCAATAAAATTCAACCAAGATCATACATTCAAGCAATAAAATTCAACCAAGATCATACATTCAAGCAATAAAATTCGTTTTTTTGGGAAATAAATTTCAATTCCAATCTAAGGGCAATTTTTATTAAGATACAAGTTCTTCAAATACACTCATTTAGTATAACCATAATTGGCATGTGTTTCTCACAAAATTATCTGCATTTTCACCTTTCACTATAGTATTTCGTACTATTATAAACTGAAAATTGTGTATCAAATTGAAGCAACGGAGTAGTACTACTCATAAGTGGCCAACAATCGAAAGTATTTAGTGGTTAGGAAATGGCCTTCACGGAGGTCTGAAGATCAGACAACGCTGATAAACGACCCAGTCTGCTGCTATGGGTTGGTACCCGCCTACTAACACCCACACACTGTGTAGTACCACAAACACTATAGTTTGTAAGTTATAGCTTGGGCTGTGACCCTTAGGTAGCATTACCAATAATTGTCGGTTCGTCATTTGGTCATAGTGATTTTATCTATTTATTTTAATTGTTTATAATATTGATTTGATTTTTAGTGCATGATACACAAAACCTGGGAAAGTTGGCTCTTTAAGTTCCCCCACTCTTCCTCTCTTACATCTCCTCATTATCTCTTCCTCTTAATAATGTCGGTTCGTCATTTGGTCATAGTGATTTGATCTATTTATTCAATATACTTTATTTTTCTGAATCAAAATAGCCTCCCTCTATGATTTGATGTACATCCTCCTGTAAAATTTAGGCTGCAATATACACAAAAACATGGAAAGTTGGCTCTTTAAGTTCCCACACTCTTCCTTCATCTTACCGCCATCTCTCTCATTATCTCTCTTCAGAATAATATGTCTGATCAATTTCTCTTAGAAACAGGTTGACATATCGATGTGCGGTTTCCCTCAAATTTCTCTTAATTCTTTCTCACAATGTCTATCTCTGTTTATAATTTTCTTATCTCTCAAAATTCTTCCCAGTAGCTGATTCAATGATATATGTCACCTACTACAACAATAAAAGTCCTAAAAGTATTCAGAGTAGTAGTGTATTACAAAATTAGTGATGAAGTATTGTGTGACGATGTGTGTGGGGGGGGGGTGTGGGTGTGTGTGTGGTGGTTTTTGCAATGTATCAACTTCAAAAAAGTTTTGAAAGGGATGGTTTAAAAATAATTCATGTTTCAAAACCATTTCGCAAAAGAATTTTCTCAACTGAAAGCAATCAAATCCTCATACATCCTTGGAAAGCAGCGAAGTTTCCAACTTGTAACGCAATTCAGCAGATCTGAACTTTCGAGAAGCAAATCGCTCATTTAAAACTTTACGGAGAACCGAGTTTTTATCGAACAAACTTCGTCATGTCCAAAAAAGTTGTCATCGATATTATCTGAATGTCAGTATTGCACTTCGAGATAATGAACCTCATCAAAAATCAAGTCAGATTTTAATGGAATTCCAAGTTTGCATTATGTACCGGCCCCATCAAAACTAAATTACTGAAGTTTAACGCGTGGCTGCGCTAATTACTTTCAAATTGTTCATAATTACTCAAACTTTGATAACTTCTTTTTCATCTCTTGAAGTGGAACTTTTCGTTCAATTGCGGAAATCTATTGAAAATCATCAACTTTGGATGTTTTCTGTATTGAATAACAGTAATAAATTAGAGGAATAGCAGTTGGTTCATAGCATTGTTTTTCATGGAAGGTACTTATTACTAGACTAGACTAGTATTACTAGACGTTGCAATTAATCAAAATGTAAAATCAATATAAAAAATTTTATTGCTTAAAACATTATACATGTCATAATAACGTTATGTAACGTACATTTTGATTGACGTTATTATGACATGTTTTTTAGCAATAAGAATTTTTATTTTTATTTTGGATTTTGATTAATTTACAACGTCTAGTAATACCTTCCAGTAATGAAAAACAATGAAACTGAAGATTAAACATTATTGGAATATTTTGATCTGAAACCCCTATTGTGTAACTATATCTCGATGCTGACTGTACTGACGCTCATGTGAAAGAAAGAATGGAGAAAGAATAAATTATTAAGAAACAGAGAGAAAAATAATAACGAGTGGGTAGTTAGACGTTAGTGGCAACTCTATTGCGTGGGCTATGACGGCGCCTTCAAAACTAGTAGTCCTTGCTACCTTATCAAGGAAGAAACATTTCAAACATTTCTACACTATTTTCTTGAAATCAACTTTGTTTTACAACATGTTAAGACACATGTCTGAGAAAAATGGTTTGCAGCTTGTTGCAGGCATTATTTTCGGCAACCTGATTTCAACGCAAACATAACTCTATTAGCCAACATCTGACGTTAAATTCAAATAAAACAATTGAAACATCGAGCTCAATATCGTTATTTTTTCTCAAACACATCTAATTGATTATAAAAATCTTTTATCAAGGACCTGACATGGTCTTTCTGCTATGGTACTCGTTCCCATCTGCCTGCACGATATCTAAGGAACGAAAGATCGTACACTTTTTAAGTTTGGAATATAGTATCTTCATAGATCAAGTGAGAAGTCTATTGATTTTGAACATTGGGGTTTAAGTTTGAAACAAGATACAAGTAAGAAATACGTATTTCAACCTCAAAATGTGCTGTACATAATACAGAGCACAAGGTTTGAATCTCGACTGTTTTTTGAAACTGATTTCGGTATTATTCAACAATTATTCTCTAAAAGTCGGGTTCTGTTTTCTATTTACACATTACTTCGTCAATTAACAATTAACGAATCTCAACTGCTTTTTCAAACTGATTTCGGTATTATTCAACAAAAATTATACTCTAAAAGTGGTATCTTGTTTCTTATTTGCACACTACCTCGTTGGGTCCTTGGATACTCCGTTGTATCGGTTTATTGATTTTAAAATTCCTTTATTGTTATTAAAAACAAAAACAGGGCAATTATTCAAACAAAACGTAATTAGAATAATACAGCCAAATATTTATAATAGGCTACCTGTATGTAGAAAAAATTCAGCCCATAAATGTGAAACAAATTCAAAAAGACATTCTTACTTAAAATATTAAATAACTCTTTCATTTACTTCGTTGATTTTTATTTGTGTTCTGAATAAAAGGAATTTTTCAAAACCACAAATTTATTAAAATTGAGATACTGGTTTCGGTTGTTACACCATTATCAATCTCTGGTAAACTGAGATTGACATTTTATTGCTATAGTTTAACCACACAATATAGGAAGAGAACCAATGTAAAAAAATGAGAAAGAAAACAAATGGAAAAAGAGAAACAATCTGGAAATAGAAGGGGAAAGATGAGCATGACAAATAAGTGTTTGGTCGATTAAATGTGGTGAAAAATCATAGCTGACAACTGCTGCATTATTGCGTCTGTTAGCCGCTTCCTTAATATCAGTGGCGTTTTTGAAGAGAGCTCATCGCACAACAACTAAACTGGAAAGTGAATGTTTTCTTACGTTTTATTTCTTGAGCGTGTAGAAGGCCTCAAATAAAAGTGGAGCTATTAGAGAGAGAAAGAGAGACTGAGGGGGAAGATGATGAGAAAGAAGAGGAGAGAGAGGATGAAAAAGAATGGAAAGAAGGTGGAGATGGAGAAGAGGGAGGAGGAGAAGGAGGAGAAGAAGGAAAAAAGTGGTGTATGAGGAAGAAAAAGAGGAAGAAGAAGGAGGAGTAGAAGAAGAACAGGTAAGAAAGAAGAATGAGAAGAAGAAAAAAAGTAGTTGGAGGAGAGAAAGAAGAAGGGTGAAGAGGAGAAAAAGAAGTAGTAAGAGAAGAAGTAGAAGGAGTAGGAGAAGAAAAAGAGGAAGTAGACTAATGATAAGGAACTAAGGAACATAAGATAATAGAGTAAAGACGAACAAAGAAGATAGGAAGAGTATGAGGAGGAAGATAAAGAGTTGGTAAAGAAGAATAAGGAGAAGAAAAAGGAGAAAATGAAGCAGATAGAGGGGAAAAAGAAGAAGAAAGAGAAGAGAAATAAGGAAGAGGAGAAAAGGAGAAAAAGGAAAGGAATACGAGAAAAAGGAGGAGGAAGAGAAGGAGAAAGAAAAGAGAGGAGAAAAACGAGAAGGAAGAGCAGGAGGAAGGAATGAGAAGGAAAAGGATAAAAAGGATAGATTAGCAGAGAAGATGAAGAATTTGAAAAAAGGAGTAGATGAAGAAGAACAATAAGATGACAAAAAACAAGAATAGGGAGATAAAAATAAGAAAAAGGAAAAGAATAAGGAAAAGGAGAAGAAAGAAACGGAAAACGGGAAGAAGATGAGCAGGTTGAAGAAGAAGAGTAAAATCAAAATGAGAAGTACAAGTTGGAGAGTAGAAAGACAAGAGAAACAGTAGTATTAGGGTGATGGTTAGTAGGAGAAAGAGTTTGAAAAAAGAGCAAAAATGGCGGTGGGCTAGAACGGCGACATTAGAGCCTGGAAAATGTTAGAGATAGCACCGATTGCATAGCATGCAACCCAGGCATGATCTCAGCCACCCCCTCCCCAAAACCATCAAGAAAAAGGTTTCGGTTGAGGGGGGGAAGGGAGACACCCGTTTAATGACAAAACTGCCATTCTAAAATCACAGCGCTTTTACTTTCCCTTTTACCTTGCCATTTCACCAAGTTGTTCCGCATTTGTGTCCTCATTTTGTTTTTATCATTTTATATTTGCTTCTATCATTTCTTAATTATTATTTTATACTCCCATATACCTCAGTTTTTGAAAGGGGGATCATGTTACTAAAGACTTGTCCAATGTATCATTCTAACTTCAATTATAACAATAAATATCATGATGAAAGCATTATTATTTTTAACTTCTCTGAAGAAGAATTGAGAGCAATCAAGAGTTTCCAATAAAACTGATTCTTTAATTATTATTTTATATTTCCATATACCTTAGTATTTGAAAGGGAATCATGCTTCTAAAGACTTTGTCCATTGTATCATTCCAACTTCAATTATAACAATGAAAAAATGAATATTTTTTACATTTATTTTTAACTTCTCTGATGAAGAATTCAGAGTAATCAAGAGTTTCCAATAAAAACTACGTTACAATGCTGGATTTGATGGATTTTGAAGAGAACTGGATGCCTATTGGATGAGGGTGACCAATGGGATTGCAGGAAATCGAAAAATAGCAAGAAACAAAACACAGCAAACAGACATCAAGAATCAGCAATCATGGCGTCTTCCTGGGCGAGATATGAGGTTTGCGAACTTACAGAAGAATACTGCAATAATATTATACTTGTTTATACTTGACCATCTCAATAGATCATATCACACTTATTAAGAAGCTAAATTTCTTGCAATTATCTATCCAGTGGCGTAGACTAACTATATGCTATAGCAGGATTCTTTCAACTTGTCAGAAAACAGCTGACTTAACGTTAGTAAACGAGCGTACATCAATCAGCTGTTTCTGACAATCTAAAAGAATCCTGCTATAGCAGGTCCCTTTTAACTTGTCAGAAAACATATGTTCTTACCAGCAATATCACAATACTTAACCTACAAATGCTGAATCTCGCAGATTATTGAAAAGGTCTTTTAAAAAGTTATTCTTTGAAAGGTCTTCTTTAAAAAGATCTTTTAAAGACTTTAAAGGTCTTTAAGACTTTCAAGCCTTTTGATTATTGTGTCGAAATCACTGTTTAATTATTACTGGAACAGCTGATTTATGACAAGTTAATTGGATCCTGCTATATAGTGGTTACCATTAATTGCTGCCAACCTGCTGCCATTTTTTCATCACTAACCATGTGATGTATGAAAACAAAGAATATATATAATAATTTCAACCTTTCCTGAATTATTAATGTATGAAAATGTAAAAATAATTATAAAAAAGGAAAAACTCGAACAAACCTTGACACGAAATATCAAGTTACCGTTTCAAGCCTCAGCTGACTGAGAGACTCAAACAATCAATAACCCTACATAATAAATAATGAATCAACAGTTGCTGCTTGATTGATTGCTGGGTCATTGCGGTTTACATGAGATTGATAAATTAGCAAATTGAAAAATGATCCGTTCCCACTGACTAGAAGAGCGGGCGACAACTGAAAAGCGTCCAACCTGTGGCTTCAAGAACGCGACGACGCTGCCAAAGCGGCGTATCGACAAAGCAATATTTCAAACGGACGGTATTAGCGCTGTATTGAGCTGTAGGATTTTCTACTACACTCGTCCAGATTCCCCAGACAATAATTCGTAGTTTTTCATTCTTTCTTTCACTTCTTTCCTACATCTTCCTCTTTCTCTACGATTTCATTCTTCTTTTTTAATTTCTTTTTCTACTTCTTTTTCTTTTACTTCTTCTTCTTCTTCTTCTTTTTCTTCTTCTTCTTCTTCTTCTTTCTTCTTCTTTTCTTCTTCTTCTTCTTCTTCTTCTTCTTCTTCTTCTTCTTCTTCTTCTTCTTCTTCTTCTTCTTCTTCTTCTTCTTCTTCTTCTTCTTCTTCTTCTTCTTCTTCTTCTTCTTCTTCTTCTTCTTCTTCTTCTTCATCATCTCCCTCCTTCTTCTTTATTTTCATTTCCTTCTTTTTCTACTTCTTTCTCTTTTCTCGTCCTCCTCTTCCATCCCCCACATGTTTACCTTTCTCCTTCTCTCCCACCTCCTGCTCCTGCTCCTCCACCTCCTGCTCCTCCACCTCCATCTCCTCCTCCTCCTCCTCCTCCGCCTCCTCAACTTCCTTCTCCACTTTTTCTTTACCCAAGATTCACTGTTCAATGTTTTTATTCTCCTATTTTTCCTCTTCATTTTCTTCCTCATACTTTTTCTCATACTTCTACCCCTACTTCTCCTCCTATTCTTTCTCATCGACTTCCTCTTCCTCCTTCACCTTCTTCTTTTCCTTCTGCTTTTCCTCGCCCCCTTCACCACCGTTTTCTCATTCTCCTTCTTCTCCCCACCTCCTCCTCATATTTCCACCCCTACTTCTTCTCCTATTCTTCGTAATCGTCCTCCTTCCCCTCCTTTACCATCTTCTCCTTCTTCTACCTTCACCACCTCTTCCTCCTTATCCCTCCTCCCTCCTCTCCCTCACTCTTCCTCCACCATCTCCTTATGCTTCTCCTTAACTCCCCCTTACTCCTCCTTCTCCTCTTACTATCCTAGTTTTCCTCTCCCCAACACCAGTCACCTCCTCACTGCTTTGAAATTCGAGTTTTAATTCAATTTTTTCAATTACAGCCAATACCGTTCAAATTACCGCCAAAACTCATTCAAATTCCCGCCAAAACCGTTTAAAATTTTCCTTCCAATTCAAATTCCCGTCAAATACAGACCTCATTGTATGTTAAATAACCGCCAAGACTGTTATAAATTTCTCCTCTAATACCAAACTCCCTCAAAAAATATATACATTTCTCCTATCATATCAAAATCCCGCCAAATTTAAGCCCCTCTTCCAATTTTCCACGAAAAGTTCATTTTTTCCCGCCAAAAACTGTTGCCGCCTTCAATTTCCCGCCAAATCTGTTCCCGGGCCCGCGAAACATTCTGCCGCGCGTTTTCGAATTTTATTTATGACGGATTTATCAAGGGCTGACTTATCGTGGGCGATTACTCTTCTATACACACTCTTTGTTGTTTGACGTCCATGTATTTATGGTCTACAAATATATTTGTCCCAAATGATTTATCGAGCTTATAACACGACGTCCGTGTTCAAAGCTTGAGGGATATTACGTTTCAAAGTGTCTTATTTTATTCATGATGTATGTTGGTCGGAAGTTTTATGGCTTTCACTTGAAATGTATCATTCTGTAACTTATTGGAATCGAATATCCCCGATCTAATCTCCCGAAATATAAATCACCAAAGAATATTTCAGTTTCTCTGCATCAATAACGTTATAGATTATTCTTTCAGAAACCATTCCTGTCTATCTATAACAAAGATTAGCAAAACCCATGAATTACCCTTATTCTAATCTGTATCAGATGTAATGTCACTTATTCTATCTGTACTAAGTGACAATGTATTTGTCACTTTGGAAAGTAGATGTTAAAAAGAGCATGTTGAGAGAATGCCAATGGGAAAATACTATAACAAACACATCTAAACCTCAGGGAAGAAGAGATGTTGCTAGACCACTCAGAGATGGCAGTTATCATCCTTTTCGAGTCAGAGTGGAAACATACCCAGTATTATTTTATTTTTTTATAAATGATATTTTTTATTGTCAATTTGCATAAATGTTAGTATAGATTTAGTATGTATATAAAAATTTCAATTTTATTAATTAAAATAGTATTTTGGAAATTGTAAGTCGGAACAGGCAAATGCCTAATGCCTAATCCTTGCTAGCAAGAAGAAGAAAAAGAAAAAGGAGAAGATTGAGTAACAATATAAATCGATAGCATCAGACATAATTCAAAGTTCTAAATCTCTCAGGTTTTTCCATATATCTCTTCCTGTCTCTGTCACAACCCAGTTCTGTTTTTATTTGAAACAATCTCTGACCATCTCTCAATCTAACTCCTCTCTCTCAGTTTTTTCTCTGTTTATCTCTCAGCTCTCTCCTTATCTCTTTTTTCAACTTTTTCTCTACCCCTCTTTCTATCTATCACTCTCTCTCTAATCTAATATTTGCTCTCTGTCACAACTTATAGTTTGTCTATATTCCTAACATTTTCACACCATCTCTATCCACGGTTGAGTGTTTATGGGAAGGATGTCCTTGCATATCCTTCTCCAAGAATGGACATCCATATGTTCAAACTCCGCCGTTTCATGTGGATACATAACGATCATTTTTTAATGTTAGCGTATTGAATCTCATATCTATATTGTGGATACAGACCGATTTTTTAGTTATTTCAGCAATTATTGTTTAATACAGCTGTAGAGTATAATAATTAGGTTCCATAGTTCTCTTGTGCTCTGTTTATTGAATGGATTATTGTAATTGCTTTTAGTTTCAAAACTAAACGTCATGCTTTAGAACCTAAGCCATATATTTTGATAAATAAAATAGCTTCCATAGTATAAGCTTTGTTAATTGAATTATTGGAGATCGTAATTATGCTACTTTCATTTTTGACGAGATTCATTGCTAAACTGTATAGTCTAGAATTTAAGCTGACATTGTAATCTACATGAATAAAGTGATAAATCTAAAATCTAAATCTAAATCTCCTTACCCTCTCGCTCTCTCTCTCTCAGTTCTTGCTTTCTCTCTCTCCAACTCCCCTCTTGTCTCCATCCACCCTCTCTTCTGATTTCCATTCTCTGTAAGGCATTTATCGAGCTAGCGCTAGCGACCGTCTGTGTCTATATAACGGGCGGTACAGACGCGATGACTCACGCGCATCAAACAAAAATGGCAGAATAAATTCTGAGGGGTGTGTGTGTGATTGTGCGTGCGTGAGTGCGTAACCAATATTATGGCACACAAGTGTGGGGATTGCGCCCTATGCTGTAACCTTCAGTGCCACAAAACTGGCTGTGAAAGTTATTGTTGTTTTTTAGCACTTTCTGTGGTGGTTCTTTGTAAAAGCGATCTGGAAATTGGAATTTTCTGGAAACATGATGTTGTCAGATACTATTAGCAATATCAACAACAACATAATCTATTTTTAAAGATGATATTTATTTAAATTCATGAGAAAAACAGTTTTAGGCTCAGCTTGTTGTTTTCCCAAATAATATTATTGTCATGATCAATGTGCCTTTATCAATGAATGAATCACTGTAGTATCATTAACGTGATCATGCTCATCCTTCGATAGAAAATAATGGGTTACATACGAAAAATAAAACTCTATTTAAAATTACTTCTTGAAAATCACTTAACATTATGTTTACTGTATTCATTTTCCGATAATGGCGAGGTAATTAAACATTCCTGAAGTTCAAATATCAATAATAATATGGTCTCGAAGAATGATGCGTAAGGCTAGGCGTACACCGGTTAGTCAAGACAAGACAAGACGAGATTAGTCACGTTCAGTTACAATAATTCACATAGTTGCTTATGAAGCAACACACCGATGCAATGACTAATCAGACGTGACTAATCTCGTCTTGTCTTGTCTTGACTAACCGGTGTACGCCTAGCCTAAGGTGACAAAATCCTCTTTAATAATCACTCTGGAATCTAATATAAAAGATTACTTTAGAAAAATTATCAGTCAAGCTAATGTAATGAGAATAGGAAAGTGGAAATATCACTGGATCACTGGATAGAAAGTAACATTAATATATTCTATCCAAATTACTTGAATATGTTCTATTCATACAGCATTTATCAGAGCTCCACAATATAGTCCTTAGACCATGTATAGAATGGTCTATACATGGTCTAAGATATACTCGTAGTCTTAATCAACTCATAATTATATCTTCAATATTGATCAAATTACAGGCGATCTAATAAATTATGGCGGCCATTTTGTTTTTGAGAGTTTGCGTACACGGCTGACTGGCCACCATGGATTTTCTCAAAATACTAGTCCTAATATCTGCATAGATTCCAGAGCTCTATAAACGATTTTCCTACGAGATTACATTTTCCCCCGGACTGATTAACCAAAATTGATGTTGAAGGAAATGAATCTATAAGTGGTGAAAAAGGTGATTTGAATAAAACTAAGAAAGAAGAGTAAGTAATTTTGTCTACGAAAAAACTAGAACAGATTATTCTTGGTCTGATGTAGGGAGAGAGTATGCAACTTGCTTCACGCACCTTGTGAGCGGGTAGCATAGATGCCCCTTCCTTCAAGGAGACTCACGGATGGCTCACCATAATGATGATTGTGGAGAGGATTCTTCTATAATTTACTCTTCATTCCCATATAGTGATCATAGACTCTCTTCAAAATAGATTCAGATTAATACTGTATAACCATTTAAACAATTCATAATGTACATAATTTCAATGAAAATATTATTCATTATTAAAAATATTATTAGAATAGAATAGAATGGAGCCTGCTACGATGGTACATTGAGGTACTGGCTGGATCTTGTATTATACGAATGTATTGAATTTCTCAGCTCCATTTTGTCTTGATTTGCTTTCACATACACAAACAGTTATACAAACTCTTATTAGTTCAATAAGAGAAAAGAAGTTGTTTGTTTGAAACAGAATAAGTGAATCATTCTAATAACCTCGGAGGAGAAGTAGTGTTTAATTATGTTAATAATCAAATCTAACTCAAATGCAAGTCCAAGATTAAATAGTACTGACAGTATGAGGCGTATGAGGTGCATAAACCTCATAAACGTTTATTATAAACCGTCATAGACGAACGTCAATAAACAAACGACATAAAGGTTGGCACTAGACATGCATGATATGTGTATGCATTATTAGGCTAGGCGTACACCGGTTAGTCAAGACAAGACAAGACGAGATTAGTCACGTTTAGTCACAGTACTTCACATAGTTGCTTATGAAGCAACACACACCGATTAGTCATTGCATCAGTGTGCTGCTTCATAAGCAACTATGTGTAGTACTGTGACTAAACGTGACTAATCTCATCTTGTCTTGCCTTGACTAACCGGTGTACGCCTAGCCTTACAGTAGATTTGTAGGCTACATTAAAAGTCAGTTGTTCCAGGAACGAATTTGAACGAAAAAAATGTTCAAATACCTTTATCCAATCATCTTAACCTTTGTTTGAATCATACAGTCCAATATTCAACATGAAAAGTGCCTGGGATGAAGGAAATATGAGTCAACTATGTAATCACAGCTGGAAATAAACGTGCAACAAATAAAACGTACTCAATCCAGTCCAACTCATTTTAAATTCACTCCAAATCACAATCAACTCAGCATAGTGCTTTGGGCACGACTCAATATTCCCTAGCTACGAATAAAATTACAGTCATTCATCTCGCAAGTTTTTTAATATGGACGAGTAAATGCATACAGTTCAACTCTGATGAAACCATTTGTAAAATGAGACCGAAGAGGGTTCAAACTTGGTTGCTTTTACAAGGGGAATGAAGAGGAGGGGTTGAATGGAGCCAGACGACGCTTTGTGAATGAGGATGAAGAGTAGAAGGAGTGGGAGTTGGAGGGGGAGGAGGGGGAGGAGAAGACGGAGGATGAAGAAGAAAAAGAAGAAGAAGAAAAGAAAGAAGAAGAAGAAGAAGAAGGAGAAGAAGAAGGAAGAAGAAGAAGAAGAAGAAGAAGAAGAAGAAGGAAGAAGAAGGAAGAAGAAGAAGAAGAAGAAGAAGAAGAAGAAGAGGGAAGAAGAAGAGGAGAAGAAGAAGAAGAAGAAGAAGAGAAGAAGGAAGAAGAAGGAAGAGGAGAAGAAAGAAGAAGAAGAGAAGAAGAAGAAGAAGAAGAAAAGGAAAGAAGAAGAAAGAAGAAGAAGAAAGAAGAAGAAAGAAGAAGAAGAAGAAGAAGAAGAAGGAGAAAAGAAGAAGGAGAAGAAGAAGAATGAAGAAAAGAGGGAGAAGAATGAGAAGAAGAGGAAGAGGAGAAAGAAGAACAAGAAGAAGAAGAAGAAGAAGAAGAGAGAGAAGAAGAAGAAGAAGAAGAAAAGAGAGGAGAGAAAGAAGAAGAAGAAAGAAGAGAAGAAGAAAAGAAGAAGAAGAGAAGTGAAAAGGAGGAAGAAGAAAAAGGAGAAGGAGGAGTAATTGAGGAAGGAAGAAGAAGCAGGATGAGAGAAGGTGAAGAAGGAAGAGAAGAGAGAAGAGAAGAAGGAAGAAAGAGAGAATATTAAGAAAAAGGAAAGCCATAGTAATCGGTAGGGGAAATAATGGGAATATTCCCTGCGTCGAAAGAGAAATATTTTGTCGGAGCGTCACGTCTAATCCCCTTCTTCCCCCTCTCTCCCTTCTCTTTAAAGGGTCCTTTTCCTTCCTATTCCATTTCCTTCGCCTTCCCGATTCACCCCAGCGAAAAAGGCCAGCCGTTATTCCAAACGACTTTCTTCCACGCTCTTCTGCGTCAATGTTTTCCATTTTGTTCCACGCTTTGCTGAGGAATAAAAGTGTGCAATAGAAAAGGGGGAACAACTAGAAATGAGGGGAAAGATGGAGCTGAATGAATAGTTGTAAGAGACAAATGGTCATAGAAAGAAAGGTAGCGATAAAAACGAGTACAAAAGATGAAAGAATCAAAGACGTTGCAATTAATCAACCGCATAATAATTAGTGTAACAAAAATCCAAAAAAAGTTTTATAGAGTTCTGGAGAACTGTGCAACAGCAAACATTGCCAGCAGAACGAAATAGGAGTGGAGAACCGATGAATGCCACTGTGCAAAACGTTGTACCTGGTCGGGGAATCGAACCCCGTACCTCTCAATTGCCGGTCAATGTAATTTACTATTATTGTTAGTCGTAGACCTCTAAGTATATAAGGAACAAATTGTAATTATCATTTCCTACTAATAAAAATGATTCAATCAGAAAAAAGAAATGGGAATGAAGAGAAAATAGATGGAAAAATCAGAAATTCATCGAAAAAGAGAAAATGTGGTGGTTTACAGCGAATGGGAAAAGATTGTTAGATGAATCACTCAATTTACAACTTTGCACAAAGAGTAGAGAAGCAAGACGTATATGCAGTGAATAAAGTGGAGAAGATGAAAAAAAATAAGAGTGATGGAGAAGAAAAAGAAGGAAACGGAGAAAGAAAAAATGATGATGATGATGGAAAGAAAAATAAAATATTTGTGAGATGATAAACATACAGGTTTAGATGACACAGTATTGTTAACGGGAAAAAGAGAAGTAAAGTATGGTTAAGGAGAAAAAAAGAAAAAATGATGGATTACAGCGAAGAGGAAGAGATTGAGGAGATGAATTAAAAGATGCACAAGAAGAGGATAAGGTGATTGAGAATGGGAGAGTTGATGGAAGAAGTATAGAGGAAGAGTGTGAGCGAAATCTCTGATATTATCATAGGATTGAATATGAGAGAGAAGGAGAAAATGAAAAAAGGAGAAGAAGAAGAAGAAGAGACGAAGGAAGAAGAAGAAGAAGAAGAAGAAGAAGAAGAAGAAGAAGAAGAAGAAGAAGAAGAAGAAGAAGAAGAAGAAGAAGAACGAGATTCGTCTAGAGCCGAAACCAAGAGTGGAGTTCCCGCAAGTCGATCTTTGTGGCTTGCTTTGAATTTGCCTTTCCTTTTGCTAGCAGGCAAGTGATATTCCAATAGTGTATCTTTTACATTCGCTACAAGTAGGTAATATTCCTGCTTCACTTCTATAGTGTGTTCTCTTGCAAAACTCCCAATTTCTACTCGACCAGTCTTTTTGGAATTATATTTTTATTTATTTATTATCGCTTCACAGGAATCAGTTATCCTATAGCAGGTTGGCATTTACAAAATTCAAATAGTCTTTTTGGAATTGGAAAATATTTATTTCTATTTCCAATTCACTCTTATTTCGAACAAGTCCTATCATAAATCACTGTACGATCAAAAAATGATTCGTGAAAAAATTCATCAATTTCCTTTCAGTGATAAAGGCTACTTCAGTGACAACTAATGATTTACTCATCTCTCATCATCATCCTTTTCAACACCCAAGCACAATCTAAATTGTGTTTATGTGGGCATTACAACAGGAGAAAAATTAGTATACTAATCTAGATCATACCTCTCATATTCATATAGAAATATAGACTCATTATTGTAAAATCCCATGTATATTACAGGTATTATATAGTAATATCAATTTAATTTGACGGATGGCGAATAGATATATATGTTTTCTTGAAGTTGCTGATGACCGTAGAGTCTGATGGCAGAAAAATAATACCTATCTATCTATCCGCCAACCGCCAACTCAAATTAATCTGACTACCTATTTGGTCATCTATATTTCCATAGATTAAATAAATCTGACAATAATACATGAAATTTAAGTAATTATTATTATGTAAACATTAGTGCTAATAGGCGCAAGCACAATTGCAAGTGGAATGACCACGAATAAACACATTAAAATATTAAAATTAGAAATAAAAATAATATCCAGATATTGAAAATAATATGTTGGAATGATTGAAGATAACACCTCGGCATTGAAAATAACGTTTCAAGTTATCTCAAGTTGGGAACTCTGTATTTTGATTGCCAAACCATCCTGTTTTTTCAAATCAAAATTTACGAGAATCGTAATCCAAGTCGGCAAAAAGTGAACAAGTAATTGGCGTTCTATCATATGCAATAATCGAATAAGGTCAATCATTTTTGATCGCTCAATCAAATCTAACCGGCTTTCAAAACCGTTGTCAAAGTTGACCGATCACACAGCACCATCATCTCTCAAATTACACGTCCATTTCAGATGAATTCACGTCGACTGAAAAGTTCGCCGAATGTTTATTCGAATTCGTCAAACATCGAAGCACTCACTGGAACGTTTTCAGGAAATGAAAACGGTTCCGGGAAAAAAATTTGAACCCAAATTCAACGACCCGCGAAAAATGAATGACTTTTCGAATGACTTGTCAAATGGACTGACGTATGAAAACGTGAGTTGAGTGCTGTCAGCAAACCTGTCTCCAACATTTGGGAATTTGAACCGTTTACTGCAGTATTTATTGATAACTGAAAATCTAAACCACCCTTTGAGTCTATGCATCAACTTACAACCGTTGAAATTGACAGAAAGCTCTAGAATCGAATTTGAATGTCACTAGATTAAACTTTACTAATTCTCGTAAAAGTACGAACTTGATAACGACTTCTTAATAATCTTTTTGAACATCAATATTATTATCATTAGAGTATCTTAATAAAGTTTAAAAAATTATACATGAAAACGTAATGAAATAGCCAATGTACAATCGCAAGTAAAATAACAAATCATCTATTTGAAGAGGAAAATCATATAGCAAGAATAAAAGTACAACTGAATATATTTATAATCAGATTCATTCAATTTGACGCTTGGCATTAGATAGATAGATAGAGAGATATTATTTCTTGACGTTGCTGATGACCATAGAGTACGATGGCAAAGAAATAATATCTCTCTATCTATCTATCTAATGCTAAGCGTCAAATTAAATGAATCTGATTATATCTTGAAATACTGGGTATTGTGATAGTCCATTCTCAGTAACTAGTTTTTTGAGACTATTCCGACTACTAATTTATGAGACCTAATAATTGACTAATCGGTGTGTGTTTGCTGTGATACTAATCTCGTCTTGTCTTGTCTGTTCTATTATTATTACTAGATAATACACTGCTTTGGAACACTGATAACTGATATGAGTACTGTAACTGTGAAAGTTTATTCACGGTAACTAGAATTTTGCATTCAATAATATTCTGCTGCAGTTTAAGTTTATTATTACTGGATGATTCTTCTCTCCATTCTCCAATCTAATACATCACTACGCTTCAGGCTGAAGCATAACTGAATGAACTGAACTAATCAATGGGAATGTAATTGAGAAGTTTGTTTACTCAGATGCTCATCAGCTTCGCAGACGAGTCATTCAAACAAATAATGATTGTAGAACGAGAAACTCAACGGAATCTGAGACTTTTTATTCAATTTATCGAGAAAACTCATCAACATCAATCAACAAGTGAGTGAAAAACTCAATTATCCAACTAGCACTTCAAACACACTGCCAATAAGGAATTAATTAATCAGATTTTAATTTATCAGTGATATAGATTCCAGATTCGATCAATATTATTAATTAGAACTGGAGAAAAACACTACTGTACTGTACTTCTGTTTATTCTGTTTCTAGCGATTGCTGTGGAGTTATATGTGAATCATGTTTAACAAAAAGTCAGGTTCAATATATTGAAGTATAGTGTAATATGTATGAAAGTATAAATTTGTAGAAAAACAGTATTGAACTAGTATTACAGCCAAAATCATTGGTTATGTCAGTTTATAGTTGATTTTTTAAGTTTTAAGGCGTTTTAGTTGATTTTTTTAAGAGGCGTAATGCTTCCTCTGAGATAATACAATATCTACCTCAAATAATACCTATCCATTTTCTCTGCTTCTACATTACTCCCAATCACTCGTAGTATACAATTTTGAAAATACAGTTGAAAAATAAACAAAATAATATTGATTTCTATCAAAGCATCGCCATCAAAAATACTATTTAGAAATAAGGCTTATTAATTTTTCTTTCATTCTTTCTTATAATCTTCTTTCACTTGAATTCCCCTTTTTTCCTCCTTCTTTCAAAATATAGTGTTACCAATATCCAGGAAGTGCTGAAAAATACACAGATATTAATCACGTCAATTAGCTTCCACTTGAGGGCATGAGAAAAAAGAGGAGTAATAATGAAATATATAGAGGTAAATATTGGGTGTAGGCAGAATGCTAATGGTTCAGCGAAACTGAACAGGGAAAAGCTCAAATACGATATGATTTTCTGGGAAACAATTTTCCCCGTGGGTGATCTACGCCACATTGTAGAATTACCGACCGGAAAATTCAAAACCAGAATGCAATAGTAGTTCCAGTGAAAGCTGTTTCCTGGAAAAATTGAAAAATCATTCATGTTGAAAGTCATATCAGGTGTGACGTGATCAAAGCTTTTTTATTCATCAAATTATTGATTTTTTTCAGCTGGAATCAGGTTTTGTACTTCATAGAAATGTTCTTTATCGTGGATTTCACGTTATTATTATAAAAACCTTACAAATTTTAGATGTCGTTTAAACGAACGGTAGCCTTAGCCACTTGACCGGCGCTGGTCCGGCAAACCAACGGTTCTATGTGTGAGAGAAAAACTATGTAGCTGCTTTTGTCTCTCCGAACTAGCTATTTTTCTGTTGTCAACATTTGCAGTAGCAGAAGTCTTCAGAATGTTATATGGCATTAATTAGTAATTTCGTTCAATTAATTATTATGATTTAACAGCTACTGAATAGGTGCCATAACTCATTTCCTCATTTCATTTACAATGGAATCGTTGAAAAACTGTCCTTGCAATCAAACACAGCCTTTTATCTAATGTATCAATAATAGTTTTGGTTGGGAGTAATTACAGTTGTTCTTCTTCTTCTTCTTCTTCTTCTTCTTCTTCTTCTTCTTCTTCTTCTTCTTCTTCTTCTTCTTCTTCTTCTTTTTCTTCTTCTTCTCTTCCTTTTTCTACTCTTTAAAATCCTCTTTCCTACCATTGCCACATATTAATCAATAAAAGCCATACACCATCCTCTTATTTTCAAAATACAAGCAAAGCTGTCTACTTCAGATTTCAAACTGTCCACCAACTTTCCCCATTTTCCTCCTCCTTCTCCCACTCCTCCTACTCTTCTTACTCATCCTCTTTATCCTCTTCTTCCTCATCCTCTTCATCCTCCTCTCACTCCTCATCCTCTTCATCATCAACATATTCCCCCTCCTCCTCATCCTCCTCTTATTCCTTTTCCTCCACCTACTCTTCCAGCCCCTTCCCCTCTTCCTACTCCTCCTTCTCCCCTCATTCTGCTTCCCCTCCTCCTCATCCTCCTTCTCCACTTCCTCTTCCACCTCCTTCTCCCTCTACTCCTCTTCCCCCTCCCACTTGACATCCTTCTCCTCATCATCCTCCCACCCCTCCTCCTCCTCATTCTACTACTCCTCTTCATCCTCATCTACCTCCTCCTACTTCTCCTCGTCCTCTTCATTCTCAAAATCCTCCCACTCCTTCTTCTCTCCGTCTCTTCATCCTCTTCCTTCTCCTCCTACTCTTCCAACTCCTTCTCCTCTACCTACTGCTCCACCTCCCCTCCTTCTCCTTCCACTCCTTCTCATCCTCTTTCTCCACTTCCTCTTCCACCTCCTTCTCCTCATCCTCCTCCTCCACCTCCTCTCCTCATCCTCCTCATCCTACTCCTCCTCATTCTCCTCCTCACCCTCTTTCCTCTTTCCACCACAAATAACGAAGAGAGATGAATTGAAAGACTGATCATCAGTTCGTCAACAGGTTTGTTTGTGGATATCTATGTAGCTGTAAATATGTCATATATATATCTGGTTGTCTTGGCAACTACCTTCTCAGTCTCTTGGCGTCCCCTCGTTTCAACAACAAAATGTCATCCACTCCCAAACGCTCACTCACGTGCACTCGCCATCACCAAACACAGTATGACACATCCAGTCTCCCCCCTCCACTGCACACACTTCACAAACCAAACGAAGAAAATAAAAACCTAAACTTGAGACCAAATCTCTGCTCTCTGCTCTTTATTGAGGAAATTACTATTATTTTTTATTTACTCAATCATTATTAATTTATCCAAAAGCCATACGCTAAATAAATAAATGATAATTGAGGAAATATTGAGACCAAATCATTTCATATCTCTTCTCTTTGTTGTGTATCATCCAACAGAAATGAATGTTTCACAAATAGTTGCTACGGTTATAAAATGTTGATCGATAACATAATATGAGGCATAATTTTAAAAACCGGGCATTAATGAGGTAGTGTTATAGAGATTAATAGACGAGAATTGAATGAAATTATTGCAAAGAATTTTCAACGAAATTGATGAAATTTCAGAAAATCAAGGAGGATAGAGTAGAAAAAGAAGATGAAGGAGAGGAAAAAATAAAAGTGACAGAGGAGAAAGAATAAGAAGAAGAAGATGAAGAGAAAGAGAAAGAGATAAGGAATAAGAAGAAGAAGTGGGAGTAGAAAAAGAAGAAGAAGAAGAAGAAGAAGAAAAATAACAATCATAATCATAATTGAAAATCATAAAATCAATAGAATCTTTTTGATTTCACATTGCAGCTCCCTTATCTCGGGCTCAGCGGTTCGCTTGACTTCGATCCAGGAATTTCAGTTAATTCTGAGGAGAGCATTCGATATTCTGGCTCAGCGTTTCGGTTGATTTCGGTTTAATCCAGGAATTTCGGTTAATTCTGAGGCAACCATTCGATATTCTACCCGAATCAGATTACGTAATTGTCGGCAATATCTGAAATCCCCGTAGAGTTTCCAGCGGATCTGCAGCAGATAATTTCCAATTGATAGTCTTTCAATCGCTGTGCCTTCTACCTTCAACAAGATCATCGATATTACCTCCATTGATGAGAATATTCTGAACAGTATTTTGGCGCTTCCCCTTCCCTAACCCAACCCCTCCCTTTAACCAACCCTTCCCCTCCCTATTCCTTCTTCCCATTCCCCCTCTCCTCTTCCTATTCCCCACTCCCCTCCATGGCGTCCTCAATCCCTTCAATGGCTGATTTTTTTCTAAATGTCGTAATCTAATCCAGCCATCGATTTTGGCCCACACAAATTGCGCCCTCGGCTACGGTACTGATTTTCATCCTGATAAAATTAACCTCAAAATGAAGCCAAGCTTCACTCTGAAACAAGTGGTTGGTGGTGGGGAACGACGGGGGGGGGGAGATTGAAACATCATCCTTTTTTTGGTGAAAACCGTTGAGGCGGAAATAAAAATCAACGCTGAAAGTGAAATTGCACAACATGAAGTCATTTTTGGTTTTGAAAATAAAATGTGATGGTATGCCTTTTAATGGTTCCGCAATATGTTTTTTTTTCAATGAGGCTGTACCTCACTACTGTTCCATTTTTTATTTTATCTATATTTTGTATTTATTTTTGTATTGTTCTTTGGAAATAATGTGTGAATAATATTGAAATTTTACAGTGGATATCGCCACAAAAGAGGAGTTATTCGAACAAAATCGTAAGTTTTTCGAGCACTTTTGATATTTAAATATTGAAAATAATGGTCATTCGTAGGTATTAAAATAAAGGAATTAAAGAGTTGAATTCCTGAACATGAAAAGAAAAATATGTTTTGATGTTTGGTGACGAAAATATTTTTCCAATCACCGTTTCAAAATATGATGTAATATTTACATTGACTTTCAAATTTTAGAGTTTGAAATCAAACTCTTTACAGAACATGCTACTGAAATAAGAGAGAAATTGAAAATTTCAGGTTTGAAGGCATAATAATGAGTTATAAAATTATTTCATATAGATGAATTGAGTAAATTCAATTACAGTGGAACCTTGATAAATCGAACCTAAGGGGAACGGCGAAAATTCGATTTATCAAGTATTTCGAAATACCAAGGTTCGAATTATTGGATAAAAAGTACTAGGGGAATTGGAAAAATTCGATTTATCAAGGATTTCGATTTATTAAGGTTCTACTGTAGAACTCAATAGAATCAAGCTAATTCGCAATAATTTTGATTGATGAAGACTTTCACTTTTTGAAATAGGAAAAAAATATGAGTGGAGGTGAAAATAATTCTATATTAATTTATGTTTGTGAGTTCTCAGTCAGAAAAAACTGATTCTATAAATCATGACAGTTACCCAAATCACATTCCACTGAAAAAAGTAAATTCATGAATTTTGTGGGAGAAATGATAGAGGGTGAGAGCGATATAATACTCCAAAAACAGGAAATAATCAGACTTTGTAGATTTTCATAGGAATTTTCAGCTACACAGAATATAGAAAATATTTTCCTTCTGAAACTCGTAATATCGACAAGTAAAATTGAGCGTCACTGAGCAATTTTGATGCCAAAAACAGGAAGTGATTGAATTTTGTATTATTAAAGAACGGAATTTATCAGTGAGCCAAAATAAAGAGGATAGTTGGCAACAGTGTGCGCGGGAATTTGAAATTAATTAGATTTTGAGTCAAATGAAAAGAGAGGGAAATAAGTTCAAAGCAAACCTAAAATGAAAGGCAACTTTGGATATTGTTTGAAATTTTCAAGGCATACACAAGGCGATACCTGGCAGAATCATCCAACAAAATTTAAAAATCATCCACATTAAGTTCGAACTTTTTTAGTTCAGTCGTTCTTCTAACACATGAAAAAACGCCTCAAAAACGCAAAGAATAACTGGGAAAACGTCAATATCAGGCGTAATTTGAGAATGATTTTAGAGAACTTCAATTCTTCTTATACCTTAACTGAACCTGTGTATAAGGTTTAAACGTTCTTAGTTCAGTCGTTGAAAAATCTGCAAAAAAGCATTGAAAACGCAAGGAAAACTGCAAAAACGCCGATTTCTGGCGTAATTTTGGGATAATCTCAAACATTTTTCAACATATTATTTTTAGACCTTTAACCTAAACCTAAGTACAAAATTTCAACATTTTCTGCCATTTAGTTCTCGAAAAAGCTGAAAAAACACACAAAATCGCTAGAAAAACGTGAATATTGGGGGTATCTTTGGGATGTTTTCAAAATCCGGTCCAAATGAACATGCATGCCAAATTTGAACGCATTTGGTTTAGTAGATTTTCAGTTCTGCTGATGAATGAATGAATGAGTGCCATTCCGATATTATACATATAATAATTAATTGAACGAAATTCCTAATTAATGCATAAATAATATTCTGAAGACTTCTGCTACTGCAAATATTGACAACAGAATAATAGCTAGTAAGGAAATTATACACATAGATTTAGGAACCTTATAAACGTTCATATTAGGCTGGGAATCTGAATATTCATAAATAGATTTTTGATTGATTGATTTTTTTTTTATTGATCGATTGATTTTTTATTCGTGTGCTGAGTCTAGAAAGACCCATTGCACATTAATTCAAAACAGTACAGCAATGACCAGGTTACAATAATTAAAGTAAAATAATTGCAATTTTGAAAAATAATATCAATAGAAATAATATCAATATCAATAATAATAAATAGAGACCACATCACAGGAACTTCTACATCCAGGGAGATTGAATATAGGCCTTACAACATTTTCCCCATCCCTCTGTTGATGAAGATCTGTCCACAGCACAAAACAAGACCGACAAACCGTTGACAAGTTTGAAAATTATCTCGTCAAATGGGACCACAGTTCCTGATTAGCTATTTGCAACTGTCAATGACACATACCCCACTTATAAATGCAATTTGCGCCCGTGCTGAAACTCCATTAAAACTTTGCTTGCTCATTTCTCAATACACACTTGACATTCAAGCTAATTATTATTAACGGCAACATCATCGCCGCCAGAACTTTGTGGACAATGCTGGAACTCTAACCAAATAGTCGAAAGTTCTAACAATGGTTTCAACTTTAACAGCATCCTCTGACGAATAAATGTCTCGTGAGACGCATCTGTATCGTTAGTAACAATTGCAGAGCCCAATTGTAGAGATCATATGATGAAATAATTATACTTCTATTTGCAATACAGAACACTTAGGCTAGGCGTACACCGGTTAGTCAAGACAAGACAAGACGAGATTAGTCACGTTTAGTCACAGTACTTCACATAGTTGCTTATGAAGCAACACACACCGATTAGTCATTGCATCGGTGTGCTGCTTCATAAGCAACTATGTGAATTACTGTCACTTAACGTGACTAATCTCGTCTTGTCTTTTCTAACCGGTGTACGCCTAGCCTTACGGTTTTTATTGACTACAGTCCGACAGCTTACACCACTTACGAAAAAATACAATAATAGAAACAAATAATTAAAATAGAAACTATTATAAAATAGACCAATAACAACTACTTTCACATTTCTTATTTTCTGTATCTTTCGGAGTTGCTTATCGTATTCTTATATTGACCAAAAACATCCACTTCAGGCTGAGCGTACACCGGTTAGTCAAGTTAAGACAAGACGAGATTAGTCATATTAAGTCACAGTACTTCACATACTTGCTTATGGAGCAACACACACCGATCATATGTGTGCTGCTTAACTATATCTTGTCTTGTCTTATGTGTACGCCTACGCTTATTTCTTTATCTTTTGTTTTCCCATCGGGATCTTGAGATAATTATATCTTATGCAATATCTCTATATCTATACTTCTATAACAATTACCGATATACAATATCCACATCAATCCATAGACGTAGTTTGCGTTTTTATTTTCGATATCTGTTGGTTTCCTATCGGTTTTTGTATCCTTCATCTCTGTACATCTGTATCCATTCCTAATAACAATAACCGCATCAATCCACAGACGTGGATTGCGTTTCTTATTTTCTATATCTTTCGTTTTCTTATCGGAAATTTTATGCTGTATCCTCATCTGTATACTTCTGTAACAATTCCTAATAAAAAATATCTACATCAATACACCAACGTAGCTTGCGTCGGATATTATCAATTGACATCCTATCAAAGTCTGGCGCTAGAGGAGAAGGTCCTGGATCGATACTAGCAGCCAGATGAGTAATTGTGATGAGGAGACAAAAATTCAAACTGGACAAACAAAGCAACGACCCCCAACAATACACGCTCTGTCCAGGTGGAAACTGAAAACTCACCCCTCTGTGGGGTTTACCCCCCCCAACACAGGGGTTCACTACACTCTCCTTCCCACCCCCGCCATTCCATTGAAAGCCCAGCTGTTGAATATCTCGCTTCCCATTGGTCAGTCGAACGTGAGACAATTTCAGCATTTATTTCCGCACCGCTGCCTGGCTCTCATTAATAACACACACACTTCGAAAGCAATCGTTAATTTCAGCGGCACTCTCAACGAATTATGTGCCAGATGTAGCATTTATTGGAATACTGGCAAAATCCGGTTTTCGGTGGATTTAATTTTGTTGGAAAGAGTGCTGAGTAGTCAAATCTCAACTCGTATGAAAATATTATGTTTCAAAATGTAGTTTAGGCTATCTATGACCATGTTATAACGCAAATATTGGAGCGGGTTCACACGAACGGTTCTTGGGCGGTTGCGGCTACTAGCGGTTCCATGTGTGGGAGAGAGACGAAAAACAGCTGGCATAATCTTGTCTCACCCAAAAACCGTTCGTGTGTATAGCAGGATTAATTTAAATTGTCAGAAAACAGCTGTTTCGGCAATAAGTGAACAGTGATTTTGACACAATAATCCAAAGGCTTTAAAGTCTTAAAGACCTTTAAAGTCTTTAAAAGACCTTTTTAAAGAAGACCTTTCAAAGAATACCTTTTTAAAAGACCTTTTCAATAATCTGCGAGATTCAGCATTTGTAGGTTAAGTATTGTGATGCTGTTCGTCAAAACATATGTTTTCTGACAAATTAAATTGATCCTGCTATAACAGTTTCACAATTGATGCCAGAACAGCTGACTTTTTGAAATGGAATTTCAAACCCACGAGTTCACCCCGTGCAGTGCCAGAAGCCGCTTGCTTGCTCAGTACTGTATCGTTTGGGAATACAGTATCATTGCAACAGACTTGTATCAGAGTTAAATTCTTCTATATTTCACATCAAAAGGAGAAAGAAAGAGGGGTAGAAGATGGAAAAAATAAGAAGAAAGAGGAAAGAGAGGGAGAAGAGAAGAGAGAAAGAGGAAACTAATATAGAATGAGCCTGTGAGAAAGGGTGGTGGAATGGTCAAATAAACGTTGGTCGAGAATTGAACGCGAAGTGTGAGCGTCATCAATGCCATCTGCTAGACTTGCTTGCTATCGATCTATTTCACCTGCACTCACTGTTTGCTTGCCTGCAGTCTCAGATCACAAAGAGAGAAAATCAGAGAGAGAGAGACAGAGAGGGTTTATGAGAGAGAATGTAATGGAGGGAGAAAGAGTGAGTGTGAGGAAGTGAGGCAGGATGAGGAAACACAGGAGATGAATTCTTCTTCCTCCTCTTCTTCTCCTTCCTCCGTTTTACTTCTACTTCCATTTCCTCCTCTTCCCATCTCTTCTCATCTTCTCCTCCTCCTCTCCTCTTCTCCTCCTCCTCCTCCTCTTCTTCTTCTTCTTCTTCTTCTTCTTCTTCTTCTTCTTCTTCTTCTTCTTCTTCTCCTTCTTGATGGTTGATGACCGATTAAAAGATTTATCTATTTTATATTGAATCTAGGTTTCATAACACTTTTGTTGAGATCCAAGGATAATTTCAACTTATACTTCCGAATAAATTTCTTAAGCTGTTGAAAAACAACATGATTTCAGAGAAATTATAGAATTTATTGGTGAAATTACGAGAATGGAGTAAGTATAACACCAGAAAATACAACATAAACTATAGGAAAGCGCTTCATATAGACAATAAGAATGCAGGACAAGATAGAGGATAAGACAAAAGAATAAAAATTGTTTGGAAGATGTAGATGTAAGAATCGGTAAAGATAGCATGAATATAACGCCTAGGAAAGACGGACCAATCACGAACAAGTTCCCAATTAGGACCACACCCACAAACTCAACAACAAGCTCCGCCTACTTTTCCTGATTGGGTAACTCTGAATTCTACCATTGGATAGAATTCTACGACGTCTGTTGGGACGTACAATTTCTTTTTTTTCATCTCTTGCAGTTCAAGGATTAAATCAGGGTATGTATTGATTCGTTTACAGTGTATTTTTCGATTTATTTTTTCTTTTAATCTGATAATATTGATAAGTAACATTGTTGATTTCAGTTACTTGGTTCAATTTTTTTGCAAGTTAAATAAAAATATTGTATTCAATACTTGAGTAAATAAGGCTCTTCATGGATGTTTTGGAGCCTTTATTTCTGATGTAGATGGATAGCTTTATTAATATCTGGGACTGCGATACTAATTCATTATGGAACACAGAAAGCTTTCCATTATTTTCTTCCAGCAGAGGACAATTCAAATTTCTTTTCCCTTAAATCCATCATTCATCTTCCTCTTTCTCTCCTCTATTTCCTTTCCACTCTTTCTTCCTGTGTCAACCCCTTTCATATCCGGCATAGGCTGGTCAGTTTGCGAGTTCAGGCTTTCTGATTGCACGATAATTGCTTCATAAATTGGTTTTGGTTGTACCCTTATCACCTCCTTCCACCTCCTCTTTCTTCTCCTCCTCTCCTCCTCTCCTCCTTCCTCCTCTTCCTCCACCACAACCTATTCATCCTCCTTCTTTTCCTCTCCCTCCTCCTCCTCTTCTCCTCCTCCTCCTCCTCCTCCACCCAATCAATCTTCTCATCTACTCCTCCTTCTTCTCCTCCTCCTTCTCCTCCTCCTCCTTCTCCTCTTCCTCCTCTTCTCCTCCTCCTCCTCTTCTTCCTCTTCCTCTCTTCTCCTCTTCCTTCCTCCTCTTCTTCCTTCTCTTTCTCCTCATCCTTCTCCTTCTTCTCCTCCTTCTCCTCCTCCTCCCTCCTCCTTCTCCTCCCTCCTTCCTTCTGCTCCTCCTCCTTCCTCCCTTCTCCTCTTTCCTCCTCCTCTCCCTCTCCCTTCCTTCTCCTCCTCCTCCTCCTCTTCCTTCTTCTCCTCTTCTTCCTCCTCCTCTTCCTCCCCTCCTTCCTTCTCCTTCTCCTCCTCCTCCTCGTCCTCTTCCTCTCTCCTCCTCCTCCTCCTCCTCCTCCCTCCTCCTCATCTCCTCCTCTCCTCTACTCTTACTCCCTTCTCCTCCTCCTCAACTCCTCTTCCTCCTCCTCCCTCTCCTCCTTCTCATTTTCCTCCTCTTCCTCTTTCCCCTCTTCTTCTTCAACCCTCTTCTCCTCCTCTTTCTCTTTTTCCTTCTCTCTCACCCACCAAAATCCACCAATCATGAACGGTCATTCAACAATTTCGTCTACTATTTATCGTTAATTAATCAAGCCCTATTCTGATTATCGACTCTCGACTGACGTTTCTATTTGCTCTGTCAACATAATTACCATTAGGAAAAAAACGGCAATCAATGCGTAGGAAGGTGGTGATTAATTTCATTGATTACTCGGAAGAAACGACATGTGAATGAATTTTATGATTGAATGATTTTTGATTGGAGATTGATTGATTTTTAATTGAAGACTGATTGACTTGTGTTGTAAATTATTAATCATGAAGGGATAGCTGAGTAATCTAGAAATATTATAAAATTATGAAAGAATCTTTCCCAGTCTACTCTTGTTAATCGGTGTGAAAAGAGTAAAGGAAATTATTACCCAATAAGATTTCGTATTCTATTCATGAGCATAAATTATTTAAATACTCAATGAGTGCTTGTAACATAAGTGAACCAATAAATGAATACATACTCACTTATTCCTGGTTATTAGGCTCGTATAGATAAACTTCTGCTTACCTGTAACAATGAGATAAAATTCTGTTATGAATTATGTAAATCTTCAATGTGTGGAATAACATTTTTCAGTTCAAATCCGATTCAATTCAAATATTGATATGCAACCTTCCTACTTTTTTCAAGATCTAGTCATTTCTGTCAGTTCCAAACCCTTTGTATCCACCCAATATTCATTTAATGTTGAATACAATTTCAAGGAACGATAAAACAGGCGTTAGCCCAAAGCTACTTCTGTTCCAAAATTCAGTCGATAATAATTGTCGAAAGTTGATTTTTGTCCAACGTCTTTTCATCACATGCGTAATTTTCACTCGTTAAAGCTCAAAACAAGTGGATTATCAATTAGTTTAAAATAATTTGAAAAGGTCGATAGACAGTCATATCAACAGAAAACAATAGAAAATATTCAGTCTTAGCTCTAAAATAGAGAGTCTTGGCTCTGTAATAGAGAACATGCATAATTTTATTCAATTAATTGTTCAATTCAATTGAAAAAGCTCAACACAACTATATTATCATTAATTTTGAATCTGAAGAAGTTTATAGATAAGCCGAAAAAACAATTGCAAATATCCAGATTTCAGTTTTAGAACTCTAGAAGAGAAGTGCAATCTAACGAGATTGGTTTTATACTCCAATAAACTGCGAATTTCTATAAAAATGGACTGTTTACACCAATTGAGTTGTGAGTAAAAAGCTTTACATAAAACATGAAGGTACAACTAAGGTGAAAGGCACGTATCAACGATCAGGGCGATTCAACAAATGTAAAACTTTCAAATCCAATAAGTCAACAGAACGCATAGACTTGTAACCGTATCAAGTGCTTTCGGGGGCAGCAACTTTCAAATCTGTTTAAAGAGTAAACTCTTCGATAGTCACGAACTTCGACGACAAGAAAAGTTTCGGTTTGTCGCCAATTTGGAAATCGATCTCAGAAAAGTTTCAGAATTCTTCCAGCTTCCTTGCAATGAACACTAGTCAATGTGTTCATTGTGAAACATTGTTTATTGTTTTTCAATGTTTGCTAAACAGGGAAATGAAGACATATTCTTTGCATCTTTTGGATCGATAGATTTGTAATTGTTTTGAAAAAAGTTTTTGTAATTGTTTAAAGAAATCTATTTAGTATTTAATGAGTCAGAGGTTTGTGAGTGCGTTATGTAAAGGGCAATGATAAGATTGATAAGATATGAGTTTAACAATCGCTGGAGTTTCTGAACCTCGAAATATCAACTACACCTTTTCCAGTTGTATTTGAGAAAGTATCAATTGTAATTGAGACTGGTCATTTATATATAAATCAGTTGAAATATTATGTATTGAGAAGATATCACATGTAATTGAGAATGCAAATTGTAAATGAGAAAGTATCATTTTGAAATTGAGGAAGATGTCAGTTGTAATTGAACAAATTGAGAACCAGCTGACCTTTTCACGTTTTCAACTTCATTGTATATGTGACGATTTCTGAGCATTTACATTCACCAGACCTCAATTAATGATATTCTTTCAAATACAATACGTTCTCATTTACAACTGATGTTCTCTCAATTACGAATTACTATTCTCAATTACAACTGATACTCTGCTAGAAGGACATCATTGATTGTATTGTAACTGAACTCAATAAAATTGGAATTGAATACTTTCTCAAATTGAATTGACACTTTCTCAAATACAGTTGGAAAAGGTGTATAAAGAATATTCACGATATAAACAAATACTGAAACATGTATTATTCAGTTTGTTTGAAGGCAATGAAAATCCAAAAGCAAATAATAATGTATGAGTATTAATACTACATATTAAACATTTAAAATTAACGACTATGCTATCTATGCTAACGGATGATGTTACGTTGAATTCTTTTACATAATTACTGTATATAACATACTGTAAAAACATAATTATTTGAAAAATAAATTAACAGAACATCACCCTTTACCATAGAAATGTAAAATGAAAATTATTCGTCATCCGCCAAATTAAATGAGTATTACTATACCTTGAATGATTCAGGATGAGTTGAATCAACTCATTCATGATATTAAATTAAACTTAGCTGATGCAAAACACACATGGAGTATAACTGAATCATTTTTCTAAGAACTTTGTTGATAAAGTAGTAGCTATGAATGAACGAACAACAATAACTCATAGAGAAATTACTTGTATTCAATTTTACTATATTTTTACTTTTATTCTCTCTCACTACAACCCCTTGATGCCTTCCAAGAAAAATATCCAACTTGAACATACACTACTTTTAGTGAGAAATATAATAATTCCAGTTCAAGGTTCAAAGTTCATGAATGCCAACGTTTTTTATCACAAGTGTACCAACAATTGGATGAAAATACAGTTCCACGAATATCACCCTTTCAATTTGCCAGAATATACGAGGTGAACGAAGCAAATAAAGATCAAGTTGTTTTTTATAACCTACAATTCAATCTTCCAGTTTCGTTCAAGACCTGAATACTCATCTTGTTAGCGAACTTACAAGTGTACAAGGATACAATTTCGTTGCCTCATTTTTCTTGCTACGGTACCTACTATTTCATTACTGTGTTTCATCTACCACTTACTCATTCATTCTCTCTCTCTCACTCGCTCTCACTCTCTCACTCTCTTACTCTCTCTCTCCCACTTCCTCTTTCCCTCCTCTTTTTTCTCGTTATCCCTCCACCACTCTCTTACTCCCCCATCCTCTCTCCCGCCCACTCCTTCTCTCCCTCTCATTCTCACTCTCTGTCTCTCTTCGTCTCTATCTCTCTTCCCTTTCCTTTCTCTTTCTGGCTCGTTTCTGAAAAACAAGTACTCCGACAGGGCACTTATTCACTGTTCTATACGAGATGAAAGAAAATACCCCGACGCCTGAATTTTCATAAGCTGATGTAGAGAAGACAAGTTCCATTACGTTTCATGGCGTTAGCTTTTCCCCGTCAAGACGTCTGCTGCTTAACATTTTTACATAAATTTTAATGAAAAAAAAGGAAGAAATAGGTGAGAATATCCGCGAAGGTGTCAAAAGACAACAGAAGAGGTGGGGAGGGGGGAAGAGAAGAAAGTTAAAGAGGAAAATTATAATTTAAGACCTCTGTTGAAAATGTGGGGAAGGTAAATTGAGGAGAGTCGTCTGGAGAAAGGAGAGGAGAAGACAGAGAAGAATTGCTAGATGAAGAGAATATTAAAAGGAGAAAATGCTTGAAGAATGAAGTGTACAGTACGGAAAAGGAAGAAAGTGGTTAAAAAATCGAAAGATGAGAAGATGATAAAAAATTAATAAGATGTAGAATGGAATGAAGAAGAAGAAATAGATCGAAAGGAAGCAGGTGGATTGGATTCTACTTCCAGTAGAGGGAGTGGAAGAAGAAGAAGAAGAAGAAGAAGAAGAAGAAGAAGAAGAAGAGGAAAATATGAAGAAGAAAAAGAGGAAGAGGAGGAGGAGAAAGAGAGGAGAAGAAGAAGAAGAAGAGAAGTAGGAGTTAGAGATGATAATTAAAATATGATAGAGAAGAGAAAAGAAGAGAAGAGAAAAATGAAGAGAAGGAAGAAAATGGAGAAGACACAGAAAATGGATAAGAAAAATGAGAAGAAGAGAAAAATATGGAGGTAATAAAGTAAAATTAGAATATAATGAAAAAGAAAGAAGAAGTGAAGAGGAACAATGAAAAGAGAAAATAAGAAGAGAAAGAGAAGACGAAGTAGAAGAAGAAGAAGGGAAGGAGGAGGAGAAGAAGGAGGAGATGGAGAAGGAGGAGGAAAAGAAAAAGAGGGTGAAAGGAGAAAAAAAGGAAATGTTAAAGAAGAAATAGAATAAGAAGAATAAGGAGTATAAGAAGAAGAGTGAAAGAAAATTGAAGGGAGTAAACAAGAGTTTAGTTGAAAGGAGTGGCAGGATTAGGTGATGAAAAGAAAAAGTAGTAGAACAAAAAGGATGATGAGAAGAATAAACTCGATGTAATAAGTAGACAGGGTGAATACTGTGATAACGCTCTAATAATTTTCACTAAGCTGTGCACACAAGCCGACAAAATATAATTTAAGGTAGGGTAGGTGCAAAAAACGGGCGAAGTGTACTTTTCAGCCAGACGCGAAATTAGCCCGAGGAAGGAGGATGATCCACTGTAAGCAAACTAGCTATTGAAGGAAATCTAGCTCGTATATTTTCGCTGTGCAAAAATATAAAATAAACATGGGAGACATTGAGAACGGGAGAGAGAGTCTGAAGAGTCAGCGAGACAGAGAGAGAGTGCAAAAAGGAAGAGAGCGAGTGAAACAGCGAAAGAGAGAGGAAGCGAGCTAAAAAGGGAAGAAAGTAATGGATGCATAGGAAAAGAGAGAGAAAGTAAATCAGAGAGAGAAAGGAATAGAGAGAGTGATAGAGAGAGGGAAAAGGAAGTGGTGAGAGAACCAGTTAGAGAAACGGAGATTGAGAGAGCGAGCTAAAAGAGAGAAAGACAAGTGAAGAAATTGATGGTGGGAAAGGATATCTAACGTAATCAATAGAGAGAATCAAAGGATAAAAAGAGAGAGAGGAAGAAGGCATATTTGTTTTACATTGAGATGGAAGATAATAACAAAAAGAGGAAGAAGGAAGAGTGGAGTAGTCCGTAGCCGAGGGCGATAAGCGCCTGTCTGATAATCCAAGGGTTCCAAGATCGAATACAGTTGCCGGAACGGATTTTGACAGAAACGGCCACTCCCGTCTTTCGGAGGAGACGAAAAGCCGTCGGTCCCGACTGCCTAAAAACAGTCGTCATCTCTCATCATCGCCCCTCTTATTACCCACGCACAAGCCTAGAGCTCATGTGGGCATCACTCGCACCAAAAAGTGGCGAAAGAACCAATCGTGAGAGAGAGAGCCCAAAAGAAGAGAGATAGTGCAGGACAAGTGAAGAAAGTGTACGAAGGAAATGAAAATTGGAGAGAGAATGTAGATTAGAGAGAAGAAGAAATTAAAAGAGAGAAAGAGGGACAGAGAGAGAATAGAATAGAATGGCTGCCTTTATTTTAACCTGGGAGGGTGAAGTTAGGGCGCAGTCGGCCCTCTCTTACACTCAACCCTCCAATACAATATTAAGCATGAATACAACAAATAATAGAGACAAAGGGAGACAGAGAGAGAAAGATAGAGTGTGAGAGAGAGAGAGAAAACGAAAGTGGCACGTTATTTGTTACAGTAGATTTTCGCAAGCATACCACAACACCACTATTCTCCCGTGGAAATTCTAATACGATAATCTCATTTTTCATATAATCCCGGTTGTTCCATTCTCAGGCAATGTTTGTGAAGAAAAACTTGAGCGCAAGTTCTTGTTCCAATAACGTTATGTTCTGAATTTATTCTCCTGTCTTTTCTCTATTTTCTCCACCCTGTTTTCCATTTTGTTATATTGATATCTTTTCCCTACTGAGAAAAACGAAAGGGATGAGGGTGAGAGGGAGAAGGAGGGGAAGGAAGATGAGGAGGAGGAAAAGGAGGGAAAGGAAAATGAGAAGAAAGAAGAGGAGGAGAAGGAGGGAAAGGAGAATGAGGAGAAGGAAGAGGAGATTGATATATGAAAAGATCAGCTGTACAACTGATATGTAAAATATTGATTAACTAATAGAAATCAGTAATAATAATAATAATAAATGAATAATAATAGGAGCTTGAGGGAGGAGGAAGAGGAGGAAGAGGAGGAGGAGAAGGGTGAGGAGAGAAAGAACAATAAGAATAAGAACAAGGAGAAGAACAAGAAGGGGAAGAGGAAGAAGAACAATAAGCAGAATAAGAAGAGATCAAATTAGAAACAATAATGTATTTTTTTTAATGATCTTGATAAAAATTGACCAAGTTTCAAATCCAGACTGTAGTCCAGAATAAAACGTTACAAGCACTCCATAGAGATTCACTCGTACTAAAAATTTGATGAATAAGATAGACTATCTAATAAAGTTTCGTTCGCTTGCACGACAGCCAATTAAACTTAATCACCATAAAATGATGACAAAAGATTAAACAAATGCAACAACAAAACTAATCTCCTTTCAGCAGTTAAATACAAATGATGTTTAAGGAATCGATCGTAAATGTTTTTAATATCCTGCCAAGTACAAAACCAACAACAGAAACTTAAGTAGGCTATCTTTTAAAGTTTCAACTTCATCGACACGAAAACTTCAAGTTCGATAATTAAACTTGTCAATGTAATTATTACATTCTCATCAAATATGTCACCGATTTAGAATTTAGTTCATTATTGTTGACAAAAGTTTTCGCGACACATAATTATTGAAAACAGTACTTCGAACATGACATTTGCAAATTGCCTTCAGAAGTTGGAATCACCTGTCAAATACACTGATTTCAGTTCGATCAAAATTCAAAAGTGAATGTTTATTTTATCGGAAGTGAAGTTCAAATGTTTGTTATTAATTTCTGACAACATCAGAACAAGAAAAACAATCGACTGTTGCCAGGAATGAAGCAGTTAACTGAGTTTGACAGATGGATTAGTGTTTTTGAAATAAGTGACAACAATAGAAGGTCTAGATGAGAATATACTGTTGGATTGAAATGGAAATCAGTTATCACACCAAACTTTCATCGTATTATAAACTTTACTCCGATCAGTATTACTTTGATAAGCATTATTCAAGGGTAATAGGTCTTATTTTCATAATGAATTTATTATTAATATACTGTTATTAGAATATAGAATACATAGGATTGAATTAATACAACTGCTTTCATACAAAACTTTCACTGTATAAACTTTACTTCGATAAGTACTACTCTGATAAGTATCATTTAATTGGAATAGCTATACTTTTTTCATATGGAACGAGTTCACCCCGTGCAGTGCTAAGCGCCGCTCACTTGAATAAAATTTTAAAATTCTTGAAACCGTTAGGCAATGTTCAACAGATAACTTACACAGTTAGTCAAGACAAGACAAGACGAGATTAGTCACGTTTAGTCAGTAATTCATAGATGCTTATGAAGCACACACCGATGTCATTGCATCGGTGTGTGTGCGCTAAGCAAGTATGTGTGACTAATCGTGACTAATCTCGGTCTTGTCAACCTAAGTTGCTTTTTTGTCTATCTGCAACTGGAAGAAGCTCAGTCATACCAATGAAATTCTACCTTGTAAAGATGACCATTGTATGATCTAAGCTCTAAGCTCTATGTGTGATTTCACAAACTAACACTAAAGAGATTTAATAATTTAGTACATTTTATGCCAACAGTCACACTTGAGAAAATATTATTCTCAAGTGAAGTGTCACTATATATTATTGTCAAGTGTTACTCAAGTAAAGTAACCCTTGAGTGACGTTCACAAATACGACTCTGAATCTGGTCGATGGGAAAATGCCGAATCACATGTTATCCACACCAGCTCACGAAATCAGGCCACTCGGAGAGGTATCTCAAGGATATTGGGCAATGAATCAAAGGGAGGATGCCATTGGTCGAGATTGATTACCCAGCTCAAACTGCCCACCACTGCTTCACCTAGCCGTTCAAACCCTATCAATAACTCCGAGAAGGTTAATTCCAAGAAACGACTTCCTTATTTTACTCATTCAGCTGAGGGCGCGATTTATTTCCTACGGTCTTGCATATTCGATTACATTCATTTATTCATTTAGTGGCAGTATACATCAGAATTTGGGAAGAATCAACAGACATTCGTCCAAAACTATTTCCATCCCAAATTTTGATTAATAGTCTAGAGGCTATGTTGATGATCTTACTGAAGATCGGAGTCCAAATACTACTAGCTGACAATAATTTTGAATTTCTAAGATTACAAGTGGAAACGTTTAGAGGATTCGAAGAAAAAATCACATGAATATAGAAAACTGAATTCGCTTAACAGTGAACTATTACTTTGAATTGACTTACTTTTTTCACCAAAAGTAAGTAATAGGATAAAATCATGTAAACTATGGTTTAAAATCATGGCTACTTCAAACTTGGACTTTATGTGAATGCAAACAAAAGAAATTTTAAGAGGAGTTTCTCCGTACATGCTGATGATTTATCCAACTACGCTATCCTTTCTCATTCTTCTCAATTATATACTTGAGATAAGCTTTTTAAAAAGATTTCTCAAAAAGAAAATTTGATAAGAAATTGAAGATTCTTAAAAAATACTTTATACACTTCCTCCTGAAAAAGAAATCAAGCGAAAAAATTATTTTATGAAGAAGAAATCATAATAGTGCTGAGAATATAGTCCGATTCACGTCAAGAAGTCAGCATTGTTCATATCAGGAGCATTGATGCCAAGTTTCACTGAGAGAGAAAGAGAAAACAGCACCAAACGTGTTTGTTGGGACTGTGTGCGACAACAATGCACAGTGCGGCAACTATGCACAGTGCGAATAGGATAGAGACATCAGCAACTGCCTTGTGCTGAACAAGGATAGCAAACTCCTATCTAAGCAATGCTGACTTCTTGACGTGAATCGCACTATGAATGGAACGGCTGCCTCCATTCGCTTCTCGGGAGGGCAAAGTTAGGGCGCAGCAAGCCCTCCCTTTCACTAGAACCTTCACTACATTTCTGTATTAAATACACTGTAAATTTTATATTCTATTGGAAGAGAATTAGAAGAAATTTGAAGAGAGATTGACTGATTAATTTTATTCAATAAAGGCAGAGCTTTTCTCACCCAAGTCAGAGAGAGATTGATTCATTAATTGCCTTTATTAAGGGCGGAGTTACGGCGGAGAAAGAGAGAGAAAAGCAAAGAGATTGGATAAGATAAGATTTCTTTAGAAAGAGACTTCTTCTAAGAGAGAGATATATAGGAAGGTATTGTCTCAAGGAGGAAATATGCGGGGAGCAAATCAAACCCAACAGATAAGTTCAGGTTTGCTCAGTGGGAAACTTGAACATCCGTTTCGAACGGCAGAAACGTTCCTGGTTCTGTTTATGTTTCAGTTTTCAACTGAAGGTCGTCCATCGCTCAATACTCAATATCACCCAATAGAAAGGTCAGAAGCGATCTCGGTTCGGAAATCTAATAAAATAAGTGGAGAAGTCTCCACTTCGACTCAAATGTAGGAAAGTCTGAGACTCTAGAATCCTCAAATTATTTTATTGAAGATGGAAGGAAGTTTGTCATGATCAGGAGTTTATAAAGCCGATAAGTCCTGACGGAAGAGATAGAACTTTGTTTTTCGGGGCAAAGTAGACCTTCGTCAATACTTAGCTGGCTTCATTTGAGAGAGAACCAAGTTTCAAGGGCTGGGATGTTGTTAGCGCTAGTTTTTCTTGGGAACATTATTATCGAATATGAACGGGGAATACTTCGAGTTCCATGCTACAACTATGTAGAGTATTCAAAAGTTAGGATGCTTAACCACTGCTAGAGTTTGTTACTTTAATGCGACAGTATGGACAAGAAGTGTCAATTAATTTAGACATGAAGTATGCTGTACTTTTGAAGAATTGAATGAAGTTTATTGTGATGAAGACAAGTCATAACTGATTCACCTTCAGGCTAGGCGTACACCGGTTAGTCAAGACAAGACAAGACGAGATTAGTCACGTTTAGTCACAGTAATTCACATAGTTGCTTATGAAGCAACACACACCGATTAGTCATTGCATCAGTGTGTCATGCTTCATAAGCAACTATGTGAATTACTGTGACTAAACGTGACTAATCTCGTCTTGTCTTGTCTTGACTAACCGGTGTACGCCTAGCCTTACATGAGCTTATCAACACCCTATCAACTGTCAGTAATACACTTATAAACTACTATACAGGAGTACCCAAAAAAAGGTACTTCAGTACCACCACGTAATTCTACAAGCCAAAACAAACAGAAATTACCATTGGAAGAAAATGTAGATTTTTTCTTGGTTTCCAAGTAATCCACCATTTTGTTTTTTAAGATTTTGCATCATAGCTCGTTGATGAATCAACATTTTCCTATAATCCAATATCAAACCTATCAACTTTCATGAAAAATTATGATACATTAGCGAGACATGATGCAGAATACTAATAAAAACCAAAATGGTAGATTACTGGAAAACTCAACATTTCTCCAATGATATTCTCTGTTTGTTTTAGCTTGTAGATTACTGTGGATTTCATAGAGTCACTATTATTTGCTAATATTTTTCAATAGATTGAAAAGAAATGTCTTTCCAAAATCAATATCGGTCATGCGTACTCCAAGACTACAAATCATTATAAGTTGGAAAATGGGTGTCAACATGGACTAGACGAGATTGGCAGTGCAGATATCTAGATGAAAAGTAACCTAAAGTAAATTGAATTCCACGTTTTTTAAAATCCTTTCTCCTTTCAAGAATTGGAAAGATTTCTTGAAAGGTCATAAATCAAGTGCTCATTGAGTACGGTACAATAAACTATTAATGAATAGGACTATGGAATATTCAATAATTTTGACTATTTTAAAACTATTAATGAGTAGGGAATGAACTATTAGGGCCGGTTCATGAGCTTGGGATATAGCCAAGTCCTAGACTAAAACGGGTGGCAATCGTAGCATCGACAAAACCTGTCTCGACAGGTTAGTGGGTTAGCATCATAGAGCCCTTAGTACATAGTTTCGAGGCTAACGTTTGCTACGGTGGCCAAAGTTAGTCTAGGACTTAGCTAATCAGCTCATGGCCTAATCTAGCAGGATTCTTTTAAATTGTCAGAAAACAGCTGATTGATGTACGCTCGTTTACTAACGTTAAATCAGGTGTTTTCTGACAAGTTAAAAGAATCCTGCTTTACGAGAGAATGAATAATGCAATGAGAAACCCAATTTAAGAAAACGCAGGGAGAAGATAAAAAGTGAGTAGAGGTTAAAAGAACATGTTGGTTGCTGTGGAACTGAGTGGCAATACAATCTGGGTCAGTCAGTTAGCTAATGATCACAGTTGTAAAGAAAATGAATGACTAGACTTGCGAGATTTCCGACGATGCCAAGTAGAGCTGTGCCCTTTTCTGGAGCAGTGCTTTCAACTATTTGATCTCCACCCTAATCAACCACTTCAAGCTACTTGCCCAAGTTGGAACTGCTTGCGACGGTTCAAGTGATTATGCGTACAAAATAGACTTCATCGAAAGGGATCAACATAATATGTTATTGAGAACAATATTAAGAACAATAATATTAAGAACATTATTAAGAACAATATTATTGTTCTTACAAAGGCGGATTCTAGGATACACGGTAGAGTACACGCGCACATCCTAGACTAAATTTTGAGAGGCTCATGTTGGGTTGCACGAACCGGGATCAACTATTTCCAATCACCTGATAACATTTGATAAGCATTGCACTGATCCTGGATCAAAATTGATCCTTCTTGGTGCAAACCATCATTAATATTCACAGTAGAAAAGTGACTGTTTGTTATTTAACTTTTCCATAGTAACAGGGTTCAGAGCTATGTTTAAATCTGGGAAATAAGAAAGATGAAGAATGTTCTGAATAGAAGTTTCTCAGAAGTAGAGACTGTATAATCACAATGTGGTCATTCAATGTCAAACTGTTGATTGGTCGGCTCAGACAAATCCACCATACTTTTGCCAATTCCCATAACATTTGCATTGAAGCTATACGCAAATCATGTGTTATGTTGATTGATTCACTTCTTAACTACAATCTGCCTTTGCCAGTGTTAGTTTTTATTATTTTAAGCTTTTAAAACTATTTAAGGTTTCAAAAAGTAATTCATAATTGTCAGTGATTATTCTTCTAATACAGGTAATGCATTTCTGTAACTATAAATATGTTTTAACTTATTTGTAGAAATAAATGTTAATTAATTTATTCAGTGTTTTATTTTATAATTATGTTCATCTGCAACTGTACCTGTGACAATATCTGTAACTATATTTTACTACAGAGACTGTATACTAACAGGGTGGCCATTTGATGTTACACTGTTGATTGGTTAGCTCGGACAAATCCACCATACTTTTGCCAATTCCCATAAGATTTGTATTGAAATGATACGCAAATCATATGATCATGTTATGTTGAGTGATTCACTTCTCATCTACAATCTGCCTTTGCCAGTGTTAGTTTTAATCATTTTAAGCTTTTAAAGCAATACCAAGAGTAAAGAGACTATTTTTAATGTTAGAAAGGTTATTTTTGATGTAGTGTCTCTCGAAATAAGTTTGAAAAATGAGTGAATGGGTTCATGTTTGCCTGTAATCCCATATCAAATTCAAAAATTTGGCAAAAATATGGTGGTGGCGAGGATAAAAAATATTCTAATGCAATGTTATGAACCAATTCACACCAATGACCATACTGTAGTCTTGACCATAATAATATAGTATAGTCTCTGTACCCGAAGTCTTTAACCGACTACAGTTTCATAGCAATAGGAAGTGATTGAAAACCAATACATCCGCCATCTTAGGCTAGGCGTACACCGGTTAGTCAAGACAAGACAAGACGAGATTAGTCACGTTTAGTCACAGTAATTCACATAGTTGCTTATGAAGCAACACACACCGATTAGTCATTGCATCAGTGTGTGCTGCTTCATAACAACAATGTGAATTACTGTGACCAAACGTAACTAATCTCGTATTGTCTTGTCTTGACAACTTCGATACGCCTAGCCTAAAACTTTAAAAAAAATGAATGGAAAAAGAATAATAAGAACAAACCACGGCTGCAGAATATTAATTATGTTTCTGGTTCTGTGGATTGTGACTGAGGAAACATGACTACTGACGGGAAAAAGTCGGAAAATTAGAAAGATAATCATTTGTATTGCGGTATCGCTTTGGTGTGGGCAGTTTCGTGGGAAAAGGGGGGTGTTTGGAAGAGGTAAAAGGGGTAGATTGTGGGGGATTTTCCCCCCAAAACAACCTCGGTTCCCCTTAAACCCTCAACGGTCCACTGCCACCGATTAATTATAATTATTCGATTTCATTTCCATTTCGAGATCTTTCTCTTAATCATAATTCACTCGCTTTTCCCCTTTTTTCTCTCGTATCTTCGATCTCTCTCTCTCCCTGCCATGCACCTTCTTCTCTTGACACTGGCCACTGCACTTGAAATAAGCTAAATTGTTTTTCAGCGGTATCATTTATCACTCTCTGTTATTCGAATTCCTCCCACTATTATTAACGTTGTTCTTTTTTCTCCCAAACCTTGTCATTCTCTCTCTCTCTCTCATACACACACATACTCACTCACTCTCTAATATCGACTTTTCCTCTCTTTCTCTCCCATTTCCATTCCTCTCCTTTTTCCTCTCCCTCTGCCTCTATCTCTCCCTGTAATCTTTGACTCATTTATGGCTACCCTTTAAATTTTTATTTTCAATCTCTTCCTTCTTTTCTCATAATATGTTTCACCAACTCTCATTCCCTCTTCTTCCTACTCTAAATTTTCTCTTTCCTCCTTTTCTTCGTTCATTCTTCCGTTCTCTCTCTTTTTTCTAAACCTTAATATTCTGTGACTTTCCCACTTCCCCTAACCACTTGTATAAGCTAATCTCAATCTCCTATACTCATTATCATCGGACTCAATTTTTTTCCGTCTTGAACATTGGCTTTTTCTTTCTCTCTCTCTCTATCTTCTCTCCTCTCCTCTCTCCAATTTCCTTTCTCTTCATATTCTCCTTCATACTACGATATGATTCTTCATAAGTATCTTCTTCTTGCTTCTATCTCCTCTAACGGCCATGTTCTTTTATTTGCCGTTTATATTTTCTCTTCGTTTCCCAACGTATCAAATAGCCCCACTCTCCCTCTATCTATCTCTCTCTTTCTCTCTTCTCACCCCTCTTTTTCCAATCCTACTCTTTCAATCATTCTCCTTTGAATTGGGAAGATTCTAGTATGACCGGATTAATTGTATGAGATGACTATCACTTGAAAACTACAAACTGCACTAGAAAACAGAATTCTATATTTTTCATCTTCACAATTCTACTCCTCTTACCCCTTCTTCCCTCCCCCCTCTTATTCTTCTCCCCCCCTCCTGCTTCTCGCCTTCTGATCTTTTCACACTATGTCACTCAATTACTGCTAGTCATTAAATCACTGCAAAAATTTGTCGCAATAGAATAAAGTTAACTTGTTTTCTCTTTCCTTAAATTTACATCTTTTCTCTCTCACTCACTCTCCCTCTTTTCCACTCTCTGCATGACTCCATATTTCTCTTTATCTCTCTCTAACTCTCTGCAACTATTTCTCTCTCTCTCTTCCTCTTCGTATTATCTACGTTTTCTCTTCTTATTCTCACCCCTCTTTCTCTCACATTCCATTTCTCTCTTACTCAATTCCATTTCCCCATCTGTTGTATTTCCCCTTTCCGAAAATGACAGTTTCTGTTGAAAAAGCTCGACAGATATCCTGCTTTCCTACAGATGCCATAATTTTTTGCCGACTTTTAATCTCTTATCTCCAGTTGTGAAAAATGTATTTCTCCAATTAGCTGCTGTTGATAACATGTATATTGTCCAGAAATTTACGTCAGACTCCACATATGCCTAAAATAATTGAAATCATCTACTGTTCACAACTCATAAATTCACTCTTCAATTACATGAGTATGATATTGAAACAACGTTTTGCTAATTTTGAAATTGAAATATTAGTAGGCTATGTCCTTCGATGAAATTCACAAATGAATACTCTCATTTCTCAACGAAAACTGCTTATACTAGGTGATAATTTCATGTATAAATGTTGATGTTTCACCTGTAACATTATTACACCTTCATTTAACAAACACCTGAGAATGCAAATTCACAACGCGTGTCATAATAAATAACCCGAACAATACTATTATCAAACGGAGAATCGACTAGTAGGTAGAAAAAACCCATTATCAAACTACTGAATAGTTCTCAATATAAGTAATGATAAAAATATACCAAAATCAATACATCCTGATATCTATGGTATGTGTTAGAATACAATAGAAGACTAATCTCCATTGAAAATAGAATGTTAAATGAAAAAACTCGAAGTTGTCACAACTACAAACTGATTTAAATTTCGAGACCCGGTTTTTGTTATTAAAAAATTATCGGTCTCTGGTATACTAAAACAAACGTAAAGAGCACTAGAATATTCAGTATGTACGAGCGATACGATTGGCAGCTGAATAACCAATCAAAGTGGAGGACAGTCATTGGTCTACACAAGGCACTCCCACAGTGGGCGGTACAAACAAGCGTCATCAGCAATGGCGGTTCATACAACAAACATAGCAAAAATTTCCATATTCTGTTTCTCTTTACTTCTTCTTTGTTATTTTTTAGATACTTCCCATTAGAAATGACTATGTATTTAAAGTATTGAAGCTTTTTTTCTGCGTTGTCTAAATGTAAATCTCACTTGAAATATAAGATATAATTTTAGGCGGGTCTTAGTTCAGGTTCCCCAATCTAATTTAACTATTTTCCAACATTCATTTTCTTTTAATGCTCCTAGATTGTTCAACTCGATTTCAAAGAAGATTAATACTTCAGTCCCATTACATTTATTCCTCAAAAATTTGAATTTTTTTTCTTTTCACCTTAAATGAATGTGAATCGTTCTTAAAGATTGTAGCATGAATATTTCATGCTTCCTATCCTTGAGACACTTGTTCTTTCCCGCTTGTTTTTCTTTTTTCTCTCTTTCAATTTGTAAGATTTACAATTTATTGATAGGATGTTATCTATTCAAAAAGAATGCTGTCTTATTATTGTAACGAATATTTATTTTATTTTGTTTATTCTATATATACTTCTTTTATTTTTTCTTCTTGTGAAAGCCGAAACAACAACTTTAGTTCTAGTTTACCAGAGATCGAAAATGGTGTAACAACCAAAACCGAAACATAATACAACCGATGCATAAACTACTAATTAAACTCGGTATTATGAATACATTGCAATGTAAGTGCAAAATTATTACTAAATCGTCTCTTTCCATTGAATTTGTGTTATCTCCTTTTAATTGTAATATCATGCTTAGGTTTGTTAGATAAGTTAATATGCTTATGTATTTTCTTTGTAATGGATTGAGAATAAATTTGAATTTGAAATTATTACTGTACAGAATACCAATAATATCAAAACCAAAATTAACTCTTTGAACTTAAAACTATGCATGTATTAAAATTAAAGTAGCCTACATACGAATAATTACTACACAAACTATCACATCGACAGTTCATTTTTAAATACAAAATTATCCATTCATCACAAAGGGAATGTATCAATGATTACAACACAACCGTGTTGTTGCCTGTTGATGATAATTACACAAAATACCAGATCACAACGACAATACATTTTTAAACACAAAATCCGCTTGTTTAACAATGATAGCACAACTACAAATGGTTATTACACAAGTCTACTGTTGCTTGAGGCTGGTTTAGAGAGCTAGAGCTGATCTCACATCATGTTTCCATACAGCCCGGATTTGTAACGAACGTTGTTGGAAGGTTAATAACGATCTTTCATTTGAAATTCAAGCGGCTGCTAATAGACACTAACACATTCTGTTCATTTCGCATTGTCCAAACCCCACAAACACAGCCGGATATATGTATGACGATTATAATGTAGAAACGGTTGTTGGCATTACCACGAGGTGTCATTAGCTTAAAAGCATTTCCGACCGAGCGGACAGGAGACGGAGCGACGCCGGGACGGTGACGGGACGGACGTCGCCGCTAACCGCGTCAAATTAGAGAATGGAGCACGTCATATTTATGCCGCTGACCGAAATAGAATATGGCTGCCAAGTGGCCAACATCTCGATTGCAATTAATGAAGAGTTTTAACAGTATTGATGTTGTAGAACTCTATGATAACAAAGTGGAATTGCCAACATCAAATATACAGTGCGATTAATTTAATTTGACGCTTGGCGATCAGTAAACAGCTGATGTTACGCAGCTTTGACACAATACTTAGGCTAGGCGTACACCGGTTAGTCAAGACAAGACAAGACGACATTAGTCACGTTTAGTCACAGTAATTCACATAGCTGCTTATGAAGCAGCACACACCGATGCAATGACTAATCGGTGTGTGTTGCTTCATGAGCAACTATGTGAAGTACTGTGACTAATCTCGTCTTGTCTTGTCTTGACAAACCGGTGTACGCCTAGCCTAAATCTGCAATTGCTGAATCTCGCAGATTATTGCAAAGACTATAAGGTCACGTTTAGATCAAAGTCACGTTTAGGTTGGTTCATGACGATTTAGTCACAAGTCCCAGACTATGAAACAGGTGGCTACACGCAAGCATCGACAAACATTTGTCTTGATAGGTTAGTGGGTTAGCAGCATAGAGAGCCCTTAGTACATAGTGTCGAGGCTAACGTTTGTCGATGCGACGGTGGCCACCCGTTTTAGTCTAGGACTTAGCTAAATGCCGAGCTCATGAACCGGCCCTTAGTGTTTTTGAAATTAATATTGTACTTATTTTGCTGTGGTGATGCTCACATCAGCTCTGGCTTGTAAGTGGGTATAGTAATGGAAAGATTGATGGTGAGAGATGGATGGATTTACAGCTTTAGGTGAGTTCCGAACCACCATTGCTCTGATGGTGGACCAAACATCAGCATTGATACGTTAGAGTATAATTATTATTGTAGTGAATTCAACAGGAAAAGAGTTGCCTTGAGTTCATTAGAAATAGGAGGTACAAGGATTTTGAAAAAAAAACATATCTGAATGAATATCAAGGACTTTGAAACAACATAGTAAACTGAAGCATCTCCTGTGTAGAGTGCAAGGATTGTTGCTCTCAAAGAACAAGTATCATATTTTCTCGGTGCCAGTTTACAACGTGGGAAATTCACGCCACTAAATAAACCAGACAGTTTTCCTTGTGCCGAGGCCGCTTGAAAAATTCACAGCTTTGCATACAACACACACACACAGACCGAAGGTGACTTGTACATTTACTAACGTACGCACCTCTACCTTGCATCTATTTATAATGCAGTCCTGTCCATGCTGAATATACATGGTTGGACTTACAAGAGAAAAACGTGTTAAGATGAGGCAGTAAGGGAGACTGAGAAGAAAAAATGAGGAAGAGAGGAAGAGTGAAAGAAAAGAGGAAGAGAGGAAGAAGAGAGGAAGAAGAGAGGAAGAGAGAAAAAAAAGAGGAAGAGGGAAAGAAGAGAGGAAGAGGGAAAGATGAGAGGAAGAGAGAAAGAAGAGAGGAAGAAACAAAGAAGAGAGGAAGAGACAGAGGAGAGAGGAAGAGAGAAAGGAAAAGAGAAAGAAGAGAGGAAGAGAGAAAGAAGAGAGGAAGAAGAGAGGAAGAGACAGAGGAAGAGGGGAAGAGAGAAATGAGAGAGGAAGAAAGAAAGAAGAGAGGAAGAGACAAAGAAGAGGAGAAGAGAGAATGGAAAAGAGAAAGAAGAGAGGGAGAGAGGAAGAGAGGAAGAGAGAAAGCAGAAAGTGTTTGGAGGTTGAAGTGTGGGGTGGAAGATAATAAGAAAAAATGAGTATGAACTAACAAGAGAAAAACGTGTTGAGATGAGAAAGTAAGGAAAACTAAGAGAAAGAAGGGAGGAGAAAGAGAACAAAAAGTGGAGGTAAGAAAGCTGGGGATATTGAGGAAAAAAAGAGGAAGGAGAAAGTTTTTGGTGGTTAGAGTGTAATAAGAAAGGTAATAAGAAAACATGATTATGAACTAACAAGAGAAAAATGTTTTAAAACAAGGAAGTAAGGGAAAATGAGAGGAAAAAGGAGTTGAGATAGAGGGAGAAAAAAAGTGGACATAATGAGAGAAAAAAATCAGCTGAATAGCTTGGTCAGTTGAAAACATTGTTATCATATAATGAAAGTTGGGAAAACCTCTTTCAAGATTTTGTACTGAATTGCACGAAGATATTTTTACTAACTTAAAGTAATAGGATATTTTTTTTTCATGACACTTTTTTCACACTGTTATTTCATTTTTTGTTTTTCTTTGCCTCTACTCTTGTATTATAGCTTTTTATAATTATCATTGACATTTTCCAATGACCATATTATGTTCTAACGTTGTATTTTCATTGATAAGTAATGTACTCTAAATTCTCAATAAACTTTTCAATTACATAATATTTATTCTCATATATTTTCAATTGTGAATACACTCACCTATAATTTCAATCCACAAGTTGATGTCTTGAGATCTTGGGAAGCGTGATGCACTATACAGTTTCTGTTGGATATAATATCCTACACTAATTGAATGAAAAGCACTTATTCAACAACTTAACCACGATAACAAATTGAACACCAGTCACACCAGTACAAAAATATATCTGTTTATCATAATAGCAGATTATAACGTGTTTGGGAAGTTAGTGTCAGATGAGTTGAACAACAATGAAACAAGTTTATGATATGATGCAAATATTAACAACAATGAAATCACATAATCGTTGACTAGAACAAGTTGATGAGAATGGAAAGGCAGTGAGTTCTTGCCGATTTCACAGGCAGTAGGAACAGACTTGTGGAAAACAATGAGCCGGCAGGCTGGCTGTTGAATGTTCGCGTCGGTTTGAGCGTTTCAACCTAGACTTGAACAACGCTTTTGACAACGCTGTCGTCGAACAACTGACTAAAAGGACGCCAAGCCGACGTCGCGAGCCGTTCGGGAGAGTTCGGCTCAGTTCGTGTGTGTTTATAGCAGTTTGGGTTGAGGGGCGAGTTGAGGGGTGCGTCGCAGCGCAGTCGCAAAAGAGGGTGTTCGACAGGGGTGAGCGCCGGCACCCTTCCCAAACCTAATATACCTATATTGGAAGCCGGCCGCCGAGCTGTAGTAAATAAAGCTTTATACACTTGAACACCGGTACCGCTGGGAGAAAGATACGACACGTGGTGTTTCACCCTGACGTTTCTGCGCAGTAGACAACTGCGCATCCTTCAATCGTGTGAGGGCCAACAACTAAAGTCTCGAATCGGTGTGAAAGCAAACTGTCGATCCCCTCTTCGCCCAGCAAAATTATTTCCAAGAAAAACCCGCTGTCGGCTTTCACTTTTCCTGAAGAGGCCCTTCAAGCATTATTCTCCGGCGACTTGTTTGATTGTGCATTGTGAGAACGTACTCAATTCACATGTCTGTCACATTTCTATTACAGAAATTGATTTCTAGGGTGCGAGGAAATCTGACAAAATTAACTTTCTTCCTTTCCACCTCACAAAATTGCAAGCCGTGAAAAGGAAATGAACAACTCTTCAAGTATACTCAGAACTTCGATTTTCAATTCGAATACAACACAAGGCTTCAACTTTTCACAACTTTGAAAACATTTCTAGAATAGATGTAAACATGCATCATTCCAGATGCTCTCCACCACAGCTTTTCATTTCTGTAATATCAGTCGTTTATTGGAGTAATGAATGTTTCAAAAGAAACATTCTATTGAAATGGATCTACAAAAGTTACTTATCCAATCTGTTCAACCATATCCAAAATTACTCACTGAGTTCATGTTCTTTGTGTACTTTTGATTTAAAAGGTTTGGGTGCTTGTATTTTGTACAAAATTGATGAAGAAACTAATAAGGCATTCCGAAACTACTTTATAAAAAAGTTTAATAACTATTTGCATTTTTTTACATTTATTTTTGAAATCGATAATTTATTTTCGAATTGAACTACACCATAGCTTAATTGAACCATATTGAGTATAATACATTTATACAGGCTCTTCATCACCACATCTACCAACACATCCACATCCTCTACATCCAAAAAATGTGAAAGACTGTTTAAAAGCTGGATCATCAGCTATAACAATGAAAACTTTGTGAGGAAACTCCCTCTCAAAGAAACTTTGTCAAATATTGAATTTGGAATAATGAGAATCCTGTTCTAACTCTGGTGAATAGAGAATTCATCCCCCTCTTGTTAATTTCAAATAAATTTACCGAAAAAACTCCACTTTCGAATAATCTAAAACCAGTGCCCTGTTTCATGGAAATTATAAAACAGAAAAAAGGTAGAAACTCATTAGACAAACTATGCAATTAATTAGTGTAATCATATCCAGTGTGCATAGGCCGTATTCATGTATTACAGGACGTCCAATTTGTTCATGAAACAGGTCTCATTTCAACCCTCTCGGTTTTGTTCTAAGATGAAGTTCCATCCCTTTAAAATTGGTTTGTCAGAGGATTTCCCCTGTTGCTAGTGGAAGTGTTGCTATTATGACTCATGGTTAACATCGATCCACCAGACGATTCCCCCTCCCCCACCCCCCCGACACCGCTTTGATTCATTCGCAAAAGCAGCGTGAGTCACAGTGGCATTTTCCACCTAGATGGATCATGAGCCATGACAGCAAGTAATGACTCACCTAACTATCCCCACCACTCACCTCCTGAACACCTTATAAGTCTGATAATTAACTTGATCGATTACCCCTGTTCAAGCATGAGAATTTAGTAAATTCAATAATTATGCTACCTAATTTTAGTTTAACTTTTGATTATTCGTTGTATTTAAATACAAATCCACCACTCACCCTGCTGAACAACTAAAGCTGAAATTATAACAGGATTATTTTAAATTGTTCGGAAACAGCTGATTGATGTACGCTCGTTTACTAACGTTAAATCAGCTGTTTCATCATTAAAGAATCCATCCTTCCGATTACCCTTGTTGAAGCACAAGAATTAAGAGCTTATCATCAATTAAGCTACCTAATTTTAGTCTAACTTTTGATTATTCGTTGTGTTTATTATTATGTATTTACCATTAGATTTATGTCACCATAAATGTATTTTATAGTTTATAATTATGTATTATGTATTTACGATAAGATTTGGAAAGAAACCGGGAATTGATAACGTAAGTCGATGTTTCAGTAAACATAAGTTTATTAGTAGTTAAATAGCATTATAACTTTAAAAGACTAATCAACCTTTAAATTTTGATCCCTATGTGGGATGTAAAATTTTGAGTCTGTATGCAAGATAAAGTTTTGAATAATTTGTATGACATATTGACATTAGTGGTTCTAATTTGAATGAAGTGACTGGTAAAACTTGAATCAGTAAAATATAATAAAAAAATATTCGAGGAAATAACATACACTGATACAAGTCTGTGGCCATGATACTGTATTCTCAAACGATACAGTACTGAGCAAGCAGGGGGTAAACTCGTTATTAATGAATTAAATTTTCATTATACAGTATCTATTGTTAAATGAAACGAAACCAAAAGCTATTTAAATTCGTTTGAAGACTTTCGCAATGATGAACATAGAAGACAGAAATGTCTGAGAAAATGTCTTTTGTACAGTATTTTCAAGTCCAACGGAAAATTAAAAATCTAATGGAGAATTGCACGAAAATCCAATTGAATTTAACCACCGTAAAATTTCGTCATTGCATTGACGTCACATTTGTTCATTCGTTCTCGTTGCATTGGTTATACGTTAGATAACATCATTTTACGGCGGTTAATGTTTTATTGGATTGTTGATCAACAGGCCCCATTTGATTTCTCACTGAAGTATTATTTTCCTAACGACATAAGAAAGTACTAAATCTATCCTCCTTATCCAAAGTAATCCAAGTACCTTATATAATAATCTAGCCTCTACCATCGATTTTATGAACCTCGAAGAATACTAATGCGCACTCAATCATCTACTGAAGCTCGATCTTGTTTTAGAACATTTTCCCATCAATAATCATGTCCTTGAAACAAGTTGCAAAACGTATCAGATATATTTCAGCGCGTGAAATTGTAATTGAACGGGTCATAAGATGTCAGAGAACTTGTCAGTTAACATGTTGTGAGGTTTATTGTAATGGAAACGAGGTTCCATTCTATCATAATATTCCTCCATTCATTCATCCATTTTTCATTAAATACGACAGTCATTTGCTTAAAATAATTTCATTTGTAACAAGTGATAACATTGTCATCTTTTCAACCGAGTTCTCCCAAAAATGAGACCAAAGGAGAATTATTGAGCCTGCCTTATTGCTGAATAAACCTTGAATTCGGGAGGCATACGAAGCTGAAATATTTACTACGTTCATTGTTTGTTCATAAACTCCGCAGCAAACATAAGTTTGCGAGTAATTCAGTGGAAATAAGATAAAGATAAATTTGAAGAGCGCAACAAGAAAGCAAAGATGTTCTTGTTGTTTTATCTCGTCAGCTACTTATCTTCTTTTCGTGCTTCTAATTCCTCATCATCTTCCTCATTTTCGTCTTCTTCTTCTTCTTCTACTATTACTACTACTTCTTAATTTTCTTCATCTCCTTCTTCTTTTACTTTCTCTCCAACCCTTCTCCTTATCCTTCATCTTCTTTTACTCCATCTCCTCATCATTTCTTCTTCTATAACTCGTTCACTCCTTCTTTTTCTTCTAATCTTTCAACTCTTTCTACTCATTCTCCCCCTCTCCTACTCATCCTTTTCCATCTTCTTTTGCTACTCCTTCCCCTCTCTCACTCTTCCTATTCATTCTATTCCTTTTCCTTCTTATTCATCATTTCCTTCTCTCTCCTCCTCTCCTCCTCTCCTTCTCCAACCACTTCTTACACTCCTTTCTTCTTCTTATCCTCCTTTCTCTCTCATCCTTTTCTTCCTTCCCTTCCTCTCACATCTCTTTTACTCCACTTCCTCCAAATGCTTCTTCTACTCCTCTTACTCCTCCTATTACTTCTCTATTTTTTGTTAAACTCCTCCTCCTCCTCCTCCCCTCCTCCTCATCATCCTCCTCCTTCTCCCTTCTCCCTCTCCTCCACATCAATCTTTCCTTCCTCCTCCACCTCCCCCTTCTTCTCATCATTCTCTTCTTCCTCCTCATCCTCCTCTTCCTTCTCATTCTCATCATCCTCCTTATCCTCCTCCTCCCCTCCTCCACATCATCCTCCTCATCCTCCTCCCCCCCCTCCTCCTCCTCCCATATCCTCCTCATCCTCCTCCCCCTCCTCCTCATGCACCTCCTCTTCCTCTTCCTCCCTCTCTCCTCCCCCCCATCCTCATCATCATCATTCTCCTCCCCTTCCTCCTCCTCATCAACCTCCTCTTGCTCCTCCTTCTCTCCCCCTCCTCTTCATCATCCTCCTTTTTTTCCTCTTCCTTCCCACTCTTCTCTCTACTCATCATCTTCCTCCTCTTCCCTTCCTCCTTACCACCACACTCTTACCGTCCTCCCACTCCTTCCTTTTCTTCTTCTTCTTCTCCTATTCATCCTTATCATCATTCTCCTACTTGTACCACTCATTCTATTTTTCCTTCTTCTCTTCCACCTCCTCTTCCTCCTAAACCACACTCCTCCCCCACCTTCACCTCCATCCTTTCTTCTCCCACTCCTCCACTTTATTACATTCTCTGTCCTTTTTCTTTTAACATCAGTGTTCTTGTTTGTAGTCCACTCAAAGCCCAGTCTTTCTTTACGAGTGCAAACATTTAATAACCGACAGGCAACAGTGCCTAACAAACCCCCTCCCCCCTCCCCTTCCAAAGAATGAGGTTGATGAGGGGGGGTGCAGCCCTCATCACAACCATTATCCATCACAGACCTGTTGTTAAGCCGTTCGAATAATATTAGCACAATGTTTGTAACATTTCCTAAAGCGGACTTTCGCTCACATTAGTAGGATCAGGGAAATAAACCTCTAATAAAAACGTTTACAAGGGATATACTAGTATCATAGCGTTCACAAAGTGTAATGTCTCCATTCAATCAAGAATTATAGCAGGATTAATTAAACTCGTCAGAAAACAGCTGTTTCGAATATCAGTATCACAATACTTAACCTACAAATGCTGAATCTCGCAGATTATTGAAAAGGTCTTTTAAAAAGGTATTCTTTGAAAGGTCTTCTTTAAAAAGGTCTTTTAAAGACTTTAAAGGTCTTTAAGACTTTTAAGCCTTTGGATTATTGTGTCAAAGCTGCGTAAAATCACTGTTTACTGATAGTCGAAACAGCTGTTTTCTGACAAGTTAAATTAATCCTGCTATACATAACCTTAAGCAATATAATATCGTACAATGTAATAATGTAATATCGTAATACAATTCAGTAAACAAAGAAACAAAGAATTTTGTTCAAACAATTAAACAAAGAAACCTCACATACAAAATTGAGAAAATAATTCAATTATTTTTATTTCTTTGTTTATTTTTTCCAAGAGTGATGCCCACATATGCTCTAGGCTTGTGCTTGGATAATGAGATGGGTGATGATGAGAGATGAAGACTACTACAGTTGGTATAAAACAAGTTGTCACTTGGCCTGGTCACTCACTAGAACCGTTTTTGTCAGAAAATGACCGATCAACTGAAATGCTAACATTGAATAAAATGGCCAGCTGTTCGGACATCGGACGCTTTCTAACAAAAACGTTTCCAGTGGACGATCAGGCCAAGTGACAATTTGTTTTATACAAACTGTAGGCAATTGGGACCCACGGCTTAACGTCTCCTTCAAATAATGTCTCTCCATCTTCCCCTTCCTCCATCTACCCAACATTTCATATTTTTATTTATTCTCCTTTCCTACTCATTCTCCAATAAATCTCCCACAATTCCTAAATAAACACACATCAAAAACATCATCTTATTCCCAAAAGTGAGATTCCATCACCTGCCTTCTCAGTTACTAAACTGAGAGGATGGTCATGCTTCACTGGAAAAGCATCTATATTACCCTCCTCATTTTTTCTGAGTCTCTATCCGTTTCCTCTTCTCATCCTTATATATATATATATATATATATATATATATATATATATATATATATATATATATATATATATATATATATATATATATATATATATATATATATATATATATATATATATATATATATATATATATATATATATATATATATATATATATATATATATATATATATATATATATATATATATATATATATATATATATATATATATATATATATATATATATATATATATATATATATATATATATATATATATATATATATATATATATATATATATCTATATATATATATATATATATATATATATATATATATATATATATATATATATATATATATATATATATATATATATATATATATATATATATATATATATATATATATATAATATATCCATATATAATACATATACCTATATACATATATATATATATATACACACACACACACACACACACACACACACACACACACACACACACACACACACACATACACACACCAACATATGGCGAAATTAGGGGGTCTAGAAAATGGTAAAGCGAAGAGTGGGTGGAGCGAAAATAGGAAGGAGTGCAAAAATAAGGAGGAAAGGAGAGAAGTAGTTTCAGAGAGAAGACTTAACCAATAAGGAAAGCGGTAGATGAAATGGAGTGCCCTTAAAAGTGAATGTGGTGAACGATTTTTCAAAGGATAAGGGATTTTAGCAAAAAACATTGCTGGTAAGATATAAGTTTCTTTTTGAGGGTGTTATGGGCAGTATATGCTTCACCAAAGAATATTTTCTTCACTTTTCCGCTATTTTTATTCAAAAACTACACTCAACCGTATCAGAATAGAGAAGAAGGAGCAACAAGAAAGGAGTCAAAACAGAAGTATTAAAGAAGTCAGGAAACAAGAAGTATTAGAAAAGAAGAAGAAGAAGATGAGGAGGAAAAGAAGAAAAAGAAGAAGAAGAGGAGAAGAAATAGGGAGAAAAATGGAAAGGAAGAGTGGAGAAAGAGGAAGAAGTGCAAGAGAAAATGAAAAGATGGTGAAAAAATAGAAGGAAAAAGATTTTCAAACAGAGAGAGGGTGAAGCTAAAATAGAAAGAGAGATGAAATCGAACAAAAGAAGAGGAGGATGGAAGAGGAAGATGAGATGAAAAATTGTGAGAAGAAGAAGAAGAAGATCAAATGAGAGAAGAATAGAGAAGATAAAAAAGTACATAAAACCGCAGAACATAAAACCGCAGGAAACCTAAAAGATGAGGAATTAAAATCCAATAAAAGAGGATGAAAATAGTTTGGGAGAGTGAGAGTGAGAAGGAAATCTGAACGCAGAGGCAGGACTGAGTAGAATCGAAGAAAAAGATGGAAGAAGGAGAGACAAGATGAAGAGTAAAAAAATAGTAGAGATCGAGCTGTGGTCAATGTATACCGCATCGAACCCCTCATTTATTCCCAAGGCGGCCATTTTTCTTTTGCGACGGTCAGGGAACCCCCCCGCCCCTCGCCACAGGGAAAAAATGAGGGAAGAGAGAGCAACCCTTGGGGTGCTGATGAATGAGGGGGGGGGGCGACAGAGTGCCCCCAAAGGGAGAAGAATAAGGAACGGTGCAATCTATAAATAGCAATCGAAATTGAATTAGCAACGAAAATGAGATTTTCGCCACCGGAGCTGTACTATTCTAGTTTCCCTTCGTTTACCCCTCCTTTTTCTTCATCGTTCTTCTCTTCTGCTGCTTCTTCTCCTCCTTCTTCTCCCAGTCTTCTACATTTTTTCTCTGTCACTGTTGGAGATTGGTAAAACAAGTTCGATTTCTTTACACGAGTTTCAACGTTTTGTAAGAGAGTATGAATAGAATTCATAAACTAAAGCGAATTAATGAAAAACTTCTTCATGGTAACTAGAGTATAAGGCTAGGCGTACACCGGTTAGTCAAGACAAGACAAGACGAGGTTAGTCACGTTTAGTCACAGTACTTAACATAGTTGCTTATGAAGCAACACACGCCGATTAGTGTGACTGTGACTAAACGTGACTAATGTCGTCTTGTCTTGTCTTGACTAACCGGTGTACGCCTAGCCTTGAGAAGTTGAGAAATGACGCTGAGTTTATTTTACTTTCTATTCTTATTCATTTTTACCCCTTACACGTATTTTCTCCTTAAGGTGGGTTTTCGTTACTGCGACCGAGTGCCGCAGCGGAGCCCGACCCAGCGTTGTCAGATACAATTGATAGTTGGGATTTTCCATGATAATAATGTTGGGGTGAATTCTGTGATAAGTTTCAAGTTTCAACAAAAGAAAGATCCACTTTTAATTCTTCGTCAATCACTAAATCACTCAGACCTTTTTCAATATAGCCTAACCATTGAAGGTCTCGTACCCCACTCAATCTGATTGAATACATGTCCAGCATTCGATTCGCGTCACATAGGCCTCTGGAGCAAAGTAAACCAACAACAACTGACCATTGAAAAAAGGTGCTTACAGACTGTTGAAAAAAGTCAAGCGCTGATGGTAATCTATTGAAAAGCTATGCTTTTCAGTTCGATTGAAAAGTGAACAGGAACTGAGCATGGTAACTTAAAAAGGGGACTTGAAGTATTGTACCTGTTATTTACAGTTCTAACTTTTAAAAGTACGGATTTAAAAAAAAATGTAACTCGTTATATAATTATCAACAATAGTTTAAAACGAAAGGGAAGCGATTGTCCCAGTGGTAGCAGGCGAGTCTAATCGGTGAGATCAGATAAGAGACGTCACCTACCACTCCTGTTGTAACGGTGAACGGCTCCTCTAAATACAATTTATGAGCTTCAAAATCACTTCCCGGTGGTTCGGAACCCACCTAAAGCTGTAGGTCCTTTCATCTCTCATCATCATCCTTCCCATTACCCAAGCACAAGCCTAGAGCTTATTTGGGCATCATCCCCAGCAAAAAAATGAAAGTTTGAATTCAAATTGGTAAAATTAACATGTCAACTTTGAAGTTAATATTAATCTTGGTTAATTCCCTGAACTTAAATGTTCCATAACTATTGAACGTAGATTATCTTGATTGCACATTAAAACATAGAGAGGACTCTTTAGTCCTCTATATCTTTATAAAGAATATTAAATTCATTCAATGAAAATTGAGAAATGTCATGCTCTAGGATAATTTTTAATAGGGAGATAATTAATATAAGAATCCACATTTCAAGACGATTTGGATTCCCTAAAGATAGTTTTTATTGAATTATCAATTCCGATTATGCATTTTTAAAATGTTGAATACAAAAATGTCATCGAATCAAAATAATTTTAGTGTGTGTAATATTCAAAAAATATCATTAAAGTTCTAGTTAATGATTCAATTTATTATTAAGATCTGATGGGAAATTATTGTTGAAAAATAATATGTTCAATTCAATACCAGATAAGCGGAAAAATTCGAAAAAAAATGTTTGATGTTTTGAAGAAATCAAAATTTCTTCTATTATTGATAACATATGAAAAAATAATTGGATAATTAAAAAAGATAAAATAATTATCAAATTCTTTACTGATTTACATAATTTCCATACTTTTTAATTGGTTCATCCAAAACTCCAATTAATAATTCATTGTTATTGTAATGTTTTATAAATTTCTAGCAATAAGTAGCCTAATTGCTTTGTTATTGGAACGATTTTCAATCAAGGAAATAAACTAATCTCACTGTTTTCATTCTCATATTTTTTGTTCCCATTCATTTGTTTTTGTTAATTTCAATCTTTTTTTGTTAATTTTTATCTCTTTTTGTTAATTTTCATCTCTACCCCCTTCTTGTGCTTCTGTCTGTATACTGTACATATGACAAAAGATATAAAACGCAATTCAACATACTTCAAAATATTTTTCCACAGGTACAGGAGGAAACAGTAAATATAATTTTCGAACTATTGTTTGTATGTAATAACAAAAGTACATCACAGTAAGTAATCCTCAAAAAACAGTTTTCCATACTCCAATTGAATTTTCATTCTATTCATCTCACTTCAAACACAAATCCCCAAATAAAAATAATACAAATAGAATAACATGTAAATGTTAACATCAATAGTGGTACACGAACACTGCTGTAAACTGTCTAACTGAAAACTGTAGTAATCATAAATTGAGTAATTGTATCATCTCTGTTTGATTCAAATCCACTCTGCAATCTGAATGTTTCCATTAAAAAAGCTTGATTAATTCCACCATCAGTGTGCTCCAATCAATTTACGTTCTTTTGTACACAGCACACATCAGCAACGAAAATTGAAAATCAGGAAATCCTCTAAACGGTATTACTGGAACAAAGTGCTCCAGTTTTCAATTTTATCCATGATAAACCTTTTATGTGATCACTTGCAGGGATAATGTATGATGTGATTGACTTTATAAAACTATTATTATTGTATATCAGATCGTTTAAAAAATTTAAATTGAATTTATTTATTAATAAAAAGTACATTACACACAATAAAATGTATAAAAGGTAAGAGGGATTTTATTTTAATGGCAAAAGCCTGTGGAAGAGAGAAGATTATTACACCGTATTACAGTATACCAATATTAACATTTTTTTAAATTCTGAATTCTCTCCTCAAAAAAGACTATTTCTTGAAAAATGACGCTTTGAAAAATATAAATTAAGTCTCGTTAACTTTCAACTAAATCTGAATTTAAACGTTTTAAATTGAGACAAAAAATTGTAATTTATTCTGAAAATTTATCAAGTGAAAGAAAAGCCCTAAAAAATTTTTCTGTAAAATGTTTATTTTTCATGATTAGGCTATAATGCACAATCAAAACAAAATCAAACAAATTTTGTGGAAAAAATCATCATTTATACATCATATCATATTATTATACGGCTATTCATACCGTACAGAGTATTGTTGGGTAAATAATACTAATCAATCTAAAACCCCTATTTTTTATAATTTCTGACTAGATTGTTATATCAAACATTTAGGTTTAAACTAATATTTTTTGAATGTTAAGTAGGCTACAGCCCTACAGTACAAAGAATATTGAAGAGCATTGGTAATAAATAAATATAATGAATATTATGTTGGGTTAGTATTTATGTTAGTCATTAATGTACCCAAGAAAAGCCACACCCTAACCTAACCAAACATAATGATAGTCTCACAAGTATACCTTAAAACACAAATTCAAACTCGTATATTAGTTAAAAATTAGTTATTATGAACAGTTAAAATCTCCTACCTGAACCAAATTCTTGTGAAATATCATCCGGGAAGAATTCCTGAGAAAAATTTAGAAAATTTATTCAAAACCACGTGTTCATGTTCATAAAAAACCACCGCACCGGTACCGATAAACGACATATTAAAGAATATATCTTTCACTGCACAGATTATCTACTTACTTCACTTAAAACGAACTCATTTTTAATCGAAATTCGAATTTGCACTACCGATTTTGCAAGAAACCATAATCAAACGACACAATTTGTAAGAACTTTTCGCGAAAACTGATAACGAAGGGTAGCCCGTGATAATTCTGTACACGAAAACGCATGCTGCCAGTGTGCGAGACGCAAAGCATGATGGGTAGTCGAGCGTCTGGCTCCATCTTGAACGCGGCACGTTTGAATTTGTTCCCGGCCGCTAAGCAAACAGTTTTAAGCAACTTTTCGCTGTAAAATCGAACTAAAGTCATTCAAAATACGGTGAAAGTATGATCTCAATATTGAATACTATCTAATACAGTATTACTGATAGATACATCATCATTATCTTTAATGATATTGATCAAAAACAACTGGAATTATGTGAGATGTAATACTTTGAGCAACTAATTCGTGATTAAATCAAACTAAAGTCTTTTTAAATACATTGGCGGTATCAGAACTACACAAAATATTATCTAATACATTATAACAGATGAATATATCATGATATCTTTCATGATATTCATCAAAAGCAACAAAAATTGTGTGAAATGTGATAGTTTGAGCAACACTGGTTTGCAATTAAATCAAACAAATAAGTCGTCCTACACCAGCAAGATGAGACTAGTACGAAATATTATCTAAAACATCATAACTGATTGGTTTATCATGGATATATTCTATGATAATAATGGAAAGCAACAAGATAATGTAAAATTTGTAGCTGCATTAATAATAATAGCCTAATTGAAATGTTTCAAAAATTGAAATAATTGAACTTGCGTTGACTATTCTTCTGGAAAGCATGTTTAATATTTTTTATAGTATAATACAATACTTATTAATCTCTTGAATAACATTTTTTAGTTATTACATTCACTCAAGTGAGAAATATTACCTTACAGAGCCTACCTGGGATAATAAATCTCAAGATATGCAATTTATGTCGTTAAGTATTTCCTTTGTTATTTTGTACTTTTGTTATGCCTTGTGTTAATTTTATTTTGTTTTTGGGTGTTTTTTTATTGAATTCAAATTGAATTGGATTTGAATTGTTTGCTATTGAATTTGGTATCGATAAAAAAACACAAAGTACTTATTTCTTTCATTGCTATTGTGATTTTATGATGCGTTATTTTTGGTGAAATGATTGGCCTATATGAATGACAACTATTTGTCAAGAGTAATTTATTATCTGGAATTGAAAACCAATAATATTGTGCAGTATAATTAACAACTCATTTTGAGTAGCCTACTTTTTATTTTATATCTCATTAGGTAGTTTACTGTTCACTAGAACATAAAATTCATACATTCAGATACAGTTAATTAATTATCGTGGAAAATTAAGATCTTGATCGTTCCAGCAAATAAATTATTCTTTGATTTGTCCTATCAGATGATATTCAAGAGAATCCTTGCAACAAGAATAGTGTTTTCAAAGTATTAAAAAGGAGTATCTGCATTTGTTTTGAAAGTAAGTTTAATGTTCTTTATTAAACTCAAATAATATGAACATTGAATGGAACAAAACCCAATAATGAGAAAATAACTATCCTAGAATAATATGAATATGAGTTATAGGCTTTCTTATTATGAACAATGTTGTGATCCATCTTTGTAGCAGTGCTTTAAAATATAATGACACAGTGGTCCAAAAAATAAAGATACATTTAATTGAAAATGAGTGGTAGTTGATAAAAATACATTTACTTGCAACTCTGTTGTTGCTTTTAATCATCTCTAGTGTTTTCACTAATTTTCTTCATGTATTGTTTTTTCTTTGAATTGAAACTACTTCCTAATATTTCTACAAAATATTAATCTCGAGCAAGTTGAAAAAAGATTGGTAGTATTTCATTACTTTTTTGTAAAAAATCGACTGTCTTCATCCAACTGTTGTATTGATTGAAACATTTGTTACAAATATATTTCTACAAATATTCCTCTGAGCCAAGTAGTACTCGAGATAAGATAAGATAAAAAGATAAGATTACTTTATTCATGTATAGTAGGATTATAATTGTCAGTATAACTTGATTGGTTCACTGACGAAAACAGCTGTTTTTGATGTTGCTATAGATTTTGATACTGATTAGTTGTAAGTATCAGCTATAATTCTATTAATTTTATGAATTGTATAGCAGGATCCATTTAACATATGTATCAAAATATATGAATCTCGCAGATTATTGGAAATCTTTTAAAAGTTATTCTTTACAAAGACTTCTAAAGTCTTTAAGACTTTTAATATTATTGTCTCGAAATCACTGTTTGATTATTACCCGATCAGCTGATTTCTGACAAGTTAAATGGATCCTGCTGTAACTAATAATTCCCAACAATATTAAAATGCAATATGATAATTTTAACATATAAGTCAGATTTATCTACATGAAACGGCGAGATGTGGCACCCAAGAAAGCTTATTGCAAACCTTGAATAATACAAACTTCATTATTGAACTGTTGTATTGATTGAAAAATCTCCTTCAAGTATTCCTCTCAAAGCCAAGTTGGAGCAAGTGGTATTTGAGCTGTGACATCCACACCACACCCAAGAAAGCTTATTGCAAACCCTGAATAATACAAACGACGTTGGTAGAGCTCAAACATCACGAACTTCAGGTGGTTAGACAAGGTTGTACAAAGTACCGCAGGAAGGGACACCTGCAAACCAGCTATGGTGAGGACTTCATTCATGTTGCTCATCCTATCCACCTCAAGCGCAAAGTCCCGCCTAAGCTCACTTGGACCCGGGACTTATCCTAAGGCATCTCTGTTGAGATATCTAACTGAATGTATAATACAGTTGGACGGGATTCAAGATGAATTTAGAACTGGTATGATAGATGTGTATACCGATATACTCTTATCTAAGATGCACTATATCTATCTCTATTCAAACTATGGTGAGGGTTAGTGGCGGATACAGAAATTAATTTTGGGGGGCTTCGACATACCTGTGAGTGGGGAGGGGGAAGAAGGAGGAGGTCGAGTTGGGTTTTTTGGAAGTTATCTTCTCAATTCAAGTCAATTATATATTCGAACATAATATTAGTTCATCTTAGGCTAGGCGTACACCGGTTAGTCAAGACAAGACAAGACATGATTAGTCACAGTACTTCACATAGTTGCTTATGAAGCAACACACACCGATTAGTCATTGCATCGGTGTGTGCTGCTTCATAAGCAGCTATGTGAATTACTGTGACTAAACGTGACTAATTTCGTCTTGTCTTGTCTTGACTAACCGGTGTACGCCTAGCCTGAATGTACAAAATATTACCGCATATTATGTTTATTAGTGTCTCTGTTTTGAACCGAGAACCAAATTTTCTGTCAATGCATCTCAAGTGATTTATCGCGATTTTACAATATTTCTTGCAATTTCAGTTACTTTGACGAAGATATAGCTCAAAATGTATTAACACTGATAAACTTTGAAGATCTCGGAAACTGTTGGGCCTATAACAACCATTCTGGTCTCAAATATTGGATGATTCAATGTACTTTCAAAATAATTTGAGGTGTAACTTCTGACACAGTGTCTGGTGAGATGTTGTGATATTTATAATACATAATGAAAACACTAGGATGTAGTCAAAAAACACTGAAGATGGCACAATGATGCCGAAACATGTTTGTAAATTCTACCAAATACAGTGATATTTTTTGACTACATCCTAGTGTTTTCATTATGTAATTTGAGGTGTTGTTAATAAGAAGTGATGCTTCAGGGTCAAAATTTCTAAATAATGTGGAAATATGGAGCCATTTCTTAAGGCGATCCGGAAGGTTGCCGGGGTCGTATAAATCAACAATGTTTTTACAAAGAGTTGTCTCAACTTAAATACTTTAAATTACTGAGCATCCAGTGCTGCCTTTTCCGAGCTTTGGAGTCGATTCCCCTGCATGATTTGAGTAGTTAGCTGGCAAGACTTGACAACAGCTCAAAATGTCTCAGCCGCCTTATTTCGTGGCCGCTACTATAGTAAGAGCGAACAGAAAACAAATTTCTATGCCAGTTCATTAAACTAAAATCAATATACATAAAATTCACTCTCTTTTTAAGATTAAGCAAAGACAATAAACTATCTATAAAAATTTATGTATTGTAAATGCTATTGTATTTAAGTAAAAACGGGACATAAATAATCTCAAGCTCAAAAATTTAAAACAACTGAGAAAGAACATTTTCACTTCTTGAACATCCACGGAGTTCTATAAAACCCTAAATTATTTCGGAGGGGTTTCCTTGACTACCCTGCTACCTTACTTTCAACGTTATATTAGTTCCATCTTTCTTCCACTCACCAATATCCTAGCTATAACTCTTCCATGCACCTCACTTTGCTAAAGCCTTCTTCTGCTTCACTTTCAACATATACTTAGACGCTCAATATACTTAGTTTTATAGATATACTTTAGATACTCAATATATTATACTTGAACGGGTGGCATGGGCTCTCTCTCGCTCTCTTCCTCTTTCACCCTCGCTCCATCTCTCTCTGACGCACGCACACTCTCGAACCTGATAATGTGTTCTTTGCCTCCTTACTTCAACAGAACCCTCCAAGCAGTGAAAGCTGGATAAAGTATGACTTCAATGTTATTCCCTGGCAAAGCGACGCGTCGAACCATTTTCCTTTGGCTCTACTTCTTCTTTTCCTTTCTCCATCTTTATTCTTCTTCTTCTTCTTCTTCTTCTTCTTCTTCTTCTTCTTCTTCTTCTTCTTCTTCTTCTTCTTCTTCTTCTTCTTCTTCTTCTTCTTCTTCTTCTTCTTCTTCTTCTTCTTCTTCTTCTTCTTCTTCTTCTTCTTCTTCTTGTTGTTCTTCTGATTTCCCCCCTCCACCACTCTCTCGTCTACCGAAATCATCCATCATCATCATCATCATCTGTCATCATCATCATCATCATCATCATCATATGTATTCCATCATCATCTTCTTCTTCTTCTTCTTCTTCTTATTTATTTTCTGATTTCCCCACTCCACCTCTGTGTCAAACAAATCATCAGTATAGTCTTCTTCCAGCTTACAATTTCATGACATTTGCCAATTGCATACTACGTTTCTATTCTATTTCGTATTTCCAATATGCACCAAATACATTGGGATTCTATCAAGTTTCTACCACCCTTCCGGGAAAGTTTTTGGGTCTCATGAGCGTGAATTTTCTCAACTGATTTTGGTTCGATTTTAGATGATCAGATATTTCTTTACTTTTCCAAGCTGAAAATACTCGTACATTCAGATTTTCTTCTCAGTTTATCTTCCAACTTTTTTTGAGTTGTATTGTTCAAAACTATCTCTTTAAGAGATAGATTGATTAGTTCTGCTCCATGATCTAATTGGAACTGTTTTAGGTGCTTGGTATTATTGATCATTCAAAATCTGAAAGCACTGATCATTGTATAAACACAGTACCATCACTTCAACATTCAGATAATAATTTTCAAGTCAACGTTTTCTCATTCTACTCCACAATAAGAGATTCTATTGCCAGAAAATGATTCTCATGTGTATTCTTTCCAGATACAGAATATATTTTCCATTTCTTGTACGTTTTGATACTGGCTCAGACAGTCAGCCTTCAGAACTTTCAGGTCACTCTAGTCAGTACCTGGGGTCTTTGACAGCTGACTTACGACTTCCTGACACATCCTCTATTTTTCATTTCTTATTTAATTTTGCTTCTCACATTTTATTTTTCTCTAACTTTTCAATTTTGTTCTTCCTTTCTTCTCCTCCACTTTCTCTCATTCACTCTCCTGTGCCTTTCCCATCTTTCTCTTCTACTCTTGCTCTCCTTCACTCCACTGAATCTTTTCTTCTTCTTCTTCCTTTCTATACTTCTTTAACTTCTTCTTCTTCTTCTTCTTCTTCTTCTTCTTCTTCTTCTTCTTCTTATATTTCTTCTTCTTCTTCTTCATTATGCCTTCTTCTATTTAACTATTTATGTCTTCTTCTTCTTTTCTTTACACATCTCCTCCATATCCCACAAAGCCTTTACCTTCATCTCCGTCAAATTGTTTATTTCACTTGTCTACCCACCTCCACATCTGTCTTTATCTTCGATATTCTTCTTCTCTTCCCACCTGTATTCCTCCTTGCATTAAATATATGTATACTTTTCTTTTCTGCTTCTCCTCCTCCTTATTCCTCATCCTTCCTCCCAGCCTGCTCATCCTCCTCCCTCTCTCATCACACCACCACTCCCTCACTCCTCATCCTGCTCTCACACCAGCCTCCCCCCCTCCTCCTCCTCCTCATCACTTCTCCTCTCCCTCCCTCCTCCCTACCTCAGCTTCTCCCTTCTCCTCCCTCCTTTTGCCCTCCCCTTCCTCCTCCCCATTCTTCCCCTCTCATCTTCTCCTCCTCCTTCCTCCTTCCCTCCTTCCTCCTCCCATCACCTCCTCCTCCTCCTCCTTCCTCAAAAGCCTGCACTCCCTTTAAATCTTCTCCTTCTCATTCTCCTCTCTCCATTCTCCTCCTCCTCCCCATACCATCGTTTGCTACAACATCCATTCATAAGCCCCTCCTAAATTGCAATGCTTCTTGCTCTTCCTCTCTAGCTGCTGGCTGTACCATTACAGACAGTCCGGGGTGCATTGCGCGGAAGTTAATTACATGTTCCTCTTTCACACTTTTCTTCTCACTCCTTCTATATCTCTGTCTCTCTTTCTGTATACTTCCTCTCATTTATTTTCTAAACCCTCTTCCCGCACCCTTTCTTTCCTCTACGCCATTGCCTTCCTCACAATTTCTTCTTCCTCCCACTATGAAGAAAATTATCAACACATCGATCCATCCATTTCTTCCTCTCTCTCTCCACACATACTCTCTCCTCTCCCAAAGTGTTGATGAGAAAGGATTTCTATGTGTCTCCTTCCAAGAATGGACATTCATACTATTCCAGAAAACGCCACCTTTTCATCTAGATAACTCCACAATTATTAAATCATCAGTATATTTTTTGCTTTATATCTACTCAACTGACATAAGTTATCATGTGATATGATTGTTTGATAATAATTACATAATATTGTTATAATCTGAAGGAATTCAACAGTCATATTTTATTTATCTATATGAATAAAACATTAGTAAATCTGAATAAAGTAATAATAAATCTAAATCTCATACCTTCTCACATTCTCTCTCTCTCACACTCCCTCACTCTCTCTTTCTCTCAAAGTTAATGATCTGAACTCATAACTCTCTCTTCCACTCACTCCCTCATCATCACTCTCTCTTTCTCTCAAAGTAAATGATCTAATCTCATAACTCTCTCACTCTTTCTCTCTCAGTCAACCTCACTCTTTCTCTCTCTCTCCCCCACTCAGTTTCTCTCCCTCTTGCTTTCTACATTTCCCTCTCCCTCTATCTCTCTTTTCTTAACTTTTCTCCTATCTCCTTAATTCGCCATCTTTCTCTTGGCCTTCAGTTCTTCTGCTAGTTAAATTTTCACTGTAATGACGTGCCCTTGGGTCAAAACCACCCTCGGGGAAAATTTCACATCTTCAATTTGCACGCTTTGGGAGTGGGGAGGGTGCTGAGAGGCAAGATTGAGTCCTGTGGCTCTCATTGGAGGCGTCCATGGAAGTAGTAGCTTCAGTGTCTCGTCTGAAGATATTGACCATTTTTAGGCGTCTTGAGAGTTAATGGATCTTCTAATTACAAGTATGTCATTTTAAATTAGCAAGAGATAGTAGTAGATTTGCAATTGGTAATCCACACCTGAAACTGTGGATCCATTTATCATCCACTTTGATCTTGGATCAATCAACGAGATCTCATGTTCCAGCGAAGTAGGTTTGTGGAAAGGGGTTGTCTGGAATCTGTTACTCCCATCATCCATATCGCTTCGTCACTGCCATTTCAAGTGAACGAATCCCGACAGTTTGCTTCTAGAGATAAGTCACTATGGTGTTTTTGGGTGTTGATTCAATTTTTTATTTTTAGATGATGCCACATGAGCTCTTGGCTTGTGCGTGATTACTTGCACTCCGTTTTACTGTCTTCAAAATTCACACAAAATAATCTGGGGTGGCAAAAATATTAGCAGAGATGGAGACTGTACATTGTTTGTAGACTTTGTACCAAGCCCAGGATGCGCATGCAATGGCCTCCAGCAGTCACCTATCCTGAAGCACCGCCATCTCAGGTGGCCATTGAGACCCGATCTTGACTGATAGTGGCCTGTTTGGTTTATAGATTTGATGGGTGTCACAATTGTTTTTACATAGCATAGTTGTCGCAAATGTTGGTTGCAAAACTACAGTTCATATGTTTCATCGTATTTAAGTAAAATAATGAAAGTGAAAAAATGGCAGCTGTGCTTGAGTAACTAAGGACTTCTGGACAATTTCAAATATGATGTTTAAATATGGTTTTACTCAGGAACAATGCCTAACGTGATGATGAGGTTCAAACACTGCTTATTACTTATTGCTCCAGTGTACGAGCCACTAACCTTCCACAAATTGTCTTTAAGTTGCTCAAATTCATTTTTGAACTTCCACATTGGATAGGTGTTTAGGGGATCAGGAAGGCCAATCAAAAATAGCAACAGTTCCAATAAGAAGAGGCACAGCTTGGCTCCAATTGTCGCAGTCTCACACAGGAGGCTCAACATGGTGTAGTCCTATCTGCTGAGGGCATTTCTGAGGACCCTTTAGGTGAGAGAGAGATTGAGGGAGAGAGAGAGAGGGAGAGAAGGGATTACAACAGCACTCAACTCAGCCCCATTAAACTGCCCTGCAACGACTGACGACTTCTTTGTAGCAGAACCCTACAGTAGAATAGCTTTATCGTCTCGGCCTGTGAACGTTGATAGTCTCTGAGTCTGGTGTGCGGTTATATTGCATCAAGGTCCAATAGTGCATTATAGAGATTGAGAATAGTGGGCCTTATGGTAGAAGTTGCCAAATGACCACATGTGACATATTTATAGAAAATATCAAACTCTTGACTGTGGATCTTCTTCTCTGTCTTTTTGTATGAGCAAAATTAGGCCTAGTGCTTAGGTGATGTTGGATTGGGTTTTCGTTACACCGACTGAGTGCCGCGGAACCAGGCAGCGTGCCAAATGCAGAATGATGAAAAAATCCCCACCTATAAAATGATTTAAAGTTTTCATCAATTACTCGCTGCATTACTCCTGACCTCTATAATCCTACTCAAAATTAACAAATACGTGCTAGTACAGACCTAATTCCTGTATATTAATTTATTATTTCAGATTCCATACCCATTAACATATTAATTTGTAAAATTTCTGTAATCTTTTGCTCAGTTTTCTGGTATCACCCGCCTCACACCTGTTCACCGGTACCTCGATTCTATTATGGCAGGATCATTTTAACTTGTGAAAACCATTTCTTCTGACTAGTAAGTAAACTGAGTGGTTTGACACTATAATCGAAAGTTAAAGTCTTAAAGACCTTCCGAGCTGATTCATGGCTCAGAAGTTTGGCTAGGTCCCTGGGCTCAAAACAGGTAACCCTTATGGCATCGATAAACGTTAGCCTCGAAACTATGTACTGAGAGCTCTCTATGCTGCTAACCACTAACCTGTTGAGATGACCAACATCGATGCTGGCTGTTTTAGTCTAGAGACAACATCAGCAGGCTATTTCAAAATCTTTGAGAACTTACAAAAGACCTTTCAAAAAGATTAGCTTTTCAGACCTTTCAATAATCTACGAGATTCATCATTTTTTTACAGAGGCTAAAATGTTGTGATACTTGTGGCCATTTATAGTCATTTTCTGACAAGTTAAAATGATCCTGCTAAACATTTTATTGCCTTGTTCTCCGGCCTTTATTACGTAACAAGCTACGGTGACAAACATGTGTTCCACAAATTTAATACTGAGTGCGACGATAATGTGTCTAACAAACAACATTACAACAACACAAATAACAACACATGCTACAATTTGGTATCAATTCACCGTCAACATCTCAGATGCAAGCGTAAGCAGGTCACACATGTTAGTTACATGTGAGTGCATCTCATGAACGGACTGACTCATATTCAATTCCTTGGTGCAAGTGGTGACTCCAATATTTTTTTTTGAATACGGTGTTTGGGCTGCTTGGGATCCATTTAACATCATAAACATATGATCGACATATGATCCTGTCTACTAACACCTTACAAATACTGAATCTCTCAGATTTTTGGAAGACTTTTAAAAGTCATTCTTTGAAGGTCTTACTTCAAAAGGTCTTTAAGACTTCCAAGCCTTTTTGATTGTTATCGAATCACTGTTGGTGTGCTGACACAGCTGAGGTGCCTGACAAGTTGATTGGATCTGCTGCCACCATATGCGGAAACCAATTGTGAAATAGCCGGATTCTTTCAACTTGTCAGAAACAGCTAAGTTCAACGTTGGTAAACGATCGTACGTCAATCGGCTGAAACACGACACAATTAAAACAATCACCGCTATATGTAATGCTACCGTAACGTATGCTAACAAAAGAAAATACTGCTTGTTGTAAAGTATTCGCGACAACCCATGATTATTATAATTGGTTATATTTGTTTGTATAGTTAATTTATATAAATTGTTCCTTAACTGGTTAAATGGAAAGGATGTTGTCACAGTATGCAAACTTATTAAAAATGTCGGATAACGGTTTTGGTCTTCCTTTATCGATCTACGATAATCTAAAAACAAAGAAAATCAAAAGGCAGAAGAATATATTAAAATAAATCAATAAATATTTGAAAGTAACAAGTGAAAGTTGGATAAAGTCAGATGAAAGTTAAATAGAAATGATTTGAGAGAACAGTGTGGGATACAAATAAACAAGAAAAATACACGAATATAATCTAACAATCTTATAAACATTTAATGGAAATTGGAATAGTAGCTCAACTTGGTGCCGGTCCCAAGCCCGGAAAAATGGGGAGGGTTAGCGGCAGGAAGGGCATCCCGGCTGTAAAACTCTTACCGACTTCAAGATGGAGAGAGAACAAGGAAGTGCCTCAGAACCGACTGGGGCGTACCCGTAAACGACAGCACGGGAACACCGACTCTTCCATGATCAAAAGAGCAGGGCTGCCCGTCAGGGCGGACGGGGTTAAAGAAACAGAATCCTGAGTCGTTACCTCAATGTGGGGTATGAGCGGGAAAGGTATGAGGCCTGCAGACTACAGAGGAGAAAATGGGATATTGTGTGCTGAGAGACCGGGTGGAAGAGACAGTAAGGCCAGGAACTGGAAGGATGTGAATCTACTACAGTGGGGCCAACAGGAAGGAAGAAATGGGTGGAGGTCATCCTCAGTGGAGAGTGGAAGGACCGAGTTGGTAAATATTAGTAGGAGAAACCAGCCAAGAATAACAGGTGTGGGGCTGGAATGTGGAGATATGCTCCTTCAACATGAGTATGTGCATATGCTCCTAAGTTAAGTGTGATCCAAGAAAGAAGGAGTTTCCAGAACCAGTTCTGGATGAAGAATCGGTAGAGATACTAGAAGACGGTGTTTTCTGAGGCCGGACCTGAATGGACACGCTATTGGTGGCCAACTGAGGCTGGGAGAAGGGGTGCATGGAGGGATCTGGGGTGTGGAGCCAAGACAAATGCTGAGGGGAGGTTGTGGATGCAGTGGTTATGGTGGCCATGGTAACTTTTCGAAGGAGAAGCCAATTCTTCACATATAGTAGTGGTGGAAAACAAGAGCCAGTTAGTTTTATTCTGTGAAGGAATACCTTGGAGATACAAAACTGTAAAGTGATGGAAATGGTGGTGTGTTGTCTGGCGTCAGCATCGGCCAGTAGTGGACTGTGATGTTAGAATAAGGCAAAAGGTAAACAGATTGGCATAAAACGTCAGGTGGTGGAGGCTCACAGAAAGGAGATAAAAGCCAGCTTTACCTTCAGACTCAGGAGTCCTGGGAGGAATATTACCAAAGAAAATACTTTCGGACCAGGCCAGGAAGAAATGGAAAAGGAAGGTAATAAAAGAGAGGCTGCTGTATGGGCTGTTGGGAGAAACATCGGGAAAAGGTCCGCAAGGGCCTGAAACATGGTGGTGGAAGGAAGAATTTACAAGAACATGAGGAAAAAAGAGAGAACTAAAAGGTGGGACATGAACACAGACGAGAGGAGTAAGAAGACTGAAGCCATGCTGAAGGGCTGAGAGGCGCGATAGCTATTGCTGGAAACAAATTACTGCGCCGGAAAATTATGAAAACCTAGAACATAACACAGAAGTTAATGAACTGGCCACTGCCTGGCAAGGGCCAGGGACAAGGCTACCAAGGACTTCACATGCGACAAATCACAAAAAGATGTTGGAGGTACTGCAGAAATGAGGCGATATAAGGAAGGACTGAATGGAGGAGTACTTCAGTGAATTGTTGAATCAGGGCTTAAAGCAGGTGGGGAGGAAAAGTGTATCCTGAATGAAAAGACACCCTGGATTTTGCAGAAGAGGTGGCTGAGCAAATTGGAAAAATGAAAGGAAATGGAAGACGCTTGAGACCAAGTGGAATAGGGTGGAGACTTCAGAGGCTCCTGGGAGAGGGAGGGTGGACCTGATGGCGAATTGATGTCAAGGTGCTTGAGGAGGACACATCCCCAGACAACTGGAGGAAGAGCATATGAATCCCAATGTATAAAGGAGACATCCAAAATTGCAAAAACACAGGGCTGAAAGTGATGGAGCATGTGCCGTTTATGAAGTGATTGAAAGGATTAGAAGAAGAAGACCAAAGTGGAGATGAGAACGGTTGGCTTCATGCCCAAGTAGGAGTACAATGGATGCACTTTGCCTGGGAAATTCACTTGGAAAAGTTTGGGAGAGAGGAGGCCAACAGTTGCCTTATGGTTTTGCAGATCTAGAAAAGCGTATGACTGCATTACCAAGGCACAGTGCTATGGAGGTGTATGAGGGAGAAGGGTACTTGAAATATGTGCGGATTGCTGAATGCATGTACCGCAGATCTCACACCCAGGGAGGTAGGACAGGGGTGGGAGTGACAGAAGATTCCCAGTAACCTTGGGCTCAGCTGAGTTGACCCTCAAGCATATCTGTTCAGCAATTCTGGATGTGCACAGACAGAGAAGATATTGGGAAGCCAGCCCCCTGGTCAATACTGCAGACAAATATTGTATTGTTGATGGAGAAAGCAAAGGTGGAACAACTAGAAAAGGTGGAGAGAAATGCTATAGAAATTGAAGGGCTCGAATCAACCTAGAACTTTCATGAATACCTTTGGTTTGGAGAGAAGCAAAAAATGGAGATGTGGGGTTGGCAGGAGGCTGAGGCGTGACAAGGCTTGAAATATCTTGGAATTAATTTATATCAGAGGATGGAGACATGGCAAGAGGCTGGATCTACAGAATCCAAATGAGATGGATGAACTGTAGAAGGGATGTCAGGGTGGCACTATGTGACCCGGAAGCTGGATGGCAAACCAATTGAGAATATATATAAGACTGATGAGTGAGGACACACTGATCCACAACAACGGTGAGACTTGGGCAGTCAAGAAATCGCGGAGAAGATGGATGTAGCCAGGGATAGAAGAATGCTGAGATGGATGCTTGGGAGAACAAGGACAGGATCAAATGAAGAATGAAGAGATGGCTGGGGTGGTGGAGGTGTTCAAGAGGTCCAGGAAAAGAAGGATTTGCATTAGTATGAGTCATGTTGTGAGGGAAGGACACGTTTGAAGCAGTGAGTAGAATGCCGGGTGGGAGGGGTGTGAACCCGGTGGGAGCCAGGGAAGAGGGGAGATGGAGACTGTGTTTGGGGACATGAGGAGAAAGGGACGACAGTGAAGAAGCAGGAATGGTGTGGAGGAGGAAGATAAGGAATAGCGACCCCGAATAGGGAAAAGCTAAAGGAAAAGAAGAAGAAGAAGAATGGAAATTGGAATAGTGACATTGGTTTGTCTCAATTTATTACAATTATGTAAATTGATTACAATTCTTAATAAACTAATAAACTAAAAAATAGAAATATAATTTAACAATCTTATAAACATTTAATGGAAATTGGAATAGTGACATTGATTTGTCTTAATTTATTACAATTATGTAAATTAATTACAATTCTTAATAAACTATTCAATTTCAAACAAAAGAAGGGGGAGGAAATGATAATATCACTGATATTTTTTAATATCTAGTTATTCAACTGCTACCCTAACCTTAATCTACCCTCAAAGAGAAAAACATTCAATCCGATTGGTATGAAGTTTATTAACATTGAACTGTTAATTACCTATTTACGTACTACCTCCGTTTGCCACCTCAGTTCAAGAAAACTTAAGATTCACAGTTTAAACCAAGATTTCAAGAAGCTCAAACCAAGTTTAAACTGCGTTTAGTTGAACTTAAGATTGGCAAAATTCATCTTTGGAGAAATCCCATTCATAAATCTCCGATAGTCATAAATTTATGTAAGTCAGAATTTCTGGCATGTACTTTATTTTTGCTCCTACACAGTGGTCATTCAAATCGAGGTCACTTTCCGCCCAGTAAATTCAGTCCTTCTATAAATATTTACGAAACACCCCTTATAATTCAGGGTCCGTTAAGTTGCAGCCATTTACTTCTGCGGATTGCCAATTCGCTGTTGAATAAAAGCCAAAACATAACGAGCTATGACTAGTATTTTTGGCATGTTCGTTCATCCTTTCATACATAAATTATACACGTCTTTTGTTCGCTAGACAAGGGGTACCGGGTTTCCACTGTTGGGAGAAATCTTTTGTAAAAGCTTGTGTATGAATGATTTTCAGGGAATATAAGGGTCTGATTTTCAGGAACTTTCAGGGAATGTAATATGGCGGTCTAACCAATCGATAAATACCATCCAGTGCGGGTTTGAATATAACTTATGATTTTCTCATAACTATGAACACTCCAAATGTTTGCTCTAGATTAATTGATCAATTAATACATTATCAAGTACAAAATAAATAAAAAATTATTGATAGTCGGTAAAAGAATAAAAACAAAATTTCGTCTATTCCACAGTATGCTTGATTGCTTATGCTTATACTGTGGAATAGACAAAATTTTGTTTTTATTCTTTCATCGAATATGGAGAAGTTCCACAACATTTCTGAACAAAGTGTGTGTTTTAATTGTTGATAGGGCAGGACCTTTTCACCAAAACGCAAAAACTGGAAATAATGTACGAATTCATTTCACAAACGCTATCTGTCGGTAAAGAAAGTAAACTGATGGGCTGTTGAGCTTGACTCTCATTGGTCAGTAGCTCCAAGTGTGGAAAATGGGAGTAGCAAGTCTCGTCCAATCACAGAGCTCCAGAGCTTGTCAGCGTTGTTCCGCCATTTTATTTTCACAGGCAACCATTTTCTAAACCAATAGATTGCTATTTTGCTAGTATACTGTACGGAGGGTACGCCTATTATTAAGTATGTATAGCAGGATTCTTTTAACTTGTCAGAAAACAGCTGATTTAACGTTAGTGAACGAGCGTACATCAATCAGCTGTCTTCTGACAATTTAAAAGAATCCTGCTATAAGCTGTGTGATTTTCCTAGAGTTTAGAGGTCAAAAATGGGAGTTTCATTCTTGTGCCATTATAGGTTTATTATTTATGCTTATACAAACCCATTTAAATGCTTTCTGTACATCTTTTCCATTAACTCATATTTCTTATAGCTCGTTGCAGTATTGTAATGTATTGAATTTCGTTACTACGAGTATACTATTACACACTCTGTACTATTTATTACTCTCGTATACTATTGATATATTCAAAATTCAATGCAGACGAATTCTTTCCATTGCTAATACAACCTGTTCGAATCAACAATTCCTCTCTCTCAAATAATCTAAACTCAAATTTTGAAACTAAAACCATACTTAGGTATCACATCTACAATTATTATTTAAGACTAAAACCATACTGATCACATCTACAGTATGTGATAATCAACAATTCCAAACATCAATCCCTCTTATTATCAGCAATAATTATTTATCGGAGCTAAAACCATACACATTACCTTTATGTGATAAGCGCCAGTTTCAAACACATGCCAGCCTCATTCAACATCCAACAAATTGTTTGTTGTAAATCTCACAGGCTGTACTGCCTGTACAAATTAATACAAATTAGTACAAATTAATTTAATCATATTTATGCAAGCATTTCATTGGTCATCAAAGTTTTAACCACTACTGTTTGTAGCAGATTTCGGAAGCTAATAGCAGTTCAAAAGAATTCAATCATATTTATGCAAGCATTTCATTAGTCATCATAGCTCTAACAAAGGTTTGTTGGATATCTCACAAGCTAATAACAGTACAAAAAGAACTGAATCATATCATATTTGTGCATGCATGTCATTCGTATGATGTTCACCCCTATCGCAATGCAGTATACATCAGAATAATTCACATTGAATGGAGAGCGCGTGAAATTTGAAACGCCATAGCTGAGTAGTGCAAACTCATTACTACTGTTTCTGGCGAACTGTATCTGGATAACAACAGCAACAACAAGAACAATAACAACAACAAGAACAATAACAAGAATATCAACAGCCATGTTGTGTTCAACCATCGGATAGCTACTATATTACCATATTGTTCAGAGGGCTTGTATGGTTGCGGGGATATTTGCTTGCGTTTAGTGGTGCAATGCTCAGCAGCCTATACGGACGGGGTCCAAGCTAAACCCTCGGATAAGGTTCAGCCGGCAGCTAATAGTAGAGGGTATTCCATAAAATATGAGCCGATCCCTGGTTGGGTATGACGGTGTTGTATGGGAATTTGTGTGTGTGTAATGTTTGAGGGGAGGAATAGGGTGGAAGTGAGAGGGATTGACAGAGAATGTTTGGAGAAACTTCTCATCACTAGATTGAGAAAGATTAGGTTGAATTAGATTAGTTTATTTACAATATTTTTGTAGATTATCGGCTTGAATTCTAGATCACGTTCACAATGAACGTCATTTAGGTAATTACAGTATTCAAGGGATTAGATTTAGATTTTAGATTTAAAAATGAAGAGAGAGATTTACATTGCTTATAACTTCAAATAGAGTGAGTAGATTTAATTAATATACTAGATTGAGAAAAATTGTGAGTTATCTAGATGAAAAATATTTTTGTAGATTATTGGCTTAATATCCATTCAATGGAAAGGAGATACATAGAAAACCAGGGAAAGAGAGAGAAGTGAAAAACTGAAGACATCGAGAGAGAAAAAGAATAGTGAGAGTGAGTTAATTAATCTCATCACTAGATTGAGAAAGATTAGGTTGAATTAGATTAGTTTATTTTACAATATTTTTGTAGATTATTGGCTTAAATTCTAGATCAAGTTTACAATGAACGTCATTTAAAGTAAAAGTAATTCAAGAGAGAGTAAGAGAGTGAGAGAGAAACTAAAGAGATCGAGAGAGAGATTGAGAGAAAGAGAGATAATAGTGAGAGTGAGTTAATTAGGCTTGGATTATATCCTGATTTGTAAAATTAGTCGATTTGAATACAATAGTCATTCAATAATACAGACTCTATTACACCATCTAGGGGCGTTTTCAAAATAACCCCACAGTTGAACGAATGAAATACCTGTACAGTAGAATTTTTTTCAATTTGGCGGATGGCGAATGATTTTTATCCAATAAACAGCTGATGTTATGCTCAGCTCTGTCAGTTTAGTCTGCGAGACCGTATCGGCCCAGCTGACAGCTATATTTGAAAAACATATCCTCAACACTCAACCGTAAATTGAAGAGAAGGAGAGGTTGAAGAGAGAAGAAGAGAAGCGGTTAAAGAGAAAGAGAGAGCGACATTAGAGATTCAGGTATTGCGATGAGCACCTGAGTGATGTATTTTGGAGATCCTTAAGCTCAGGATAAGCGCATGCGCTGAAGGATCTTCTGAAATGACATTGGGTCGCTTTATCAATAGCAGCAACACTCAGGACATCCCTGATACCAGGCTTCAATGGTCATCAAACCGTTGATGGCGAAATCTCCCATGTATTATCAGGACTCAATGCCCAGTACTGGGCTGATCTGTCCATGAATTGATAACAGTTGTCAGCGAGAAAGAGGAGAGTGAGAGAGAGAGAGAGAGAGAGAGAGAGATGGAGAGAAGAGAGAGAGAGATAAGATAGGATATTTGTATATTCTATTAATAGATATGTAGAATAGATAGAATAGAATAGAATGTAACAGAATAGAATAGAACAGATGAATAGAATAGAATAGAATAGAATAGAGATAGAAGAAATAGAATAGAACAGAATAGAACAGAACAGAATAGAATAGAACAGAATAGAATAGAACAGAACAGAACAGAACAGAATAGAACAGAACAGAACAGAACAGAATAGAATAGAACAGAATAGAACAGAATAGAACAGAACAGAACAGAACAGAATAGAACAGAACAGAACAGAACAGAACAGAACAGAACAGAACAGAATGAGAACAGAATAATAGGAATAGAACAGAACAGAACAGAAATAGAATAGAACAGAACAGAACAGAACAGAACAGAACAGAACAGAACAGAAATGAACAGAACAGAACAGAACAGAACAGAATACAGAACAGAACAGAACAGAATAGAACAGAACAGAACAGAACAGAACAGAACAGAACAGAACAGAATAGAACAGAACAGAACAGAACAGAATGAGAATGAACAGAACAGAACAGAACAGAATAGAACAGAACAGAACAGAACAGAACAGAACAGAACAGAAATTGAGAACAGAACAGAACAGAACAGAACAGAACAGAACAGAACAGAACCAGAACAGATAGAATAGAATGGAACAGAACAGAACAGAACAGAACAGAACAGAACAGAACAGAACAGAATGAGACAGAACAGAATAGAACAGAATGAGAACAGAATAGAATAGAATAGAAATAGAACAGAATAGAATAGAATAGAACAGAATAGAACAGAATAGGAATAGAATAGAATAGAATAGAATAGAATAGAATAGAATAGAATAGAATAGAATAGAATAGAACAGAATAGAACAGAACAGAACAGAATAGAATGAATAGAATAGAATAGAATAGAATAGAATAGAATAGATGTGAGATCTATTAGTGAGATGGAGAGAGAGAAAGAATGAGTGGAAGAAAGGAAAATCAAGAGAAAAACAGTAATTGAAATACATGGATCCACCTTCAGCTATCACCTCTCGTATAATAGACTACATATTCAAATCGATTTCATAGATTAGTGCTTGTTTTGCAGCAATCAAACGCTTATTTATTCACTGCTTTATCATAGTGTCCGAACAGGTTATTTATACATAACTAATGTATCAACTCATCCATTTGTCTGATCTATCAGCTCTTTGATTATCTGCTGCTATGTTTAGCTCCATTCCAATCTCTCCTCTCTCATTTATTTCCATCTCTCATATTTCTATTCTAAAATTTATTGCATCTCTCATATCTCTTTTCTTTTCTCATCCATTTTATCTCTCATTCATTTCTCTTTTCTTATCTATTATATTTCCCATATTTCTCCTCTCTCATTTATTCTCTTTCTCTCTTATGTATCTCTATCCTATTAGTATTCCATTTCTATTCACTTTCATCTCCTATATCTATATTGATTTATATTTGCCCCATTATAATGAGCCTTGCACTCTATTAATCATGGATTGATTTGTATGAACTCGTCTATGTACTTACTACTCATCAATTTTCATTCACATCCGATATTATTATTATTTACCCATGATTGTGTTGGGAAAGATGGTGAATCAATTGTTATTATCTCCTACTATGGTCCATGAGTATCCCTGATATGGATCATTATTATATATCAATATCAGGAGATAATAATTATTTGTAGATTTTATCAACCAAAAGTTTGTGTTCAGGCAATCATACGCTAAATGGAATGTATTTGGCAGGAATGAATGTTTGATGAAATGGAATTAGAATGTACTCGTATTTGATAAAATAAAATGTAATATATCAAGTAAATGAAGTAGAACTAGTGTATGGAATGAATAGGATACGTTTGACAAAATGTATTAACAATTCAATTTGACGAAATGTAATTGCATGTACATAACTCGTCAACTATTGATATCTAGGAATATTCAACTTTGCTACAAGCAGACTCTCCAGCGGAAAGTAATCACTGGCGGCTAGTAAAAACAAACCTGTTTGTTTTTACTTGCCACTTCACGGAAAGCGGGTCACCAGTACTGGCTGCCAGTAACTTTCCGTCTCTACTTTCCCCGTCTATAAGCTGCTTAAGCCTCCTGTTCCTCTCTCAAATCATATTACTGTATCTCGATTTATTTTACCCTTATTGTTAATACATATGAATATTACACTTGAACAAAACACATTGAATATTTTGAAATAGATCTCCTTAATCTCAATGCATTTATGAAATTCAGTTCCTATTCTATTTAATTTTATTTTTATTTTCCATTTTAAATTATTCTTTTTAATACATCTAGATCTAAATGAAAGCTTTGTAGCTCTTCTGTAATCAAGTATTGTAATTATTGCTGATGGTAGTAGCATCGACTAATCAAATAAAATCTGTTATCTGTGATAGACTTAACTGTAGGCTCAATTGCCAATTGGAGCGATAAACATTGGTTGGTGGACCCAACAATTCGCGCACCTCGCAATCTCACGTTTTCCCCACTTAATAAACAAAGAGCGGGCCATTTCCCTATCACAGGGAAAGCCGAGTCCACAAGGTGGGTCAGACATGCAATGTGGAAACTAGGAAAAAGGGAAATTGTCAGGGAAATTACCTCATCGAGCAATTTAAGCTCTCTTCGGACGACTTGGTTACAATGTGTAATCAAAAGTTATGTCGTCCAACGGCAGTTTCCTCGCAAACTAAGAACACTTTTGGTTTAATTTCTCGCAAATGCAGATTGAGTTTGGGTTGAATAGAATTTACTGTCATTAAAAAGTAAACAAAACTCACTTTATTCAAGCTTACTGGCCAAATAAGTCTATGGGCAAAGGTGACCCCTTGAACTTCAAGTTATGGGGTTGTGCAAAAGACCGAGTTCTTTTCATTTTACAAAAATTTTACCGTTTCATTTTGTATCTTTTCTTCTCCTCCTTCTTCTACTCCTTTGTCTCCTCCTTTTTATCCTCCTTCTTCCTTCTTCTCCTCCTTCTTATCCTCCTTCTTCACCTCCTTCTCCTCCTCCTTCACCTCCTCTTCTCCTTCTCCTCTTTTCTCCTTCCTCTCCTTCCTCCTCCTTCTTCTCCTCCTTCTTCTCCTTCTTCTCCTCCTCCTTCTTCTCCTCCTTCTTCCTCTTCCTTATTCTCCTCCTTCTTCTCTTAATCACGGAGGAGTTCTGATTCAAAAAAACATGTTTGCCTATTTTATATAAAGATTATAAATTATTGATAGCATAGTAGTTTCTTCTCCATTATCTTTTTTTTTTAGGGTGATGTCCACATGAGCTCTAGGCTTGTGCGTGGGTAATGAGAGAGGTGATGATGAGAGATGACGACTGTTTTTAGGCAGTCGGGACCGACGGCTTTTCGTCTAATAATGTGAATTAATTTAGTACCACAATAAATATCGTGTTTACGTTTTGCCATCGAGTTGATGAAAGACATGAAAAAAGTGATACGGAAAATTGGAGGAGTGAAACTTTGGAGAGAAAGAGGAAACAAACTTTTCATGTCATCTCTTCTCCTTATCCTTCCAACTATATAGGGAGAGGGGAGGAGGAATGATTCGAAAGAAAAGAAGTGAGTGATATTCATTAGGTTTTATTTGTTTGTTGTTTGAGGCTGAGCTGTCCCAATGTGTTTACAAGTTTGTTTTGATGTTAGTTTCCCAATTTGAGTCGATGGTAAAGTGAAGTTTCTCGGTGTTATTGTTATTTTTCTCCACTTCACATGTCGAGAGCTGTAATCAATGGACAAGAAAACACAAAATAGGAGAGAAAAAATATAAGGGAAACTTCATTCTAGACGTAGAATTCCAGTGGGAACATCATGAACAGGAACTTTCATATGAATCATCAAATGTAACAATGTGTTCGAACATAAAATTCCTAGTACTACCAGAACTCAGTAACAATACTAATCAATATACGTCTCATATATTTCATGAGTATATGAGATGCTTATTGATTCTCCTATCTTATATAAGAAAAGAATTTTGTGTCTAACTTTGGAAAGTTCGTGAAGAAGAATGAGTGGACCGATTTTGATGCGGTTTGCACCAAAATAAAGATAAAAAATCGAGGTTTTGCAGGCTCTATTTGTTTTTCAAAAATAATCATCTTGAACGGGAGATATTTGATAAAAAGATGAAATAGTTTCCTGTGGCACTATCTGTTGGCATAAAATGTACTAAATTATTTTAATCCCTTGAGTGTTAGTTTGAGAAATCACACATAGATAGAGCTTAGAAGGTCATACATTAGTCGTTTGTACAAGGTACAATTTCATTGGTATGACTGAGCTGCTGTCAGCTGCAGATAGACAAAATAGCAACTAAATTATCTATTGGGATACTGCCTCAACGGGTTTTCATGGATGATAATTCCATTAAGAATTTTAGAAAATTCAAGTGAGCGGAACTTTGCGCTGCACGGGGTAAACTCGTATGGTTTAAAACAATTCATATGAAAGACAATGTTTGTTGTAGCAATAACTCAATTTCAGTCTCTCTAGGTTTTCATTTCAGTAATTTTCATTTATTCATAGCAATTGATTGATTGTAACATCTAATAAATCTTTGAATCTTTAATCTTCACAATCTTTTAATTTTTATTTTCTATCAAGGTTTTCTGAGTAGTTTTCTATGAATAAACTTCTACGATTTCATTTTATTTGATCTACTATCTAACATGCCTATTAATGCTTACTAGTAGGTATTACAGAAATGTTGTTTTGGATCGATTTAAAAATTGTTCGATTCCAAATCAACAACAAAGAAAATATCAATGATCAAAGAAACACGTGGAATATCAGCAGTAACAGACAGTTTAGTACCTACTCTTATCACGCGTTTGAACGGTGGAAATAAATTTTAATGACATGCTATCAGGCATGACACGTTCTATGGGTTGTACCCATATCACACAACAGACACATATAAAGCATGATGTATATTTTTCACAAACCTTCATATATAATAATTCACTATCTATCTACCTCTCTGTACCTACAAGGTAAGTAGAAATATGTATTTGAAACTTGTATTCATCAACAAATACGTGGGTACATAATAACATAAAGTACATTGTTTATTTTTACACACTTCATGTGAGCCTTCATTATACTATGGTTCTTATAGTTCGAATCAAAGTAAGTAGTATTTATGTAGTGTTTATGAAGTGTAAAATATTAAGTTTATGAGGAGGAGGCGGAGGAGAAGGAGTATAAGGAGAAAGAGGAGAAGGAGGAGAAGGAAGAAGAGGAGAAGAGGAGAAGGAGAGAGGAGAAGGGAGAAGGAGGAGAAGGAGAAGGAGAGAAGGAGGAGGAGGAGAAGGAGGAGAAGGAGGAGAAGGAGGAGAGGAGAAGGAGGAGAAGGAGGAGAAGGAGGAGAGGAGAGGAGGAGAAGGAGGAGAAGGAGGAGGAGGAGAAGGAGGAGAAGGAGGAGAAAATGAGGAGTGGAGGAGTAAAAATACTTGTCTCAAACGTATAATGAATCAAAATCGGGTCACAAAATTTCTGTGGATACCACATCAAAAGAATATGCTGTGCTCTTTTCCTGTGGAAGTTTATGACATACATTTCGCTAGTTATCGTGGCACTTCATTTCTCAAAAACAGGTCACAATATTTCTGAAAAAATCAGATGAACAGAAACTAATGTCCACGTTTTCTGTGGGAAATCTTCTGCTCGGTATCCCAAACGAGTTGAAAACGCCATTCAATTGAAAACTGTCTCCGAGCTGAAAGACTCGACCTAGTTAAACGGTTTGCCACATTTTCTGTGGAGTAATTGAGCATGCTTCCTCGTTAAAACATGTTTCGTTATTCATGTCGTCGCCTTTTCATGAAGCTTGGCTTCTTTTCAGCGGTGTCAACTGACGCGAAAAAATTAACTAGATGTGGAACATCACTCAGCCAAGTTACCTCCATGTAAAGAAGTGGTGTTAATTGCGAGAGTGTAGAGCTACTACACAGTAATGATTCCTTATCCAATAAAATTGAGAGGGCAGAAACTTTTCAAGGGTTTCTTGCGCTGATTTATGATGTTGTGGAGCGATCTTTATTTCAGAAACCATCGGAATTCAATTGAATAATACAATACACTCGTTCAAAAAGCGGGTTTTCTTTTAATTTCTCAACTGTGTAGGAAGTTCAATAGAACTTTCTGGAATTGCCCAAAAATCAATAAAAATAGAATAGAATGACTTCTTTATTTTACTGACGTGGCGAAGTTTGGACAATGATGTCCACTCTACCACTTAACCACGTCGTGAATTACAAAACAATATACAAAATAAAAGATTTTCAAATTGAAAAGTACAAAAATTGAAAGTACAAATTGAAAGTGAATTACAAAGCTAGCAATATACAAAATAAAATATTTTCAAAGTAAAATACAATACGCTTACAAAAGTAAATGAAATCAATGTATACAAAGTTATGAATAGACTAAATGAGTAATAAAAGTAAATTAAATACATTATTATAAAGGAAAAAAGGGGGGGGAATCTGAGTGAGAAAGAAATATGAGGTGAAGAATAGGAAAATAATCTAAAGGAAAGAATCATATTGAGATTCTTTATCCAATCTATAAAGAATCTAGAGTTTGTTTATTTATTCGATGGTTTGCCATACGCTAAATAAATAAATAAAAATTCGATGGTTGAAAGATTTCTTATACAGTATAATGCTGTTTCAAAATCTATCCGTTCCAACTAAAAAAACCTTTGCCAATATAGTTGCATGTAAAAAGTCAAAATGAATGCGAAAACCCCGGAAATAATAAGCCAAGCGACCAGCACCTTAATAGCAGAGATACTACCTACCTGCTAGCTTCACTTTGAAGGGGAATTGGTTTAGTGCTCCTGGTGAATGTCTTAAGAAACAGGATACAGGCCACTTGAGAGTAATGTGAGAAGGAGGAGGAGGAGAAAGAGGGAGAGAAGGGGTGGGAAAGAAGTGAGTGCAGAAGTTGGAAGTGATCGAATCAAGAGAATAGGGGAGGGTGTTGCATGAGGTGTGTGAGAGACAAGATTGAGGAGAAGGAGGAGTAGAAGAATGGGAAGGATAAGAAGGAGGATAATGAGAAGGAGGTGGAGAAGGGGGAGAAGGAGAAGGAGGAGGAGATAGAGGGAAATGAGGAGAAGGAGGAGTAGGAGGAAGGAGGAGAAGAAGGAGAAGGAGGAGAAGGAGGAGAAGGAGGAGAAGGAGGAGAGAAGGAGAAGGAGGAGAAGGAGGAGGAGAAGGAGAAGGAGGAGGAGAAGGAGGAGGAAGGAGGAGAAGGAGAAGAAGGAGGAGAAGGAGGAGAGGAGGAGAGGAGGAGAAGGAGAAGGAAGAAGGAGGAGAAGGAGAGAAGGAGGAGAAGAGGAGAAGGAAGAAGAAGAAGAAGGAAGAAGAGGAGAAGGAGGAGAAGAGAGAAGAAGAAGAGAAAAGAAGGAGGAAGAGGAAAAGAAGGAAGAAAAGAAGAAGAAGGAGAGAAAAAAAAATATGAGGATGAGAAGAAAGAAAAAGGAGGAAAAGGAGGAAAAGGAGGAAAGAGAATGAATTGGAGAAGAATGAGAGAGGAGAGAAAGGAAGGAGAATAAAGGAATGGAGGAAAAGAAGAAGAAGAAGATGATAATAGAGAAGAAAAAGAAAGAGGAGGAGGAGAGATAAAGGCTGAATAGGAGAAGGAATGAAGGAAAGAGAAGAAAGAAGAGGAAATAAGAGAAATGAGATAAGAGGAAAAGGAGGAGGAGAAGAAAGAGGAGGAGAGAAAATGAGGAGAGAAGAGGAGGAATGAAAATTAAGAAAAACGAGAAAGAAAATAGAGGAAAGAGTGGGAGAAAGAGTGATTGCGTGGAAATGGAATAAACTAGAAGGAAGTAGGAAGTATTCGTGGAGAAGTAAGGCTTTGAAAAAGTTAGAGATTCCCACCTTTACTTCCTAGGGATTTGGACGAAGCTTGCTTTATCAGAATGACTCACACCCAATCCCCATTTGTCAGAACCATCCCTTTACTATTTTTCTCTCTCCCTTCTATTTCTTTCTCTTTGTTGAACACATTTCCTCGCACTTCCACTCTCATTTACTTTTCCCCTCTTGATTTATAGTTTCAATCCTCATAATCCTCTACGCTCGAGTTTATAGTAATAAATTAACTTTTTCAGCAAAAAATAATAATCATTGAACATGTTTATTTAATATTAGATTATGTATCAATGCTGATTAAATTTTACAAAACTCATTTCTCCATTTATTTATTTATTTAGCGTATGGCTTTTGTCGGTGGGGAGACCCGAAGGTTGTTCCACCTCGCCGTGATAACCTAATTCCACTTAGGTTGTAGTTTTATCCTTTTTATATAAATGTAGTTTATATTTCTTCATAATAAGGTGAATCGGTGAAGGAAGAGAAAAGTGGTGTGGTCTATCCCAAAAGAAAATTAACAGAAAAAAAATGATTAATTGTATACAGCATTTATTCTTTTACTGATTCATCATGGAGAAGTTTCTTAACATATCTGAAAAAAGTGTAAATCCATGACTTCACTATTTTTACTAGGATAATACCATTATTTCAAAATAATGTTTCTCAATTCATTATCAGCAGTTTTTTCTTTTAAAACTAGTATCAGAAGTTCAATTTGGAATAGAGTGTAATAAAGCTTGACAATAGAATCAATCTGGAATTCCGAACTTCACTATTTTTTTACAGTAATTTTCATTCCAATGACTATTACAACACTTCTTGCGAACAAAAACACAATTTTCAAACAATCAGATCTGAGTAAAGCCGCAACCTGCTCTATTCTAGAAGCAATCACAGTCACCCAATCGAGGTTATATTAATCTTGAATAGCTTATTCTCACTCCATTAATGCTATGGAAAATGAGGTGCTAGGGAAGTACCCTATTCAATTTAGATCGTTTTGTTCTCTTGAAAATTGACCTAGTTCCAATTTTTCAATTTTCCTGCTTCTTTTCCAGCTACTGTTCTCTTAATTTTCGTGTGCTTCACTTCTCTGGTTTTTCTCCTTTTATTTCCTATTTTTCCAGCTACTGTTCTCTTTAATTTCTTGTGCTCTACTTCTCTGGCTTTTCATATTTTATCTTGTACTTTTCCAGCTATTATTCTCTCAATTTTGCTCTCACAAGCTTAACTTGTCTTGATTTTCATCTTTTATTTCCTATTTTCCCAGCTATCCTCTCAAATTTCCTCTTCTTTAGTTCTATCACATTTCTTCTCTTATTTGCAATTTTTCCAGCTACTATTCTCTTATTTTCCTCCTCACATTCTCCACTTCTCTAGCTTTTCTTCTTTTATATTTAGTACTTTCCCAGATACTAGTGTCTCCTCTTGAGTTTCCTGTGATTCACTTCACTGGCTTTTCATCTTTGATTTTCTATTTTTTAGCTACTATTCTCTCAATTTTCCCCTCACATTCTTCACTTCTCTGGCTTTTCTTCTCTTATGTAGTATTTTCCCCAGCTACTAGTGTCTTCTCTTAAGTTTTCTGTGATTCGCTTCTCTGGCTTTTTCTTCTTTGATTTTCTATTTTTTAGCTACTATTCTCTTAATCTTTCTCTCTAAAGCTTCACTTCCTCTTCTTCTCTGGCTTTTCTCCTTCGATTTTCTATTTTTAGCTTCTATTCTCTTAATCTTCCTCTCAAAAGCTTCACTTCTTCTTCTTTCTCATCTTCTTCTTCTTCTTCTTCTTCTTCTTCTTCTTCTTCTTCCTTCTTCTTCTTCTTCTTCTTCTTCTTCTTCTTCTTCTTCTTCTTCTTCTTCTTCTTCTTCTTCTTCTTCTTCTTCTTCAACTTCTTCTTCTTCTTCTTTTCATTTTCTTCTTCTTATTCTTCATCTTCCTCCTCTTCTTCTTCTTCTTCTTCTTCTTCTTCTTCTTCTTCTTCTTCTATTTTCTCAATTTTTCTCTCCCATCGTTTTTTTTCTCGAACCGACGATGCATCGAAACTCGCCATCAACATTATTATGAATGCAACGCGCAACAAAATGATGTTAAAATTTCAAAGCTTGACCCACTTTATGACAGCAAACCCGCTGCTTCTACTGGAGATATCCGCTGAACACAGCTGTGACAAAAGTTTTCATTGGCTGAAAAAAAAGAAACTATTGCAGTTTTCAACCTAGTTTTGTCTCTGGTGCATTGCTGATTAACTGCACTGGACTGCAAGCTGCCATTGGAAAACTAGCTCCATGAAACTGGTAATATCCCGTTTGAAGTTTTATGGAACTAATAATTTTTCTTCCAGTCTCGCTCAATGCACTGTTTATAGGACACATCAAGTTTCACATTGTTTATAGGACACAGCTATATGAACACCAATTTTTTTAAATTTTTAAACCGAAGTTTGAAAACTTTTTGGATTATTTGTTAGACTTGAAGAGCATGTTTATTTGGAGATATTCTTCACTCGACTTCCAACATTATATTATAATACAAGACCAAAGATTAATACAAGTCCACCTTGAATTCGTGAACTACGTGACTCTGTGCTTTGAATTGAAGGTCAGCCCAGGGGTTCTGAGTCTTGAACCTAGATTGGACTATAGATGAAATTCCTATGACGAATGGGTTAGGCTAAACGTACGGAATTCTGAATCATCCCTGTGTTAGGGGGAGGGGGGAGTGAACTGATAGTCCTCCACAATATTCAAGGGGGAAATACAGAGTGATTCAAAAAGAATACCACAACTTTGAAAATTTGTATTTAACGAAAAAAACATAATAGAGCCTTCTGTTGGTGCATCATTACAAAGCGTATTTAAAGTTTTCACTCACAAAGAAATTTAGAGATTTACCATCCCTGGACACTGTTAGGGTGACTAATATCGATAGGACTCAAACTCGTTCCACACTCTCTACATATCAGGCGTAACAGTTTGGTAGCTGACAGTATTTTTTTGTTTCAAATAATCAATATCCATTCACCATTCATGTTTTGGAACAATAAATAATACAGTTACCTAATGTTAATTGGGCCTGATTTGAAGATGAATTCAGCCCATAGATTTGCTCATGTCTTGTCAGGGAATTTTGTATGTCTATCTGAAATTCCTGTAATGGGCTAAACGTACGGTTCTAATCATGTTTCTTTTGGTAAATAGTCCTTCTCTTTGAATCAATATATTGAGGACACGACTTCATTATTCATGGATTTCATTGTATAGTTATTATTGTCATTATTGTCCATTAACGTTAGTGAGTGTACTTGTTATCGCTTTTTGGGCCAGAAGTCTTAAATGTGAATTCATTCATTCGATCTACCTTATCTTTTTCAATCGTGGTGGCTTAAAACAACATACACTTTCTGAGTGATCACTTTATATTCTAACCACCTTGATTCTTAGCATCCTCTATAGATAACTTATAATTAAAAAGAAATAAATTAAAAATTTATAGGTACCTTTTATTTGACAAAACTCTAATTTCTGGGGGGGGGGGTTGGTTGTGCAGACAGCCTCTTTCAACAACACACCAGGTTTCAGTACCAGTATCCAATCTAGTTTCCTCGCATAAAGCACCCTCCCCCGCTGTTCTAGAACGGTTGATTTTCTTGGCTTAGCAAGACAATAGACAATCTCCTCAACCGCTGCGGGGATTAAATAGGTATAATGAAGGTGCCCCGCTTTGTGTGCCATATACATTACAAGTATATGCATACACAGTCATTACATATGCATGTAATCATCTTACTTTGGAGAGCCTTTCCTAGCGGAAGTAGTTGGGTACTCTCCATCAAGTACAGTATTTACAAATTAAGTAACTATTATCAGCAAGCTTTCAAACAGCAGATTATTAGAAAATCTGTTGACTGTTTTCCTATGTGGAACAGGACAGTGTAGGTTTAATCATAGACTAACTATACAGTTAGAGTTTGCCTGTGGTTTAATATTTAAGAGCATCCCATGATTATAACTACGATATTGTGCAAGTTAGGTTAGGTTAGGTTTGCAAGTTTAGTTACGGATGTCGGGTTGAATGATTCTCATGAGGGTTTCCCCGAAAATTGGATTAGTTCAAGGGTTGATTATTGTCTCATCACTAGTTTCATCTATGAATAGGGAATGAGGGGTAAATAGCTCGCAAACAAGATAGTGCTGAGCTGATGTGTACAGCTAGTACACGTTTATGTACTGGTTCATGATTCACCATGTTTGAACTATTCAAAGTCTCACTCATTGAGATCAAATGATTCGAAAGCTTACTCATTGAGATTGAATGATTCGAAAACTCACTCTTTGAGATAAAAAGATTCGAAATCTCACTTATTGAGATCTTGTATCAATTTTACGAATCAATTTTTCAAGTCATCATTGATTTAGAATCTCATTGATCGTTTTGAATATTGTATTTGAGATAATTGATTCATGATGGAAAGCTTTTGTCATAATAAACATCAAGTGGACATAATATACTAATATAATACTGTAATCATATTACAAAGTAAAAACATTGAGCTACTCTCAATGATCATCTCAGAAAGAGAAACCTTGAATCTCACTAATCTATTAATTGTAATTAATTGTTCTCATTTAATTTAAAAAATAAATTGACACAAAAAATTGTGCAATTAGGCGAGGTGGAACCTACCTTTAAGGGTCTCCCCACAGATAAAAAGCCATACGATGAAAAAATATATTTTAAAAAATGTTTTCATTTCAATAACATTCATTAAACAGTAAGGGCCGGTTCACGAGCTCGGGATTTAGCCAAGTCCTAGACTAAAACGGGTGGCTACCGTAGCATCGACAAACGTTTCTCTCAACAGGTTAGAGGGTTAGCAGCAGGAAAGAGAGCTCTTAGTACATAGTGTCGAGCCTTGGACTAAATTCCGAGCTCATGAACCGGCCCTAAGAATTTCGTTTCAACGTATGTAATATTTTGAAAACCAATTACATAACTAGAAAATCTTTATAGTAATTTGAACTTTATGTGCTTGAAAACTGTGCACTGCACAATGCGTATTTGGAACAAAATTACTAATTTGGAAACTACACTATTACTAATACTACCATATTATTAATACTACCAAATGGATATTACTAAACCATATTACTACTCTACTCTTTGAAATGTTAACGGTCGATTACATGACCTACATTCACTTATCATAGCCTACATTATGTACATATTATGTTACTGTAACAAAGACAATGCATATTTGATGCAGACAACCCTGCGTCTATTAGGTCGTTAATGAGTTTCAAGTGGAGCTTGCACACATGTGCGTGCGTGTGCGACCTGCAAATTACACGGGCAAAATGATATTAGAGTGCTCTTGATAGGAGGGAAAGGGGGGGAGCGCATACAGACGTCCCTTGGCGTCTCATAGCAATTTCAGAGAGACGCTCTGTGGGGGTCACACACAGTTCCAAGGTATTGAGAAGAGAAAGACCCTAAGGCCATCGCCACTCTTTAGAAGCCCCGCCCCCCCCCTGGAGGGGGTCCAGGGCCTTTGAAGGACCCTGAAAATGATTCATCCCTTCTGAGGGACATGCTACCACACACACATATTGAATATGATCTTCCGGTGAAAGCATTTTCTCGTCGAGTGTAGTTGTACTCGAAGACTGCACATGACCTCATTTCTGAATGTAAGATTTGATAAAGGGAAAGACCTCATTTCTAGATGTAAGATGTCCAGACCAAGGTTAATGAGGAAGAAGTGTTGACTATCAAAAGTCCTTGCATGTCTTAACCGCTGTGTGATACATCTTAAAGTAGGTTTGAATTCGAATACATGTAGAACAAAATAAAAAAGAATAAAAATTAATTTATGTATCACAACAGTACAAAGTAGAATTACAAATATGAGATACTTGTGTAAGGTTTTCAATTTCTTCAATTAGTTTATTTCTTCAAGAGTTCCGTTTTATTGCAATTGGAAGGTACAAATTTGTTTCTCTTATTACAGTAAAGAAGTGAAAATGGGGGAAATTCATTTTTTCAATTCAATCTTGATCGCCAAAAAGAAAACAATACTGAAGAATAATTAGTAAAACACTAGAAATAATTAAACTTAAAATTACGTCAAATTTAACAAGAAGAAATAGAAAGTCTTGACATTACCCAGTATAGAAAATTCATGGAATATAGGAAATGGTGGCATATTTCTTTCCAGCACCAAGAAATACTGTATGTATTAATTCATTCATTTATTGACACATACACAAAAATCATTCTCGTTCAGATCCAGTTTCTAGCTAAGGCTAGGCAAACACCGATTAGTCATTGATTCAGTGTGTGCTGCTTCATAAGCAACTATGTGAATTACTGTGACTAAACGTGACTAATATTGTCTTGTCTTGTCTTGACTAACCGGTGTACGCCTAGCCTTACTGTGGAGTTGAAGCAGAGCCGTCATTCGATATTACAAGATCTGATTTATTACAATCCGACTCATGTAGGATTTCCACAAGTGTCAGTGTTTTTATAGCGAGTACATGGCTCTCATCTTGTAAAACATGCTCCACAAAATGTCGCCTGTCGTTGCAGAATCAATCAAGTTGGAAGCCTCCAGTTTTCCCAGGGGAAAACCTGGAGGAAAATCAGTGGGAAACTGCTGGAAAAGCCTGGGAAAATCCAAGGGGGAATCGGGATTGGGAGCAAATATCGTCGAGGTATCTCTCGATGATCTCCTGGGAGAGACGGCGGAAAAATTACTGCGGAAAATTTTATTTCACAGCACTTTTCCAAGACCGGATAACACTATTGCGTCTTTGCTAGATGCGTGAAAGATGTTAAATGCTTTGTGTATAGATGAAAATCTAAGTTTGTCATACAAAGTTAGTAGTCTAAGGTAGTATTAAGTGTAATAAAAGTAGTATAGAGCAATACCCCATGGTGGTATTCATACATGTAGCCTGTAGCATTATTTGTGATTAGTGGTGATACACCTTCCAGTACTCTAACAGTTACTACGTTAACCTCCATTTAGTAAGATTAGTATTTTGTATACAGATTAGTCATTGCATCGGTGTGCTGCTTCATAAGCAACTAAATTCACAAACGAAAGCCTTGTCTTGTCTTGTTAAACTCTCCATTTAACTCTTAAACTAGTAACACTAGTTCTCTAAATGAACATCCGGCCTTAGAATGAATGAAATTGGATTGATACTTGACCAAGCTGAACAAGATACGCATGAGGCTACAACTGTTCTGTGTGCCGTAAATATGAGGCAACCCATGAGGCATGAGGATAACAATGAGGAATGAGGCATGTTGATAACATGTGCCTCATGCCTCCCACATGCTATTGAGTGCTAAGCAAGGTTGTCTTTACCGTAGGCTAGGCGTACACTGGTTAGTCAAGACAAGACAAGACAAGATTAGTCACGTTTAGTCACAGTACTTCACATAGTTGCTTATGAAGTAACACACACCGATTAGTTATTGCATCGGTGTGTGCTGCTTCATAAGCAACTATGAGAATTTGCAGTACTTCACATAGTTGCTTATGAAGCAACACACACCGATTAGTCATTGCATCGGTGTGTGCTGCTTCATAAGCAACTATGTGAATTACTGTGACTAAACGTGACTAATCTCGTCTTGTCTTGTCTTGACTAACCGGTGTACGCCTAGCCTTAGAGTTTTTTAAACTTCTACAGATAAAACAAAAATCTCAACTCATAAACAAAATTGTACTGAAACTGACTGCACTTGCTCCACTCTTCACTCACTGGAAGGATTTTGAAAGCTAAATAATGATTCGAGTTTACAGACGTAAACTCAGGGACGTTATCGACTGAACCAATCGCATTATGCTGACATGAGGGCAATTCAATGCAGACTTCACTGTGATCGATGTCACGTGTCACATGATGGATATGACGTCATTAGAGTGACGCTGTGACGGTGTGACGGTGTGCGCCGAGGACGTAAAGTATGATCGTCATTAGTGCATGCGATTTTATCTGACTGTCAGCTTACTACCAATGCTGCTCTTCACGTTGCTACTCCCACCCTGAAATTATTTATTTCTCTAATCAATTATTCCTCATAACATTACAAATATAATGTACTAGTCAGCAGGCTAGCCTGGACCCCTGGCAGCCATTGACATAGTGAGCGCTTCGCGCTCACCAGGGGGCTTCGCCCCCGTAGACACAGTAAACATCCATATGTCGATAATAAAACGCCTCAATAACGCAATGAGATACTGTAAACCGTCAATATCAGATTTCTGGCGTAATTTTGGGAGAATCTTAAAAATATTTTAACATATTATTTTTAGACCTTAAATTTTTAGACGTTCTCAATTTATTATTGGATGGAACAACCAATTGATGAATTTCATGAATGTGAAAATATGATTTACAGTAGTAAATTTGAGAACGTTCAAGATAGGCAAACATATGTTTTGCATTCATGAATTTATTCTCATGTCTCACTGCTGAAAAAATGAAGAAACACAGAAGTGGTGATCTTCAAATAGCCATATCTCGGTTATTTATTATCCGATTCTTTAAAATTATATACCATTTTATTCAAAATAAAATTTTCTTCATTTTTGTATGTCTACGTTTTATCGTAAAAAGCAATATTTCTCCAGTAAAATCGAATTGAAAAGTTTAGTCGGTCGCCATTTTGGAAAAAACAGATTTTGAAATTTATTGATATATGTATTTTGTAAACCACACCTTTAATTATACCCCTACCAAATTTCATAAGAAAATCTTGTTTTTTCAACGAGATATGATGAAAAATATTTAAAACACAAAATGGCGGATTACAGGTAAACTTCGCTACAACCAGATACACTTCTATTTCTTATAAATCCTATCAAGTTCTTCTGAATTCTTCTATTATAAAGTTAGAATCGTCAGTGCTTCAAGTGACAATTTGCAGGTTTTTGATAGGTGTGAGACATTTTTAGGTTTATTAGTAATGCAAAGAGTTGAAGCGGGGTGTTGGGAATGACACTGTAACATTAACAGAGTGTTATCAGTCTCTAGTGATGAGGTTACGTCCTTAGCCTTTTTAGTTCAAAGAACCTACCTTGGGGCCATTAGAGAGCTGTGGTGTAGGCCTATACTGAGTGGGAGGATTTCTGCTTTGAATGAAACTAGTTGAAAAAGGAAGATGAAATGAGGAAGAAATTGAATGAAAGGAAAATGAAAAGAGGAAGAAAATGTGATAGAGTGCGAGGGGTGAGAGAAGAAGAGAGAGATAAAAAGAAGAGCATTGATAAGGTAAAAAAGAGAAAGACGAAGAAGGAGAAAAAGAAGAACTAGAAGAAAAAGAAGGAGAGTGTGTTTGAAAGAGAGAGAAGAGAGAGAGAGTGGGAATGCTATTTGTTCTATCTTCTAGGAGGAAAAGGCATTCAAAAAAACCATTATATGTGACACTTGAGACTAGTAATAGGAAGAAAAAGATAGAGTGAGACGGGAAGAAATAGAGAGTGAGAGATAGTGTGAGAGAGTATTGAGTAGGAGAAACTGCTGTGGTATCATTTTCTGCGAGGAAAATCATACGCAAAATATTATTATAAGTTTCCTAGAATTTCTGATTGATAGGGAAAACATTTTCAATACCCAGCCATATTGAAAAGAATCAGAATAATACAATTTGTTATTCAGAACTGAACGTTGCAATTTTTATAGGGCTTCACAATATTGGCACTGACGTCTATGATAGAATGATAGTGGTATTTTTGCATCGGCATATCATTTGGCTAAAATAACATTCAGAGATGAAAAGAGCATTGAAAGGTGAAAAGAGAGAGAAGAAGAAGAAGAAGAAGAAGAAGAAGAAGAAGAAGAAGAAGAAGAAGAAGAAGAAGAAGAAGAAGAAGAAGAAGAAGAAGAAGAAGAAGAAGAAGAACAAGAAGAAGATGAGAAACAAGATAAAGAAAAATAAAATTATTTTTTACTCTTGTCTATGACTTTTCAAAATGCTGTACATGAAAATCTCAATTACATGCTATTTGCTATAAGTGACCAATGCATGTGAATAAGAAACCAAATTTTGACAAGTCTTAAAATTATGATTTCATGCGAAAGTATAATTTCAATGCAAATCGTATGTAAAGTGGCAAAATAATTTGTCCGAGCTAACCAATCAAAAGTGTAACATCCAATGAGCACACTGTGATTATACAGTCTTTGTAGTTTAAAAGCTATGAATTTATAATTGTTCCAATAATAATTCAAATCTGAATTCAAATTCAGTTTATTGCCTTCAAATAAATACATCAATATAAATACAAATACATCTATACTATAAAAATCAAACCCACAGAACAATAAAAGTATATTTGGAGTACTTTATCATTTACAATATGGCACTTCCGGCAAAAGATACCATGTGAATAATAAACAAGTATTGTATCGGTGTGTGCTGCTTCATAAGCAACTATGTGAAGTACTGTGACTAAACGTGACTAATCTCGTCTTGTCTTGTCTTGACTAACCGGTGTATGCCTAGCCTAAGTTTAAACGAAAGTGCGAGCCCCAGAGACATGAAGGAGACATAAGGAGGGAAGAAATTAATATGAAACATGAAGAGTGGTAATTTCAAAGATAAGCAACGAAGTAGGTATTGCTGCCACTTGGCTGACTTTAGTCAGTGAACTAGAATGACGTGTCATATGCTGAGAGCGGATATTGGCTCCCTAGAGATGAAAGGAAAATTCCTCAATATAGGAGTAAGTGGCGAGAGACAGGCGGAATAGTGAAGAATGAAGAGAGAAGAAAAGAAAAGAGAAGTAAGGAAGAGGAGAGAAGAATAAAGAAGAGGAGAGAAGAGGAAAGAGAAGGAAAAAAAGAGGAAAGAAGAGGGAAAAGAGGCAAGAAGAGGGAAGAAGAGAAACGAAAAGGAAAGAAGAGGGAAGAAAAGAAGAAGACTGCTGTTTAGCAAGGAAAAACGAGATAAGATTACTTTATATGGAACGAAAAATTCCTTGATATTATATAGAATAGAATAGAACTTTATTTACACATTTTAAAACAAGACAACAGAAAATGAAAATACTGTAATACCACTCGAATAATTGGAACCAACAACAAATAAAATAATTTTTTCTTACAATATATATTCTAGACTACAACGGTTGCTAATATAAATTTTAATTATTTTCTCAATTTTACAAATTGTAAACTCAACGATATGAATGTTAATTACAATATGATTATGTTTGTGATTTATTCTTTATAATGATATGATTGTCGTTGAGTACTAATATATGATTATCTATAATACATGAAACGGCAATCTTTGAACATTTAAAAAGATCGGATAGATTTTTAGAAATGACTCAGAGTTGTCAAGACGACACATTTTTAAAATATCGAGATGCTGGTTTCGGTTGCTAAACCATCATCAATCTCTGGTAAACTAAAACGGAAGTGAAGAGTTGCAGAATATTTTATACTATGGAGCGAGTGATACGATAGGTTGTTGACTGACCTATCAAAGATAAGTCAGTCAAAGATATAATTTATATCGGTATCGATATCCTATATCCTGAAATATCTTGATATTTTTCTAAATTTGTAATTATGACAACTTCGAGTTTTATTGAGTATCAATAACTACTACAATATCACCTTCACTTCTACACAAAAAAAGTTTTCTACTTGTTTCTACCCTGAATACAAATATCAGTATATCTGAATACACAAAAAAAGGTTTCTACCTGTTCAGAAGGATCTAATTTCTACCCTGAATACAAAGATCTCCTGGTATTAAGCTTGAACCAGAGTCTGATTTGCCAGTTATTCCGTTACTTCATTCGTCAGCATAATTTTGTAGACCATTGTGGATTCCCAAATTCCTACAGACATTCTCAGCTCCTCATCCTTCCAAGGCGTACATTAATCTTGTTTGGGGTTTGATTCACAGCAACAGATTCCAGTAGCGAATCTCCGAACCAAGATTAAGGGCTGAATCCCTTTTAAATGCTTACTGGAATTCAAGGAACTCCCAGAAACCAAATCGAGTTGGCTTCAATTTGCGCCTGAACAACTAACTGATCAAGATTCCCTCTGCTTTTTGAGGGATGAATGATAAATATTTTAAAACAGTCCATTCCTGTAACAATTTTTTGAGAAATTATCAATTTTATGAAAAATCAGAACTCGGTCACTGGTGATCGAAATCATCTCAATTTGTTCATAAATTGTAAATTATTTAAAACTCTACACTCTACTTAACATTACTTAACACTACTACTCAACATTATAACACATAATTTTCGTACTATGTATGGTTTTGGAGTTATTTGGTAAAAACCAAAAAATTGCATAATCTTTGAAGGTTCTTGAAGATTGAGAAGTTAGCACTAGTGAGATTTTGGCTCCGGATCGGAGCCGGGCCGGATGTGTGTGAATAGACCTGTACATGTATCCATGAGCAAAGCTAAGCAGGTGCGCTGATGTATTTATTTGTTTGTAATATTATTCAACAATATAAATTAATAATATCAACATCTACTAAAATATACATAAAGATTAATATGGATTCCAGCGGTCCGTAAGTTAATCTTACGTGCTGGATTGTATATTCTCATTCAGTTTCATTTTGTTTTGTTTATTATTTTGTACAATAGTGTATTGGTTGTTTTTCTGACATGTTTGTGTATATTTATATTTGTATTTGTATATCTTGTATTGAGAATAAAAATTCAATTCAATTCAATTAATCAAGACAAGAGAAGAAAATTTGTTTCAGTAACAAATAACACTATCAATTGTTTTTGTAAAGATTGAAGAGCTATCTTCGAAAAGCTCAAAAGCAAAACGTGATTAGCTAAATAATAAATAGTGTATGCCTAGTATATATGCAGCTGTTATTATTTGATTTTCACCGATTCCAAAACCTCCTGAAGCTCAGCAAATCATTTTCCGAACCCTCTGCACACCACCGTCAATCAATACCGAAAAAATCAATGTGCAAAAGCTCAAAGTCCTTTGACAAGAGCAGGTTTTTCGGTGGAGAGTAGATGTATTGAACAAGATGGGAAACGGAGGTATCGATCCAAAACTGCTGGCAAAAGCACAAAGGCAGTCGAAAGAGAGAGAGAAGAGAAAGAGAAAAGAGAAACAGAGAGAGATGAGAGAGATGAGAGAGAGAAAAGAGAAACAGAGAGAGAAAGATGAAGGGAGAGAGAGAGAATAGAGAAACAGAGAGAGAAAGATGAAGAGAAAGGGAGGAAAACCGCGAGAAAGAAGTATGAAGAGAGGGAGAAGAAAAATAGGAACAGAGAGAGAAATATAAAGAGATAGGGAGAAAAAAAGGATCAGAGTGAGAACGATGAAGAGAGGGAGAAACAGACAGAGAAAGATGAAGAGAAAGGGAGAAAAAAGAGAAACAGAGAGAAAAATATGAAGAGAGGGAGAAGAAAAAGAGAAACAGATATAGAGAAATGAAGAGAGAAGGAGAAGAAACAGAGAGAGTGAGAGGAGGATGAAGAGAGGGAAAAGAATAAGAGAAATAGAGAGAGGAATATGAAGAGTAGGAGAAGAAATATAGAAACAGAGAGAGAAAGATGAAGAGTAGGAGAAGAAATATAGAAACAAAGAGAAAAAGATGAAGAGAAAGGGGAAAAAAGAGAAACAGAGAGAGAATAATGAAGAGAGAGGAGAAAAAAAAAGAAACAGAGAGAAAAGAGAGAGAGAGAGAGAGAGAGAGAGAGAGAGAGAGAAAAAGAGAAACAGAGAGAAAATATGATGAGAGGGAGAGAAAAGAGAAATAGAGAGAGAAAGATAAAGAGAGAGGAAGAAGAAACAGAGAGGAATAGAGAGAGAATATGAAGAGTAGGAGAAGAAATATAGAAACAGAGTCGAGAGAAAGATGAAGAGTAGGAGAAGAAATATAGAAACAGAGAGAGAAAGATGAAGAGAGAGGGGGGGAAAAGAGAAACAGAGAGAGAATAATGAAGAGAGAGGATAAAAAAGAAGAAACAGAGAGAGAAAGATGAAGAGAGAGGGAGAGAAAAAAGAGAAACAGAGAGAGAAAGATGAAGAGAGAGGGAAAAAAAAGAGAAAGAAAGATGAAGAAAGAGGGAGAAAAACCAAAGAGATAGAAAAGATAGAGGGGGAGAGAGAATGATAGAGGGAGGAGAGATAAAACAGACTTACCCTCTTAGTTTCTGTGGGGAAGCTTTGAGCCATAATAATAATGGTGGTAGTAAAAGTGCTAATACAGTAGTATTGAAGCTGTGCTATTGCAGCTTGTAGGATATATAATCGTAATCATAGAGACGGTAGTTTCATTTTTTAGTTCAGTGGAGACTAAACCCTAAGCACCCACCACCCACCACCCCTCTCCATAAGTCGCGTGCTATCCAGCTGTTCAGTGAAGGGAGGATTGTTCTCTCTTATAAAATAGGATATTGGGTTATATCCCACACCCGCCTTGACGATTTTAAGGGTGGTAAGTGCATTTTGGGTGGGGGGTGCAAAACCGGGGGGCGAAGCTTCATTGTTCCTGTTGCATTAGTTTGGGGTGACTGTGACGTTCTCGGTCACAGGGTCGAGTCACGGCTGAGTCTGGTATTAATTTCTATTATTTGATTTCGTTCACAATAAAATGCTCACGGTGAGTCCGCGAAAGTGGACTGCTGAATAACTTAATAACTAAAGGGGAGTGTACCAAAAATAGGTAAAAATAAATAATCATTTTATTTGTTTACGGCCAAGCCATACAAATACAAATTTGTATTTGTAAAAATAGGTATAAGAATTTCTTAAATAGAACATAATAGTGTACCAAAAGTGTACTAATAGAGTACTAAAATGAAAAAATGGTTTAAAGAAAAGAAATGGTTGAAAATGTGACTGGTGAAGCTACGAAACCTACTCTAGAAGACCAATAAGACGAGGAATGAAGAGGAAAGGAATGGAAAAAAGCTGGAATAAGAGGGAAGAAGAGAAAATAAACTGAAAAAGAAGATAGAAGAAGAAGGAAAAAGAGGAGGAAAGAAGAGGGAAAAATAGGAAAGAAGAGGGAAGAAGAGAAAAGCAGAGGGAATAAGAGGAAAGAAAAGGAAATGGAGAGGAAAGAAGATGAAAGGGAAGGAGAAAGAAGAGAGAAGAAGAGGGAAAAGAGGGAAGAGAATGGAAAAGAGGAAAGAAGGGGAAAGAAAGAGAGAGTGCTGGATAGCAAGGAAAAGAGATAAGATTACTTTAATTATGTGGATGACGAAATATTCCTGGATATATTCTAGATTACAGTGAGTTGAAAATTAGGATAACGTCCTAAGGTTGAAATTCCCAAGGGTAACAATAACGTTACAACCAAAACCTTAAGCGTTATAAAGGAAGCGTAGCATTCTGTTAGGGGTGATCCCCGTCTTGGGAATCCGGCATGGTTTTCCCTCCATAAATACATGATTAGAATAGTCTCTCAGTAGAGGTTTCTCCAACTCAATTCGCCATTCTGAAGCTCTATTGTGAAATGCGAATCGCAATACTGTGAATCAGAAATTTATCAGATGGAATCAAGCATGGAACAATAGCTGTAGGAGCAGCTGTAATAGATGTGAGCTTATAGCAAACCACGGATTACCTTATTAGCCACAGTGTCATCAAGAGATGAAAATTCAGACAGTGCTTCGTGTTTCAATGAAGAATGATTGAAGGAGACAAGATTTACAAAGTGACGAATTTAAGATTATGTTTTATTTTATTATCATTTTAATTGCACTTTTGGCTAACAGGAAGCATGGATATTATTTGGTTCTATAAGGGCCGGTTTCTCGAACGACGATTAAACGATGCTAACATTAACGTTCGGTTTTTTAGTCACTCAATAGACAGTTTATGGATCGAATAGCACTATCGAATCAATAACCATGTGTTTTCAAATGCAAAAAAAAGTTATTGATTTGATAAGTTTATTGAACGACTGAAAAACCGGGCATGAATCAAATAATAGTCAGCTGTTCGGACATCGGACTTTCTGACAAAAACGTTCCTAGTGAGTGGTAAAACCTAAGATTAATTTAAAAATTGGTTTAATCGTCGTTGGAGAAACCAGCCCTGAGGCCCGTATTAGTTTAATACGAGCCTAATGTTGGGTTGCACCAAGACAGATACATTGACATTCATTTAATTTGACGCTTGGCATTAGATAGATAGATAGAGAGATATCATTTCTAGACGATGCTGATGACCGTAGAGTACGATGGCAAAGGAATAATACTTCTCTATGGCAGAGATGGAAAGTGAGAAAATTCAATTCAATGAGTTGTAACTCTGTTCATATTCCATATATTAAATAAGTATTATGAATAATAATTGAAATGATGTCTCATATTGTATTGAATAGGAAAGGACAACTCCATTAACTTCCTCAGTGCAACCCTACATAAGGAATCCTATTAAGGAAACCAGCATTAGCCTAATTATGTGAGAATCATAAGAGCTTATGTGGGCATCATCCCTAGCAAAAAAAAATCCAAATCTGGTTACTGTTCAAACTATATAAGAGGTCACTCACATTCAGGTGATGACACAGCTCACGTATCCTTCAGGGCATGCAACAGACAATTATTGATACATGCATTGTAAGTGATGACCGTCCTTTCAAACCCTCTCGACACAATGTTGGCATCATGTTGAGGCCTCTACAACATAGCAACGGTTATGTAAATTCATGCAACAACGAGCTGTATTGTCAATGTAGTGATGACACCTGGTTGTGACACACGCACACATGCTCAGAGTGACAGTAAATCAATAGTTTCCTTCAATAGCCATGCAATTATTATTGTGACATTTGAATATGCATCTCACGTAGAGCATAATACCAAGTTATAAGAGAGCATTATTTGAAGCTGTTAGTCCAGTCAAATGCTGCAAAAAGGGTCTCTCTAAGGCTAGGCGTACACCGGTTAGTCAAGACAAGACGAGATTAGTCACGTTTAGTCACAGTACTTCACATAGTTGCTTATAAAGCAACACACACCGATTAGTCATTGCATTGGTGTGTGCTGCTTCATAAGCAACTATGTGAATTACTTTGCTCAACTTGACTAATCTCGTCTTGTCTTGTCTTGACTAACCGGTGTACGCCTAGCCTAAAAGGTCGACTCCAAAATATCTATAAACTAATAAGGTCACTAATATCTATAAAGTGTATATTCTGTATTGTTTTGTTTATGGCAAATGAAATTTATTCTTTATTCTTTAAAAGGAGTTTCTGTCTCACCAAATTCATTGAAATTGGAAATTATTTCTTCTTCAAAATATACAATGTACAAAACATTATAATGTTGGGATAAAAACATAATTAAATTTGAAGAAGGCTCCTTCTTTGATGAGACGAATTTGGATAGACGAAGAATTTGGGATATGGGAGGATAACATTATCTGGCTAGAGTTCTTAAAGCAGTAGTATTATTATAGATCAATAGAAAGGTTATTTAATAAAAATTACTTGAAGTTGTCACAACCACAAATTTATAAAAATACTGTATCTAAATACAGTTTCTGTTGTTACAGTATTATGAATCCCTGGTAAACAAAAACAAATGTAGGACGTAGCAGAATATTATATTAATATGGAGCGAGTGGAATTATTTTTGTAGTTGAATGACGACCTATCAAGGTGAACGACTGCCATTGGCCTATACAAGACACTCCCACAGTGGGCGGGGCGGATCATACGAACGTCATCAGCAATGGCGGTTCATACAACAAACCAATGATGGATCAGCAATGAAAATCAATAATATTTTCAAGAAACATAATGAACGAAACAAGAATGTCATTTCTTGCCTGAAGAAAGTAGTGTGGAATACAAAGGAAAAAGAAAAATACAAGTTCAAATTCAAATTCGAATAAATTCTATTCACAAACATCAGAGGATACATTACAAGAAAAACAAAGATCAATACTTGAATTCATGATGAAGCCTCTAATCTAGCGCTAATTCTCTTACCACAGGGCCGTATTCATTCAGTTATAGCAAAGACGATAGGAAACTATTAAGTATTCAGCAATGAAAATTGCTGAATTATTGCTATAAGTATTCTAATTGTCTTTGGTTATAGGAACTCATACAATCATATAGTAACAATTTATTCAATTTTTTTGAATAATTTCAATTGTTTATTGATAATATTCTAAAACACAAATACAGATATTATTGATATACAGTAATGTTGAAACACATACTGAATAAAACTTTGATCCAAAAACTTTCCATGATTACATTGATGATCTGTCTGTTTAGCATGTGACTACCATTTTCTGAAATTTTATCTTAATCCTAAATTTATTATTATCATCATAAATTTATCTTAATGAAATTATTCTTAATTTTATATTTCAAAGGAACTATCTAAATACTAACTAAATACGGCCCAAAAACCCATTAATGTAGCTTTAGGCTAGGCGTACACCGGTTAGTCAAGACAAGACAAGACAAAATTAGTCACGTTTAGTCACAGTAATTCACATAGATGCTTATGAAGCAGCACACACCGATGCAATGACTAATCGGTGTGTGTTGCTTCATACTGTGACTAAACGTGACTAATCTCGTCTTGTCTTGTCTTGACTAACCGGTGTACGCCTAGCCTTAGATCTGCGTGTCTTTCTATTCCACATGGATTACTACTAGAATATTACCTCCATTAAATTAGGCGTACACCGGTTAGTCAAGACAAGACAAGACGAGATTAGTCACGTTTAGTCAGTGTTATTCACATAGATGCTTATGGAGCAGCACACACCGATGCAATGACCAATCGGTGTGTGTTGCTTCATTAGCAACTATGAGAAGTACTGTGACTAAACGCGACTAATCTCGTCTTGTCTTGTCTTGACTAACCGGTGTACGCCTAGCCTTAGTGATAAGACATACTAATACCTGATAACACAGTGGTTAGTAGTGGAATAAAGGACCAAAAGTATAAATACACAAAAAATTTACAATGAAGATAAATTAGCATTTACTCTAAGTTAGTAATGTTGAAAGGGTTGTCAATTTCGGCTCAGCCCCCCTCATACTTCACAATAGAAAAAAACTTTCGCATTTTGAACTTAATACACCTCCCCCAGTGATATGCATATATATTCGACAAGGGCCATTGGAAATTTATTGAAAGCATTGTCAGGGCAGAGAATTGATGGGGGAAATACTTGTTGAGAGAAGGGATGCGTCCAGTAGGGATAAAGGGCTTTCATCAGCTGCCCTTCTCCCCACTCCCTTCTCCCTACTATACGACAAACTCCAATTGTCCTGCAGCCTTCCCGATTCATTACGAATTTTTCATGAATCAATTCATGAAATTCGTAATCCCCCACCGCCGTCCTCAGCTCAGGATTATAAATTGTCCCGTAGCTGATTGATATGACGGGTTGTGTCATTGTTATCGGTGCTGACAGGATTTGGATTTTTTCTCGCAGTTCTCGAATAAATAATCCGTGACTACTCCATCAATATGCATAATTATTGTAGTAGATAAACAAGTGCTGAAGTAACAAAGTTCAAATGTTTGTTCCTTTTTTTTTGAGGAAACATAGACTGTAAGTTCAAATGTTTCTTTCTTTTTTGTTTGTTTTGTTTTTTGAGGAAACGGCGAAACGCAGACTGTTGTTTGTAACTAGTGGCGAAGCGTGGTATACTTATTTGGTCATCGCCGGGTAAGAATACCACGCTTCGCCACGGTTTGTAACTTATCTTAAAATCATCATTGTCTAGGGCTCTTGTAAGAATCGCCCTCAGAAAAAAGAAAAGTGATCATTTACAAACGAGCAGAGAGATGTGAACACATTGGGATAGATTTCTCCAGTGACACAATAAATTCTCATAAATTCTACATTAATAGGGGAGATTGTTCTTCCGCATGTAAACGTATGAAAATAACAAAGGAGAACGGTGTTGAAGTTGCTAGCTGAATACCATTATATTGTTTCATTTATATTCTAGAACAGCATCGCAAGTTGTAGTTTTGCGCTCATTATTCAAACATGTTAATTCTCTTGCACCCTCTTTCTCAATACTCACACTATTTCCTTTCTCTCTCTCTCTCTCTCTCTCTCTCTCTCTCTCTCTCTCTCTCTCTTCTCTCTGTTGATTTGCACATACAGTACTCTTTCTCTATGTCTCTTTCTCATTTTCTCTCTCTCTCTTTCTATCTCAAACACACTCCCTCTCTCTCTCTTTCTCTCTATTTCTATCTCTTTCTCTATTTCTTTTTCTTCCTCTCTCTCTCACACCCTTACTCACACCCTCTCTCATACTCACAAGCAAAAACATTGTTTACAATGTCACTCCTCTGGACGCAACCCACTCTCATTTGTGTAAAATACCAAGTTAGTGAAGTGTGAACTAGGGTCTACTACATGTTGATTTGCACATTATTCAGTGTATGCTACTACTGTATATGCACGACAATTACTGACTTTGCGCCATTGCGGCTAGCGAATGAAACAGAGACAGCTTTTAATTGAAGCGAAAACAATCATTGGTAACTGCTGATTGAGAGCCTGGTTCTGATTGGTTGACAGGCTAGCGTTGAAACATCTGTTTTCTCCTGGCTTGTCCCCGGAATACTGCTGCAAACCAACTAGTAAAGCAAACATTATTGATTTGAATTGTAGTTTTTTCCCATTCATTGACAAAATACACAGCCTAGAGTTGAATACTGCTGCAAATCAACTAGCAATTGTAATATTGCAAACATTATTGATTATAATTGTAGTTTTTTCTCATTCATTGAAAAAATACACAGGCTAGGGTTGGAAAAAATTACAGTTATATGAATCTTGAATTCAGATTGGACAGTAAAATTAAGGCTATGTGAAGTAAGCGTAGTCAAGACAAGACGAGATTAGTCACGTTTAGTCACAGTAATTCACATACTTGCTTATGAAGCAGCACACACCGATGCAATGACTAATTGGTGTGTGTTGCTTTATGAGCATCTATGAGAAGTACTAATGTGTCTAAACGTGACTAATCTCATGTTCTTCTCCTCCCTTCTCCTCCATCTTTCTTCTTCCTCTTCTTCTTCTTCTTCCTCCTTTCCTTCCTCTTCTTCCTGCCACAATCGATTCAACAGAAAGTTCTTATAAGCAAAATGAAATATAAATTTGTTTTGCCTTTCACCGTTCATCCAAAACACTATCAGCACAACTTAGCAGCATCCCCAACGAAGGACTTGACCCTGTAGATGAAGTTGGTTTTCAAGTTCAATTTGGTGGAGAGCTTCAACAGCAGTTTCCCCGTGTGTGCGTGCGAGTGCGTGTGCCATCCATTTTCCAGATGCTTCCATTCAGTATTGTAGCAATTTAAGCCTACCTCACCCCATCCCCTAACAAAAGGCCTAACCTTGAGCGGAGAATGAAAAGCTTGTTTTCAAGTTCAATTTGGACGCTCGGCTCACAGTGAACAGTTGCTGCGTGTGAGTGTGTTGCTAGACAAAGGACTTGTGGATCATCCCTAGCCTACAACCCCCCAAATCACTCACACCCCCCCCCCCCAACAGCCCTGCCATTGGTTTGTCTGATCGATTTAGTGACTCATCACATCACAAATAGTGAACGCGTGCTGGTTCAGACATCCCATCTGTTGTCTCTTGTTGTGTTACCACTCGGTTCTCTCTCTCACTCTCTCATGTTCTTGTCTGCTCTTTGTTTTCCCCACCTTCTTCTTTCACTTCTCCTCGTCTTTCTACTTTTTCACATTGTATCTCTTCCTCATCAACATCATTCACCTTCTTTTAGGCATACTCATCCACTTTATCTACATTTTTCACATACTCCTATTCATCCTTCTCCTCCTCCTACTGCAACCTCTCCTCCATTTTCTCCTCCTCCTTCTCCTTCTCCTCCTCAATCAATCAATTCAATCAATTTATTTATTCACAACAATAATACAATACATTTTTCATCAATACATTTTTTAGTAATAATACACATAATTTATAATAATAACAATAAATTACTCTTAATAATACCTGCATACATCAGCAAAGCTAGGCTTGTGCGCTGATGTACATATTTATTTATTTGTTTATTAATATTGCTCAACGATAAATAATAATGATCAACAAAAAAATTGATAATATCTATATCTGCATAAAAAGATTAATATGGAATATACAAGATCATTCTTAAGAACTATGAAATGAAAATGAAATGAATTAACATGAAACTATATTACATTAAGCTACCAATCTTAAAATAGAAATATTTTTAACCCAATCAACTAATTCTATACTAAGTTTACAGGTGATTTTATTATGTATGAACTGGATGGGGATTATATTCATTAGTTTGCATATATATTGGGTTTGATGTCTGCATATTTTTTTATGATAGAACGGAATATGGATGCTATTGCTTAAAGGTCTTATACTATAAGTGATTTGCCTGCTCATAAATTGATTTTTATTAGCACAAGAATAAGTCACAATTCTCTTCACAAATAACTGCCTAGTAGTTAATACATCCAGTTCTTCTAAAATTAATTTACTAGATGTAAATCATCTAGCACATCATCAGCTCTGATGATGTGCTTCTGAAGCGTGAATAACTTATTTATGTGAGTGTTCATGGCCCCACCCCAGACTCCAATGCAGTATTGAAACAGGGATTCAGCGTAGGAATGGTATATTAGGCGGATGACTTCTAAGTTTCTAATCTTATTGAATTTGTAAAAATGAAAAATCAGATATTTCAGTCTAGTAGTTAGATATTCTATATGAGATTTCCATTTGTTCTTTTCTTCTTCTTCTTCTTCTTCTTCTTCTTCCTCTCACTCTTCCTCTTCTTGTTCCTCTTCTTCATCCTCATCTTTCTCTTCCTCTTCCATATGCCTCCCTACATCATCTTGTTCAACCCTTCCGCTTCATAACAGACTCAACACGTATAATCATCCCCCCCCCAAATGGTTTGCACTCCTAGACCACTTGAGTCCAAACATTGGCACAGATAGGAAGGGTCAACGTTTCGTACATTTCAAGTACTGTACTTCACATTTCAATTTGCGGCACCTAATGACTCTCCTCTGATAGCTGTTAGTATTCAATTATCAGAACTAGACATGCCCAGATGGTCAATATATAGAGAAGACACTGTATTCAAGAATAAGTACCACCTCTTGAAAATCTATTCGATTGGAAAATCGAATATATGAGAGCCTATAGGACTGCAAAATCATCAATTTTTATCAATTTTATCCTCAGGGAGATAAGTTCCATTTCTTGATGGTGGGGTCTTCATTTATATCTAGTGAAATACGTGTCACCCTATGTTGGGCTGTTATGACATAAGGGTCTCATTCGATTAGTAATCTATTAAGGATGATGATTATGAAGGGAGGTGTCATTTGGAATTGGAAGTTTTCCACTTTTCATTTGATTACTGAAGAATGAAGGGTGCTGACATCTTGTAATGGGCTGCAGCTGTACTACTTTGTAGGGCTGTACTACATTATCTATAGCTATACCTAAATGAAATTTATTTTTTAATCCTGTTTTTAATTAATATCTCGATTTATTTTTCTAGTATTGCGAAAGTTATTGAGGGAGTTATTGGAGGGGGTATTGGAGTGGTCCGTAGCCGAGGGCGATAAGCGCTGTCTGATAATCCAAAGGTTCCAAGATCGAATACAGTTGCCAGAACGGATTTTGACAGAAACGGCTACTACCGTCTTTCGGAGGAGACGAAAAGCCGTCGGTCCCGACGAACAGTCGTCATCTCTCATTATCACCCCTCTCATTATCCACGCACAAGCCTGGAGCTCATGTGGGCATCACACTCAAAAAAAAGTTTCAATTGAATCAGAGTAGTTGTCAGGTTACATCATGTGAATGGCTTTTGATTGAAACTTTTTTGTATAATGACGCTTTTACTCAAGTGCGGATGATACAGAGATTTATCTAGAAGGTTAACTAGATTTATCTAGTAGGTTAACTAATAAGTTTCTCGTTGTTTCTATTAAGTTACTGTTATTATGTAACAATAGTTTGGAAGCAGTAGGCTAATTAAAAATCAGCTGTTCCTTTCATTAACAGAATTTTCGCTAAAATTTCCTGAGTACAAACTAGGGTCACTTTAACAAACCCAATTTCATCCTCTAGGGACAAATGAAGTCAGCAATTCTATGTCCTTGGTCTCTTTCCTTCTCACTTCTCACTCACACTCTCTCTCTCTCCGTCTCTCTCTTCCGTCCTCTTCCTCGCTTCAACATTCTTCATCTCGTTTCTTTCTACTTATTTCGCCTCTCTTTCTAGACCTCTCGCGTCTTTTAATTCCCCTTTTTAATACAATTATACCGCAGTGCAGTGGTACATCCTACCAATTCACTTCTGTTCCTTATTTGGCTTCTGAATTATTTCGCACTCGGAATATGAATTTCTCAATTTTTATTTTCTGCGGATGTCATTTTACTATATCTTACTTTCCTAATTTCCAGTAGGACATGATATGAGTTTTTACTCTATTTTGCAGTTGCTCTACAGTTGAATTGATGCTGAAGTAATGTCGAATTAATGTCGACTTGAGCTAATGTCGAATTAATGTTTAATAATGTCGAATAATATTATTAATTAATGTTGAATTAATATTGACAGAAGTTTTCATTCTATTTTGCAGTGAGACTCTAATCAGTTGCTCTCCAATCGAATTAATGCTGAAGTTATGTCAAATTAATATCGAATTAATTAACTGCCTTCAGTTCCTATAGAATCTGCAGTTTAGTTGGCTTAAAGTTTGGTGCGCGCTAAATTTGATCTGACAAATTGCAGTTCTAAATGTTGATACTGTTAATAAGTTGCAGCTACGATAGATAGCAGCAGCAGCAGCAGCAGCAACAAGACTGATAGATGATAATGCGTTGAAAAGACAGCAATTGAATGCTGGATTATTGGGCTGTCTGTCAGTCAGTAGTTAGTGAGCTGCTACTGAGGGGGAGGAGATGAACAAAAGGAGACGAAGATAAGGAGGAAAAGGAAAAGGATGAGGAGGAGAAGAGGAGAAGGAGGAGGAGGAGGAGGAGGAGGAGAGAAGGAGGAGAAGGAGGAGAAGAAGGAGAAGGAGGAGGAGAAGAGAAGGAAGAGAAAGAAGAAGAAGAAGAAGAAAAAGAAAAGGAGGAATAGTGAGGCAGGTTCAGGAAGAATTAGTGAAAGGAGAGAAAATTGTATAGGAAATTATGAGCATAAGAAGAAATAAGGAAAGATATAGGTGCAGATCAAGAAGAAGAGAACAAAAAACAAGAATAAGAAGGAGAAGGGAAAGAAATAGAGGAAGGAGAGGAGAGCTTCAGTAGTGTACAGAACATTTGATGAAATGGAAGAAGAAAATATAAAGAAGGCAGATGAAGAAAGATGGAGCAGTAGGCCTAGTGTAGAAGAAGACAGAGAAGAAAAGTGAAGGAGAAAGAGAAAAATGAGGTGATGTTGAAGGAGGGAGAGGAAAAACTAGTGGAAATAATAGAATGAGGGGGGAGAACGATGATAAAGAGAAGGGTGAAGACAGGGGTCCTAGGAGCAGGAAGGAGGCAGATTTCGTGAAGACAAACATCTAAATAACTAGGAACAAGATGGCGAAGAAGGTTACGAAGAAGAGGAAAAAGATGATGAAGAAGAAGAAGAAGAAGAAGAAGAAGAAGAAGAAGAAGAAGAAGAAGAAGAAGAAGAAAAAAAAAAGGTTAAGGTGATTGTATTTAGTTCAAGAATTCACCGCCAGATAGTGGCACCAACAGGGTTCCAAACTTGAAATTCCGGTCAGCTGGTAATTGGATACTGCGTTGTGATTGGTCGGTAGTAGGGGGATAGTACCGCCTTCTTTCAACACTGGGCGGAGCAAAATGGTGACTGCCTTTAGCTCAAGAACTCACCACTAGATAGTGGTACCAATAGAAAAAGGAGAGGAAAGAGGAAGAGGAGGAGGAGGGAAGAAGAAGAAGAAGAAGAAGAAGAAGAAGAAGAAGAAGAAGAAGGTGGAGAAGAAGAAGGAAGAATAAGAGGAAATAAGGAGGAGGAGGAGGAGGAGAGGAGGAGAAGGAGGAAGAGGAGGAGGAGGAAGAGGAAGGAGGAAGAGGAGAGGAGAGGAGAAGGAGAGAGGAGGAGGAAGAGGAGGAAGAAGGAAGAGGAGGAGAAGAAGAAATTTATACACATTTTTTCTCATAAAGTGACTGAAAACTGACTGATATTTACTTTTAGTGATTGAAAACGTGAATAGTAAACTATGACATGTCCGAATTGTATATTTAAACTAAAGAATTTGTATGGAAAATTATACACAGCAACAGATAATATAAAGACAACCATGGAAAATTACAGAACTACCGAAGAATATTTATGGAAAATTACACAAAGCTAAGGACAAAAATTAAACACGGAAAATTACAGGAGTACCTACTGAAGAATAATCGTGGAAAATTACTCAGAGCAACAGATAAAGACAACAATGGAAAATTACAGAAATACCAGAGAATATTCATGGAAAATTACACAAAGCTGAGGACAAAAATCAAACACGGAAAATTACAGGAGTAGCCTACTGAAGAATACTCGTGGAAAATTACATAGATCAACAGATGAAGATAACAATGGAAAGTTACCGAAGTATGGAAAAGTACTGACGGAAATTTACTGATGACGCAAGAAATAATCAACAATGGAAAATTACAGAATCACGGAAAAGTACTGATGGGAGATTACACACAGATAAAAAAGAATTAAACACGGAATATTACAGAAGTAAGGAAAAATACTGACGAAAGTTTACAAGATCTAGAAGAAGAAGAATAAGAAAGAGGGAGAAGAAGAGAAAAGAAGAAGAAGAAGAAGAAGAAGAAGAAGAAGAAGAAGAAGAAGAAGAAGAAGAAGAAGAAGAAGAAGATGAAGAAGAAGAAGAAGAAGAAGAAGAAGAAGAAGAAGAAGAAGAAGAAGAAGAAGAAGAAGAAGAAGAAGAAAGAGAAAAAGAAGTCTGAGAAATTTGAGAAGGGTAAGGAGAAAGCTGGAGAACAAAGGATTCAGGATGGATATAAAGGAGTTCAGTTTACTTTGACGATCATTTATGAGTGAAGAAGTTAAGTTTATGAAGGGTGCAAAGAGAGAAAGGGTTGAAAACAAGGGAGGTAAGCCAAGAGATACAGTTAGAAATTGATTAATTATTTCTTCACTTGTGTACAGAACGCAGAGTTATCGCTGGAGGTTTATTGTGCTTTTGACACCACCTGTGAATTATTGCGTGAAGATGCAACACAATATGGTTGAGACAGGCGCAGAGGCAGAAGACTAAATAATGGAGACTATTACATCAATTAAATACTTGAATTGCGTTGGAACTTTATTTTGAAAGCTCGGCCAGTTGCACGAGAATCCAATATTGAATTTAACCGCCGTAAAATGATGTCATCTAACGGAACCAAAGCAACTAGAACCGATGAACGAATATGACGTCAAAACAACAACGTCATTCTACGGTGGTTGAATTCAATATTGGATTTTCGTTCAACTGGTCGAAAGAATTGCATAGAAAAATTATTGTGTAGTAATGTCAACTTTAATAACGATTCAGAATAATTTCAAATAAATTCTTACACAAAAAAATCTTATAAATAATAATATAAGATTATTAAGGTATTTACAATAACTACCTATATACATTATTTTTGTAGAATCTCACGATACTTAAACTTTTGGATCCCATTTGAACAAAGTTTCTAGGGGGATTTGAAATGTTTAAATAGTCACTCTTTTAATATGGAATGTAAAGAACAAAATTTTGTACTAAATTCGGCTGAATAGACCATCTGACTGTCTAGAAAACATCATTGCTGCCATCATACTCCTTAAATTGTACAATAGAAGGCATTATTAAATGAAGTAGGCCTACCATGTTTTGTATCAAATCACCCCATTTTACGGTATTATAATATATGAGTATAAATAATATCATTTCAATTGAGTAGATTTATATAAATTGTTGTAAGTTGAATAGACTACACCCCTTCACCCCTTTAAAGTATTTTTTCCAAAAATCAAATGAAATCTGCTTATCTAGGACCACTAATCGGTTTTTGGCTACCGCATCTAAATTGGCCCAATATAAAAATCACTGTAGATGTCAGTTGTTTTTCAAAACTTCTTTAATATAATTATAAGGATGTCTTTGTCTTAGAAATCACCTTCCATCTATTTTATGTTTATTCCAGCCTCAGTTTCTTCATCTAACTCTAACACACAATTATTGAAGAATTCTCTCACCATATAAAATTTTTAACACCTTAGGCCTATAGTAAATGTTTATTATAAACTGATAGCTCACCACTATTCTCATTTTTGCATATTTTTCATCCAACTTACCTTTTAGCATACATCACACTGTAGCCATGTGCAAGCACACTGTCACACAAGCGTTGCGCCTATCGAAAATACAAGTGTGAGGTTAGGTTAGGTTAGCACAGAGGGGTCGGATTAGGGAATGAACTAATCTTCCTGGCCATTAATTAGGATTAGGACGCTTGTTTGGTTCATGTGAGCGTGGGTGCGGGAGTGGTGGGGGGTTGCTAGGAAGGGTACGAGGGGGAAGGTACCCCTACTAGCAGGGGTACCATTACTAGAAGGGGGGTAAGCAAACGCTGTGCTTTGCAATTAGTGGTGCGGAGGTTTTATTTATTCACTGAATCTCGCGTTTTGCGCGCGCATAACACACACACACACACAGATAAAGAGCAAGCTCAAACTGAAACGAAAGCTCTCATTCAAAGCATTCAGCCATGTTGCAATGCAATGTACCTAGCCAAATAATGACAGCTCTTGTAAAGAGTGGGGTTCTGCTGAACACTTCACTATATAGAATGCTAGTGAATAGTGCCACTAAACTGAATACACGTATAGTATTTGGGTAACTAGGTTTGTTTCAAAGTACGCTAACGAAATTAGTGATACCCATGAATGCCTGCAGAGATAATTATTAATACCAAAGCAAGTTGAAACAGAATATAGAAACTATACACAAGACACTTTAGAGCTCATTTCGCTAAAGTCACAAAATTCATGAGAACAGTTTGACAATGAATTGGTAGGTCTCAATTTAACTGAACTTTGTATTATAAATGTATTTTTATTCTGCTAAGATCATATTATAAGAATCTTTGATGCAGACATATTTAGTAGTAAATATTTTTTTTTGAAAATGAAATCATATTTACATTTATTATAATAGTAACACATGGTATCAATAGATGTAAAATGAGTTGTCATTCATTACAATAATGGACTGACAATAAATTATTTCATCCAGTTCAGTCAGGGTTGATCAAATTTTTGTGATAATTTATTTTAGAAGCCCTAATCAAAAGGGTGAAAAAAATAGGGATTGATTCTAGTCAGATGTCCTTATTATTACAGTGAACATTTTAAACAACTTTTGGTAGCATTCTGTACTTTTGAAGATAATCAGGGACTTCACCCCACCCTGAAAGAAGAGGTAGTCAAATTCACCTAATTCGAAAAAGAACCCTCCCTAGTTATATTTTTGAGTCATAGAATCAGTAAAGAATCCCATATATTAACTTTAGTTTGTGGTGTTTACTTAAATACAGTATATGGACTCAAAGTTAGTTGTCCCCTGCAGTTGCCAGACCAGCTTGACCTTGAGACGGCGCCAGTGTAAGTAACAGATTTCATCCACTGTATGTAATATAGCTGGTGCAGGTAAATGGCTAATCCGGCAACAAAAGTAAATTGTTATTCTGGTTAGTGCAAACCTGAGTCTGTTCATAACAGTCCAAAAGAGCTGTAGGTGGAAGATTTATTTTCAAAAAAGGGCTTATTTTTTCCAACAAGATGGCGCCCCTCCTCATTACAGTAAAGTGAACGCGCGGCTCTAGACAATCGTTGTTCTTCCGGGAAGGTGGATAGGGAGAGCTCAATTGCTTGGCCACCACGAATAAAAACCCCTCTGTACTTTTTTCTTTTCTTTGGGGACACACAGAATGTTGTTACAGTGACAAAAATCCAGACGTAAACCATTTTCGGGAATGAATGTCACGGGTGGTTGGACAGTTCATCTGATATGTTATGAATACATGGCGAGAATTTGAATATCGCCTACACAATTGCAGTGGCAACAATATGGATCTTATGTTGAATTTTGATGTTAAATATTTTAGTCTGCTCTCTTTCACTGTGTATGTACTGTTTGATAATTATTCAACTCTGGCATACATTAAATTTATACCTTAATACTAGGGAGTTCTTTTTCAAACACCCTGTAATATTTGATTTTTGCGTGAAATGTAAAAGTTTATTACTCCATACCCACATAGGTGTGAATTTCTGATCAATTATACTGACAATTTCATTTTTCTGTTCGAATTTTTTCAGCCATCCATAGGGGGATTAACTTGATACACCTTCTTTAAATAAAGTTCAAAGAGGAATGGATCCTTCATTGAAAAAAAAATATCTTCTGCAGTGAATTATAGTGTTCATTGTAAGGAAGCTTGAAAAGTAGTCATTTGAAAAGCCAGGGTGATCAACTTCACCCATATTTGGGAGATCGACTTCGCCCCCGACGGTACCTCACCTAAACAGCTTATTTTACAATGATGAAAGCGTCTTCTGACAATTTACTCAAAATAATCCTGCTATATTAATATTGTGGGTGAACGTTTTAATGGTAATGAGTGAAGTTATGCTCAATTCTGTTTCCAGTCTCTCATACAGCTGCCATAAACACCATTGTGCATCATTCCGAGAATGAATTGCCTGGCTACAGCTTTTAGAAAACATAAGGAGCTGTCATCACAGTGTATCTTCTAGTGCAATATACATTATTGTGTACATGTATATATTTAAATCGAGTGTATAGTATATAATATATAGTGCCTGAGTGCTTGTAGATGAAATCTTATACACATGGTAGGACATGTGAACATGGACATGCATATGTGATGTGTAAACAGGTACTTGTCTTTTACTATGGAGTTTATAAACGGCAAAGTAGACAGAAAGTTACTGGCGGCCAGTAACTTTCCGTCTCCACTTTCCCCATTTATATGCCGCTTAACCAACAAACCTGTGTCTGTTTTCCCCCACAACGCTCGTTTGATTCAGCCGCCTTCCTAAAAAAATCAACTCCATACACTTATTTCCACTTTATTCTCTCTTTTCTTTGTACGGTGACACATTTCAGTTTAAAGCCTGGTTTTCATTAGTAGAATAAGTGGTAGAGTTTACTGGGCAAGTACTAACTATCTTGGTAACTCCCCCGAAGAAAACGTACATGTTAGAGTACATGGTAGAGTAGGGTACATGGTAGAGTACATGGTAGAATAGAGTAAGTACATGGTAGCAACAAGATGATGTTACTATACTCCTTTTTAGTATGCCAGCTACTTCACATTTAACTTCACTAATGAAAACCAGGCTTAATTGCTTAATTCCAAGTCTACTAAACCCAAATGAAAATTCATGAAAATTTATCTCAATAAAGATGACTCGAAATTCGAAATATATTCTTTTTTGGAAGGAAATGAGATATTGCAACTATACAGTTGCTGTTAAATCATAATAATTTATTAATTGAACGAAATTCCTAATTAATGCCATATAATATTCTGAAGACTTCTGCTACTGCAAATATTGACAACAGAATAATAGCTAGTAAGGAAATTCGATGAACGCTGCTGCACAAAAAAAATATGGCATTAATTGGGAATTTCGTTCAATTAATTATTAGTATTCTTTTTTAATAATATATTTGTATGCTGTTCTCTTTTTTCAATAATCAAACACCGCATAAGTGATTGTTGTGGGTATCCATACTTTCTGATTTCTGTACTGTAGTACCTTGGCCATAGGGCTAAGAGAAAAAACCTAATAGAAAAAATATATAATGCTCTACAATATCGAGTAGCGGACTCAAATTAGTATAGTACTGTAACTGTATAGCAAGAAGTGTATCTTTCATTTTGGGTTGCACCAACCAGGATCAAATTTTTTGAATTAGCTGATCCCATTCAATTAGCTATGTACTGATTCTGAATCAAAGTAGATCTTGCTTGGTTTGACCCAGAATCATCCTAATAAGTACGAAGTGATAAGAAATGCAAGGTACAGTGAAATCGAACAGCGAGACATTAAAGAATAAAATTTATTTACAAACCATATAATTTGTACAACAAATTATAAATGAGGATAAAATATTTCATCACTTTTTGACACCCTGAGCAGCTTGGTTTTTCTTTTTAGACAATACTGGTTTCAAATCGTCATGCGCTACTTTTCTGATTTCTTCTTCCAGTGATCTGTTCACATTTTTCGAAATGGCGGATTTCAATTTTTGTATCTCTGTGATTCTGTTCTTTTTCGGTGCAATTGGGTGATCTGTAAATAAAAAAGTTTGAGATAAGTGGAAAATTGAAATATTGAATTGGTACATGTAATGGATTCAATCACAGTAGATGAATTAGTAATTAATTGAGTACCGTACCAAAAACATTGTTTAATGGAAAAATCCCTTATATTATGATATTTCTGTATGATTCAGACAAAAAATTAAAGTTACTTAGAACCACAGAAACTGTAAAATAAATATTATACAGTCTCTGTATAATAAGTATCCGTATAAGTATTATACAGTCTCTGTATAATAAGTATCCGTATAAGTATTATACAGTCTCTGTATAATAAGTATCCGTATAAGTATTATACAGTCTCTGTATTTGGAACCATGAGCATGACTCTCAGTTATCTGTAATTTGGAATTTTATTGTGAAGGTTTTTTGAATAATCAGTACAATAATATTATTCACAGGAATGTATTGAAAACTACTATTATAGTTATCTTACTGCCAGATACTAATGGAGAAATTATTTGAAATGCTATTTATTACAGATTTACTTTAGTTTCATCATTGTTAATTTTTGTCTGATTAAGTCAACATTTTTAAGATCAAGCCAAATCTGACTCCAGATCTGGGGAGAATGAATGACATTCTTTCAACTTGGGACTGAATTTGATTTTCCAAATTAAATAAAGTCCTCAATATTATCCTATTCTCAGAACAATAATTCCTTTATAAGTTGAAAGTTACAAGTCATAAACTATAATTTTCATGTAAAATTAAATTATTGAAATATTATTATTCTATTAATATTAGAATTATTATTAAATTATTATTTTTCTAATAAAGGAAAGACTTTCTCTCAGAAAACATGTTTTCATATTTGAAACCAATTAAATTTTAGCATTATTCATCTACATCTATAATGAAATACAACACCAAAGGATATTGTAAATTCCACTAATTTATTAGAATAAGTTAGGTCCCTGAAAATATCCCCAAAGAAACCTCCTTGGAGTAATTGTGTTTGTGTCAAATGAGTCTATGATCTAAAAAATATTTTATGGAGTATGATTGGTAATAAACCATCTAAGGTACTTACTTAGGTCAGAGAACGTTAGTAAGTTAATCGTAATAGTAAGTTTCAATGCTTTCATATCGAATGACAACTAGTCCTAATCAAATACAAATAACTTATTGGTTGCTGTTCATGGTACTGAGTATTGTAGGATACTGCATTATTTAATTCACATTACAGTTTTTTATGATAAAGCTTAGACAGGAGTCAGATAAGGATTAGGTTAGTAGTCTACTTACTTTTTCTGGAGATTGAAGGTCCTTTGCCTTTGTTTTTCTTTTTAGATGCGGCTGGGACGTTGGTTTTTACTTTCAATTTTCCCTGAGGCATTTTCAAATAATGATAAATCAATAAATTACACACTCAAAATTAAGTAAAATAAATTCAGTTGATAAGCACGTTGGTTTATAACCTATAAAAACAACAAATTTGTTTTGTTCCGCGTTGTGTTGTGAACATAACCTATAAATAAATCAGCTGATTGATCAACATATGGTTGTGAAATGTTTTGAGGCCAAAGTTTCGACAGGTTATGAAATCTTTGTCTGTGAACTGTGAGAACTTCTAAAGAATTCTGTAATTACTGAAGATTTTTGTTTGTTTCAAATGAAACTTGGAAAGGTAAATCATCAATGTTCTCTTGTATTATTTTAAAATTACTTTTCTTTTTCAAAGGCAACTGCTTTTAATCCTAACCTAAATTCAGAACTTCTACCGTTCGTTGTTCAAGATGATACAAATTATCACACTTTCACAAACACGTATGGCAGAGAGTTTCCTTTTCAAAATACGTAATAATCATAGCCTTGAAACTTTTTAATGATAGTTTTCTTTTGAAGTAGTAGCTGGTTGACTGGTAGTGTTGTGCGGAAGTCATTCACGTCCACTGCGAATTGTTTGTCAGTTCATTTCAAAAGAGACTGTAAACAAAAATTATGTTCGTAATCGTAAAAGCAAAACTTTATTGGTGACTTTGTTATCTTCACAAACAGTTCAGTTTATGCTGAAGTAAATTGAAAAATTGTTATTAGGCCTATTATTCGGTGAGTTTGGTCAGTGATTATTTTGCCTAGTCACTTTGTACCTATTGCACAATTATTTTTGTTAAAGTAGCCAAGTATCGTGCAATTTTACCGTCATGTTTAGACTAGAATGAAATCAATTTCTATTCATAACGGATTTCTGCATTTACTTCTTGTGTAGTTAACTTATCGTTTTTGAATATTGCGTTAACTTATCGCTTTTGAACAGTTCAAATGTTAAAAACTAGTTTCTGAGTAGGCTATACAAAATTATCTTCTATAATGGGAACATAGTACAGGTTGGCTACCCTATCATTCAATAAAATTAACTTTTGAGTTGGCTTTTCTATCAAATTATTATTTCTTCTTTTTTTAAATAAGTTAACACACTCTGTGTAGACTGTAGTACATCGATATATTATGTGGATCTGGTTCAGAGATAGATGAATATTATAAACAGTAAACATGAAACATATACAAAAAATTATCATCTTAATAATACAAATAATTACTGTACTGAAATAATTTTCACTTAGAATACAAAAGAAAAGTGAGCTGCAATTCCAATTGCAGAAGTGTTGTAAGTGAGATTGATAATGATTATGAAACACTATACACTTAGAAACAGCATAAACTAATTCTGTATCGTATGTAGGCCTAGGCCTAATGTAAAAGTGAAACCATTTACAAACCAGATTCTCTTGTCTTATATGTGAACAAGGATATTCACACAAGAGATATTTACGTTTATTCTTAAGGTTTATCCACACAAAACAAAGCATGATATTGTATTAATTGTAATTCTGTATACGTATACTGTATAAATATTATTGGATTGACCAGTTAGCCGAGGTGGCTTGTCATAGTAATCATAGTATAATGTAAACCACGCCGATCTGATAATACAAAGATTCCTGTTGACTACAACAGATTTTGACCACAGACGGCCACTCCCGTCTTTTGTAATAGACGTTAAGCCGTCGGTCCCGGCTGCCTAAAAAGTAGTCATCTCTCATTATCACCCTCTTATCTCTAGTCATTCCGGAAAACATTACTAATAGAAATTCTACACACAAACTCCAGAGCTCATGTGGGCATCACCCTCAAAAAATAAAATGTTAGCCTATTCTCAATTAAAATATGTTGTTTGCAGGCATGTAGTAGGTTTATTAGGTGTCAACTAACAAAAATTTCACGAAATTGATTGACAAAATAAGGTGTTATTTCTCATTAAATAAACTTGCTGTTCAATTACTTTTATTTGTTCTATTTGTCGTTTTTAAATATTCCCAATTGAAATCTTTTGTGTAGGAATAAAGTAGGTTTATTGAAGATCCGTTAACAAAAAATTTTTTTCGTTTATAAATAATATTTCCAATTAAAATCCTTTGTGTGGGAATAAAGTAGGTTTATTGAAGATCCGTTAACAAAAATTTTACAAATTTCATCAACAAAATACGGTGATACCTACTTGTTCAATTACTTTGATTTCTTTATTTGTCGTTTATAAATAATATCATTCACAATTAAAATCTGTTATAGGCCTATTTAGGAATGTAGCAGGTTTATTGAACACCAACCAACAAAACTTTTACAAATTTGATCAACAAAATACGGTGGTACCTCTCACTAACTTGTTGTTCAATTACTTTTATTTCTTTATTTGTCGTGTATTAATAATAGTCTATTATTCTCTATTAAAATCTGTCACGTTTAGAAAAGTGGTAGGTTTATTGAATCATCAACCAACAAAAATTTCACAAAATTGTCTAACAAAATACGGTGGCACTTCTCTGTTAGTTTAATTATTTTATTTGTTTCTATCCGCGCTCAGGTCCAGAGTCTGATTTAAAAATAAGCTTCGTCGTAACCACACCAAGGTCAATCAGGCTCTGATTCATTCTACCTTTAGATTAACTGAAAAAATCATGTGAGATTTGATGCACTGTTTAAATTGGTTGCTGGAAACCAGTTTGAACGTCAGTAGTTTGGTGATGGTTGGGGTAGGGGGGTGTTAGTGACGTAAAATGCTAGTCATCAACCTGTTGAACAACTTCCCGTGTTGTTGCATTTTGAGCGTAACGTCCAGTGTTCACAGTCCAGTGTATCTTTGGAAAGCATACTTTTAAACAGTGTTTGTGTTTTAATCAAGTATTTCTCAATTGTTTGGGTGAATATCGTCATAGAGTGCATCTTGTGTATGTAGGATTGGGCTGTGATAAGGTAATGTGCATGACATCTTCGTTTTAGATTTGATTTAAAATTATCTCGCAAGTGTTAAGCTGAGCTAAGTCAAGGATTAAGTTCTCATGTTTTATAGGTTTAACTTTGGTTTGGAGTATATCTAAATCATTTTACATCTTGCAGGTTTTGGAAAACATTACTAATGGAAATTCTCTCACAATTATTATACAGTAGCTGAGCTTAGACAAGGATAAAGGTATCCAGTATTGTATTTGGTTTGAAGTTCATCTAAAATTGTATAAGTCTTGCAGTTTCCAAAAAAACATTACAAAAAGAAATTCTCTCACAATATTATTATACAGTTGCTAAGCTAAGACAAGGATTAAGGTATCCAAGTATTATAGCTGACGGTGGTTTGGAGTACATCTAAAATTGTAATAATCCTTATAGTTCCGGGACGCATTACTAAGATCGTCGTACGAATCTTTTTTTCTGGGGATGATGCCCACTTAAGCTCCAGGCTTGTGCGTGGGTAATGGGAAGGATGATGATGAGAGATGAAAACATATTTCCTGATGTTTCAAATAATGTTTGAAACTTGAATAATATAGGAAGAAGTTTTCTTCCAGGCTACTGTTCCTCTTGTAAAATTCTTCCTATATTCTTCATGTGCCTTATAGAGTGTAAAACATTATTTGAAACATTTTTGGGAAGATATTTTCGAAGTTTTAGTAATATTTCCTGTAACCTAGAAGCCTTGGGAAAGTATGTAATAGCTTTTCAACATGAAAAACCTGTCTTCTTTTAATATGTCAAACTGATTCAAAGATGCTCCTCTTATTGAATGATCAATAAAAAATTGTGCTAACAGTACTTATATGCCTCGAATTGAATGCTGATTCAAGAATTTTCTAGTGATCAAATAATGCTATGAGATGATTATAGGCAGGAGCAGGATAAGAGAGACTGAGGCAACCAGCAATGAAATATAGCTTGAATTAAATCTTAAATCAGTCCTCCAAAACAGAACATGAAACCTAAACATTTTTTTTAAAAATCACTATGTAAAGAATAAAGTGTTGAACTATCATCAATAGAATAGAATAAAGGGAGTTCCTGTTTTAGTCTTTCTTTGGAAATTCACTTGTAAAATTTGTATTTTAGCCTGTAAACTTGTCAGTGTATACTAATTGGAGGGATATCATAAAAATTATTGATTTTGTTTAAAAAACAAATTTATGTTTTAGCCTGTAAACTTGTCAATGTTGGAGGGATAAGGGTACTGAAGATAAGGGATATCATAAAATTATTAATTTTGTTTGAACAAATTGAAAGTTATCTTGATTCTGAATAAATTCTCCCACAAAAATTATAATCTTCTCACTTCCTATAATGTGAAATTTCTAAATAATACAACATAAACAATTTCCGTATTAATATTGGATGATCGTTACAGTATTGTGCTAGACAAATACACATCAGAATTTTTATGGATTTTCTCATGGTTCAATCACATTTTAACCTTGGTTTAAATCACTTATTGACATGGTTCCACTTATGCTGACCTTGATAAAATGATAGTGCCTGTCCCAGTCTAGAGTTTCTGCCGAATGTTAGTGAGATTCGTAGATTAGCGCAATAATTCGGAAGTATAATTGGATATTTATTCATTTACCATTTGTTGTGTACATCTTCCTCAATTATTGTCTTGTTTTGCCTTGTTTAACACTCATATTTTGTATTTGGCTCTCCTGCGTTGGTGTGTTGCTAATGGTATCCTTTACATTTTGAAGCTCATCTAAACTCAATCTCATTATAAATGAAAAGACAAGATGTCAAACCACTGATTTATTAAAAAAAATAGATTTTAAAACAGATTTTTTAATAAATCAGTGGTTTGACAACATCTTAATCTTTTCATTTATTATGAATAACTTCTACAATATCACCTTCACAACTACTCAAAGAGTCAATCTCATTAGCTTATCACATTAATCTCGATAATAGTAAATTCAGAGAGGATCTAGGCTGTGAGATTTTAAAAGAAGCGTTACAATAGAATTAAATAAAGCACTTGAATAAATAGTTTGTATAGGGTAATAGCAGAAGTAATCCATTCCATCATATTTGGTTAGTCTAATAATACAGTACCTACCTAACACAGTAATAATGAATAAACCTGCTTCAAATTCAAATACGTTTGAAAATTCAATTTAAATCTGAATGAAAAATGAAATACATTATATAATATAATGTATACAATACAATGTAAATACAATATATATTTTGTTCTCTTTTAACTAATAGAATATTAATTTTCAGTTATAAAGCAATAACTTATTTTTCACTCAGTTGCTAGTTGTTTTGGTAGCTCGAAATAAATAATTGGAAATACAATAGGAAAGAAAATAAAGTAATGAAGTCACTTAATTCAAAAATTTGGTTTGGGTATTTATCAGTTGTATTCTCATCAAAAGTTAGAATATTTGATAAGGTAGAATGCCATCCTATCTATGAATGAAGAATGCTTTGAACTACTATTTTTATAAGCGGATATCTCAGCCTATTTTAAATACTGTATTGGACAATTAGTTAATTGATATCAGAATAGACAGCTGTATTTTTCAGAGCCTAACAATGAAACATGATTGGAATAATTTATAATGATGGGCGGAACTATTCAATCAACCAAATATTGATAACATCATTCAATACAGTATCAGGCAGTTTTATTGTTTTGTTAAATAAACAGAGTTTACAAAAAAACATGTTGAACTTTCAAACACTAAAATACTCATTCCGATAATAATTTTGTGAAGTATTTTGATTTTATCTTTGTAGTTGGTATTTTGAATGTCCACCCACTATCCTATTAGATATCATTTGTTCATCTCAATCAATGTCATATTAACATATCATTTGTTTAGTACTTCTTGAAAATACTGCGTTATCCAGTTATTATGATTATATAATACTTGCAAAAATCTATTCTTAAAATAGTCGGTTCACTATTATGTTTAAGTATTTTCTTGATCGATTATTCACAGCATTCCAAATCCTTCACTCAAGTACTCCCAAGTTCCTGCGCTTCATCCTACCGTGTATTCTAGTATACGTGTTATTACTGAAGTAACTATGAAGTGTCCTATCACCCATTGGTTGTGTTTTGTATTCTCACAATAAAGGTTAACATTAATACTAAATTTTCCATTTCTGTTTTCAGTAAAAACATGGCAGCTGGTTTACCCGAAGAAAAATGGAAGGAGGTTTATGCCAACCTGAAAACATTCCACGATAAGGCATACGCTGTTATAGATGCTGCTATCAAGTTCGAAGAGGAAAATAAAAAAGATCAAGTAAGTGTGTCTTCAATTATTTCACTATTTCGTGTCTTTAGTTGGAGTTCACACTATTCTACAATCCAAACCCAAAAATGTTTCTAATGCTGGGTTGCACTAACCGGGATCAATTATTTTAGATCAGGTGATTCCATTTAATTAGCATTGTACTGATTCTGGGTCAAAATTGATCTTGCTTATTGCAACTTAACATAAAAGTTCCAGACCTTCTTTTTCAATCATTCATCTCTGCAATGCTTGCTACCTGTAGCTGTAGGTTTCAGTTCTTTTTTTTCTAATGATTTACCTAGAATTTTTGCTATTCAGCTTATCATGAGTAGTATCCAAGGGGGAAGTAGACAATTAGTCGAAGGGGAAACTGGCCGTAGTTATGTGGCACAGGTTCTCTATGCTGCTTCCTCTCTATGCTAACCTACTAGCGAGGTTAGCTACCAAGAAAGGTTAATACTGTATAACTGTATTCTGTTGATGAATATTTCTAGATTGGAGATAATGAAGTTTAATGTAAAATTTTTCATGATTAAAATAATGAGGTACCTGTATGTTGTTATCACTATTGACAAATTTGATGTTCTTGTACGATGTCCATGTATTTGTGAGAACCTAGAGAGCGGCCAGTTTTCCCCTCGACTAATTGGGTTCATCCCGTATCCAAGTATGATTTTTAAAAATAAATTACACTGCTCCATTTCAAGACATTGTCGTCACATGTAGTCTAGTTCTAGAAATATTTCTCAATTTTTCAAGCAGTAGCTCCACACAATTCTTACTTTGTTGTCTGAGTTCTACCAAAATTAATCTCCTGTTTTAAAGTCAGGCTATGATAATTTGGATTTTATAAGATGACAGAATCATTCATAAGTATCGTGCCAAATAGATTTGGCTTTCTGACAGAATCACTTGGTTATTTCAAATGAGTACAATATTTGTTGAGCTATCTCTCAAATTTCGTATTTTCAATATTTGTCCTTTCCTATTAAGTCTATATTTATCGTTTATTCAATGCAAGCATTACAAGTGTTTAGTTGTATAATTAAATCATTCACATTATACTCAAGTCTACTTGGAAATGTTTGACGAAGTTTGAGCACTAAGTAATAAGACACACCGTCCAAATTGTAGATTAGATTTTAGAATCTTGTTGAATATAAAACTAGAAATCTAATACTGGTAATCTAAAAATTGTAATACCTTGGTAACTCTACGCAATAATGTTGGTAATTATTTTTTGGAATGTATTATAATTTGTCAGTTTAGTAGGGAACAAACTAGAAAACACATACCTTTGTATGTTATAAATACCTCTTCAATTATTAAAACACATAAAAATGTCAATAACAGACAAATCTCCATAAAAATTTTTAACATTTCTCAAGCTAGAGATGAAGTATATTCACAGTATTTTTAATTTTTCATAAGGTGATAATGCTACTTGGATTGTGTAGTAGAAGATATTGTACATAATAAATTTGTCTGACACAATTAGAATACACAGATAATATGACATTAAAATGTATTATTAAATCAGTTTATTTCTCTGCTTTATCATTTGATTGTTATTAAACATCCATTGAAAACTTTTTTGTTCTTGTTTTTATAGAACATGAACTTTAATTTAATGCAAAAACTGGATTTCTCTTGATATTATTGCAGTAATAAATAGTCTATTGTAAATATGGTTATAATAATATCTAGTAGCCGTTCTCATTTTGTATATATGTACTTTATCATTTGATAATATTCATTTACAAGAGTTGCAGACTAGAGTTGATACTTCAATTACTCTGTAACTAAACATAATAATACAGTGTTGAAGGGGTAGTTGAGAATAAACCATATATGTAATACATATATCGCAGATTTTCAAGGTCATGAGTATAATGAAAGAACATTATGTTATAAACAAACAAAAAACTTAGTTTGTATTTATTACTATCTACAATATTTATTACTATATAATTATATTATTTGAAAGAACATTATGTTATAAACAAACAAAAAACTTAGTTTGTATTTATCAAATGTTATAGTCTACTAATGATATCTGTATGTGTAGGCAGCTCATTACATTATGCTTTTATTGATTTGTATTATTTTTATCAATAAGATTTAAATTTTATTTTAGTCATGTGAGAGTTTCCCAATGATCAATTTCTGTGGAGGCAGTTTATTATGTTAGGCTTTTATTGATTTGTAATATTTTTATCAATGCCATTTCAATGGTATTTTACAGGCTCTACAGAAATACGAGGAAGGTCTTGGACTTATCGATTTGGCGCTTGAGTTGAGGGTCGAATGCCCTAGCAATCCCGACATAACATGGGAGAAGGGGTGTGTTATGCTTCAGAAGATGAGAAAAACCAAGTTAGTATTCATTTCTCTTGAGTTACTGATGAAATTGTTGTTTCTTGTTTAAGTTTGACGCATATTCTCAAAATTAAGTTTGACGCATATTCTCAAAAACAACTACTTACCCCGGTCGTACACCGGAGCAATAAGCAATAGGCAACTAGCAACATATGGATCATATGATTGTCTACTCTATTCAAACCAATATTTCAATGCACACCGAAACAGCTGCTTTAGGCGTGCATTGGACGATTTGTTTCTATAGAGTAGACGATCATATGAACCAAATGTTGCTTATTGCTCCGGTGTACGAGCTGCCTTAGGTATGACTACAGAGACTGTATGTATAATCACAGTGTGGCAATAGGTGTGAAAGGATCCAAAAAAATTGTTGAAACGTATTTTCTAGCCACCGCCATACTTTTGCCAATTTTTTTTATCGTATGGCTTTTTGCCAATAATTTAAACTCTAAGGCAAAGCACTTATGCATTGCGGTTGCGATTTTTCCCGCTCGCAGAAACTTTTCGATGAAAAGATTGTCAGGCGGTTTGCGACAAGCAAGTTTTTTTATAAATTAATGGAAGGGGATGTCACTGCTGCCAACGTTCTTCAGAGCGCTCAGAAGGTCACTGCTCTGAGCAAGTACAGTGGTGGATGTTGGCTGCATTGACACTTGGAGCGATCCGCGCCGCAGTTTATAAATGCGCTCATAACCCCGGTCGTACACCGGAGCAATAAGCAATAGGCAACTACACCTTTTCCAACTGTATTTGAGAAAGTGTCAATTCAATTTGAGAAAGTATCAGTTGTAATTGAGAATAGTGATTTGTAATTGAGAAAACATCAGTTGTAAATGAGAACGGTCAATTGTATTTGAGAAGATATCACATGTAATTGAGAATGATAAATTGTAAATGAGAAATCGTCACATGTAAATGAGAAGTTAAAAACGTGAAAAAGGTCAGCTGGTTCTTTAATTCGAATTCTCAATTACAACTGACATCTTCTCAATTTCAAATGATACTTTCTCATTTACAATTCACCATTCTCAATTACATGTGATATCTTCTCAAATACAATTGACCGTTCTCATTTACAACTGATGTTTTCTCAATTACAAATGACCATTCTCAATTACAATTGATACTTTCTCAAATACAACTGGAAAAGGTGTAGTAACATATGGATCATATGATTGTCTACTCTATACAAACCAATAGTTCAATGCACACCGAAACAGCTGCTTTAGGTGTGCATTGGACTATTTGTTTCTATAGAGTAGACGATCATATGATCCAAATGTTGCTTATTGCTCCGGTGTACGAGCTGCCTAAGAGCCAATGTACTTAGATAAATCGCAATTACAACCGCAAGCAGCCTATGTTTTCCTACTGGCAAACCTGAAGCCATTATTCACTCATTTTTCAAACTTTCTCTAAGGAATAGTGGTTCATAGCTACAACTTAACTATATTCTTTCTTTTTTTAACGTGATGGTGCCTCAACACGATTACTAATGAGGTCACCTAACCAATTTTTCCAATTTTGTATTGTATTTATTGTATTGTTTTTGGAAATTGTCTGTAAATAAATGAAATGATACAGTTTTCTGTAAAATTTTCTATTTTTCCATTTTTAACCCTCCTTATTCCATTTTGCAGGAAAGAAGTCCTAGGACGTATAGCTGATATTCAAGTTCGACAACCCCCCGACCCCAACATGCTCCCCCCTCCGAGCTACGATGAAGCCATGTCCCTTAGTCCTTCCCTACCCAACGTACCCCCCACCACCCCTGTACCCTACCTCAACGGTGCAGGAGGGGGTCCTCCCTCATTCAGCGCTGGAGGTGCCTCAGGAGGAGCTCCCTCAGAAGAAGGTGCCTCAGGATGGGCTCCTCCCTCATTTAGCGCAGGAGGAACCTCAGGATGGGCTCCTCCCTCCATTATGACCTACCAGCAATTAGGAGATGCCCTGAATAACCTCAAAGTGGAAACCGCTATGCAATCTGCTCAGGTCATCTATACACATGACAACGTGCAGCTCTACTTTATATCGCATGATGGTGTTGTGTCCTCTTCGTCTGAGCCTAGCGTGCTGAGGATACTGCAGTTGGAAGGTGGGTGGGAAGTCGGTACATTAAAATAGATAAATTTTATTTCCTTTAAAAACTAAAATAACTGAACAATACATGTATAAGATATTGACTACAGAAATTGGAAAAACTACACTACTAACCTGAACAACAGGGATTATAATTATAGCAGGATCCAATTAACTTGTCACAAATCAGCTGATCCAGTAATAATTAAACAGTGATTCCGACACAATAATCAAAAGGCTTGAAAGTCTTTAAAAGACCCTTTTAAAGAAGACCTTTCAAAGAATAACTTTTTAAAAGACCTTTTCAATAATCTGCGAGATTCAGCATTTGTAGGTTAAGTATTGTGATCATATGCTCGTCGATCATATGTTTTGTGACAAGTTAAACGGATCCTGCTGTATAGTAACAGTGTGGACATTGCATGTCACACTTTTTAATGGTTATCTCAGTCGAATTTATCCATAATTTTGCCAATTCCCATAAGATTTACATTGAAAACAAATTCGAATCATATATGTTATGTTGAGTGATACATTTCCAGCTTACAATGTGCCTTTGTCAGCGTTAATTTTCATCATTTCAAGCTTTTAACACAATACCAAGAGTAGAGAGACTATTTTTAATGTTAGAAAAATTAGTTTTGATTTTGTTTCTCTTGAAATGAGTTTGACAAATGAGTGAATGGGTTCATGTTTGCCTGTAATCCCAAATCAAACGCAGGTTTCAACGCAGAAAATATAGTTTGAATAAAACTAGTTATCACTTGGCCTGGTGCTCAAGAACCACTCACTAGAACTGTTTTCGACAGAAGACGAAAATCGATCTCAACAGATCGATCATCTGAAATGCTAACATTGAATCAAATGGTCAGCTGTTCGGACATCGGACTTTCTGACAAAAACAGTTATCTGGTGAGTGGTTCTTGAGCACCAGGCCAAGTGACAACTAGTTTTATTCGAACATGGTGGAAGTGAGCGGTGGAACTAGAACGTGTTTCTGATATTGTTTGGTCACAGTACTTCAAGCAAGACACCGATTAGTCATTGCATCGGTGTGTATAAAACTTGGTACTGTGACTAAACGTGACTAAGCTCGTCTTGTCGTGTCATGACTAATCGGTGTACGCCTAGCCTAATCGTCAACTAGCGTACTCGCCAGGGAGTCGGCGAATTACTAGCCGGCTAGTAGCTAGTAAACTCGCCCCGTGTAATCGAGGCTTGAGAGAAGTAGACATGACGTGAATAATTTGAAATACTTTATTTTTACTCGTGTTTGTTTCTAGATGGAACCGACAAAGATCCAGTATTTTACCTGCAGGTTGGTGACTGGTTTTACCCTCTTGTTCCCAACGTCTCACCTTGCTTCAGATCCGAATTCGGTGCTTTCATCCTTCCTGATGTGCATGGTGAAGATGGTGAGTTCAAAATTCATTTATTGGCAAGATACATTACAATGTGGGAGGAATCAACAGACATTTGTCCAAAACTGCTTCTTTCCCAAATTGTTTTATCATAGGCTAAACAAATAGACTTTCTTGCCTTATCTGTGGTACAATCCTTTTTTTAAATCAATAATCAATCAATGTGTTCTAATATATAGTAGTTTATGAAACGGTTGTATTATGAGGGCCTTTAAAGCACTAGTGAGATGTGAATTAGAAAACGAGCTTTATCGAGTGTTTCTAAATATCTCACGTGTGCTTTGAAGGTCAACTACAACCGGTGGTTACTTCATTTTATATACGAACACTTGCATAGGACAAATTTATCAACCTTTCTTTACTTTTTATTAACCTAAACACTGACCTTGAAATGAACTAGCATGTCCTTAGGCTAGGCGTACACCGGTTAGCCAAGACAAGACGATATTAGTCACGTTTAGTCACAGTAATTTACATAGTTGCTTATGAAGCAGCACACACCGATGCAATGACTAATTGGTGTGTGTTGCTTCATAAGCAACTATGTGAAGTACTGTGACTAAACGCGACTAATCTCGTCTTGTCGTGTCTTGACTAACCGGTGTACGCCTAGCCTAATGCTGATTGTTTATAGGTTATAATGCCTTTAGCGGTTTGTGAACCAGCTGGTTTAGTTTGACAATACTCATTTCACGATACGGATGTCAAATTCTGGATTCTGATTGGTCTTGAAATGTTCAACCTGTACTATAATGGTCTCATTATGCAAAGGGTTTTGAAAAGACAGCTGTTTTGGCATCAATTGTGAAACTGTAATGTTCACGTTATAATTACATAAGGGTAGATAAAAATATAAATACTTTGAAGCTAAGATACTCTTAAATCTTGAAAAATACTCTCACCCCGGATAGGTTCTCATCAATATTAAAAAAATATAATATAAATAAGAATACTTGAAATCTCTTAACTTTTCTTCTGTATTCAGGAAGTTAACTTCTATTAACTTCTAACACAAAGTTAATCAGAGTATTTGATATTAAAGTATGATTGTTGATTTTGGAATGCTGATCGGAATTAACAGAGATTCACCGCAATTCATGCAGCAACAACTTGCAAAAACAAATTAGAACTTCCATTTTCTTCGGGGAAAGTAAGTTAAAAATACAGCACTGATATGGATTTATTATCAAAATTATATGGATTTGCAATGCCACCACACGATGCTCTTGTTTCAGCATAATTTTCAATTGTACATGTATTTGTTTATTGCTGTACACTTCGATTAGAAAGTATTTATCATTTTCTCTAGTATGTGTTATTACAATTATTTAACCCTGTTATTACATAGTTTCATTGTTAGCACTGCTTTTTAGATTTCATTGAGTTGAATACAAAAGAATAGCGTAGGCTTATCGAAAACTATTTTTTCACAAAAATCCACCATCTAGCATCTACAAACAAAATTGATTGAAAACAGTAATATCTCAGTTTCCCAGAGTTTTTTTTATGATTTGTGTGTTGACAAGTTATTTGTGATTTTTGAGCTCACAGGTTTTTTTGTGATTCATGAGTTCACCAGTTTTTTTTCAAGAGCAGCTATAAGCACAGATTGAGACGTTTGTAACACTGCACTCCGTTGCAGAGTCGAATATTTATTTATTAGATTAATTTTAACATTATCTTTTTTCTCTCATTCTTGTAGGATATATGTTGTTGGTTGTCAAATTGATTATCATTGATATCAAAACTTTTGTTGTAGTTTGTCATTATTTTGTTGAGTACAACAAGCCCTAAGGCTTCTTTCACACTAGTGCGGTTCTAGCCCGGATCGAACGGGATGACTTGATGTATCTTAATGGGTGTATTCACACTAAATCATCTGATTACACCAATATGATTCCCGTCTTTCGGAGGAGCCGTTAAGCCGTCGGTCCCGACTGCCTTAAAGTAGCCGTCATCTCTCATCATCACCCCTCTCATCACCCACGCACAAGCATAGAGCTCATGTGGGCATCACCCTCAGCAAAAATTCGTCTTCCTCTTCTTCTTCTTCTTCTTCTTCCTCTTCTCTTCTTCTTCTTCTTCTTCTTCTCCTCCTCCTCCTCCTCCTCCTCCTCCTCTTCTTCTTCGTCTCCTTGTTCATCTTCTCTCAGCTTCACTCTACTGACTCAGACAGCCCAATAATCCAGCATTCAATTCTTCTTCTTCAACGCATTATCATCTATCGTCTTGTTGCTGTTCTTCTGCTGCTACTCTTCTTAGCTGCTCTTATTCTTCTTTTAGAACTGCAATTTGTCTCTTTAGCGCGCACCAAACTTTCAACTAAACTGCAGATTCTATATGAACTCTTTCCTCTACTGGAATGAAACTCTTAATTTTGCTTAATTCATGGTTGTTTTCCTCCCTCCTCCTCCCTCCTCCTCCTCCTCCTCCTCTCTCTCCTCCTCCTCCTCCTCCTCTCCTCCTCCTCCTCCTCCTCCTTCCCTTCTTGATCTTCTTCTCATTTTTATTATTCACACACAAGCCTAGAGCTCATATGGGCATCACTCTCATCAAAAAGAGTCAAAACATTTTCATTCCGTCTGATCCGGCCCTGGAGTGAAAAAACCTCAAAGTATTCGTGAAACATCCTTCATATTCTAGCCCACTTTAATCCTTTTCCTCGTTTTTTTTTCAATTCCAGGATCAGCTGTTGGTATTATGCTACCGCCTGACGCTGACAAATCAGTGTACAATCTCCTGGAGGATATTCTGCACTGTATTGTGACCACGGAGCCTATCGTCCCCCCGCGTTCCCGCGTCAAACGTGACGAGACCAGGTCAGCGGCTGTGTCGAGGTCAATTGTGTCAGGTAAATTGTAGCCTCAAATCGAATTATTTGAGGTTAAAACTATTCTTTTACTGAGAATGATCCTATTTTCAAGCTTTATTTGTTGGACGTTTAGTATGCATTGATGATTAGATTTGTGTGTTGATCTATCTAGAATTTGAATTTTCGCACGTTTGGAATTGTAGATTGCAGTTAGTAGATTCAGTAGATTTGTTAATCTTTGACTTGGATTGTTGTTTAATTAAGTAATCTAGTGAATTTCTGTGGACATCAAGTAGAATCAGTTACGATTACGATTATAAAACTTCTTTATTGTTCATCAAAAACATGCAAACATAGCAATCACATCAATCTAACGAAAAATATGCAAGAACAATAAAGCCCAAAGTATGGAAGTTCAACTCAAGAAATACTTACACTGGCCTTAAAATACAATACATAATCAATGTGTAGTTTCTTGTCTTGTCCAATTTTGTGCATGTTTTTCATTTTGTGTCTGTATTGTTTCGTTTTATTGTTTGCTTATTAATAATTTCAACATTAGTTAGGTGTAACCAACCTCTTATGGACCTTAATAGTGCATTACAATGTGTCGAAAATTGATTTGTCGAATTGAAACATTTGTAAAAAACATTCATTATTCTATGTATTTCCTCAATGATTTATCATTTATTCATCTATCCTAAAAAGTTCTCTTCAGTTTGTACTTTACAGAAGTGTTTTATCAGATTGAAGTCTCATACTATAGGTAATCCAAACATACCTTCAATTTCTAGTTTTTTAATTATTTTTTCTCATTATACCCTTATTTCAAGATTCAGAGAATAAATTAATTTCAATTTTTCAATGCAAATCATACCTGCACACAGGATTTTCTTTGCGAGTACTCTGTTATCCTAAACTTGTATTCAATTAATTCTATTCTAGTTTATTCTACCCTATTTTACCCTACCCTATTCTATTATATTCTATCCTGTTCTTTAGTATTATATTCTATTCGTTTCCATTCTATTCTACTGGGTGGCGCATAAAGAACGCATTTAATTTCAAAGTGTTATAAGAAAGTTTATTTTAACCATACATTCATCTACTCACTACTCCTACTACCTACTCAAATCAATGCGTTCTTTTTGCTACTGATATAACCTACACAAATCTATGCGTTCTTTTCGCGCCATCCTGTATAATATCATATCCTATTCTATTCTATTCCATTCCATTCTATTCTATTCTAATCTAGTCTATTCTACCCTATTTTTTTAACGTTTTAAGCCCTCATTGGAGCAAATCTAGTCAGAATTGGTGAGCTATTTTTGGAACCGTTTCTTCTGTGCCCATGTCCTCATTCTCTCGGACCTCTGAAACCTCTGTTCATCTGTGATGTTGTAATTTCTCTGTTTTGGAGTTTTGACTTTTAATTGAGTTGTCTGATTTTTAAGAATAATTTTTTCTTCCCTATTCAAAATCTTATCCTCCGTAAGTTGAAGTTCTTCAAGATCTTCTTCTATCTCTTTCAATGCCAGTTATTTTTAATTTTATTTTCTGTTGGTATGTGTAGTTTCTTCTAGTCTTTCCTCTATCTTACTATCTAGCCTTCTTTTCTCTAATGTCTACCCTATTTTATTCTAGTCTTTTCTACTATATCCTTTACATTTCTATTGTAACCTATTCTAATTTCTCTCATTAGAGGTTGGTAACATCAAGAAAACCTAACCAATGTAGCCGCCTGTGTAGCATTATTTTGTTTAATATTTTAGTTACGTGTTTATTTTGTTAACGCTTTATCGTCTCACACATTAGATAAGCACCGTTACAAGAAGAGATCGCACCGTGACCAGGAAGACGACGGCGAGAAAAAGCATCATCGCCGACATCGCAGACATAGGCGTCATCATGGCAGCGATCACGATGACGTCATAGATGGAGAATCGGTGACGTCAGACTCCGTGACGTCATCTTCGAAGGATTCCCATCGCAGACATAGAGGGAGGAAACCGCATGGCTACGATTTACTGCATAAAACAAGGCACAGTAAACATCTCCACTACGGCCTGCCTGTTTTTGGCAATTATCGAACCGTTCTAGGTATGAAACCGAACGAAGTTGTGCAAGTAGAAGAAGAGAAACCGCAAAAGGTGTTGGGAGAGAAGGAGAAAGAGGAGGAGGAAGAGAGTGATGAAAGTAGTAGCAGTGAGGGAAGTAGTGAGGATACAGTGGAAGAGGCGGAAGAAGTGGGTTTGGACTCGAAAGAGGAGAAGAAGAGGAAGAAAGAGGAGTATAAGGAGGCGAAGAGGAGGGAGAAGGAGGAGTATAAAAGGGAGAAGAAGAGGGAGAAAGAGCAGAAGAGAAGTGATAGTAAGAGCAATAGTGGAAAATGGAGAGCGAAGAGATTTGTGATGGCTTCCAACCCCTACAAAGCGCAAGGTGTGATATGTTTTAATTATTGAGGATTGCTTAGGGTCGAAGTAAGTGGTGCTGAGAATATTGTGGATCAGTACAGTAGCTGGTTTGAATTACTCGATTTTTATTTTATATCTATTTATATTTTATAGATAAAATCTATTATTTCTATTTTATTTTAATATCTATACTCTGTTCACGGAATCGAGAGACGGCCAAAACAAGCTTTTTGCATTTGTGTGCGTATAGAAGCGATGACTCACAACTGTTTTCGATAAATTTTCTGTCCAATTCACGTTCACAATACGTTCATTCAAGGTCAGACTGGAATCACGTACTGCAGATATAGCAGGATTATTTTAACTTGTCAGAAAACAGCTGATTTAACGTCAGTAAACGAGCGTACATCAATCAGCTGTTTTCTGACAATTTAAAATAATCCTGCTATAATAATAATATTATTTCAGTAGCTCTACTGTGAATCGGTCTAGCTGCTCCTAGCTAGACTCTCGCACGCACAGGTTTATTTACATCGTCTCTCCTTTCCCTGAACAGACTATAGTTGATAGAATTGATGGAGTTTTTTTTGTATTTTAATGGAAATAACGGGGGTTTTCTAAAAAACGCACACCTATGAGTACGAAAACGTGGTTTCATTGCATTAAATAAATATTTATCCTTATTAAAACATTCTAAATACTTTTCTTTATTAACGTCTCAAAGTTTTGAACCCACTTATGGGCAGTCTAAGATTATTGTGATATCAACAATTTCAATTACATTGAATCCCTATGTCCACACTTGGTCGATTTTGTTTGCGACTCAAGCATGCTGCATATGCTTAAGCATTGGCCGCATGCTGTGCAGCACACAAAAATCGACCAAGTATAAGCTTTGATGGAAGACGCAACTTTGATGGACTCCTTGGGCAATCAAATAGTTCCTCTTTTGAAAAAACATCTGCTTCGACTTGTCGAGAGTGTTTCCTTACTAAAGTCTTTAATGTATTCAGTATTGTAGCACAATACAATTTCAGGATCTGAAGCTTATAACTATTTAGCAAATCCTTCAAAAGTGTTTTGAAACGACTTTCAAATACTATTTTTATGATGCCCAAAAAATGTTTAGAATTTGAAGTTTATGGCGATTCAGCAAATCCTTCAACAAATGTGTAAAATGACATTCAAATCAGCTACTGTTCTGGTTCTTGTAAAAATGGTTTCGGCTCATCTTTGTACCACTTATTGTCGAGAATAAGTTCTGCTAGTGCTGAATATAATGCTGCGAATAAAAAGGTGGTGGAGGAAGTTTTTATTGGTGAAGGCTATCACATACATGAATCTATCGTCTTGTAAATTATTTCTGTCTCTGTCTCAAACTTTATCATATATTTGGAAAATAAATCTTCAATTGTTTTCTTCTTTTCAATTCATTTTTGTTTGTTCCACTTTTGTATTGTATACTTAATGATAAGATCTTTAATTTTATTCAACAAATGCATGATCGATCTTTGTGGTTTTGTCGTTATCTCTCTTCTATCTTCGTTATCTTCCATGTCGTTATCTCTCTTCTATCATTTCTGTTGCTTTTTGTTTGTGCATGATTTCATGTGGAAAGTTATAGCATGGCATAATTGTTCAATTTCAACTAGGTATCTCTCAAGAATGACTGACAGAATGACTCAATGAGTGACAAATCAAATTTAGAAGCAATATCATTGATTTGCCAATGATAAAAACTTACAGGTTCTTTCGGACAATGTCAGGATCATATCCTGAAACATACATTAGAAACACAAAATGATCATAAACACATCATCAGTTGAGATGACAGTCATCATAACACAAAATCAGTTTAGTAAATTGAATAATCACTTACGTTGGATTAGCTTATACCATTGACTATTAATCTACAATTAATCAGGCTAGCGTACACCGGTTGGTCAAGACAAGACAAGACGAGATTAGTCACGTTCGGTCACATTACTTAGTTGCTTGTAGCGGCACACACCGATGCAATGACTAATCGGTGTGTTTGCTCTGCAACCATGTGAAACTTGAACGACTAATCTCTGTGTCTTATAACCGGTAATAATAGTTCATGCTTATACTGCATTGCTGTATACATTTTTTCAATCAAGTGATCTTGATAATTTTGAAGATAAATGTCTTCAGGCACAAGACACTTGTCTTGGATTGAAACTACAACCTGGCATGTTTTACCAACACTGTTAGCAATAGAAACTTCTAATAATAGTTGTGCTGAATCTTTTGTTGCTGAAATTTTTCAATTCTACCAATTTCAATTTGTTGAACTGCATGGCTTGTGGAGTTTAAAGTGATTGCAGGCATGATAAATAATGATTATTTTGATTACATGTACTTGCTTTATCATAAAACTTTTTTTTTTGGTAAATAGTCAGTCATGTAGCCTTTGCATGTGAATCTGGTTTTGAATAATTCAATCTTTCATTGTATGATTATAAAAAGAAATTTATTGTATACTCTTATAATCTTTCCCAGTACAATCTAAATACCAAACATTATAAAGAGGTCAGAAATTTACAATCATTTTTCTAATTTTATTAATTTTTTGTTTTACCCTTCTTATAAAAATGTTTGTATTTAGTGGAGCAGTAAGATCAATACCCCCCCCCCCCCAGTATGGTGGTATTTTTTGTTAAATTTCGTTCAGCTTGTTTTTTGTTAAATTTCGATTACAAATGGGGAAACAGACGAATGTTCTTTGTCTATGCGCACATAAGCTTGTCTGTCTTTAAAAACGTACGACTTTATCTTACCAGAAAAGTTGAAAAATGAGTACCGGTATATTATAAATATATTTATTGAAATTGACCATATTATAACATTTTAATTTGTAATCAATGTTTATATGAATTCTAACCCACTCATTTAGAAGGAGAATTGAGAAGTAGAGAAGTAGAACTGAGAAGAAGAAGAACTATCCATATATATCAATGTTCTAACCTAAAACCAGTTTGACCAACTTGACCTACAAATGTTGGATCTCTCAGATTGCTCGCAGACTATCCTGTCAGAGCTGAGCGTAACATCAGCTGTTTATTGAATAACAATCATTCCCCATCCGCTAAATAAAAAAGTACTACTATTCTAGCCATTTCAAAAACATCCGTTTCCCGTACGTCACCCTGTACTTCCTTTATTTTGAGTTATTTTATGTATTTTGTTCTGTTTTGCCCCTCTTAAATAACAATGTGTAATTTGTGGACCAGAGTCAAGATTAGGCTCGTATATTTCGTCAGGTGCGCAGTACATATCCAGCGGTCTGGTACGGGGCGCAGAGAAGGCAAGCCAGTACATCAACAGCAGCACCCCCAAACTGCTGGAGAAGATCACCCCGGAACCCACTCCCCGTCAAGTGTCGCCGGGAATCGCCAAAAGTGCTGAGGTGGCTAGAAACGTGACCGGAACCGCGGTGGTTGTCACCGGCTATGTGGGTGAGTGACGTCACATTTTCATAAATAGAGGTACTTCTCATTTACCCGTTGAAGTTTTGGGAAATAATTCATCTGAATACTTTTGAAACTTATGAATAACTAAAGGATTACTCTTGCTACGCTAAGGCTAGGCGTACACCGGTTAGTCAAAACAAGACAAGATTAGTCATGTTTAGTCACAGTAATTCACATAGTTGCTTATGGAGCAGCACACACTGATGCAATGACTAATCGGTGTGTGCTTCGGTGTATGTTGTCACCCCTAAGGGGTGAATAAATTGTGGAAAATCCTATTATATTAAGCGAGCAATTTCTGTACGTTTATATATTGATTTATGTATGTCCAACGGATCTCGAAAACGGCTCTAACGATTTTGACTAAATTTGGAATATAGGAGGTTTGTGATACAAAAATTAGTTTGCTTTAATTAGATGGATGGATTTGAGTAGGATAATATCAGTGGAGTGGAGCTGTCTGTGACCGCAGAGCGACACCATTTTGTAGATTAAAGTATCCAGTTTTAGTAACAATGGCGCAATTGACCTTGCAAAATCGTGTATTTGCTGTTGAGCAACATTTCCAATAGAATAAATCTGCAATCGTCGTTCAACGAGCTTTAGCAGAGAGTTTTAAGTCGAGCTTATTGCCCTGTGTTCTTTATGCGCCACCCTGTATATTTAATATATTTCTTAAACTTATTCAAGACGTAAAACTTCACAATAAAAACGTAAAATGAAAGTCATTCGCCATCCGCCAAATTAATAAAACTGTACTATACACACCTTGATGACCACTTACCTGTGCAAGTTTATCATGTTATTTCCTTACAAAATGGAAAAATTACCATGTGAAAAGTAAAATACAATGTAAAATGCAGTTTATAAAAATAAATCGAATCAATCTATTCGCTGTGAGCATCTACGGTGTTGCGCTCTGGCGGATAATCGTATGAATCTTTCCAAGTAGATTAACATGGGAAAGGATAGGCTTATGTACGTAAAAGTTAGTTTATAATTGGAGTATAATTCCCTGTTGCTATTCTTCCTACTTATCGATTGTGAAATTATATTTAGAATGATAAAATTAACATATCGCATGTTCTTAATCATCGTCAATTCTAGTTTTAAAATCAACTTTGAAGGTTATGTTTCAAGCTGGCTGAGCAGACGAAGTAGTTTATCCACAGCTGAGTTCATTCCCATTGGTTATTATTTCGAAATGAATTATGGGCGCGAGAGTTCAAATCAATCATATGCTTTTGAACTGGATTTTTCACTCGATTAATTCAAAACTGAGATCCGATTTCTTTGTTGAATCAATTTATGTTTGGAAATATGGAAGTAATAGAAGACGCAATTACTATAGTGAACTGTATTTATACAATTAGGAATACTTTAAATGCATTGTAAATGCTTATTCCCTATCCTTTCTCATGTTAAAATACTCGCTTTCGTTCACAAAAATTCCGCGTGAGCGCAGGGGTCGATTTTATTATCCTCACCTACGTGCACACAGCGAATACAAATTAACATTTGAAATTGTTTTTCCATTGTAATCTCCTTAGTAAACTGTTCTTATTTCTCTGTCCGCCAGCCAACAAAGTAGGCTCAGCCACAATGGCACTGGGGCGCTATCTGGCGCCGCATCTGCAGAAGCACGGCACCCAGCTGGTGAGCAGGGCGGGCGGTTTGGACGAGAAGGCGGCCGCTGAGAGGGTGGAGGGGGTGCTCACCGTTGCCGCGGGGGCTGTGGAGGGGTTTAGCACCGTCTACACGGGACTGGAACAGTCCGCCAGCATACTGGGCAATAGTCTCACTAATAATACGGTGCATATTGTGGAGCACAAGTAAGTGAAGTGAAGAAATGTTGACATTTATTTTACATTGATTCAGAGATTAAGAAATTTGTTGTGTGTGATGTGATAGTTCTCCTTAATTAAAGAAGAACACAGATATTGAGGACCAGGGAGCCGACGAACATAACCTCATCTTCTAGGGAGTAGAAGTATAGCAGGATCCTTTTAACTTGTCAGAAATCATATGTTTCAAAGAGCAATATCACAATACTCAATCTACAAATGCTGAATCTCGCAGATTATTGAAAAGGTCTTCTAAAAAGTTATTCTGTAAAAAGGTCTTTTAAAGACTTTAAAGGTCTTCAAGACTTTTAAGCCTTTTGATTATTGTGTCGAAATCACTGTTTAATTATTACCGAACAGCTGATTTCTGACAGCTAATGATTTCTGAAGTTAAAAGGATCGTGCTATAAGAGAAATCAGGGGAGTAGGATGTTAGTCATTATTATTGGACCTAATTTTGGCGCTGTATTTGAAAACATCTACTTAACTTCTACCCAAATCAGCCTAAAAGACCCAAAATCCGACAAAAATGTTGTATTTTGCTGTAAATATTAACTATATTCTCTCAACAGCTTTGATTTATACCGCAAAAGATACCATAAACTTTCAAAACTCTTCATAAAAATTAAATTTAACATGATGGCTCTGAATTCAAATACAGCGCCAAAATTAGGTCCAATAATAATGGCCGACATTGGTCCAGAGTGTATTCGGCCAATGAGATCGAGACACAGCATGGCCATCTTTAGACAAAACTCAAGAAGGCCATGGACACAGGCTTCACCCTTTTTTAACATAGGGAAGATACGATTCTTCCACTCCATCAATGACAGCCCCCTGTTGAGGACAGTGAGAATATTGAAAAAGACAGTACAGCTGAGGATGTGGCAGGTTTCATGTAGCCATGGTTAATTTATAACAAATAAGTGGTTTAACAATATTTTTGTCGTTTTCTTTCATGATTCAGAGATGTTGTGGAATTTCTCCATAGTAAGGCTAGGCGTACACCGGTTAGTCAAGACAAGACAAGATTTAGAAACGTTTAGTATCGATGCAATGCATCGGTGTGTGAAGGATGTGCACATTCTGGAGCACAAGCGTGTGAAAAATGAAGTGTTTGAATGTTGATTGATTGATTTGAAAATAGAAATGTTGGGTTGCATCAAGCTAGATCAATTTTGATCCAGAATCAATGCTCATTAAATGGGATCAACTGATTCGAAATAGTTGATCACGGTTGGTGCAACCCCAACATAAGAGCCGTTTTAATTACCGTTCCTTTCGTAAGATTTCCTTTTGTAAGATAAAAATCCAGAAAATGACAAGACCTCAAGCTAAGGCTAAGGCAAAATCTCAAGCTAAGGCCAAGACCAGACGAGCATTTTCTTCATGCGCGGACGTAGCTTGAGAAACAAGCAAGGAAAATGAGCAGCATTGGATTATAAAGCTACAGCCACACGAGGATTTTTGCACGTAGTAATATGAGCCCACACAGAGTTGCCAAAGTCGCCATCCAACTACAAAAGTGCATAGATTTCAATGGAGGACAATTGGCAGAAATTATATTCAAAAAATAATTTTCTTACTGATTGTACCTTTGTACTTTATATTTATAACCATTAATTTGAAAAAATAAATTCTCTTCAAGGATTAGTTACGGTACTGGTACTTATTTAAATCTTTCCGTTTCAGTGGCTAACTCTGTATATATTACACCCTGTCTGTATCATTATTTTCTAAGAGCCATGACATGGAGAAATCTCTGATAACCGCTGTGCTTGTTTTATATAAATAATCTTTCAGACTATTTGAACAAAGCAAGTAAAGCGCTTTGGGCTCACTCTATTGTAATATCGTAAATAAATAATCATAATCATAATCATTTATTGGATCAAGCAATACAATCATAGGAAAGAAAAAACAGGTGTTAACCCAAAACTTCTTCTGTTCCAAAATTTAGTCTGATAAATTGTTCAAATTAAGTAAATATTTAATAAAGTAATTTATTTAATAATTAAATAAATTATTATATTTTAAATTAATAATAATTGATGACAAACTTTTCTATTTTCAGGTACGGCCAACCCATGGGTACAGTAACAGGCCACACGCTACACTCAATAGGCAATGCATACGCCGCGACTCAGAATGTGCGAATTTTCACTCCCAAAAATCTTGCCAAAAAGACCGCCAAGGACGCTGGCAAAGCTTTTGTTCAAGACTTTAGACACGAGATCAGAAATCACAATTCGGGGACTAATCAGATGAACGGGGACCAGAAATCATTGGATAAACCGGGGCCATCAAAATCGTAATTTTATTCCAATTGTAATTGTGCAGATGTTTATCAGAATGTAGTACCATAGAGAAAGAATTACACAAGTAGATATCTCATGGGATAGGTAACGTTGTTGCGGTTTTTGCTGTATGGTCAAGACTCTAAAAACCGGCCTTCACTCTTTAACATGGGCATGAGTTATCTACTTGTGTATTGCTTTCTCTATGGTAGTATCTAAGATACATGGTTTGTTGTGAAATATTTTGTAACACTGTATTTGTTTAGAACGATGTTTATCAGAATGTAGTATCCATAGTATCCAAGATATATGGCTTGTTATGAAATATTTTGTAATACTATATTTGTTTAGAATGATGTTTATCAGAATATGGTATCTAAGATACAGGGTTTGTTGTCAAACATTTTATAATACTGTATTTGTTTAGAATGTTGTTTATCCGAATGTACCTAGTATCCAAGATACATGGCTTGTAAAATACTTTGTAATACTGTGTTTGTAAACGTTACGGAAGTCAATGAGGATTTGTGCAGATTCACTAAGCTAAGGCCCCTGTACTTGAAATGAATTATTAAGATTACTACTCATTTCCGCTATTTAGCATGGTCGAAGTGTATAAGATTTCATCCACTTTACAATAATAGGGCTGCATTATAGTAAAAATATGTTCGTGTGGCTTTTTATTGGTGGGGAGAACTTTACGGGTAGGTTCCACATCGCCTTATTTTTATAAGGCATTATAATGAATTAATTCTTATGCACTTTCATTATTGTAAAAGTACAAATGTTTACCATGTTCTAAGTGTATAACAGTTCATCCACCATACAATATGAATATGGTTGCAGCGTAGTAGATGAATTTTAAAAAAACTTGGAACATTTTAAAATGCTGTAATGAGGTGAGCTGCATTTTCAGTGCAGGGGTGCTAAGTAAACGAACTATTCTTTGGACTGCAGGATTATTATGTAGCTAATTGAATTCTAGATTCATGTTATCAGGGTTTTTAAAAGACTTGTGATTTTATTTCAACTATGTTATTTATTTGTTTTAAGGTTCGCATTTCAAGTTTTTTCTCGACTTTAGAAAACACTTGTTTCAGATAATGTGTTTTTGAAACTTTGGTGATGGCATTCATTGATTCATTTTTCTATATCTAGCGTTAATCATCATCCTTACTTGTAGATGTGTACAATAATTGAAAATCAAAATATTCGAGGCCTAAAATCTCTTAATTTTTATCATTGTCAAGTTTTGTCTAGCTCTAGATTCTCTGTGCTAATCTTATGGGTAATTAATTAATATTAGCTCAACATTTTTCCATTTCATTTTTCCCTATGTCGTTAACAGAATAATCCATTCATATTACTTATACATTTTTTGAATGTGATTGTCGACATTTATATTAATGTTATGCTTTTAATTTCCTCTCTACTTCTTTTAACGTCTGCATTATTCAATTTTAAGCTGATGTAAGTTTTCCATTTTATTGCCAAAACATGTACTTTCAGTGTCAAAATCTTAAATAATTTAATGTTAGAATAATTTGACGTTTTACAAGAAATAATTGACGTAATTTTTCCAAGATTTTAATGTAACCCTGGATAACATACAAAAAATTGCTCTCGTGGATTAAAACTCTTACGGAAAGTTGAACAAAAATTCAATTAAATTTAACCATTGTTAAATGACGTCATTGCATTGCCGTCCGCTGCGCTTTTGGTTCTTGTTGCATTGGTTCCGTTAGATTACATCATTTTACGTCGGTTAAATTCAATTGCATTTTCGTGCAACTGTCCGTTATTGATTATTCATTTTCTCTGGCATCTTGTGAATAGCTATCACCAGCCTATAGTACAAAATAGTGCATCTTTTCCATGGCCTTACGAATGCGTCTAGGATCCCTATGATGTCCACTCTCGATCGATTTTTTGTGCTGCACAGCATGCGGCCAATGCTTGAGCAAATGCAGCATGCTTGAGTCGCACACAAAGTCGACCAAGTGTGGACATAGGGAATAGTATACAAACATGAACTGAACTTGATTTTCTGGTTTGCTATTAATGCACAGAATTCGAAGTCCAAGATATTTATGTAGACTAAGAGAATTGAATATTTTTTATAAAGGTTTTATTAGATAGGTTCCTTGTTTAGGTGTGATATAAATGTTTTACTTTGGGATTGTTGGAGTTATTCGTAAAATTGACCGAATTATCGTGTTGTGTGATATTGTGCAATATTTGAAATTTGTTGAGATTATTATAAAAAACTCTACAGTTTGAAGTAGAAACGAAAACACATTGGATTAATAATTATTCTATAATCTGTGAAGAAACATTTGCTTTGAAGTTGTTTTTACAATGGGAGTTTTGTGTTTTAAATATTTCATCTTTTGTCGTTAATTGTTTAAATTCAATGAAAATACCGTACTATAATCCTACTATTTTCTGACTGTATTATTTTGACTGTTGAAAATAATTTATTGTTGGATTGTTTGTTATTTGATTTAAACTTATACTTTTGATTTTAAACTATTTTCTGACTATTGAATATAATTTCTTGTTGATTTGTTTGCTATGCGTTATCTTAATGCTGACAGTTTTCTTTATCAAAATTTAAAGTGAAAAGAAAGTTTTTATTTTATTCAAAGAAAAGTTCTAAACTAATTCCAATGAGTCGAATATAAGTGCTATACTGGAAATATATTATTTCCTTCTTACTAATGTGCTATCATGTAATCATATACCATAACTTTACAATAAATTATAACTGTATCGATGTCTAGATATTTGTAAAAGTTACTCTACAACAGTGATAAAACCCGCATATATAAATTTATACTGACGCTTTTACCTGCGATATATAGAACACTAGCTTGATAATGAAATTGCTATCACATGTATTGTCCATAATAATTGTTGATTTCTCAATCTATTCTCAAGTTATTGTTTTCAATACATATTCCTTCATCTTCGGTTATATTGAATTTTATCCAAAATTTCAACGTCTAATTACTTACTTACTTGATACTTACTTAAGTAAAGTTACTCTACAACAGTGATAAAACCCGCAATTATAAATTTATACTGACGCTTTTACCTGCGATATATAGAACACTAGCTTGATAATGAAATTGCTATCACAGATATTGTCCATAATTATTGTTGATTTCTCAATCTATTCTCAAGTTATTGTTTTCAATACATATTCCTTCATCTTCGGTTATGTCGAATTTTATCCAAAATTTCAACGTCTAATTAAAATAAAAACATATACATAATGAAAACTTTTGAGTGCCTGTATGGTGTACTTTAGAATGGACAATATTTGTGAATCTAAATGTTATACAATAATATTGGCTTTACCTTGCAAAATAAAAACGTTTGGTGAGTTCAAAGTAGAATTAATTTCCAATAGGATTTGAGTTGATCAAATTTTCAATCCCCAATTTCATTGTTCAATAGATCTTTTACTGAGATAAGATGAATTAGTCTTTTAGTGTTGATTAGCTCTAAATTTGTTGTATTTTTCACTGTCCTGTTTATTTAGTAGAATAAATTAATCATCACTTGTTGAATCCTATCAATACCTACAATTTCAAATTAATAGTTCATTATTTTATGTTTCGAAGCTGAAACACTTGTTCTTTCTTTCCAATTCTTCGAAGTAATTACATAACATTTCTTCTATTTATATTTTCCATCTATTGTCGTCCATACATTCTTCATAAGATATTCATAGATTTACAAATGTATATTTATTTTGGTATAACTTTAAACACTGTTGAAGGTATATGTTGATAGAAAACAGTTTTGTTACAACTATTGTTGAAAATATAACATTTTTATTGTTATCGAATTGGTTGTTATAGATTCATGAAATTTCCAGCAAAATCAAAAATTGATTGTTATGCAGGACTATTCCAACATTTCAATCTAGTCACCGGTCCGTTCAGTTTAGCTCGTTCTGCGCATGCGTCAATGCGCCCTGTGCTCTGTGATTGGTCCATCGCCACTGACGCATGCGCAGAACGAACTGAACAGACCGGTGACTAGACTGATGTGTGGAAATTGTCCTTAGGAGTTCAGGAAAATGTTCCGTATAGATAGGTGAATGAATTTGTGTATCTCTTTATACATTACAATATCCCTTACTCAATGGAATACAAGGCTGATAAACGGTAAAATCAAAATAATAACGTTTATTTCTGAACAATTTATTGACATTTAGTCAATGTACATTAACTTTTATAATGATTTTGCAGATAAAGTCTGTGATATTTAATTTTAGTTTTAATTGATTTTGCTCTATGAATTTTTGGAATACATATTGACACTAGAAGGGCTACATGTAGAATCATTTGAATTTCAACTATACACTGTTACTAACTTAATAATGATGTTTATTAAGGTCTATCCACAATTCCTTGTCTGAATCCTGGATCCGCATTTTATTGAACATGAGAATTATCATGAATGCTGTAATTCTTTATCATCAGTAATTTCCATGCAAGTATTTGAAATCGATGAAGAAAAATGAGACCATTATATAGTTTTATAGAATTCAAACAATGAAAATTTGCGAAAAAGGTTGAGACTAACACTATTCACATTCATCGTTTGGAATGATGGTAATTTCTATCATCTGAATGATCTCTAGAACGTTTATAAGACATGTTGGGCCTACTTCTACCGGGGAACATATTTGTTTCTTTATCAAATAACATGTTGATGGGTTTCTTGAAGGGTCTAGCACGCCCTCCAAACCTCAACTGTCCAGATTCTTTCTTACCACCAAACCCACCCCCCAATCTCCGTGGAATCCAACCAGGCAAAAGTCTTTCACACTCAAAGTCCACTAAAACTTCCATGCCGTCAATGTTACTTGAGTTTGCTCTCCTGTACGCTAACGACGCATCCTTTTTACTGACAAATTCAACAAAAGCGTAGCACTTTGAAGCACCGGTGACTATATCTCTAACAAGGTGGCAACTTTTTATCGGTCCGTATTGTGAAAATTCTCTCGTAAGGGTTTCCTCCGTAGTCTTTTTGTGTAGCCTTGCAACAAACAACGTACTTTCTGGATCACTGGAAAGTCTCTTGTTTGGTTTATAATCTGAATACAAAGCTCGCGAGATAGCTCTATCATGCGGCTCGGTGTCAGTTCTATCGATACTTCCTGCTTTCAATGGATCGTAAACTAATGCCAGAGGTGATGCACATTTACTAAGCACTTTGAAATCGTCCTCAGAACAGTTTTCCATTGCTACAGCATTCAAAGAAAGTTAATTTCTGTTCTAATGTCTTACAGGTGAATATCCTTTAAGAAAATAGCACACATGAATTCCATTGATGAGGAACTACTTCATATTTCACTAAAAATATATTTAATATTAATTATAATCAATTTACTGATTCATAACCTCTATAACCTATAATTTGAAGACCTTGACCGTATCGTGAAGGTAAACAAATAACATATGATGGGATGACGTAAACAAAGCTGGTAAACACAACAGAGTTAATACTTGGATAAATTGAAAACTTTCAAAATAATGAAAGAAACATGGAATTCATGTAGAGTTATATATAAAAAGTGGTTTAAAATTGTTCAATTGATACTCAAACAATAGAATTGACTCTACCAAGAATGCACTATATATTTGATGCTGAAAGCAACCTTTTACTCATTTTATCTCAATGATTGGTTCAATTCTACTTTTCAAATCAATTTATTTATTGTTTTGACAAGTTTACTAATTTTTTTACGCATTAAATTCCACAATATCAGTTAAAATTAGTAATGTGATTCTGAGCGGGAACTAGTACTACGCTACTCACTGAAGCGTCAGGTTATCGTTGCTCCAATTTGTTCTAAAAACCCTTATTTTACATTTTTTCGGAGCTTAAAAATTGTTTTTCTTATTTTGAGACAAATTTTTTTCAATAATTTGAGGTTTTAGAGAACTACTTTGTGTGCAAAGTGCGGAAGTTGAGCATTGTTGCTTGTGAAGCAAAACAAAAGAACGTTGTCGAGCATTTTGTATTTCAGTTGAGGTTTATCTAGCCAAGCTGTCACTATGGCCGAAGCTTTCAAAATCGGCGATTTTGTGTGGTAAGTTTTTAACTATTTTAAGATGTATTTGCAGTACTAAAACAATAAATAAGCATTCTAGATTATTAATAATTACGTAAATTAATCTTCCGTTTACTATTTCGTTACAGGGCGAAAATGAAAGGATTCCCTCCATGGCCAGGCCGGGTGAGTAGTTGGAATCAATTTCATACGTTATTAGAAAGTTATATTGCGTTTCGTGTTCTTTTCAAGAGCGCTACGAATTCTGCTTCTCGAAAATTATTTCCATAGTTGTAGTTTGAATGTTATCAACATTAATTGGAAAACATAACCTCAACTTGAATTAACCTAAATTCCCTAACAAGTCATAACTAGAACAAGTCCTATTATCACATTAACTTACTGTAATTGTATCAACTACCTATTCATTCTGGTTAAAACTTACAATTAAATAGAAATTTCTCAATCACCTTCAATTGATAAGAATTTTTTGCATACATAAGGACTTTTTTCAACTTGGAATTTTACATACAAAGTCTTGCTTGGAATTTTGAGTTGAAAGAAATTGCAGTTCTTTTTATGATTGAAAATAGCCACGGTATATTCCCATACAAAACTCTGAAGCATCCAAGTAATTTTTAAAATTTTAGAGATTGTCCTAATTCTGGAAACATTTCAGTCTTTGATTTTCAGCAGAAAAAGTAGGCTGACTTTCTCTATTTCCCTCATTATCATTGTGTTTCCCATTCTTCAATTCATTGGCAATGTAACCAATGTTTGTCATGATGAAATCATCTCTATGAAACAGCTATAAGCTTGTAAACTCATCAGTCTCATTTTACACGCAAGGAAGAAGTATAAAAGACCTTGCATTATTGCAGGTACATTTTTATTGTGCAGATTACCTTAAGGGTTGACACACACTAAAGGCATTACGAGACTGTTTGGGGTGATACAATTTCAAAAATTTCAGTTATTTCAACTCCCTGACTCCTTATCACCATTATCATATTGCATCATATCTTCAAATCCTTGGATAAGATAATCCTCTATTTAAAATTTTAAAATTATTGTAAAATTACTCATATTTGCATCATTATCAAGATCTCAGGAAACTATTTTACAAATAGCTTGTAATCTACACTATTAAACTAAATAATCTTATTTACAATGTATTTATATGCACAATATAAGCTAGTCATCTCCATTATCAATTTCAACAATATTCTGCAAAGAAGTTTCTGTGGAAATAATATAGTAGGTCTTTAAATTCATGAAAAATTCAGGCAAGGGGGCATAATAAAATGTAGATGTCAATTTTTATTGTTGGAAATAGAAAATAACTAAAAAATATTAGTATTTTTGTTAATTGTTGCTAACACCGATAACCACATTGTATTCTTATTTATTTTTCATATTTCAGGTATCTAATCCACCCAAAGACCTCAAAAATCCCAAAGGCGGTAAAAAAACAGTATCCCACTGTATTTTCTTCTTTGGCAGCAAAAATTAGTAAGTATCTTCTTTTTTAATCAACTTGACATTTGGTATTTCTAAAAGTTTAGCTATTAGTTGTAAGTTTTCTATTACCGAGCTTCTCAACACTAAGCCCCATCCCCTTTGGGCAATAATTCTCTCGAGAATTCTCGAATCTATTTTACTTTCTCCTTACTCATCTCACCTACCTAGTCTAAAACATTTTTCTACAAAGGTTTTTGCATTTTCATGTTTCATTAAATCTGCTACCTATAACTTGTTTTGTACTGCTCTTCAATATTAGTTATAGTCGAGCTAGAACTTGATCCATACCAATCCCTATGTCCACACTTAGTCAATTTTCTGTGCGACAGATGCAGCATTCTGCATATTTTTAAGAATTGGCCGCATTCTTTGTAGCACACAAAAATCGACCAAGTGTGGACATAGGGACTGCCCCAAGTTATAGTATTCTGTGATAGTTTCATTGTGGAGAGCCCTCTTGTCGTTTATCCTCTGATAGCTTCTAATGTTGAACTTAATTTAAAATTGAATCCTCTTACGCCTTCTGGAAGTGTTCAATCAAACCAGCTAAAAATACGAATCCTATACCTTTTTGCCTGTGTGTATATTGGAGGCAAATAAAATAATATAGTCTTCCGTAATATAATATTATGCATTCGAGCTCATTGAATGGAAACAACTCATTATGTAGGCCTACATTCCTTACAGTGCCTGGGTAAATCATACTATATGTTGATGGGGTGATACTATTTTTCAAAAAAGCGACTAAGTTGCTATCAAAAATTGATCAGGTTTAAACTGCTCAATTAATTTCACTTATTAATTTGATAAGTGTTTCATTAAGATATTACACAACAAGCTCAAACTGTCCAAAGATTATGTTATGGTTCTGTTCTACAAATATTTTGAGTTGAGAGTTAAATAAATTTGTAATGTAAAGTGATTGAATGAAGAAGACTTGAGTGAAATCTTTGAGACTCGAGAATGACTTTCAATAATTTAGGAAGTTAATGAGCAATACGCTTTGATAAGAGGTAGATTACATAGCATGATCTACAAGAAAGAGCTACGTGATTAGTACTTGGATTATTTAGTTTTACATACTAGACAAGTTTCTAGATCTCGCACAATTGAAAATTACCTTTCATTCATTGATCCTCTAACGTGATAAATATCCCTATCTAGACTACAGTGCTGTATAAAATACATAGTCCCAATTTATACTAGCCTTGATTGTTACGTCTCGCAACCTTGAATAGCAACCAATATTTATTGTAATGCTTTAAATTGACCTTTGATACTCTTACAAGCTTGGGCTCATTTTAAAGAATTTATAAGTCTTATAATACAGTCTTTATAATTTTATTTTACAAGTCTTACAATATTGTTCTAATAAAGTATAAAAATTAACTCACAGTACATGCTCCACACAGGAAGTAGAATTAGCCCTTTCTGATTTATATTTTTTGATTAGGCTTCTTGTGATATCTTTTGAATTCCTATGGGCTACTGTGCTAAAACCAGTTTATAAGCTCTATTGCCTCTAAAATAGACCGTATTATAGCCTAAACGAATTTTTTGAAAGTGAATTTTGACCTATTACAAGAAATGTGATCAACTTTGAAATGTCTTTTTTTGAAAAGTTGTTTGTTATTGTAAGAACTTTGTTGAGACTGTTGACTACTGTATAGTGTTTATCTTGTTATAGACTTTATGCACTGTAATTGACTGTACAAACTGTACTTTTGTAACAACTTTTGACGGTACTTGCTTGACTGTGCTCCTAACTATTTGGTTTCTTGGAAATAAAATTCATTTATTTAATAAACCTGGAGATTTTGTTTGAATAAATCACTAACAAAGCAGTCAATAAATTATGTTTCAAGTTACATATTTTAATTTCATTTGTCTATTCTTTTCTACATATCTCATTTTACTTATTTGTTTTGAATAGTGCGTGGATTGAAGAGAACAACCTGAAGCCGTACACAGATTACAAAGAAACACTTGTAAAAGGCAACAAATCAGGAGTCTTCCGTGAGGCAGTGGAAGCTATTGAGGAATTTATTAAAAACAAAGGAGAAGTGAGTTTTCCATATTTTTATTCTATTCATTTTTCTTTTTTTTTTTGGATGGGGGGAGGAGGAATAGTACATAGTATAGTAAGTTGTATTAACGTTGATAGTAGGTTAATACTTCAGTTAGTTAATAGTTGAATAGTACGTTAATAGTAAGTTCTATTGAGCTGTTGATAAAAGAATTCAACAAGCCTATTTGAAATAGATTATTGTTATTTTTGTTGAGCTACATTGAGTCATTTTCAAGGTATTGCATATTCGTTATTTATCTGGGGGAAGGGGAATAGTACGTTTTATGATACAGAAAAACCCCAACTAGCTTATTGAGATTAGGCTATTGTTGTTTGTTGAGCCATTTGAACATATAGGCTACAATTTATTCGTTTATTCAAGATAGTACAATAATATGTATAGTAGAAAACACAGACACTATGTACAAAAATCTTCTGTTCCCAATTTTGATAAATATATTAAAAATGAAGATTACCTTCACATTCACCATAAGGCTAATAACAAATTTTCACTGCCGAAGATAAAAACCGATGAGTTATCAATTTTGAATTGCAAAAAATTTATTAATTTCTAGTGCCGAAATTATCGTTTTTATGTTTTAGCTGTAAAGCCATTACTTTGCGCTCGAATGACACATATTTTCCCCACAGTGAAATGTGTCAAAACATAACATACATAAACTTAAAATAACGAAAAAACCTATTGTTGGTGTCAAATCAAATAATCTTAATTCCAAAATAACACAATATATATTCATTTCTTGTAATCATACTTAAATTATTTACAATTCCATACAAACTGAAATTATTTTCTTCCATGTACTAACTTGAAAATTAGAATACAAAAACAGCTCCAGTACTTGATTTCTTACCACTCTTTTGTGGAATTAGGTAGCATAGCTCCTGAAGTAGAAAACTGTATTGGAGATTACCATCCTATTTTAACTCCCTTGGAAAGAAAGGAATTATTGCTGATATAAAACATCAAAATTGACAATTAGCTGGCTTTTGCGTACTGAAGCAGGCGTTGCCAACCTATTTTTGATTTCGAGGGTGATGCTCACACATTGAGCTTTAGGCTTGTGCGTGGGTAATGGATAAAGGGGTGATTATGATAGATGTGATCATCTATCATATCCTTTTCCTTATCTTTTTGGCAGACGTGACCGACTGGTTAACGTCTCCTTCGAAAGACGGGTGTGGCCCGGAGATTTTCGAAAAATATCTTTCTCCAACTGGGATCGAAGCAGGAACCTTTGGTTTATCAGACAACCGATAAACCACCTCGGCTGCGGACCGAGGTTCTATGTTTAAATGCAGAACAGGGAACCTGTTTATCAGATGCACACAATTCTGTGTTGTTAGGTTGCAAATCTGGACTTCAGATAAAAGTTTTATAAGGAAGGTGTCGTTATAGAGCTATTATCAACTAAAATAATGAATTCATTTTTAGAAAAGTTACAATACGTGAGCGTATGGAGGGAGACTCCATTGTTGCCCTCATTATGTGAAAAAATCAAGTTAAAATTATGCTAAAACTTGGAAAATAGAATAGATTAATGACAAATAAATTGTTACATTGCATGCAAATTAGCAAATTATGGTTAGTAGAGACCTTTATTGTTTGTTTGCCTCCAATGGCTCAACAGCCCTATGTATGTAGGCTCGTAGGCCCACCAGTGCTGGTTGCCAGTTTCACATCCACTTCGACTGATTCAGCCGTGGTGAGTGATCATTAACCAGAAAAGAATGTAACGTGTGGTTAGCACATTGACATCTCTTCAAATTGATAAGCTAAGCGTCTTCGCAGCAGTGATGGTGGAACAAAAGCACTGCTGGATCAACATTATGTTGAATAGCCATAGTAATTTGCAGTACCCTTTAATTTAATATACCTACAAGGAATAGTAGGGGTGACGGACTGAGCCTGTTTTACTAACGTGATTCCTTGAGTTCTCCCAATGGAGGATAACCTTTATTAGAATAAATAAAATAGAAAAATTGAATGATGAGATAAAGGCATCATTACATCAACAGTTGAATAGCCAGGTATGCCTAAATAAATTGGAATAAATAGTATGAACTGTTCTAGAGATAATAAAAATTAAGTAGAATAGAACATTTTCGATTAAAGTTTGAAATTGAATAAAAAACTATGAAATAATTTATAGGTATGTTTTTATGTAAGAAATATTATGTTATATACTTTGACTTAACGAGCTGTTCAACTCCACTATGCCATGGAGAAAATTTTGTATGTATTACTTGTACAGTACACTACTGTTGTCTGAAAAATTTGGATAAAGAGCGTTATTTATTCATTACAAGCTGTCCCGGCGAACTTCGTATCGCACTCTTTCCCCTCCAAATGTCCCCCCTTCATGCTGTCACCCTTGCTAAAAATGTTCTTTTATTCTTTATTCTTGAAAAATAATTTTATTTTTATTTTTATTTTATTTTCATTTTATTTTTATTTTATTTTTATTTTTATTTCCGTTTCTTTCAATTTTATTATTTGAAGAATAGATACATGACTGCACATATATACGAACGATAACTCATTCTTAATATTACAGTGATTCTAGCGTAAAAATAATTATTAGAGCAGAAAAATCCTATAAGTACAAAAAGAAATGGAAATTCCGGGCGGGAATTGAACACCCAACCTCTTGGTCGTTGGATATCCAGTTCCCAAATGGATAGTCGAATCGCTATCCACTTGGGCTGGCCATTGGGACTTGAGATGACATGTTAATTTTCTGATCTTGAATCAGGAGCTATCTTTCCGTTCTTCGGTAGCCGGCAAATTCAAAGAAACTTGGTCTGTAAATCAATGCGATGATAGGTTAGAATTGCTAATAATGTAATAATTATTTATTAATTATAAAGGGATTTTCTTATATTTTAATACATATTATGTTGGGACCAAAAGTGCTTTGTGGAATTCAAACCTAGTCCAAAAGGTCAGTATTAAATCGCCCAGTTCAATGATTCTCCAGTTATAAGCGAGCGTACAGACACCAACTCTCTTTTATTAATATAGATAAATTGATCAAGGGTAAAGAAAGATTCAATTGAATACTAATTAATTTTTCTAGAATCACTCGTTTCCCAAGCGTTGGGTTACAAAATGTAATAACCCTAACCCAGTTAGTAAATGGGTAAATTAATTAGTAAAATGGGTTAGTAAATGGGCGAAAAAATGCAGCCACTTGTTTTGTAAGAAGACGCACACAGTAGATCTCTGTTGACGTTGACTGAAGATCAACAAATTGTCGCTTGGCATGCCCTAGCGTTGAATGCAGCACGATTCGGAGTGGAGTAAACATTTTCACTCGCTCTCAATGTTGTGCTGTCAATAGACAGAGCATCAACAAGCATGTGCTCGCAGCAGTGATTATACAGCAAATTCGTTCGTTGGTAGTCAATGCAAGTTTTATTTGAAACAATAGCTCATAATATTGTTTGTCTCTGTGTAATGAAGTGGCTAGAGCAGGTTGTAGATTAGTTATAATTATTATTATGTCAATTTTATTTCAGAGTGTTCAAGAGGACCCTGACGATGTGTTCAATAGATTGGTAGAATCGGCAGAGAAAAGCAAGGCAAAGCCAAAACCAAAGAAGGTGAGTTAATTATTTTATTCATTTATTTTTACTTTTTGGTGGTTAGTTTAATAATTTTGTTGATTTTATTTTCACTCGCTAATTATTTATCTTCTTTATTACTGGTTAGTTTACTTCTGTTCTAAGTTACTGGTTTTTTCACCTCCGCAGAAAATTGTTTTATTATTTTATCTTACTCCTTCCGATCTCCAATAACTTCTTTATCATTGGTTAGTTGACTTCTTTATAGTACTATTTGTTCTATTAGTAATATTGGTTCTATTGTAATATTAGCTTCTTTATTTGTACTTTTTTCGTTTTATTTTTTAATTTATTTTACCTCCGCCAACTGTTTTTATCAGTTTATTATTCTCCCTCCAATTTTTCTAATGATTTCAAAAAAGGATCGTTGTAATCAGGATTTTTTCGTTGGACTACAAATTATTACATTTATAGAATAAAATAATAAATTAATTTTGGAGGTAGTCTTTTGGAAAACTCTGCTGATAATGTAGTATGATATTTAGTACCTTAGTATAAATGTTTTAATTTATCTTACCATCTATCGAAGTTGGTTATAGGTTTGATTTATATCTGGAATTTCATTTAATGCACTAGCAGAAATAGTTGATGATTTCATTCTTATTATATTTTGTTTGGCATCAATGTGATTATTTCCATTTAGCCACCATTGCTCAATATCATTACTTGTTGAGAATTTTCAGTTGGTTAATTTTTTGTCATTTATGATCTGTTTTACCTTATTTCTGTCTCTTCAATTATCACCGAGAGTAGATAATATTTAAAATAATAATAACATAAATAAATGAATAATAATTTATATATTATTTAAAATAATTTTTCAAATAAACTTTTATTAATTCAAGTTGGAAGATTTTTCTATACAGTATGATGCTTATTTGTTAAGAAAACATGTATTTTCTGCTTGTTAGAAAATACAGTACTGATCATAAAAGGTATAGAATTAATGTTTCAATGTTATACATCAACAATTTCAAATTGTCACATAACGGTTGTAGCAGACTTTTCAACCTGAGATAAATACTTGATCAATGATGCTATTTTTTCAATTATTATTCATTGGATTTTGCTGAATATCCATATCAGATTTCACAGCATTGATGTTTTGCCCTTGTAAAATTTCTCGTTTTAGCTGATGAATGGTGATTGTCTATGTGATTATCGTTTCTATTGAAACAAGGAGAAATTATTTTTGAAACTACAATGATTTTTACAGTATTTTATTTATCATTTTCACAAAAGTACTACTTTTTCTAAGCCGGTTGCTAACTTAAATTCATAATTCAATATTGGAGAGAGATTTTTCTTGTTTTTAAAATTAATTTATAAAGTTTTTCCAATGATATAGTTAGAATAATAATACTAATTATTATGAAAATGAAAGGGGTTTTGATTTGAGCGAGGATGTAAAATTAATATAACAATTCGATTGTAGGTAGTATCTATTTCCTTGAAATCCTTGAAATCATTTTATTTATCCTTGAAACAAAATACAGCAAACTTAAAGAGTACAATGAAAAATAATAGAATTAATAATACAATAGATATAACATAAAATAGTATTAATATACTGTATTAATAACAAGGAAGGTCCCTGCAAAGGCAACAGCCTGAGCGCAGGGGCCGAGTATTACATAATAACAAATAAAATAAGCAGCATTAACCAAAAACCAAAATAATACAAATAAAAGAAAAGAAATATCTTATTATAACAGTTGAGGAAAAAATTACTCACGGTACAAGGTAAAGAAAATACAAGTAAAAAAACTAAGAATAAAGAAATAAACCCTTGAATGTACAAACGAAATTTACAAGAGAACATTTGAAAGAATTTACAATTTGAAAAAAGAGGTGAAAGTTGTTTTGAAAAAACCAATTATTTAAGAATTAAAGCGAGAAGATAATAGCACTTGAATAATAACCTTAATTTCTTTTCAATTTTTATTTTTTAGAGTAACTTCATGTAAAGCACAAAAATTTCTTCGTAGTGTACTATTCCAGACGCTACTTTTGAAGTAATAAATGCATATCTGTAGCCTTGAATTTTTTTCAGCGTTATATTTTTATAAACTTCTTGTAAAGCAAAATTTCTTCGTAGTGTACTATTAGATTTATTTTGAAGTAGAAAAAATATCAACTCATACGTAGAAATTTAGTTAAAAGTATCACACATACAAAAATAAGGGTGATGGAACCCTTGAACCAACAACTGTTCAGGTAAGGAACCAAGTCCTCTATATCTATATCTTAGTTAACAGCGTTATAATGTGAATGTCTAGCCGTCTAGTTTATGGGTACCTTAGATACCTTTATATTATGTTAGTTTATGGGTACCTTAGATAATGTTTACTATAATTTATTCATTTATTGTTACAATAAATCAATCACTCTTATTTTTTTATTATTATTATAACTAAGCTATAAAGTAAATGTAACGACTATAACTGAGTGTTTTCTACTCATTCTACTATTTTATCTGATGTTTAAGCTATTTTGTGAAGATTGTTCAAGTCAGCAACAAGATAAGGTTGAAGATTTCTCTGAACGTATGCGAGCTTATGTGAATTATCCGAAAATTGCCGGACACCCTACTGTTGATTTACAAGAATATTTCAGCTTACCTACAAATCCCATACTTCATTCTTTGCCAAGTTTTGCCTCTGCATTTGGAAAGGTAACCTCAAATCGTCGCTCCTTTTCCTGTCTGGTTAGTTGCGAAGTTCTCTCATTTTTATTCGAATTCAATATTTTTTTAATTTCGTATTCAATAATAATAAGATTGTACTGGGTGGCGCAAAAAGAATGGATGGATTTGAGTAGGATAGTATCAGTGGACTAGAGCTGTCTGTGACCGCAGAGCGACACCATTTTTTAGGTTAAAGTATCCAGTTTTAGTATCAATGGCGCAATTGACCTTGCAAAATCGCGTATTTGCTGTAGAACAATATTTCCAATAGAATGAATCTGCAATCGTCGTTCAACGGAGCTTCAGCAGAAAGTTTCAAGTCGAGCTTATTGGCATAAGGTTCTTCTTTACTTGAAATTCAAGTTTACTATCGTAAATATCGTTACATTGAAGATTTGAATACTGCAATACATGAATGAATTGCTGCTGTATCAAAAGTTAAGGACCAATTTGAGGCTTTTAATGAGCATTAACGCATTAAGGGCGAAATCTTTCCTATGTAATTTCTGAAATATACTCAAGTGTTTTGGAGTTTTTCATACAAATTCTCAAATTGGGTTATTTACTTAGTATTTTGGTGTTAGGAAGATAAATGTATGATTCAAATAAACTTTCTTATAACACTTTGAAAAACATCCGTTCTTTATGCGCCACCCTGTATTTAAAACTGTTTATTTAGTTTTCGTATTTCGTAGTAATATTTTGCAGGTTTTAAAAATGTATTTGTTTTGATTATTGAAAAAGTTCTATTCCTTTTTAGTGATAATTTTTGTGACCAGGGGTCTGTTTCATATAATTTTAGAAGTCCTGTACAACAGGAAAACGGCTAACACATACTAGATAAGGGTAGCAAGGCTCACTACGCAATAAACTTATAAGTCAAGTGTGCATCCGCCTTTTTTCTGTATTATATGACTTGTAAATTTTCATGAAGCAGACCCTGGTAATATTTCCCATTTTATCATGATACTCAAAGGTTTTCTAATCATCAATAAAGTAGATTATGGATGAATTAATATATTGAGAATAAACTTTCAAAAAGGCTGGGCATTAATTCATCTTTGTCTATCATTTTAATGGATGTTATCTTTTCCAAATTTATATTTCAACTTGTTTCCATTTTTTATTTATATTTTATTGTTCTTAGATTTAATATTTTGAAAACTTTCGAACCCAACCCCTCTCAGTTGAGATGAATGCTATTTAAGCATTCCAAGTTTATAGATAACTGTTTGGTTTTGTTTTGTAGAAAACTATTTGTTTTTGTTTTCTAGAAAACTATTCAAGTAGAATAAGACAACAAATTGTAGTTCCAATATTCTTCTACCTTTCTGTGAATATGGTTTACTTTTTATATCATGAAATATTGAATTTTCAACTAATTTTCATAAAGTAACTTCATCATTCTTATGAATTGATCCACATATTTTTACTTACCCCTCTTCTTTAATCGAATTCGGTTTCTCTGGACAAGATCAGTATATCACAATGATGAACTTCACGTTATTATCTTCTTATCAGAAAATATGCGGGTTACAAGATCTTCCTCGAGGTTCGTGTGTTTTTATTCTGAATGTAAACTACAATCTATGATAGATGGAACATCGTTTTGACAGTATCTTGAATGCTGAAACGATTTTCATGAATAATAATCAGACAATTTATCTCTTACTGCATCTTTCCTTTTTGTAAATTGTATGATTAGCAATATATCTACATATAACAATATATTTGAGCTTTGATTGTCAGCCGATAATCTGCATTATTATTATATATATATTTTTGTATGAGAACAATCTCTTTAAAAACTCAATGTTTTTTACGTGAAAATTATGTTGATTCTTCCTCTCTGTTTAACAAACTTTTCACCGTTTTTTCAACTGGATTTGCTATAAGCTATAAATAAAAATAAGACTATCTTTCTACTCATACTGTAACAGGAAATGGTATTTCTAGCCTATCTCTCTTTCTCTACTTAATCTATTGTAAAAATTATGCCCGCTATGTGAATCACTTAGTAAACTGTTTACTGGATGACTGGAAAACTGGACCTGCTTGGCATATTAGAGTAGAATTTTTTTAGTAAGGCTTATGGCGAATTATTGGCTTTTTAACGTTGCCGTGATAATATGTGATGTTGTCTTCAGCTCTTTCTCCAGTCTGTACGTACAGTCTTTTAGGCTAGGCGTACACCGGTTAGTCAAGACAATACAAGACGAGATTAGTCACGTTTAGTCACAGTAATTCACATAGTTGCTTATGAAGCAGCACACACTGATGCAATGACTAATCGGTGTGTGTTGCTATAACCATGTGAAACGTGACTAACGTGTCTAATCAAGCTGATTCAAAATATCGATGGTTGTGCAACCCAGCATTACTCTACATCTTACTCTCACTATCCTACATGTTTGTGTTGATTATGGATTGTACCAATTAAATTAATTTTGATTATTTATTATTATTATTATTTTCATTGATTTTGATTTTTTATTACAAGGTTTATTGAACTTTCAAAAAATTGATTTAAATGAATAATATTTGAAATTTGAAAACAAAATAATGTCGATTATTTGTGTTTATATGTTAGGTTGCACCAGGTAAAATTAATTTTGATCCAGGATCAGTAAAATTTCTAATATGAATAGGATTAAGCTGATTCAAAATATTGATCCCGGTTGGTGCAACCCAACATTACTCTATTACATCTTACTCTCACTCTACACCCTTCTCTATTTTACATAAATTTGTATTACAAGGTTTATTGAACTTTCAAAAGATTAATTTATAAATTATACTCTATTCAATCTTCAAATAATATTTGAAATTTAAAAACAAAATAATCTTGATTATTTGTGTTGATGTTAGGTTGCACCAAGTAAAATTAATTTTGATCCAGGATCAGCAAAATTTCTAATTGAATAGGATTGAGCTGATTCAAAATATTGATCCCGGTTGGTGCAACCCAACATTACTCTATAAATAAATAAATAGACTAGATAGATTAGAGATATAGATAGATAGATGAATAGATAGATAATTTATCATACGCTGACTTCCTCTCAAAGGGGTATATGGATTTGATTTGTCAAACCGTTATATTATATGTAATATAAATTATACATGTTATAAATTAGGTTGCAAAATATGCATTTAACACTCTCAATTACATCTTACCCCGGTCGTACACCGGAGCAATAAGCAATAGGCAACTAGCAATATATCAATCATATGATTGTCTACTCTATACAAACCAATAATTCAATGCACACTGAAACAGCTGCTTTATATGTGCATTGGATCATTTGTTTCTATAGAGTAGACGATCATATGATCCAAATGTTGCTTATTGCCTATTGCTTATTGCTCCGGTGTACGAGCTGCCTAACTCTCACTAAACACCCTTCTCTATTTTACCTAAATTTGTGCTTGATGTTGAAGGAGGTGACGTCAGCGAAGCCGTCTCCGGCAGCGGCGTCAAAACGCGAATCGTCTCCGCCGTCACAGCCGGCGTCGGCTGCCAAACGGAAACGCACCAAACGCTCCGAGTCGGGCGAGGACGCAGGCGCCGACAAAGAGCCGGCCGCTTCCTACGAGGCGAACGGCGGCGACTCGGACTCGGGGTCAACGGTGCCGCACCGGCTCACTCCGGCCGCCGGATCCGGTCTGGGCAATCACGCGTCCGCGTCCACCACACCCTCCTCCTCCTCCTTCCGCAAAGCACAACGCTCCAACCTGCTCGAACGGCCGTCGAATATTATGCGCCCGGTGAGTGGTGGCCTGAGCCCTTTCTCAACTAATATTCAATTCAAATTTTGTTTATTTCTTCATAATTTACAAGAGTTTCATTGTGGTACATATAAAATAAAAAATACACGAGATTAACAGTAAAGATAAGTTTAGAATGAAAGTTGAAAAGTGGGAAATAAAGCCAGAGGTAAAGCCGCCAAGAACCGGCACTAAATGGAGCGATGAAAGAAAGGCTGCTTTTGCACAGAGAATGAAAAGTTGGTGGGCAAACAAAAAGGACACCTTAAAGTCCCATAAGTGAATCATTTTCACTCAGCGTCTTCCAATTAGGGAGCTCTACGACAAATAATAATAATAATAATTACACTTTACAGCAAGAAGGTTACTATACCACTAGAAAAGGTGTAATAAATAAAAATCATATATTGTACGAAATAATAATTCTCGCATAGGCATTGCAGCCTGTGTGCGAGAATGAGTCTAAGGTAGAGGTTCAAGTAAATTATCTCATCATTTTCTCTTGTTCTTGTTAAAAAAAAGTATATAAAACAAATGACAGTACTACAACCCCCCAGATATATATCTGAAGATAAAATATTCCAACTATTCAATTGCTTTTTAAATCATAATAACAGCTGAACTATATTCATAAATAATCTATAAAATACTCTGAACAACTATTGTTGATGCGAATATTGAGTAAAATATCATTCTCAGAAGTAATTATTTATTAATTAAAGGCTAATTTACTTTGTATTGTTAACCAATATTATTGTTGTATTGTTAACCAATTTACTTTTTGGCAAAGATTGATTGATTGATGCACGCTACTTCACTGACGTTAAATCAGCTGTTTCCTGACAATTTAAAAGAATCCTGCTATATCTGAAGATAGAATATTCCAACTATTCAATTGCTTTTTAAATCATAATAATTCACTGAACGAAATTTCTAATTAATAATGCTATAAAATACTCTGAAGACTTCCGCTACTGCGAATATTGAGTAAAATATTAAGTATTTTGTAGAATTATTAATTAGGAATTTCGTTCAATATATTACTAATATATCTATTTAAAGATTGAATAAAAGACTTATGCCCGGTTTTTCAGTCGTTCAATAAACTTATTGAATCAATAACTTTTTTTTTGCATTTGAAAACACATGGTTATTGATTCAATAGTGCCAGTGGATCCATAAACTGTCTATTGAGCGACCGAAAAACCGGGCATCAATCTGCATCTAAATTGACCCAATATAACATTTACAATGGCTGTCATTAAATATACAAAGTATTTCAATACACTTTATGTGTATAGTAGTATTCATTTAATTTGGCGAATGGCATTAGATAGGTAGATAGATAGAATAGAATGGCTGCCTTTATTTGTTTCCTAGGAGGGCGAAGTTAGGGCGCAGCCGGCCCTTTCTTACACTTAAACTCCGCTACATTTCTAAATTAAATACTATACTCTGTTCACCGAAACAAGTCAGTAAATGTAACAGCTGGGTGAGCTTGTGTGTGTGTCTTTTGTGAGTGTATTGCATGACGGCATGTTCACAATTCAGCGTATGCAACTAATCGCGTATTCAGCTGATACGGATTGAGAGCGAGAGAAATTTAGTTATAACATGCCTTTGACTCGGTCGTCCAGCTGTTTTCCGATACACGCACGCACACTTTCTTTACGCGCACTGACTTGTTTCCGTGAACAGAGTATAGGTAAATTCCAGATTGAATTTGAAAAAATAAGAAAAAGAAAATCGTACTTGAAAATTGAGAAATAAAGAGAAAAACTGACAGGAATGAAAGTTATATAGCAATAGAAATAAATGGTAAGAGAGAAAAAACTAGATTCATCTATAATTTGAGAGATTAGAGAGATAGAGAGATATTATTTGTTGACGTTGCTGATGACCGTAGAGTCCGATGGCAAAAAAAATATCTCTATCTATCTAATGCCATCCGCCAAATTAAGTGAATATTACTATAGAAGTGAATGTGATGTTGTGGTAGTTATCCATATTGGATAAAAAGACTCGAAGTTGTCATAGCCACAAATTATTCAAATTTAGAGATACCGGTTTAGGTTGTTACACAATTATCAATCTCTGGTAAACTAAAACTAAAGTGAAAAACAGTAGAATAACTTTAGCTTTAGTTTACCAGAGATTGATAATTTTGTAACAGCCGAAACCGGTATCTCTAAATTTAAATAATTTGAGGCTATGACAACTTATCTATTCAATATGGATTATTGCCGAAACCAATCGCTTCCTATCTTCTATCGTTTGCATATTTGAGTTTCGTTTAGCATTACTCACGCTCAAGCTAAAAGAACTAATGTTTTTGATCGAGAACTAATGTGGGCATTACCCCGATAAAAAAATATTTAAATGGCTTAACAGAGGTGCAAGGTCCAACTAACTCTGAGAGCAACGACTTTCTAAAAGCTGGGTCTCTAAAGAATCTTTTAGGTAACCTCAAAATAAAGAACATTAAATTGGAGGATTGGATACGAATTAGGGTAAGGTTAGGTTTGGGTTTGCAAGAAATAGGGTAGGATCTAACATTGTTATATTTCAATAACTCCATCTCCTCTTGAGGACGATTCCCACATCAGTTCTAGGCTTGTGCGTGGGTGATGGAGGGATAATGATTATTATATCTATGGATGGATTTTAGTGGTCTAGAGTCAAATCGGATGTACCTCTTCGCCGTAGAACTCAATGTTTTCAGAATGGAGAACATAGTTATGTAGTTTTTCACTGATTTTCGAACTGTAGTTTTCTAAAATTTGTCTCTTTTTTACTTGAAAAAATACGAAAGTTAATTCAGCATGATTTAAATTTGAAGTTCATGCTTCACCGTACATGATTATTCATGATCATCAGTTTGAGACTAATTGATGTTTGATGGGATCGAATCTCCATATTATGATGTTGTATGAATCTTCATATAGAGTTGAATGAACCCAGCAGAAGGTTACAATGGCTTTATTTTTCCAAATAAATATACATGAAACCAAATAGAATAAAAATTAGAACAAATTTATAACAAATAATGGGACCAGTTTTAGAATCATTGGTGATATTAAGTTCTTAGCTGTTCAAAGGCATTTAACGTGATTATTAAATTAATCCTTTTCCTCAACAATTAGTTTCTATGTTTTTGCCGATTTATACCAGTTTCATTTTTTTATTGGTTACTGTAAATTTTTTTGGTTAGTGCTTTCTGTTGCCCTATCACGTGGTTCATCAAAGTGTTATTGGGAAACATAGCTTTGGACATCCTTCACCAATAATTTTTATTTTATATTCATATCATTATAAGGTTATTGAGTTTATAGTTAGTAAAATTCATAATCACTCAAATTCATAATTGTCGTAATCTAGAATCATTGTTATCCATACGAACAAAACTATCTAATCTAATCAAACTTTTGAATTCGAAAATTTATTTAGGTATTTTTGTTTTTAATTTTGACAGTGGAAATATCTTTATAAATTATTGTGAATGTAAAATATGTGGCTTGGATTTATTCTTGACTGTGACTGGTTGATTGTTGATAGTTTATTCTTCAATAACTAACAATAAAATTACAAATTTTCAATTATAAATTATTAACAAAAACAATTGAATGGATTTTTTTTAGAATTATCAAAACTTTTATTGAATTATACAATACAATGAAATACTGTAATTAAGGTACACATTGCATGCATATAGTCGGCTGGCTATTTTCATTTGCAACGTTTTGTCACCAACATTTTACATGCCATTTGCATGCCAATGACAATAGCCGGCCGACTGGCGCCAGTCGACTAAGCTTGGAACGTGTATTCGCACCTTTACGATCATTATGAGATTATTTATTTGTTATTATATTGTTGATATTTTTATCGATAATATAGTTGAATTGTTCATTGTTATTATTATTTATTAATTGTTGGTGAAGAGGAACAACCCTACTCGGGTCTCCCCTCTATTAAAAGCCAATACGCTAAATAAATACATTTTTTAATATTTTTAAAGTGAAATTATTTTTTTCTGACAATAAAACGAAATTGAATGTTTGCAGATCACACCACCCCTGGACCTTGAGAACGTGTCACAAACGTTAAAAGAAAAGAACATCAATCCGTCACCACTGAAATTCGGCTTCCTAGGCTTGGGCATCATGGGATCGGGTATTGTCAAAAATCTGCTCAACTCAGGCCACTCCGTTGTCGTATGGAACAGGACTCCTGATAAGGTAGGCCGACAACTTTATGTTATTTTCACTCTTGAAAACATTGGCGCCAAATTAAATGAATCACACTATAGTAGGGGTTGATTGCACAAAAGCCGAGAGTATAACCTCTTCATACCAGAAAACGTTTGTTGTTAACATAACAATTTGAGCTATCTCTTCTAGTCGGTAACGCGGAATTTTCCCCGTCCATTCCCCCAGGATTTGAGTTTTCTCTTTTATAAGTATAGTGTGATTGATTTAATTTGGCGCTTGGCGATCAGTAAACAGCTGATGTTACGCAGCTTTGACACAATAATCCAAATGCTTTTTAAACTCTTAAAAACCTTTTTAAAATACCTTTTTAAAGTCTGCAATAATTTGCGAGATTCAGCATTATTGTAGGTTAAATATTGTATCAAAGCTGCGTAACATCAGCTGTTTACTGATCACCAAGCGCCAAATTAAATGAATCACATTATAGTATGGGTTGATTGCACAATAGCCGAGTATAACCTTTTCATACCAGAAAACGTGTGTTGTTATCCTAACAATTAGAGCGATCTCTTCTAGGTGATTAACACGGAATTTTCTCCTTTTATTCACCCAGGATTTGGGTTCTCTCAATTGTATATTAAGTACTAGGACCGATTGCACAGAAGCCAGTTGAATTAAAACGCCGTAAAGCTGAGGCTGCACTGCTGGATGGTTATCTGGATGGTAGATGGTTTATCTATAGAACATACAACATCCATAATAATACAACTATAGAACACGGTCACGGCCTACTTGATTACGGCCCCAGAACACGTTCAATTTGGCAACGTGTGGTTCAGGCCGACCCTCGCCCATATTTACTTTCAAGTTTGAAGATTGTCGTTGGGTTTTTTTGTGTGATTTGAAGCTTTCGTGTATTTGTAACTGGTAGATAACCGGAAGTCTTCTCATGTGAGTTTAATAAGCTAGAAGGAATTTGTTTTTATATGGAGGTATTTATTTTTCACATGGAAAATAGATTGAGGAGGCTCGAGAGCTACTTCCTCCTCAATACTGAGTCCATCATAAATACTGAAGATACTCTTCATAAATAAAGTTTTTGTAGAAGCTTTTTGGTGGCATATTGTGTTGAAATTAGAAACCCATACGACAGGTTACTCCCATTTATGAGGACTCAGTCTACATTCTTTTGTTATGTTTATCTCAGACAGCGTCAGAGCCACAGTGTAGTAGTGTAGTTACATTATTACTGTTCACTTAGTTCACTTACCGTTCACATTATTACCAATCACTTGAGTGATTGAGTATTTCACTGCGCAGGTACTTTTTGATCACTCTGTATTATACTTGTATGCTGATCTATTCCATTCTTCGACAATAAACATATCGATGTGGGAAGTTATAACAGGCGTTTGTTTAAAATTATTGAGTTTGTTGGTGTAGCTTGTTCACTTTGCTAAGACATCTGTACTGAAAATCAATATTATTGTCATTACAGCTTTTTACCATGTTCAAAGTTTATAAGATGCCATCCACTATTCAATATTAATATGACTGCATCATAGTGGATGCATTTTTATACACTTTTATCATTGTAAAAAGCTGTAATGAGGTAATTAATTGTCAGTCCAGGTGCCTTAGCAAAGTGAACGAGCTATACCAACAAACTCAGTAATTTTAAACAAACGCCTATTATAACTTCCCATATCGTTGTGTTTGGTATGTTGATTGGTAGAGAAAACATCTAAGTCCAAATTCCGCCTAATTAAGGCTATACCATTGTATACACAACAGGTTCCTTCTCCTTGGTATCATTTTATTTTACTTATCTTACATTGTCTTACATCTCTCACATTGTCCCTCCCCATAACATGATTATGTTGGAATAATTCGTGATAGGGTCTCTTTAACAATATTCAAATATTCGAACTCTTCTTTGTGTTATAACGGATTATTATCTCACATTAAACTTAGAACGAAACGTCAATACTGTAGCTCATCAAGTTCTTATACATTTTTCATTTGCGTTATATATAGGTTTTTATGCTTCACAGTTCGTAATCGTAATGGATACAGATATTCCAGACTTCATCTAAGTCAAATAAACAGTTAGGTCTAGATTCTGGCCTGGATTCCTTTTTGGTATTTGTTTTTAAATGTGACAAAAAAGATTATTTCCGTTTGCAGCTTCTTTCTCTATCTTATCTTTCATTGCCTTTTCTCTTTGTTTATCTATTGGTACTGTTATCTCTCCCTTCTTTTCTCTGCATGTCCTTTCTTATCTTCGTCCTTTTTCAATTCTGTTTCCTTCCCATTATTTTATCTTTGTCGTTTTGTTCATTTTGTGCTATTTGACGTTGTGTTCTCAACAATCATTCATTTACACAGTGGTTAGTATAGGCGTTTTTCACATTCTATTTTTTCATCCTTATGCTGTGAATTCATAGTTCATTCTCGAATTGAAACTAGCAAAAAAATCTATTTTTGGTCGATGATTCCTTGTAATAAAAATCAAATTTTTGTAACCATTGAAACCCTGAATTAATTCAATGTAATCCTAAAATTAATTAGTTACATTCTATATCGTAATAACAAAAAATGGTGGTGTTTCTATAAGGAAATGAATAATTAAGAGATGGTGATCATCTATAGACAGAGTAAATTTTATCATTAAATTTATTGTGGTAAGAATATGGGCTAGATAATCAATATTCTCTGTACTCACCAATATTTTTTTGCTGGGGATGATGCCCACATTAGCTCTAGGCTTGTGCATGGGTAATGGGAACAATATTAGTGATAGTGGTTTTTATTTTGATAACTTGACCTACATTCATTTCCTTGACTTACCCGGTGTTTCGGAACTCACATAAAACAGAGAACCATGGTTTTCCATTCCACGTTGGCATGTCGAGGTGAAAATATCCGCACGATTCTTCCCACCAATGGGAACAATGAAATATTTTTAATAAATTATTATAGAGCTCTTCCGTATCATAGTGAAGAGCAGCTCTATCTGCAAGGTATAGTGGACAGAGCTGCTCACACTCTCCTTCGTCTACAGAGAGATTATCACTGGTTTAATCAATGCTGTCACATGTCCTTACGGAATTGAGATTCAATTATTCAGACATTTGAATGTTCTGTCGACTGGAATAATTCAATTTTGCAGCTATTAAGAGATACTTGGAATTGGAAATTTCAAGCTTCATCGAACTTCGATTAAACGCTTCTCATATTGTTGAATATTTTAGATTTTTATTGAATTTGTAAAGGTTTTTTCTTATTTGCTTCAATTTTCCAAAGCAATTAATCAGTTGCTTCTCATGTCGATGAATATTTGAGTTTCTATTATGATTTAGGTTTTTTAATCATTTCAAGATCTGTATGTTATAAAAAATATCTCATGATCATACTGTTTGGGCCTAAATTGATAAGGAACTTGATTATTTTTTGAACAATTTTTGTTGGAATATCTCTATTATTTTTTGAAGTAATTTTTCTGTCCTTTGTTACCTGGATGGTAGATGATTTATCTATAGCTCATACAAAATCCATAATAATAGAACATTTAGAAAATTTTCAAGGCCTTCTTGGTGGATGCTGGAACTATCTAGTATTGGTGGTTAACTTGAATATAAAAAATTATTATTACATAATAATTAATTGAACGAAATCCCTAATCAATAATGCTTTAGAATACTCTGAATTATTGGTTCATCGAATTTCCTTACTAGCTATTATTCTGTTGTCAATATTCGCAGTAGCGGAAGTCTTCAGAGTATTCTATTAATTAGGAATTTCGTTCAATTAATTATTATGATTTAAAAGCAATTGAATAGTTGCAATATCTCATTTCCTTCCATCTTTATTATTACATATTGAAATACAATTTCGTTTTAAGTCCAGCACTATTAAAAGTGCCAGAACGAATTGACACTCTGTGAAATGTTTATTTCCATTTCCTGGGAAGTTCCAAATCATTCTGAACTGATGTAGGATTATGAAGTGACCAAGATAGAAGAAACAGGATAAGAAAGAGATGGAACAAAGAAGAGAAAAAGAAAAGCAGAAGAAAGAAAGAGATAGAAGAAAGAGAGTGAAAATGGTAGATAAAGTACCTTGAAGTAATGAGTTGATAAATTATTGATTCAGACTTCCTTGAAAACAAGCCAATTCATCTCCACTTTATTGACAGTCGACTTCAGTTATTAGAGATATCAATGTTACTTTCATTAATTTCCTTCGGAGCCATTACACTCCATCTCAAACTCTTCCAACATTTCAATTTTGCAAAAAAAGTGAAATATTGAGACACTTCCACGTTTATTAAGTTAAATTTTACTTGAGGTTTTTATGATTTAATTTTTATCATTGTTCCGTATTTGAAATGAAAAGATTTGGCACGATATTGGGACAAGTATTCCTTGTTCAGTAATCATTTTTCAATTTTATTTATGAGTTTTTTCCTGCTGCCTGCGCCGGGTTCAACTTATTTATTGGTCAGAGCGACTGAGATTGAAATAGCAGTGAAAGACCTTGACAATGTGAACAAACTTCGCTATTATTGACTTTGCTCGCTCTCTCTTCCTCTCATTCTCTCTTTCTTGTCTCTCTTGATATCAACCGTAGAGTTCACACTCTTTTTAGTGCTTCCTCTTTCACGTTATTTCATTCCATTTCAAATGTATTCAAATTCAAGTTGCAATATTGCCTTGAATCTTATCAGATAAATTGAAATATTTGCTTGGAATAATACCGTCCGGTTGCATAAGCGCTGATTAAAATTTGATCGTCGATCTCTGGTTATTGTTGAACGGTTACGGTGATCAAAAGTAATCCACGTTTATTTATGTGTGGTTATCTTATTCCGGAGGCTGGCTTATCGTTAAATACCTGTTTAGATTATCCAAATTTTTAACATTTTATAATTATGTGAAATCAATCAATTCTGAATTAGTTGATTTTTAGTCTGCTTCCAAAGCTGACGGCTTTGAAATAAAACAGATGTGCCTTCTGCTTTCTTATTATTCATTTTTATGAGCAACAATGACTTACTTCAACTTATTAGTGTTTCTTTCTTCCTCAATTTCTCTTTCTCTTCTTCCCACTCATTTTAGCTTCTTTCTCAGACATTCTCTCCGTATTTGCACTCCAATTATTATTCTCATGAAACGTGGAAATAATCTCTCTCAAGTGACACTCAAAATTGACATTGACATTTTCTTTTTCTATCTAGATTACATCTTAAATGACAGAATCTTGGTAACGAATACCTCTTGCAAATAATTTTTTATAGAATCCACTGTGAGTTCCAGTGATCCTCAAATATTCTCAATATTCAAATATTTGTAAATAATGATTGAAAATTCTGATTTACTTTGTATATTATCACATAGTTGAAAATATTACCGCCAGTTTCATGTTATTTGACTTTTGTAGGCTGTTGATTTTCTTCTAGCTGTAACAAGCTTTTTTCTCATGGAATATAGTTCTACTATAGAGAAGCTATACTCTCTAGTATACTTACTAATCTGTTCTCTGTAGTTCTACTTGCATTAAAGAATATTTACGGATGAGTAGCGGACGCGTTTCGAACAATGGTGTTCATTGCAATCATCCTCGACGTAACTCAAAGCGCCGACGATGAACAGCATTGTTCGAAACGCGTCCCCGGCTCAATTGTAAGTGTTCTGTACTGCAAGTAGAAGTGTACTCCATTATTTTAATGAATACAGTCTACGAAGCATGGATAACAAAACATCCAAACTTTTTTCTTTGTAACATGCTCCAGTTATTTATGTTTCTTTGGTCTCACATTTCATCCTTTGCGTCATCAAATATTCAATTTCATCTCTTACTTACTAGGCTTCTTTATTGAAATTTTATATTTATTTGTATTTAGGTAATGCACAGTAAAATTTATCAGTATACCAATAAACATGGAACCGTAAAAAGTATTTTCTAATCTAAAATTTCTATTCATCAGTATACCAATCAATATGGAAATCTAAAAATTATTTTCTGTTTGATCTGTTTTATTGGATATTTGTCATTTCTTGTTAAAAACTTGGGTTTGCTTTTTTTTATCAATACCCTCAAACCTTTTGACAAATTTGGACCTTGAACTATGACATTCTAGACATTTAGGCACCATCTTCGTTTAAACAAGTTTTACAAATCGCACTTTTAACTTGGTTAAAACTGTTGTTTCAAAATTGAAACAAATCTTAACCGTTTATTTATATTTTAAACCAAGTTAGAACTAAGTTTTTTACACTTGGTTGAAACGAAGATAGTAAGGACCTACGAATCGCACTTTGAACTTAGTTAAAACTGTGGTTTTAAAGTTGAAACAAATTTTAACCGTTTATTTATATTTTAAACCAACTTAAAACTAAGTTTAAACGAAGATAGTACGGACCTTAGCCATAGTTTTCAATTTACTTCATCACTACATTGATAAACTTGCCAATTATTTCCATAGCCCTGGTCTATATACTGTCATCTAATGAAAGTGTTTCCCAATTGCATCCAAATTAACAATTAGTATTCCAACGTTCCAATTCTAGAAGAATGACTCTCTAATACAGTGTTGCCACATCATCTTTCTCATTAGCATAATGAGATGACTCCCTAATACATAATGAGTCATAATGAATGACTCTCTAATACAGTGTTGCCAGATCATCTTTCATCTCATTAGGCATAATGCAATGTTGACTGTAATTTAGAGTAGAAGACTAGTAATAGCAATATACCATTGCCAAATTTGTTGTTTCTAATTTACTGGTAATAAATATCGGCTGATTGTTCTACTATTGGGAAGAGACCTCATGTGTGATTCTTCATGCTTTGTTTACATGTTGCCATTGGCATAATATATGCCAGTCGACTGGCAATAAATGATTGAACTGTTTTTCTCCAGTCGACAAGAGCCTCAAATCAGGCTAGTGTCGTTCACACGTTGCCATTGGAATATGCTAGTCGACTGGCAACGTGTAAACAAGGCATAACAGTCGGTTATGACCCGTCCAAGCTTAATCTATATATCTTACTAGAGTAGACTATTTTTTAGGTTGACTGCTGAATAGGGGGCTCTCCCCTCTACCCTCGTTAATAATAACAATTTTACCCTCGTTTAATTCAGCTAGTATTTATTATACCTGTATACACGGTTTCTTAATTTCCAGCTTGTGGGTCAAGTGAATTGTAAAGTAACCATATATTCAAGTTACTCTAACATGTAATACTACTTTCAATGAAAACTAGTTTTACTCATTAATTGTAGAGGATTTGCTGTCTTGAATGATACGACCACAAACTTTCCATATATTTATTACAAATACACATTCCTAATAAAAATATCAGTTTTATTACAGTAGAAAACAGAGAAACAAATAAGAGAAGTACAGTTGATCAAATAAAAAAATAATGATTATTTACTGTAATTCAATAACAAGGTTGTAGTTAGTAAATTCTAAAGCTACTAAATTCGATCTTGAAACTTATCTACCATTCAAGTTGAATAAAATCGTACATGAATATTCAATGTTCTCCAGTACTGTATGTGATATTGTACTGTATATTTCCAATTTGATATTTTTTAGTAAGTTGTGTAGGTTCATTCCTTGTACATGGATTCTGACAATGTCAAGTAATTATGTTGTCATTATTTGCTCACCAATAAAATAGTAAAAATTAATATTTAAATATTACAGTGTAAAGTAATGGAAACATGTCAGACATATAATAAATCTAGCTAAGAGTAGTTTCATATGTTATTCACTATGACTGACGAATTTCGCTGTACATGAATATTCAATGTTCTCCAGTACTGTATGTGAATATTTCCAATTTGATATTCACTCTAAAACAGACAAGCTAATTGTAGATTAGATAATTGTATTGATTCAAATTGGCTTGTACATGAAAAACACTTGATACTGTTGTTCCTTACTCAATATTCTATGTGAAAGATTGTTCTCAATTCGCTTACAAGCCTATTTATCAGCCCATTTAAAATAGATATGCATCCTTTAAACTCGATTTTATTTTAATTCGCATCTCAAGAAATTGCAGATACGGTTTCATTAATTCACTTTTTTTATTTAAAAGAATGTACAAAAATACAAATATTTCTGTTTTATTTTATTGTTAGATGATGACGTTTACAGTTTAAAAATTATTTCCAATAGATTATTTATTTGACAGTGCATTTTATTAATTACAGTAATTTGAAACAAAATATTCCAATCGTATTCAGTAGTTTATCAAATGAAAATATTGATAATTAACTAATAATGAATCATTGCTGATAGAAAACATGTTTAAAATTATATAATCAACCTGATTTAACCAAAAATTGAGAGGTTATTCTTTCAAGGTTCAAACAAAACATTATAATCCTATTAAATAATTGACTAAATTAACTTTTAACTAATAATTATCATTCATTCTTTAGTTAGTATTAATTTTTTAAGTTGAAGACACATGAATCACAACTAACCTTTTTTCACTATCACAGATGGTAGTGAAGAAAATCTCAATTGATTTGCTTCATACATATTTAACATTAAAATAATTTAAATTTATACCTAAGAGTTGGCGCTTAGTTCTAAGTAATTGAATTGGCACTACAAAGCTGTTTCGTGTTGGGGGGAGGGCGACCTGGATGGTATTTTTACCATTTTTGACATATCAACATTTTGTACAAATTTGGTGCTGCTGTTTTTGTCGCAGTTCTGTCTGGTTTTGTCGCTGTCTGGATTGTCGTGTTGTATAGGTTTGTAACCGGTATACCTTGATATTTCTCTGTCATCTTCGTCGGAGGAACTGTACTCGTTAGGAACATGGTTTATCCTCATGGTGGGTAGACTGGTGGAGGGGTGAAAATCACGTGATGTGCCCTGCAACACGGGACAGGGGCCTTCATCGTCATCGATCATTGGAATCGAATGCATGGTCATCAACCCCGACACACTGGGTCCCAAGTGGAAGAAATTTGTTTTGAGAGGTTCAGTTGTGGATGTTTCGTTTTCTTCGTCACTCATGCCCCGGGGGAAACTGCAAGGGGTTTGGGGGCTCATCGACTGCTCCGAAGGTGTGAAGTAAACGCTTTGTTCGTCCAACAACTCATCCAGCCTTGAAGGTTTTGTTAGGTTGGTGATTTTTGTCTTGATGTAGTTGTCAAACTTCTCAAGATCTTGTTCTTCCTCTTCCTCGTCTTCCTTTTTGTCCAGATTCGATTCCACAGATTCTCCACAGGATCCTGATTTGCAGTTCTCCAAATAGAGACTGGGCAGGTTCTCGAGTATTTTGTTGAGTGTCTGCTGCTGGTACTTGTAGGACTCGCGGAACCACAGCACCTGATGTGAACTGAACTTACGGATGCGACCTCGCTGGAACACGTAGTTCTCGCGCACCCACGACAGCTGCCCGTTGGAGTAGTCACGCACCTTTCGCATCTGAAAATAAGCGACAGTCTAAGTGGATTGTTGCATCCAATGGAGCTTTTTTTAGAGTGAAAGTGTAAAAGAAACTGTTTCATTGCTGCATACAATGTTCAGTGTTTTTTGGATAGTGAAATTTCAAAAGAAAGTTGGTTCATTTCTTTTTGTGGATTTGGATATTCAATTGAGTTCATCTTGGAATGTTTTATTGGATTGTTGCATTCAATATTCGGTTGCAGCTTTTTTAGAGTGAAAGTGTAAAAGAAACTGTTTCATTGCCGCATACAATGTTGGGTTCAATGTTTTTCTGGATAGTGAAATTTCAAAAGAAAGTTGGTTCATTTCTTTTTGTGGATTTGGATGTATTCAAATGATTTCATCTTGGAATGTTTTATACATGGGCTAGAATCAAACTGATTGTTCAGTAAGTGAAAATCGCAAGTCAAAAACATTGTTATATGTACAGAAAATGTGACACACGTTCTCTCTTCAAGTCTCTCTCTCTCTCTTTGAAATTTACTGTGTAAAATTACAGTGTAAAAAATATACTGGAATTTCTATAATTTTTAACCTGAGCCATAATTTAGAATTTAAACCAATGTAATCTACATGAATGAAGTAGATAATCTAATCTAAACTCTTTTTCTCACTCTCTGTGGTGTTGCCATAGGTAACTTTATTTCTTTTTCATGAACAGAGTATTTGCGTTGAGTCTTGTAACCCACCTAAAACTAAAATAGGACCACGCACAAGTCTCAGATTCATACGGGCTTCATTGTTCGCAACAAAACTCAAACCTCTTACCTTCAAATTAGAATAATTAAAATGCTCAAATGTTTCCTAAACATTCCACATTAAAAATGTGATAAAATTGTATATAGATTTTTCAGTTTTAAAGTTGTTGATTTCAACTACTGGACTACCATAGGAATAAATAATAACTAGATAACATAATAATAACTAACTATTCTATCATAGGAATAAATAAAATACTTGACATTTTAGTATACAAGATTCACTAAATATAACTATAAATTTAACTATAATATGTTATTGGTTTTGTATTAATGTACGAAAAATATTCTTGCATTCTATGCTATTGAAAATTTCATTCTTGTAAGATTATATTGCTTGATTCAATAACTGATAATTTTGTAATTAATTAATGTTATAGATGCATATTTAAAATGATAATACACAGATAGCCCATAAAAAGAGTATCTTGAGATGCTTCTATTGAGTTGACTGGGCGATTGACCAATTCACTCCATGTTGAGAGTGATATTAATTGAGCGAAAACAATTGGATAGCCCAATTGAAGGATGACCTTACTCAAGTCGAATCCCTCAAATGGCTGCCAAATAAAATATGCAGGATAATAGAATAATAGTGGCCATTATGTATGGTTTGTCTTCAAGCCAACGTACACTGTGAAGAACCTTCCTTGACCTTGCTTTGTCGTCTTTTTACTGAAAATAGCAGAAGTAATTCACGAGTTGTCGTATATCTTCATGAACTGTGTAATTATCGCACAAAACAAAATCCACTTCCTCATTACATATATTATTTTGTAATATATGTTTTATATTATTATTTTGTAATACAGTATATGTTCATGTTATTTACTATGTAATATAATGAATAAATAATGTTTTTGTAACAATGCATGTGTGAACTTGAGATTTAATCTTGTTATTAATTTCTAATGACATGGGTGGTCAAAAATTCCCAGATTCTCTTCCCAACTTTGAATATATTTTTCAATCAAGAACAGTGACATAATATAAATGATTTATTCCATTTTCTTATCAGCTCAAATTCACGATAAGTTAGCTGCTTTGTCAACCATAAATATAAGAGAGAGAGGGAAACTCATCAGTGAATTCTTTTAGGGAGTGAGGATGATGTTTTCATAAGTCGGAGACTTGTGCGTGGGTATTTGTCTTATTTTCTGATTGCTTATGAAACAGTTCCCAGATTATATGGGCTAGATACTGTAGAAGTAGATATTACTCTTCATCTATAATTTTCCCCTGTGTCCTAAATTTATTGAAGTGTAGCTATTTTTTCTAAGGCTTCTAGTTTTCCCTTGAGTGAGTTGACTCCCTTGAATCCCATCCCCTCATTTCTTCAAACTAGGGGCCGTATCTATGAACGTTCCTTACATGAAAGGAAGCCTTAGGTAAGGTTAGTTTCGGTCTAACCGCAAATAGTAGCTCAGCCTCGAACAATCGATAATGATGATAACACCACAGTCTGAATACACATTCGCGACACTCGGATACAAAAAGTGGCCTCCAGTAATCCTGGTGGCCGGCATGCGAAACTAGTTAAAATTTACAACATAGTGATTAATAACAAATTTCATCGCTTTTTCTTCAAAAATTGGTTAGCTTTATAGCATTCCGTTTCTATCATTTTGAATTCTGGCGCTGTTAGCATTGTGTTAGGGCATGCCTGCGTTGCGAAGCGCAGGATCGAGACCACTCATTTAGCATGGGAGTGATGCGACTGTGTATTTATTAGACAGTGATAACACTCAAATCTGGATTCTTATAAATATTGGTTTATAAATTATAACGTTTGTAAAAGTAACAATCATTGAAAATCGATTGAAATTGTACATTATTTATTTATTTATTCAAGATAGTTCAATAATACGTAGGAAAAATTATTATATTTGATTATGTTTAAAATGAAATGAAAATTCAATATGACTGCCTGCTTTTCTTACTCAGATAGGACGGGCACTTATCTTTAGGCCTGTATGCACCATCTTTGTTTGAAATAAGTATAACAAAACATAGTTTTAACTATAAGTCCATGGTTTAAACTGAGAATCAACATTTTAAATCAAGTTTAAACTTTGATTTGTACAACTTGGTACATGGATTGTGCATGTGGGCCCAAGGCTTCCTTTCATGTAAGTTATGTTTATAAATACGGCCCTAGATTTTTTATTCCTTCTGATAGGCTATAAGGACAAAAATGGTTTCAAATACCAAATTTGTCATCACTGAAGGCCTTTGAACACAATCAAATTCCATCCAATAAAATAAACTTGAACAGCTGACTTATAAGGTAACCATACACTAGACATGTATATGATTGTTTGCTGTGGTATAACCGTGCATGTAGAGTGTGAGGGTGCCTTAAAAGTCAGCTGTTCAATCCAATATTAAGTTATTGGATGGAATTTAATTGTGTACTAACGCCAAAACGATGTGTCATCACTTCAAAAATTTGTATTTACGTTTGAGTGTAAATAGGAATTTTAAAAAAATCTGTTCCTGCAATGTAATAAGGAAGGGTGAAGGTTGAGGTCGTGTAGACGTTTTTATTTGTTTCTCATTTCTTGTTATTATTGTTTCTTTCTTTGTTTTTTGTTAAATTTCTGTTGTCTTATTCTGAATAGTTCATGCATCATGCTTCAAACCTATTGCAGTGCATAACTCACTTATATGCACAGTTTTTTGTGTCAAACAGCTATCAAACCACACTTTATCAAAAACTACAAATCAGTACCACTCTAAAATTGAATAAACTCAACAACACATGTAAATATCGACTCATGACAAACATAGATTGATATTTGAATAACATTGTTGGAGTATTCAAGAATTAGAACAACACATTGTAAATATCGACTCGTAACAAACAGAGATTGATATTTGAATAACATTGTTGGAGTATTCAAGAATTAGTCTTGTGAAGAAATCTTCAACCCCAAACTTGTAAAATCGTGATTTTTCTGGTTCCAAACACATTTCAAACGCATTCCTTATTATATAACGATATTAAAACTATTAGAAACACGGCATTCTGTTAGTGAAAACGTCAAAAATATAATAAGAATATGCATTTCATCTACCTGGTCCATGTACTGATCTCTCAGTGAGCCTAGGTGCGATGTTCCGTAGTCTCTTATGCCCCGCAGATTTCTCACTTGGCCTTGATACGAATCTCTCAGCCAATCCGCTTGTTCGGCACAGTTTTCCTTTATCTTGTGCACCTAAAATACATGAAAACATAAAAAAATACCTTCTAAAACTAGAGCGAGAATTGTGAGAAACCCCAATGAAGAGAAGGAATCATTTTTTCTAGCTGCGTATCATTAAAATCAGACTTGTGTATCAAATTGAATAATTGCGCATCAAATCAAATAGTTGCGTATCATTCTCTTGTCATTTAACGTTCTGATAAATATAACAGTATTAAATGTTTGAAAATGTGGATAAAAGTTCTAGAATATTGATAAAATTTTGAAAATATAGAATAGAATGTCTGTCTTTATTTTTGTCTGGAAGAGCGAAGCCCGAAATATTTAACTGCATATTACCACAACGAAAGTTTTAATCTTACTAATAATCTGTAATAATTCTTGTAATACATCTATTATTCCTGTTCTTTTTGCTTTTGACCTCAAATTTGAGTTTCCAATTGTGTTTCAAAATTCATAGAATCTAATCTTTTCATACCAACTGGAAGACTCATCATTATTCCTATCAAAAATATTAGAACATAGAATAGAAACGTATTTATTTGTTGAGTAGTATACTTGTAGTTTCATAATCAATTTGTGCTATATGTGAATTTTTAAGCAACATTGATGAGCAACTACTGCACTTTCATTCTGGCATCTGTTTCAGCACGACAAGCTTTTAAAATAATGCAGGAAACATTCAATAAAAGTTTCAAGGTATTTGTGCACAGGAAAAGAGCTTCATTATTTGAAAAGTAACCATGCTAAGCCTGTGACTGTCCACTTTTTACCCAAAACTGTAATGTGAACAGCTAAAGTTGTTCCAATCCCCTCTTCTGCTAGTAACAATTCTTGTGAAATTGTGAATCTTTTGATCCAAGTAATTGGATTACAAGTGAAAATCAGTTTCACACATTGAAACTGAGTTTTATTGAATGTTTCCTGCATTTTTAGAAAAGTAACCATGCTAAGCCTGTGACTATCCACTAAAAACTGTATTGTGAAAAACTAGTTATTCCAATCCCTTATTCCGCTAGTAACAATAAAATTGAGGATCTTTTGATCCAAATAATTGTAATAAAAGTAAAAATCCATATTTATCTCCTTCTCTTCATCATAAACTCTTCTCTTTTTTCTCATTAAAATATTGAAAAAGGGACAAAAACAAAATTCAAGTTAACAGGAGGTAATTTTAATTTGGCAATACATTTTTATATAAGTAGCAACGATCATATTTTATTGTTTATTCCTTATTCTTTATTTATCATTTATTCTAATATCGTATAAGGGTTTACTTTGAATGAGCATATAGATTATACATATTTTTCTAATTAATTTTTTCTAAACATTTTGTTCACTTTGTTTATTTGTAGTTGGAATTTCAACTGCAACTTGTTCGGTTTGCATAGTCACCTGCATTGTATAGTTCTCCCGCAGTTTATCGAGCTGTTGGGTTTTATACTGTTCTAGAGATTCGACCACTTGGTAAATTTGTTTCATTCGAGGCACATCGTCTGTTACGCAACAACAGGTCCAGCCACATCTAGAAAAATAAATTCACAACTTTTCTAAATGTCTGTTGAACTTGGAAAATTTATTGAAGAAGAGTTTCCTTGAAAAGAAATTGGTTCTTCTTGAAAGAGCACGTTTTCTCTAAATTCTATACATAGAAATCCTTCAAGAGTAATTTTTAATGAAGTATTGAATTTGAGAAATTAATTGAGAGGAAAGATAGGTTTCCTTGGAAAGAAATAGGGTTTTCTTAAAAGAAAAGTTTTCTCCAAAATCTGTAAATATTAATCCTGCAAGAGTAATTTTTAACAAAGTATTGAGAGAAGAGATGAAGGTTTCTTTGAAAAGAAATATGTTCTTCTTGAAAGGAAATATTTTCTCCAAATTCTTCAAATATTAATCCGGCAAGAGTAATTTTTAATGAAGTATTGATTGAAAAATTCTTTAAAAATAATTTATAGAAGAGGGAAAACAAAAACGTTGGAAATTCTCAAATTTTCAATATTTGCTATAAAATAATGAATTATTTTTTTCTCTAACAATATTCGTTTCACTCCCTACTTTTGGGCTAGTAAAACTTGAAAATACAGTAGTTGTTAAAAACAAAACAACTTGGGACCCAATCTAATGAAATTGGATAAAAGTCGTGAAGGCCGTTCATTATCATCATTCAATAAATTTCTGTCTTGCTAATGAAAACTAAATTAGCCCACTGATAATACTGAAACAGCAAATGATTGTAATTGTAAAGCAGTGTTATGAAAATTGTAACTAATTATTGTTGAATTCAGTGATTTTCATAGCATTTGACAAGTGTTCCATTCATAAAAAAGCAAGTATTATATACACAACTTATATCACATTCAGTTTATTATGTTCTAATTATTAGCAGAAAGAAATATTGCAACTACGAAAATTCATCAACTTTAAATAAATTACTAGCTATTCTTTCAGAAATTCTGTAAATCTTGAAATCAATTTTTACTCACATTTATTATTCCATGATAAATAATAATTAGTTTCAAATATAAACTGATTTTACTAAATTTTAGTTCAGTCATGTCAGTGAATAATTACAGTATAAAAGAGATTTATCATATTAATCATTTTTGTTTTTGATTGAATCATTCAATTTGGTTGAGATATATTGTTGCATGATTAGTTTATAATTGATTAGAAATTTAATTCTATCTGCATATTGCAATACCGAAAATTGTAATAAAAAATTGTATCTAGAAAATTGAAATAGCAAATGAATTCCTATTTTAATAGGTTGAGTGCCTTCATATTCAAATCAAATATGCCATTGAAGATTGATTTTTACCCAAATTACTTTGGTTTGTGAGTGCTGAGTGTAAAAATTACTCAGAATCTATTGTGAGCAATATCTAGAAATTGAAATTGTAGATAATGAAATCATTATAAATATAAGCATGCAAAGTGGGTTCAGTTCTACTCACTTTTTGCAGATGAAAATGATGAGATGAGCAATAAATGTGATCAGGAGGAATCCAGCAGCACAAGAGGCACCAATTATGATACTGGTCAGTTTGAAGTTGTAGAAGTTGTCTGGGTCAAATCGGACAATCACCTGGGTAGTGAGGTTTGCCAGAGTGTTGGATGCAAAGCAGGTATAGAAGCCAGCATCGGTACGAATCGCATGTCTGATGAACAGCATTCCATTGTCAAGAACATGTATCCGGCTGTTCTGAACAGAAGGCTGAGCGACCATTTCCTGATTGTGCACTGGTGGATGGTTGGAAAACAGTGGACTTGTACCGTCATCCATGCTGGCATCTTTAGGCGGAAAGTGGTGGAAGACAGTTCCCATTGGTGTAACCCATGTAATGGATGGAGGAGGATTACCGACAATCTGACAGTCCAATGTTGCATTCATTTTCATTTCAATAAACTCTAAACTGCTATTGCGCATTGACACTGGTGGAAAACATTCAAGATCTAGTAATCTATCACATGATTGACTTTCATCTGTAATGCTTCTATTCTCTTCAAACCAGGCAGCAAACCATTGCATCTGACAGTCACAAAGCCATGGGTTGTCAGCAAGTCTCAAGCTTTTCAATCCCTTTAATTCCTTCAGAAACATTGGTGGTCTGATCATAGCATTCCCTGACAAATCTATGTAATGGATGTTTGCTGATGGTGGTTTATGGAAATCTCGTATCCTTTTGTTGTTTTTAGCACTAAGCACTTTTAGACTGTATAATCCAACCACTTTTTCCTGACTCAGACTGTCAATGTTGTTGTTATCTAGTATCAATTTCTCCAGTTCTGTGTTGGCTGAGAAAGAACTATCATCCAGTGTTGCAATCCTGTTATCAGCCACATTCAGGTAAGTTAGTTGTTTGAGTGAAGAAAACATGTTCCCTGACACTTGTTTTATCTTGTTGTAAGATAGATCTAGATGTTTCAATGAATGGATGTTTCTGAATAAATCTTTTGAGATGATTTCTAGTGCATTGTGTGATAAATCCAATGACTGCAAATTGACAAGCTCAGCAAAGGCATGTGTGTGAATGTCACGCAGTTTGTTGTGACTCAGAGCTAAGGTTTCTAGGTTCTCATTGGAAAAGGAATCAACAATTGATGATATTTGATTATGGTTTAGATTGAGTGTTTTGAGTGATCTGAGGTGTCTGAATACATCTGGCTGAGAAGTATGTAGATTGTTGTGGGAAATGTCCAACTCAACTAATGATGTTAAGCTCTTGAGTAAGTCATCAGTTACATGCAGTAGACGGTTACTGCTAATGTTGAGAAACTTGAGGTGTACCAGTGACTCAAATACATCTTGTGGTATCTCGCTCAGTCTATTCTCTCCTAAGTCTAATCTCTCCAAGACGGATGAACTTCTAAATGTATTGGTATGCAGCTCCTTCAAGCCGCTTGCCTTCAGTTCAAATTCTATGAGTCTTTGAGAGCCAATGCTGGATAGATCATGCAGTTTGGCTGTGGTGACATTGTGAAGCCGCAAGTACGTGGTGCCTGATGGTACCTTGAGATTTGCCAACATCTGGTTGTGGCATTCAATGTGCCATTGTTCTGTGGTGATATCATTTGCCTTGCAGACGCACTTCTCTGGACATTTTGTTCCTGCAGAAGTCGCTCCTTGAGAGCTGTCATACTGGTGCTGCTGCTGGTGTAGTTTTGTTCCATCCTCAATTGACTGCCCCTGAACCACTGATGATGTCTCCCCAGAGACAAATGTCGATGCTAGTGCTAGTTGCAGCAGAATGTGGACATGGAAATTCAAATTGGCATTGTCACCAAATTTCATCTTATCATTCTAATTTGTGTCCCTCAACTCCCAGTGTCAATTGGAATTGTTTTTAGTAACCTGGAAATGGAAACAGAATAGGCTTTACAGTTTCTATATTTTCAAATTGCAAATTCAACCAAGAAATTGTTATTTAAAAAATAATAAAATGGAAAAGGATTTTTTTCTGAGTTCCTATATTTTTCTTGTTGGGATAGTTGTAAAGTCAAAATTTTATTATGTCAATTCCTAAGCAAAGAGTAAATAAGACTTTCAAAGGCAGTGTGTGAATTTTATCAAAAACTATGAAAAACTAGAGAGCTATGATAATTTCATTGAAGGATTTCCCTGTAAAAGGAATATAATTTGTAATTAATTAGGTAATTAATGTGCAACATTATTATGTAAGCAATTAGAAGAAAATAGCCTCTCCTCTTTATTGAATCATTTAACGCCTTCCTGTTTGATAATAGTTTAAAAAGTTAATTCTGTCATTGAAAACATTCAGAACTGTTTGTTCTAGTTGTTATTCACTATTGTGAGTCATTTCGGATATTATTTGTGATCGTTTTTTAACAGTTCATACTACCAATTTCATCTTGATTTGTGTGATTTATTAACTTTAATTATTAAATTTATTAACTTATTAAATATTCATAGCTTATATTTTAACCAGTCGGCAAAAGGAATGCAAAATTAAGAACCTGAGAGAATGAAAATTTATTTTGTAAGCAATTGGAAGAAAATGAATGGGCTCTTCTCTTTATACTATCAAGTAACTCATTACATTCAATAGAAATTAAAATTACTGTATATTATTTTTCAATTTATGCAAACTAATTAAATGAGGAATTGTTCAGGGATGAACCTGAAAAGGCATGTCTATCATTTCATTGTCATTATATTATAAAAGTACCGGTACTGTATATTTAATTAAATTTGTTCAATTAACAGTTTCATCACTTCTTATTCATGCTATCTTCATAGATTTAGAAGAGAGAATTATTGTTATAAAGATCGCCCATCTTCCAAAAATGTGTTTATAAATTCTTTTGGTCAGTTGCACAAAAATAAAATAGACTTTAACCACCGTAAAATGACGTCATTGCATTGTCGTCAGATTCGTCCATTGGTTCTCGTTGCACTTGTTCCGTTAGATGACATCATTTTACCGGCTGTTAAAGTACATTGGATTTTCGTGCAACTGGCTTATAAATATTACATTGCCGATTTATTGTTTCAGTGATATAATTTTGATACAATGGCTTGGAATTGTGTCTGCTAGGTTTCCGTTCAGATTGAGGTTAGAAATGTTGCAGTTACAGTAATTCAATTAGGCCCCCATCTATTTTGCTTACTCATGCTCCAATAAATGTGTTTTGAACTTACGTAATCACATGGATTGTAAGTTATATATTGCGGTTGGATCAACGTTCTATTGTTGTTCCATTTCCTAATAAATATCACTGTAAATGGCTATCATAAAATAGAAGATAATTTTTCAAATCCTTCACAAACTCTATTCTCTTCTATTAATCAGGTTAGTTTTAATATTATTACAATATTGTAACAACTGAGCCTTCATGTCTATTAGCTTGAAAGAGAGAAGTTCATTATTGATTTCTTTTTTTCGAGGGTGATGCCCACAAGAGCTTTAGGCTTGTGCAAGGGTAATGAAAGGGGTGATGATGAGTACTATAACAACATAATAACAGCACCTATTAAAGATTCAATGTTGACAATTAATCGTATTCAAATTATGCTCATCATTATGCCCCTTATCCCATGAATAGTTTGTAATTTAGTCAAGTATTTGGATCAATAGCTTTTTTTTAAACCAACACGGTTATAATTTTAGAATAGTAAACTTCCTCAATTAAATACGGCGTTCAAAGTCCTCAATCAGGTTTAATCTACTGTTTCTGCCCATTAAGATTACAGAAATAACCTGAATTGCAATTAAACCTTGCCAAAAAAGTAACCTGTAAATCAATAAGTTACTGCGAACTGTAATTTTCTACAAAACTAACCTGACCAGTTTATTCAAGGCACACTATAATTTATTACTAGAGGAATTATTCAATGTCCTGTTATTTTGAACCTGATCCAAGAAGGATTTCTCAAACATTCGTTGTGTACAACTGTAGAATACGAATTTTAGTTACGAACACACCTAACTTTATACCTTTCAAGACTTTTATATGTTTATTTGGATGAGATATTAGTGGGATATTTTAATATGGTGTTTGAAGTTACAGAATAACAGATTCCTAACCATTCAAAACAGATTCATAACCATTCATGTCTATAACGACTAATGATTTTTCTGTGCAGGCATCTTCAGAACGCTGCAAAAAATCACAGTAACCAACCTTAATTACTCCAGAGGGTGTTAGGGTATCAATATATTTTATTGAGACTTTATTTTATTTTGTTTGCAGTTGTTCATTGATGGTTCTGGCGCCTTCTCTCTGTAAACAAATAATAAAAACACTTCCGCAGCACACTGGCTCACAACGAACACACTATTTGACTCACGCACTCACGATTCACACAAAATATTCAATTTTAGTACGAAATTTGCTGGGTAAAAGTTTACGGAACACAATAACATCTAACCTACATGTTTTTCTCGTTAGCTCCACATTAGTGCTAAACCTATGCCACGTACAGTTTACAACGGAACTACCTACTAGACTGGTGCTGGCCTGAACTGAGCTGAGATCTGAGCCAAGCCTGGCTACACAAAGGTTGCCAGAACCTAGCTTTGTACTGCGCATGCGTCGTTTAACAACAGCTGTAGAAAATCAAGATGGCGTCTGCCGTTCTTTTCAGTATCATGCCCGGCTATTTCAAACTCTCCCTCTGTTTAATATTCTCTCGCCCACCCTCTCTTTCTCTTACTCGTCCTCTCCTTTCGTACCGTACTTCCCTCTTCACCATAGTTTTCTCTCTTGTTTTGTTTTCTTCAAAGGCTTCCAACTCGTTTCTGTGTTATCACCTCGCGTTTCACTCTCAATAACCATTCCACTTTGTATTGCTTGGCTATTTCGACTTTATCGTTTATTTTTTATCGCGATTCTTGTTGTAGAGATACTGTACTATTCCTGTTCGGAAATTGAGTTTGTTGTTGACGATTTGTTTTGGTTTTTTTTGTAGTGGTGTTTGATTCAATCAAACGCTGGTTTTGGGAGATGGTTGTGGAGTTGATCCAATCAATTTTTTAATTGGGAAAACTGGGGAGGGGGAAGAGAGATGAATTGGAAAATGGAAAGGAAAGGTGAGGAAAGACGGTTCTGGAAATAAGGAGAATGGCGATTGACAGGGAAAAAATGGACTGAGGCTATCCCAACGCTGTAAAGGCATACTGGGGAGAGAAAAAGAAGAAGAAGAAAGGAAAGGGATGGAGAAAGGGAATTGACTGCAAATAATGAAGAATTGAGTACGGTAGGTTCTGTACAGAGAGTATGGGAAATTGAGATATAAGAGCGAAGGAACCTTACTCCTCTAAACCTTTGAATTATCTGTTTACCACATAAATTGTTGAGAGGGTGAAGGCAAATTATCCAAGAGGAGATAAACATTAAGGCTAGGCGTACACCGGTTAGTCAAGACAAGACAAGACGAGATTAGTCACAGTACTTCACATAGTTGCTTATGAAGCAACACACACCAAATAGTCATTGCATCGGTGTGCTGCTTCAACTCATGTATTACTGAACGTGACTAATCTTGTCTTGTCTTGAGATAATAACTTGAGTGCCGTTTCTTATCCGGGCTACGATACTACCGAATAAAAAGATTGATATCAGGAATGAAAATATCCAACTTATAACATATGATAAGTGTTTTTACTTTGTTAGTATTCGATACATCGATTATTTGAACTTTTAATCGATAGTTTGGTAGAACAGATAATAAACTGCACCCTAGTTTTCTGAGGGGAATGAATTGCTTTGTTGTTGTGAAGGTGTGAAGGGGATCATAGAAGTTGCTGTGAAGATCTCTACCTCAATACAGGAAATCACTTCAATAAGTTTAAAAATTAAACTTATTGTTTTAATAAGTTGAAACCAGAGGGAATAGAAGTACAATATTCTTCTTCTATACTCCTCTCTGATTGAAATTGTCAGTAGGAGAGAAGAAATTCACATTTTAATAAAATAAAGATACTCAGGGAAACATTTGACAATACTGAATGATTAATTTATTCATGTTCTCACTAGACACACATGATCCATGAAATTGGTTGCACGTTGCACTTTATCGGTATTGGATGGATTACTTTTTACTAAAATATTTGAATTCAACGGTTTGCGACCGATTGTACGAAAGCCATTTCTATTTAACCAACATGAATTAACATTATGACAGACAAATTATTTGTTGACTTTTACGTCAGAACCGATTGAATCATTTCCCTATTGAACTCTGTTGGATGACATTATTCTATGAGTGTTAAAAATTCAATTGACTTGCAATCGGACATTATTAATTTTAGCAGTGAAGCTTCTTTTTTAGAAGCTATCTTTTGACATCTGTACCATTTTTGACACACATGATGTATTGGAGCTATGTATTAATTCCAAAAGTCATTATAGTTCATCAAGGTTATCATTGTTTTGAAAAACAATAATTTCTCTAGATAATTAGTCATTTCCCTTGCCTTCTATCCAAAGTTTCGTTTCTGATAATAATTAATTTCTGTGACATTCTTGGAAAGATACTTTTCAAAACTAGTCACATAGGCTTGTCTATATGTGGGAAACTTCATAAGCTTCAGTGTATTTTTTTCTGTAATTCCATCTAGTTTTGAATATAAGATTTTATTTGAATTGATTCTAATATCAAATAATCATGCATCAACTCTATCACTTGAAATGTACTAGCATTGATGAACTTTGAAGAGCCATATCTCGCAAACTGTTGGAACCACAATAATCATTTTGGTCTCAAATTGTAGGTAATTAGATTTACTTTCAAAATGATTTTGGATGTTCCTATGATTAATTGATGCTTCAGGTCAAAATTGTCCAAACATGCAAAATTTCGCCGATTTGATGAACTTTGAAGAGCTATATTTCGAAAACTGTTGAGTCTACAATAACCATCTTGGTCTCAAATTATTGTAGGTAATTCAACTTACTTCAAGAATGATATGATCGTTTTCCATATAAAACAAGTGATGCTTTAGGGTCAAAATTGACCAAACATGAATGAAACGGTTTTTGGCGGTGATTCGGAAGGTTGCTGAGATCAAAAATTTGGATTTTACAATCTCAGGACTATCAGATACAACATAAAAAACGACAACCCTATTTCATGCAAGGTGGACCCTACTTCTGATGACAAATTTCCTGGGCTAATAGATTTTCGTATAATTTCTTTGGGAGTTGCTTTCCCGGTAAGAAGGATATAATAAATCAGAGTATACAGATTTGGCATTACGCCTAGAGAAGAAGGGCTTCCGCTACTCTCAGTGTGTTGCCGCCCTATCTTAACAATGGCTCATTTCCGTGCAGTGACCTTTGACCTTCCCCAGTCATAGAATGAAAGGGAAACTTCACACTGTTCTGACCTAGCTAAAGGTCAGAATTTCGGCATTAATGTCGTTCAATAGCTCCTGAAAAAGAGATGTTTGTGAAACTCATAGATAATAAAGAAATGGGCCGGTTAGGTTGCACAAAAGTGGGTTAAAGTTAATCTTTGATTACTCACAAGAATTGTTATTGTTAATTGGAGATTAAGCTTAACAGACCTTTGTGCAGCTGGGATAATGTGTTGTCAATCTTAATTTGTTGTTAATATGCATCTCATGCCTCAACTCGATTTTTCAATGAGGCCATCTAACTGCTGTTTTATTTTTGTATGAATCCATATTTTGTATTATTTATGGGGGTTTTTTCTGGAAAAGGTATGTAAGTGAAATGGAAACATGCTGAGGTTTCAATTACATCAATTATTATTTTTTATTTCCACTCAACTTATTTATTTAACTTTATTCTTCTCTTCAAACTTCAACTTCACTTCAGAAATTATTCAATAATATTATTCGTATTATTGCTGTTGAAACAATATTGAATTGGAATTGTTTGTTCCATGACCAGACGTTTATTATATCCTTTTTAGGAGACATGCATCAATTTTTAACTAAACTTGAAGTTTTTTTGCTGGGGATGATGCCCACATAAGCTCTAGGCTTGTGCGTAATGGGAAGGATGATGATGAGAGATGAAGTCCTTTGTTCATGTTATTGTCCTTTATTCAACTATTCAGCCCTCTATAAAGCGAATTAACTTTACAAGCTAATTTCAAACTAAACTCGAACAACCTCCAAGTCCTCTATTCAACTGTTCAACTCTCTTCAAAACTAATTACCTCTTTCTTCAAGCGAAGCAGAGTTAGCCTGAAAATAATTGATATCATTAATTTTATGTCCAAATAAAATTGGCCAGAGAATATGTCAACAGCAAGAAGCAGAAAAGACATCTAACCACTATGGAAACACGAAGTTGAATCGTTAATAAAATATCGTAAGATTATTAATCAATGGGTCCAAAAACAATTTTCTTTTTATGTTACAAAACTAGATTCTTGTTCGATTACTCGTCAGTGAATACATGGTTATCATTTCCACCTAAAAGTTGATAAGAAACGTATACCTATAAACGTTTAGAGCTATAGAGTATAGAAGAAGAACTTCACTTCTATTTTCTTTGGTATACCCAAGTTGAATGCTATTGGCCTAGTCCCTGTAATTTCTTATTTTGACTCTAGCTTAGGAGACAATAATTGTGTGTATTGGACGAGTTCCAACTTCCTAACTTATTTTTGGTCTGAAATCTCAAAAGCTGCATTCTTTGTTGACAGTGTATGTAGCACAAATCTTCCATTTCCAATATTTTCTCATGGCTTGAAAAATAAGAGACCAGAGCTGTCATGGCATTTCTATATGTTTTACAATAAAAGGTGTTTTTACTTCTTAACAAATTTTATTGATTTATTATGAACTTATTCATTATTTTAACATTTATTATTCATTTGTATGGTTTTCTTACATCAGTCTACTTTTTTAAGTAGATCATTTTTCATTTTAATTTCATCTATTTATTGACTTCTATCATTTGAAATCTATCTAGAATCTATTTGATTTATGTTTTAATTTGGTTTTTTGGATTATTCTTGGTTTTAAATATTCGAGTTTGAGTTCATGAGAATTAAAACTGCTAACATTCGTACGTAGGTAGTGACGTTCATAAACGGGATTAGCTCAAAATGAACGCGTTCCCTAATAACCGGATATTCTTGAAATTTATAAACCTGATTTTTTCTGTCGTATTTCGAAGTTACAATCAGCATCCAAGTGTCCTTCAAGATAATAGCGGGGTATCGATGTATCAGATTCAGCAATCTATCTAATGAATTTCTCTTTTTGAACAAGATTTTTTTGCTGGGGATGATGCCCATATAAGCTCTAGGCTTGTGCGTGGGTAATGGGAAGGATGATGAGAGATGAATGGACCTACAGCTTTAAGTGGGTTACGAACCACCGGGAAGCGATTTTGAAGCTCATAAATTGTACTTAGAGGAGCTGGTCACCGTTACAACAGGAGTGGTAGGCGCCGTCTCTTATCTAATCTCACCGATTAGACTCGCCTGCTACCACTGGGACAACCGCTTCCCTAAATAAAGCTTTATAAAGTTACGTTCTCTATCAATTCATGATAGACTAACATGTACATTACGGTATTCTACATTTTTGTACTATACATGAAATTTTTACTACATAATCCTACTGTTAACTGATTGAACACTATTATTATTATTATTATTACTACAGTATTGAATATTTTTACTAATAATTATTTATTGAGATATTACAATTATTTATAATGTATTTCTAATAAATAAATTTCTGTTTCAGGTTAGTAAGAGCTGCCTATTTCCAGCATTTATGTGAGTAAATATCTCCAATTCTTCTTGCGAATTTTATATTAATTGCTAGGAGGGTGATATTGAAGGCATCAGTAAATTTGAAGGTTGAAGAATACAGGGTTTGAAAATGGTAATTTCAACTATTTTATTATTTATTATAAGATAAGCTTAAGCCTTTGTATGTGTTAATGGTTTAAAAACGACAGTTATGGGTCCGTAATTGAACCTATTGTCCGATTCACGTCAAGAAGTCAGAATTGTTCATATGAGGAGCATTGATGCCAAGTTACATTGAGAGAGAAAGAGAAAACTGCACCAATTGTGTTTGTTGGGACTGTGTGCGACAACAATGCACAGTGCGAATAGGATAGAGACATCAGCAACTGCCTTGTGCTGAACAAGGATAGCAAACTCCCATCTAAGCAATGCTGACTTCTTGACGTGAATCGCACTATAGACAGTCTAGTCTAGATAGTTATAGACACCGCATAGATAGCGTAGACAGATAGTCCATTTTCTAAATCTAATTTTTACTTTCTTAGATGTAAATCTGTTCCAAGTTTTCTCTGATGCAAACAATTCATTGGCAATTGCTATTATGCTGAGTACTTCATGGAGAACAATGCATTTTGTTAGGAAGATCTACTAAAGTAAGACGGTCTACTGTAAATTTAAAAGAAAAATTGTTCTTGTATTGTACTAAAAATATTTGTGAAATCCAAGTCGTCGAAAATATTACAATTAACACTTACACAGGTTTACAGTTTCTATCAGCAATTTTGCACGATGTTTTTTACATTTTTCTACGATTGCTCAGCATATTTTTTGCATCGTGTGATTTGAAATTAGCGCCTATCCCTTCAATCAGCATTATAATGGAGTCATTTGTCCAAATAGAAAAATGAGATATCATCGGTTGATGGCATGACATTGTAAATTATATTTAGCCTTTCGTTACCTGGCTAGAAGTGCCAGGTTTCAAGCAAGTAGGCTATCGTTAGTGGCTTTCAATCTTGAAAGCCGGTCACTTTCAAAGATTGAAATCAGAATTTCAATCTTGACATGCAGTGCACTACACTTGAGCACTTGAGTAAAAATATATTGTACGGTAACTTACTCCCAACTTGATTCCTTTTTTCACTTGTATTCTCAATAGTTTCTAATAATATCCTCAATACATCAGAATTGATTCAAATACAAATGAAATAATGAACTTTATTCATTATTGAACCACTCGATTAATAATACTAATAATAAATCATTTTATTTGTCCACGTAAAAAACATACAAATAAGTTGAGTTGACAGACAAATGAGATACATATAAGATACATAAGCTTCTCATACAATCCACTAAATACATCTATTTCATTTTCATTTATTTTTATTGCCATCAAAAATCACAATCATAATTTCATAATTAGACATAATTACAAAGCAAAATGTCCTTAATACATAATTGCAGCACGGCCAGAAAAAGATAAACTTGAGTACTGACCGTGAATTTTCCACAAATTTACAATTGGTAAATGGTACTCTACGGTCATCAGCAACGTCAATAAATGATATCTATCTATCTAATGCCAAACGCCAAATTAAATTAATGTCATTGTATCTATTCGCCATCCGCCAAATTAAATGAATCGGACAATACTCAAAATCGTATCATTCAGTTCATTTGCCAAAAGCAGGATCATAGGAATTGTTAACTGCACAATGGTACAAACCAGCCTCATACCATAGACTAACTATAACTTTTGTCTGTACTCATACTATATATTGATACTAACACATTCTAAAGGTGGGGTTCCGTTGAAAGAGTTGCGGGCCGATTGGGCAATTGATGATGCATCAATTGCATCTGGCAACGTTGGGTCGGCTCTCGCTGATCACATCGCAATAACGATGGCGAAACCCACCTATCTATAGCGATAAAATTTAGATTCCACCGTATACCCACATATTTTTTGTAAGGGAGTATCAATTTCATGATTCACGGTAAGCTTACCACTAAAGCCTGAAACAGAACGGAAGCCGAGCGTGGGCTGAAGCAGGGGATTGTGGGTAATCTGCAGGTTGTGTGCTGGTGCAAGGTGGGCGAACGAACAAAAGTTTGAAGATGTTGACACACTTCAGCCCTGCTGTTGGTAGGAGGGATTGTTGGAACGTGAGAATGAGTAGGTAGAAAGGGCGAAAGGATAGGGAAGAAGGAGATGGAGCAAGGGAAAGAAGTAGGAGAGGGAGAAAGAGGAAAGTAGATTATAGAGAGAGCAAGAAAGTGAGTTGGATGGGAGAGGGAGTGAAGAGATGAAGTAAAGTAAAGAATTAGGTGAACATTTGTTCTTAACGTAGATTATATTACTATGGATGTTTCGTGTTCTATAGATACTCCACCCAATATATTCCAAGATATAGATTTCTAGGTAACCAAGCAGCAGTGCAGCCTCAGTGTTTGAAGAAAGTGAAAGAGTAATTGAGTAATATAGTCATTGTTTAATATGATCAAAGACAATATACTTTTATAACACTATATATATACTACAGTATATTGTCTGTAGAATGCTATATGTTTGCTTCATGTATTGCTATATGTTCTGTAAGCAAACTCAAACAGTAATATACTGTTATACCACTATATAGTTCAGTATATTGTCTGTGATGTAATGAAGAAATCTATTGAGAGTCTGCTACCGTGCTCCCCATTGAGAGAGTCTGCCAGTTCAAAAACTTGGCTACTGTATCGGTATGGGTAGGGATACGTTTTTGGGGGATGATTTATCTACTACTACACACTGAGTTGGTAACCTTTCTACTCCTCCAGTCCCTTCTACCCCCTCCAGTCGCCACCCTTCCCCCGATTCGCAATCGATGCGAGTTCGGGTGTTTCCGTGGCACGGGTCGATGCAACTTCGGCTGTTTTCGGCAATGCCGGTTCCCTGTCTTCTCTGCCAAGGGCGTTATGTAGGCCAACTTCTGTTTTGTTGTCGCTTTTAGCTGGTTTGTTAGGGATCGATTATTTTTCGTTGTCGTCTTGAGATGGGGGAGTTTTTGAGAGAATGGATGGAGGGGAGTGGTTGGTTATGTGACAGGAATGTTGGATCAAGTACTGTAGTATTGTAGGGCAACACAGAGAAGTAAAGAACCTTCTTTACTTCTTTGTGAGGGTAAGTTTCGTATGGTGAAGGTAACGATCCACATCATCCCTTGTGCTAGTTACATTCTTAAGAAAAACATTCTTAAACTCAACTGAAGCCCGGTCTGAACGCTACATTTTTGCTTACACTTTATAAAATACATACTGTACTTGAATAGATAAAGATCTATAAGCCTAAGAATAGATGAGTATAATGAAGCGTTAGGCTAGGCGTACACCGGTTAGTCAAGACAAGACGACATTAATCACGTTTAGTCACAGTAATTCACATAGCTGCTTATGAAGCAGCACACACCGATGCAATGACTGATCGGTGTGTGTTGCTTCATAAGCAACTATGTGAAGTACTGTGACTAAACGTGACTAATCTTGTCTTGTCTTGACTAACCGGTGTACGCATAGCCTTAAGCGTTTATAAGACACTATTATTAATTGTCCAACTATTGTTAATTTCAGTGTTATTCTGAAGGAACGCTTATTAATTTATTTCCATAAATAATTATATTATTTAAATGATATCATTGTATCATAGATGATATTTTTCAACTCATTATTTATTTATTTCATTAATTGACAATACACACACCATGGGTGGGAAGAAACAACAGGCATTCGCCCAAAACTGTTTCAATCCCTAATTTTAACTAAATTGTCCAGAGGTTATGTCCATGTACTTTTTCATTAATAATTTGAGTCTAGAAAAACTATTAACTTACAATTTTGAACTTTGAAATAATTGTTATTATTTTTGTAGCGTTTCTTCTAACAATGAGCTTCCTCATATGGTATGTTCTACTGACGGCTAGGTCTAGTATTTTTCATTAGTCTATTACTTATACACTTATTAATCCACTACACAAGATGGAAACAATAGGTTAACCCCAAATTATGTTTCCTTAACACAACAAAACAATATAAATAAAATGCACCTTACAAAACAATAATAACCATAACTATGAGAAAAATATCAGGAGATGACAGAATAATGATGATGACATATGATGATGATGATGATGACGAAGAAGAAGAAGAAGATAAGTCTAATGAAGACTTGATTCGTCCATTAATCCAGGGGCCTCTTTCATAAAATATTGAGATCTCCACAATACAGGAGTAAGGCTGATACACACTGGATGTAAGAACTTATTACATAGTAAGCCGTCCTATTAATGTCTAGTGTATGTTCGCCTTCCTCTAGTTCTACAGAACATGAAGTTTTCAGGCCCCCGCTCGCCAAAAAGGTCAAAATCCTCCAGGTTGAATCCAAAGCTCTATAAGCTTCGTAATACAGGAAGTGGAAGGATAGGATGCCTTCCTTTGTCGAGCAGGACTCCCTTGCTACAGTTTTGTACCTGTATTTTTTTATTTTTCATTAATCGCAGTCTCGTCTTCACCTGTGAGCGGTGTTGCCAGATTGTGCATAAGATCGGATCACTACTACTTTCGTGCTTGGATTGGATAATACATTCACTGGCAGTGAAGCTTGTTCCGTTGTGCGATTACTGATACTGTTTTTCTCTATCACAATCTTCTTCTTCTTCTTCTTCTTCTTCTTCTTCTTCTTCTTCTTCTTTTTCTCCTTCTTCATTTTCTTCTTCTTCATTTTCTCCTTTTTCCCCCTCATTCTTCTCCTCATTCTTCACCTCCCTCTTCTCCTCCTTCGTCTCTTTCTTCTAATTTTTCTTCTCATCCTTCTTCTTCTCCTTCTTCCTCTCATTCTTCTTCTCCACCTTTTCCTTCTTCTTCTCCATCATCTACTCATTTTTCTTCCTCTTCATTATCATTTGCTCCTTTTTCCACTTGCTTTCTTCCTCTCCATCTCTTTCGTTTTGGCAATCCCTCTTTTTCTTCTGATCCTTTTTTTATACTTCTTCCCCCTCTAACTCTTCGTTTTCACCCTTCATTTTCTTCCTTCTTCTGCTCCTCCAAAATCGACTTCTAATTCTTTCTTCCCTTTTACTTTCACTCATCCTTCTTATTTTATACATTTTCCTTTTTACTATTTTACTTCCTTTTCCTTGCTGTTCTTTTTCTCTTTGCCTCTTCCTCCTTCTCTATTCCTCTTTCTTCTTCTCCATTTACTCGACCTCCCACTTTCTCTTCTTTGTCTCTTTTTCCTCCATGTACAGTACTACTTTTTGCTCTTCGTCGTTCTTTTTTTATTATTCTTCTTCTTCCTCTCTTTTTTCTCAAGGTACCTTTTCTTTTTCCACCTCGTCCTCGCTCTTCATCCTTTTTCTCTTTCTATTCTTTTTTCCTTTACTCCTCATTTCTTCACTCGTTTTTCTTCCACTCCATCTTTTTCTTCTCCCATTGTTTCCCCTTCATCTTCTTCTTCTCCTTCATCTTGTTCTTCTCCTCTCGGTCTCCTCCAGGTACCTCTTCGTTTTCCACCTTCTTCGCTCTTCATCCTTTTTCTCTTTCTGTTCCTCGTTTTCCTCTTCTTCTTCTTCTTCTTCTTCCATTAATGTTTTCGTTTTCCTCCTTGCTAGCACGCTATCACAGCCGATAGCCGGTGAAAGATAAGAGGCGTTGGCGTGATGACGCGTGCGTGTGTTATGTAAAATAATATTGAGAGCATCTTGGTTGTAACGATCTTACTTTTAACAAGGAGCAAGTTTGTTAATTGGAAGTTTGATAACAGGATTCAGAGACTTCACATTTTTGCTGAAAGTTATGAAAATTTAATCCTGAGCTGTGATTGATTATTCTTGCTAGTTATGAAAATCTAATTTAAAGCTGTGCTTGATTATTCTTGCGGTTTAATTATTCAACTTTACCATACTTTCTTCTTACTAACTTTTTCCTTTTCTTCTTCCTTAAAGTTTCTGATATCCTCTTCTTTGTTCAACGGTACTTTCTTTCAAATACCATCTCCTTGCCCCCTTTCTTGATAACCCCAAACACTAAGTTCCTTCTCTTTATTCTCTCAAACATCCAGAATGATTCCCTAATTCAAGCTTCTCACCCATGATTTGATTTTCTATCTTGATTTTTTCTTAGTCTTTTCTAGAGAATAATATTGTAACACACTTTTGTGAATTGGCTCTTTACCATAGATTTTATTAGGTTTGTATAAACTGTGTATTAAAAATACAACTTCTATGAACAAGAAGAAACCCTTTATATTGCCATTCACATTGATTAGAAGTAGCAGTAGGCCTTTCCCAGGTCGCACACCGGAGCAATAAGCAATAGGCAACTAGCAACACATGGATCATATGATCGTCTACTGAGTCTACTCTATAGAAACAAATAGTCCAATGCACACCTAAAGCAGCTATTTCAGTGTGCATTGAACTATTTGTTTGTATAGAGTAGACGATCATATGATCCATGTGTTGCTAGTTGCTTATTGTTTATTGCTCCGGTGTGCGACCAAAGTAAAGTAATTTTATCAATCTCAGTTGAACTTGTTTATGTTGAACAACCGAAACTAATCTATCGTTGTTTTTATTGAATAATCGTTATTCTAAAAAAAATTGAGTTCTATTTCTTACTTAGGATAATAATAAATCATTTCATATGTACATATGAAACAGATATATGTCTACATATCTATACATACCAATAAACAGATATACATACATATGATGTACATATAATATCATAATACACTGTACATATGATTTTTGTGAGGGTGATGCTTACATGAGCTCTGGGGCTTGTGCGTGGCTAACGGGAGGGTGATGTTGAGAGATGACTACTTTCTAAGCAACCGGAATCGAATGTAAAAAGACTAAGTAAATACATATTATTATCTTTTTCAATACAAATTACATCCTCGTCAAAGTTATCTAAAATACAACGTCGATTGATTTGTTAATGGAAATAGGTTGCAAATGCAATATGTTCCACACATTAACAATTTGGTTGTTGACTCTCTTATCACTGTTTCTCGTCGAATTTCAGACCGTGAGTTTTCCACTCATTTCAGCAGTAGAAACGGTTGTCAGTTGCAGAAGATACTGACGTCACTGCAAAGTGGCCAATTTCCAATACAATTACCAGGAATAGCGAGAAGTATAGCAATAACAACAACAACAACTATTCATGCGAGAGGTGGCTTTGATAGCATGTTGAGTTTGTTGGTCTCCGCGGTTCAATTAAGTCTCCAATTCAAGTTTCATCAGTTGCCCTAATCGATGACTTTGTGTACTAAATAAATATTGATATGCTGGTTTGTTACTCCTTTCACAAACTTACTGTTTGATTGGGTTGTTTCAATCATGTAATTGTTTACTCCATGATATAAGCTTAGCTTGTTTGTAATGTAATACAGAGTCCTCTCCTCTGTAATGTTATTCTGATAATTTAACTAATGTATCAACTTCTTAGAAAACAACTTAACTAATTTATTAACTTCTTAGAAATCAACTCAACTAATTAATTAATTTCTTAGAAATCATCTAACCATCGGATCATTTTATTGATCTGTGAAACTGTTTGGTGCATGGGTTATGAATAAACTCAGGGATACTGGGATACAAACAAGGTACTGTAGGTAGAATTCTTGAGTGGTATGCGCTAAGGCTCTTTAAAGGCGGGGTATTCTCGCCCATCCACCATTTTGGGTAGTTTTCATATTTAATGCAGCTTTAACCTCTAAACTGATATTGAAAATTCAATCAGTACGCACTCACCTAACAACTTGTTGTAATAACCACAAATTTATGGTTATGACAACTTCAAGTCTTTTAATTAATCTCTTCAGTCTTTACCCTCATCTCTCAGCATCATCATCATCATCCCTCCCATTACCCACGCACAAGCTAAGAGCTTATGTGGGTATCACCTCAAAAAATTCAAAATTGTGGAACGATGATTGGATCTTTGCGCTAAAATTTATTTCCTAAGTGATATAGGGGGTGGATTCTGATGTGGTGCCAATTCAGGAGGGCTTGGAAAATTGCCATGTACTTTTCTTTTTCTTTTTTCGACTATTTTATTTTGAGTGGAAGTGCAGACTACCCTCGTTGCATTTAGAGGGCAACTCTTTCACTGGTAAGAGTGTTGATCCACAGGTTGGAAGGTGTAGGGTGAAATGGTGGGAGAAAGGAGTAAAAGTGGGGGTAAGTAAAGGTTTCTTGAAAAGTGCAAAAGAAGCAAAAGGAATCAAAGCAGGTGAAAATTAAGAAATGGAAATAGATGAAGAAAGAAGAAACAGTACTTGTAGAGGAGGAGAAGAAGAAGAAGTAGAAGAAGGAATCCAAGCAGGTGAAGATGAAGAAATTCAACAAGGTAGAGTGAAGAAAGAAAGCTGGTAGAAGAGAAAGAGGGAAGAAAAATAAGTAGCAGCATCACTGCAATAAGTAATTGATCAGATAGAAGAGGGAAATGAAGAAGAGCTCTACTGATGGTAGAGGTGGAGGAATAAGAAGAGGAGAAACCGTTCTGGAAGTAGAAAAGGCGAAGAGAAATGTCAGGAGAGGGGGAGCAAGAAAATTTCCAGTCCAGGTATAGCAGGATGCAATTAACTTGTCATAAGTCAGCTGATCGATGAGCATATGATCACAATACTTAACCTACAAATGCTGAATCTCGCAGATTATTGAAAAGGTATTTTAAAAAGTTATTCTATGGAAGGTCTTCTTCAAAAAGGTATTTTAAAGACTTTAAAGGCCTTTAAGACTTTCAAGCCTTTTGATTATTGTGTCGAAATCACTGTTTAATTATTACTGGATCAGCTGACTTATGTCAAGTTAATTGAATCCTGCTGTACCTTTAGCAATGTGAACGCACAGACGTTATAGAAGAAGAACTAGAACTTATAAGTTATAAAACTTATAAAATAATTATTTATAAGTTATATAATTTAGGAAAAAAAAACTTATAAGTTCTGCTTAAAACTTATACTTCTCTTCTCTCTGACGCAGACTGAATTCTGTGAGTGTGAGTTGTCACCCAATAGAATGGCGCTATCGCTAACGATTCGCTGTAGTCTTTCGATTGATTTTATGTCTCTTTAATTCTCTCTTTCTCTCTCACTCTTTCACTCTCTCGCTGTCTCTTTCTTCATTGCTGTTTGTCCCAGCAGCCAGCGATCAGGGACCAGGGAATGAGCTTGTATTTCTCGCCGGCCTTGGCTGCAGTGGTTTTTTGCTCCGCCCGCCAATTTTCAGTGTTGCTGAATTCTTCTTTTGATCGCTCTTATTATAGTGCGATTCACGTCAAGAAGTCAGCATTGCTTAGATGGGAGTTTGCTATCCTTGTTCAGCACAAGGCAGTTGCTGATGTCTCTATCCTATTCGCACTGTGCATAGTTGCCGCACTGTGAATTGTTGTCGCACACAGTCCCAACAAACACTTTTGGTGCATTATTCTCTTTCTCTCTCAATAAAACTTGGCATCAATGCTCCTCATATGAGCAATGCTGACTTCTTGACATGAATCGCACTATAGTAGACTGGCACATAAATATTGGCAGCGTGTAAACCGATACTCTGTAGCGATCTGTTATCTATGCTGATATTTAATGATGAACTGTACTGTTGTGTTGTAAAAGTACAATGCCTGGTTTACACGCTGCCAATATTGATGTGCCAGTCTACTGTAGTGCGATTCACGTCAAGAAGTCAGCATTGCTTATATGAGGAGCATTGATGCCAAGTTTTACTGAGAAAGAGAAAACTGCACCAAACGTGTTTGTTGGGACTGTGTGCGACAACAATGCACAGTGCGGCAACTATGCACAGTGCGAATAGGATAGAGACATCAGCAACTGCCTTGTGCTGAACAAGGATAGCAAACTCCCATCTAAGCAATGCTGACTTCTTGACGTGAATCGCACTATAGGCAATTACTGTATTATTATTGGCTTTTTTGGGTGGGGAGGCCCGAAGATAGTTTCACCTCGCCGTGTATTACCTAATTTTTCACTTAAATTGAATTTCGATTTCCCTCTTTAGAATGTTCACTAATTTTGAAAAAGTTCTTTTTGACATCAGAAATCCTAAACAGATAATGGCAACTTGTGTACTACGCTAGTCTTATTTGGGTCGACTGAGAAAACTCCTTTCAAATCACTGGTTGCCTGCCAGTCGACTGGCAACCTTAAGGCTCTACCTACTCACACTTGGATACTCAAATCGCGGATACTCAGCGACTGGAATAACAAACATGTGTTTTTAAATTATGAAGTTCAGACAATACGGTTGCAGGATCGTCTGAGCGGCATCATTTGAAAACACATGTTTGTTATCTGAGTCGCTGAGTAGCCGCGATTTAAGTATCCAAGGTGAGAGGTTTGGGTGGAGGAAGTAGCGCAAAGGTGTGCTAGGCTGTATCACTATAGAGAAAGCATAGCGCCAAGTTTGCCAAGCTTGACGGCAAACTTGAGAGTTTCACTCTCACTCTCACTTAGGCCCCTATGCTCCATATTTCTTCAATTTGTTGTTTGTAATGAAACTATTCTGATGATATCAATTGCGTGATAATCATAGACTAACTACACAGTGTTGTCTGTGGTGATAATGTATAAGAATCTATAAATAATCTATCTATAGTAGGCCTATCATTATTTATAATGTAAAGTATTAGAATCTGAAATAAATTACTGAAATTACTTAACTGCAAATGTTATTTTTTCGATTGCAAATTTCATCAAACTTTTTTATTGTTATTTCCTACTATTCAGTTATTACGTAAAGCAAAGAGGACCAGGCTACTTGACCTTCTAGTCAACATTTATCAAATTTTTAATGTGGGAAACACTTGATACAAGTTACATAATCCATGCATTTTGTAACATTTTCTTTAAAAATTGAAGCCTTTGGCAAACTAGTTCTAGTTTCTTTGCATTTGAATTATTATTAATAGAAAAGGTGTATATTTCCTACACTTTGTGCTTAAAACAAATTCTATTATTTTAATATTTTTTGATGTGGTGTCTGTCACCATTTATGACATGGAAAACCGCCTAACTGGCAACATTGTTTAAAATACTCAGATATAATTCAATTGATAGTATTACACTTTCCTTTCATACTACCACAGACAATAGAAGAAAGTCTGTCATACTGACTTAGTATGTTATACTTTATACAGTATTTAGTCTGTGTACATCTACATCACTGTAGATATACTAAGGCTAGGCGTACACCGGTTAGTCAAGACAAGACAATACGAGATTAGTCACGTTTAGTCACAGTAATTCACATAGCTGCTTATGAAGCAGCACACACCGATGCAATGACTAATCGGTGTGTGTTGCTTCATAAGAAACTATGTGAAGTACTGTGACTAAACGTGACTAATCTCGTCTTGTCTTGACTAACCGGTGTACGCCTAGCCTTATGCTGCCTCGTTATCTGAACTGTACTATTTTACTGCTTATTTGAACCAACCTTCTAATTCTCAGAATAATCCACCGTAATATATCTCTATAAATCTATTATCCTTATAAATATAAATCCTTTTAAATATTATCCTTATAAATATTTAGTTCGATTAGTCTAGCCAAACCAACTTGCTGCCAAGAGACTAGACTGCAATCGATTGATTTCAACTGAGTTTTAATTTTAGCCTCCGACCACGAATATAGAATGTGTATCCAGTCCAGTTCTATTTTTATCCAGCCATTGATTTTTGTGTGCTCGGTTCCATTGAACTCTAGGAAGTTATTAGTGGTGGTTTAAAATAACAAACAAGTCATCTAGGCCTGTATGCATCATCTACGTTTGAACTAAGTCTAACAAAATGTAGTTTTGACTTGGTTAAAACTGTAAATTTACGGTTTAAACTAAAACTCTACAGTTTAATCCAAGTTTAAACTGCGATTTGTTAAACTTGGTTTGAACGAAGATGGTTTGTCTCTCTCTTTGTACGGGTCCCAAAATGGTAAAATGGTGGATCTACTGTTACTTCAGAAATTTAGTTCTAGAGATGTATGGATTGATGGTTTACAAAGATTCGACCTTCATGCTGGCTCTGGTACTTGAGTTGCTTCGTCACCAGTTTTGGTAACAGGGATTGTCGCGACATCTATGTGATGAATCGGAACTAAATTTGGGGTCTTGTCGACAGAATACTCGTCGTGATACGTGAGATGGTGTGTATAGCAGGATTCTTTTACTTTTAACTTGTCAGAAAACAGCTGATTTAACGTTAGTACACGTACATCAATCATCTGTTTTCTGACAATTTAAAAGAATCCTGCTATATGAGAGTTTAGTATCATATTCATCAGTTTCTACATATCCACAAGTTGAAATGCCAATTTTGTTTTGTTGTCCAAAGTGAAATTGGTGAAATAACACCAGTACATCATGTAACACAGAGGATAGAAAGTGCATTATACATTTTTCCAGTTAAAAAAGATAGATATACTAGCACTAGATGGAATAACTAGTTCAATTTGCTAATTCACCTGGATTGACAATGAATTACCAAATTATTTTACATGCTTATGTGCACACATGCCTCTTGTGAATTATAAGGATAGGCGTACACCCGTTAGTCAAGACAAGACGACATTAGTTACGTTTTGTCACAGTTATCACATATATTGCTTAAGCAGCACACACCGATGCAATGACTAATCGGTGTGTGTTGCTTCATAAGCAACTATGTGAAGTACTGTGACTAAACGTGTCTAATCTCGTCTTGTCTTGACTAACCGGTGTACGCCTAGCTTTATAGTGTTGAATCATGAAGAGGTGTTGAAAGAAATACATTTTCAGCATAGACGAATAGATAATGATGACAGGGCCTGAGAAAGAATAGGCATATAGATTAGGAAGTTTATTTTGTTTATAGATTAGGTTTATTTTCAATAATATTGCCTCCATTATTACATAGGTCCCGAAACACTCTGAAGTGACTCAAGATCACACTCAAACAATTGAAATTTTATGATTTAGTACAAAGAAAATATTATTATAATTTACTTATGTTTTTTTATCTTGTGATTCAAGATCACATAATTGAAATTTTATGATTTAGTACAAAGAATTTATGATTATTATTATCTAACCATCTTTCCTTATTTTTGCAAAGAGTGTGCCAACCAGTTTTTAGATTTCCATATTACTTTCTCTTCTGCAAGAATATGTTGTTTTTATTTCATCCTGCACTTTCATTTATGTCACTCTTTTCTAATTAGTTTCATCTTCATCCAAACAGTTTTGTACAATATGGCATTCAGAAGTTTCTTCATTTCATTTTTAAATAATATACCGCTGTTTTGTATTTGAACCAGACCATTGTAGTATTCATTTTTTTATTGTTTATTTTTTTTATTATCTATGTTTGTTATTATTTTAATACTTTGAAAATCATCATTCCATGGTTAGCTTTCAAACGCTTTTTCCATTAATGTCTTCTTAAAATATGTTATTGAAATTATATTTATGTATGTTGAATGATTTTTATTGTATATTTTGAACATTAGCTACCTACCTCTTCTTGTTCAATCAGTACTAAATCTTGTTTTTACGATCCAAATAGGATGCAATGAAATACAGTACAGGGTTATTGATTTGAAACGAGTAATATCCTTCATCTTATTTGGAACAGAACAGTGTTATTAAGGATTGATGAGTTTCCTTCGTGTAAAATGCGTTCTACATTAAAATTCTAAGCTTGCGCTTCATATTATTTTTGGCATATATTTTTTTAATTTCAGTCACTTATCACTCAAAATTATTTTATACATTCTTTTTCCATTTCCTCCTAGAAAATACAAGGATGTGCTGTGTACTTCAATGAATAGTAAATAGTTAAGAAGTAGTAAATAGATTAATGAATAGAAAATAAACCAACTTGGGACGTTATGAAGAATTATTTAATAAAGGGTTTCCAAAACCTTGCCCTCAACACCTAATTTTATATGAAATTAATAAAATGAGATTAAATGTACACTTGAATCAGAGATGTGGAATTTCTCCACAGTAAGGCGAGAGAATGAGATAAATATTTTAATATTTTCCATACCATACTTTTTATACTTGACAAAATGACAAATATTATTTAAAACTGATGACGATGTACATTGTTGTACTTGTTTAATGGCAAATAAAATTCTTATTCTTATTCTACCACAATGATGATTGTGGAGTAGACCTACATAACATTGGTCTCATTCTTTCACCTTAAAATTAATTAATCAATTCTATGAGCGATTTCAAGGATGCTTCCTAGAAACAGTAGGCTATCTTCAAAATATTATTTCATGACTATTTGCTGTTTAATTTCCATTGTCAATGTTTTATTTGGAATTTTAATGTTAAAGTTTAATTTGTATCATTCAATTTTTCTGTTACAGTGCAAGGACTTTGTTAAAGTAGGCGCTGAAGAAGGTCTCACCCCTTCAGATGTTGTTCAAATGTCAGACATTACCTTCTCTTGTGTATCGGACCCTCAAGCTGCCAAGGATGTGAGTAGTATTCTAGAACTTTTTTCACATCTCTTATATTGGATTCACTAGTCCCATTATTATCATAGCTCTAGCTATAATCAGATTCATTCAATTTGACGCTTGGCATTAGATAGATAGAGAGATATTATTTCTTGACGTTACTGATGACCGTAGAGTACGATGGCAAAGAAATAATATCTCTATCTATCTTTCGATGCTAAGCGATAAATTAAATTAATCTGATTATAAATTACTTCTGGCCTCTTATTTCTTTCCAACCTAGTTTATTTTTGTACAGTTGATGATTATTTATATTCATTTCTCATGACATCACTTCAATGTTTGGGAATACTCTCCTTTTTCTTCTCGTTCTCCTCCTTCTTCTTTTCCTTCTCCCCCTTTTTTCATCCTCATTCTTCTCCTTCTACTTCTACTCCTTCTTCATCTTCTACTTTTCTTCTCCTCCTTCCTCCTCTCTTCTTCTTCTTCTTCTTCTCCTCCTTCTTCTTTTCCTGCTTCTCCTTTTTCTTCATTCTTCTCCTTTTCTTCTCCTTCTCCTCCTTCTCCTTTTTCTCCCTTTTTCTTCTCATCCTTCTCCTCCTGCTTCTTCTTCTCCTCCTTCTCCACCTTTTCCTTCTTTTCCGTCATCTTCTCGTTCTTCTTCTTCTCCTTCCTCTCCTTTCTTTTCTTCTCGAAGAAACCACGGAAGAGTTTTTATTAGAAAAAAAAAACATGTTCGCCTATTTTATATTAAGATAATATGTTTATCATTTAAGATTGTTGAAAAAATTGATCTTGAAAGTTGTACCTTGTTTACTTCTTACCGCATAAGTAATGTAATGTATAAGTAATGCATCATAAAAAATCTTGTTTCAAGCGCTGTCTGTGAACACGCGCACTTTATACTTCACAATTCATACACAACTGATTCAATGTAAGCTTTCACTGGCAAGCACTTGGAATTCAACCAGCTTTCTTTGTGAATGCGTCCTGATTTTAAGCTATGTTATTGCTATGTGCTCTTTACTATGTTTTGTATTGTTACGACAGAACATTTCTGTAAAATGTGACAGCATAATATTGATGAAAAAACTGATTGATTGTTTTGTAGATGGTATTCGGAAATTGTGGAGTACTACCGGAAGCAGGCCCATCAAAGGGCTACGTCGAAATGACTGGTATCGATGCAGAAACTTCTCAGGATATTGCTGAGGTAAGCAGATAATCAACAGCCCAATTTTTCAACATTCAGTGGGGAAAGTTGTCTATAATGGGGACGTCGGGTCAAATGGGGACATGCTGTTTTAGAGGCCGAGAGGTAAAACATGGACCACAACCCCTCAAACGGTTGAAGAGTGGCTGGCATGGTGGGGATGGAAGTGTCTCCCTCACAAACCATTTTATTTTGAAAAATAAACAAGCGTCCCCATTTTGGACAACTTTCCCATACACTTGACAGCGTAGTTTATTACTAAGAAGGCATTATTTGCTGTGCGCACGTAGGTGGAGGGGGATTTCGATGGCGACCGAAGCGATCATAGCGGAATTTTTGTGCAATAATTCGGGAAGTTTAACTTGGGAAAAGGATAGGGCTTATGCATTAAAAATGTCGTATATATCGTTGTGATCCCAATTGTATAAATACCGGTAAAAATAATAATAATAACAACGTGTAACCTGGCTGGCTCAGGTCTAGTGTCAGAGTTTTCTGGTTACTCCTGATCAGTTCAGAGTCTCTGACGTGTCTTAACGACTGTTTTTAATCAAGGAATCGAAGTTTATTCAACAAATAAACTAATGGAATATTTTTTATTTCACTTGCTCAAAAAACTTGTAATTGTGTAATAGTAATTGGATCTCAGTTTTGAATAAATGTAGTAAAAAATCGAGTTCAAAAGTATTTATGACTGATTTGAAGATATCAAACATCTACTCAATGAGATCTTTCAAATGAGACGTGAACGAACAAAATCGTTTTCGAAACCACGGAGGAGTTCTTATCACAATAAAAAATGTTCGCCTATTTTATATAAAGATGAATGTGTATGTTTTGCAGGCGATAGTGGGCAAAGGTGGCAGATATTTGGAAGCGCAGGTGCAAGGCAGCAAAACTCAGGCCGAGGAGGGTACGCTGGTCATTTTGGCAGCTGGCGACAGAAATCTCTTCGACGACTGTCAGTCCTGTTTTGAGGCCATGGGAAACAACTCTTTCTATTTGGGTCAGTCACCTTATCAATCAAATCTCCATTCCGTTAAAAATACCAATGAACATAGAATAAAGACAAATTCTATTTCAAATGTTTGGAATTAAAATAAACAAAAATGAATTTATTCAAGATAACACTCAATTCAGAGATTTTGTCTAATATAAATTACGTCATTTTACAGTGGTTAAATTCAATTGGATGTTTTTGCTTCTGGCCGTATGTAAAACATTCTGTATATTGAATGTTGTATCAAACTTTCACTATCAATCCCTACATCCACACTTTGTCAATTTTGAGCACTGCAAAGGTACCAATGCAAGTATAAGGCTAGACGTACACCAGTTAGTCAAGACAAGACAAAATTAGTCACGTTTAGTCACAGTAATTCACATAGCTGCTTATGAAGCAGCACACACCGATGCAATGACTAATCAGTGTGTGTTGCTATGTGAAGTACTGTGACTAAACGTGACTTTGTCTTGTCTTGACTAACCGTCAGCCTAATACAGCATGCTGTGCAGCACACAAAAATCGACCAAGTGTGGACATAGGGATTCACTTGAAACTTTATTTTATTTTTTGTGTTTGTAGGTTCAGTTATATTGTATGAATGTATCAGACTTCACTTGTATTTTATAGCAGGATTCTTCTAACTTGTCAGAAAACAGCTGATTTAACGTTAGTAAACAAGCATACATCAATCAGCTGTTTCTAACAATTTGAAAGAATCCTGCTATACCTTTGGGTAACCCCACCAACCAAAGCACAATAATAATAACATATGAAAAAACAACAAGATATTGTCAATTATCACGATTTTTTAAAATAAGGAGACTTATGCAAGCAAAATGAACTTGGTACTGCAGTTAATGGCCGGAGTGACGCTGGCTGGATTAGCTGAGGGCATGGCACTAGCCGACCGGGCTGGACTACAGCAGAGAGACGTGCTCGAAGTGATGGAGCTGACATCAATCGCCTGTCCGACAATCATTGACAAGTGCAAGGCAATTATTGAGGGCGAGTTCAACACTCACTTGCCGCTGCAGCACATGCAGAAGGATCTCAAGTTGTCGCTGTCGCTTGGTGACCAGTTGGAACAGCCTCTGCCACTGACTGCAACCGCCAATGAGGTTTTCAAGCATGCCAAACGGCTTGGCTATGGCTCACATGATGCTTCCGCTGTCTACATTAGGGCCCGCTTCTAATAAATGGCGTCAAATGTAGGGCAACCCCAGAAACAAGGCCTGCATTTCAATAAAATGGCGCCCAACGTAGGGCAGTTTAAAAAATTGTCACCTGACCTGGAGCATCAATAAAACAAATTGGGCGTGGTTTATAAAATGCAATACAAATTTCTAAGACCTGCGTTTTATAAATTGATGTCCAACATGAGGCAGTGTCACAGAAAAACTGTTGGTGAAATGATGACCTTCAATTTATGATTGTGTACAAGGTTAATTAGAATGAATATTATGAATGTTTTAAGAGTTTTTGAAGAATTATGTTATATATAGAACTGATGGTTGAATGGGTTTGAACTGTTGCAATATAGGATAATCACCTGATCAAGTAACAGTAAAGTGTCATGAATCAAGCAGGCCATTTCTACAGCAGGATTCTTTTAACGTGTCAGAAAACAGCTGATTCAACGTTAGTAAACGAGCGTACATCAATCAGCTGTTTCTGACAATTTAAAAGAATCCTGCTATAAATCTCTAGTCCAGTTTGGTTGGTAAGTCGGACTACTCATCAGACTGTGAATGGCCTGCTTTAAGAATGTTTAATTTTAAATATATATTGTTATAAAGAGCAGTGATGAGTGGAAATTAATGTATTGGTGACCTAAAAATATTTAGTGAACTCTTTTAATTTTGAGTATGGGGTCGTAAATGAATTGTTTTTTATAGAATTGAAATTATGAGAGTGTGTATTATTGTTTAGCAAGACACAAATCTGTTGGATTTAAGTGAATGAGACAAAAAGCTTTTAATGGAGCTTCATGAATTTCAAGTAGATTATTAAATTACACCAAACTGGCAGATGAATGGACATGATGTTGCTAAGAAGGTTGAATGCCTTTTTGAATTTAGAGAGGTACAATAGGTGAAGTGATTAATGCAATGGTATTTTTCATAGGAATTAAGCTTGATTAATTTCAGTTGTGTTCCACTTTGACTTCGTTATAAAACAATAAGAAATTGACAAAACCTGCTCAAATTTAATTTCTTTGGGAGTTGACTTGCTAACTAGAACTGTGTATTAAGTTAGTTTTGTTGAATTTAGTTTATTACGTTATTAATTGTGACCTTATTCATTAATATCATTGTAAAACAGAATGTAATCAAGTTGTTCAAATTTTGAAGTTTCCAAATCACTGTCTGCTGACTTATTAAATCATGTTTAATATTAATTTTATTAGTAGTAGATTGTTACTGACATTTTGAAAAAAATATCTTTGAAAAATTATGGAGTTGTTTATTTGGAATTCTTTTAAATTAGGTATTCATTATAGTTAGACTTGATTAATGCTGGTATGATGATGAACAAAAAGCTGTTTAGGAAGCTCCAAATAAATGTATTTTTGAAAATTAAACGAACTTGAGGCCTCTGTATGACCAGAAAATACATTGAACATTTTACTCCTCTCTAAGCCCCTGCGCTCACTAAGCAACTGCTATCTGATTTCAGTCAGCAACCCAGCGTTGCCAGATAGGTTAGATTACCCGATTACCCGAAAAACAGCCAAATGTCATCTGGCAACATTGGGTTGCTGACTGAAATCAGATAGAAGTTGCGAAGTGGGCGCAGGGGCTAAGGGTTAGAAATATTTTCTAACATAACTGTATTGAAACTGTTAACAGTCATCACACTTATTGTCACTACTTTTTTCTTCGTCTAGAATATTCAAATAATATTCTGAATCATCCACAAAAGCAGCCAGAAATATATTTTTACAATAAATAAAATTTGTAAGTTGGGTTAATGAACAATATGGTGTTTATATTCGATCCAGTTTCCTTACTTTCAGTCAATGTTTGAGGAACAATAGGTTACTCAACTTTTATGGGTTAGGCGTACAGTAACTTGAATTTTACATAGATTAATCAATTACTATTTCAATAATAATATTGAATTTGAAATCTATTAGATTTCCAATTCAATTATTACTATTGACTATTCCAACTATCAATTTCAAAGTGTGATCTTTCATTCATTGTTAAAATCCATCATAGAACATTTAATCTTTGATATCAGTAGTAAATAGTTGATTTTTAATCATTTCATTTATTTATTCCAATGAATTTTATTTTCTAATTTTACCGTATTTTATTAATCGTAGTATAAAATACCGCTTCTTTTAAATATTCCTTATTCTTGTCATACAATATTATAATTAGAGATTCATTCAATATTGAAACTATTGGAACTTCGATTTGAATTAATCCAAATTTTCAGTATTGTATGTGCAATTATTTTCTGATATACTCTGAAACCCTTGAAACATAAGAATTTATTTTGTAAGTTTTAAAATTGATTCAGCTCTTTATCTTTAGATATCATTGATATTATTTCTTTACAATTGACATCATATCGCTTTATTTTTAAAACTTTGAATTCAATTTACCAGAATTGAAAATCATGCATTTTTAAACAAATCAATGATTCCTACATATCAGGGTTTTCAGTTGATTCAATTGTTCTTACAAGATTAATCCACTTAATTGATAGAAACTGTTGAAATTTTTATTCAATTTCTGAATTGCATGAATAGCATTCAAGAATGTATTATTGATATTCTTTGTGCGTTCTCTTATATGTACAATGTGTCCATTTTCCCAAAATTTATTTATAAGAATCACCAAACTTCTTATAAATTTTGTAACATAAATTGAATAAAAAGGTTGGAAGTTGTTTGTTATAAAAAATCACAACTAGCACTCTATGCATTGATAGAGTTGCACACCCATTGATCCTATCAAATATAATCATTTTCGTATTATAGTTGTATTTACTTTTATAAACTTCTAATATTTTTTTACTAAGTAACAATGATATATCTGTTTTTATTTCTTAATTGTATTTGCATTATTGTTTTCAGCATCAGATCAATAAAGTACACTGTAAAATAAGAATTGATTTGCTTCATTTCTTCCAAGAGAATTCCAGTTATAAAGTATTCATTGCATGCCACACCAGTCTTCTCCGGAATACATCAGGCAGATGTTTCAAGATTCATCATGAACTCTCGTCACCTATAACGAAGCCTCAATCATCTCAAAATATATCTGATTGTTGAAAAATTTGTAGAACAAAATATGTTGATGTTGTGGAACCTCTCCATAGTTGAGAGAACTTGTTTAAATTTCAATAATTCCACTATATTGAACACTAAGGGCCGGTTCATGAGCTCGGGATTTAGCCAAGTCCTAGACTAAAACGGGTGGCCACCGTAGCATCGACAAACGTTAGCCTCGATACTATGTACTAAGGGCTCTCAATGCTGCTAACCCACTAACCAGTCGAGACAAACGTTTGTCGATGCTACGGTAGCCACCCGTTTTAGTCTAGGACTTGGCTAAATCCCGAGCTCATGAACCGGCCCTTATTGTTTCATGGAACCTTGTTTTCAAGTTATACTTGAAACTGCCGTGTTGAGCGTTCAATATAGTGAAATAATTGACAATTTCAATAAGTTTTCCCAATATCTGATTCCTTTTTCTCAACATATAAATCTCTACTTCGAATATCTTTCATCTCTCATCGTCGTCATCCTTCCCATTACCCACGCACAAGCGTGTTTTTGGAAACAAATAATTGATACCTTTGATCGATTTTGATTTTGATGCACAAATAGTAATTTTTATGTTTTAAAAGTCAATCAATTTGAAGTTTTATTTTTCTAAAGGTGGGCGCAGACCAACGCGGGACGAATGCGGGATGCGGGAACGGTGCGAATCTATCATCTAACGGTGTTATAGATCCGCATCCCGCATTCGTCCCGCGTTTTTCTGCGCCCAGCTTAAGGGCTGATTCAATTCTCAAATTCTAAAGCCTCTGATGAAGTAAATAAAATGAATTTTCCTTCCCTGCAAAGCTTTTACTTTTACAACATCATTTCATAAATGAAGCTTTTACAACAAAGTTTGCATAATAATAAAGAACACAACACATTCAGGGGCGGATTAAGAGGGGGGGGCGGTCGCCCCCCCCGTCCGCTACAGAGATTGAAAAATTTGCTGTCCAATTACCTATCAAAAACTAATATGTATCGGATTATAGTTTCAGTAGTTTTATTATTATTAGAGTAGAGATACGTTAGCCGTATTATTTTGTAACAAAAATGAGGATTTAAATGGTTATATTTTAAAAAGGAACGTAGAAAGCATTGCTTCTGCTCAACGTCGGCAGTGCCGGTCTGAGGAGGTTTTTTGGTACATGCGAGCTGTGGATTTGGCGCAAATATATAGAGCAGCGGTGCCAGGCCATCCAAAAATTTTAAAATATCCATACCATTTTTATTCTCAAATCAAAAATATTTATTTAGCATTGTACGATACAACATGAACAGTGTCAATATAAATTAAACAAAAACAAATTTTTGCTGGAAAACAATTATCTATCAATATTGATAGTTCAAATTTATTTATAGTCCAATTATTGATGGTTCAAATTTAAACAATAGCTCCTAAAATATTCTAATTGCAGTTGCAATATTACTGTCTTCTTGATCACGAAAATAAGTACCAATGAGCAGGGAATCAATAATATTAAAAACCTCTTCAATTCAAGTTTAGATGCCGATCCTTCCTTTTGTCTGATGCTCGTTGGTAGTATGGTAGGCTCCCATACATAAGAGGGTCTTTTGGTAAAAAACCTCTATCCATAAATGCTGAGTACCATGGAATTATTAACATATTATTTCGAATCCATAAGTTTGCTTCAAATCTCAATGTATACAGATGGCCTATTGAGGCTGTTTGTTTCATACTGAGGTTTTGTATTGAGGTTGACAGGTTTTGTTACATACTTTTCATCAGTGTGCGTGTTTTCATTTTAAAATTTGCTTTTTTCATGTTAACTTGAACTTTTGTTGTGATTTACACTGGAAAAATACTTAATTTTATAAAAATATCACATAATTTTAGTATTTATGTAAGAAAAATGTTGTAGTTTTAGAGCCTAGATTTTGGGTTTTTCACTCTTAATTGTTCAAAATTTTCCCGGGGGAGGACCCCCGGACCCCCCACCCATGCCTGGGGGGTATTCCATACCCCCCCGACCCCCCGCTACTGACCTTCTTGAACCGCCCCCCCCAAACCACAGACCTTAATCCGCCCCTGAACACATTACTCTATAAAATTGCGAAAAATAATAAAATCTTATATGGAAATCAGTTTAATTTCCTATCACGTGTTTCTGATCTAGTGATGGGTCATGACTGTTATAATAGTAGTATTAAAATCATCCTTTTTCTCATCATTGAAATGCAAAATTCGAAAAAATCTCGAGTCTCCTTTACTTTTTAATTTTAGAAACAAATTCTCTAGCGTCACAAATGCCTTGTGTAAGGCTCTGAAAACACTGTACTGCGAGACGATTAAAAAACAGAATTTGTCTACAGAATGTATTCAGAAACATCACTTATGGAGTACTTGATTTCAGCAATAAAAAAAAAGTATTACTCTCAAGAATGTTCCTTTATTCAGGTACGTAACTCTCAAGCTATTAAGTTCATACTGTATCTTTTCAATAAATAAATGAATACGAACACTTTTATTAAAAGTAACATACATAATAGGCTGGACCTATGGATCACTAAAATTTTTAGACGAAGGTAAGTCTAATAGTGTCATGCGCAGGCTTTTAAAGCCCATATGTCACCAAATTTATTGTATTATAAGTTTAGTCAATAAAATTTCTGAAGTCATTAAATTAGTTAATCTAATTCCATTGTTTGCCTACTCTCTTTTTAGATCTATGGCCGGGTTTACAGGTATTTAAGCTTAAATCTAAGCTAAGCTAGGTAAAATTTTATGGCCAGTGCTTGATTTGATAACCAGTACTGCGCTGCGCTGATGATAAAGTTCCATCAATATCCGAAAAGACAAAATTCAGGTAATACAAAGGTACCGTAGTGTACATAATACATACTATTACGAACACCTTCCAAGGAAAATCATGATGAAAATACATTATATCATAAAATTCATTATCTATTATAAATCGCTTCGCTCGCCTTTGCTGGCTAGCCAGGGGGTTCCGCCCCTGGCTCCTGGTGGAATCATCCAACAAAATTTAAAAATCACTTTAAAATCATCCACATCAAGTTCAAACTTATTTAGTTCAGTCGTTCTTCTAACACATGAGAAAACGCAAAGAATAACTGGAAAACCGTCAATATCAGGCGTAAATTGAGGATGATTTTAAAATACTTCAATTCTTCTTATACCTTAGCTGTACATGTGTATAAGGTTTAAACGTTCTTAGTTCACTCGTTGTTGAAAAATCTGAAAAGAACGCCGATTTCTAGCGTAATTTTATTAATTGTTTATACGTGATCTGAGTGAAATAAACATGGATTATAATATAATGATTGTATTCATTCAATATAGAATAAAATAAAACAATTGCTTGCTAAATTGTTCATACAATGCTTCATTAAACAGCTTCTTCATACAGTTTATTATAATATTATTGATAATTATGCCTTATCACTTATCATATCAGTGTCGGTTCCAGCTATGGTCTGGGTGGGCATTGCACTGGGCAGTTGATATCCCCCTTGTTTTAATAGGAACATTTTTCTTTAATTGTTTCTGTGTAGCACTGTATTTACTTAAGTGTTATTCAAAAGATTATTATAAGGTAATATTGATTTCTTTCATTGATTTACAATGCAGTCATATAATAAGGCCTGCATTGACTTACTAAACTCTAATAATTTTCAACTGAGTTATGGTACGGTATATTAAACAAAAAGAGCTCACAGATTGTGCAAAATAAGTGGAATAAATTATAAAAATGGACTCAATGTCAAGCTACATATTTTAATACTGTCATAAGTTTACAATTAACTGTATGTTCATAAAATCATAATACTTCTTGGATCTAATACAAGATCCTAGGTTCCTCATTGAGTTTTGAAATTTCGCGCTATCAGGCTATCTGAGTCAAAACGTTCTGCTAGCGACAGCATGATTTTGAGTGATAACATGCTTATCTATAATCCTTATTTTGAATTGTTTGTTGTAAAATTAAACTTTATATTATCGAAAACGTAGGTTAAAGAATTAATTACACAATTTAAGATCAAGTTTAAGTGATCATTGAGTCAATAAAATTGAATGATAAAGCCCAGCAGACGAGAATCTTGTCAGTAAATTGAAACGTCAAAATGGCGTTTATTTGTGTAGTCTGTAACATGTCATTTTTTAATCAATTTTAATTTAACGAATTAAGCTTAGGGTTGAATGGTTTTTGGAGATGTAAATAGTCAAAGTGATAGAGGAGAAAATTTCAAGTTGAGTTTAAGTTATGAAATTTTAGTCAGTGATAGTGTTAATTTGTAAGAAAAGGTTTAAATGTGAGTAGATTAGATAGCCTCAATTTGTGAATGGTTGTGATTTCGGTAATTATATGAATTGACATTGACTTTATGTCGCGTAGAAATGTTCATATTGAATTATATTAGATTTTTCTCCAATTTAAATTCGGTTTCGGTCGCTTGCATTGATATTTAAACGTCCTGTATCCTGAACAGCTGTTTTGGTTATCACCACTGTAAGTACCTCTAATTTTTTTGAATTTGTCGTTAAAATTCAGGTACAGTCCACTCGAAACGTCCTGAAATAAAATCTAATACGGTAATTATAATGGTCATTGTATTGTATTTGAAGATTAGTTGGGCTCTGGGTACTGGTCCCTTGTTTATATTCCATTTCAAACCCCATGCTACTTGTTTTGACATGTTTTCTAACCTCGAGAAAGAATTTTTCAAATCCCTTTATAATTCGCAATAAACTGTATCTAATTTTTGTCGTCTTCTGAATACAATATTTATTCAATCCTTTTGGAAGTAATTTATTTCACGAAGGGAATAAATGTCATGCTCAACTCATCATCCAAGTTGCATTTATAAATTTCCTTTCTAAATATATTTCATAACAAACTGAAATTATGTTTTTGGATACCGTAGTAGCTTTTCAAAGATGTCAATCCATCTGTGAGTTAACGGGCATCCACTGTTTTTATTGGAGATCATTAAACTCATGATATTGTTATGAATGATTAATTTATAACTGTTCTTCTAGATAAGGGTTGATCAGATTTTTTATTTCAAATTGTCTTCAGAAGTGAATGTCTCGTGAAAGGTGTGACAAAGTACTGTATAGTTTAATTTTAGGGGGATTTTATATATTGAATTGGCCTTTGATTATCCTGGCACCATATAAGATGCTTATAATTATATTTATATATTGTTATGTGTACAATAAAATAATCTCATTATTTCCCATGAATTTTACAATAAAAGAAAAGCCCATTGTTTGTAAACAATTTACCTGATTGTTGGTAAAATAGAAAATGATAACAGTAAAAATTCTTGACAAGTAAAAATTAAAAAATTAGATTGCAATGTGTTTTATAATGTAGGCTTTGCATCAATGTGTTAAATTAGGTTGTTAACTTTAATTGACATTATTTCATCCTATTAAGGAGTAAAAAATGTAAAACAAACTTACTCTGGTCCTATTTTTTTTCTATTGGGGAGTAGTAACTTAACCACTGAGCCTATTACAGTTTTATTTTTTTCAAAATTATATTGAAAGGTATAAATTTATATTATTTAGACGATTGTCTTAATTTTGCTCCACTTGTATAACATTGCTTCCCAAAGAGAAGAAAATAATTCGGTTAGACAAAATTGGAATAAATTACAAATAAATTGGAACAATTTGTATTTATTAAACAATAAATTGTTTAATTCAATAAAATAGATTGATAAAAAATTTGAAATATGTTTTAAGAAAATCAATACACACGTATGTAACATTTAAAATATAACATTCTATTTATGTAGAATGACCAACAAATTTTTATTGTCAGAGAACATAATTGAATAATAAAATAATTTCTAACAAACGCAACAATGACTGAGATAAACCGCGATTTGAAGCTGCACAAAAGACTTCGATAACAAATAGCTTGACCCCAGAAATATTACAGAATTGGCTTACGTCATTTTGAACGATATGACAAGAAAAAGATACCTCAGAAAAATCTCAGCTCGAACCAGAGAATTGAATATAAAAAATTAACAAACAGACAACAGTAACTTGATAAACTGGTTTACAATCAATTTAGTTCAAGTTGAAATGATAACATTGAATCAACTCTCCAATTTTGTTTCAAACTATGTTCAACTATGCTGAAAAGAACAGTAGAATATTTACTGAAATGTTTTGACTTGAAAGTCCTAAAATTACTGAAATAAAATTGAAAGTAATTGAAATACAGCAATGCTGTTTGATTATTCCGGATACATGGTCTGGAGCCACCTAAAACTATGGGTGCATCCATAGATATACAGTATTATATATATAGATTACAGTAGTATATCTAAAACCTTGGGGTGCATAGTGCCATTGATTTTAGATAGAATTTCTATAATTTTCTATCTAAAATCAATGATAGTGCTTTCATATGAAATAGTAATCAATTCTCGTTACAATTCTTGTTCTTTATCTTTATCGTTGTCTTCATCTTTAGCGAAATGATTAAAAAGTTTTGAAAGGAATTCTGAACACATGATAGAAGGGAATTTCAACTTTTTTTAAAAGTGGAGATTTTCAAAAGGCATATATGCACTAAAAAAATTTAAATTTAATAAAATATTAATATCTTATTCAATATTTCACAAGTATTTTAGTCTTTGTAATTATTCCAAAATGTTGTTAAATTTCTTTCAATCCCCTTATAATCTTGTCCAAGATTTGAAAAAAGTTTAAGGTCTTGTCAAATATTGAAAAATATTTGAAGCTCTTTTCTTTCATTTTATTAGATGAAAAACTGTATTGTCTACCTAAGCCTTGAAGAAATACTGTATCTGAATACTCCCTGAATTTCCATGTAGCCTAATATATGATAGGATAGCCTTATTTAACCTTCACAATGGTCTCTTTAAGGTCAATAAAGTAGAAAAAATAGGAATATCTATAACTCTAGTCTAGAGCAACTGGGTTCTTTAATGTTTATTGCTGTGTAATAATTAATTCTAAAATATAAAACAAAATAGGAAAACAATTTCAAATGCTCTTAGTGTGAACAAACCTCAACATATTATTATCGATTGCCTTGTATGGCATATATTATTTACTGTACTAGTAAAGGGGACAATGCTCGTGTCCTCATATAAAATACATAGATATATTCCATTTATATTATGTGTCATATCCTTTTGGGACACATGGCTGTAGTGGAGCTGTGATAGGAGGGAGGGGGTTGGATGTGGGGGGTTGCATTACAGCACGGTTTTCAGTCTTATGGGGGAGGGGGAGGTGTTACACTGGCGAATGAACTTTGCGATTAAACGAGATGGTGCATTTTCAGGTCAACGTACTTCCTATATCTCCAGTTTTCTAGGGTGTTTCCTGATGTAATTCACTTAGTCTTAAATGATCGATCACTGTTTATCTGTGGTTAAGATGCTCCATATTCTGACTGGAATATTTTTGTACTGTAAAGATCTTTGTGGTTTTCTGAAAATAGTTACAACAGGTGGTTGAGGAACAAAACAAATATTTTTTCTCAAGCAATATAAATATGAATTACAATAAGGCTAGGCGTACACCGGTTAATCAAGACAAGACAAGACAAGATTAGTCACGTTTAGTCACAGTAATTCACATAGTTGCTTACGAAGCAGCACACACCGATGCAATGACTAATTGGTGTGTGTTGCTTCATAAGGAACTATGTAAAGTACTGTGACTAATCTTGTCTTGTCTTGACTAACCGGTGTACGCCTAGCCTAAAGCATTGTTCATTTAGTAAATTGAAGAAAAAACTAGTCAGACGGTAGGAATCATTAGAATGTATATAAAAGAGCTTTGCAAAACTAATGCCAGTGAAAATATTGATCATTTTCTAAATCAAAGAATTTGACCCACTTTTGGCAATGATTCATAGTGAGTTTGTGTACCAAAAATCAATAGTCATCCAACCAAAACAAAATTCAGATCAATTTTTTATTTTGATATTGGCTCAATAACCCTCATCTTGTATTTTCAACACTTTAGAATTTGAAAGCATTTAATACTTTTGGAAAAGCACAATTTTTTATTAAAACTAGGCTAGTCATTTGGTCTAACCATTAATTTTTCAGACGAGCCTCCAGCTCTGTTCTATGATTTCACCACAATGTTACTCACTGCTCTTGTTAATAATTTCTTTGGTCAAGCACAAATAGTACAATTTGTTATTTGACTGTTTGTTGTGGAAAGTGTCATAGAAGCAACATAGGGTGGTGCTTCTGCCTGGATGCTTAGCCACCCCACTTGCTCCCCCTCCTTCCCCCCACACTTGTTGACTTACAGCCCTCAAGTGTTTGAGTATTTGAGACTTTAGGTCCCTTATGAACACCGGAATGCTACAGGGAAGGATTCTGCAAGTGTGTGTGTGTTTGTGTATGCGGAGTGCAGTACACATTTAGCTCATTCAATACTTCCTGTGCGATTGCTGTGTCTGCCCCCTCCCAATCTCCCCCCACCCCTTCAACACAATCCCATTTTATACTATCAACCCTTCCTCCACCTACATCATCCGTTATCCCAGACAAGACAACTCTCCCAAGTAGGTCAGAAGAGGTGTTAATGAGTTACAGTAACTCACGCCTGTCAATCCCCAAGATTACTAGACAACTAGTCTAGTGATTTTGGTCAATCCCTACATCTAAACTTGGTCAATTGTTGTGCACTGCAAAAAAAAAAAGATCAAGTTTGGACATATTGGGTAATTTTTACAAAAACAAGTGAGAAATTACTACAGCATTAGTGAACTTTTCATGGAACATCATGCTGTATTCAATTGGATCTATACTGAAATACACATGAATACAGGCAAACAAAGACAAACGTGTGAATAAACACAGAAAACTTGTTTTAGCAGTGTGATTTTTTGGTAATTGTGTAACCTTATCTATTATCTTATTAGTTTATGAACTTTCTGAACCTATGAACTTTACTGATATTTCAAATTTGAATACATCTAAGAATGATCTGTATCTGAGAATGAATCGAATGTACTGCATTTTTGGTGAATAATGTTGACCAAATTCTAAATTATTTCAATCAAAGCTGTGAAATGAAAAATTGATTAATCTTTGTTGATTGCAGGTCTGAATGTAGGCCCTCTTTTTCTACAATCAGTCCACAGTCAACAGTCAACAGACAAAAAGTCAACAGTTGATGTAAAGGATAGACATCCACCCACTTCGATTGGGTTTGAAAATACTCTCCTTTACACAGACATATCCTTCTTATTCTATCTAATTTCTCTATCAACTTCTGTATTATCCTTTTCACAGACATATCCTTCTTATTCTATCTAATTTCTCTATCAACTTCTGTATCATCCTTTTCACAGACATATCCTTCTTATTCTATCTAATTTCTCCATCAACTTCTGTATTATCCTTTTCACAGACATATCCTTCTTATTCTATCTAATTTATCAACTTCTGTATCATCCTTTTCACAGACATATGCTTCTTATTGTATCTAATTTTTATATCAACTTCTGTATCATCCTTTTCACAGAAATATCCTTCTTATTCTATCTAATTTCTCTATCAACTTCTGTATCATCTTTTTCACAGACATATCCTTCTTATTCTATCTAATTTCTCTATCAACTTCTGTATCATCTTTCAATTGAAATTTTTGAGATGAACTGTAATCAAAACAAAATATTAATCATCTCAGTAAATAAAACAACCTCTTCCTCCTTCTTTTTCACCTTCATTCTGTTTTAACTGCTTATTTTGTTGTTTGTGAAGATTTTACATGAATGAATGATGTTATATGGATTAATTTGTAATAGTTCATTGAATCTTTCTTCCTTAGAAAATTCAAATAATTGTTTTTTATTTAATTTTCAGTAGCCGAACAAATCATGGATCTTCCACTGGGTCTTGCCAGTCGCTGTGATCAGATTGGCTCGAGAGCATCGCTTCCTCAAATGTCTTCTTCGTCTCTCAAACGGTGAGCTATTTCGGAATTTCAAAGTCCGAAACCTGTAGTCCGAAAGTCTGTAGTACGAAACCTGTAGTCCGAAAGTCTGTAGTCCGAAAGTCTGTAGTCCGAAACCTGTAGTCCGAAAGTCTGTAGTTACGTTGTGAAGATTTTTTCGGTTAATTACAACCATAGAGAAAGCATTACCCTTGTAGCTTTTGTCTATGGTACAACTCATTCAACATTGTTTTTTTTCAAGGTGTTCTAGTTTTTTTTTTTTAATTTTTACAGTTTACTAATTCAAGCTGTTAATAGAGCAAACATTTCAGTGTGTAGAGACATATCATAGAGACATCTATACATAACAAACTTGAACAAATCTCAAACTGTGGGCATCACCCAAGATGTGTAGAATAAAAGAGGTGGGTCGGAGTGCAGCTATTTTCTGAGAAAGTAGAGATAATAACGTTACTGCAGTCGTTAATAGCCACTAGTTTTGCACTAGAGGAAAGAATAATAGGTTGAGAAGCACATTCATAAAGGTGCTATAGTGCGATTCACGTCAAGAAGTCAGCATTGCTTAGGTGGGAGTTTGCTATCCTTGTTCAGCACAAGGCAGTTGCTGATGTCTCTATCCCATTCGCACTGTGCATAGTTGCCGCACTGTGCATTGTTGTCGCACACAGTCCCAACAAACACGTTTGGTGCAGTTTTCTCTTTCTCTCTCAATGAAACTTGGCAACAATGCTCCTCATATAAGCAATGCTGACTTCTTGACGTGAATCGCACTATAGGAAGATATTCTTCGAGTAAATTATCAAGAAAGGTATAAACTATTATATCCAAAAATCCAACTGGAATTACTGTATTTCTTTTGTAATTTTTGTTATGGCTCAAAAATAGACATCTTTTGAGCCTACTCTTCTCAAGTTATAGTGGGTTCGCATCAGCAATAGCAACAGCAACGTTACATGGATCATATGATCACTACAAACAAATAGTCCAATGCACAGCTGAGCAGCTTTTAGTCACAGTAATTGATTATTTGTTTGTATGAGCAGCACACACCGATGCAATGACCAATCGGTGTGTGTTGCTATAAGCAGTGCCAGTGAATAACTTGACTAAACGTGACTCATTCCGTCTTGTCTTGTCTTGACTAACCGGTACGCCTAGCCTTATATATATTTAGGTTAGGCGTAAGACACAAGATGACATCAGCTCACAGTAATTCACATAGTTGCTTGTGAATGAAGCAGTACACACCGATGCAATGACTAATCGGTATGTGTTGCTTCATAAGCAGCTATGTGAATTACTGTGACTAAACGTGACTAATTTCGTCTTGTCTTGTCTTGACTAACCGGTGTACGCCTAGCCTTACGCCTGCATCATATGGAAGTTTCCGTGAGCATTCGAGTTTGGGACTGCAGTGACGTCATTATCACGACTTTCCCAGCAAGCCGCTTCACTCCGACCCACCTCTTTTATTCTATAGCAGGATTCTTTTAAATTGTCAGAAAACAGCTGATTGATGTACGCTCGTTTACTAGCGTTAAATCAGCTGTTTTCTGACAAGTTGAAGTAATCCTGCCATGTACACCTTGGGTATCACCACCAGTATATACGGCACAAAAATGTTCAATTCGATCAAATGGCAAGTCGACAAACTGGTAGGTCATCCAACGGCTCTAGCCCATAGCTCAAGCAATCTACATCTTCGAACAGTAGTTTGTCAGACCACAAGTGAGAGCGCCACTCTCCAGAGATGGAAGAGTTCTCAAGTTCTCCTGCTCTGCTGATATCCTGAATAAGTTGATAGTTTTCTACTAAAAGGTGTTTGGAAGGGGGACATCGGAATATCGTTGAGTAGAACAGGATAAGAAAATAATCGGCTGCAGGTAGAGCGCTCTTTTCTGTATCAAACTGTTCTTTTGTATCTTCCTTCTGTATCAGACTGTTCTTTTGTATCTTCGTTTTGTAACAGACTGTTAGATTGAAGTGTTGGTTCCGTGTCACTGAGCTGAAAGGAAAGTGAGATTTCATTGTTTGATTTCTCAATAGTTGAATGTTTATTGGATCCGTAAATTCTTATATATGAATTCTTATATTATAGCTAGGTAAATAGAATACAAGAATTGATGTATTCATGAGGATGATTGAAGTGTTGGTTCCGAGTCACTGCGCTGAAAGTGAGATTTCATTGTTTGATTTCTCAATAGTTGAATGTTTATTGGATCCGTAAATTCTTATATATGAATTCTTATATTATAGCTAGGTAAATAGAATACAAGGTAGTGTTCATGAGGATGATGCGCAGTAGCAAGCTTCATTAAACTGATCACTGTGAAACGTCACTGGGGTTCAAGAGCTCGATTTTCCCTTATCTTTTACATGTTAAATTCAGCAATTTTACATGTCTTTTTCTCAAAATCTACATGGTTTTCAAGCCACCGATACCTCTTCTGTGTTTCATTGCATATTTACCTTTAATTCTTGTAGTTCCAATACCATCAGACAGTTATTTCAGAGCATTAGTTTACTCAATGGTATCCATATAAGATTGGAATTTTATACTCCCAATCATGTGATTTTTTAATCTGGTGTACATGTCATTAAAAACTAAAATTAGCGGACCGATGGTACTGGAACTATGAAGAATTGAAGATAAATATACAATGAAGCCCAGGAGAAGTTGCATTGGCTTGAAAAGCATGCAGTAATTGAGAAAAATACACATAAAACTGCTGAATTTAACATGTAAAAGATAGGAAGAATCGATCTTTTGATCTCCAGTACCGATAAACGATCAGCGGGCTCAGAGCTTTGAATAGACTGAGATGCGCGTGAACTCTACCCTGTATTCTGATTACCTTATTGCCTGGATGAAACTGTCTCCAAATTCCATTTCTTTCTTTTTTCCGAGGTTGATGCGCACATGAGCTCTAGGCTTGTGCGTTGGTAATGGGAGGGGAGATGACGACTGCTTTTTAGGTACACGGGACCGACGACTTAACGTTTCCTTCGAAAGATGGGAGTGGCCCGAGGATTGTCGAAATATCTTCAGTCAACTGGAATCGAACTAGGAACCTTTGCTATATCAGACAAGCGATAAGCTACCTCAGCTACTGGCCACTGCCAGTGGATTGAAATGATGGATGTGGAAATGATTCCTTCATTAGGAAGATTTCACTAATTCTTCTCGAGTAATCTACTCAATTGATCTATTACTCAATTTGAAATTACGGTTGTGAAAATGATTCCTTTATTAGGAAAATTTCACTAATTTTTCTCAAGTAATCCATTCAATTGATTAATTACTCAATAATAAATTAAAATCAATACTTATTCTACCGATTGGTTCATAAAGCAATTTAAGCAACAACAATACAATCGAATGAATAAAATTGTGTTCGTCAAATTCTATGAAGAAAAATTAGTGGAACTCTTTCAATAATATTTCATTACCTTTCATCTACTCATCTAATTAAATGAGAGACAAATGATGCTAATTAAATTATTGAGACAATCGTCAACATTTTGGAATAGAAGAATCCCTAGGCTTTACGTCTGTTTTCAAATTTACTCTTTCTATTTAAAAAAATATAAGTTGATACATAAAATGTTGCATTGCAATGGATTAAATGGAATCACTGAATTAATTACTTATACTCTTGTTTGAATTATTTCAATCAAGAGTATTTGAATTCAGAATGATGTATTCCATCAATATTTGCATGTGCTATATTTGTTTATTTATGTTTCATGAATATAAGTTATAATGAAACAAAGGAAAACCACCGTGAGAACTTGTCTGTATGCGGAAAACGCGCATTAGTTTGGTTTCCACTTTATCCAATAAGCAAGCTACCTCTCTGCCACCCCTATGAATAGAAAATGTATTCTTCAATAGTATTCAGCTGGTTCTTGCTTCCTAAAATAAAATAAATAATATTTTTATTGCATGATAATTGTACAATACAGGTTATGGCAATCGTCAATAATATTGATTATAGAATAAAATACATGTATACATTGTAACAAAACACAAAATATTGATCACACTTTTACAGCAATTAGAAAAATGTGATTTAAGTAGTCTTTAGTTTCAAACTCTCTTCTCAGTTCTCAGTACTCTTATCATTTAATGATACATTAATTATTATTGACACTAATAATTCATTACTCTGACATTTAATGATTATTGACACTGTATCAATATTCCTGAACTGTTCTTGAGTAATTTTCTTCTAGTTTATTTAATTATTTATTTACAACTTTGATTTGCTAGAATACTCTATCACCCCTTTAGACTAGTCGTAGTCAAGACAAGACGAGATTAGTTCACAGTAATTCATAGTTGCTTATGCACACACAGATGCAATGACTAATCGGTGTGTGCTGCTTCATAAGCAACTATGTGAATTACTGTGACTAAACGTGACTAATCTCGTCTTGTCTGGTCTAGACTAACCGGTGTACGCCTAGCCTAAAGAAGACCAAGTTATGACTTTTCTTGTATGAATCTGGATTTTACCTGGGGATTGATATTGTATTTATATTTTTTATAATCTTATTATTATTTTATATTGTTAGAATATTCTATTCTTCACCACACTAGAACGGAATCAACGTACGTGTTCTCCGTACGTCATTCGGAGGATGAAAAGGTTCGGTTTCCGACTTGGGGCGTTAATGTTTACCGCTCTAAAGCGGAGAATAAAATGAAATTGAGTGATGATTCTTTGCTGAATCAGCTGAAACAGCTGATTCATTAATACCGCCAGCATGTCTACCTTGTCCCCCAGGATACATGCATCTGAGGCCTGCATCCCCCAACAGCTGATGCCCAATATTTTTTTTCTATACTTTTCCTTTTCTCCGATTAGGCTTAAGCTAGATGTAAAGCTTGAGCAGCGTTGGGGAAAGCGTCCCTGAATGCTGAATATCTTTCTCAGCTCCTCAGCCTGGATACGCCCTGAAAAATGACAGTTGATTCTATTCGATCACACATCAGTACGGCAGCCATTTTGATGGCTGAGATCATCAAGATGGCTGCCGTACCTTTATATACTACCTTTAGGCTAGGCGTACACCGGTTAGTCAAGACAAGACAAGATGAGATTAGTCACGTTTAGTTACAGTAATTCACATAGTTGCTTATGAAGCAGCACACACTGATGCAATGACTAATCGGTGTGTGTTGCTTCATAAGCAACTATGTGAATTACTGTGACTAAACGTGACTAATCTGGTCTTGTCTTGTCTTGACTAACCGGTGTACGCCTAGCCTTATATTTTCATTTGAAATAATGAACTTTATTCCTTTAAGCAAATCATACAAAGAATAATATACAAATTTGTTTTGTTTGATTTTTGTGGTGTGGCCAAAAATAGCGTTCGCAACGCGTGGAAAAATGTTTTGCCGGCTCTCAAACGTTTCAAGTTCGTGACAAAGTCGAGAACTTGAAAACAGCCATCTCAAGCCGGCAAGCGAATTTTCCGCCCTACGTGCAAAATATACTTTAACTAATACTTTTTGTCATATTTATAAACTTTTACAAAATTATTTCTGTTGAGACTCTGGAGTAAGAGTGGTATACCTTCTAACTATTCTCAACAAATCAAGGAAGTCAAATATATTCGTAGATTTCATGCATTTAGAACTCTGTTTTGAGCATTCCCTGTATCCACACTTGGTCGATTTTTGTGTGCTGCACAGCATGCGGCCAATGCTTAAGCAGCTTGCTTGAGTCGCACACAAAATCGACCAAGTGTGGACATAGGGATTCTTTGACTTGATATTCACTAGGACTTTTATTATCAGAAATAAAAGCCGTTTCTATTATCAGTTTCCATTACCGTAATAGCTCCACCATTCTGGCGGTCACGAAATAAGGTGGATGAGAGATATTGAGCTGTTGTCAAGTCTTGCCTGTTGAATACCCAAATCATGCAGGGGAATCGACTCCAACTTTCAAAATAGGCAACACTGGAAGTACACTGAAATATCCATCTGGAAGTAGCACTAGTTGGGGCTGCTATACAAGATTAGTGTTCCGTCTAATTTCGTTAGGTTGGCAATAAGATGAAGATTAATTTCTTTTTAGAACAGAATGTGATAGAAAAATAAAAATAAGGTTGACAATAAGGGGTGAGGTTCGAAATTTTTTCCAAGAGTATGCTATACGAAAAAAAATTAGGCGGAACCCAGCTTGTCCAATCGGTGCTACCTCCAGATGGATATATTTAGAATTGAATAAATAGAATAGAAATATCGGGGGACCGAGCTCTGCTCGGGAGTATAAAGGCACAGGAATGGAATTTTTAAAGAAAAAAGGATGAAATTAAACAATTTTTAAAGTACAGCCATCTGTCATATGCACTGAATAATCATTGCACTATAAAACAATAATCTCAGCTTTCGAAATATTATGAATAATCGAGTTTGAATGCATATTATTTGAAAAATCGCACTTGTGGTAAAATTCCACTTGGCCACTCTACCACGTCGTGAATTACAAACAATATACGAAATTAAAGTTTTACAAATTGAAAAGTACAAAAATTGAAAGTATTTAGCTCAGTGACTGGAAGCACAGGGTTGTCAATTTGTAATGAAGAGCAAGCAATTTTCGAATTTCCCTCGCTTTACCTGTTCCATATCTGATAACAGCGCAAAATCTTTGAGGACCGCTTTCCCCAACGCTGCTTAAGCAAGAGATCTGGCTTAAGCCTCATTCAGAGAATAGGAAAAGTATAGAAAATTGAGTGTCAGCTGTTATTACTTTAAGCAGCGTTGGGGAAAGCAGCTTTGAACGGCCAAATTTCGTGGCTGCCAGTGTAGGACTTCTTTTATCAGAAATGAAAACAGTTACAACTGTTATCAGTGTTGTTACTGGTTGGCAATCAATGATACAAATCGCCGTGTTTTGTATCTTGGTGGGCTTCCTGCCCGCAATAAGTAGTTTAGTGCAAAGTAGCACGCTTGGCCCAGTGTTGTATCGCCTGTGTGTGCATGTGTAGTGAAATTGATAGGCATTGCGTGACGTCACTGAAAACGGGTTTTCCTCGCTTTTCGCGCAGTTTTCCCGTTGTCAAAGTTTTCCGGGAACAGTGAAAAACCGTTAGGAAGTTGTTGTTGGTGTTAAATTTTAGTAGGTCATTGAATCAACAAGTTTGAAAGAGTGTTTGTGTGTGTATGTGTTATAACAGCTGTTTAGATTCGGCTACCCAGACAACTTTCACAAACGGATTACACATGAATTGGTACATTTTTATTTATTTATTTTATTGGTTCTTCTTGTTATTCTATTCATCTCATTTATTTTTCCTTTGACAATCACTTTCTATAGGAAATTTCAGAGTAACAGATAACATAAACGAACATAGATAAACTTTTATCAGTAATCCTTCAATTTTTAACACTTCTATTATATTTCTATTATTTATTATTCTTTATTCATTGTTTTATTTCTTTGTTTGATAATCCATCATCCATTTGATATCCATCGCAACAGATTAGAAAGTTACAGATAACAAACAAACGTAGATAACTTTTATCAGTAATCCTTCAATTTCAAACAATCTTGTTTTTTCCTGTTATTTTTTATTATTGAGTTATTGTTTTATCCATTTGTTTGATAACTTATCATCCGTTTGATAATCATTGCAACAGATTAGAAAGTTACAGATAACATAAACAAACATAGATAACTTTAATCAGTAATCCTTCAATTTCAAATAATTTTGTTTTTCCTGTTATTTTTTATTTTTGAGTTATTGTTTTATCCATTTGTTTGATAACTATTCATCCATTTGATAATCATTGCAACAGATTTGAAAGTTACAGATAGCATAAACAAAGATAACTTTTCCAGTACCTAATCCTTCTATCTATAACACTTCTGTCTTATTTCTATAATATTCAAATTTATTATTCTTTATTAATTCATTTGTTTGATAACCATTACAACAGATAACGGAAACATAGGTTGACACGTTTTTACTATTCATTCCATTTTTAAACATTTAGTTGAAGATTAGATTTATTGATTGTAAAAGTTGACTTTCACCTGAGTTGTTACATCTTTTACAACATTCATCTATTTAATTTGGAATCACCTAATAACTTTCAGTCATTATTTTATTCATTCCATGGACTAAACATGTTAGAATCAAATTTTATCCATTGTAACTGATAACAGAAACATAATGTGATACATTATCAGCATTCATTTGAACATCTTTAATCTATTTTCTGTACACTTTAAAGTGTTTTTGGTCATTATTTCACTCATAAATCTTCCGTTCTTGAGTTTCCAATCCAGTTTTCAAATTCTCAGCCATAGTTGCTGATAACAGGTACCCCGTACTTGTGTCCTACATTTAGGCCCTATCAGCTTTTATGTCAAGTTTTTTTACTACAGTATTTTCTTGTTATTCAACCATTCTAGTTTCCATTACTGTCATCATTGTTTTTCTATAAATTCTCTTATATTTTTATTTATGTCACGATAGATTCTATTTTTGGATCTGGCTCCTTGACAATATTCTATGGCTCAAATTTTCCATCTATTACTGTTTTTGCTGCAGGTTCTAAAGTTTTTCTATGAAAATCCTCGTTTTTCTTCTCTCATGAAAATCTCCTTCTATTTGTGAAATGAGTACTTCAGCCCCCCACCCTTCTCCCACCAGTGAAGTGAATTGAACACAAACACTTTTCAAGAAATATGCTGTAAAGTCAATCATAATGATGAATAATTGTTGAGTTTCTCAATCTTCAGTGATAAAAAACATTGAAGTTCCACTTTTGACAGATTTTCAAAGCCGGAAATACAGGCTTCACATTAATAATTCACACAGATTGTGTCAAATTGAGAAACAATTGTCATTGATGTGTTAATTAACAAAGATGTTATACTTATATCATATTTTGAAGTGAATACAAAATACAGTTTTTTAAAGTCCAAATTCTACACTTCCAACTCTAAACTCCACTAAAGAGTATAGAGTAAACTTGAACGTATCTCTCTACTCTATTCTCTAAGTACTCTTTACTCTTTGACCATAATCTCTTCTCTCTACTATACTTTACAGTCTTTACTATACATACAGTCTCAGTTTACTTTACTTACAGTCTCTAGTCTCTACTATACTTTTAAGTCTTTCAAACTCGACTCTTTATTACTCCAATTCAACTCTTCAGTTTTATTACACTACTCTTGAACCTCCAAAACTCTCTAAACTATTCTTAGGCTAGGCGTACACCGGTTAGTCAAGACAAGACAAGACGAGATTAGTCACGTTTAGTCACAGTAATTCACATAGTTGCTTATGAAGCAGCACACACCGATGCAATGACTAATCGGTGTGTGCTGCTCCATAAGCAACTATGTGAAGTACTGTGACTAAACGTGACTAATCTCGTCTTGTCTTGTCTTGACTAACCGGTGTACGCCTAACCTTGAACCACTCTTTCCAAAGTCTTCTCTCTAAAATGGTGTGCAACTACAATATTATCGCAATATAGGCTATACTATTGTAATATTACAATAGTGTCGCGAGTTTGTTTCTTTCCAGCGATTATTTTCAATTTATTTTGCGGAGTAAATTTGATTGTAAATTGTTGAGTCATGTTTTCTCATTCTGTTTCTATTCAAATTATTAATTTTTTTACAATTTCATTTTATTTCTGTGGGGTAGCCGATGATAAATATTGATGTTTCAAGTAGTGGCGAAGCGTGGTATACTTATTTGGTCATGGTCTATAGGAAATATACCCGGCGATGACCAAATAAGTATACCACGCTTCGCCACGGGTTTCAAGTTTCCTCATTCTGTTTTCTCTTCAAATTATTAATTTTGTCACAATTTTGTTCAATTTTTGTGGTGTAGCAAATGAAATAGACCTGTCAAGTGTAATGGATGTGTAAATTGATGTGTGGGGTGTGGTGAAGTGTTAACTGTTCCTGTGAATATAGTCACTGGATAGTGTTATGCACAGGGAATACAACAGTTTTGGATATGTGGAACCCTCTTACCAGACCTACTCTACTCCACGAAAATGGTTCGTAACATTTCACTTAATGAGTAGGTGTGAAAGAGTAGAATTTTGCTCAAATTTTCATTGATAATTTGCTGTCGGCTAGTTAGTAGTTAGTGGAAGATTTTCAGGCCGATTGCATGGAAGACGATTAAATTTAACCGCCGTAAGATAACGTCAGTGTAGAATAGAATGACTTCTTTATTTTTCTGCAGTGGAAACGTTTGGACAATAATGTCCATTCTCCCACTTGAACATAATTTGAGTTTGATAGGGATTTAGTTGCATTGGTTCAGTTTGATGACGTCATTTTACGGTGGTTAAATTCAGTTAGCTTTTGTGCAACTGATCGTTGAACATCTTACACGGTTTTATTGAGCACCTTGATTTGTTGAAGGATTTTAAAATTTTCACTTTTTAATGTTGTTTTGGGCACCTTGGTATTAAATTGTATTCAGATATTTTTATAACTAACTACTATCTATCCATCGAATCAACAGTCACGAATGGTTAGGATAAAGATGAAGAAGAACAAGGAGGAGGAGGAGGAGGAGGAGAAGAAGAAGAAGAAGAAGAAGAAGGAAGGGAGAAGAAGAAGAAGGAGGAAGAAGAAGAAGGGGAGGAAGAGGAGAAGGAAGACGATAAAGAAGGGGAGGAAAAGGAGAAGGAAGAAGAAGGGGAGGAAGAAGAGAAGGAAGACGATAAAGAAGGGGAGAAAAAGGAGAAGGAAGAAGAAGAAGAAGGGGAGGAAGAGGAGAAGAAAGACGATAAAGAAGGGGAGGAAAAGGAGAAGGAAGAAGAAGGGGAGAAAGAGGAGAAGGAAGACGATAAAGAAGGGGAGGAAAAGGAGAAGGAAGAAGAAGAAGAAGGGGAGGAAGAAGTAGAGCAGGAGGAGAGACAAGAAAATCAGACTACAAGACGAATTACAATCAAAAGCAAAACAAATTAGGAGAAAAGTTGGACAGGAGAGAGGAAAAAAGGATAAATAGAAAAACGGAGAAGACGAAGAGAAGCACAATTTCAACAGAATTTTCTTATCATATTTAAATTGAATTGAAATCTTCAATAGTTAGAAGATTTTCTATTTAGGCTGCAGGAGAATAAGAAGGAGAATGTAGAGAAGAAGAAGAAGAAGGAGAAGATGAAGAAAAATAATAAGAAAAAGTAGAAGACGATGCCGAACAGTTTTTATACCACAATTTTTATTTGAGCTTTTGACTTTCGAGTATCATTTAAGACTTAAGGAGGATTTTATTGATAAAAAATAATGTAGGCAGTAGACTATCATGTTATATAATAAACTACTGTATATTATAGTGAAATAAAACTTATTCGAGTCTCTGAACTGGATCTCTTCAGTAGCTTTTCCTAGATCTTAGAAGATGTTGATGGAAAATGATGGTAAGTGACTTATGACTCTCCGGTACTGCAGTTTTCTTTTCGGAAAACTAAAAAGTTATACCCCAGTTTTCTACCACTAGAAGGAAAACTACTTTGAAACAAATCTTCTCTTATGAAACTTGTTGCTGCTAAAATTCTGCAGCGAAAAAGTTATTATTAATTTTCATGGTTTTCAAACTACTGAAGCGAATAAGAATTTAGACTGAGAGATTGTGAGTTTTAAGGTATATAATTTTTCAATGTTTCAGTAAGAAACAATGTTGTCTATTGTCTAAATAGGCATCCCCAAAGGTAATCCTGAGTGGGGATCCTTCATTAAAATTCAACTTGAAGTTAAATTTATTAACTTAATAATTAACTTGAGTTAAAGTTGAACAAGGTTAGTCTCTCTGCATACCTTGACTAGAATACACGGTAGGTTTCACGCGCATATCCCAGCCTGGATTTTGAGAGGCGTGAAGAAGAAGTAGACAGTGACTTTTATCAGAGATAATTCATATTTGGTTATTATACTCTGATTAAAACTACTTTAGGATTGAGACCCGCTTGGCCTTAGTGGTGGACTTTTTAAGTAATTGTTTTATGAAATTGTTGGGTTCTTTTTGAATGTCCCATAGACTTTTGAGGGGATCATCAGCAAAAACATGCACCTACCGAGTATTTTAGTACCCGTGTGTTTCCGGTGGTTCAGAACCCACCTAAAAATGTAGGTCCATTCATCTCTCATCACCATCCTTCCCATTACCCATGCACAAGTCTAGAGCTTATGTGGGCATCATCCCTAGCAAAAAAAAAATATAGGCCTATTTAAGTATTAATGGTTGGGTTATTTTCTTAAAGTACATAGATTTTTGTGGGGGTCATCAGCAAAAAATGAAATGAAAAAAAGAGCTTTTTTGAAAGAAATGTATAGCAGGATCCTTTTCAAGTGTCAGAAAACAGCTGTTTCGACAATCAATATCACAATACTTAACCTACAAATGCTGAATCTTGCAGATTATTGAAAAGGTCTTTTAAAAAGTTATTCTTTGAAAGGTCTTCTTTAAAAATGTCTTTTAAAGACTTTAAAGGTCTTTAAGACTTTTAAGCCTTTTGATTATTGTGTCGAAATCACTGTTTAATTATTACCGAAACAGCTGATTTCTGACAAGTTAAAAGGATCCTGCTATACGTGGACGAGACTTTATAGTGTGAATAGTATTCTAACCGGTAGTCGGTAAAAAACAGACGATTTCCAGACCTCTACTGGTGTCTCCTCAGTTACTGAATAATAGTTTTTGATGAAAATGATCGGTCTGACAAAAACAATTCCTACTGTTGTCTGATGTTAGGTATCGATCATTCTATTTCGATACTGTGGTTCCAAAGTCAAAGGGCCAAAACAAAACTATTTTTTCTCATCAACCTTTTCCGCTTCTTCTTTTTCTTCTTCTTCTCATGCTCAGTTCCCTCCCCTCCCATTTTCCCTTGGAATAATAATTACAGTTTCAGGGCTTTTGGTCAGTCACCAAGTTATTCGCAAATAAATTATTCAAAACAATTGATCGGGGGTGTACAGTTGTTAAAATAAAACTGGCTGCCTTCTTTATGTATTATTGTATCAACTGCCTTGTGTAATAACTTGTCTCAATCTACATTGATATTTAATTTGTCGCTTGGCATTAGATAGATAGAGAGATACAGTTGCCATCGTACTCTACGGTCATCAGCAACATCGAGAAATGATATCTCTATATTTATCTATCTATCTAATCCCAAGCGTCAAATTAATTGAATGTTTAGTTTGTCAGTTTCAAATTAATTGAATGTTTAGTTTTTTAGTTTCAGCAACAATATTTATATATTATTTCAAACCAAACACTAATTTTTATAGTTTTGTTGAATTTTTACTTGATAATCCAGTTTATTACATCCTCCTATTTGTATGTTGTGGAGTTTCCCTATTATACTGTATGTCATGAATATTATTCATTTATTGGCTATCTACATTACAATGTGGGAATAATCAACAGACTATTGACCAAAACTACTTGTATCCCAAATTTTCATAAATAGTCTAGCGGTTAATACTTATTATTTTATACAGTGAATGATGTATATTTCCAGAGATGATACAGGCAATGATGTATCAACTTATTTGTAGAAATCTTAACGGCCGGTTCATGAGCTCGGGATTTAGCCTAGACTAAAACGGGTGGCTACCATAGCATCAACAAACGTTTGTCTCGACAGGTTAGTGGGTTAGCAGCATAGAGAGCCCTTAGTACATAGTGTCGAGGCTAACGTTTGTCGATGCTACGGTGGCCACCCGTTTTAGTCTAGGACTTGGCTAAATCCCGAGCTCATGAACCGGCCCTTAGTGTTTTATTTAATGATGTATCAATGAATGATACATTTATTACCACCTATTTATTATTAGAAAACACTTTTTTGAAATTGTCAAACTCCACTTTAATAAACGCAATGTTTATTTATTATTATCACTCTTAACAATATAGTGATGAATAAAGAAAATAATGAAATGAATTTTCACTTGAATTTTAGGATAATATGAATATCCTGTGTTTTCCCCTCGATTTACTCCTTTACTAAAGTATTTTCCCTATTTTTGGGCGCAAGTGTCATATATTTCTCAATCAACTATATTTTTATTCAATGTACCTGTAGTGTTTCTTCCCACATTGTATTGTACTGACAATTACTAGTACTGCATTTATTGTGGAATAAATTCCAGTGAATAAAAGCCACAGTAGTATTATTAATTATTTATTTCAATCATTCAGTTATGTAGAAATGATACTCATGATGCATTGTAGAAATGATGCTAACATTGAATCAAATGGTCAGCTGTTCGAACATCGGACTTTCTGACAAAAAAGTTTCTAGTGAGTGGTAAAACGTAAGTTTAAACTAAAAATTGGTTTAACCGTCATTGGAGAAACCGGCCCTAAATGGAAGGTCCAACAGGCTAACTAAACGCCCAAGACTTCCCCTTTCCCAATTTAAAAAAACAGTCCAAATCCAGGTTATGTTGCATATTTTACTAACACCAGTTTTCACTCGAAAACCAAGCACTAGACAAATTTTAAATATTATAGTAAGAGATTATATGAAAGTTCCGATTGTAGGTCTATACAGGATTGTTTATCGGTTGCAATATAAGAAATCCAGAGCTGCTTCTAGTTGTTGATTGGTTGGCAAAGAGTCTTGCGAAATGACAAGTACTGTGTTCCAGATCTCTAGTACGCATGCGCAGTAGAAAACGATTGCGCTAGTTGTATCACTTTCGTTCTGGCATGACAGTCCGTTGACTATTGGTTGGAAAATTCGCATTTTCGAAGGAAATCGTTTATGCTGTGGTTAGATTGAGAAGATATTTTCATAGGTCAAAACATTTTAGAGGAACTTGTGAAGCCACGATTTTATTTACCTTGATATTACCTATGCAATTTTTTGCTTCTTCTCATCCTTATCCTCCTCCTCTTACTCCTCCTCCTCCTCTGCCTTCTCCTCGGCTCCTCCTCCTCCGATATGAGCCTGGAGTTTTGATCGTACATTGTATATTGAAGATAAGATTGTTATTTGTATCACAGTGTTGTTGAATCAATGATTGCCGATCAGTGTTTGATAATGACTTTTCATCAAAGATTTTATTGATTAGTTTTTGGTTAATGATTGTCCATCACTATTGAATCAATGATTGTCTTTTTCTGCTTCATCTATGATTGCTGAACAATGTTGATGGTGATTTTTCATCAAAGATTGTTGATTAATCCATCATGATTGATTGTGATTGTTGATTGTCTATCACGATTAAATCAATTATTTGTTGGGAAACGGATTTTCATCAGATTGTTTATTTGAGTTTAATCAATGGCTGTTGATCACTATTTAATCTATCATTGCTGACCTATTGCAATGATTGATGATCATAGATCTATCGTAAATTATTGATGATCTATTGTTGATGATAGGTTTTTTATCAATGATTATTTTTATCACAGATTTCATTGATTGATTTCATTGTCCATTATTGTTCAATCAATGATTATTCAGCACTGGTTAATCAATTGTATCAATAATTGTTGGTCTATGTTTGATTGTCGATTTGAAGTCTCTGTTCCAAGTGAGAAGCCATAGTAAAAGCTTCACTTTTGATTTGTTTCTCTCAATGATGTTTCACAGTAATTAAGAGAACAATTCGACCTTCATTGATAATAGTAAACAAAATTGAATCTATTTTTGTGATGTTTTTGTTTTGGATAGTTTTAGTTTCGACGTGCACATTTTAAAAATGTGAATTTACACTGGTTCTAATGATATTTACTAGTTTATTGTTTTACTATGCACTGATAATATTTTGTTTATTGATAATCTCTGAACGTGTTCCGATCATGTTCAAGTATCAATACTAGAACATTATATGCGTTGAAAATCAATTTCAGTATTGAATTATAGTTCGAATAAAACTAGTTGTCCCTTGGCCTGGTGCTCAAGTTCCACTCACTAGAAACGTTTTTGTCAGAAAGTCCGATGTCCGAACAGCTGCTAACATTGAATCAGCTGTTCGGACATCGAACTTTCTGACAAAAACGTTTCTAGTGAGTGGTTCTCGACCACCAGGCCAAGGGACAACTAGTTTTATTCGAACTATAGATATTCAGAAGATATATTCATTTAATTTGGCGGATGGCGAATAACTTTCATTTAACATTTCTATGGTAACAGGTGATGTTCTGTTGAATTTTTTCCACATAAATACTGTATATAACATGTAAAAAACATATTTATGAAAGAAATCAACAGAACATACCATAGAAATGTTGAATGAAGTTTATCTAACATAAATCGAAGTAAATATGAAGAAATACACGTACACTAGGTGTCACTACTATCAGAGACAATTAGAATACTTATAGTAATAGTTAGTAATACTAATAGTAATAATAGTAATTAGAATACTTATAGAATAATAGTTCCTATCGTCTTTGCTACTATCAAGGAGAGCTGACTATAGAGGCGCTATAGTAGCGGAACTAAAAGTTCTAGATCGTCGTTTGCCCATGGAGCAAAACAGGATTCCAAGACATAATTCAATTAGATCCTTAAAACATATCATTGATATTATGTTGCTATCTATTATTTAGTGGTTTTAAAGTGCTTTCATGATTGTATTAATAAATTGGAAATATTTTCATTAGCATATTGGTTTCCTTCTCACTAGTTTCCGTTACGATTTTCTGTGTTTGAACTTACCGCCTTGGGCAGCAATCTCTATGGCACTTAACAAATATAGCAGGAAACTTTTAAATTGTCATAAAACAGCTGATTGATGTACGCTCGTTTACTAACGTTAAATCAGCTGTTTTCTGACAAGTTAAAAGGATCCTGCTATGATTATGATTATTCTAAAGACATCCATTGTTCGACACAAGAATAATATTTAATTTAATTACTGTATCAATCTATATTTCATACTTTATACCATAGATAACAGATTAGAAATCCTATCTCTTATCTATGTTTATACAATTCAACTACTGTATTAACGATCAATATTACATTTTATAAATCGTTTTTCTATCACTCTCTCGACCTCTGGAAGCTATTCGATGGAAGGGTTGAAAGCATAGACAATTCTTCTTCTCAAGATAGATATATTTATTATATCTTTAGATCCGTGGCGAAGCGTGGTATACTTAACCGGTCATCGCCGGGTATATTTCCTATAGGACATATACCCAGCGATGACCGGTCAAGTATACCACGCTTCGCCACGGCTTTAGATATAATAGATTTAGTTACTTAGATAGATTTATTTACTTATTTATTGAGATAGAATTGTCTCTGATGAAGATAGTCTCTCACTTTTTTTAAATAGAGACTAAATTTTCTCTGAGAATTGAACAGATCATTGTTTCTCTTCTCTTGAAATGACTGACTACTGAAGTGATCTAAATTATTATTACGCGTATAGCCTTGTTTTTGAAAGTTACTAATATATTTTGGACAAATATTTCTCAATTATGATTGGTTTGAAGACAGGCATATTTGCATTTGATAACATAGCTTCAATCCCAGAGATGATCCATTCATATTTCCATATTCAGATTTCCATTTAGTTAGTCAAGTTCAATCCGTACCGATTGTTCATTCTTCTGTCACTAGAGCGCTAGTATAGTATCTCAAGTCTTGTTCTCTATATATATATATATATATATATATATATATATATATATATATATATATATATATATATATATATAGCGTCCTGTAGAGAATGTATACTGTATCTATGACACGAAAGAGCAAGTCCGACCAACCAACCTACTGTTCTATCATACAGACTGAGGTGAGAACGGTTCTGGAGTACCGTTATACAACCAAATCCCTACTTCTACTTACTCTAAGTCACTTTTTCTTTCTCCCCGACTCTCCTTCACTCTCTTTCTCTCGCGCTCTCTCTCTCCCTTACTCTTCCTCTCTTTCTCTTTCATTACTTGTATCTTTATTACTTCTCTTCCTGGTATTTGTTACCGCCGGCTCAATCTCCTCATGATAGTTAATTTGTTAGTTGAGCCAAAGACGATAGGAAACTAGTATTTAATTGTAATTAAGTATTCTAAGGGCCGGTTCATGAGCTCAGGATTTAGCTAAGTCCTAGACTAAAACGGGTGGCCACCGTAGCATCGACAAACGTTAGCCTCGAAACTATGTACTAAGGACTCTCTATGCTGCTAACCCACTAACCTGTCGAGACAAACGTTTGTCGATGCTACGATAGCCACCCGTTTTAGTCTAGGACTTGGCTAAATCCCGAGCTCATGAACCGGCCCTAATTGTCTTTGGTTGAGCTTTTCATTTGAGATGTATTTTTGTCTGTTTTTTACATTTTGTCGAACTCGAACTGGTATTGTAAACATTGCAATAGGCTTTACAATAATATTGTAAACATTACAATAGACATTTGCAATAGAATGAAAAATAAGTAGTTTTTTCATACATCGGACTTGGTTTGTTCCATAATCCTGGGACTGATGCTCTGATGGTTCTAGGTGACACAGTTTTATGATCCTTACAAATTAAGGCCCCTTAATACCTTTGACTGAATTTCTAAAATCGAAAATTCAGTACAATTTCTAAATTCAATTCATCCCCCCCCCCCATATATGCATGCGGGGGTGAAGGGGGATCAAAACGAGTTTACTCCTTCGGACGCTATTTTCCAACCGATAAGCATGAAAATGGTACCAAATTGTTCAGAAAGATCTGTAGAATTGTTGTATAACGTTGAAAATTTGATTTTCAACTTTAAACAGGTAGTGTTGTAAGGCTAGGCGTACACCGGTTAGTCAAGACAAGACAAGACGAGATTAGTCACGTTTAGTCACAATAATTAAGCACACCGATGCAATGACTAATCGGTGTGTGCTGCTTGATAAGCGAATATGTGAAGTACTGTGACTAAACGTGACTAATCTCGTCTTGTCTTGTCTTGACCAACCGGTGTACGCCTAGCCTAAGTCGATCCAAATTACAAGTCGATAAAATTTGTTCATCTACGTATACTGCTATTTTAAAATTGAAAATTGAATTCTCAAGGTTATACAACAATTCTACAAACCTTTCTGAACAATTTGGTACCATTTTCATGTTTATCGGTTGGAAAATAGCGTTCAAAGGAGTGAACTCGTTTTGACCCCCCTTCACCCGCGCAAGCAAAAATCACCTCGATTTCATGAAAATTCTGTGAAAGGAATAGAGGAGAGGGGCCTTAGGAGTTTTGCAAAACTAATGACAGTTAGGGCCGGTTCATGAGCTCGGGATTTAGCCAAAACGGGTGGCTACCGTAGCATCGACAAACGTTTGTCTCGACAGGTTAATGGGTCAGCAGCATAGAGTGCCCTCAGTACATAGTATCGAGGCTAACGTTTGTCGATGCTACGGTGGCCACCTGTTTCAGTCTAGGACTTAGCTAAATCCCGAGCTCATGAACCGGCCCTAAGTTTTTCATCATTTTGAGCTTTTAAAGCAATACCAAGAGTAGAGAGACTTGATTTAATGTTAGAAAAGTTATTTTTTATATTGTTTCTCTTAAATAAGTTTAACAAATGAGTGAATAGGTTCATGTTTGCCTGTAATCCTATATCAGAATTTAAAAATTTGGCAAAAGTATGGCGGTGGCGGGAATAAAAAATGTTCCAACACACTGTTATAAACCTTTTCACACCACACTGTAAAATTATACAGTCTTTGGAATTCAGACTAATTCTCTCAGAAGAAAATAAAATCGTATAGAATGTCAATTACTCATTTTTTAAAAATATCTGTTACTTCCATTTTTTTCTCTAAAACAGTACAGGAAACCGGTTAATGTTAGTAAACTGTTTAATATGTAACAGATATCAGGCATAATATCGGTTAAAGATAGTAACAGCTCATTATACAGTTCCAAAACGACATTCCTCGACGGTTTCGAACTGATTATCGGTCAAAGTCTCTTCAACTCATACTAAAACAACACGCGATGGTGATACTGTATCTGAAATGTGATACGAATTAGTTTTCAGTTGATAAGCACTCAACTTTGGACAGGTATGGCGATCCTCTTATCTTAGAAAACGTGGGGTTTCTATTTTTTATCAATTTTAATGTCAAACCATGTTCTGTGCATCTTTAGTACAAATTTTGATAACTTCGTATTACTGGAAGTGATAATGTGATGGTTTTTCAGTATTGTATTGCGAAACTTGTAATGATATTACTGTTGAATTTATTAGTATTTAATCTATACTTGACAATATTGGCAAGGAACTTCTTAGAAGTGGGGTATTCTACACAACAATAGAAGAATACCTCAACAGTAAAATTTAGTTCTATTACAGATTGGACTATTTTGTTCGTATAGAGTAGACCAAAATCTAAACATCATATATCTACTACTATTGATATACATCATTATCATTTACATCATTACCAAAATTTATTGATCATATACAGAGTGTCCCAAAAAATAGTGACTCCAGTACCACCATGATATTCTACAAGCAAAAAACCAAACAGAAAAATTTCAATTTCTCCTTAGTTTTCATGTAATCCGCCATCTTTTTTTTAAAGTTTGCATCATATCTCGACAATGCATCAACTTTTCTCCTAGAAATTTGGTGGGCTCACTAATGAGTATGAGCTCTATAAAATAGTGATATTGAATATAAATATCCTATATCTTGGTTATTCAAAATAGCGGACGACTGAAATTGTTAAATTAAGTTCTCTGGAGAAATTAAGTATTGTGAATTATTACAATAATTATAAAAATGTAGAGCTTTTTAATCTGATGATTGTTCCATGTACTATGGATTTTTCCATGTACTAGATTTTTTAGTACACAAGTGAACAAACCTCTTCGGTATACCCGTAACATGTATGGCCGACCTTTTAAGATATCTTAAAAGGTTTTAAGGTACCTTTAACGTACCTTTGAAGGTAAAGGTACCTTAATGGTTTCCGTTATCCGAAAACAAGCTACAGTATTTGACAGTCCTGATACCATATTATGATAACTCCTAACCAAAACTATTCTATTATAGGTATTTTGTTATTTTCTATATAGTTATTCTCTATAACCAAAGTGCGTAGTTGAAGTCACCGCTATCAAATTTGAATGAACAAAACAAACATCCATTATATAATTAATAATACTTCCTGGTATCCGTAGACAGTCCAACATTCGTAATAAAAAGTTAAATTGCGTCATTGGAGCTAGAAAATAATAATTGTCATGTAAGCTATTATATGCCCGACTTTTGCTGTTAATCGTTAACACTCACTATATATCACATGCGTCATTTGGTTTATCTGTTGTATAGTAGACTAGGCCAAGTTCTAATAAGTTCTGTAAGTTCTGGCCTTGCTTCGATTTCCAAGCACTAAGCACCCTCGGGCTTATTATATGCGTTCCGTTTTGTAGGCCACTCTCGATACTGCACCAAAGTGTAAATCTGATGCTTAAGTACATGTAAAAACTTGTAGACTAGGATTAGCCAACGCCTACCCACAGATATAGATATAATAGTTGGGTTAAATTCTTTATCCGGTTTCGTATAGTAAATGAAAAGGGGGTGCCGCTTGTGTTAATGTATTCTCTTTTTCTCCAACGTTTTCTTTTTCTTGATTTGTTTTCTTTCTCGTCTCTCTTACCTTTATCGAGCTCTTGTCATTAGGTTTCAATTCCTTGGAGATCAAGTAAGTATTGAAAGAAAGAACCTTGGAGATTTTTCCATAAAAGTGTTCATATCATTCAATATAGGAGGACAGTGTAGGAGGATCGGTTTGTATAGGAGGACATATCTAGCTATCCTTTACAGATACTACCAGTTGCACAAAAATTCAATTGAATTTAACCGCCGTAAAATGATGTCATCTAACGGAACCAATGCAACGAGAACCAATGAACGAATCTGAAGTCAATGCAATGTCGTCATTTTAAGGTGGTCAAATTTAATTGGATTTTCGTGCAACGGTGCAACTAGCTGCAAATCTTTCTTCTGCAATTGGACAGATATTCCCTAAAGAGTATCTATGAGAGACCTAATCTATTTACTAATCTATGAAAGACCTAAACTACATTATGATCATGGGATGTCACACTTATGATTGGTTAGCTCGGTCAAATCCAGCCATACTTTTACCAATTCCCAAAAGATTTACATTTAAAAAACATACTCTAATCATATTTCATATTGAGCGATACATTTATAGCCTACAATTCGCATTTGCCAGTGTTAGGTTCTCATCATTTTAAGCTTTTAAAGCAATAACAAGAGTAGAGAGACTATTTTTAATGTTAGAAAAGTTATTTTTGATGTTGTTTCTCCTATGCCCGGTTTCTCAGTCGTTCAATAAACAGTTTATGGATCCAATAGCAGTATTGTATCAATAACCATGTGTTTTCAAATGCAAAAAATATTGATTCAATAGTTTATTGAACAACTGAGGAACCGGGCATTAGAATAAGTTTGACAAATGAGTGAATAGGTTCATGTTTGCCTGTAATCCCTTATCAAAATTCAAAAAATTGGCAAAAGTATGGCGGTGGCGGGAATAAAAAATGTTCCAACACACTGTTATGGACCCTTTTACACAAATGACCACACTGTTATTATACAGTCTCTGACTCTGTATCCTAAACCAGAGACAACGATATTTTCCAAGATAATTCTACTGTATTTCTATCCATCAAGTTAGAATTGTCTTTGCCTAGTTCTGGTTTAAAAGCAAGCTTTTATTTAAAAAAGCAAGCTAAAGCAATACAGAATATAAAGCTAATATAAACCATTGAATATATATACACTTTCGGAGGACACGCTAAGCCGTCGGTCCCGGCCGCCTAAAAAACAGTCGTTAAGTCACGTCAGAGACTCTGAACTGATCAGGAGTGACCTGAAAACTCTGACATCAGACCTGAGCCAGCCAGGTTACACGGAATTATTATTATTATTATTTTTAGGTTATATATTCAATGTATAAACCAAGCTTTTATTTTCAGTTTTGTTTACATTTTGAGGTGTCAAGCAGTTTTCTCCTGTTCTATTCATCAAGATAGAACAATCTTTGTCTGAACAAAGCTTTTATTTTCATGTTTGTTTATATTTGAGGTGTGAGGTTGATTGCGCCTGTAAGTTGTCCCTGGAATTTGTAATGGTACGTGGTAAATTTTCCAGTCATTGAAATAATTCCGAGATTTCAGTGGTCACGGATGCACAGCACATAGTGTCTAATCGACTTTCATTCTTGCCTGACTCCGTCTAGGTCGTTTCGTCACTTGGTAACTTTCTCTTCAGAAACTGACTGACTGCTCTTCAATAAACATTATTGCTTCGATGCTGTCAATTGTAAATGTATCCACGGAAAGCGATTAGCTGTAGTGGATTCAGAGACCACATAATATTACAAATATTATGTAGTATCAGAAGTAATCCAAATTTATTGATTAGTGGCAATCAAATTAGGTAGTTAGTCTATGGTAATATGTAGGCCTACGTAGTGGATCCGTATAGTGCGATAACTTTGCTAATGAATCTGGAAATTCTTTCATTACACCAAAGATGATAGGAAACTATTATTCTAATTGTCTTTGATTAAACTTAGAAGGCAGGAAATACTGGAGGATGGCGAACTCACACTAAACACAACTGGAACTTAGTCAGACTACACACAAAGGGACAAACCACATAGCAAAGAACTCATGAATAGGCCTATACAAGTAATATTTCTTTATCGTATGACTTTTTATCGGTGGGGAGACCCTATGAGTAAAAACCTTTAATTTGGTAATTTATGTCAGTCCCGGTGATGACCGTAGAGTCCGATGGCAAAAAATAGTATCTCTATATCTATCTATCTAATGCCATCCGCCAAATTAAATTAATGCTATTATAACTGAGGTTTTTAAATAATTCAGTTTAGATCTAAATTATAGAATTATGTGTACAGGACCATGAAATTGCAGAACTCACGAAACTAATGCCGTAAAACTTCTCCATGTCTGTAATTTATTTGAGGAACTAATTGTCATTTTATTACAAACAGTAAGGCTAGGCGTACACCGGTTAGTCAAGACAAGATTATTCACGTTTAGTCACAGTAATTCACATAGTTGCTTATGAAGCAACACACACCGATTAGTAGTTGCTTATGAAGCAACACACACCGATTAGTCATTGCATCAGTATGTGCTGCTTCATAAGCAAAAATGTGAATACCTGTGACTAAACGTGACTAATGTCGTCTTGTCTTGTCTTGACTAACCGGTGTACGCCTAGCCTAATGTTTAATTGAATCATTCTTGATTGATAATGAATGAAACCATTGTTCATTTGTTGATTGATTGATTGATAGATTGTGAATAATGATGAAAAGGAAGGCGAGTGATCCTACAGATTCAGGTGGGTTTCGAACCACCATATTGTTACGTTTGTCTTAAAAATATTGTTCTTCAAGTTGACTGTGTTTCAATCAATGCAAATAGCAATGCTCGTCGTTTAAATATTCTATTATGAATTCTCTTGTTCTATTCTCTCTCGTAGAATTCGAGATTGAAAAGAAATGAGCGTGAGTGAAGAATCAGTGACTGTAATCTTGAACGGCTTCCTTCAAAACTGCAATCAACTGTTGAACACAGCTGAGCAAATAGCTTTGTAAATGATCAGTGGCCTTGTCTATGACATGAGGCAGACAGACATGATACACCACACCAAATCAGCGTTATCTGCTCAATGGATGTCAAGCAAACAGTTCTTGATTACATGTATTGAATAGAATTAAAATAGAAAATTATCATTTCTTCACTACTCATAAAGATTATGATAAAAGTATATTGAGAAGCACCAATTGAAGAATGAGAACTGAGAAGAAGAAGAATTTTGAGAACTGAGAAGAAGAAGAATTTTGACAGACGGAGAAGAAGGATTAGGAGAAGAAGAAGAAGAAAAAGAACTTGGAAGAAGTATAAAAGGAGGAGATGAAGAAGAAGAAGAAGAAGGAAAAAAGAAAAAGGAAGAGGAGAAGACGAAGAAGAAGAGGAGGAGGAGGGAGAGGAGAAAAGAAGGAGGAGGAGAAGCAGAAGGAGAAGATAAAAAAGAAGAAGAGGAGAAATAGGAGGAGGAGAGAGGGAGAAGTAGAAGGGGAGGAGAAAGGAGAAGAAGAAGAAGAAGAAGAAGAATGTAGAAAAAAAGAGGTAGAAGCAGAAGAAGAAGGAGGAGGAGAAGATAAAGAAGGAGAAGATGAAGAGGAATAGAATAGAATAGAATAATCACTTTATTCACGCAGATTACAAAATATGTTGCTTAAATTCTAGGTCATAAAAGTCATTTCAATGAACGTCATTTAAAAATAATAATTACAGCATAAGATTAACTGAACAAAACATGAATTAAGAGATTTTAATTGAAAATATATAGGTATAAATTTTAATTCAAGATTTTTGAATACAACTTAATACTAGTATGATATATTTTATTTAAATGAATTCATTGGAAATATAAGTAATTGATTTTGTATCTACGTGAAATGGCGGAGTTTGGACATATAAATGTCCATTCTTGGAGAAGGATGTGCAAGGACATCCTTCCCATCAACACTCAACCGTAAAGGAGGAGGTAGAATAAGAAGAAGAAAGTCTGTTGGGGACGTTAATCCGTCGGTCCCGTCTACCTAAAAAGCACTCGTCATCTCTCATCATCACTCCTCCCAATACAATACCTACGCACAAGCCTGGAGCTGAATTGGGCATCACCCCAAAAAAAGGAGGGGGAGAAGAAGCATGAGGAGGAAGCAGATCAAGGAGAAATGAAAAGAAAATTTGAGAAGATGATGAAAAAGAAGGATAAAGATGATGATGATGATGATGAAACAAGAAAAATATTAATATTAAGGTATTATTAATATAGAGGTATTAGAGTATGGGAGTTATTAACCCATGTATTATGGAAAAGAAAAATAGGAAAAGATGGAGAATAAGGAAAAACCAAGTAGAAATAAGTGAAAATCATGAAAAGCTACCATTTATGGAATTTATTTTATACGCTTTTTAAAACATCTCAATGGTACCGGTAATATGATCTTTTTCTTATGATCTTATCATCCTTCAGTGTTTTGTCTCTTGAAAAAACAGATGAGCTTAATCAAACTGGCAACATTGTAATCTATTGAAAGCTGTAGCTTTCCCTTCAATAAGAGAGAGAAAGAGCTAGTAAGTGAGAGAGTTGTGAGAGAGTGAGAGAGAGTGATTCTGAGGGGTGAGAAAGATAAAGTGAGAGAATAAGAGTGTTGAGAGGGAGAGGTAGTGAGAGAGTGTGTTAAATTTAGAGTGAGGAAGAGAACTTGTGCGAAGAGAGAGTATGTGAGTGAGAGAGAATTATAGAGAGTTTCATGCAACTTTATTCTAACTGCATCATTGAGATACTGTACAACTCTTCACAGTAGTAGTTTCTAATTTTTGTTTACCAAATTATTGCTCTTAACCTTGACGACAAAGATAACAGCTCTGATTGTCTCTAGTTTATTTACACTAATTACAATTTGCATTTCGGAATTCTACTGAGCTTCTCAAAACAAATTTCAAAGATATCTGATGCATTTAGCCGCCATCTTTGTTTTGAGATATTGCTCAATTTTGTTGAACTGATTATGAATTTATTGCAAACAGAATTTAGCAGAGCATAATTATTACATTGAATGTCTGTGATTACAAATTACGAACTTTACCAGTTCATTCTACCAACTCATTTACAGTATTTATATTCATTATTCATTTTATAATATAGGCTTTTGATTGATTTGATCATTCAACCACGCACAAGACATGTAAAGGCAACATCATGATTAGTTTTTCAACTTGAGTTGTTTTTGTTTAATATTTTATTGGTATAGTGACATGAGCAGGTGAGTAGTAACAATCCTTACTACTTGTTACTTCCACTTTCAAACAAAGGCACTTGACATAATATTGTTAGAGATTAACAGATTAAATATTATGAAGACGAAAAATATTTAGATAAAAAACAAGTACGAGATGAGGTAATGGAATTTATAAAAATTATATCTGAAAATCTTTGTAGGCGTCTTTGTTCATGTAAGCTTCTACATCTCTCTGATATAATCAGAGATTATGGTAGAAGAATTTTAGTTCCAATAATTAAAATGAACAGTAGAATTGACAAGATCCTTGTGTTTTAATTTGAATTATTATGGAACAGTCCTACAATCTACAATCTATAAAAGCCTGAGAGAACTGACTCTTGACTAAAGCCTCAGTACTGACTCTTGAGAATTCTTCTTTTCTCTCTGGATTTAATCTGTCATCAATGGATTACAATCACAATTTCCGAGAATCCAATATGGCTGTTTAAAGTATCTTGTACTTCTTTTACTTTATCCACCTTGTTCTTCCTCTTTCTCGCCTCTTCCCGTCCTTCTTTCTCGGTTTGTTTCTCTATTTCTGTCTCCTTCTCTGATTCCTCAGATAAGTAGGTCGTCAGACGTCGGAAGGTCGATTGTTGGCTACCTTGCAAGTGACACTCAAATCTCGCTCTCTCTCTCTCTCTCTCTCTCTTTCTCAATTACCATCTCCTGCTCCTTCTCCTCATCCTCTACTCTTCTCCTCCTCCTCCTCGTCCTCCTTTTACAGCTCTTTCTCCTCCTGTCTTACCTCATCCTCTTTCTTCTTCTCCTGATCCTCTTTCTTTTTTCTCCTCATCATTCTTCTTCTTCTTCTTCTTGTTCTACATCTTCTCCTTCTCCTTCTTCTTCTTCTTCATCTTCTTTTCCTTCTCTCATATATCATCCTCTTTCTTCTCCTGTTCCTCGTCCTTCACCTTTCTCTCTCAATCACACACTGCATTTTTTCTGATTTTTTCCTTTCACCAAATGTAGTAGTTGTAATCTATTATCATCATTCTTTTGTCAAGCTAGATCTCATTCTCTCTTCTCTCTTCATCTGTCTTTCTCTCTCTCTCAAAATCTTTCTTCCTCTTTATCTTTCTTCTCCTCCCTCCTATTCCCTTTTCTATTCTCCCATTTTCACTCTTCCTTCTCAGTTTTCTCTAGGCACCTCTTCGAATCTTCCATTATTTCTTCTCTGTTTTCAAATTTTTCTCTTCCTCTTTCCTCTTTTCTTTAATATCCATAGTATTCTTCTCTTCTTTTTCATTTTTCCTCTTCATTTTACTTCCCCCCTCTTCTCTCTCTCTTTTCCACTTTTCCTCTCCTTCCTTCCTCTCCTTCTCCTCTTCATTTTCCAATCCATCTTTTCTCTCTCATTCCCACTCTTTCTAGTTTCTCTTTCCCCGTATTGTCTCTCTTCTCCAATCTTTCTCTTTCCACTTTTCTTCTTTTTTCCAATATTTATAGAAGCATTGTTCTTTTCTCTTTCTTCTTCTCCTCTTCATTTCCCAACCTTCTCCTTTCTCTCTCTCTTTTCCACTCTTCCTTTCCATTTTTATCCTTTTCTCCAATATTTGTAGTATCATTGTTCTCTTCTTTTTCTCCTTCTCCACTCCATTTTCTAACCCTGCTCTTTTCTCTCTCTTTTCCACTCTTTCTCTTCCTTTTTTCTCTTTCACTCCAATATCCACAGTGTTCTTCTTTTCTTCTTTCTCCTATTCCCTCTTCATTTACCTTCCTCATCTTCTCTCTTTCACTTTCTCTATTTCCTTCTCTCCAATATCTATAATACCACTGCTCTCTTCATCTTTATTCCCCCTCTTTTGTCTCTCTTTTTCATTCCTTCTTTTCCCTTTTCTCCACTGATATTGTAGTACCCGTTTTCTCTTCTCTTCCCTCTTCATTTTACTCCCCTCTCTTTTCTATCTTCTCCACTCTTCCTCTTTCCTTTCACTCCTTTTCTACTATTACATATTTTCTTTTTCTCTTCTCTCTCCTCTTCTCTCTTCATCTGCCTCCCCCTCTCTTCTCTCTCTCTCTCTTTTCACTTCTCCTCTATCCACTTTTCTCCTTATCTGTAATCATTTAAATATAGCTTTTCTCACACAATTTCAATTTTAGTACAATATCGTTTTTCTCACTCCATCTCAACCGTTCCTCTATCGCGAGGCCTACTAAATACCATCAGCCTTCTCTTTCTAATCCATCATATTCTTCTTTCCTATCTCTTTTCCGTCTGCTGTGAGAGAATGCCTGTAACAAGAATGCGGAAGGCATAGGCAAACGTATTATGAGGTGGAAGGCCAGTTTGTTGGTTATTTTCCCAGGTGTTCTCCTATCTATCCACTCTTCTAAAGTACCTCAAAAGTCTTGACATTTCAAAGTTATTTGTCTTTCTTTGATAATTCGTTGGCTACAGTCTATGAGAGAGAAGGAGAAAGATCCTTCTTTGAACATTTGTTCCATTTTTCGAACTGTTTCATATTCTTTCTTAGTTTTGAATAGCCATTTTATACGGCGCCATGGCTCGAAAGCTTTACTTAACCTACTAAGGTACTTTTGGTACTTAAGGTACCTTTACTAAGCCTACTTTTGGCATTGATACTCTTATGACTGATCTATTATCGTAATAATAATATATAATACCTTAATATAATATTTCAGTCTCATTCCTAGTATCTAAAAATCAGTGGCGGCTCGTCAGGGGAAGCAGGTGAAGCTCGGCTTCACCAAAATTCCCAATGAAATAATTTTTTTTTCAAGCTGATTCCAATTTTTCATCCATTTTTACTATTATTTTACTCTGGTTCTGTAATAAATTTATACAATCAATCTATAGGATCGTATTGGATGAGAATAATTTGTTCACTTAGCTGAAACCAAACAAGCCTTGTGTTAGCAGAATACGCTTGGCTGCTGGCTATCCAGTGTGTCGTATTGTCTGCTCTGGCTGCTGGCTCTGTACTAGCAGGCCCTGCCGGTGAAGCTCAGTTCTAGAAGCCAGTGCCTAGGTCTAGTATGCCCTATGAAAGAATAGAGGCGTTGCCATGACAACGGTACTCTATACAGATATAGTGAATGTATACAATGAGCTCCCGGTGAATCCGAAGGCCACTTGCCAGTCCCTACACTACCAACTGTAAAATACTAGAATTCAGCATGAAAACCCAGTTCATCACTGTGTCGAATGCAACACTCCTACGTTGGTAGCCCATTATAAACAATGACAGAAATTCAAAACTGCTGTCTCTAGGACTGAAGCCAGGCGTATTCAGATTTTCAGAACGCCTGCAGTTAACGGTTTGCGAATTCAGATTCAGCTACAGATTCACTTATTTTGTTTTGTTGATTTTAAACTTTTTTCGGGCATCAAACTAATATTGTGAGTAATTTCAATGAGTATTTCGTTTTTTTCAAGTTGGATAGTGTTTTCTAGTCTTGGTATTTTCAAGTAAGTTATTATTGTAACTAATCTTACAGAGGATGGAGCCATCAATAGACTTAGTTTATATTTTTATAGAGACACTGTTTTCTGTTTTGTAGATGGGAGGATGGTGATAAGAAAGAATGTTGATCCACTCATTATTATTATTTGCTTGATTAAAGCAACTTACTATAGTATCGGTAGTAGAGTTCTCTCTTCAGTTCTCTATTTTTGTATTTTTTTTTCTAATGTTGGTTATTATTAGACATAGGACTATTCTTAACTTAAATATTACGCTCAAACTCATGTATGTTGTAAACCTTTAAACAGAACTACAATGTATAATGAGCTTCACCAAGATTTCCCCTCACGAGCCGCCACTGCTAAAAATTCTATTTCAGATATTAAAGCCCCTTAATACCTTTGACTGAATTTATAAAGTCGAGGTGATTTATGCGTGCGCGGGTGAACGGGGGTCAAAATGAGAGTTTACTCCTTCGGACGCTATTTTCCAACCGATAATCATGAAAATGTACCAAATTGTTTAAAAAGATCTGTAGAACTGTTGTATTACCTTGAAAATTCGATTTTCAATTTTAAAATGACTGTATAAGTCAATGAACAAATTTTATTGACTTGTAATTAAGATCGACTATCTTCTAAGATCCTCTATCCTATAAGATCGGCTTCATCGATTATCCTTTGGCTATTTTAGTTCTGTTGTCAATATTTGCTGTAAGAGAAGTCTTCAGATCTATTTATATAGCTTTCTTTGGATTTTCGTTTTTTTAATTACTAGCTGACCCGGCGAACTAGGTCATTAATTTACTAATTATTTATTAATTATAAAGGGATTTTCTTATATCTTAATACATATTATGTTAACCAGTGCTGTAACAATTCAAACTAATCCAAAATCATCTAAATCGGTTCAGCCGTTCTCGAGTTATAAGCGAGCGTACAGACACCAACTCTCTTTTATTAATATAGATTACATTTTATATTATTGTTTACTTTAGCAACTTAGGTCAAAATAAAATAGCTTATTAAGATTAAAAGCTTATTAATTAGCTTATTAAAATTAAATAGCTTTCTTAAGTCTCACACTAGGTGCTAGGGTAAACAAAAAAATTATTGTCTATTTTATTGCCTTTCTTTCTTCTTTCTTTTTACTTTTTATTCTATAGTTTTCTTTTATTTCAATTTCAATGTTTATTATATCTCAATTTTTGTTTTATTCCGTCTAGTATTTATTTATCTTTATTATGTTTTGCACATTTTATTATTTTTTCGTCTATTTCTGTTGTTATTTTTTTCGTTTATTTTTGTTTTTATTCTTTCGTTCATTTTTGATTTTATTTTCCGTTTATTTTTGTTTTTATCTTTAGTTTATTTTGTTTTTCTTTTCTTTTTAGATCTTCACTTTCGCCATCACACGTGGATATAATTAGCGTTAACCTAGTTGCTAGCCGTCAATGGTAACCATTAGCACAAATGCTTCGGCCCGTGTCTCAGCGTAATCTCGGTGCAAATTGTTGGAAATTCATTAAGAAAAAGAACAATAATTTCAAAAATTGAACAACCACCCAACGAAACTCAAATGCTCTCTAAGTTAGTGATGCTCTATTGAACATTAGACAAGTTTACATTATGCTCAAGTTGTAACATTACTTTCAAAGCACGGTAACGAAGGATCCTTGAAATACTCTGCAATATTAATTTTAGTCGCTGTCGAATCTGTGATTTTCTAACGAATTTTTAATAAAGTTTCTATAGGGGGAAATATTGACTGTTGATTTACTTATTTCTCTTACTTGTTACGTATTTTGAAAATATTTATAATTGTTGGTTTAATGTTACTTGGAAGCTTCAAGATACTATAACTTGATTACTACAATCTGTGAACTTTCCAATATTGAATAAATCCAAGATTCAGTTGATTTGATATTACTTGAAAGTTTCAAGATACTATAACTTGATTACTACAAACTACAATCTGTGAACATTCCAATATTGTATAAATCTAAGATTCAGTTGATTTGATATTATAGTTTCAAGATTCTATTACGTGAATACTACAAACTTTATATTTCTTGAAACTTTCTAATATTGAATAAATTCAAGACACTCATGTGGGTTGTCACGGTGACGCCTAATTTTGTATTTAACGTTTATTGTTATCTTGCAAAAGGTTTACTAGTTTGAGTGAGTTTTTCGTTGTGAATTGAGAGACTTTTCGATTTTAAAATGAACTCCATTTTGGATGTCGGTTAACCATTGACGGTTGTAGCCAGTAGTGAAACAGTGACTTGATTCGTCCACTCCAGTTACCAGTAACACATCAGGATGCTTGGGGATTACTACTCCACCAATGCTAGTAACCCTCTGCTCAAGGGTGCTCTTTCTAGGTGAGTTTCAGAAATAATTTCGGTGGTGGCTTGGGGGATCGTTTTCTGATTGAAATTACCATTTAATATGTTCACACTTGGTCGATTCTTGTGTGTTGCATAGTTAGTGCATAAACTTAAGCATTGGTAGCATGCTGAGCAGCACACAAAATCGACTAAGTGTGGATTTTGGTAGATTTTTGTGTGCTACCCAACATGCTGCATATATAGCAGGATCCTTTTAACTTGTCAGAAAACATATGTTTCGACGAGCAATATCACAATACTTAACCTACAAATGCTGAATCTCGCAGATTATTGAAAAGGACTTTTAAAAAGTTATTCTTTGAAAGGTCTCCTTTAAAAAGGTCTTTTAAAGACTTTAAAGGTCTTTAAGACTTTTAAGCCTTTTGATTATTGTGTCGAAATCACTGTTTAATTATTACCGAAACAGCTGATTTCTGACAAGTTAAAAGGATCCTGCTATACAAGTTAACTCTTTCGGAAGCTATTCTCCAACCTATAATCATGAAAATAATATCAAATTTTCCAGAAAGTTATGTAGATTTTTGTATAACCTCAAAAAAATTGATTTTTCAACTTTGAAATAGTAGTACAAGTCGATAAACATGGAGCAGATCTCACTCATTTTAACATCCATATAAAAAAGTAATTTTTTTGCCATAAAGTTACAAAAGAAATGGACGAAATGCACGTATACACAAATTAATACAAACTTTGAAATAGAAGTATAAGTTGATGAACATGGAGCAGATCTCACTCATTTTAACATTCAATTAAAAAAGTAATTTATTTGCCATAAAGTTACAAAAGAAATGGACAAAATGCACGTATACACAAATTAATACAAATACACATTTGAATATGACCTACATAAATTAATTAAGTCCCCTGAGTATAATCACAGATAATCTAGATCACAGATAATTTACATTATCTGTGGTATAATATTAAAATCGATTATGTGAGTACAGTATGTCAATGTAATTTTATTAATATTGTGGCCCGACTAGCATATTAAGTTAAAACTTGTGCGCTAGCCGTGATTTCGTGTAAATAAAATAATAATAAAATGTCCAGATACAGCAACAATTCTAGCAATGTTTATGTTTAATTTAAGATCATCCACACATTTCTAGCTTGAAAAACAGCGACCGAAGGAGTAAACTGTGGAATGCCTACTTTCATGCTATTTCCGATCGTAAGACAGCTTGAGGGTTTTCCCGAATGCTTTTTCCGATAGTAAGGCCTCTTGAGTGAGTCGTCCACTTGATTAAGGAACGCTCATAAATACAGCCCTAAATTAAAAGATAAGTTAACGGAACGCACAACTCAGTTTTTAAAAAGATTTATTTAATGAAAAACAAACATACATGGAGACGGGCTAACAGATCGTGGTAGAATGAAAAGAGGAATAATCGAACAGCGGTTTAAATACAAGTAGATATTGCTTAGTCTACAGTTCCTAAATCTATTGTCTTTAATACATACTAAAGACAATTTAACTAATAGTTAAATTGTCTTTGCCTAAATCTTCATCTGAGAATCAGTAGCTACAAAACTTTCAATACTCGAATGAATTATATTTAAATAATTTGAATGAAATCCAGTATCGAGATCAAGGCTTCAAGTCACTGTTGAAAGTGCATTACCTTGCTTGAAGAGTGTGTGTGTGAGTGCAACCAGCCTTTCCTAAGGTTGTTAGCAAGGCCAGGGTCAAAATAATCGAACTTTATTTATCTTTTCAATATTAGCAGAGTAATCAGTCCTTTAATTAATAGGAAACAGTAATCACGGCAATTACTGAGTGATAAAAATTGATCAATACTGAAACTTTGAAATTAATCAAAATTAATAATCGTATAATCTATATTAATAAAAGAGAGTTGGTGTCTGTACGCTCGCTTATAACTCGAGAACGGCTGAACCGATTTAGATGATTTTGGATTCGTTTGAATTTTTACAGCACTGGTTAACATAATATGTATTAAAATATAAGAAAATCCCTTTATAATTTATAAATAATTAGTAAACTAATGACCTAACCTATCAAACATTTACAGACTGATGTTTTGAAATTGCACGGCTACCGAAAGGTGATCGTGATTCAAGATCAGAAAACACAGCACTCTCATTCAATGCCTCGGTAGCTCAGTGGAAAAAACTCTGCGTCTGATGCTAGAGGTCGCGGGATCGAATCCCGCTACGGTCAAATTTTTTTGCTCTAGGTTTTCTACTCTAATTATTTTTTTACGCTAGAATCATCAATAATAAAAATGAGTTATCGTTCATCATGCATGTTTTATTGTTTCTAATAATAAAATTGAAAAAATATAAAATAAATTAAAAAAAAATTATTGATTATAAAAAAGAAAAAATACATTGATTATATTAAATTAATCTCTTTTTACTTCGTGACATTTTTTATGGAGCAGGGCTGACATGAAGGGGACATTTGGGGAAAGAAAGGGTGAAATGAAGGGGATTTTGGGGGTTGACATTTGTGGGGGAGCAAAGGGGGCATTTGGGGGATGACATTTTAGGGGTGTCATGAAGAGGGGACATTTGTAGGAGAAGATGGGGACATTTGTGGGGGAAGAGGTGATACGAAGTTCACCGGGACACCTAGTATGGAATAAATTAAAGATAATTTATATTGTTTAATAAATTCATCTTGGATTGTACCTATATTTATGGTTCAATTAAATAGGAACAGTATTAAAAAAACTTATTCCTAAAAAATACAAGTTTAGTATGTTAATCTTTTTAATAACTTACCGTACCTACATAAATCTATGATACAAAACGTTTGCAGAGATACTTCATTACAGTTTTCTGAAAAAATGTTTAAAATTGTGTTGAAACAAACTTGACTTCATAACATTGTAGCAAATGAATTGTTGATTAACATATCAACCTCAAAAGTGAATAAAACCCTTACCTCAAATAGATAAACATCATAAATCTGTTGTATGTGATGTAATGTTGTGGTATAATAATTATCTTCTCCTTAATAAAAGAAAAAGACAAAGATATTATCAATTTATTTTCAAATTGAAAATTGCAGTTTCTTGACATAACCGGCCACATCTTCAACTGTACTGTACTATGGATTTCAAGTAAATATTTGACTTTTAATTAAATATCACTTGCATAATTACCAAATCCTATTATACAACATACAGACCAAATAGGTATACATTGTGCTTTTTTTCTGGGGATCATGCCCACATAAACTCTAGGCTTGTGCGTGGGTAATGGGAAGGATGATGATGGGAGATGAATGTACCTATAGCTTTAGGTGGGTTCCGAACCACCGGGAAGCGATTTTGAAGCTCATAAATTGTATTTAGAGGAGCCGGTCACCGTTACAACAGGAGTGGCGGGCGCCGTCTCTTATCTAATCTCACCGATTAGACTCGCCTGCTACCACTGGGATAACCGCTTCCCTCATGATTTTACCATCGTCAGGAGTGATAGGTCTCGTACTGTTACATTATTCATTACAAAACATTTGTTAAAGTCAGAAATCATCATTTTTATCATGTTGGATATAGCACGATCCTTTTAACTTGTCAGAAATCAGCTGTTTCGGTAATAATTAAACAGTGATTTCGACACAATAATCAAAAGGCTTAAAAGTCTTAAAGACCTTTAAAGTCTTTAAAAGACCTTTTCAATAATCTGCGAGATTCAGCATTTGTAGGTTAAGTATTGTACTGGTGGCCGAGTAAAACATATGTTTTCTGACAAGTTAAAAGGATCCTGCTATACATGATATATGACGTCAACTAACAGTCTCGAATTCGAAAAAACTGCTAGGGTACAATTGGGCCTTATCATCATCAGTTATAATGGTTTGGCCCTTACCTCAAAAGAATTAAATCTCACTTGAATATCAAATTCTATTATACCGGGTTATCATAAAAGAATGGTGCGGTTTCAAAAATTGGTGCGATTTTCTGACAAATATTTGACGCGGATCAGTTCATGATTCCTGTCTAATTTAGGTTGTTTGGCTTGAACACTGGTTTCTATAAAAAGTCAATCTTCGCACCATTCTTTTATGATAACTCTGTAAAATATGTACCCACAGTATAATTAGGTATACATTATTGATTACACAACACTTGATTGGATACAACTTGTTGATATAAGTCAGAAATCGTCATTTTCATCATGTTGGACTATCAACATCGTCATCAGTTATAATGGCGACAATACAGCAACTCAGTAGGTTTATGGCGATGGCCTTCTGTTAAGATTGGCACAAGCGCACTTTCACTTTCACTAATTCACTGCTCACTACCGGTGTATACTAGTGTAGAAGAGTGTAGTGTTTGAAAAATTCTTGGAAGTGTTATAGATGCTTCTAAAAAATTGAACCAATAGGCGTAGGGGGAAGGAGTTGATTGATGCTGTATATTCAATTCAAATATTAAAGGAGCTGACAGATGAAGAAGCCGGGGAGAGAATGGTGTGGAGGAGGAAGATACGGAATAGCGACCCCGAATAGGGAAAAGCTAAAGGAAAAGAAGAAGAAAGAAGAAGATTCAATTCAAAATATGGGAAGCGTGGTCGTGCTGGTATCTAATTGCAAGATTGGGCTAGGCGTACACCGGTTAGTCAAGACAAGACAAGACGAGATTAGTCACGTTTAGTCACAGTACTTCACATAGTTGCTTATGAAGCAACACACACCGATTAGTCATTGCATCAGTGTGTGCTGCTTCATAAGCAACTATGTGAATTACTGTGACTAAACGTGACTAATCTCGTCTTGTCTTGTCTTGACTAACCGGTGTACGCCTAGCCTAAGATAAGAGACAAGCACCTGTTACTCGCATTGTAAGGGTGACCGGTTTCAGTTCAAGTAATTGAATTTCCGCTGAATCTCATTCATTCATGAGAATCAAAATCGCTTTAGAATAAATTAATATAAATAATATATTAGATAATAATATTATATTAATAGATAACGAGATCAATACTGAGCAGTGCAAAGCGCCGCTTGCTTGCTCAGTACTGTATCGTTTATATAAATGTCTTTATTTTTCACTTTCACATTACAAAAGTGCTGTGGGCGAAGTTGAGGCATACAAGCCCCCTCTTCCTCGTGAAGGTGGTATTCGTTGATAGCATTTTCGTTACGATGCAATTGATGAAAAATAGTGGGGATTTTTCATCAATTGCATCTGCAACTGTCTCCTGGGTCACAAAAGTTTGGGAATCATTGCAACATACGGGTATTTGTATCAGTGAGTTTCCTCTAGATTTCTCATCAAATCTCGCAGTGGTGGAAGCACAGTAGAAAGGAATGGGCCAAAGGTTTTTTGATATATTAGATTAGATACAGTAATTATATATTTCTATATAATACAGAATAAATTCTATTATCTTCAAAACATATTGAACATTATACCTTGAAAAAGTATCATACAACACTTCTATTCTGTATTGTATGACGCAATAAATTAATCTCAGCCACTAAACTGTATTAGAACCCACCTTAATGGCGCGGTTTCACGATACCAGTAGACGTGTAGGTTACTGGCATGCAGGTTGGTCATATGATCTTCCACTCTATACAAACAAATAGGGCAATGAACACTGACTGCTCTGACTATCTTTCTCCATCTAATCTCTGTTCTTCATATTACAGTATTATAAGAAATATACTTTACAGTAATTTATATTACAGTAATATCACATATTTTTTTCATAGATTAATATTTAAGAATTTGGTATCATCTACTCCTTTGCTAAATTTTCTTTTTTTTAGAAACCTTACAGCCAAAACCTTATACACAAGTAGTTTCTGCATAAAAAATTCAACCAAAACTAGAAATAGTTACTGCATCTAAACTTCAACCTGAAGCTGTTCTACACACTGATCTTTAACGTAATTCAAGTAATTTTAAAACAACACCATTTTGAAAGCCCACTAGAAGTATCCGCCATTTGCGTAATACCGCAGCCGCCATTCTGTGCATGCTATTCGACTGAAAGTTTCAACCAATCAGGAACAAGACGATCTGAACCAATTACAACATGGGAAAGCCACTCAACCGATTAAGCCACACTTCTGTATTGAAATTGAGCAAAAAGTATCCGCCATTTTGTGTAATACGATAGCCGCCATTTCGTGTACCCGACTAAACGTTTCAGCCAATCAGGAACAAGAGACTCTGAACCAATCACAGTATAAGAAAACCTCTTAACCGATTAAGCCACACCCTAATTTCTATCAACAATCAATCTCATATTTATTCTCCCCAGATGTAAAATCTAGTAAATCAAAATGTACTATCTTGTAATCTAGTCAAACTTTTCTGTCAACGCCTATCGTCTCAATACATTTTACAGATTATGAACTTGTGGGATTCGATGGAATGAAATTTAGATAAAGTACTGCAATTAACTGATTATGTACTGTAATATCAGGGTCGTTATTATTATTTGAAATTGAATAAATTTTGAAATATAAATACAAATTGAAATATCAGAAGTGAATATTGAAGTAATTTTGCAATTAATTGAAAGTTCATTTTTCTGAGGAATTTGAACGTTGAAAGTTCAAATGGTAAAATTGAGGATGAGGAAGAACGCAGAAGAAAAAACAGAAAGAAGAAGAAGGAGAAGAAAGACATGAAGAAAAAGTAGAAGAAGAAAGAGATGAAGAAAAAGAAAAATAAGGTGTAAAAGAAGAAGAAGGAGAGGGAGAGTGACCAGACCAAGAGAAAGAAGATGAGCCACATAGAAAGTTTGACCAAGGTGAAAGTATAAGAAGACAGTTTCCTTCCCGCCCCCTTCCACATTCTTTCTAGAAAAATTGGAATGTTAGCATGAACAAAGTCTAATTGATTAGCGAAATTTAGCTACCATAGATAACATCCTGTATCCATATAGATGAAGTGACCTATTGTCCAACAATAACCAAGACATAACATTATTGAATTACCTTACCTAAATGATACTATATCAATATCATACATTATGCACATGCCTACTCCATCTAAATCGTAATACTGAATAGAAAAGGCAATATGCTTTTGAAAAATAATTTCTAGAATATGCCAATAAATTAACGTAAATTGATTAAAAAGGTTTATGTAATTTTAGTAGTTTGATAACGTAACACGATCCTCACTAAAAAAAAAAACCTTAAATATGCTCTATGATTTCACGTTAATCAATTATTTAATAACGAAATTTCTTCAGATATCTTTATAGAAGATCTGTATACTGTATATCACCTTTTACAGTACTTTCCAAAGACTAAAATCGTTAAAACACAATAAAATTGTCGTTATAATTACTATAGCGATTTTATGGGCTTCAAGGATTTGACATTTTGTTGACAACTTTGATAGCTTGGAAAAGCTGTTTTCTAATTTTATCTTAATTGCCGTTAATGGCTAATCTTAGTTGATTTCAGAAACATGGACTATAAATGTAGTCTTTTTTCAATCAATTTAATGTTGAGATGAATTGCAGTGTTATCTTTTTAATGGAGCTCATTGGTGTAGATTATCCCAAACATGAAACAAATAAAACATACTATAATTTCCACATGAATAAATATTAGCTTTGTCATATACTGGAACCGTTTTCATTTGAAAACGTCCGAACGTCCGAATTGCTAACATTGAATAAAATGTTAGTAGGCGTTAAAAACGCCCACATAAGCTCGTGGCTTGTGATTGGGTAATGGGAAGGATAATAATTAGAAATGAATGGTCCCAACATGCTTATGGCGCGGTTTCACGATACCAGTAGACGTGTAGGTTACTGGCATGCAGGTTGGTCAGTGAATTGGTCAGGTTGGACACTGACTGGTGTGAATAATAATTGCCCTATTTGTTTGAGTAGGATAACTGATAAGTAAAGATCGATCAAAAGAGTAGAGAGAATACCAACAAAACATGAGCGGTGTAGCGTACAGTAAAGTCTAATTGAAATTGTCCTCTATTTTTTCGAAGCTCTGGAATGTCTGATGGGAGGGAGGGGATAGTAGAAAGTGGACGTTGAAGAAGAAGAAGAGAGAGAGAGAGAAAGAGAGTGAATTGAGGTGAAGCAGAAGCCGAAGATAACGGTTGATCCCTGTAACGGAGTAATAGCTAGCGCGACATCACCTATGTAGCATTGCCACCTGTAGGTGATCTCATGAAGATGATGATGATGATGATGAAGAAGAAGAAGAAGAAGAAGAAGAAGAAGAAGAGATGATGATGATGATGTCCAACAAAGATAGCGTTGCACCACTTGAAACCAGCTACAATGGTTCCATGTTAGTTGGCAGTACATGATGTAATGATTTCGGTTCTGTTCTTATCTGGGCCTGTTATATAGAGCTGTTTATTTTTTGTAATTTGCTCCAAATATTTGAAGCTTATCAGCACTGTAGTTCGGTGCAATTTAGAGCACCGCAACCTTTTTTGGTCGGTTTTATAAAAAAGAAAACGATACTGTACTTTGAATGTGGTTAGTGGATTTTTTGGTATCCTGATATCCAGTGGTAACAACTATTGCATTTATGGAATGATTATCTTCATTTATTCATTTCGTAAAATTTATCAACAACTTTTTTTATAATTGTTTTTATTTTTTTAATTACCCATTTTGTCAATTAGTTTTGATAATATACACTAATACAGTAGGCTAATACAAGATAAAAGACTTATTTTAATACAAGTATAAAATCAAGAATCCAAAAGACTGTAATGAGACTAATTGTAGTAGGATACCAGTAATAGGATAGGCTCCCATTGAAACTAAAATATTTAGCAGCTATTACTCTTATTAAATTATAATAATTATCAGGATTAATATGATTTTTCTTGAGTATGTTGAGCTAAGATATATTGTGAATCGTACAGTGAAAAATGCAAGATATCTGTTTTTATCTAATTTTAGTCAAAGTTTGTCACCGTATAGGACTAAGACAAAAAAAAATAGAAAGTGGTACTGTAGATTATTCTAGTAACAGAGATTTCAGTGTTCATTCATTTATCAATTCATTATCCAACAGTAAACACCAGGAGGTGCTGTTTGTTTAGTAGTGAAGGTGATAGTTACCCATATTGAATAAACTAATCAAAATTGTCATAACGACAAATTTATAAAATTAAATTATCTTTTTATTCAACCAAGAGATGCTTCCAAACTTCAAGAGGAAGATTTCCAAGCAAAAAAATTTTTTTTGACTAAAATAACTATAAAAAAGCTAAGTAACTACTCTATAAGTTACAAGAAACTGAGAGTTGAAAATAGTTGCCTTGAATTTGGCAAGTTTGTGCCTTGAATCTGTACAGTTTAATACAGTGGAACAGAGAAGCATAGATTTTCTATTATTTTGCACGTCACTAATTAATGTCTCTGAATAGTCTGATTCCTGGTTTGGTAATAGCTAATTGCGTTGATTGGATAAGACGCTCGTGGTGGTGAGGGGGTTGGGAGGGGGAACCTCCTACTCAATCCTACACAAACTCCTACTGTACCTCTCAGATTTTGCTGAACTTTCATCTGATCTGGCTATCTGAGTGTCTCTCTCTCTCTACTCCTTCCTCTTCTTCTTCTCCTTCTACGCTTCTTCCTCCTTCCTTCTACTCTTCTTCTTCCTCCTCCTTCACATTTTCCTCCTCATTCTCATCCTCCTCCTTGTTCTTTCATCTTCCTATCCTCCTCCTCCTCCTATTACTCCTTCTCCCCCTATCCTCCTATACTTCTTCTCCTATCCCTCTCCTTCTCTCTCTTCTACCTCCTCCCTCTTCTCCTCACTCTCCCCCTAACGTTTCTCCTCATTTTCCCATTCCTCCTCCTCCTCCTCTTCTTTGCCAGCCACTACATCCTCCTCCTTTTGTTTGTCACAAAATATTATTATCTCAATGTCTAGTTCTCTTCTAATTACAACCAAATCTCAATTACCTAATAATAAATATAAATTATTTTATCTATCATGATTTCAATTAGATAATTCCGGTTTAAAGATCGCATGAATTGAAATTATTATGCTCTGTGTATTGGTGATTGTGCTGCTTGTTCTAATACTGAAAATTATTCTAGTCTCAAGTTTTCCCTTAATACAACCAGTTTTCACTATTTTCTCATAGTTTCGAATAATTAGAAAATAGAATAGAAATAAAAGCGTTTAGAATAATTCTTTTTGACGTTTGGTGATCTCATACAATACTAGTAATACCGTATTGCAAAAAAGTGTACAACCTAGTTGTCCTACTCTAAATCCAAATATGACTGACATCTTTGGAGCATTACTCAGCAACTGTGATTTGATTGGTATTGCGCATAGCTGGTAATATATCTTATTCTTTCTCTCTCTCTTAATCTCTCTGTCTAGCGCCGCGTACTTTATGGCGATATTGGATCCCTGGGTCACTTGTGGGAACTCGCTTATTAAACCACTTATCGAAGTTTAAAGGAGAGAATATTGAACAAAAATATGAGGAATCAGATGCTCTTCCCTCTCTCGAATTTTGAGTTTGAAATTTCAATATTTTTTGGCCGTATGGGGATATAACGGTCGTCAAGAGAGAAATTTATGGGGATATGAGAGAGGGAATTATGGGGATATGAGAGAAGGGAATTATGGGGATATGAGAGAAGGGAATTATGGGGATATGAGAGAAGGAATTATGGGGATATGAGAGAAGGGAATTATGGGGATATTAGAGAAGGAATTATGAGGCTATGAAAGAAGGAATTATGAGGATATTAGAGGGGAATTAAGGGGATATGAGAGATGAATTATGGGGATATGAGAGAAGGATATTTTACCCTAACATATTTGAATTTTTGTTACTTTTCCAGTGTCTGTAGCAACTGGAGAGAGGAGTTTCAGAGAATTGAAGCTCATAAAAACCTATTTGAGGAATGCTATGCAACAGAAAATACTCACAAAACTGATTATCATCTCAATTGAACACGAAAGGGTTTCAATGATTTCTTTTGATAGCATAATTCAGAAATTTGCGGCAAAAAAGGCAAGAAAGTTTAGATTAGATTATTCTTTATTTGTAAATAATATCCTTGAAATCAACACTAACTAATCATAGATATTGTGTACCACAAACTGAAAATTATAAGAAAGTTGAGACCTTGAATGAGGTGTAAAAATATTAGAGGGATAATGATTATGATTTATTAAAAATTGACGAAATTATAATTTATAATTATAATTATTGATTAAAAATTATTAGACTGTGGATGAATTATTAAAATGACAAAAATTATGACAGGATTAATTTACAGTGGTAAAGGTTACGAATTTTATTGGGAGGAATTATTAGATGTGGCAGTCCAACTGATATGAATGCATGAATTATTGCATAGAATCGTATATTACATAGCTTTTTTGGATTTTTGTTTCTCTAATAATAATATTATGATGTTTATTACTAAGATTTTATTTTATTCAAGCTATTTGTTTTATGATCAATGAAACAGGACAAGGGATATTTTGAAATCAGATAATTTTTCACTCTATCTTACCTAATTTTCAATATTTATTTTAGTATTTATTTTGTATGCAAATATTTGATTTTGTAAAATGTTCTTTTTTTGGCAAATATTGATATTGATGTACAGTTTATAGGGAATTATAGCTGTTTATAATTTATAGTTTATATAATATATATGTACTGGGAAGTATGCTCATAGGATACGTAAATCTACGAAGTCAACCTACCTGAGATTAATAATGATAGATATCGTTTGGAATTGGGCTCTCCTTCTGCTAGGAAACTGGCTTCTTTTGTAGGCTTCTATGATCTGGCTCTCTGTAACTCAGTTCTTAATTGTAATGATCGTATTCTGGGCCTAGTATTTTCTAATGTTGATATCAGGGTTGAGCAAAGTGATTGTTCCCTGGTTCCTGAGGACGCTCATTATCCTTCTCTTGTTGTCACAGTACAGGTATGGTCCACTGATAATTCTCAGTTGAATTGCATTGAACTGTTTGACTTTAGGAGGGCTGACTATCTCCTGCTTTATTATCAGTTGAGAGCCTATCGCTGGGGGCTTATGGATAATTTAAGTAAAGTAGATGAGGCTGTGGATTTATTTTATACCTTCATTTATGAGTGCTTTGACAATTGTATTCCAAAGAGGATGGTCAGGCCTGGGGGTACTAAGTATCAACCTTGGTTCAATGCTGAAATAATTCGGCTGTTGAAGAGGATGGACAGATGCGCTATGAAGCAGCACTTCTCTCTATATCACAATGAGCAATTCAAAAGATTGCGAAATCAGGTTAAGCAATTTATTGCTCATGAATATCATAATTATTTAGATAGGGTTGAGACTAATATTAAGAGCGATGCTAAGAGCTTCTGGGGATTTGTCAATGCAAGAAGAGCTAACAGTTCTACACAGGAGGGTATGCATTGGGGTGATCAGATCTTTGGACTTCATGATTTGCCCAATGGTTTTGCTCAGTATTTTTCTTCAGTATTTTCTGATGAGTCGCAGTTGGATGTTGACAATGAGGTGAACCTAGACAGTAGACTGAATGTACCTTCTCTCTCAATCAGTTCTGTTGATTTGAGAGCCATAATTGCAGCAATAGGTGATTTGAGACTTTGTACTGGTTGTGGACCAGATAATATTTCTTCATATAAGGGTTGTGCTGAAATTTTGGGTCTCTCCGCGATGATCATTTTTGATCTGTCCTTGAGATCCTCGGTATTCTCCTCCAGATGGAAAATTGGCAGGGTTACTCCTATATTCAAATCTGGTAGGAGAAATGACATATCCAACCTCCGCCCAATAACTCAATTGTCATCTTTTGCTAAAGTGTTTGAGAGAGTTCTTTATGATTGTGTCAGTAGTCATATTCGACCTTTTGTATCATAATTATATTAGAATTGTGTCATCCTCCTTCAGTTAACTCCTAGCCTTCCACCTCCGGGATAGGGTTATCATACGTCAGGATTCTGATGCTACGTTAGATAAATATTTAACAACTATATTTGAAAAAAACTATGATCGATACAACCAAAAATACTCCATGCAGATTTTTCAAACAAGTGTAAAATCTATTGAAATCTTGTGGAATCTTTAATGAGACTTAATAAGTCTTCAAAAGTATTTTCAAATTGCTTTGAATTCTTCAAAATTAGAGATAAAAGATAAGTAATGTTTTTTAAATATTGTACAAGATTTGAGGCTTATAAAATAAAACTTACCTGTTTTCTTACCATCCAGTTACAATTCTACTAAACAGCTGTAGGCTACCATATTTGTTTTGTAAAATACAAATTGTTTACTCGCGCTTTGCGGCGCTCGCAGGTGATTACACCCTCCGCACCCCCGTTGGGTCCGTACAATGGTTAGAAAATGTTGCATAAGCCTATGAGTTAGTGCTGTTTGTGCTGTAGTGCTGTTTAAAAAAAATGGAATAGCTGTTGAGCTTTGCTCCTACAGGCTTAACAACAGGTATCACATGGAAGACTTGGAAGCTGTGATTATTGTTTGAAAATTTTCAATTTGTCTATAAATTATTTAAATTCGACAAATGCAGAAAATTTAATGAGATATGTGGCATAATGAGAATAATGAGAATGATTTGTGGCATTTGTTTGTATTCAAAATCGGATGAACCTACTATCAAGTTGGATAGTTGAGAGTACAGCAATGGCTAGCATTATTAGGGCCGGTTTCTCCAACGTCGATTGAACCAATTTTTAGTTTGAACTTGGGGTTTTACCACTCACTAAAAACGTTTTTGTCAGAAAGTTCGATGTCCGAACAGCTGACCATTTGAGGCTAACATTATTCATAGGATAGTTGTATGGTGTATGATTATATATTCTTTTAGATAAATAATTATTTATTTTCCAATAAAACCTATAACTATTACAACTATATTTGGTGTATCCAACATTAAAAAGTGTGACGCTTGCTTTACCAGGGGCTGCGCCCCCTGGGTTCCAACTAGTGAGTCACAAGTGACCCACAGGCTCGCTTCGCTCGCCCATTTTAAGATTTTACCATGTTTTACAGGCTTTTGATCATTGAATTTTCCTAATTTCAAGCCTTTTTTGAACATTGTTTCCCCTCTAGTGACTTAGGGGTGCTATATAATATACCGTACCCAGAAAACAGTTCTTGGCTTTATTTGCATCTTCATAACGAGTAAATCACTGCTCACCTCATCCCTTCAGAAAAAGTCGAAATTTGCATCAAACAATAAAGTTTATTTTACACTGTGCCCTAGACTTTCATGAAAAATAGATTTTTCAACCCTAACTCTTTTTCGCGTGATTTTAAAGAATTAAATCAAACAGTGTTCAACACTTTTTGGAGCCGTATCCGATGCAAAAATTCATTTTTCGAAAATATCAATATTTTGATTTACCCCCTATCAAACCCCTCTAGATTCCGCCATTTTGAACCGAGAAACGTGATTTTTTTCATAATCTAATTCAAATATAGTTAAATTTCACCTAAAAGTGATAAAAATCAAAAAAACTTTCAAAAAAAAATTTTAATCAATAAATTATTTATATAGAAGAGGCCTGTTTCCAATATGAAGGCTCAAATTTTCATCCGAAAACGTTTCCCACATACCATCTCAATCAGCTTTCGAAGCTCTATACAATGGAAAAAGAATTTTCCAAAAATTCGAATATTTAAAAGTCGAGAATTTTCACCCTAGACGCACTTACCCTAATCACCCGAAAAGTTCAAGTTTCAAAAACTCATCTACTCACTTTCTTTTACCATTTCCGGTCGAGAAAACCGAAATTTTCCTTTAGACTCAGATTCTCAATAATTGACCACTATTTCGCGCACCACCCTGTATCTATTCAAAATAGAGAAGAGTTCAAAAACGAAAAAATCTCCTTGAAAAACTGAATCGATTGGCATTGAAATTTTTCAAATATCGCAAAGAATAGAAAGTTCATTTTTACCTTCCCCTGTACCTGAAAATCGCCCAAAATAAAAAAAAACAACAATGCAAACCTGTAAAGAATCCTTCCTCTTCAATTTTAAGCAATAAAATAAAATTTAATATTTCACAAAAATAAGGGGTTTTTCGCGGTTTAAAAAAGAGTCTTTTCGAAACGTCAGATTTTTCCTGACGGTTTCAGCCAAAATCGAATCAATCCCACGAAACCCCATTATCAAAATCTTCAATATCGGTCTCTAGGTCTTCAAAGTTATAAAGCATATTAGACAGACACGGGCACTGGACCTGGACGCTAGGAGTTATGAGATTGTCAACTTGGCAACAGCGAGGCGCTGTTGCCAGTTCTGCAGTCTCACAAGTGACCATTGACACACAATTATTCTCTCTGGAATTCAAATGAGCCAATCACAGCTCATCTCCCCATATGGACCATTTTCTTCTCTCTTTTTGAAGAGATAAAACTGCTTTCAGCGCAGCCCTGGCGGTTTATACCCCAACTTGGCAAATCGTCTGAAAAACATTTATGAGGATATTTTTCGATTTCGATAAAAATGAGTTTATTATACTTCCAGAAGCAAATATTAACGATTCCAGCTATAAAAACGGCTACGTCCATATGAGGACATCCCCATAGGGACATATAGCCCCACAAGTGCTTCTGAGGCGAGTGCATATCCCCATATGACACGGGGCGCTAGACCTCTCTCTCTCTCTCTCTCTCTTATTTCTATAGCTTTCTCTATCTGTCTCAGTTTTGTCACTTTCTCTCATTCTCTTGATATTCTCCTGGCAATAAATCGCTCTCGCTCTTGCTCTTTCACTATCGGTTTATCGCTTTCTCCCGATATTCTCCTAGTAATCTCTCTCGCTCTTTCTCTCTCTCTCTCAATATCTCTCTTTTGTTTTGCTCGCTTCCTCTCATTCTCCCGATTGTCTCCTGGTAATCTCTCTCTCTCTCTCGCTTTTTCTCTCTCTCGGTTTCTCGCTTTCTCTCATTCTCTTGATATTCTCCTGTTAATAAATCTCTTTCGCTCTTTCTCACACTCTCTCTCTTTTGTTTTCTCGCTTTCTATCATTCTCTTGATATTCTCCTGGTAATCACTATCTCTCGCTCTCTCTTTTGTTTTCTCGCTCTCTCTCATTCTCTTAATATTCTCCTGTCAATCTATCTCCCGCTCTTTCTCTCTCTCTTTTGTTTTCTCGCTTTCTCTCATTCTCTTGATATTCTCCTGGTAATATCTTTCTCGCTCTTTTTCACTCTCTCTCTCTTTTGTTTTCTCGCTTTCTCTCATTCTCTTAATATTCTCCTTGCAATTTCTCTCGCTCTTTCTCTCTCTCTTTTTTGTTTTCTCGCTTTCTCTCATTCTCTTGATACTCTCCTCCAGTTATTATAATCTGGAATTTAAGTCGTCATATTTGTTATCTACATGAATAAAGTAATAAATCTAAATCTAAATGCCCTTCTCTTACTCTACCTTACTTTCGCGTACTCTGTTTCTCTTGCATCCCTGTGTCATCTTTCTCTTTCTCTGGCTTTCTCTCATTCTCTTGATACTCTCCTCCTGTTATTATAATCTAGAATTTAAACCGTCATATTTGTTAACTACATGAATAAAGTAATAAATCTGAATCTAAATCCTCTTCTCTTACTCTACCTTACTTTCGCGTACTCTGTTGCTCTTGCATCCCTGTTAAGACGTGTCAGAGAACAGGTAATGCCCCAGCCATAAGCCTCGGCATTGTGAAACCTTGAGTCTCCTTGACACAGATCCGCCGCTAAAAATGACCCACTTCTGATGCCGTGGCTGTCATAGCGGTACCACAGTCAGCTGATCAAGGCTCACTTGAATCAGCAATGTCTACTGTTGCTCGGAATCTGTATTAAATCTCATCAATTCAACAAAAATACTTTTGTTAAGATGTTTGATTTTACCGGATAATGTTTGCAATTTTTCTGTTTGATTTGGTTAAGATAAATTTTGTATCAGCAAAGTTTATGGTTGAAATCAAGGTAAATAGAATACAAGGCAGTGTTCACAAGAATGATACGCAGTAGCAAACTTCATTCAGCTGATTGTTTTACTGCACTGGGACCGAAAGTTCGATTAGGCTAGGCGTACACCGGTTAGTCAAGACAAGACAAGATGAGATTAGTCACAGTAATTCAGAAAGTTGCTTATGAAGCAGCACACACTGATGTAATGACTAATCGGTGCGGTGACTAAACGTGACTAATCTCGTCTTGTCTTGTCTTGACTAATCGGTGTACGCTATTTGTCAAGAAGACAAGACGATAGTTGTTTAGTCAAAGAAATCACATAGCTGTTTATGAAAGCTATGTGAATTATTGTGACTAAACGTGATTAATCTCGTCTTGTCTTTTCTTGACTAACCGGTGTACGCCTAGCCTTAGATTTGGTTAAGATAAATTTTGTATCAGCAAAGTTTATGGTTGAAATCAAGGTAAATAGAATACAAGGCAGTGTTCACGAGGATGATGCGCAGTAGCAAACTTCATTCAGCTGATTGTATTACTTCACTGGGACCAAAAGTTCGATTAGGCTAGGCGTACACCGGTTAGTCAAGACAAGACCAGACGAGATTAGTCACGTTTAGTCACAAAACTCCACGAAATTGCTTATGAAGCAACACACACCGATTAGTCATTGCATCAGTGTGTGCTGCCTCATAAGCAACTATGTGAATTACTGTGACTAAACGTCACTAATCTTGTCCTGTCTTGTCTTAACTGACCGGTGTAAGCCTAGCCTTAGTCAAGACAAGACAAGACAATATTTAAGATTAGTTCAGTACTTCACATTGTTGCTTATGAAGCAACACACACCGATTAGTCATTGCATTGGTGTGTGCTGCTTCATAAGCAGCTTTGTGAATTACTGTGGCTAAACGTGACTAATCTTGTTATGTCTTGTCTTGACTAACCGGTAAACGCCTAGCCTTAGTCATTGCATCGGTGTGTGCTGCTTCATAAGCAGCTATGTGAAGTACTGTGACTAAACGTGACTAATCTCGTCTTGTCTTGACTAACCGGTGTACGCCTAGCCTTACAATCATGTTGAATTCTGCAATTCAACAAGTATTTTTCTCAAAAACTGTACGCTTTTCAAGCCATTGCGACCCCTCCTGTTTTTACTCCACTGAGCTAAAAATCAAACTGGAGGTAGCACTGATGAACAAGCTGGGCTCCGTCTTATTTTTTATTTATTTTTTTTTTGTATAGCATACTTGACAAACTTCCATGTTATTGCCAATACAACCTAACAGTTGTAATGTTTAATTTATAATAAATACTGTAAGTGTTTTGACAATATCTTTATCTTTTTCTATTTCTTAAGAAGATAGAATTTTCTTTGGATTTTACCAAACTACGCACTTCTATATGACCTAGTATTGATAGTAATAATATTTTTCTCAACTATTTTTGATCAAGAAAGATGCCTGACTCTGTGTTTTAACAAACTGCATACTCTTGAACTAGCAGCTATCCGAATGTAGGTGTAGCTATTTTTTCGTTCTAACCTAGTTAATTGTTTCTGCTCTAATTGCCTCAGGTTTAACTTCTATTAATTCAGAACTGGTTAATGGCATGGAGCGCATACACCATTAATTATCTTTATGCGGTTCATGACTGAGCTGTTAATGCCTAATCAATGTCATTGCTAGATTTATGTCTTTAATTTCGTAATTGTTCACAATCTTATCTCTGTCTATTGTGTAATTGTGGTTTGTTTTTGTTCGTACATAAAATTCTGACCAAATTATAATCTTTTTGTATTTTTCCAGCCATAGTTTTATTTGTTTTCTAATAAAGCCTTCTATTCTTCTAAATTATGACCGAATGAAGAATACGAAATATCATAGCAAAACCTGACTTCTCAAGCCTATTTCTTAAAAACTTCATGGAAGTTTTTGACTTCACAATACTTGACAAATCTACTAGACCTTAACTATTTCTGTAAGCTAATTAATCATAATTGTTTATTTCACTAGACATACTCACAAACAACAGCTTCATTCAATTGAACGTGCCGTCCTATTATGACAATTTAATGAATATTTTGTTTTTTCAACAGTCTATGGTAAATAAATACAGTATAATCAGAGCGTTCAACAAACTTTCGAGGCCATTTTGATATCGGTTTTCAAAAATAATTACAGCTCATGCTATCAAATCTAAGTATCATTCTCATGTGAATAGATATTCCAATGTTGTGTAACGAATGTGTTGTTGAATTAGGCTAGGCGTACACCGGTTAGTCAAGACAAGACGAGATTAGTCACGTTTAGTCACAGTAATTCACATAGTTGCTTATGAAGCAACACACCGATTAGTCATTGCATCGGTGTGTGCTGCTTCATAAGCAACTATGTGAATTACTATGACTAAACGTGACTAATCTCGTCTTGTCTTATCTTCACTAACCGGTGTATGCCTAGCCTTATAGACTTATAGATCTCATGATGCTATTATTGATTTTATTTGTTATTTATTTTATTTATTGATGAAATTTATTTATTTCTATGTTTACAGGTGAGTTTGCTCTTTTAATATATTTGGTAGATCATTGGTAAGTAAGCTAATATGATTTTTATCAATTTTATATCAATGTCTTCTGATATTCTACTCAGTACCATCATTACATACTTTTTAAAAGTTCTTACATTTTTCATGAACATCATTAATATAGGACCTTGTCTGGGACTAATAAGCTATTCTATTTTAACTTAGATTGCTAATGTTTGTTGAAGAGGGTTCATTGGTTTATGGTACATATGATGTATTGGTTTACTCTAGGGCTCTATAAACACCTTTCTAGAGTCTAGTTTACCCTTCTTAAGGTGGGTTTTCGTTACTGCGACCGAGTGCCGCAGTGGAGCCCGACCCAGCGTTGCCAGATGCAATTGATGGAAAATCCCAACTATTTATAGTGGGTTAACTCGGTCGCAGTAACGAAAACCCACCTTTACGTCCTTTACATTATGATTTTTATTCACAACGTAATGGAGTCACCTCTACTCGTCACATTGCAAACATAAAACTTATTTTTGTGACAGTATTTGCATTGGATGACAGGTTGCATTTGATTAGATTTGAACAAACACATTGCAATTATAAGCAACACACTAACATGAATGCATTTAATTATTACACATCACATACGAGGATTTAAATTTATCAAGATTTTTACATGATTCACGATTCATCCTCATGTGAGCTGTAGAAGAATAACGTTATCGATGTTGATTGAACTGTGGGTTCAAATTTTACAAGGAGATGATACTGAACGTCTAATTACTAAGAACTAAACCATTGATTGAAAGCTCCTTTCATAATTTTGAAAATTATGTGGAATTATTCAGGCTCTGTAGAGAATAATGTTCAGTACTTTAATAAAATAATATTTTAATTCAGTATATTCAGAATATTTTAATTCTGTATATTAATAAAACATTATTTTTAAAGATATCGGACAAGGTGAATGAATTATACTAATATTTAATTAAATTTAAAATTTTAAACCGCAAAGTAATTAAACGTAGTTTCCTGTATTTTAGTCCTGGGATGCTCTTTATACTATTTTAGAAGTCTTGTAAAACAGGAAAAAGGCCAACACACACTGGACAGTCAAGTTTATTTAATAGCACGCTGTGCTATATCAATGTCTTGTGTGTATGAATTTGAATTTGAATTTAATTGAATTTAATCCACCTTTAATTTAATTGAAGGTATCCACCTTTTTCCTTTTTACAGGACTTCTAAAATTTTATAAAATGGGCCCCAGGACTAAAATACACAAAACCTAGAGATTTTATCAATTTGCAGTTCAAAATTTTATGAAACAGGCTTCTGGAAGATTTATATTTTAATCTGTGAGAATAATTGATCATCAATCAATACTGAGTTTCCTGAAAGATCCATGCCCCATGTCTTCATTGGTTCCGTTTTGGTTGATGTCCTTAATTTTGTGTTTTCCTGCTTCCTCTAACCATTCTTTTTCTTCTATCATCTTCTTCTGCCATTCTCCTTGATTAAGAAAATAAACAAAAGCATGAGTTTTCAAACAGAAACATATTCTTATTCGAATAAATGAATCAAAGGTGTAAACAAGCAAATAAGCAAATACTTTGCCTTTAAATAATTGTACAAATAAAGCATGAGTTATCAAACTTAAACTTATTCTGATTCTAATTTGAAATGAATACATCAAGCTGTAAAAAAGCGATTTGTCTTTGAATAATATTGTGATTGTTAGGTTAGGTTGTTAGGTATTAAATAAATAAATAAATAATCATTTTATTTGTTTTCGGCCAAGCCATACAAATACAAATACAAATTGGAATATTGAACATTTTTTAATACGATGCCCTATGTATAACTCTATTCGGCCAGGCTTTCTTGGTGAAATTACACAAAATATTTTATCAGATGCTGATAAAGTGATGCTTCTCTCGAATCTTAGTGTAGGAAAAATAAACAGACTCTTCCTTTATGTATCAAAAGCAATTGAGATCCGCTGATTTGTAGTGTTGACACTTAGATATAGATGACTTTCAGAAGCACTTCCAGTTGTACATCTTGAATTTGTGTCCTATCGAATATATTTAATTGTCTTGTTCATGGCTTGTAGTTGAGATGCTTACGATTCTATTTCTATGTTATAGGCCTGTAAATTTACTAATTTGTTTTAATGCCTTATAATAATTGTAATTCTTATTCTTCTAGTCATGTGTTATTTGCATGTTAACTTGTTTTTATTCTGCTTTATAGTGTTGCAATAGAAATTCATATGTTAATTAATTGTTATATATTTATGCCTGTCATGTATCTATGTTCAACGATTGTGCATGTTACTTAATTTGAGGCTGCAACTCCAATTTGTATTTGTTAGGTATTAGGTTTATCAATTTATTTATTTTTTGTATAAAAATAAATACTTAGCTTGAGTTATCAAACTAAAACTTATTCTGCTTGAAATTCGAGAAGAATACATCAAAGGTGTAAACAAGCAAATAATTAGAATAAAATAAATAAAATTCGTATATCTGTAGCCTGCATTGAGTAAGGCTAGGCATACACTGGTTAGTCAAGACAAGACGAGATTAGTCACGTTAAGTCACAGTAATTCATATAGTTGCTTATGAAGCAGCACACACTGATGCAATGACTAATCGGTGTGTGTTGCTTCATAAGCAACTATGTGAAGTACTGTGACTAAACGCGACTAATCTCGTCTCGTCTTGTCTTGACTAACCGGTGTACGCCTAGCCCAACATTGCACAATTGGCAGGATTAGGCAATTTATGTCTATCATCTATAAATTAATGGTTAGATAATTGTAGTTGGTTATTTGGTAATGAAAATGAAAATATCTTTAACTTCTGACACAGAAGTTAATATATCTTTTATTAGCTGGAGTTAGGAGAAGGGAATCTGATGGATACTATTAAATTAAACATGACTATTATTTCTGGATCATTGACAGCCAGTGTCAGGAAACTCCCAAGTCATCCACCATAAAATTACGTCATTGCATTGATATCAGATTTTCATTAGTTCTCGTTGCATTGGTTTGGTTAGATGACATCATTTTACGGCGGTTAAATTCAATTTGATTTTCGTGCAACTGGACTCGCTTTTATTTCCTGTTGTCAATTATTGTTTTGTGCCAAATTGGAATTATAGTTTCAAGAAAATTATTGAGATATAACATGCTTATATCAATGAATTATGATTATTGAGAATCATTATTGAGTTATAACATGCATTTTCCTCTCTCATCCTGACATCCCCTCATAAAGACTACAGAACATGAATCATGGTAAATCTTCACCCTTGACTAATTGCTGATCTTATAAATATGAAAAGAATTTTGTGTCAGACTTTGAAAAGTTCGTGGAGAAGATTGAGTGGACCGATTTGAATGCGGTTTGCGCCAAAAGAAAGATAAAGAATCGAATTTTTGCAGGCTCTATTTGTTTTTCAATAATAATCATTTTAAATGGGAGATTTTTTCATAAAAAAATGAATTAGTTTCCTGTGGCACTATCTGTTGGCATAAAATGTACTAAGTTATTAAATGTATTGAGTTTAGTTTTTAAATTCCCCATAGATAGAGCTTAGAAAGTTTTTTCTAAAAGTAGTACAGTTACCAGTAATCACTGTACAAGGTAGGATTTCATTGGTATGACTGAGCTGCTGTCAGCTGCTGATAATCAAAATAGCAACTATTTAAAACTAAGAATTTTAGAAAATTCAAATGAGTGGCGCTTTGCGCTGCACGGGGTGGCCTCGTTTAATATTATCGCAATCTGTCTATAGAGTCTTGGGTCATATGAAAAAAGAAAATTTTTTTGACATTATATTAGTTTTTCAATTTAAGGTTGGCTTTGACTCAGCATAAGTTACTCACTGTTTATCTCTTGTAGAGTAGCCCCTGCTCCTCCAAATTCTGCTGGTAGAAGTTTTGGGGAAATTTCCTGGTGTAGGGATTCTAGATCACTGTGTACTTTTATCTGTAAATGAAGACAGTTATCAAAATCGTAATATAATAATCAAATCTCTGGACAATTCAGTTAAAATTAGGGATTGAAACAGTTTTGCGCGAATGCCTGTTGTATCTTTCCACCCATGGTGGGTTTATTGTCAATTAATGTAATAAATAAATTCATTTTGTAACAAGTTATTTATTCTCGAATCATCTATTTTGAGTAGACCTCAAAATATAATTATATAAGGGCCGGTTTCTCCAACGACAGTTGAACCAATTTTTAGTTTAAACTCAGGTTTTACCACTCACTAGAAACTTTTTTGTCAGAAAGTTCGATGTCCGAACAGCTGACCATTTGATTCAATGATGCTAACATTGAATCAAATGGTCAGCTGTTCATATCTGATTTCTGAATCAGTAAACAATTAAACTAAAATATATATAAATGAACTAATAACAACTCAGTGTTCAAGAAATCTTAGTTTTTCACTGTTTGAATCCATCTAATTTATTCAAAAATTTGTTGAATTTAATTCTTAGCAATTAAACATTAATACACTCAATGTTTTATCAAATGCAGTTGAATTTAGATCAAACACTTTGTTGGGTTGCACCAACCAGGATCAACTATTTTGAATCAACTGATCCCATTCAATTAGCATTGAACTGATCCTGGATCAAAGTTGATCTTGCTTGGTGCAACCCAACATTAGTATTGATCAAGTTGAATAAGTTGTATCCAATTTTAAAACCTTACAAAACTTAATTTTCTCTTATTATTTTTCAAAATTATGTGAGGAACTTACCCTCTGTCGAAGTTTCTCTTTCAGGAACGGTTTGAAAATATTGAGAGCCATTTCTAAAAATGGCGGTGGATGCAAAATGTGTATACCTGCTAGACGTTCTGGGTATGCTTTCTGTAAAAAGAGAATTTTATGAAAGAAATTGTCTTTCTGATTCTGGTTAGCACCATTTTTAATTAAAGAAAAAACATATTTTTAAGCAACTACAAACAAGTCAAGAGAATTTCCAGCGAATAAGAACATTTTGTAATTCATTTTTATCATTTCATAGTAATCTCACATACTAAATAATGCATTGGATCATCTATTTAAACTAAATTCTCTACTCATAAGTTCACTTTTCTGAGGCAACTTAACTGAGTATGGAAATTATTGTCATTACAGCTTATTGCCATATTCAAAATCTACCATACAATATATTATTTATATTCAACTACTGCATCATAGTTGAAGAGTTCTTATACAATAATAGAAATTTTTTGAAATTGTCAAACTGTGAAATTGTGATTATTAACAGTACAGCTGAGGATGTGTTAATTATAACATGAAACCATGGTCCTGGTGTAAACGGTGTGTTTATTAAAATAAAATTGGAGTTTGACAATTTCAAAAAGTTTTTTTCTATTATGGAAAGATTCCACAATATCAATATTTCTTGTACAAATTTTATCAATTCTTATACACTTTGATCACTGTAAAAAGCTGTAAAAGCTAACTGTGAAAACAGGATAAATTGAGATTAGGAGATTTGTGAAGAATTATCAAGGTTGATTAAATTAATTTCGCGGTAAAAAATTCCATCCAAGCTCATTCAATTCTTTGTCAGTCAGGTTCCTTTGCAAACTGCACAGATTATAAATAACATTCATTTTCATTGCTTACTTGATGGTAAACACAAGGAATAGCTAGGATAGTTTTTTTTTTACTAGAAAATTAATTTAATCAACCTTGATAACTCTTCTCAAATTTATTGACTTATTATTTCATCCTCGCATACAAATCAAACACACTTTTTCGTTGTTTGAAAATATCTTTGACTGGCCGAATATATCTTTTCAGTAAAAAAAAAACTAAACATTTAACTTTATTTTCAAATCTTACATAAAAGAACCATGGACGGATTAAAGGGGGCTTGGGGGTCTACGCCCCCCAAAATTGTTTTAGCCATTGTAGCAAATGTTAAAATTGTAGTTATATAATAGTTTGTAGCGAAAATTTTATGTCAGAAACCCCCTCAGGTAGCCCCCCCCCCTCCAGGAAATATCCTCCAACTCCGCACATGCAAGAACTACAAGAGCATTTGAACTTGGTATCTTTACACTTACAAAATAAGCTACCGTACGGTACGCTTTTAAAATAATAATGATTGGTACTAGGAAGGGTTTCTTTTTCAATTTATCGTAATAAAGGACTCTTCTAATTTGTGTGCTTGCTTCTAATTTAATGCGGGTGTTTTTCTGATCAATACTGGACTATCACACATTCCTTCATCTAGAAAACCTTTGCATCCTTCCTCAACTTCCATGGATTGAAAGCCTTCCTATAACATGGATAACCATAGTTGGAAGAACTTTTGATTCCCTACCCTTCTCTACCAAACCTTTTTTCTCTCTTCAATTTTGCTTTCCATGACGAACTGCATTCTAATGAAACTCTTTTCACTTGTTTTTCACACGACTTTGCAGTCTAACTTTTATAAGTAATAAAGATTCATTACTTACTCGAGTGGAGAGCTTTAGGATATTAATCCATCTTCAACACTCCATCTTCAGTGTTGAATATGGATAAATATCCGAAAGCGCTCCACTCGAGTAAGTAATCTTTATTACTTGTAAAAGTTAGACTGCAAAGTCGTGTGAAAAACAAGTTAAAAGTGTCTTTTTTTATTATTAGCATCCTTCTTTTCAAGTGATTTATTAACTTTTCTTGTTATTGTATTCTATTGTTTGTATGTAATGATGATGTAATGTTGTGTGTGTGAAAGTAAATAAATAAATTGGAATTATTATGGAAAAACCACTCACCCAACCATAGGTTAGTAGTTTGTTGAGCATGGGTATTGGATAGCGGGCTATATGTCCCCTGCGGCTGTTTTTCAGGTCCATGAGCAATATGATTCCCTTATGTTTAATTCCGTGCTTCAGTTGCAAGTCGAGAAGCATCAGAATGCGTGTGGACAGGGCCAGTGGATCAAATTTGCTGACGTCATCATTGAAATGTGTGTAGATCACTAGGCGATTTCCGTGTGGTGTCAGGTTAGGTAGGTAGGCTAAACAACTGTTGAGGATGAGGAGAAACGATTAATGAAAATAATTAATATATCATTTATTATTTCATTAATAAAATTAATACAGTAATAAAATAAAGATTTTGCTGCTAGCTCAGCCAAAACGTTTTTGACGCTACAATTCAGATTTTGCCGAAATTCCAAAAATCGAAATTCAGTTTGAAAAACGCTTCCAGATCAGAAAATTTTTATTGTTTTTAATATTAATCATGCATTGGAATCGCTTAATTCATTTTCAATTCTGTATTTTTTAATGATGATAGTTGAACTACTCTGTTAATAATAATAATAATTCCGTGTAACCTGGCTGGCTCAGGTCTGGTGTCAGAGTTTTCAGGCCACTCCTGATCAGTTCAGGGTTTCTGACGTGACTTAACGACTGTTTTTTAGGCAGCCGGGACCGACGGCTTAGCGTGTCCTCCGAAACACGGGGAGTGGCTCGAGCTAAAATTACACGGTCTGACCTGGGTTTGAACCCGGGACCTCTAGGTTACAAAGCCAGCACTTAACCCACTCGGCTATGGCCACTCCCAACTACTACTACTACTCTGAACTACTCTGTTCAACTTTGTAGAACTAACTTTGAAAGAGTTTATAATATTATATTATATAGTATTATATTTATAATATTATAATACTTGAAAATATTTGAAAAGTTTATTAGTCGAGCTTTTATCAGTATTTTTGGCAGTTTTTATGTATCAACTGTTATGAATTTTTGCAGTTTGCTGTTTTTAGTTATCTCTCTGTTATCTCTAATTTTTTTTTACTCATTTGTTGCCTGGCTTCACCCTGAACTATAGATTCTTTTACACTGAGTCTGACTGAACTGTGACGTAAGGCTAGGCGTACACCGGTTAGTCAAGACAAGACAAGACTAAATTAGTCACGTTTAGTCACAGTAATTCACATAGCTGCTTATGAAGCAGCACACACCTATGCAATGACTAATCGGTGTGTGTTGCTTCATAAGCAACTATGTGAAGTACTGTGACTAAACGTGACTAATCTCGTCTTGTCTTGTCTTGACTAACCGGTGTACGCCTAGCTTAATTGAGACTGAACTGATGTCTGGGAATCAACCTTAATAATTCAAATCCGTGAATAAATATTATATGGTGGAGCACTTGAAGAAGGTCAATATTATGGTACTTACGTGTTAGCAAAAGATGATTCCATCTCAGGAGTGGATGCATCTCTGTTTTCAAATATCTGTGGTATGATAGCTCTCACTCGAAAGTAGAGATCCAACCCTTGCTTAGCTTTAGTCATTCGGTTTTTGCAAAGCTTCAAATAGTTTAACAGCCATGTGTCTTCGTCCACTGTTAAAATAATGCTCTTTAAAAAATTATAATAATTTTTAATACAAGATTAATAAATAACATCACTAGCAGCCATAGGTTTGAGAGTGATTGAACTTATAAAGATCTTGTGAAAGTGAGTAAAGAGTGATTTGAAGTAAATAGAGTGAATAGTAATTTTGAGTTGTCAAAAAACAGTTGGTGATAGAAAAAATTGAAGAATATAATTATTTGTTATAAATGTAAATATAGTGCTTATAAATAATAATTCTTTATTATTAATCGAAAAACATTTCAATAGGTGAACCTACATAAGATATAACCAGAGATTCCTCTTTCTTTTTATTTATTCATTTGTTTGTTTGTCAATGGCTCAACCAGCGACCACATAATACAAATGTTATACATATTTGTATTATGTGGTCGCTGGGCTCAACAGCCCTATGTGGGCTTAGGCCTACCAGCTGGTTGCCAGTTTCACATCCACTTGACTGAATCAGCAGAGGTGATTCATTTTATTTATTTATTAATTTATAAATTAATTAAATTATTTATTTATTGATAATGCACACTCAATTGGTGGGAAGAAACAACAGGCATTCGCCCAAAAATGTTTCAATCCCTAATTTTAACTAAATTGTCCAGAGGTTATGTCCATGTACTTTTTCATTAATAATTTGAGTCTAGAAAAACTTTTAATTTACAATTTTGAATAAAATTATAAATAATAACTTTCCTGTGGCATAACTTACATGAGAGTAGCATTTATATGAATATGTGAGTAACAGCATTTATATTATGTGTTGTTGAGAACAACAACATAAATAAATAGCATTTATTCATTTAAATATTATTCAATTGATAATCCAATGAGGAGCACCAAGTGATTAATATATTGAAAACATTTTAGAACATAAATACTTCTGAAGAATAGTATCTTATAAAGAAATGTTAAAATCTGAATTGTTACCCCCAGTAAGTTGCGGTAAATGAGTTTGCCTATGCAGCCAATGCTTTAGAGCAGCAACATCCTCCTCTTTAACTTGAAACTCTTCACCTTCTTCTTCTCCTCCTCTTCCTACTCCTCTTCCTCCTCCTCCTCCTCCTCCATCATTTGTCGCCATTTTATTTTTAGTTTCTAATCCTGTGATGTGCCGTCCGCTTACTGTGAAAAAACAAAGAAAAATTGAAAATGTGGAAAAGAAGAAAATAGAATCAGTGTTGAAACAAAATCTAAATAAAAAACGACGATTAGAATACTTTAATGTCGTACGCGGGCTGTCTATCTATACTACAGACTGCTCCAAGGTCGACATCTAAGTTACTTCTTATAACTTCTGGTTTTTTCTCTCCTATGTTCACTTCAACTTGATCTTGTTGTTGGGGCAACTACCTCCTTAGTCTTCGCCCGCCCTTCTAATTGATTTTTTATTTGTGAAACATCCCGCGCGCCTTTTCAAACAACGGTTGGTGTTGCATCAAAATTGGCTCTTTTTCTATTTTTTCCAGTATTTCTTTTAATACTTACTTTGTTTAATATTCACTTCTTCTATTTCATTTTTTCTTTCTCTACTACTTTTCCTCTTCTTCTTCTTCTCGTCTTCTTCCTTCTTACCCTCCTCCTCCTCCTCCTCCTCCTCCTCCTCCTCCTTCTTCTTCTTCTTCTTCTTCTTCTTCTTCTTCTTCTTCTTCTTCTTCTTCTTCTTCTTCTTCTTCTTCTTCTTCTTCTTCTTCTTCTTCTTCTTCTTCTTCTTCTTCTTCTTCTTCTTCTTCTTCTTCTTCTTCTTCTTCTTCTTCTTCTTCTTCTTCTTCTTCTTCTTCTTCTTCTTCTTCTTCTTCTTCTTCTTCTTCTTCTTCTTCTTCTTCTTCTTCTTCTTCTTCTTCTTCTTCTTCTTCTTCTTCTTCTTTTTGTTTTTGTTTTTTCTACGTTCTTCCATATCCTCATTTTTACCATTTGAACTTCCAATGATCAAATTCCTCAGTAAAATGAACTTCCAATTATTTGTAAATTACTTCAATATTCACTTCTGAAATTTCAATTTGTATTTCTATTTCATAATTTATTCAATTTCAAATAATAATAATGACGACCCTGATATTACAGTAAAAAATCAGTTAATTGCAGTACTTTATTTGTAAAATGTATTGAGACGATAGGCTTTAACAGAAAAGTTTGACTAGATTACAAGATTGTACATTCATATTTACTAAATTTTACAAGGTTGTACATCTGGGGAGAATAAATATAAGAATGATTCTTGATAGAAATTAGGGTGTGGCTTAATCTGTTGAGCGGTTTTCTTATACTGTGATTGGTTCAGAGTCCCTTGTTCCTGATTGGCTGAAACGTTTGGTCGGGTACACGAAATGGCGGCTATTGTATTACACAAAATGGCGGATACTTTTTGCTCAATTTCACTCCAGAAGTGTGGCTTTCCCATGCTGTAATTGGTTCAGATCCCCTTGTTCCTGATTGGTTGAAACTTTCAGTCGAATAGCATGCACAAAATGGCGGCTACGGTATTACGCAAATGGTGGATACTTCTTGTAGGCTTTCAAAATGGTGTAGTTTTAAAATTACTTGAATTACGTTACACATCAGTGTTTAGTACAGGTTTTGGTTGAAGTTTAGATGCAGTAACTATTTCTGGTTTTGGTTGAATTTTTCATGCAGAAACTACTTGTGTATAAGGTTTTGGCTGCACGGTTTCTCAAAAAAAAGAAAATTTAGCAAAGGAGTAGATGATACCAAATTAATCTATGATAAAAATATTAATCTATGAAAAAATATGTGATATTACTGTAATATAAATTAGGTACTGTAAATTATATTAATTTTCTTATAATACTGCAATATGAAGAACAGAGATTAGATAGAGAAAGATACGAAGAGTAGCCTACGAAAGTACAAGGTTAAGGACCATTATGTAATTACATAACTTTCTACTAACTTGTAATTACAATTGTAATTCTATTACTAGGGGAAGGACGGCCTATTGCGGATGACGCTTTTTCAGATTTGAAAGCAATAATCTACCCTGGGGCCTGTATCATAAAAGGTGGAAGTCTAATAATATAGGGAAAAGGCAAACCTACACTAGACTAGAGTACTCAGTTTATTGCACAGTACGCCGTCCTTTTCATGTCTAGTGTGTCTCCGTCCTCTTCCTGTTTTACAGGACTTCTAAATTTTTATAAACCCCTTTGAAGATAGCAGAAGATAAAATAATAACTGATAAGTGAAGAACGATTACAAGAGGAGGAGAATAAGACCGAGGAAACCGGAACAGTGTATCATATTCATGTGTCTAGTGTGTGTCCCTCTTCTTCCTGTTTTACAGGACTTCTAAATTTTTATAAACTTCTTTGAAGACATCAGAAGATAATAATAACTGATTAGTGAAGAATGATCAGAAGAGGAGGAGAATAAGACCAAGAAATCATATTCATGTGCCTAGTGTGTGTCCCTCTTCTGCCTGTTTTACAGGACTTCTATTTTTTCCAGTATTTCTTTTAATACTTACTTTGTTTAATATTCACTTCTTTTTTTTCATTTTTTCTTTCTCTACTACTTTTCCTCTTCTTCTTCTTCTCGTCTTCTTCCTTCTACCCTCCTCCTCCTCCCTCCTCCTTCTTCTTCTTGTTCTTCTCCTTCTTCTTTCTTCTTGTTCTTGTGTTGTTGTTGTTGTTGTTGTTGTTGTTGTTGTTGTTGTTGTTGTTGTTGTTGTTGTTGTTGTTGTTGTTGTTGTTGTTGTTGTTGTTGTTGTTGTTGTTCTCTGTTGTTGTTCTTCTTTCTTCTTCTTCTTCTTCTTCTTCTTCTTCTTCTTCTTCTTCTTCTTCCTCCTCTCCTCCTTCCTCCTCCTCCTCCTCTTCCTCCTCCTCTCCTCCTCCTCCTTCTCCTCCTCCTCCTCCTTCTCCTCTCCTCCTCCTCCTCCTCCTTCTCCTTCTTCTTCTTCTTCCTTCTCCTCCTCTCTTCCTCCTCCTCCTCCTCTTCCTCCTCCTCCTCCTCTTCCTCTTCCTCTTCTTCCTCCTCCTCCTCCTCCTCCTCCTCCTCCTCCTCCTCCTCCTCCTCCTCCTCCTCCTCCTCCTTCTTCTCCTCCTCCTCCTCCTCCTCCTCCTCCTCCTCTCCTCCTCCTCCTCTCTCCTCCTCCTCCTTCTTCCTCCTCTCTCCTCTTCTTCTTCTCTTCTCTCTCCTCTTCCTTCTTCTTCTTCTTCTTCTTCTTCCTTCTTCTTCTTCTTCTTCTTCTTCTTCTTCTTCTTCTTCTTCTTCTTCTTCTTCTTCTTCTTTTTGTTCTTCCTCTTGTTCTTCTTCTTCTGTGACTAAACGTGACTAATCTCGTCTTGTCTTGACTAACCAGTGTACGCCTAGCCTTACTTCTATTCTCTCTGACTGTAATAATAGAATATTAGAATAGAATAGAATAATTATTAGAAAAGTGATAATATTTTACAAGTAATAATACTATTAGGATTGAGAAGCATGCTGAGTCTTGGGATCGGTTCATAAGCAATATTGAAGACGATCTGCACGGTAGACAAACAATTGCTTATAAGATAATGAAGCACATGAATAGAACCGACAAAGACACAGTTAAAATCAATATAATCTCAGAGGAGGAATGGATTGAACACTATAGAAATCTCTGGTACAATCCAAACGTTCAGGAAACGAAGATAGAGACGATCGAAAATGTCACGGTTGATATGATTGAGTTGAAAGAATTGGAAGATGCATTGAAGAAAACAAAAAATAGGAAATCGACAGGCATGGATGGCCTGAACTCAGAATTGATAAAATATGGTGGTTTCTTCTTTAGTCTTAGGTTTCTGCACTTTTTGAACATGTGCTGGAGGAAGTGTAGAATTCCAGAAGAATGGAAATGTTCAAAGATTGTGTCTATCTTCAAAAAAGGAGAGAGGAATAACGTTTCCAACTACAGAGGAATCAGCCTCCTGCAAGCTGCTTACAAAATTTACAGCAAAATAATAAATAACAGACTTCAACCAATCTCGAACACCATATTGTTGGAGGAACAAGCTGGTTTCCGGAAAGGACATTCTTGCATTGATCAGGTGTTCAGTTTAAAGCAGATAATTGAAAAGAATAGAGAATTCAATGTTGAGACCCACATGGCTTTCGTTGATTTTGAGAAAGCTTTTGACCGATTAGATAGGCCCACACTTTGGGACATAATGACAAGAAGAGGATATCCCAAGCATTTAATTGACGCGATAAAAAGCTTATATCAAGGGACCAAGATTGCTATTGACACAGGATATACTCTCACTAAAGAAATTGAGACAAACCAAGGTGTACGGCAAGGCTGTAGCTTATCTCCATCATTATTTAATATCTACCTTGACGATGTTGTAAGATGCTGGATGATTGAAGCCCCGACTGGAATTAATTTGTACTTAACAAAGAACTTACAAATTCTGATGTTTGCAGATGACCTTGTTGCATTACAGAACTCAGAAGATAATTTACAGAAAGCAATGTTTGCTCTGGATAAACTTTCAAACAAGTATAATCTGAGTATTTCAAAAAATAAAACTAAAACAATGGCCTTCTGGGGTAAATCACCTGTGAGAACTAAAATTATGCTGGATAATGCTTTGCTTGAACAAGTGTCTCATTTCAAGTACCTAGGTGTTGAGATCACATATGGAGTTGATAATGATGTAGACCTAAAACTTAATAAATTTCTGCATATATGTGGTACAATAAAACGGCGGTTGAAAAACAGAACAAGGAAGGAGACACAATTGAAATTTTATAAAGTGATGGCAATACCCACATTATTATATGGAGCAGAAACTTGGGTGAGCAAAAAGAAAACATTGAGCAGAGTTCAAGCAGCAGAGATGCGCTTTCTCCGGAGTGTGAAAGGATGCACAAGGTTAGACAGATTTCGCAATGAAGACATCAGAAATGAATTGGGCATATCATCATTATCAGAACAACTTGAAAGAAACAGGCTAAATTGGAAATATCATGTAGAACGTATGCCAGATAATAGAATACCGAAAACAGTCATGAAGTACAGACCTGATGGTAAGAGGGATATTGGCAGACCTCTAAAAAGATGGTAGATTATTCATTCATGCTTTTGAGCAATTATTAGTATTTTATATCCTTTGAAACCGGAACAGGTGTAATCGCCTAATCCTGGAATGAAGAAGAAGAAGAAGAAGGATTGAGTGATTATAGTAACTAACCCAAGTAGCCCCGGTGTCTAATCGGAATTGGTATTGAGTTCATTGTCCTTTTCTGGTAAAGAATATCATTGGAGGGGGAGACTGGTGACTGTTTCTAGTCATTAGCATTCACCATAGACGCTTATTAATCGGCCATCAACTGCTATCGCCGTGAAAACCCGCTGCCTTGTTCAATTGAAACCGATGCGATAACAATGTTCAAGCCATCGCGTCATTCATTTCTTTATTCATTTGCATTTATTGCCGTCGGCTTTCCATTTTCTGGCAATTAGCATAAGCCAGGTGAGTCGCCTTATAGCCGCAAGCGACGAATTGCCTAATTACTGAGCCTATTTCTGTTATATTCTGTGTAATACTTCCTGGTTGAAGTTGAAAAATAATCGAAAAATGGTGGAAATTAAAGATTGAAATGAAAAACTATTCTAATTACTGAGCCTACTTCGATCATAAGTAATACTTCCTGGTTGATGTTGAAAAATAATCGAAAAATGTTGGAAATGAAAGATTTAAATGAAAACTGTTTCTAATTACTGAGCCTACTTCGATCATAAGTAATACTTCCTGGTCGATGTTGAAAAATAATCGAAAACAATATTGGAAATAAAATATTGAAATAAAAACTGTTTCTAATTACTGAGCCTACTTCGATCATAAGTAATTCTTCCTGGTCGATGTTGAAAAATAATTGAAAACAATATTGGAAATAAGTTCAATTCAATTCACGTATCAACCAATTTTATACAACTATAAAATAATAATATAATAATATATTAATATAATAATTAATTGAACGAAATTCCTAATTAATAATGCTTTATAATAATAATGCTGCACGTGCTTAATCATTGGTAGCATGCTGTGCAGCACACAAAATCGACAAAAGTGGACATAGGAACTCTCATATTTTGTTAGTGTTATTACTAGCTAGCAATTACTAATCACTTAGAAAAAATGTATAAAAAAATTTGCACATTATAATTTAGAAGAGTATTATGATCACCTTGACACGTATTATTATAGTGGGGCATCTTAATTGATATTAGAATTATCTTTAGCAATTTCTTGTGTCAGGATTCTATTTGATATCTGTATTATATGTATCTGTAAATAAACTCCTCTGGATGCAAATTATTGGCATTCAGAGAAATTATTATTATTAATAATAAACTTTAAAATAAACTTTCACCATGTTCCCTATTAAGGGATAATATTGGTTATGTTGGTGAAGTGGAACAACCCTTGCTACTCGGGTCTCCCCACTATTAAAAGCCATACGCTAAATAAATAAATAAAAAATTATTAATTGGTATTGAAAATTGCAGGGCCAAAACAAGAATTGTACGCTAAATAGTGTTTACAGATAGGGTAGGGATCAATCTGAAAACAGAAAAGGGGTCAATCTAAAAAACAAAATAGGGATTTTCATATTTGGTTAGTCTATTACTAGCTAGCAATTTGTTTTGAAAATTGCAGGGCCGAAACTAGAATTGTCGGTAAGGGAAATAGTGTTTACAGATAGAGCGATGTGATAAGTAACGGATGATAGCATCATGTGTGGAGTTTACTGCATGCGCCTTCTGTGACCTTGTTAATGACATTATGAGAGCACCATTGAATGACAATAGAAGCCAGCAGCCATTGTAGAGTAATGATTCAATTTTATGTCGTTTTCTTCTCAATGCCTCTTTATTTCCGGATGGGCTTTTCCTATGTATCGCCATAGGTATCTTGAGTTGCCATTGTTCTTGTTTATGCGGTGTTGGTTTTTATTTTTCAATAGTCTTGTTCTTGGCATTTTATCATGGTTAGGTTAGTTATGGTCAGATACTATAGAAGACGGATTTTGTAATTAGAAGAATTTTGTATAGAATTGTACGAATTTTGTAGAAGAATGCATGAAGAAGAATTTTGTTTAGAAGAAAAATTCCATTTTTCTCTGTCTCTCCAAATTTCTCTTGAAAATAATGAGAAGTGTTACGCCGATTTACATTTGCTACAATTCAATTTCTTCAATCAAGTACATGAAAGTATAAGTACAATAATAGGTACTAAATCAAGTGCAATTGAGGCTAGGCGTACACCGGTTAGTCAAGACAAGACAAGACGAGATTAGTCATAGTCACAGTACTTCACATAGTTGCTTATGTAGCAACACACACCGATTAGTCATTGCATCAGTGTGCCGCTTCATGTCAGCAACTTGACCAAACGTGACTAACCTTGTCTTGTCTTGTCTATACTAGTAGGCAATTAGTAGTCTTAGTAGCCTTATAGTAGTAGGCAATTAAGTTAAGTACAGTAGATAATTAATTAAAGAACAAACAGGGCATCTAAATCGAAAGTTGGAAACAACCTAGAACAAGAAGAGTTCCATAATTATAGTACTAATGACTTTCATTTAACGTTTCTATGGTAGCGGGTTATGTTATGTTGATTTTTTTCACATAAATGCTGTAGTATATAACATTTAAAATTGTAATAACATTAAAAATTCAACGTTTCTATGGTAGCGGACTATGTTATGCTGAATTTTTCACATAAATGCTGTATATAACATTTAAAAAACATTTACCTGCGCACAGAATATTTCCTTGCAGGTAAATAGATTGTGTAATAATTATTTTGAACATTTATTCTGCAATTATGCTGTGGATATCTAAATAAAAGTTTTTGGTTTTTGATTTGATTTAAAAATGAAATTAACAGAACAACCCGTTACCATTGAAGAGTTGAATGAAAGTCATTCGCCATCCGCCAAATTAAAAAACATACTATTATAACTTTGTCTGAAATTGGCTATTGGCTTTGACTATTTTTATCTGTGAATCTATAATCTTTATCGAAATCCAATCTGAATCTTCATTAGAATCAAGATGAGAATACTTTCAGCTATCCGTGATGCAGCATCCTCAGGAAATAGGTCAAGGTGCATTACTGGCAAATACACTCACTCACTCGTTTTACTGCTTCTGTTAGGCTTGCGAAGTAACAAGGAAAGGTTACCAATAGCAATTGCAAGGCTGGTAGTACAGGGTCGAACGTTGTGCGAAAATTATATTTTATTGAAAAGTAAAACCGGTCCACGGAAATGAAAATTGAGAGATGTGATTTTTCATCTTATCGGAGCATGAAGAGAGTAAAAGAGCGAGGGAGGATTGACAAATAGTAAGTTGGGAAATTAGAGAGAGGTATGATGAACAGGGGTGCCACTAGAAAACTCATCCCAAGGGTAGACTTGAAGGATGTGAAATCTATTTACTGCCCTATTTTGTACTGAATTCGTTGGAAAATCATCCAGTAAATTAATTTCTAATTCCTTATTTTGCGTTGAAATGATCAGTATTAGGCTAGGCGTACACCGGTTAGTCAAGACAAGACAAGACAAAATTAGTCACATTTAGTCACAGTAATACACATACTTGTTTATGAAGCAACACACACCGATTAGTCATTACATCAGTGTGTCACGCTTCATAAGCAACTATGTGAATTACTGTGACTAATCTTGTCTTGTCTTGTCTTGTCTTGACTAACCGGTGTACGCCCAGCCAAAGTTTGAAGGCTTTGATGTTTTATTAAAGCTAATGTCATTGTATGAAACTTGATTGGTTGATTTCTAGAATTATACAAACAACAGTCATAACTATCATTCTAAAGAAAATGATGCAGTAATAGAAAATAATTCTAGTATTAGTTTCTAATTAAATCTAATATTAGTATTAATTATTAGAATTATAGTAATTCTACAGTATTACTATTGTAGATCTTGAATAAAATAAAATTCTAATATAAACTCCGAGTTGATTTAAAAATTATAATTCCTATTTCTAAATATCTTTTACCTCTTTCCAAATAGTTTCAAAGTGTGTTTTCCTAGGAAACTTCCCAATCGATTACCAATGATATAGCAGGATTCTTTTAAATTGTCAGAAAACAGCTGATTGATGTACGCTCGTTTACTAATGTTAAATCAGTTGCTTTCTGACAAGTTAAAAAAATCCTGCTATACCTCCCTACATTTAATACGGCACTATTTGCTTCACATTATTATTGAGGTTTGAGGCAATACCATGACGTTGCGTTTATTCAGTGAAAGTCGTTTAAAATGGACAATTGAAGGTGTTACAAACCAAGTGCAAGAGAGAGAGAGTGAGAGAGAGAGAGAGAGGAGAAACATTGAACTCGTGTTTGCGACACAAAGGTGAACAATCATAACAGTCCAATTTTAGCTCACTGAAAATTTTCCTCTCACTGTTTCTGTCATCCATATTTCTCTCTCTCTCTCTCTCTCTCTCTCTGTCTAGCGCCGCGTACTTTATGGCGATATTGGATCCCTGGTCACTTTGGGAACTCGCTTATTAAACCACTTATCGAAGTTTAAAGGAGAGAATATTGAACAAAAAATATGAGGAATCAGATGCTCTTCCCTCTCTCGCGAATTTTGCGTTTGAAATTTCAATATTTTTGGCCGTATGGGGATATAACGGTCGTCAAGAGAGAAATTTATGGGGATATGAGAGAAGGAATTATGAGGATATAAGAGAATGGATTTATGGGGATATGAGAGAAGGGAATTATGGAGATAATGAGAGAGGGAATTATGGGGATATGAGAGAAGGAATTATGGGGATATGAGAGAAGGAATTATGGGGATATGAGAGAAGGAATTATGGGGATATGAGAGAAGGGAATTATGGGGATATTAGAGAAGGAATTATGAGGCTATGAAAGAAGGAATTATGAGGATATTAGAGGGAATTAAGGGATATGAGAGATGAATCATGGGGATAGGAGAGAAGGTTATTTTACCCTAACATATTTGAATTTTTGTTACTTTTCCAGTGTCTGTAGCAACTGGAGAGAGGAGTTTCAGAAAATTGAAGCTCATAAAACCTATTTGAGGAATGCTATGCAACAGAAAATACTCACAAAACTGATTATCATCTCAATTGAACACGAAAGGGTTTCAATGATTTCTTTTGATAGCATAATTCAGAAATTTGCGGCAAAAAGGCAAGAAAGTTTAGATTAGATTATTCTTTATTTGTAAATAATATCCTTGAAATCAACACTAACTAATCATAGATATTGTGTACCACAAACTGAAAATTATAAGAAAGTTGAGACCTTGAATGAGGTGTAAAATATTAGAGGGATAGTGATTATGATTTATTAAAATTGACGAAATTATAATTTATAATTATAATTATTGATTAAAAATTATTAGACTGTGGATGAATTATTAAATGACAAAAATTATGTTTACAATTGACAGGATTAATTTACAGTGGTAAAGGTTACGAATTTTATTGGGAGGAATTATTAGATGTGGCAGTCCAACTGATATGAATGCATGAATTATTGCATAGAATCGTATATTACATAGCTTTTTGGATTTTTGTTTCTCTAATAATAATATTATGATGTTTATTACTAAGATTTTATTTTATTCAAGCTATTTGTTTTATGATCAATGAAACAGGACAAGGGATATTTTGAAATCAGATAATTTTTCACTCTATCTTACCTAATTTTCAATATTTATTTTAGTATTTATTTTGTATGTAAATATTTAATTTTGTAAAATGTTATTTTTTTGGCAAATATTAATATTGATGTACAGTTTATAGGGAATTATAGCTGTTTATAATTTATAGTTTATATAATATATATGTACTGGGAAGTATGTTCATAGGATACGTAAATCTACGAAGTCAACCTACCTGAGATTAATAATGATAGATATCGTTTGGAATTGGGCCTCCTTCTGCTAGAAACTGGCTTCTTTTGTAGGCTTCTATGATCTGGCTCTCTGTAACTCAGTTCTTAATTGTAATGATCGTATTCTGGGCCTAGTATTTTCTAATGTTGATATCAGGGTTGAGCAGAGTGGTTGTTCCCTGGTTCCTGAGGACGCTCATTATCCTTCTCTTGTTGTCACAGTACTGGTATGGTCCACTGATAATTCTCAGTTGAATTGCATTGAACTGTTTGACTTTAGGAGGGCTGACTATCTCCTGCTTTATTATCAGTTGAGAGCCTATCGCTGGGGGCTTATGGATAATTTAAGTAAAGTAGATGAGGCTGTGGATTTATTTTATACCTTCATTTATGAGTGCTTTGACAATTGTATTCCAAAGAGGATGGTCAGGCCTGGGGTACTAAGTATCAACCTTGGTTCAATGCTGAAATAATTCGGCTGTTGAAGAGGATGGACAGATGCGCTATGAAGCAGCACTTCTCTCTATATCACAATGAGCAATTCAAAAGATTGCGAAGTCAGGTTAAGCAATTTATTGCTCATGAATATCATAACTATTTAGATAGGGTTGAGACTAATATTAAGAGCGATGCTAAGAGCTTCTGGGGATTTGTCAATGCAAGAAGAGCTAACAGTTCTACACAGGAGGGTATGCATTGGGGTGATCAGATCTTTGGACTTCATGATTTGCCTAATGGTTTTGCTCAGTATTTTTCTTCAGTATTTTCTGATGAGTCGCAGTTGGATGTTGACAATGAGGTGAACCTAGACAGTAGACTGAATGTACCTTCTCTCTCAATCAGTTTTGTTGATTTGAGAGCCATAATTGCAGCAATAGGTGATTTGAGACTTTGTACTGGTTGTGGACCAGATAATATTTCTTCATGTAAGGGTTGTGCTAAAATTTTGGGTCTCTCCGCGAAGATCATTTTTGATCTGTCCTTGAGATCCTCGGTATTTCCCTCCAGATGGAAAATTGGCAGGGTTACTCCTATATTCAAATCTGGTAGGAGAAATGACATATCCAACCTCCGCCCAATATGGGACTAACTCAATTGTCACCTTTAGTAGTAGTAATATTCGACCTTTGTATCATAATTATTATATTAGAATGGTGTTATACTCCTTCAATTAACTCCTAGCCTTCAACCTCCGTGATAGGGTTATCATACGTCAGAATTCTGATGCTACGTTATATAAATATTTAACAACTATATTTAAAAAAAAACTATGATCGATACAACCAAAATACTCCATGCAGATTTTTCAAACAAGTGTAAAATCTATTGAAATCTTGTGGAATCTTTAATGAGACTTAATAAGTCTTCAAAAGTATTTTCAAATTGCTTTGAATTCTTCAAAATTAGAGATAAAAGATAAGTAATGTTTTTTTAAATATTGTACAAGATTTGAGGCTTATAAAAATAAAACTTACCTGTTTTCTTACCATCCAGTTTCAATTCAACTAGATAGCTGTAGGCTACCATATTTGTTTTGTAAAATACAAATTGTTTACTCGCGCTTTGCGGCGCTCGCAGGTGATTACACCCTCCGCACCCCCGTTGGGTCCGTACAATGGTTAGAAAATGGTAAATTTGAAAATGTTGCATAAGCCTATGAGTTAGTGCTGTTTGTGCTGTAGTGCTGTTTTAAAATAATTGGAATAGCTGTTGAGCTTTGCTCCTACAGGCTTAACAACAGGTATCACATGGAAGACTTGGAAGCTGTGACTATTGTTTGAAAATTTTCAATTTGTCTATAAATTATTTAAATTCGACAAATGCAGAAAATCTAATGTGATATGTGGCAGAACGAGTATAATGAGAATGATTTGTTGCATTTGTCTGTGTGCAAAATCGGATGAACCTACTATCAAGTTGGATAGTTGAGAGTACAGCAATGGCTAGCATTATTAGGCCGGTTTCTCCAACGTCGATTAAACCAATTTTTAGTTTGAACTTCGGGTTTTACCACACACGTTTCTGTCAGAAACACCGATGTCCGAACAGCTTACCATTTGAGGCTAACCTTAATCATAGGCTAGTTGTATGGTGTATGATTATATATTCTTTTAGATAAATAATTATTTATTTTCCAATAAAACCTATAACTATTACAACTATATTTGGTGTATCCAACATTAAAAAGTGTGACGTTTGTTTTACCAGCTGCGCCCCTGTTCCAACTAGTGAGTCACAGTGACCCACAGGTTCGCTTCTGCTCGCCCATTTTAAGATTTTACCATGTTTTACAGGCTTTGATCATTGAATTTTCCTAATTTCAAGCCTTTTTTGAACATTGTTTCCCCTCTAGTGACTAAGGGGTGCTATATAATACCGTACCCAGAAAACAGTTCTTTGCTTTCTTTTGCATCTTCATAACGAGTAAATCACTGCTTACCTCATCCCTTCAGAAAAAGTCGAAATTTGCATCAAACAATAAAGTTTATTTTACACTGTGCCCTAGACTTTCATGAAAAATAGATTTTTCAACCCTAACTCTTTTTCGCGTGATTTTAAAGAATAAAATCAAACAGTGTTCAACACAGTTTTTGGAGCCGTATCCGATGCAAAAATTCATTTTTCGAAAATATCAATATTTTGATTTACCCCCCTATCAAACCCCTCTAGATTCCGCCATTTTGAACTGAGAAACGTGATTTTTCATAATCTAATTCAAATGTAGTTAAATTTCACCTAAAAGTGATAAAGTACAAAAAACTTTCAAAAAAATTTTTAATCAATAATTTATATAGAAGAGGCCTTTTTCCAATATGGCGGCTCAAATTTTCATCCGAAAACGTTTCCCACATACCATCTCAATCAGCTTTCGAAGCTCTATACAATGGAAAAAGAATTTTCCAAAATTCGAATATTTAAAAGTCGAGAATTTTCACCCTAGACGCACTTACCCTAATCACCCGAAAAAGTTCAAGTTTCAAAAACGTCATCTACTCACTTTCTTTTACCATTTCCGGTCGAGAAAACCAAATTTTCCTTTAGACTCAGATTCTCAATAATTGACCACTATTTCGCGCACCACTCTGTATCTATTCAAAATAGAGAAGAGTTCAAAAACGAAAAATCTCCTTGAAAACTGAATCGATTGGCATTTGAAATTTTTCAAATATCGCAAAGAATAGAAAGTTCATTTTACCTTCCCCTGTACCTGAAAATCGCCCAAAATAAAAACAACAATGCAAACCTGTAAAGAATCCTTCCTCTTCAATTTTAAGCAATAAAATAAAATTTAATATTTCACAAAAATAAGGGGTTTTTCGTGGTTTAAAAAAAGGGGAGTCTTTTTCGAAACGTCAGCTTTTTCCTGACGGTTTCAGCCAAAATCGAATCAATCCCACGAACCCCCATTATCAAAATCGGCAATGTCGGTCTCTAGGTCTTCAAAGTTATAAAGCATATTAGACAGACACGGGCACTGGACCTGGACGCTAGGAGTTATGAGATTAATAACTTGGCAACAGCGAGGCGCTGTTGCCAGTTCGCAGTCTCACAAGTGACCATTGACACACAATTATTCTCTCAGGAATTCAAATGAGCCAATCACAGCTCATCTCCCCATATGGACCATTTTCTTCTCTCTTTTTGAAGAGATAAAACTGCTTTCAGCGCAGCCCTGGCGGTTTATACCCCAACTTGGCAAATCGTCTGAAAAACACTTATGAGGATATTTTTCGATTTCGATAAAAATGAGTTTATTATACTTCCAGAAGCAAATATTAACGATTCCAGCTATAAAAACGGCTACGTCCATATGAGGACATCCCCATAGGGACATATAGCCCCACAAGTGCTTCTGAGGCGAGTGCATATCCCCATATGACACACTCTCTCTCTCTCTCTCTCTCTCTCTCATATGTCATAAGAAACAATTAAAGCCTCCAACAATTGTTCCACGCGCTATCTCAGGCATAAATTTGAAATGATCTCTATCTTGAAGCATGCAATCAGCATTTATACAGGAATTTACCTGTATGAGAAATTTGAACACAACTTGTGCATCAATTTATGTTCATATTCTCCAATTGCTTATATACATTTTGTATAAATATCTCCAATTCCATAATCTCAACCCTATTTGTATGATTATAATCATTAACAAGAGGTAAGAGGTAAATTTATCTATTGTTATTGTAAAAGAAATTATTGTTTGTAACATTTTAGTATGAAGTATAATACTATAGATCAACCCAACGGTGGTGTGGTTGAATAGTAGTGTATTTTATTATTGAGTTATTTTCAAAGAGCTGAAAAAATAAATGATTTTTTAAATTTAACTGGGAGTATCTACGAATTATTATAGCACTGTCAAACTTTCATGATCTTTGTAATAGTTTGTTTCGTTGTTTGTTTTTCATTCAATCTCCCCTTATTGACTTTAGAAGCTTATTCAAACACGGCATTTTCCATAGTTTGTAATGCCCATTTATATTGAAGTATAAAGGCTGTTATGAAGTAAAAAGAGTTTCAAGTAAAAGTAGAAGTTGTAAAATTTTAATTTTAAAATTACTAGGGGGATTTTCAGTGTTTAAAATAGTATAAAGTAAGTAATATCGCCTTTGCTCTACGTAAATTTTGTTTTTTATGAACTAGTTAGGCCTCAAAAGGCTCGATTTACGTCTTTATACATTTCTTGAATAGGAGATGATGGCTTTATTTTAGGAGATAGTATCTTAAACTTTCGAATCCTTAGAAAGAGTGGTGCAAACTGCATAGTTACATAAACATAAAGAATGTGTTTGTAGCTCAGAAATGGATTGAATAAGTTATTATGTTAACACTTCTGTCTTATTTTCCTACTCATGTTTACATAACTACCCGTCTTTTAGTGTTATTACAAGCGCGTTTAGTGGCTATCTTCTGAATTTATTGTCAAGTTGAAATATGTGGGGACCAGAGGAGTATTCTAGAATAATAGGGTATAAATTGTGAATTATGAATGATATTCAATACCAAATAGATTGTTTTTGTCTTTGTATCAGCCTCAATTTAACTTCATTTATTTCAAATAAAATAATCTTTTACAGGGGGTTTCGCGATTTTAAGAAACTCGTACTCTGAGTATTAGAATTAACTTATTTGTAGAAATCTTATTGATGTTGTGGATCTCCATGATGAAATAAAACTAAAATATATACTGTCAATTCCACTATTTTGTGGAAAATAGTGCAATTGACAATATCTTTTAGTGTTTTATTTATTAGAATTAATAAGTATTGTCATCATCAGCAATAAGCCTTAAGTAACTCATCAATAAACACATTTATCTCAAGTCAACACATTCAAGCCACAAATCACATTTATCTCTCACCAAACATTTCTTTTTTGGATATTATCTCTGGTAGCATGTACTACGTAACCATCTATTCAAAAATTGACTTATATTAAACAATAAAATTTCAACAATAGTATCAGGTTATTTGTAGAAATCAGTGTTTTATTTTATTTATATTTATTATTTATACTATTATATTATTTTATTTCAATACTATCAGGGTTTGGATAGGATTTATAGATAAACGTAAATTTGCGCTGTGGCAATATCAAGCCAATAAAGTTGTACTGAGGTACTATTACTGGTTATTGAAAACCTTTATTCAATTATAATATTTATCTCATTAGTTTTCAAACGTCAACTATTCAATTTCTTCAATGTTGTTTTATCCTATTTCTCCATTACCAGACTTTCCTTTTCCAATGTTTGAAGCTATTTGTTTGAAAATTGAAGCTTATTAAATTTGGTGATTGAATAATTAAATAATGAATGTAATAGTGAATAACGGTTGGAACCATTTCTGGTGGGGGGAGGAGGGTGGTTGCACAACCAGGAGTTTAGTAGTCTCAAACATAGGTCTCCATATCGTAAGCATATCTCCAGTGCTTTTTTCACTGGATCCGCCACTGCCTTTGATTAAATATACCTTGAAACTAATATACCTAATTATTAAGAGTACTTAGTTTCTTAGTTATGACATAAGTACTAAAACTTTTACCAATACCCCGCCTTGTGGACGTGAAATACCGGCCGTTATGGCAATTTTTTGGAAGACGAAGACCTCACAAGGGCTCATATTATCTAAAGAACAATAGATTATAAATTGAATGATTATACAATGTTAGACATGATAAATTATGTTAAAATCATGATAAGTGCTCAACCTGATGTTTTACATGTCAAACATGTGTTACATAAAATAATGAGGATCTTTTGTCATTGTTAATTTTAAATCTATTGTTCTTTTGATATGAGCCCTCGTGAGGGCTTCCAAAAATTGCCATAGCGGACGGTATTTCACGTCCACAAGGCGTGGTATTGGTAAAAGTTTTAAATTAGCAATAATCGCACCTCAGTATTACTTCATTGGTTACGATATCGCCACTGCGCAAAGTTAACTTGTCACTAAAATTCTTGATCAAGCCACTGTAACTCCACGAAAAACGCTTGTGAGAGGTACGAATTCAATTGCAATTTAATCGATATTCCAATCATTCCCAAGTGGAAATAACTCATGATTTCAGTGAAATAGATATTTAATCGACATAATACAATTGAATCATCCCTTAAATGTTTCACAATAGTGTAGAATTTGTCAATAAGTGCGGAGTTCCATGTATTTTGGATTGCTAGCGCTGTCTGTAGTGACAATCATGAACTTGTCTGACGTGAAGTTTCCTTCAATACCAGTGCCTGTTTTGCACGGTAGAGAGCGCCAGCTGTATTTCGGTGCTACTTTTGTGGCCCACTACCAATCTTCTCCTTTTAGTTTTTGTGGAAGGTTTTGTATATATAGTGAGCCGTTCGAACGATCAAATTGAAATCATACTTGACAGGATCTTTTCTGTAGTATGTTTTTCTCATCTGAATCTCAAATTTTGAGTTCACTTTTACCATGATGACGAACTCTTATCAAGTTCTCCTGAGCGTGAGGCAGATCAAATGGGAATATTTTATTTCTATTTGGTCATCGATGATCGTTCAGACCTACAGGTGTTGTATGGTCTGAGGGAGAATTTGATATCTGAGTGGTAAAAGAATAATTATACAATAATATTAATCATTATCTTAAACGTATTATGATATTTCTATTAAACTTGGTTATATGTTAGTTTAATATTGTTATTCATTGATCAATTATTAATTTTCTCTTCCATGTAGACAATTCTACGTAATTAAATTATAAACTATCATAGAATGAATGTCAAGTCTTTATTTAGAGAGAATGTAATTTCATTCTAATGATAATAATTATGCATTCGTATGCTATGTAGGCCCTACGCCCTACACTTCTTAACCATAAAATAGTTTATATTGATGTTTTTTAAGCAGATAACTTGATTTTCTTCAAGGGCCCGTTTCACGAACACGAAAGCAGGAGAGTATACTCTCTCCTCTGAGAATACTCCTTTGTGACATATTCTCTTCTCTCCTCTGGGTGATACTCCCTCCTCTGTGACGAAAGTCACAAGTTACAGCCAAGTTTATATTGAAGTCATGTTACAATAGCTGTTTATACGTAATGAATTCAAAACTTGGTTGTAATGAACTTTCACAGAGGAGGGAGTATCACCACAAGAGAGAAGGAATTGTATCAACCAGAGAGTGAATTGTGACTTTCGTGAAACGGGTCCATCTACAAACTTCATGGATCAAGACAATAATTATTGCCCCTTCCTAACAATTTTCATTTATCAAAATGCATGAAATTCCTTATATAAATATTATATACAAGATCAATATGATATATGATTTTAATTCAATTTACTCAGTTTTGTAAAACTACAAGAGGTGTATTACCTATGAAAATCTTTCAACAATATTTACTCTTAAGAAGGATCGCTTGATTGAATGGGAAATAATTGATTTCGAATTGAAAATTGAGCCTCTCAGAATATTCTGATCTATTAGCAAAATATTCACGTTAGTAAAAGAAATTCACAAAATACAACATCATTTTTTGGAATAGTATTCAACGTCTTCATTTCGAGCATTAGACGTTTTTTTGATGACTTTACTAGAAAAAACTTGTCTTATAGTTTCATAATTTAATACTACAGTACTTGATAATTAATTGGAGCTCCTTTCAACATTTCTCAGAAAATAGCCAATAGTAATGATTATTTGTGATGAAATTTACCTTGAAATTAACATCACGATCTCCTACTTTTTACATCACAAACAATTTGCGTGATTTTACGCACTATCATAATGATCGTTACATTAAATACATGTATTTTTCATACGTGAAGTTAACAAAAATTGTATTAATAAATAATTATACATTTATAATGAATGAACAATGAGTCGACTTACCTTGTAGATGAAATAATAGGTGATGGTAATCAAATTATACTATTAAAACAATAATTTAATTTGAAGTCAGAAAAATAAATAAGTCATTCTATTCTAACAATTTATGATTTTTAAATTTATACTAAAAATACTTCTAACTCAAGTTACTATACCAAAAAGACGCTAGAAATTCTAGGAAGCGTAGTCTCACTACATCAAAAACCAACTGAAGAATCAAGGCCTGAGCACCACCACTTTATAATGTCTGTCTTTTAAAAAAGAACTACCTATTTGGTCGGCTTAAATTCTTATGTGCGTATTGTATGCTATATTAGAATAATAAGTGTCCTTCTACGCTTTATATATTATCCGTGTCGGTCAAAGGACAAATCATCAGGTTGAGAGAGTCTCTGGTAAATTTTGCTCTCTCTCATATTTTTCCAGTTCATCTATCTGTATGTCACTGCATGTTTCTGTCTTTATCTAATGTAGATTGTCGCGTGAGAGAATTATTACTGGTGTACTAAGCGACCAATTTGAAACAAAAGAATTGATACTATTTTTTCTACTCCCACTTATGGTACTACAGACGAACTTGAATCACATTCTTCCTTCGCCTCCTCCTCCTCTTCCTCCTCCTTCTTCTTCTCCTCCTCCTCCTTCTTTCTTCTTCTTCTTCTTCTTCTTCTTCTTCTTCTTCTTCTTCTTCTTCTTCTTCTTCTTCTTCTTCTTCTTCTTCATCTTCTCCACCTTCTCCTCCTCCACCCATTCCTCAAACCCATCCTCTTTTTCTTTCCTCAGTTTTGTTTTTCTTTAAAACATTCATACATTCATACTCTTCTTCATCTGTTATAATCTACATACCTTCTATATTTGAATAATTAATTCATGGTTCTCTTGAATATGGAATCAATTTCTTGCGCAATGATTCTCTTAATGGAAATTATTTTTGCATTCGCTGTTGTTATTGTTAATCATCGTTATGCAATGATTCAACTCTCATTGTAAATTTGAAGAAAAAAATCTTATATAGCTCTGATTAACTACAGTAATTAACTATTTTAAATGTATAATAGCTCTATAGTTGATAGTTTAGGCCCGTATGCATTATCTTCGTTTAAACTAAGTCTAACAAAACGTAGTTTTAACTTGGTTTAAACTATGGATTACCAGTTTAAACCGCAAAATTATTGTTTAAACCAAGTTGAAACTACTTTTTTTAGAAGATGCATGTTGCATGATTATTTTGACGTTGTTAGACAAATTTGTATTTTGTAGTGACATTAATATAAATGATTTTGGTTTTTGATTTTTATATGATTGCATATGGGCTTACTAAGCTCTAATAGCTCTACAGAGGTTTAGGTCTCTACAGTTCTATAGTGCTTTAAGTTCTATTACTTAATTTCTATACGTCACAGCACCGTCATAATACTGTATTTAACAGTCCAAGGTTGCTGCAGTTCAACTTTCAACGTGTTTTCTGTGATAGAACTCTGTTTATCATTGAATCTGTTGACCTTTACTGTTGGTCTTTTCATTCTCTGAGGCCAGAATTGTTTATCTTCTTAACACGTACAATAAATTTTCTATTGGGCTTGCTTGCGCTCAAGACTTGAAATTTAATCGGTTTTAAGCTTCCAGTGGATCGATTATACTAGCCGGTAGGCTCGCTTCAACTAGGCTAATCAAGGCAGGAAAAAAGTATAATTTAAACTTTTTCGGCTATGTAGTTCTTGGAGGAAACCCCTACAAAGACTTTGATTTTTTACTAAATAGAAGCTAAATGTCGAGTTGATAAATGCAAACAATAATTCTCGAGTTGATGAATTTCGTACGCTATTCTTGAGTTGATGAAAAAATGCGGAAACTCAATTATGTTTTGATTATAATAATCATAATTGAGTTTATATAATAGTTCATAATAATCATAATTAACTTCATAAGCGAGCTAACTAACTACAATCTCTGTAAATTTAATAACAATAGCTTTTGATTCTAAACAGGTGAATCGGTGGATATTATCACGCTTGAAGCTATTTCAAGGATGTCCAATTGTAATCATATTCCGTACCTAATATTCCTTATTCACTGAATAGTTTCTATTCTGTGAGTATTGGCGTTAAGCTAAGCTAATAGTTGTGTATTACAGATTTATAAATAGTGTGTTTGTGTTTATAAATAGTGTTTGAAATGTTTTGAATGGAAACATTATTCACCGAATGGTAGGCTTACTTATTGAAGGATATTTGGAATAGTCACATATTCCAGTCATTTCTAAATTGATTAAGATTTCTGGAATAATAAAAGATTGCGGAGTCGATGGAATTGAAATTCGAGAACGCAATTCAATGGAAATATTGAACAATAATAGTTTATTAATTTTCTCTCCATTTTTATTTTTATGGACGTGACAATTTCCTTGTTTGAAACACAGATCGTGACTTACATCCAGATTTGTGCACTGAATTTGTAGAATTCAGTCGGATTTAAATTACTGCAAAATCTATATTTCTTTATCTAGTTGTGTCCAGAGAGAATAGAAATAAAACATTTCTAGTAAAAAGTAAAAATTTTTAGTAAGAGTCTAGACAGAGTTTTGTGACAGGTTCCCCAAAAACTTAAGTGAAGAATTTGAAATAGAATTTCATGATTCTAATTTCTTAATGGTTATACTGAAATGAGGACTACAAATGAATTTACCTACAAATAACTTTTCACTTTTGAAAGGAACGAGATGCGGTAGTGTTGCCTATGACATTAATTGTAGGTAATAATGCCATGAAAAGGATAAGATCAAGTTTGGTTCAATATCTTGATTGATAGCTGAGATGTAACTGATTTCCGAAACCTTACACCACAGATAAGGTATTAATCCTTATATACCTTATCTGTACCTTATCTGATTATACCTTATCTGTGCTTACACCAAAGACAATTAGAATACTTAATAGTTTCCTATCGTCTTTGTTTACACTTTCATTTGGTGGGGGGGGGAAGCAAGCGGTCCCCATTTTTGTGGTTTTGTAGATTTTTTGGTTTTAGACTATGTACTATGTATACTAACATTCTGCAGAAATTCAGGTTTCCTCTAATTTGTTTGACTCAATGTTTTCATTGTACCTATTCAATCGTGCTTTTCTGTAGACATCGAACGTCCTTGCGACAAATTCCTCTGTCTAGTCATCGTAACTCGACGTAGTTCCGCGTTTTGCTAATAGATAGCGCGTCGTGTGCTATTGACTGGCTCTTTCCTTCTCGGTAGATTAAAATCGTTGCCGATGTGAACGTGAGCTTTGTGGCGTATACACACGTAAACAGTGTCCTCCTTTCCTTTCGTTTTCTTTTTTTTCTCTCTTCTCCTCTCTGCCACCGCCATCTTCCCCCTTCTTATTACTATTATTCTTGTTGATTTCCTCTTCACTTTGCTTTGCACAACGCTAGTGACCCCTCTCGTAGCGTATATATCCTTTGTCTGTCCTGTTCCGCATTGATTCTGCCACAGCTTTAAATTTGTTTGTCAGATCCATAGTGGAACACCAGAGCCCATTTAATATTGATATACTGTACTCCATGCAGCCCTGATTCCTCTCCGTATTGCCATACAAAAATGGCGTCTGTCTCTTTGATCGATCAATTTTTCATCAGTTTTTGATGCATGATAAAGCGAAGAATAGAATAGGATAAAATAGAAAATAATAGAGTAGAACAGAAAATGATAAAATATAATTGAAATACTGTAGAATGGAATAAAATAGAATAGAATTTTATTCCTATCAAATTATTGTCGAGATAATAAAAACATTACAATAATTTCACATCACTGAAAAACTTGAGTTGTTCAAAAATTGAGATTCGAAATTCATGATTTCTGAAATCATACGGCCAGTTGCACGAAAATCCAATTGAATTTAACCGCCGTAAAATGATGTCATTTGAAAGAACCAATGAACGAATCTGACGTGACGAAATGTTATGAAAACGGCATTTCACGGTGGTTAAATTCAATTTGATTTTTGGCTGTGAGAATGCAATAAGTGTTGTAAAAATTGAAATGGATTATAAATAAGAAAAGTATCTTAGCCTATAATTCAAATAACCAATGATGAATTTTATACAGAAAGATTACCGTATATTATTTTACAACCCCTGAGCAGAGATAACCAATTCATTAGTTAGTCTATGCCCTGAGTTATAACAGTACGTGTGAGGTCGACTTTGTGAATAGAATAGAATAGAATATGTTTATTGCTCTCAATGAATATTACATCATAGCAACATTTCAATTAATACACATTTGGAAACAGCTCATATTTACATTCAATAATTTATTTGGACTTTGTGAATACTTACATATATTTATACTATACTATACTATACTATATATATACTATATATATTTTTTCAATATTGCATATGATATTGTTTATCATAATTATTATTTGGATTGCATTGAAAATGGAGCAGTTTTGGCAGTTTGTCTTTTATCATCTAAGTTTATTGATAAATAATAGAAGCATTCGTTTATTTACTTTATTATTGCTCGGTTTTTCAGTCGTTCAATAAACTTATTGAATCAATAACTTTTTTTTGCATTTGAAAACACATGGTTATTGATTCAATATTGCTATTTATCCATAAACTGTTTATTGAGCGACTATGTAGGTTACAAAATATTTTTGCTTAAATCCGAGAATAAAATATTAGGATAAATAAACTTTTTACCAAGTTTTGAGAACTAGTATTATCAAACTGTTGATTCTGTAGGTTTCCCTTCAATTATTTACTTAGTATGAAGGCCAACTATAGTCACCCAGCTAAGCTGTGCGCAGTCTTGGGCCGTTTTTTCAAGCCTCGCAACTCTTTGGTAATTGGCTCTTTCCTGATTCAATCCAACTGAATGAATGTTGTTCCTCTCTCTCCTCTCCAACGAAACTTACTACAGAACAGTCTGTCCTATACCCGACGACTATCAGAATGATGCTCTTATTCACAGTCATTCTTTTTAGAGGTTGATGCCCACATAAGCGCTAGGCTTGTGCATGGTTAAAGGGATGGGTGATGTTAGAGTTAGGCTAGGCGTACACCGGTTAGTCAAGACAAGACGAGATTAGTCACAGTACTTCACATAGTTGCTTATGAAGCAACACCCACCGATTAGTCATTGCATCGTTGTGTGCTGCTTCATAAGCTGCTATGTGAATTACTGTGACTAAACGTGACTAATGTCGTCTTGTCTTGTCTTGACTAACCGGTGTACGCCTAGCCTGAGATGGATGTATGACTTCATTTTTTACTTTGTAGCCTACAATCCAAGTGTCGTGGGCGAAGTTGGGGCACAATCTTCCTCTGAACCCATAACGTGATGAAATCTTTTATTTTCATCTTCATTTATTTCAATATTTTTTCTTGTTCTACCTTCGCGTATTCACGTAAAACAAATTTAGAAATCTCAGTTTCTCAGATAGTATCGAAATCCCAAACCCTCTTATTAAACTCTTCCAAGACCTTATCTGGAATCTTGCAGCGAATTTAAACCCTCGTTTAATGTTTATCAACCCCAGCAAAAAGTTTCTGACTAAATTTCTTGTAACAGAGAATTTAATGATCTAAAATACGTTTTCGGTATTTATTTTTATAATTACTCTATAAATTTTAATAAGTAAACTATAATTAAATTTTTTATTCTAATAAAACTGGTACTATTGTGTATTGTATAATAAAGAATTAAGGATAGTAAATCATTCGATTTCAAAAAAAAATAAACAATTATTTAATTTTTAATTCTCTTAAAACTGGCAACATTTTGTTTGATGGAATAAATGATAAAGGATGGTAAATCTTTCGGTGTTGGGGAAAATGTCATATTAATATACCAGTTGAATTGAAATTTCAACAGAATACGTGCGTGTATATATATATTGCAAATATTTGCACATTGAAGTTCAATAAAATCAATAGTTACAATCTTTGAAATCAATAAACCAGTAGTACTTCTGTTATGTACGTACACTCAAAGAAAACATTGTACATAACCCAGTAACTCCTGCCATCTAGCGGGAGAATTCTGAATCAGCTTCATTTCGCCTTGTTGACCAATCAGGAGAGAGAAGGCGGAGCTTGTAGTGAAGGTGTGCCAGTAGGCGTGTTTGTATAAACATAACCCAGTAACTCCTGCCATCTAGCGGCAGAATTCTGAATCAGCTTCATTTCACGTTGTTGAACAATCAGGGTGGAGCTTGGAGTGGAGGTATGTCTATAGGCGTGGTCAAACTGATTCTTGTTTTCGATTGGTCCGTTCGTTATTCTCATTGCTCCCTTCCATTATCATATCCTCCATCTTTCATTTCACTCATGTTTTATGCTATTTCTTTCCAATATTCTCAAGTGTTTATTTTTCTTTTCAATTTTCTTTTCATCACTCTAATCTTGCCTCCATTAAATTGCCTCAAATGTTTCAGCTATAGTGAGTGAGAAGCTATAGTGATATCTATCTGTCTATTTTAGCAAGTACTGTCTTGAATCCCTATGAAATTCACTGAGTAATCGAAGATTTCTAAAGTAATTAGAGGTATAAATTTCTACTCTATTGCATAATAAATCCTTAATACAATATTAAATTGCATAATATTATTGCTTAATAATAAGCAACTCTACATTGTACTTGTAAATTAGATATTTACGTACAAAATAAGTATATATTCGACAAATTTAATAATAAGTATCATGTCATTTGGATCTTTCTAGAATACGGTACCTATGATTACAGAATTTAGGGAAGTATACTGTATTTATGAACGAAACATTTATGTACAATAGCTTAGAGTAGAGTAACCAAATATGGAGAATGGATTATCTCTGTCAATAGTTGTATGAAGTCTCGATGAATGAAAGAGTTCATAACTGACTTTCACTCACATTCATGTTAGAAACGACCTGGTAAGCAATAATAATTATGGCAGGCCTTGCATGCACTGATGGTTTTCAAGTGAAACCCTCCCTTATCACGTGACGTCATACGGCCCACTACTTATGACGTCACTGTATAGTCATTCAGATCCCTTCCTCAACCCTCTCAAAATGACTTTCTCCTCACACTCTCTTTCTTTTTCTCACTCTCTCTCTCTCTCTCACTCACCCTTTCACAATGAGTCTCTCTTTCTCTCTCACTCATGTATGCATTATCATATTGAATTTTTAATACTTATATTGTTGAAAATTATTAGTTACAATTCATAAAATTAATAGAATAATATTACTTATGTTTACAACCTTTGTAATCTAGAATCTAAGCAGGTTGAATAAAATTCCTTAATACGTCAACTGTTGCATTGCACTATATAGCTGCTTAACACAATGTTATCCAGCAGTGCTTTGTTCCCATCATTGGGTTGCGAAGACTAGCTTATGGTTGAGAAGTTTGAGATTTTTTTCTGGTTAATGATCATTCACCTCTGCTGATTCAGTCAAGTGGATGTGAAACTGGCAACCAGCTGGTAGGCCTAAGCCCACATAGGGCTGTTGAGCCATTGACAAACAAACAAACGTCAACTGTACTTGTAAATTAGATATTTACCTACTTCATACTTCATACATTAGTTATTTCATTTGATATCTTCCAAGAATACCTATGATTACAGAATTTTGGGTCATACAGTATTTAAGAACGTTCCTTACTTGAGTAGACTTACTCACGGATCAAAAAAGAAGACAGCCATATTAGATTTTTATCAAATTTCAAAGATAAATTATTGTACAATTTGATTGAATGAATTTATTGAAATGAACAATTTCCATGAATTTTCAATGATTGTTACTTTTACAAAATGTTATGTTTAAGTTTGTTAACCTTCTACGTTCTTATGTAAGTTATAAACCAAACTTTAGAAGAATCCAGATTCAAGTTATCATTATTATATCGTTTGTTTATTGCCGAGCTAATAATTGAGGTTAGATACCGACTTAATTTGAATGAGGCATACATTTGAGTACAGAGCTAGTATAGTCACTATAGTTACTATACACTCTGTACATTTCAGTAAGGAACGTTCATAATTACAGCCCTTATTGAGGATCTATTATGAGAAAAGCGAACGCATATTTTATTTCCCATAGCTTCACTTTATTTATTAACGCATAGTTTATTTCGTTGGACTATTTTACTTGAATTTATTGATGATTTTTTACATTTATTATTTTACATTGATTTCTATCAATGAGAATCCTTGAAACTACTTTCAAATTCCTTGAAAATCAGGAATACTTGAACTCAGAAGCTCAAAGAATTCTTGGATCTATTCCTGTCTGTTGGAAATCTAGGTGTAATACACCTAGGTACTATAAAAATATATATATTTACCTGAAAGTACTTAAATCCACGCCCGAGATCTCAAGGAATGCGGCGTTAGTGAGGGTAGTTACTCTTAAGCTTTCTTTAAGCTTTCAAGATTTACTTGACCTTACGCCCACGCTCCTTGAAGGGTTTTCTTCGCCCATTCATAAAAGCGCTGAATAGTTATTGCCCTTTCAGCACGTGTTGAGTTCTTGACCTTCAAAGTCCGCGTGTATTTAAAGCTGAAATTCGCATGAATGAAGGTTTACGTCCATAATTAACGTTGTAAAGTCGCCTGTAACGTTAACAGCCTTGAAAGTTTTGCTTTGTATTGATAAGTGATAAGCTAGCTTGGTTTTGTGGTACTGATTTTACGTAGCACACCACTTTGTGGAATATATAGAGATTTGACACAGTTATAACTTGGACAGGCTATTATATTATATAAGCAATCCTAATTATAGACTGTTATATAATACAGACAGACTATTTATAGACTATATTAAATATATAAAATTGAAATTGAAAAAAATTGAATTATAGAATTGTGATCGCTATGGTTTTAGTAGTCTATATTTTACTTACATTTGAAAATGTGATTTTTTTTAATGAATTAAAAAGCTTTGTTACTTTGTATACGTTACTGTCAATCAATACATTACTTTTTAATCATTTTTTGATTAATTATATTATTTCAATATTAATTAATTAATTTCATATTAATTATTTTGATCATTTGTTTAATTTATGTATTGTTATGTTTGTTTATATTTCTATGAGCAATAAAGAAGTTTCAAAATGAAAATAATAGAAATCAATCATTATCAGTGAATAGATTATGATATTGCCTATGTTAATTTTAACCTCTTTTAATCAATTCGGTGTGGTCATAGACTAACTATACTGTTGTCTGTGGTGTGGTTGAATTACTGTACTGTGTTAGTAATTTGTCAAACTTACAAATTATTTTTGTCTTTGTTTTCTAATTCAATAAGAATATTGTGATATGATGGTATTGAAACATTATGTTATAATATTGTTTATTTTAACATTATTCTGTTGAGAAAATTTGTTAATTGTACACTGTACTTCTTAGTCCAATGAATCTCATTTTCAAGTTGTTGAATTTAATTCAAATAATTTGTTTTCTATCAAGATTTTCTACTAAATATCAATATTGGAATATTTTTTAATTAATTTATTGTATTTTGTCTGTTTTAGGTGAGTTTCCACTTCTATGTATCTTTTTCGAGAAATTATTGAAGATCTATACTGTGAGTAAATCCTATAAGTATTGATTTTTAAACATTAGTTCAAATAATTAGTTTAATTAATTAACACAAAAATTTGTGTAAAATACCATAGTGAACCCTATAACACAAGAATTTGATACATATAAATGGTCATTTTTGGAAAAGGATGTCCAAGGTTATCTTTACCAACTATCATCGACTAAGGCCATAGACTATTGGCCCTGAAAATTAACAAGTGATATCCAATTTTAACATTTAACTAAATACATTAAAAGTTGAAAATTGTTCACGAATATAATATTGGCCAATGCTCAGCTCCGTGCCCGTGGGAGGTATGCCATACGTCATCGAAAACCGATTCGTTATTTAGTGAAAATTGTTAATGAGTATAATTGATGATTCGTTATCTAGTAGTTTATTATTCATAAATTATTTCATTCAGTTGTACAGTCACTACAGTGGTTTCAATACTCTACCTAGTAGAGGTGACCTAGCTTCATTCAGGTTTCTACTATAAAGGGTGGTCCAAGATAACAACCACTTCTAACCTCTCGTGTGGAACAATCTACACACAAAGACTGTTGTCTCAACAAGCGTGTGTAGTAAGTAGCAAGTACCTCAAGATCGCAATCGTCGGAGAATGGGGGTACGAAAAAAGGACGGGAGGAGAAAAAGGGGTTAAAAACCCTTTACAGTGAACTGCACCCAAATGCAGTGTGTAAACGTGCGTGGGAATTTGCGTAGGAACCGAGGGAAAAACGGGGGAGTGGGGAAATTTTCGAATTTCCCATTTTCCCGCCCAGCATTTACGCACTACACGCTTTTCACGATCCGCCCACAATTGGCTCTTAATACGTCATCTCTGGAGTGACGTCACGACCTGATACGTTACAAGGTGTGACGCAATATTTATGAGTTGATACAGAGAATTTTAATATAGCGTCCGGTTTCTCTAGCTATTTCAGTGGGACAAATATTCTGAAATTAACCTTTACAAGGCGAGACAGTTTTAGATCATCTTATTTTGTTTGAAAAGATTTTCAAATTATCCTCTGCAAATATAGTTTTAGATCATATCTATTCATTTTCAAACATTCTTAATGTGACCTGAAGAAAATTTGCGACTTAATTTCTACTAAATAACGAATAATTTATCACATTTATGAACAATTTTATAATAAATTTATACTTACAGTCGAATTACATATGACGTAGTTTTATATCTTTCCTATTTTCCATTTTTATTTTTATCTACGTCAACTAGAAAAATTCATTTTATTAAAAAACAATATGCAGTAGTTGTGGTCATTGAGGGATATCCCAAAATATTAATAAATATTTAAATATAAATATTACAAATAAACAATTACAAAAATTACACTGGAAGAGTTGAAAAATTATTATCATTATACTAACTAGCATGTAGTATTGGGGTCTTCGATAATAAAATTATACAGTCAAAAATCGATAAGTTTCAGTTATATTGATCGATGAATAAGTAGATAGTAGAAATTGATAGTTGAAAATATACATAATTATGAAACTGGTAGCTCACTCTTAGGCTAGGCGTACACCGGTTAGTCAAGACAAGACGAGATTAGTCACAGTAATTCACATAGTTGCTTATGAAGCAGCACACACCGATGCAATGACTAAACGGTGTGTGAGCTAACCAATCAAAAGTTTGAGGTTCTTTGGTCACACTGTGATGTGTGATTATGAATACTATCTGTATGAAGAATTATAGACAAACCCGGAATCTTCACAAATTATTCGTTCACATTACACTGTTCGGTGTCCTGTAGGCTACTGTTAGGTATATAAACTTCATTAGTATTGAATTCATTGAGTTTCGAAATTGAAATGAACTTTTTTCAGTTCTACAAGCCCTATGAAGCATAAGACTAGGCGAACACCGGTTAGTCAAGGCAAGACAAGACGAGATTAGTCACGTTTAGTCACAGTAATTCACATAGTTGCTTATGAAGCAGTACTCACCGATGCAATGACTAATTGGTGTGTGTTGCTTCATAAGCAACTATGTGAAGTACTGTGACTAAACGTGACTAATGAAAAACTAAGGCTAGGCGTACACCGGTTAGTCAAGACAAGACGATATTAGTCACAGTAATTCACATAGTTGCTTATGAAGCAACACACACCGATTAGTCATCGCATCAGTGTGTGCTGTTTCATAAGTAACTATGTGAATCACTGTGACTAAACGTGACTAATCTCGTCTTGTCTTGTCTTGTCTTGACTAACCGGTGTACGCCTAGCCTTAAACTTGTCAAGTTTTCAACAGAAATAATGTTTTCAATTGAATTCTCAGAATAAGATTATAAAAGTTCAAAATACCGTATTCTTTCAATTGAATTCTTCAAGTAAGCCTATCAAAATACTTTCCCCAACAAAATCAATTTGCTACGTAATAATTTGTGTTTATGTTCTATTTACTGCGTAGGCAGACTAACTCAGAACGCACTGAATAGCAAGAGAAGAGAGCCTGAAGGTTTGAATGAGTGAATGCCTGAATGAGCAGTGCATTGGGACCGCGATTATAGCGGAGTTGCCGTTGTTATCGGTTCTTCTTCTCCTCTCCTCCTCTTCTTCTTCTTCTTCTTCTCCTCCTCTCCTCTTCTTCTTCTTCTTCATCTTCTTCTTCTCCTCCTCCTCCCTCCTTCTTCTTCTCCTCCTCCTCCTCCTCCTCCTCCTCTTCTTCTTCTTCTTCTTCTTCTCCACCCCCTTTTCTCCTCAACCGACCTCTCTCTTTGTTAGAGAGAGGATGGTAGGGATAATAGGGGATGTTCAAAGCAGGATAGATTTGTTGTCAAAATGGTTTGTTGCGTTTTGAGTTCTGCTTCTGAGTGAGTGCTTCCAAGACAATCTTCATTCCTAAAAAGAAAGCAGTAAAGTCCGAATCAGCTGTTTTTCGAAATGCTTTTTCGGACCCATTGCATGAGTCCATACAGGTTGAATAATATTATATAACAAGGTTTCTAGACCAATTAGAATCCACTGGCTTCTAGGCAGCTCGTACACCGGAGCAATAAGCAATTAGCAACATTTGGATCATATGATCGTCTACTCTATAGAAACAAATTGTCTAATGCACACCTAAAGCAGCTGTTTCAGTGTGCATTGAACTATTGGTTTGTATAGAGTAGACAATCATATGATCCATATGTTGCTAGTTGCCTATTGCTTATTGCTCCTGTGTACGACCGGGGTTAAACCACTCGTGAGAATGTGAGGATAAGGTTGTATTCAGCTTGTATTTTGAACTTGCATCCCACTCATGGATTAAAGGCTGTCATAACCTACAACTGTTGCATAAACCACAATTTTGAACCTGAAATTTCGTACTATTTTAAAAACACAGTATCTTCTTTACAAGGAGAAAGTGCATTATATGGACTTCTGTCAATAAATAATTGTAATCTTCAATCAGATCAGCTGAACTGTTTAATACAGAAGTCTATATAATATACTGCACTCCTATTATAGAGTGCAGTATATCGGATTCTGTCAATAAATTTTAATCTTCAATCTAAACAGTTGAATAACTCTTAAACACAGAAGTCCATATACTGCACCACAGCCCTTTACAAATACCCCATTGGAACATAACTTTAATAATCATTAATATTACATCACCATTATAATTAACATCGATAACACTCATCTTCATAACACCTATCCTCCATTGTTCTCATCTAAAAGGCGACTCCAGCACGTGCTGTATTTAGAAACGCCACGTGAGAACTCGCATGCATGCAGCTCGTAGCATACAACAAGTGGGACGCTGCGAAACGGATTTTCGGAAACGGGGGGTTTATTAATCCCCCCTTTCCTATTTGGGGGTGGTAAAGCGACTAGTCAACTACCTAGAAGAAGGAGTTAATAGAGAGAGTGGGTGAGAGAGAAAGATCGAGAGCGTGAGAGAGAGAGAGAGAGCATTTATGACAGTCATTCTATCGCGAGTGACTGTCGCCTCTTTGAGGGTTTATTCGCGAAACAGGGGTAGGCACTGCTGCGCTATATACAGGGTGGTGTGTGTATGTGTGTGTGGCCAGATTATTGAACCACCAGTGCTGCCATCTTGGGGGAAAATTATCCCCCCCACTACCCTCTCGCAAACCCCTCTACTGCCCTGTGTCTCCGTCATTCGGCTTTTCTCTCTCCTGCGCGGGGGAATTCATCCTCCCCCCCCCACCAACCGACGTTCTAAAGTCGTTCACGTGCCACTGTTACCCCCCTCCCTGAAAACTCCCCCCATCAACCCCCCACGAGTCTTTCGCCAAGGTCTGAGCGTCGCGCCGTGCGATCTATGCAATGAGTGAGATCCTCCAAATGCAACATGCTAGCCACGGTAATGCACTGTGATAGCTGAAAAGCTGAAAGTATCACTACTGTTTTTATGCCAGAATAAGCTATTGAAGTCCTGTTTGAGAATCAAATCAAAGTTTATTCATCAAAAATAATTTACATTACCAAGTGAAAATTTATAACATAAAATACAAGGAGTACAAAGAAAAATGAAAAGAAAGGAAGAAAAATGCTTTAATCTTCAATTATCTACGACCGTGTTATAACGCAATCATTACAGTTTCATAATTGAAATCAAAACAGTTTTTCGAAATGGAATTTGAAACTTGTATCGTAATGTTATAATGTGTTGAGGTATAATAGTAGTTTATTATTTTTCTCATGATAATACAGTATTAAATAGAAATAGAAATTTATTCAGGAAAAACCAAACAATACAATAACTTGCGACTTACATAGGAAATAAATTAAACAAATTATTAACTAATATGTAGTCTTAGAACTATGAAATAATTTTAAATGTTAGTGACTAATTACAAAGTTTATCCAGTAGAATGTAGATCCATCTTACATTCAAATTTGTTCAGCAAATCTTCAGCTGTAAGATGACATCATTTGACGTTAGGGTTAGCTCGATGTGGATTTCGTTGCATTGGTTACGTCAAATGACGTCAGTTGGAATTTGATTGGTTTTCGTGCAATCGGTCGTCAAACTTGTTATAAAGACATGGTAAAGTGGAACAAGCGGAAGTCGTATTTTGAGAGAGAAGTAATATTTGTAGAACAAATGTTGATGTGGAATATTTCAAACAAAACATTTTTGGTGGGGGGAGCTCAGAAGCCCCCCTTGAATCCGCCACTGATGACGAGCGATGTCAGTCTATTTGAATCTGTTGTATTATTGGTTAATTGAATGCAATAATGTGAGAGTTATTATAATGGGCGTATGTTATAAGGAATATACTATAGAGGAGGATGTTCACAGATCTTCTTTGATATAATTGGCGTTTGGGGGGAGGGAAATCGGGGTGGGTAGTCTAGAAGTAAGAGTGAAATTGAGCCAATCAGAAACAAGGAAAATTGAACCGTTTTTCCTGGTAACAGGCTTGCATGCGCGATTCAAAGAAAATTGTTTATTCCGTTAAGCGGTGCTTTATTGCGTTCGCATAGCAAAAATGTTGAAAGGTTTAATCAGAATTTCACTTGAAACTTTTGAACTCCATGTTTACGTTCTGGGAACTGCTCTGCAATTATAATATATGACGTATACTATTTTATATTAGAAAATATGAACCACTGTTCAATTTCTTATGGAATTCTAATCTCGTGAAATTTTCAATTATTATGCAAGTTTTCATGGAAAATTCTTGATAGACTTCTAAAGGTAGGTTTTCGCTTCTGCGGCTTCGCAGCCGACTCCGGCTGCGGTTAGTCAAAATAGCAACTAATTTAAACTTGAAATAAAAATATACAAGAATAACCATGCAAAAATAGGAACCATTTAGTATGAATATTGTTAATTCACTGAATTTATTAATATTCAGTATTTAATATACGAGTAGGTACAATTTTTTGTTTGAAAAAGTTGCTATTTTGACTAACGGTGGCTGGAGTTGGCTACGAAGCCGCAGAGGCGGAAACCTATAGAGCTAACGTATCCTTCCCTTGTTTTCTTTTTTTTTAAAGAGAGATTGTTGAAAACTTTTTTCTTGTATAAAGATTAGTGAATGTAGTGTGCTGCTACTAACGGAAAGGAAATCATTATGAAACCTAAGGCTCTACTCACACTTGGAAACTCAAATTGCGTAGCTCGGCGACTGGAATAACAAAACATGTGTTTTCAAATGATGACGCTCAGACGATCCTGCAACCGCGTTGTCTAAACGTCATCAGTTGAAAACAAATGTTTTGTTATTCCAGTTGCCGAGCGACGCGATTTGAGTTTCCTAGTGTGAGAAGAGGCTAAGGTTTATATAACCTGAAGGTTTTATAGCCGGTTGTACAAAAGTGGATTAAAGTTAATGTCAGAATACTCATTAAAGTTGATGTTACTCATAACACTCAACTTTGTTAATTGGCTTCACACACCATTGTGTAACTGCGACATTAAATTATTTTTAATAAAAAGGATTATTTTGAAAACTGGTACGAGTGCTTCTTCTTGATTCAACTACAACAGCTGTGCTGGTGAGAAAGTTGTAAACCAAAGTTGAATGTACAGGTCCTGTTAATCAGTAAAAAGACACATTAGACAACAATTGCATGGCGCACTATGCAATAAACATAGTGTGACTAGTGTGTGATCGCCTGTTTTATGTTTTGTAGGACTTGAAATTCATGAAACAGTCCCCAGATCCCCCCAAGAAATTTAAAGTTGGCCGAGAATGTTCAGAGATCTTGAGATAGCGTCTGCTCCTATACTCCCAACATTTTGTATGAAAATAGGCCTACTCCCTAGTAGTTAATATAAATGTGACGAAGAATAGTAAACTCGCGAAACATGATGGTAAAGAATGGAATTCACGTGAACTCATTTCATTTCATTTCATTTTAATTCACCACCTAACATCACAGGGATGAGGGGCACGTCAGTCAGTAAGTAAAACAAATACTAAACTAAGCGACAAATAGAAAACTGGCGATAGGCTCACCCTAACCTATAGTTCGATTCACGTCAAGAAGTCAGTATTGTTTATATGAGGAGCATTGATGCCAAGTTTCATTGAGAGAGAAAGAGAAAACTGCACCAAACGTGTTTCTTGGGACTGTGTGCGATAACAATGCACAGTGCGGCAACTATGCACAGTGCGAATAGGATAGAGACATCAGCAACAGCTTTGTGCTGAACAAGAATAGCATCTCCCATCTAAGCAATGCTGACTTCTTGACGTGAATCGCACTATAGAAAAGCCATTCCATAATCATGCTTAATGCAAGCTGCACAATGTTGGGCAAACTGATTTGACACTTAAATTTGCAGAGTCGCGCATGCGTAGTAGAATTTCTCTTTCTATGCCACTGACCAACCACCTTTGTTCTCTTTGTGGGAGCTCTATAATGTACCCTGTTGGGTCCTTGGTTACTCCATTGTATCGGTTAATTTTTTGTCTCCATACAAGCATGTAGGAACTAAATTTTATTTGGCTGCTAGGTTTCATTAAATTTTATTCCATTTATTTCTCACTGGCTTTACGTTATTTGGGTGTTCACAATTCGTCGGCGTCTTATGAATGTTATTATTGAGATACTTTCCGGTTAGATCGCCTTGGAATCTTGGCAATTACCAAGAAGATAATTATAAATTAATCTAGGTCTGTCTATTGTAGCTGTCTTGCTATTTCGTAACGGCTTGATTGTGATGGTGCAAGAGGTCCATTTTAACGGGTAACCGACTGTACATGGTCCCGTTTCTCCCGAGCTGAGGACGGGGCACCAGACTGTCCCATTCCATTTACATGGCGAGTGACTGCTTCTGAATCCATTGCGCTGCCAAACTACTAAAAAGAAAAGAGCGCACAGTGTCTCTCCTCTACTCTTTTCACCTCTTCCTCCATCTCTTTATCCGTTGTCCTCTTTTTATTTCCTGTTTCAATCGTCGGATTGCTCGACGACTCTTCTTCCAACTCCTCCTCCTCCTCCTTCACCTCCACCCCCTCCACTTCGTCCTCCTCCACCTCGTCCTCCTCCACCTTCATGACACTCCATCACCTTCGCAAATGAACCGTTTCAAAGCGCTGTCCAATTCGTTACTCTTCTGCTTCTACTCCTCATCTTCATCCTCCTTCTCTCCCTTCTTCTTGTTCTTATTATTCTTTTTATTCTTGTTATTTTTATCTTCATCTTCTCCAGATTCATCACTACCTCCTCCTCTTTATTCTTCGTCGCCGTCATCTTCTTGTTATTTCCCTTCGTCTTCTTCTTCTTTTTTTCTCCTTCTACTTCTTCTCTTCTCCTTCTCTCTCTTCTTTCTCTTCTCTTTTCTTCTCCTTCTTTATCTTCTTATTTTTCTCCTTCCTTCTGTTCTTCTTCTCTCCCTTCTTCTTCATCTTCTCTTATTACTTCTATTCTCCTTCTTCTCTTCCCCTTCTCCCTCATCCTCCTTCTTTCTCTCTCTTCTTCCCTTCTTTCTCTCTCTTTTCTTCTCTCCCTTCTTTGTTCTCTCCTCCCCTCTTCTCCCTTCTTCTGCTTCTCTTCTCCTCCTTCTCTTCTTCTTTTTCTTCTTCTGTTCTCCTTCTTCTCTCTTCTTCTTTCTTCTCTTCTCCTTCTTCTCTTTCCCTTCTTTTTCTGCCTCTTCTCCTCTACTCCTTCTTTTTCTCCTCTCCACTCCTTCTTATTTTTCTTCCTCCTCTTCTTCTTCTCTTCTCCTTCTTTCTCTCCCTCTCCTTCTTTTCTCGCGTCTTTTCCTTCATTTTTATTTCTCTTCTTCTTCTGCTCTTCGTCTTCTTCTTACTCTTCTTGTTCGTTTTGGCTTCACCGAGACTATAATTTTCGTTGGAGACTTTCTTGTCTTGATGCACTGGAAAAGTCGGGAAACTCGACTCTGGGTTTTCCTGTCGTTTGGCTCAATATTGATAACATGTCACCTCTGAAAATGACTGCTTGAACAATTAATTAGGTATCAGTCTACTGTTCTTTTATCTTATCTTCTTACTCATTTCATTCGTTCACTTGTTGTGGATTAATTCACTTTATTTACTTGATCAAATTGTTGACACTTGAATACAGTATTTTTCCACTTATTCAAAATATCTACAGGATAAATTTTTATTCATTTAATCCATCATGGAATAGATAGTGATTTATTTCATTCATTAACTATCAACCAAATCAATAAATTTACTCAAAATGTACAAACATTCACAAAACACAAAAAAGGTCTGAAATTGTATGTTTACAGTACATGTATTTTTTGCTTTTGTGATGCCCACATGAGCTCTGCGTGTAGTTTAGCTACTTTCTTGTTTTCAGTGACTCCTTTACAGTTTTACAGTTCTTTTTCTCTTTTCTTTCTTCGTCGTACAGTATTCTTCTTTTCTCCTTACTTTTCTTATTCTTAATGGAAAGGATGAAGATGAGACACGAATGAACCTAAAGTTTCAGGTGGGTTCCAAGCCACGTTACAAAATTTTTCGCAATTAAATATTTGTTCTATCTTATTCCTTGTTGTTTCTCTCCCAAATCATGTTTCAATAATTTGTACTTCTCTCTAATTATTAGACTGATTTTATGATGTGTATTAATTTTTATCAATAATTTAATTGCATTGTTTCTCGAGTGTCGTGTCAATTAAATATTTGTTCTATCTTATTTCTTGTTGTTTCTCTCCCAAATCATGTTTTAATAATTTGTACTTCTCTCTAATTATGAGACTGATTTGATGATGTGTAATTTTTATCAATAATTTAATTGCATTATTCCTGGAGTGTCGTGTTAAATTCTATATAATAATTATATTATCGCATCTTTACGAACTGTAACGCAGATAAAATGCAAGAGACTGTAATGCCCTATCAAGTTTCAAAAATAGCTAGCGACTTCGTTTGATGCGGCTTCAAAATAATAGATCGCAAGTCTATTTGTCTGCACACTGGTGTTGGTTGCTCGTATCTTGACAATGTCTCAATCTCAGCACTAGACTGAATGGGAAGGTGGCCAAGTCATTAGGTAGAATGGAAATGGAACAGAATGGTTTTATTCATGTAAGAACACAATAATATTATTGATGATTTTTTGTGTAGTAATAGAGATTATCCAAATTTTTGGTTAGTCTACGGTAGTAGTAAAGGTGATATTGTGGTAGATTATTTTTAAAAATTAATTTTTATTTTTTATTTATATTTTTATCAACTAATAACCGACATAGAAAATTGTGCAATTAGGCGAGGTGGAACCTACCCGTATGGGTCTCCCCACCGATAAAAAGCCATACGATATAAAAAAAATCAACAAAATATTGTGGTGAACTTAGCTATGCATATTCAATAAACATACTAAAAGTTGACAGAACCACAAATTTATTAAATTATCGAGATACCGATAGAAAATAAATAGGAAAAATAATTATAGATAGGTAAAAATAAAAATAATAGGCTATATCCGATGAAAAAAGATAGGAAATAGTATAGAAAATATTTACTATCACTTGATTCCATTATCATCAATATCATCATCATCATCATAATCAAGTACAGTATCAGATTCTCTGGAACATCCTCTCTTCTTCTTCTTCCCTGTCAATTGTCCTACATAGAAATACAATTGACAAAATTGTTAATTACCATTCAGCAATTAACATAATTCCAACATTTTTATTATCATCAACATCAACCATTCCATTATCCAAGCACAAGTCTCAGATTCTTGTACATATTGTTCTCCAATTCCTCCTTCTTCCCCTTCTCCTCCACCTGTTCTCCTATTTCCCCTACTTCCTCTTCTCCTTTCCCTCCACCACTTTCTTATTGAGCTAAACAAATAATTAGTCTACAGTAAGTTGACCAAATCGCCGTTCAATTAATTCCAAGTGTAACGTATAGATGGCGCTGGCGGTCGGAGATTGAGAGTTGACGGATCTTTGTGTGAGTGTGATTGGACGCGAAAGTGCTTTTGTCTTGTTTTTCATGGTGTGTTTAGATGCAGAAGTATTGAGGTGCACTCTAGCGAAACACAGCACGGCTATTCCTCCAAAACGAAGATTCTGTTGTTGTGTATAGTTGGTTACTCACAGAAGATTTTCTACTGTTAGTGTAGATGTATAGATATGTATACTGTTAGTGTAGTCTTGTTGCGCTTCTTCGGAGGGATATTTCGGTTTCCCCGTAGCTGTAGGTGACGCGTGTGCGAAGGGAAATTTTTAACTATAAAACGGTAACAGAGGGAATTTCGTAGCAGCTCACAACCTTTTGCTCGGCTTTACATTCTACAAATCACCCCGCGCCGCGCCTCCCCCCGTAGTGTACACTGTCCTATTGCTTTTACCCCCACCTACGGCCTTCCGTCTATTCAATATGGCCTCCCTCGTCAGTCTTGGCTTAAACGTGTGTTGGAGAGTGCGTATTTCCGATACCTGACCGTTTCAACGACGTTTTCCAGTGTAATTACACCATTTACTAACATAGTGTTGAGTGAAAAGTGTTATTAAAGTGTTCTACTTTCGATTGGGGGCCAGTTTGTAAGTGTAAACCAGCCTCTGTCACTCAAAACCAGCGATCAAATTGTTTTTGTTTTTGTGGTATCAATGTTAGCGAGAAGTGTACTACAACATCCTTCACTATTCTTCCCCTCAATCAAATCTATCATCTACATTTATTCAAACATCTTCATCTCTCAAATCTCTGTTATCTTTTTAAACGCCGGCTACTCAGTGTATACTCGAATTCACGTACGTCAGTGTAATGTTATTCAAATCCATGAATAATGCGAACGCAATTTGCAATTTAAATTTGATTGCCCGCTAGTGTGTGATGTGATAAAAAATCATATCCTTTCGTACCTCTACTCTTGTCGTGTGATGTTTAAGTCATCCGAAAAGTTTTCATTCGAAAAGTGGTGTCAAACTTTGGCGTAACATGTCATGAAAAGTGAAGAAAGTTTCAACAGTTGTTTCAATAGAAAACAAAAATGATATGATGATTACTGAAATTACCATTATCAAACTCTTAGTTATGAAATTTGAACAATGTTTAAACTTGTATGTTAAACTCTCTTTGGAAAATCGTATTGTAGCCTTGTTGCTTCACTGAACTTTGAGTTTAAACGATTTATCTCTTTGGAAAATACTCGAAAATATTGTTCTGAATTTGAAGTACAGTACCAGGAATACACTATCAAACATAGTAATGGATTCTGTACGTTAAAACAGTGAAAGCTGTATCTATTCATTGTGCATTTGAAGGAAATTTTATTAAAGAAATCATGGAAGAACAGGCCTCTTGTAACTATTTTGGGAATGATACTTTATTTTTATCACACTCTTTGAAATCTAGTAATCAATTTAAACCGTGGTATCTGGATTACCCTTTGTAGATCTGATATTCTGAAGTTCCTGGGAAAAATGATGGCCCTATTAATTGTATCGATATTCCAGTGAGTGCCATTCATATTGCTGGTTTGATGGCAGCAAAAATTTAATTGTAGTGGTTTTTTATGAATGGAGATGTAGTACCGATAACAATCCTTCAAATCTCTGTGATAGATCAATGAAAATTGAATACTATGCAACACCGTTCCGTGAATAGGTATTTAGTAAGTTATTGCGGCACATCAAAGGTTCGTAGCTTCAAAAGAAGAGAGCGCCTCTGTCGGTTTAGATCAAAATGCATCACTTCTTTTGAAGTGTAGGCTTTTTTGTTTGTTGTATTTATAGCTGTTCAAAGAGTTGCCTCTGATGACATTTATAATCGGTTCAGGGAATAGTAGCGTTGTATACCATCAAAGGAAATTAATTTATTATTTGATTCCGATGATGAATTTGTTTTCAAAAACAAACTACTATCTAGTAAGAAAAAACTGTTTTAAAACTTGTCTCACACATAATTATGAATGAGAGTATCTTTTTTTATGATTATGAGAGGGAGTAATTTGCTTGTATATTTCATGAATGGGAATAATTTTCAATGAATTATATTGTGATATAAAGATCTTCACTACAGGGGAATTACAAAATAAAAGTGTTTGAAATTTCTATTTGGGCAATAGATTTAAGAGTAGTTATTTGTATGTTTAACATGAACAAATAAATTGATTTATTTATTTATTCAATAGATTTAAGGGTAGTATGGATTTTAACTAAGGATCAGATTCAACATCTTGAAGTAATTTTACCAACTAATTGATATTATATTTCTATTTAGGACAATCTATGCTAGATCAATTGGATCTGCAAGAACAATCTAGACTTGTTTTACATCTTTGAAACTACTTTGTCTTATGTAAAGTGAATTTCTTGATAATATGTCCTTTGAGGTGATCCTTTAGGATTTATTTTTTGAGGGTAGGATTAGGGAGGATTAAAACTTTAATAATTTCTCCTTTCTGCAACCAGGACAAATTCCTTCCAAGTTTTTGTAGAAGCCTTTAAGCCATTTGTTTTCAATATTTTGTTCATTTGGATGTATTTTTGGGCAGCTTTATGTTTTAGTAACTACATTTACATGAACTGTCATTTAACTGTCGAAATACGCTAATTTCAATGTAATTGAATGGTTAATTGTCACTAGCTCTCTTCAGAGATTCATGGAAATAGAGATTTGCTTAATGAATGAACTTGGAAATTACTTGTTCACCTTCCACTTCTTTGAAAACCTTCATTGTTCAAAATCTTCTACAATACATTGCAAAAATGTGGCTTGCTAACTTCAAATCCATGAATCATTGTGTTCAATAAAAGGTCTCGAAGTTGTCATAATCAGAACTCTATTAAATATCGGTTTCAGTTGTTACATCATTATCAATCTCTGCCAAAACGTTAATCTTTCTTTGTGTTGTACTTTGAATTTTTGAAAACTATTTTAAATAGTTTCAGTACTTAATTCTCTCTCATCCTGATACCCAATTCTTCGAAGCATACAGATTTTTCCAAAAATCGTGACATTTTTCCTCAAAATCGTGACATTTTTCCCCAAAATCGTGACATTTTTTCCAAAAATGAGGTCATTTTTCAAAAAAATCGGGACATATTTTCCAAAAATCATTACTTTTTCCCACATGCTCACAACACCCTATCTTTCAAAACGTGAGACTTGAAATAATTCTTTCATTAATAATTATTATTCCAATGATTAAGTTTTTTCAATCATCATATCGTATCCTTCTGAAGAGCTACATTTTTATTATTTAAACATTGTGATATTGTTAGTCCATAATTTTGACTTTCTTACGAACCGATTGCTGTAATGGTTTAAAATGCAATAAATATCATTGAATCGATCATTACATCATCATTGAATCATTTATCATTCAATGCATTGCTTCTCTGATCATTATCTTGATAAAAACATATCCTATCTGTGTTACCACCTTATCAAGCGTTGGCATTATTCATTGATTTGAATGTTGAAGTATTATATCTATGACATTTCTCATCTTTCATTTTGTTTTAAATTTTGAATCTTCCTCCAGCAAACAATAATTCTCTGAACACAAACCTTTGAAAATACATTTGTGAAGAGTGGTGAAATATCGAAATTCGAATGCAGGACATCAACAATCCTTCACGTTATTTGTTTAAGTTTATTTGTTGACTTAGTGCTAAGTGATAAAAGAACATGTGATTTGTGAAGTTGTGTGAGTAATGAATGATAGAATCGTGCAACGTTGAATATTATGAAAATCACTGTCTAGAGGTTTCGTTTTGTTTTCCTTTTGACAAGGAAAATTTCTTTGATGGTTGAGTTGCCTTAATTCGTTCAAAATTGAGTGCTTCAAGTTCTCCAACCTGGATACGTACGATTTTGATAAACATGGACTACTCCCGCTGCCCGGTACTGATTTGTCCGAATACATGACAGAACAATGGTGAGTTTAATCAAATTTAATCGATTGAAAACTTTTTCTATTGCGTAATTAGTTGGTTCAAATTTTTATGTGGTTTTTACTGACCTGTATTTCTGTTGAAGTTTACTTGTCTTTTGTTCACTTCGTTACTTCACTGAAGCACTAAGGCTACTTCACTTCAACAAGGCTACTTAACTTCACTAAAGCTTATTAACTTTTCTAAAGCTACTTAACTTTACTAAGGCTACTTCAATTTACTAAGGATACTACAGTTTACTAAGGCTACTTCTCTTTACTAAGGCTACTTCACTTTATTAAGGCAACTTCACTTTACTAAAGTTACTTCACTTTACCAATGCTAATTCACTTTACTAAGCCTACTTCACTTCTCTAAGGCTACTTAACTTCTCTAAGGCTAATTAACTTCACTAAGGCTACTTCTCTTTACTAAGGCTTCACTTTACTTCATTCCACTAAGGCTACTTCACTTTACTAAGGCTACTTCACTTTACTAAGGCAACCCACTTACAAGGTTACTTCACTCACCAATGCTCCCTTCACTTTACTAAGCCTCTTCACTTTACTCTAACTCACTTAAGCTACTTACTACTATACTCATTTCACTTTTTACTAAGTTTACTTCACTTTACTAAGGCTATCTTACAGGCAACTTATTTACTATTTCACTTACCAATGCTACTCAACTTTACCACGCTATTTCACTTTACTAAGGCTATCTTAAACAGAATTTATGTGTTTGGATTTATTTATGTATTTATGTGGAGCATCTATCCTTTCATGAGAGGATAGCATTTCAATTTGATAAAGATCAATTATTGGAAAATTCTGAAGTTGATTGAGGAGATTCATCAAACAATGGCCAGTAAAGTAAAGAGTAAATGAAGGAATATCCGCAAATTGAAAAAAAAAACTGATCGAACGTAACCCTCTTATTTACCTGATGAAATATTAAAGCAGAAATCTGGTTCAGTGGCGAAACGTTCCATGAAGAAAAAACGCCTGGAGAGTTTGAAAGGATAACCCGACAAACAATGGGAAGTGTTTTCTAAATATTGGTTCAACGTAAACGTAGTGCTTGATTTGCGCAAAAAAGAACAGGAGAGATATAAATCAGAACCAAGGAATCTTCTATCAGGTTTGTAATTCGGAACCAAGGAATTTCCTATGAGACTTGAGAAATGTTTTTAGATCCATTTTCAACTTTAAGTGGAAAATCTTTCCTGGAAGCTAGAAACTTTGGAGCTACCTTGAGTGAATAGTTCTGAATAGAAATTGTAGAGCGTATTAATCCATTATGAAATTACCAAAAATATAAAAAATGGAAATGTTACACTTAGGCCCGTATGACCATCTTCGTTTTAACTAAGTCTAACAAAACTTAGTTTTAACTTGGTTTGAACTACAGATTCATGGCTTAAACTGAGAATCCACAGTTTATACCAAGTTTAAACTTTGATTTGTAAAACTGGGCTAAACTAAGAATGTGCCTTACGTACGGGTCTTATTGAATTACACGTTTAAACTGAAAATCCACAGTTTATACAAAGTTTAAACTTTGATTTGTAAAACTTGGTTTAAACCAAGATTGTGCCTTACGTACGGGCCTTATTGACTTTTCCTGTTTCCTTAATCTAAGTAGAAACATGAGTCTGTTATGTAGCTGAATGTCCCAACTTTACTACCATTCAAGTAATCTGATACTCGACTTTCAGATAATTTTTCATTTGTTTTCCTCAATCTGGTTCAAATCGATGTAGGATTGTAGCATTCATAATGATGATAAGAACAGGAAATATGCAATTCGTTCAGGAATGGTTCTGTTTTGATCATTAAACATTTTTGACGTACCAGTACTGACTGAAGGTACTGTATTTACAGAGCCCTAGTAATGACAAAGTTACTTATTTTCTTCAATAGAAAATTATACAGTTAAAAATCGTAATAGAATTTTATACATCTGTATTTTTGTAATCATACAGTTATTTTTGAAACAATACAATTTTCTTTGAATAGGATGCATTCATCTTTCTAGAATGTTTTTAAACAGAAATCTCTTTCACATTTTAACTCCATTTAATAAACATTCTTTGTTAATTTTTAGCCATCATCTTTTGATTTTTACAATTGAAAATGAATTTCCCTTTCAATAGTATCAAGTTTAATGCATAAACCCAGATCGCTTTTTAAAACTGAGAACAATCTTCTGTACTTTGACAATTCTATGTGAAAAACAGAAATCAGAAAACATCTTCTATTTATAACTGAGAAATTTAATAGAGATAGTGTAAGAGTTTAAAACTGTTATTAAGTTTATAAAGTTTAAAACTGTAATTAAGTTTATAATGTTCAAAACTGTTATTAAGTTTATTAAGTTAAAAACTGTTTAATTCTTCAACTCTTGATTAATAAATTCAATCAATTTCCCGTCAGTTTACTAAATACTTGATTGTTTTTCTCCTTTTTAAAAAATTACACACTATTACCGTCTCAATATGAGATAAACCACGTATTATAGATTTTTGCAAATATTGATAAGCGTATGAGATAGGCGGTAATTCAAAAACGCCATAACCATTACTTTTTGGGCCTTATAAGTAAACATGTTTCTCCTATGTAATAACACTATAACAGTCAATCTATACACTGTTGAAGCTCTTGAACTTGGTAACAGACACTATACTAATTGTATATAGTTATAGCATTTACACTGTGACGCAAATCTCTTATCAATTTTCAGCATAATAAATTGTCTCCCAATGTTGAACTTGTTAAGCTGTGACGATGTTATTGACTTGAAAAGCAATATCTCATTCATACAATCTCATAATTATTTAATACTGGATAACCAGAGTTAGCAAATTACTGTTTTGAAATTAATAATTTTTTACGATCTCAGTAATTTGATGTAAACGAATGTTGCAATAGGAGATGGATCTGGTTTTTGAAAAATGGATGGAATAATTTTATCGAGAGAAGAAAATGAGGAAAGGGTTTCGTGGAAATGTAGGATTCATTCATTCTGGGAATTGTTCATGACTCCTGTGTTGTTTACTTATTATTATTTTACCTGTATTATATGATGCAATCTTCATCAACTAACTGTTGAATAGGACAATAGAATCGCTGTTTTGAATGAAATAACGTGCTGCCATAAAGTAATGGCGAATAATTCCACGTGTACTTCGCTGATTTATAGCATTTTAAATTGTCAGAAAACAGCTGATTGGTGTACGCTCGTTTACTAACGTTAAATCAGCTGTTTTCTGACAAGTTAAAAGAATCCTGCTATACTTCACACGTGTTTTGGTCTTGGCTCTCCTGGAATGCATAGGAGGACTTGAAGTTGCTAAATCCTCGGTTTATTTTAATTACTAGTGGTTTTTAAACCCATTTCAAACTACGATTAACGTATTTTACACGTGTCTTGTATTTGAATTGAATGTAGGCTATTGTATGTAATTATATAACTTTTTAAATGTTTTTTATCTGTATCTTAAACATATATCTATGTAGATAATTGCTGACTAAATAGGAACCCATACCGTACCTAAGGTATACCTTATATATTATACTTATAGACCTAAAATGAACAATTGCCAAATCATAGGATCTCTTTAGGGACTGACAGTCTCTGATTTAATTCCTGATGACTTTCTATACCATTCCCTTCAATTTTCAAGGTAAAATCTTTCTGATATTGTCAATACCAATAATAAAAAAATGAAAGATTTTAGGAGAGCTTCATAAAAACGATTAAACAACAAAGTAATAATAATGTAAATGAAATATTCCAATACTAAATTGCATTAATTTGTGTAAATAAATACTATATTTAATGTTAGTTAAATAGTGGATAATACTGTGGACAAGCTCTTAGAGCTTTGCAAATGAGTTTTATTTTTCGGTCTGAAACTTGTTCTGTTTATATTAATTTGTTTTAGTCTTCGTATTTCTTGACTGAAAATGAAATCCTTATTTATTATTCATTTCTCACAAAGTAGGACTAAAACCGTATTTAAAATGGAAGCTAGTCAAATTTTTCTATGAACTGAGCTATAATCTTCCGAATGTACAAATCGCGAAGTACGAAAACGAATAATAATATAGTCAGTTTATAGCTGACTGTAAGTCAATATAAACTGCAATAATAATTTTAATGAATCCATAAAACCTAACCTTCATTGTTGGTACTTGAGAGTACTGTGGTGTATAGGAAAATCGTTCTTATCAGACGATATTGATAACAGGGTTCAATTAGGCCTAACGATATTTTCGTTTGAGCTGCATCGACATATGTTGATTTAACTCTCGTTTATCTTCATTAGAATCCACACTTGAAGCCGTCGATTATTTTTCGAATTTCATCGTGATCTTGCATATTGATTAGGCTAGTATCCGGTTGAATTAAAATGTAAGCTAAAATTCAATTCTATTTTGTATTGTCTACTTCAATATTCATGTTGTTGGTTAAATCAACTACAGTACTATGTAGACTTGAATTATATTGGTTTTATCTCATATTTAGAACAGTATTTGTTGACTACTCATGACTATAATTGTTTCTGAAGGTGTTCGATTTCACATACTTTATCAATTTATTGTAGTTTATTTCTATCCTTCTGACTCCTAATCCTTCTGTTCACCTGTTCTCTCATGTCTGCCCTTTCTAATCTTTCTTCCTTTTTTTTTTAATCTACTCACTAGTTTCAATTACTCTACTTTCTCATTATTTTCAAAGAGAAACTTCTCTTTCAATGAATAGTTTTAGTTTTCCTTTCCTACTCTCAATTCTTCCTATCTCTCAGCCGTCTCTGTTTCTTATTTCCACTTCACGTTTTTCCATCCCCTTTAATTTTCGTTTTCTCATCCAATACTTTTATCTTCTCTTCAACTTGTTTCTACTCCCTATATCTTTTAATCCTTCTGCTCTACCTTCAACGTGTTTTTGTTGGATCTAATGTCATACAGTATTCCAGGACCAGGACTTTTAAAGTCTCATAGGGATTTAAGAGATAGTAGGATTTTTTTCAGGAATCAGATTTAAATAAATTGATAGTCGGAAACAAACGATTAATTGTCGACTGTGAATCCTCCTCACCGTCCGTCTGTTATTAATTCCTCCCTAAGAATATGAAGGAAAACAGAAGTCCCAGGGGAAGAGGAAAGATGAAAAGAAGCATTAGAAGAGATGGTCAAATGAAAATAGTAGGAAATACGAGAAGAAGCGAAAGGAAAATAGTATAGTAAGAAAGAAAAATAGATGGTCTAAGTAGAAACAAGGAGAAGAAGAAGAGGAGGAGGTGATTTGAAAGAAGATGAAGAGTGTGAGAAAGAAGAAGAATAGAATATAAGAGATTAAAAAAGGAAATTCTAGGTCATAAGAAAGTAGAATGAACGTCAAAAATAATAATTACAGCATAAGATTAACTGAACAATACATGAAGAAAAGATAAATGAAAATATGTATGTATAAATTAGAAGATATTTGAATACAATACTAGTAGGTATGATATATTTTATTCAAATGAACGTCATTGGAAATAAAGTAAATTTGTATCTACATGAAATGGCGGAGTTTGACATATAAATGAGAGAATGATGTGCAGGACATCAAAGAAAAAAGAAGAATAGTGGGTCTAAGTAGAAACAAGAAGAAGAAGAAGAGGAGATTTGATTTGAAGAAGATGAAGAGGGTGAGAAAGAAGATAGAGCAGATGGTTGAGAAGAAGTGAGAGAAGAAGAAGAGACACGAAAAGAACAGGAAAAGATGAATGAGAGGGAGGAAATGAACAAGAAAATGTAAGATGAGGAAGGAGCCGGAGAGAAGTTTGGAGTAAACCGAAGTAAGGAGGAAGAAGAAGAGGAAGTGATTGCCAAATAAAAATAAAACTAAAAAGAGGAGAAGCAAATACAGGTTGAGTATAAGAAAGAGAAGAATAAGAGGTGAAGGTGAGAGAGGGCCGTAGGGGTGGAGAATAGGATATTAAAAATGATGAAAAAAAGGAAAAAAAACTGTATTTGACTGTGTGGGCCCTATAACATAACACTTGTTCGAAATGACCACTATTATGAATCAATGACCTCCTTTTATCTTCGCAACACTGTAGCTGTGATAAACAAAGTAATCGTAGACTCTACTCTTTACTCTGCTACGCATTTGAGGCGCAAATCGGTTTCACTCCTTCATAAAGTTTCCGAACTCTCTTTATTAGAGATGTTGTTTGTTTACAAGTCGGTGTAGGCCAGAGAGAAAAAGAACTAATAGAGTATATCTCTATACTCTCTGGTCTAGGCGGCCATTTAAAGGGCATGTGGACTTTAATTTTGTCAGCTACAGATGTCGAGAAAAGGGATTTGAGGGAGAAAAAAGAAGAAGAAGAAGAAGAAGAAGTAAGAGAAGAAGAAAGAGAAGTAAAATAAGAAGAAGAAGAAGAAGAAGAAGAAGAAAAAGAGAAGAAAATAAGAAGAAGAAGAAGAAGAAAGAGAAGTAAAATAAGAAGAAGTAAAAATAGAAGTAAAATAAGAAGAAGTAAAAATAGAAGTAAAATAAGAAGAAGAAGAAAGAGAAGAGAAATAAGAAGACCAAAGAGAAGAAACAGGAACAGAAGAGAGTGATGGAAGAAGCAACAAGAGGAATATACTGTACAAAAAAAGAATTTAGAGAGAAAGAAATGGAAAAAGAACTGGAAGATGTTTTTATTGAAAAAAGGGAAAAAAATGAGGAGGAAAAGTGGAAGAAGGAACAGAAAGGTAGAAATTGTGTGGGAATAGAATTGGAGAAAAGACCAAGCTAGGAGAATGAACAAAAAGGAAAGGGGAATAAATAATCAAACAAAATAAATTTAGAGAGGATGAAATGGAAAAAAATGAAGAAATTCTTATCATTGGTAAATCGGTACTGTTTTAATTCTTATAAATAATATCACAATTCTCATCAAACTGAGAGGTTTCTGAGTAATCATGAGGTTAAGTCACAATCATTCAAGACCGCTCTAGAATGGGTGACCGACACAAAAATGAGGTGAGGAAGACCTAAGGGTCTTCCCACCGGTAAAAGCCATAAGAACATAATTATACATAAAATTTATAGGCTATTACAATATTAATACAGAAATGTAATTATATGTTTTATGTTTAATCCTAATTTAATCCAATTTATTAAATAATTAAACATAATCAAACACAATCCTATAAAACATAATTTAATTCCCTCACAATCCCTAAAACGTAATTATATACATAAATTACAACTATCATTACTTACAGTATAGGTTCAACCCGTGGTACGGAATAATAATTATATACAAGTAGAACGACATTTTCATTCATTAACAAGCATTTATATCTATTGTAATAAAGGGAATTGTTAGGGTCTATTTTCAAGTGTTTGGTTCAGTGTTTGGGAGTGGTTTCGTGCCACAAACGTTTCTAAAGTACAAAGTGGAAAAATACAGCCATTTATTTATCCCACTCAATATTCATCAAACAGTAAATTTGATAACAAATTCGCTCTACCCAACAGTAATTTTGATATCAAATTCGCTCTATCAATCACTAAACCGTCGATTATAACACCTTCGGCGTGATAACAGTAATCTTGAGATAATAAGATAGAGACGGGGGTGAAGGGTGATAAGAGTCATATCGCTTGATAGTGATCAGATCAGTTAGCACCCCAAATTAATTCACTAGAAATCCGCTCGACTCACAACCAGCTGAGTCTGTCTCTCTTATCAGCGAGATAGTGGAGGGAAGTTTAAGGCCGCTCGGTTGGCAGCCCTGTCACTACGTAGTTTGTGACGTCACGCCATGTTTTCCCATTACGTCACACAGGCCTTTTCGCTAGCCCACGCTTTTGAAGTTATTATTGGTTTTAATGTAGCCGCACTCTTCGCGCTAGTGAGAATCTCTACTCTCCTTTTTATTTTCCCTTCTTGGCTGAGGGAGAGAGATTTCTCCCTTTTTTGTTGTTCACTTTTCGAAATGCGACGCTTCCCTGTAGCCGCCTAGTTGAATGAGTGACAGGAATAGTATCAACTACAGTGTCTGTAAAATCACAGTGTGGCCATTTGTGTTAAGCACTCAAATTCAAATTTATTACTTTATTTACTCAAATTCAAATTTATTTCCTTTTTGCCACAATACAAAATACAAAATAAATTAAATCTTACTTACTAACATTTTAAACAAAATCAGGAAAAAACCTGCAGAGGCATAAGCCTGAGCGCAGGAAAGCTAAACAAAAACTTTCTAAATTAAGCAAAGCTTACACGAATAATAATTTATTATACTGTAATACAAAATGAAATGAAGATAAACTGTTATAGATACTCTCTAACAGTATGTGGAGATAATTTTTTTCCGCCATACTTTTGAATTTTGATGTGTGATGTGTGATTACAGTCAAACATGAACTCATTCACTCATTTGTCAAACTTATTTTTAAAAGAAACAACATCAAAGATAACTTTTCTAACATTAAAATGGTCTCTATACTCTTGTATTGCATTAATAGCTGAGAAAATTATGGTAACTAAACACTGGCAAAGGCAAATTGCAGTTTGGAAATGTATCACTCAACCCGTGGCGAAGCGTGGTATACTTAACCGGTTATCGCCGGGTATATGTCCTATAGGAAATATACCCGGCGATGACCGGTCAAGTATACCACGTTTCGCCACGGCACTTAACATAACATACGATTTGCGAATCATTTCAATGCAAATCTTGAGGGATTGGAAAAAGTAAGGTGGAATTGTCCAAGCCAACTAATCAAAAGTGTGACATCAAATTTAATGTCCACACTGTAAGTATACAGTCTCTTCAGTAGCAACTAGGAAAAAGGAAAAGTTGATTAGAGTTAGCACTTTTTCTTTTTTTCTTAGGGTGATGCCCACATGAGCTCTAGGCTTGTGCGTGGGTAATGAGAGGAGTGATGATAAGAGATGACTGTTTTTTAGGCAGTCGAGAGTCGGGACCGACGGCTTTTCGTCTCCTCCGAAAGACTGGAAGTACTCCACTTGAATAAGTTACAGGATAGTAGCAACTAGGAAAAAGGAATAGTTTATTATAAATTTATTATAATATTTTATAGAGTATTTACTACTCTCTCTCTCTTCAACGATAATCAATGATTTTGTCAGCCCAACCCATTTCTTGAATAATATCGTACTAGAATTAATTGTTTTAAGGTACAGAAATCAAATGGAACATTTGGACTCTATTTGCAAAAACAGTTCAGGGAACAGGGTAGACAACCCGCAACACTTGAAATTTGACCTTGAGTGCAAACCCGTTTTATTAAATTTGTTTATCTCTAGATTATTATTTTTTTGAAGTCTGTTATTTCTTCGTTTTGATTTATTATTCGGATTCGATGTAGGTACAGTATTGCAAAGACAATCAATCATCGTCTCATGCAATATTATCATTCTACTTAGCTTCAGGCTTATTGTCTTTATGATTCTATAACTTCTATATTATAGATATTTAGAGATGAAGATTGTTGACAAATAGATTAAGAAACGGTGGAGTTAGACTAGAAAAAGAATAATTGAACACAAGTAAAAGAGGAGGAGAAGGAGGAGGAAGAAGAAGAAGAAGGAGAGAATGGATACAAGAGAAAGATTAATAAATAGGTGAAGGCAAGAAAAGAATATAAGAAAATGAAAAACATACACTGTAGAAGAAGATTGTATAAGAAAACAAGAAACGAGATTGAACAAAAAAAATACAAGCAAAAGAAGAATGAATTGAATACAAGAAAAATATGAATAAGTAGTAGAAGAGATTAGAAAAAGTACAACTTTCTGAAGGAAGAACAATAAGAAGAAAATGACGATTGCGTAGAGACAACGAGGACGAAAATGACAGAAAGTAATGAAGATGACGAGAAAGATAAAGAATAGTAAATTATCAGAGAAGAAGAGGAAGAAAGAAGAAGAGAATAAGAAGAAAAGAAAGAGGAGAAGAAGAAGAAAGGAAAGGAAAGGTTGCAGAGAAAACGCAAGCCCTTGCAGGAAACACATAAATGCTCAAAATGAATGAACACCGGTTAAATGATAAAATTTATACCTTGGAATAATCGAAGAAGAAGAAAAATAAGTAGAATAAGAAGATTCTGTAAAAACAACGATGACGAAAATGACAGAAAGTAACGAAGATGACGAGAAAGATGAAGAACAGTTAAACATGAAAGAAGAAGAAGAAGAAGGAAAGATGCAGAAGAAGTAAAAAATAAGAAGAAGAAAATGAAGATGCAGAAGAAGAAACAGAGAAAGAAGAAGGAGGATGAAAGAAAAGAAGAAAGTTGAAGAAGAAGAAGAAGAAAGAGGTGAAGAAGAAGATGAAGAAAGAGAGGAGAAGAAGAAGAAGGAAAGGGAAGTTGGAGAAGAAGATGATGAAGAAAGAAGAAGATGAAGAAGAAAGAAAACAAGAAGATGAAGATAATGAAGAAGAAGAGGAGGAGGAAGAGGAGATCGAGGAGGAGGAAAAAGAATAAGATGCAGGCGTTGAAGAGCTGTAAAATTTTGTCTGATCAATCAGTGGTTTTAGTGCTGGCTGGCGTTATGAACTTCTAACGCCCCCAACATTTGTTTCAGGAAGGCCATCTGTTTATATGTCTAGAAGATTCCAGACGACAACATAACTGCGGTGGTGGTTTAAAATTTAAAAGGGCCTTCCTATGTTTGTCTAGTTCTTTTCTACTGTTCATAAACAGAAACAGAAACACAACATTCGATACTTTGTTACTTGATACATATTGAATTATAACGGTAATAGAATCAACTATTGAGAACGATAAGAACGGGTGAAAGGTTAGTGGGTTCCAGCATAGAGAGCCCTTATACATAATTTTGAGGCTAATGATATTTGTAATAATTTATTATAAGTAAATAGCTCACGAATTTAATAACTTATTAAACGAATTTTTCATAAACGACTACTTATAATAATTTAATAACATGATTTTAATATAGTATGTCTTTTTCTCAAAAGCTGCAAGCGTTTCAAACCACCTTGACCTCTTCTGTGCTTCATTGCATATTTATAATCAATTCTTTGTAGTTTATGCAATGGTTGTATTATGAGAGCCTTTGAAGACAGATAATTATTTCAGAGCATTTAATTATTGAACGGCATCTATATTAGATTGAAAGTTTTTACTCGATTCCCCTGTTCTATATCAATGTTTACCGTATCTATCATAGCCCCCAAATTACAAGTAGTTTCAAAGGGGTTCAATACCATTCAATAAATTAGTGTTCTGAAATAATAAGCGGAACTATAATGCCCGGTTTCTCAGTCGTTCAATTATGGAACTGTATGGACGATTACCAGTATAAGGCGGTCGTAGATAACCATGTGTTATCAAATGCAATTATTTTTATTCATCCAGTAGTTAATAATATTAACTGGACAAGATCATGTGATTCCCAACCGACATGTGATTAAATAAGCTGAAATAATTATGGACTGAGGTTATGAAAGTGTAAACAATCAAAGATATCAACGAAGCCCAGGAGGGTTTGAGTTGTCTTGAGAACATACAGTTTTTGGTAAAAAAGACGTATAAAGTTTTAATAATCAATTGAACGAAATTCCTATTTAATGCCATATAATAGTTGCAATATCTCATTTCCTTCCATCTACGTATAAAGTTGTTGAATTTAAGTCGTAGATGAGGAAATCAAATCTCCATTACCGTCACACGATCAGCTGGCTCAAAGCTTTTAATGGACTGAGATGCGCGTGAACACTACCTTGTATTCTAATTACCTTGATTATAATTTGTCTAATAAATTTTATTTGGGTGGCACTCCCTAACTGACTCTGAGGCTAGGCGTACACTGGTTAGTCAAGACAAGACAAGACGAGATTAGTCACGTTTAGTCACAGTACTTGACATAGTTGCTTATGAAGCAACACACACCAATTAGTCATTGCATCGGTGTGTGCTGCTTCATAAGCAACTATGTGAATTACTGTGACTAAACGTGACTAATCTCGTCTTGTCTTGTCTTGACTAACCGGTTTACGCCTAGCCTAAATACGAAACCAGCATACGAACTATTGATGCACGTCATAGGAAATTCGCCATCAGTGACATTGCGAAAAACCGAGCAACTATGGCTGTAAAATTGATAAACAAGACAACAATAGCTGAAAGAAGCGGGGAGAGAGCATCTAGAAATAGTCGACATAGAGTTTAACTCGAAGGCCAGGGTATTTCCTCAATTAGATTCATATCCTGAGCATAGTACAGTGCGGCGAAGGTCACTATAACTATAGCTGCCACTACGTAAAAGTGTAACTCCCAAGCTGCTGAGCTTCTACTATACAATTCACTACTCACTACGCTAGGAGCTGATTAACCTTGAAGAGGCCATGTTGATTTAGAAAATAACAAAATTGTATCGATCATAAAAAGTACGGTAGTCTTTTAGTTACTTCTCCTATCACTTGGTTATAATACACTCACCAAACACTTCTAGATTGCTTCTAGATACTTCTAGAACTTAGTTCCAGTTATTTCTAGATTTAATTAAATTGTCTTGTTATTTATTTATTTAGCGTATGGCTTTTTATTGTGGGGAGACCCGAGTAGGGTTGTTCCACTTCACCAACATAACCAATTATCCCTTGATAGGGAACATGGTGAAAGTTTGTTTTCACTTAGAAAACAGACATCAGCATTTAAAAAAAGTATTTGTAAAAGTAATTGTCTTGTAATAACCACAGGGAATCACAGTGAGGAATTTAGTTTTATGTTGTATTATTAATGGTACAATTTGGTTGTCTGACATTACAGGGATTTATGGGTCAATCACAAAGATTTATTTTTTATTTCTTCTATCACTTTCTTATTGTATTACACTCGCCCAATACAAGAGTTGGATTTACTTACATTGTCTTGTAATACACACAGACAATCTCAGTGAGGAATTTAATTTTTCGTTTGCATTCTATGCGACACAAATTGGTTGTCAGTCATTACTAGGATTTATGGGTCGATTACAATATGTAATCTTATAATAGTACAATATGTAATATTGTATCAAAGTACAATATGCCACCCTAAAATTACTGTGGAGAGACGTTTTGATCACCCTGTAGAATTGTAAATTATTTCGATTCAAAAACGAAATTAAATGCAGGGAAAGCACAGATAAAGTATAAGGACATACTTGTTTATTCATTATGGATAACTACCACAATATCATCTTTACTAATTTTCACTAATTCAGAAAAATACAAACTGTCATCCTTATTCGTGATAGAAGTAACATTATTCTGTCACAAAATTACGATGTAATAATTTGATGTAATAATCACATACCGAATATGTGAATATTTGTTTTGACTGCGCAATTCATGTACTGCCAAAAATGTTGTTGTAATTGTAAAGTATTTGAACATAGTTCATCAACCAACTCACTGCCAAGTGACAAACATTCTGAAACCAATCTCAAATCACGACTGCAGTTGAATAGTGGAAATTGATTTTTCAACGGAGAGGTAAACGCCCTATTAATGTCACAGAGACGAACTCAGATGAAACGAGAGAGCTCAGCTTACAAAGTTCATTGAAAGTCTCGACAAATGAGGCAAATAACTGAGAATAACAATTTTATTCCAAACTTTTTCGTGTTATTTAAGAAAATTCACAAGTTTCAACTAACGAACCAATTAATTGAGAATGGAAATAGTTTGAAACTTTCTCCAAAACGTTTAGAGAGTTAGCTAGGTGCAATAACCGAGCCATACTAGTACGGACAGGATGACTGAAGTATCTTAATCGGTATATTCACTCTTAGGCTAGGCGTACACCAGTTAGTCAAGAAAAGACAAGACGAGATTAGTCACGTTTAGTCACAGTACTTCACATAGTTGCTTATGAAGCAACACACACCGATTAGTCATTGCATCGGTGTGTACTGCTTCATAAGCAACTATGTGAATTACTGTGACTAAACGTGACTAATCTTGTCTTGTCTTGACTAACCGGTGTACGCCTAGCCTAAATCGTCTGTTTACACCCACGTGATTCATCAGTATAAACATTTTCTTCAAGTCCTATATATAATAATAAATAGTTTCTATCTTCCTCCAATAATAATAATGCTTCCAAAATTGTCTCCTCCAAAGGCTAAGTTAGGAGTCTTATGACCTCTCTTACAAATTTCTTCCACCTCTCTTACGCCTCTCTTATTCTCTTACACGTCTCTTAAATCTCTCTTAGGCTAGGCTTACACCGGTTAGTCAAGACAGAATAGTGGTCACGTTACAGTAATTCACATAGCTGCTTATGAAGCAGCACACACCGATGCAATGACTAATCGGTGTGTGTTGCTTCATAAGCAACTATGTGATGTACTGTGACTAAACGTGACTAATCTCGTCTTGTCTTGACTAACCGGTGTACGCCTAGCCTAAATCGTCTGTTTACACCCACGTGATTCATCACTATAAACATTTTCTTCAAGTCCTATATATAATAATAAATACTGTAGTTTCTATCTTCCTCCAATAATAATAATGCTTCCTAATAAATTGTCTCCTCTAAAGGCTAAGTTAGGAGTCTTATGACCTCTCTTACAAATTTCTTCCACCTCTCTTATTCTTTTACACGTCTCTTAAATCTCTCTAAAGCCTGGTTTTCATTAGTAGAGTTAGTGGTAGAGTAACTCGCATACTAACTCTACCGTACTAACTCTACTCTACTTACTTGGTACTTAAAAACAAGTACTCTACCATCACTCTACTCTACTATGGACGTTTTCATTGGGAGAGTTCACAAGATAGTTAGTACTTGCCCAGGGAACTCTACCACTAACTCTACTAATGAAAACCAGGCTTTACTCTCTAACACCTCTCTTATCGCCTCTCTTACTCTATTACATCTCTCTCACACTTACCTTCGTAAACACTTAACCTTGAAAGACGTTTGTGAATAATTTTAGATCGAACTTCGACCTTAGGTAGTATATTTAGCCAACGGGGGTGAGTAACAAGGAAAACGAACGATATAATAATTGGAAAGTTATTCGAGTAGATGTTGTCTTCGGCTGGTGCATTTCAGCTTAAACCGCTTTCCTTGCCATGGCAACTAGGACATTGTGACGTCACCTAAAGGACCACCGAACAACGACCTTGGAATTGTTATCGATGCAAATGAACGGTTGGCTTATTTAGGTGTTGGTTGCACCGATGCAATATTCGCCCTCCCCTACTCAAGTGATTATCGTTCTATGCTTGTTTAACAAATCTTCACTTTCAAACTGAATTGAATTGAACTAAATACAATTGAATTATGGGAGTATAAGGTGTGTACTGTTCAATCAGAAACGAATAGTTGAGTGAGCTTTCACTGACTGTTTCACTGATTATTTTTCTATGTTTGTTTAACACATCATATTTATTCAAACTGAATTGAACTGAACTAAATGCAATTGAAATATGGAAGTAAAAGATGTGTACTGTTCAATCAGAAACGAATCGTTGAGTGAGCTTTCACTGACGATTTTAAAAACTTCTCCAATCCAGACCATGATAGAACCACAGAGAACAGGCTTAGTAAGAAGAGAGTATGCCTTCTCTTAAACTCAAAAAACCTTTATTTCTCTTCCATACTATACAAATGAATAACCAAAAACAAATTCTGCCAGTTACACAATTTAAAAAAATTATATGCTTAAAAGTATTGAATTAATATTACAAAATATTATTTCAATTTTACATAGTCCAACATTTTATGGTATACATTCATTTTCAAGTATATTATAACACATATCTATTAAAACTGTAGCAGGATCCTTTTAACTTGTCAGAAAACAGCTGGTTTAACGTTAGTAAACGAGCGTACATCAATCAGCTGTTTTATGACAATTTAAAAGGTTCCTGCTATAGAAGAAAAACATGAATAAACTTACAATAAAATGGAAATATTTCAGAGGCCTGTGCCTTCTTCCTCAATCCATGATGGAGTGTCAGAGGTGTTGTTGTAGTACATACAATATGAAGTGTAAACTGACAGGCCTTACTTTTAGGAATTAATCCCCACATGGACCAAAGGTCTGTGTGTGTAGATGTGCTCCCATCAGTCAGCCTGATTTGAGGATTGGAATATTTTTATAATCACAGTATTATAATGTACAGATTATGCAATTATTTGACAATAAAATATGAAAGTATTTTAAAAAGGATGACGAGAGCAGACTCGAATCCGAGCAGGCGTAAACCCCGATGGAATTGGACTATAATATTCAACTGTAGGCATATGTATAGAAAAAAGAACTTTTTTATAAAAAGAGGAAATTCAAATCATTAATTAGAAATAGGAAAAGAACTAATAGGAAAAATTACTGAGAAATCACTCATGGAGTTACTCGGAGTTGCAGAAATAAAAACATCGTTTTTATTTCGTATGTTCTCAATGATAGAAACCAAAGACAATTAGAATACTTGAAACTTTCCTTTAGTCTTTGATAGAAACAATACCACATAGATATATTACTATACTCCAGACATTGAGATATATTACTATACTCCAGACATTGTACCTAACCTAGCTTAGTAACCGGATAAACATGGAATCTATTCATTGCTCCATGCGGATAAACGGTCACCTGATAAACTATATAGCACATATCTGTATAGTTTAGGACCTGTATACTGTTGTATATAGTTAAGGACCTGAAAAGTATGTGTAGTACATATCTGTATATAGTTGAGGGGTGGCCGGTGGCCTTATGGGTTGCCAGTAGGACAAGCCATCAGCTGTTTTGTGAAGCAGTGGGTTGCGTAGAGAAGCACACACACACACACACACACACACACACACACACACACACACACACACACACACACACACACACACACACACACACACACACACACACACACACACACACACACACACACACACAATAGTTCAGTGTTGGCCCTCCTCCATTTTTAGTAGAGACATGGCAGTGTCCTAGTCCTTAGCCGTGAGATTGGATTGATCCGATCAATACTCATGTTTCGTGTAATAGCAATTGAGTGAGCGAGTTTATAGTCATGCAGTTATACAGTGAGTCTTGGATAAGTTTGTGACATGCAGTTCTAGTAGACTGAGTGGGTTCTGCTGCTGCTTATTTGAGCGAATGGCCTTGAATTGTTTGTTGTCTGTGATCGTTCACCTTTCGTGAGCATGTGCGCCATTGCAAGAAAAGCAGCCGGCATGCAAGTGATTGCAAGGTGTGTTGTGTGTTTCGTTGAGGATTTGATTGGGGTTTGAATGGGATTAGATGTATGAGGTTGTTGGACATTATTTAGAGCTGTATTTATGAAGATTCCTTTCGTAAGATTAAATTTCAGAAAAAGGTGATCTCACGCTAGACAGATAGATCAGCTGTTGTAAAACTTTGTCACGTTTTATTCAATATTTGTAAAAGTTTATTGTTGATATTCTTAAACACAAATACAAATATAATGTTAATAAAACTTGAAAATAATAGTTGATTCAAATAATCTCATGATTTTTACAGCTGATATGTATGTTTAGCATAAGATTACTTTTTCTAGAATCTTTCGAAAGGAGCGTTCATAATTAATACGGTCTTAAAAGTTGTTTGGTTTCAAAATATAAGGCTAGGCGTACACCGGTTAGTCAAGACAAGACGAGATTAGGCACGTTTAGTCACAGTACTTCACATAGTTGCTTATGAAGCAACACACACCGATTAGTCATTGCATTGGTGTGTGCTGCTTCATAAGCAGCTTTGTGAATTACTGTCTTGTCTTGACTAACCGGTGTACGCCTAGCCTTATTTTCAAGGGGTGAGTGATTCTAAGGACAGTAAATAAGTATGTGCCTATATCTTAAACTCAGATCATTTACATTTTCTTAATTGGAGAATTGTTCAGAGTAAAAGGATAACAAATCAGAAACTACACAGAACTTAGGGTATCCAGATTAGTTTTTTATTTTATAAAGTTGTTAATATTGAAAATGTTATTTTTAAGGGTAATTCATAGGGTTTCAAATTAGAATCTACCTAGTACATAGACTTAATTTGCTGGAGATAGGCCCGTACATTAGCTGGTTCATTTTGGTAGAAAATGATTCTTGATTGATTCTCAAATTGAAGAATGAGTGGTTAATTTCGATGTTTGGATTCCAAGTATGAGAATCTTAGACTGAATACTACTTGAAATGAAGCCTTTTTTACATGCGTTTATAGCTTATAAAGCGTTGAAGTTGAATGTTGATAACATTTTTAACTGAAAACTGCTTATCACTTAATTTTACTTTACTTTATTACTTTACTTCATTTATTTCATTTTATTTGTTTTTATCTTGCAAATTTTTCAACTTAGATTATTTCTGTTTTAGGTGAGAACCAGTTCATAATGCAATGCTGTTATCGTAAGTCATTTTATTCATTATCCAATGTCATAAATTTCTTATTTATCGTAGGCTGCATGATAAAATTCATGATGTGGCTCAGAATTTTAATGCAATGAAATTTTATTTCCATTTATTGATTAATTAACAATGTACAGTAGCTTACAAATACGTAATAAGGAAAATTTATACTTTGAAAATTCAACTGAAACTGAAATGTAGGATATTGCTAACTCTTACAAAATATATTTATTCATTTTTTGACTTAATAAATTGATTTCGTACCTCTTGTAGAAGGTACCAAGAGGTTTTTTTATATGTGACCAATGGGTCGTAACTTCTTCAACAATCATTAGCAATCGAAGATAAAATAGAATAGGTTAGATTAGCAACAAGTTAGTATAGCAGGATTCTTTCAAATTGTCAGAAAACAGCTGATTGATGTACGCTCGTTTACTAACGTTAAATCAGCTGTTTTCTGACAAGTTAAAAGAATCCTGCTATAATAATGGAAGGAAAAAATTGACAATATACTAACCTGAATCCCCTTCCAATATTCGTTTGGTTCATTTTTCAAAAAGTATTGATAAAATGTAGTTGTAGGCTAATGGTTACAATATTAAATAGGGAATTAATTGTAATAATTATTTAGAATATAGGTAACTTATGGAAATATAATATTTTAGCTGTGTGGGTTGTACAGTAGTTAATATTTATAATAACACATTATTCAGCATCAAGTAGATTAGGCAAATCATTTTATGTTTCAGTCTATGATAATTATTCATGACTGTAATCTGAACCTGACTAATTGAATTGTTTCGTATGCTACCAGACCGTTGTAGGTGTAATATTCATCGAGTTATTATAGAAATTCCACTTTTGCAGTTGAAACATTTCACTCAAGTAAGGTAGATTTTTGGAGTAGGAGGATAATGATAATAGATCATTTTTGATTAGTAATTGGATATCATCATATAACAGAGTACATTAAACAGCTATAACGTGGCAGTTGATAAAAATCAATTGAAATTTTAATTGTTGAATTATATTCATTCTTTATTTTGTTGATATTGCTTGCTCATTTTGCACTTGAGTTCAATATCAATTCAAATTTCCGCTATATTGAATCCTCAAATAATTTTTTGTTATGTAAATATTCTTTTTTCATTCCTGTATTCAATCTTAGTACAATATAAATTTTACTTGTTAAAGGTAAGGAAAATTGATCTCCACAATTTTTTTTTATCGTATGGCTTTTATTGGTGGGGAGACCCCTACGGGTAGGTTCCACCTCGCCTCATTGCACAATTTTTTGTGTCGGTCACCCATCCGAGAGCGGTCTTGAATGTCTGTTACTTAACCACATAAGAGCTTTGAATAGATGCGAAAGAGATGCGTGTGACACTACCTTATACTCTATTTACCTTGATATATTATGATGTACAAGTACATATTAGATGTACAAGTTCATGACATCTATACATTAGAACGTACATTTCGTGACATATTTCAACTATATCACAAAACCACGGTCTTTTAATTCAAACGGTAAACTCGACATCATCATAAATTTCAATGCATTTCAGCAGTCCAACTTTCCTCACTCACTGAATGACTTAATAACAATATGATTGGAGCGAATCTCGCAAAAGTCTACTTTGCTACCAAGGTTAGTAGAGGGACTTCTCTGGCAACCTTGCTTCGCTACCGAGCTGAACCAAAGCAGAAGAGCACTCAATTTCGATTGTTTAACTCGGCGCAATGCTGTAATTGAGGACAGGTGAAATTAGTTTCGATTAAGAGGCACCACTTCTGTGAACTGATTGTTCTTCACAACCCTTTCTTGGAACGTTAACTTTGGTGGAGCTGATATTAATTCGCTGTGATTAATTATCGTCTCGCTCTCCTGCAGGCTATTCGTCAATTCTCGTTTGTTGAACTGCTGAACATTATTAATTTGTCGGAACTGCTACAAAGTTGTTGAAAGGTGGAGTGTTATTTTGGTTGAATTAATGCGCTTCTCATCAGCCATGCAAAAGTCTGGGGCTCATGTGGGCATCACCCTCTAAAACATTTCTTGAGTTGAAGAATCTTTTTGCAATTAATACTTGGCCTGTTGCATGAACATCTAAGGCTAGGCGTACACCGGTTAGTCAAGACAAGACAAGATGAGATTAGTCACGTTTAGTCACAGTACTTCACATAGTTGCTTACGAAGCAACACACACTGATTAGACATTGCATCGGTGTGTGCTGCTTCATAAGCAACTATGTGAATTATTGTGACAAAACGTGACTAATCTCGTCTTGTCTTGTCTTGACTAACCGGTGTACGCCTAGCCTAATTGAATGATGCCATTGCATTGACATCGGATTTGTTTTTCTCGTTGTATTCACTCCGTTAGATGACGTAATTTTACGGCTGTTAAATTCAATTGGACTCTTGTACAAATGGCTAGAATTTTTAGTCGTCGTCAATGATTGACTTGAAGGACTTAATTGTTGATGGATTTTTTATTTTGGTCTAATTCCCTCTAGAATCTGTTTTGCACAGAGCAACAGAAAAAACCTGATGGTGTGTTGAATCCTTGGGACTGAGAGGATAAACACAGACAACGTTTGACTGAAAGAACTTGAAATACAATTTCATAAGCAATTTTTCTCTCATTTTCGATGTTAAGAGTTATGACCGTCTTTTTTCGTAAAAGAAATAAATAGAAATTAAATGATATAAATATTTACAAAAAAGTAATAATATTAACTTTATTGTTTGAGAATATTGTTATTATTCATAAAATAGGCCTATTATTTATTCGTAAACTCTTCAAATCTTAGAGTTTTCCTATTTTCCTCCATAACCTTGTAAAATTGCAAAGCTAGAGCCCTAACCATAAACTTGATAAATTTTATTGTATTCACACTAGAATTGACGACATGCAGTCAAATTTTTCTGTAAATAACATAAATGTTACTCACTGGACTGAAGCGCTTTCAAGTTCCCATGATAAATTTTATTTTTATATGAATTCTGAAACTAAAGTCAGTAGCACAAAGAACCTCAGCATCATTCTACCTTCAATATAACATCCCTCACCAATAGTTCACCCTCAAAAAATCATCCCAACCAAACAAATCGTTCATCAAGATTTCAGTGGTAACCTCTGTCACTTCTACTCGAAACCTAAACAGTCTTTCAAACTAGGATAAGACCCTAGTCTCTAGACCGGAAGTGGGAGAACTGAATAAAAGAAGTGGAGGTATTCGTTTGATACAGGACAGGAAGGAGAGGTAAAGGAGAAGGAGAAAGAATATGGAAAGAGATTCAATAAGATTGAGAGAGAGAGTGAGAGTGAGTGAGTGTGTTAGAGACATACTATGTGTGATGGATTCAGATTATAGACTGAGACTTCTCAGAGAAAGTGGGTGACAGAGAGAGGATTAATTCAAGAAAGAGAGGGAAAAGAGTAGAGAAGCGTGTGTGAGAATGTGGACTTGCATGCGATCGTACGAAAAAAGGGGTGCATTCAGAAATCATATCCCACTGCTACCTAGATCTACAACTGGCTAGAGACTATCCCAATATATACGAGGCACTGTCTATGTGTATAGCAATCGTATATAACTAACTATACAGGAGATACAAACAACACATTGTTCACAATATAGGAAGTTGTTAAAGCCAGGTGTTTGTGAGAAAGGGTTCATTGTATTCGGAGTTTGGGGGTGGGGATGAAGCCTTGCATATGCTATCTGTATAATCTTGAACGGGTAAAACCTAACCTGATGGGAGCTATTCACTCTTCGACACGCACGACAATTGTATTAACACGTTTCAAGGACAACACATTTTAGTTCTAGAAAATTACTTCCTTTTTGACAAAATCTTCTATTAAATGAGATTTTAATCTGTTTTAGTGAATTGGAAGAAGAACGGTTTAGGGCAGAAGCCTGTTGTACTCTTCTTTGTAAATAATTGATTGATTTATGATTTTGCCAAAAAAATTTATGAGATCAACAACATGCGGATGTATCTTGCCAAAAATCTTATATATTAATGAGATCAACAATATGCGGATGCTGATCAAATGTGAATGATTTTCTAGTATTGATAGCTAAAAGATTTTATCTGGCTGATTTAGCTAATATCAAAAATGAATGCTGCTATACAGAAGATCTCCGGTAGTCTAGAGGCTAGGGCACTGGTCCGGCAAACCAGAGGTGCTGGGTTCGATTCCCGCCCGGGGAAAAGTTTTTTGTGCAGCAGCATTCATCGAATTTCCTTACTAGCTATTATTCTGTTGTCAATATTTGCAGTAGCAGAAGTCTTCAGAATATTATATGGCATTAATTAGGAATTTCGTCCAATTAATTGAAAGATTTTATGTTTGAAGCATGATTTTATTTTGAACCATATTTTGAGTAATTTGGTCATATTGCTTTAAGCTGCGGAATATGAATCTACCTAATTGTGAGTTGTTTTTTTTTATCGTATGGCTTTTATTGGTGGGGAGACCCTTACTGGTAGGTTCCACCTCGCCTCATTGCACAATTCTTTATGTCGGTCACCCATCCGAGAGCGGTCTTGAATGTTTGTTACTTAACCACATGATTACTTAGTCAATTGTGAGTTGACTTGCTTGTAACCAGAGCTGTTCTAATTGTTTTAAATTTTTTTAAACCATGTGACACTACAATATAAATATTAATTTAAATATGTAGCATACATTCATGTAGAAAGTATTCAACTATAGTAGGGCGACATGCATAAAACTCATGCTCAAAAACACGAGTGTGGTGATTCTGTGAGTATGTGAATGTGTGTGTGTGACATGTTAAACTAGGCCAAGTGACTTTGGCAATAATCTCCCAAACTGCTCTATAAATAGCCCCACACGAGCCACCCCCCCCCCCCCCAACACTTGTCCCCCCCCCCCCATAAACCCGAAATCACCAGGCCAATACATCAGAACAACACCTAATATCACAGACGCTTATTTAAACCCCCCGCCCCTCCCTCCTTCCACCATCTAGCATGGTGAATCAACACTCTTGAGCGTCTCTCTATTGAGAGAGACCCCGAGGAATTTCGAATTCAAAATGTTTCCTCCTCAAAAACCAAAGTTTGATCTTTTTTAAATTCCAGTTTGGCTTTTAAATAGATTCTGATTTCGAAATGTTTTCTCTGCAAAAACCTAAGTTTAATTTTTTTTAACCCGTAGTTTGTCAAAAAATAGATTAACTATTTTTGAAAAAATGAACCTTCACCAGTTGAACTCTTGAAGTCATCATCATTATCATCTATAGCAGGATCCAATTAACTTGTCATAAATCAGCTGATCGACGAGCATATGATCACAATACTTAACCTACAAATGCTGAAACTCGCAGATTATTGAAAATTTGTGTCGAAATCACTGTTTAATTATTACTGGATCAGCTGATTTATGACAAGTTAATTGGATCCTGCTATAATTATCATGGAGTAGGCATGTGAGCCTGTTCCGGTGTCCATCGTTTCCTCGGCCTACCAATGTCTCGTCTTCCCTCCTGTTTCAATTTCCATGATTGGAGTGGAAGACGATTTGGAGACATCCGTAGTAGGTGATTCGCCCAGTTTACCCTATACTCTTGAAGTTGAACACCTTTATCATTTCAAAATTCTCCATCAGTAGATGCTCAGTTGAAGATAAAATGGAAGATATTCGGAATTGGGCTTTGGATAGTTGAGTGAATTACAGAAAAAGGAACTTCATTAATATTTAGATGAAATAAACCAAATTGTATTGAATTCTGTTCATAGGAAGGTCAACATGCGTTAGAAATAGACATGCCTTAAAATAGGACAAAATGCCTTAGAATAGGACACAGTTCACATGCTAGATCTCGCATAATAAGCCTTTATTTATTTATTTACATTTCTTTATGTATTTTTTTCCTTCTGTATTTTCTGTAATATTGGTGTATGCCGTTGAAAGTGAATAAATAAATAAATAGCCTTTTGTGTGCATGAAATTTCACATAAACAATATGGGTGAAAAACATGGAGGTAAAGAAGAAAAGTGGAGATTCCGATGATGGCAAGCTTGTACTACCCAATTCAATATTGATTTTATGCACCCTATTCCAACTGTTATTTTGAATCAGAGAATCATCTGATCAGTGTCCATATTCACTAAATTGGATGGGTGATCGCTTGAATAACAGGGAAGACGGGTAACTGAATCTCCACTTTTCTTCTTTACCTCTATGGTGAAAACATATTTTTACACAATTGGTATTTCTGTACCAAACTTCACACCCGTAAAGTTCTGTGTAAGGCTAGGCGTACACCGGTTAGTCAAGACAAGACAAGATTAGTCACGTTTAGTCACAGTAATTCACATAGTTGCTTATGAAGCAGCACACACCGATGCAATGACTAATCGGTGTGTGTAGCTTCATAAGCAACTAAGTGAAGTACTGTGACTAAACGTGACTAATCTTGTCTTGTCTTGTCTTGACTAACCGGTGTACGCCTAGCCTAAGTTTCTAAGAACTGGGAGTTTCTATATCGAGAAGTTCTCAGCTTCTCTTCTGCTTATCAAACTCGTCTCATTAATGAAATTGAGTTTACTCAATGGTGAACTCAACAATATTGAACACCCCATACAGTTATCAATTTATTTATAGCCTGCTTATCTTCTCCATTGAAACTATTCATCCATAGAAATTTATCTGAAAGATTATTGCACATGACTCATAATATTTTGAATTTAAAATGATATCATGATTTACAATGTTCACGGTCATTAGAAACATCAACCCTAAAACCTTCCTACAACAGATAACAACCATAGATGACTATGGTAACAGCTACGACAACATACTAGAGATGACTCATAATTTGAATCTGAACAAAGTGGTGGAAGATAAATAAACATGGTTAGTCACCGGGAGCCGTTTAGACAATTTATTGAAGGAGAAGAAGAAGAAGAAGAAGTTGAAAAGAAAATGAAGAAGAAGAGGAATGAAAATCCCTTGGTCAAGGATGGTTATCAAACAGAACCTGGTTTCAAAATGCTCACAAACTTGTTCAGTTCCTTTTTCTCCCTCTTTCTCTTTCTTTCTCCTCCCCCCCAACCCTCTCTCTCTCTCTCTTTCCTTTCTCAAACTTCACCTGTTTGACCTTGCCCTTGGCTATATTATACTGTGGTAGAATCTTCGGCCCCCGGTTATACTACAGAATATATATGTATACATCAATGCGGTGCAGTAGGCCTATGTATAATATTATGATCGATGGGAACAGCTGTTTTCATGTCCTCTTCTTTCTGACTCATTCATTCTATTATTTCTGTTTCTTTTCGCCGTCTTCTTCCTCTTCTCCCACTCTCTTTCTCTCTTTTATTAAACCGGTCTTTGAATGCTCTGTGACTGACAAACGAATGTCGAAAAAGACTGTTTTTGGGGTTGGAACGGAAGTGGAGGTAAATAGAAGAAGAAGAAGAAGAAGTAGTAGTAGAAGAAGAAGAAGAAGAAGAAGAAGAAGGAGGAGAAGATGATGAAGAAGAAAGCTAGGGTTTTCGTTAGCCATTATGTTTTAGCCATACTGTTTTCGGGATTTACCTGATTTTACCAGTGAATTATGGTGCGTCACTAAATGACAATAACTTTGCAAAATAATTATTGGTGATGGATGCAATTGATCAATGATGAATAAATAATGGACGCAAATAATATTTTTGATGTTGTTATTATTATCATCATCATCAACAATTACAACTTTCTTGTTGACACACACATATCCTTTTTAGCCTCACAACCCTTATTTGCAATTAATTAATTAATCTATAATAAAATTTGTTTTTGGATCCCCTGTTTTTTTCATAATTTTCTTATGCCATACATTTTTGTGCTAATCCTTGACAGAAGATGACGAATTATACTGCAATGTAGTTCATGAATAGCAGTGGCGAAGCGTGGTATGCTTATTTGGTCATCGCCGGGTATATTTCCTATAGTAAATATACCCGGCGATGACCAAATAAGCATACCACGCTTCGCCACGGATGAATAGGTAGGTTGCCCAACCCATACAACTTCTCGTAATGAAAATAATGTTTGCTAATATTTTGTCTAAATATTATAAATAAATAGATATTATAATATAAATTTATGTCAACTGTGATCACGAGTGTTCGTGATTCGTGATGTATTGAAACAAAACTCAAGATTCCATCAATTTTAAACTTTTAACAAGGTTCTCGTTCTGTTTCAATCTCCTTGTTGCATGGGGGATGTGTGCTATTGGATCCAATTTCATTCACATTTTAAAAAGCGTAGAGGACCTTCTCTTTTCCTTTCCTTTTGAAAGGATCTTTCTTTCATTCTTAGTCCCAAACCTGTTTCTTTTATATTCCCAATTCTCAATGGTTGAATAGTGTAGCATTGCAAGGAATGTGTGTAAGCTTCGCCTGTGGTACAGTAGGAATATCTAAAAATCGTTCACTTTCTATTATTATTACCGTATTATGATTATATGATACTCTGTCATGATTATTACTGTATTAGACGAATTGATCGTAGTTGAGCTACTGAAACAGAATTTATAAGCATTTGTAATGTTTTGAATGAGTGTGACTGTAGATTTTCTTCACATTTAAAACTATAATCTCTAATAACACATTGTTAACTCAATAACATACTTCAACATTTTTAATACTGCTATTCTCCACATGTAAAAATAAGAGAGAATTTTGGTATGTTAGAGAGAGGGAGAGAGATAATAATTATATTAATGGTAAAAAAGAGTTAGTGATAGAAGAGATAAATTTAGGTATGCTAATGAAATAGAAGAATCATTTAAAATTGATATATGTAATACGAATAGAGATCTCTTATTCTATTTAAATTGAACTTTTGTTAGCTTGGATTTATTTTCTTTGTATCTTCATTTTCAATGTAGTGAGGTGCCTTTGTGTCTATTAATTTACGGATGAGTTTACCAGCCTTTGAAGAAGTACTGTACAATAAATTTTTGTTTATTTTTAGTAATAGGAGATTTTAGTATAATTTAGGATAATTTAGTAATAGGAGATTTTTGGTCGCACTCCTCCAGTATTAAGTGTGGCTTGAATGAAATATAGAAAAAATTACAAGTATTCAAAAAATATTATAATATTTTACAATTAGAGTAGGCCCTATTCAATACTACTCCCGCACACAGACGACATATACTGTGTGGGTTCTAATTTTCATTTTATATTGTAATGTGTTATGTATTATTTGTATGACACGTGAATAAAATTTAATTCAAATATTATTAAGAGAAAGTGTTCTTAATGGTAGGGTGATTGGTGGAAGAGAGATACTATTCTCATAAGCATAATCTTGTTGAAAAAACCCCTAGAAGTATCAAGGACAAAATCATTGTTTGGTCGAAAAGTTTGCAACTTTGTGCTCTAGAACCCATGGAAGTATTGAGAACAAAGCAGTTCTTGGCTCAACAAATAGGCTAACACAGTGACACTTGGAGTCGGCTGCTTGCTACAAGGACTGGCGAAAATCATTATTCTATAATTAAACAAATGTCGTGACTGTTCCCTGCTTTCCAGTGGCAGTCGCCATTATTTGATTTCAACTAAACTTATTTCTCTTTCTCTCTTCCTTATTCTCTCTTTCTCTCTCACTCTCTATCTCCCTTTTTTCTTTCTTTCTCTCTCTATTCCTTATTCTCCCTTTCTTTCTCTCTCTTCCTTATTCTCTCTTTCTCTCTCTCTCTCTTTCTCTTATTCTCTCTTCTCTCTATCTCCCTTATTCTCTTTCTTTTCTCTCTTCCTTATTCTCTCTTTCCTCTCTTCCTTATTCTCTCTTTCTCTCTCTCTCTCTTCCTTATTCTCTCTTCCTTATTCCTCTTTCTCTCTCTTCCTTATTCTCTCTTTCTCTCTCTTCCTTTCTCTCTTCCTCTCTATCTCTCTTTTTCTTTCTTTCTCTCTCTTCTCTTCTCCTCTTTCTCTCTTCCTCATTCTCTCTTTCCCTCTCTTCCTTATTCTCTCTTCCTCTCTTCCTTATTCTCTTTCTCTCTCTCTTCCTTATTCTCTCTTCCTCTCTCTCCTTTTTCTTTCTTTCTCTCTCTCTCTCCTTCATTCTCTCTTTCTCTCTCTCTCTTCCTTATTCTCTCTTCCTCTCTATCTCCCTTATTCTCTCTCTCTCTCTTCCTTATTATCTGTCTCTCTCTCTTTCTCTCTCCCTCATTCTCCTTTTCTGTTTCTCTTCCTCAGTCTCTCTTTTCCATTCTCTTGCTCCTTAGACCAACTTCACTTTGTGCCTTCTCGAATCGACCTTAACCGACTGATTTGAAATTAGCATGAACTTACTGTGCTGGAAAGCCGATTTCTTGAATAAAATATGTCACTTGACATTTAAAATATTGTGATTCACAGTCATTCTATAAGTAAAAACGTTTATTTCCAGTTGGAAAAGGACTCGATGTCGGTAATCCAGGTGTGAAGTTGATAGTGTGATTATTGACCATTATTTTGTTTTGAAGTTAGTTGACTGTAAAAAATATTATTACTGAAGATTTCATGGGGAAGAGGTTGGCTTCTTGGTCATGCCAGTATCTTATCGCAAAATTAGATGAGATACGTGCACTGTATCTCCCATTGTAAGGGTGACTAGTTTCAGTTCGAGGTCTTTTCCCGCTGAATGTCATTCATTCATGAAAATCAAAATTGCTTCTCGGTGGTTCGGAACCCACCTATAAGATGAAGGTCATCATCATCATCCGTACACAAGCTAAGAGCTCATGAGGGTATCACCACAGAAAAAAGTTGTTCCGAATCTATATTTTTATAGCAACTTTCCAATACTTTTACAACTACAAAAAACTTGGAGAGAGGCACCAACTGTATCTTCTATCATAGAGTAACCGTATATGAATGGAGTATCTCTGCTTCTATGGTCCAGTTTATTTCAATATTGAAAAGTACTACAAATGGTTCATTTATAAATATAAGTTACTCAGTCAAATTCTAATATTACTGCAGTAATCTTGTATTTAATTATCTTTATCAGATCATCGTGTAATAATATGTGATGATGCATCACTATAGTGCGATTCACGTCAAGAAGTCAGCATTGTTCAAATGAGGAGCATTGATGCCAAGTTTCATTGAGAGAGAAAGAGGAAACTGCACCAAACGTGTTTGTTGGAACTGTGTGCGACAACAATGCACAGTGCGGCAACTAAGCACAGTGCGAATAGGATAGAGACATCAGCAACTGCCTTGTGCTGAACAAGGATAGCAAACTCCCATCTAAGCAATGCTGACTTCTTGACGTGAATCGCACTATACGAACTAGGTTAGACCGCTCCCGGTTTGATCACTGCTTTGATAACCTCTGATAGTAAGTTGTCATCACTTTAGTGAGACTTGTGTCTTGTTATGTAATAGATTTATATAGCCTACATCACTGTTCTCAGCATTGGACTCGAAGTTCTCATTTCTAGAGCATTGGGTCAAGGTGAATGCATAGAAAATAATCAAATTTGACTGACTGCGATGTTGACAGACTTGAAATTCATTGTTATTTTCATTCAGATTTATTTTCGTTTAAATGACATTTGATTGAGTATCCCAAGCAGAACAATAATTTTATTTGTAGAGAATGTATAGAACCGAATCAAATTTGAATGTGATGTTGACAAACTTGAAATTTATTGTTATTTTCATCCAAATTTATTTTTGATTCAAATGACATTTGATTAAGTAGCGAGGTGGTACTATATTATTATGCATTTTATTAATTAGTTTTATTAATTTCACTAATCAATTTTATAGAACGATAATTTTGTTTGGAGAAAATACAACAGATAAGACAAACAAATTTGTCTGTTTCAGTCTAGGAACGACTACATTTACACAGTTTTTCATATAGTATTGAATAATATTTAAGATCTTGAAGCTTGACCTTGAATTTCATTTCCCACAAAATTGAAGAGCTGATGAATTATTATTTACAAAATGAGAGAAAATAATGAGTTGAGAGGATCGAAAGTTTATCAGAGAGACTGTAATCAATGTAAGAATCATGTTTTATTTCAGTTCAATTTATTGTTATTTCCATTACAACTTACGATGGATCAAATTAGATTGAATACTGTAGTTCTGATAATAGATAGTCCAATTAATAAGATAATGGAATAATATAATTTTAAATTGCATTTTTAAATTATAATAGTAACTGAATTGTATTTTAGAGAAAGTTATTTAAGAAAGTTCCAATCTCTTCCTTTACTGTTAAAACTTAAAACTGTTACTACTTTACTTGGCTCTCCTATATTCTCCATTAATTATGTGTATATTTTACTAAGCATAAATATTCTACTATGCAGGCAATGATAAAATCTACGTTTATGAACTATTTGCAACGTAGATAATGTTGTACTGTATTATGAAGTTGATGAATTTGCGTTTGTTGTTGAATACTATTGTCAACAGTTTTCTGTTTACAAAAATGACTTCCCTTCTCCAGAAGATTTATAGCTCATTAAAAGTAAATAAAACTGGTGAAACCATTCATTACTGATGGCTATTTGGAAGAAAACCCAATGAAGTGGTAATAGCTTATGAAAAAAGGGGAAATAGTAAGCAGAAAATAGGAAGTTTAATCCACTTTTTCGATCAGTCACATTAACTCAATTTTTGACACTTATTTGAGAGAGGCCAGTTCATGAACACTGTCTTCAAGTTGTTATAGTCAATCAATAGTTTCCCTTCAAAACGACAAATACTGTAATGACAAAATGAAGTTCTATCAGAGTTTGATAATATGACAGGTCGGCAAATAAATTAATCCAGCCTTTAGTCAACTTATTTTCAAGAATTTATAGGAATAAATTCAATTTATAATAACCTAATACTCAAATGTTACTTAGAATGTTAGAATACAGTTATAAAAATAAAAAAAATAAGCGATCGAATATCTAAAATTTCCTAAATAACACCGGAGCTAATTTATATACTGTAGTTGATTGGAAACATGTAAACTTTGACTGATATTTCCTCTCGTAATTTTTTGAACTTGATTGCTAGTCAATTTTTTTGAAACTAAAAAGTTGTTCAATCAATTAGAAGACGATTAGCATAATTGAAAAGTGTACAGTGAAGGTGCTAACTTTGCGTGTAAGGATGCGCTACCAGGAAAACCAGTCCCATAACTGACCTTTCTTTAAAATGTCACTGACAACTCTGAATACACCTGAACTGTTCGGTTTTTTTGAATCAGCAAAGTTCCCAAAGAGAACCAAAGCGAGATATCACAGTTCTAGACTGTATGAACGGCACAAATTGAAGGTCGGCCATTAAAGAGATTTATGGATAGCTATTGACCAATCATATAGCTTCAATTATATTTATAAAGCTTTGTGTCTATAGTGCGATTCACGTCAAGAAGTCAGCATTGCTTAGATGGGAGTTTGCTATCCTTGTTCAGCACAAGGCAGTTGCTGATGTCTCTATCCTATTCGCACTGTGCATTGTTGTCGCACACAGTCCCAACAAACACGTTTGGTGCAGTTTTCTCTTTCTCTCTCAATGAAACTTGGCATCAATGCTCCTCATATAAACAATGCTGACTTCTTGACGTGAATCGGACTATACGATCAAACTTTTCATCTAATACCTTTCAATGACTGCTCACTAAACAACTGAAAAACAAGCATTATTTTATTTTATTCAAATTTCATTTTATGTCCTTGATGAATAATGTTTTCAAGTGCAAATTTATTTTTACGTCCTTGTAAATGTTTTCAAGCCTTGAAGGACGTTTTTAATATGTTCAAGGGCTTGAGAGCCCTTCCGTTAGGGGCTGGGACCCCCGTGCAAGGCCTATCATTACTAATACAAAATTTTTCATGCACCCTAGGTAGGGGTGCAACTATATAGTTAGTAGAGACAGGTAGGGTACAACAGGTATGCACCTCGGACTCACCCTATATTTATGACCTATAGATATATCTTGAGTGCAATGACTATAATAAAGTTTTACTCGAGAATTTTCAACCCTATTTTGTGAGACCACTGATATTATGTGGTTGGGGGATGAAATCCTTATTGGAATTGCTCTTTTTTCTGTTATCTTCTTTCCTATACCCTGTTCGGCTACTTCTTTTATTAGATTTCTACCTCTTTTCTTAGATTTCTTACCTCAATTTATTTTATTCACCCACCTATTGAAGTGTTTTATGGCACTATTGTATAATAATCAATAAATTAATTGACTGTATAGTTGAAAAGGGAAAGTGTTTTATGGCACTATTTTATAATAATCAATAAATTAATTGACTGTAAGTTGAAAGGCTCTATTTATTGATTGAATTAAACAAAGAAATACAATTATTTCAGAGAAGTTCGCTTTACCCAAAACTTCTGTTTCAAAAAATGTCAAATAGCGTGTTCCAGATTTTTAATCAAACTTGATACTGTGCATTGTATTTGGTATTTCAATTTATTTTCGTTCACCCAATTAACTGAAACCGACACAAAATACTATTTAAAAAAGAATAACATTTTTATAAGACTACAATTTTTTCTATTAGCTCTTCCTATTTCAGATGGCCGATTGCACGAAACCCAATAAAACTTGACCACCGTAAAATGACGTAAAATCTTCTCTCATCTAACAATAAGATACCTATTGAGCTCCGGCAAACTATTTTATTTTGAAGCGATTAGATTTAATGGGCTCATTTATTTATTGTTTTAATACAAGGTGAAGGTAGGACTCTGACACTTAACCTTAAAACGCACAGTAAGGGTCGATTCACTATGATGGACTGGACTGCGATTCAGACTCCAGACTGAGCTGCATACTGGACTACGACCATACCATTCACACATGATGAGACTGGTTTGCGACTGGACTGTTTTCGTTTCCTACTGAAATTGAATCATTTCACTTGTACTAAATCAGTTCAGTTTTGCCTTGGATGTGGGGATATTTTTCATTAATTAGTGGGGAAAGAGCGGCTTTGTAAATTTTAACTGTGAATTTTCTTGAGAAATGTTTTTAAGAAATAACGAAAAATAATAAATAATGTTTGATTGCACTTTTTAACATAGGGATAGTAAAAGTAAAGTCCGTGTAGTAGCTCAAATATCGTTCAATCACTGGTTGAATAGATACTAGATAATAATTATTAAATTCAAAATAATAATAATATTACTATACTCGTAATTTTTATTATTATTTAGAATTAACAAAATAAAATTTCATAGTAATTCTTGTGTTTTAACTGAATAAAATGCTGTAAATAGTTTGGCCTTTATGTAAGAATCAGTTACATGTGTTTAATTTTAACTCTAGATGAAAATTTCTCTGTAAAAAGGCTATTTGAAATATTCTTCTTCCTCCTCCTCCTCCTCACTAATTATGATAAATGCTAATTAGTTCTATACTTTGTAGTAATCAACAACAGGCTACTGCTTATCTAGTGAAGAATGAAGTAAGTAACAAATAACATATCCATTGAAAAACTTCCTCATTTTTGAGTATTCTAGGAAATGGTCCCGCACATATTTAATTCGAGGGTGCTGAATCCGAATCTGAAGTCAAAATTCTTCATCTCTAATTTTGGAGATGGAGTGGAACACCTAATCCTAATGAGGAAACAGTCCCACGACGGTCGGAAGCGACTCACACATGATGGACCTGGACTACTTGATCTGCACTCTGACTGGACGAAAATCGTCTCAGACCGCGTGTCCTCTTGAGAGATCAAGCTCTGAAAGTGATCTTTTAGACAGTACAGTACCAGTCCAGTCTGAGTCCAGTCCGTCATGTGTGTGTGTGAATCAAATCCAGACCTCCCCTGTCTCCAGGTGTGTTTCCCAAATGGAAAGATTGTTTGAGCGATCTCCCATCGGAAAACGGTACAGTTCTGTGGTCCAGTCTGGAGTCCAGTCTGAGTCCTCAGTCCATCATGTGTGAATCGACCTTAAAGCTCTGAAATCAGCAGCAATTTATTTAAAATTCCGTTCCTCTTGGAATAAGCTGCCAGATAGGTTACAAATTGTGAATATTTTCCAAGCAACGCATCCAGAAAAGATAGTATGGGCCAAAGGTGAAGAGACGTTTACTTACGTAGCGTTGGTATTATTAGTGCATCACTCAGTGTTTATAATTTGTTTTGAAACAGAAATGTTAGGTGAGTCATGAGGCATTCATCCATTTTCAATTGGTGAGGAAAATTCACCGCTGAAAATAATGCTAACAGAGGCTACAATTTCGCTATTTTCAATAATAATAGTTCAGCTAAACGAACAGTAAAACAGTTTTCAATATTGTTTTAGCTGTCATTTAATAAAGATTTTTGCTGTGGTGATGCCCACATAAGTTACTATAACCGTTAGTCAAGAAGACAAGACGAGATTAGTCACGTTTAGTCACAGTACTCACATAGTTGCTTATGAAGCACACACCGATTAGTCATTGCATCGGTGTGTGCTGCTTCCTCAATATGTGATTTACTGTCTAGACTAATTTGTCTTGTACCTTGTCAATGCTTATATGCATAGATGTTGATTATCTTCTTCACATTTCTTTCACTTTCATTTATTTAGTCAAATAAATAAATTTCAATTGTTTTCATTTTTTAACTCATTCAATAACATTTTTTAGTTGGTATATATAGACTTTATCTATAGATATTAACTATTGTTACGTGAATGATATATTATTTGTTATCTAATATGTTGTATTTCCCCGTATGTTGAACTTGTTTTGCTCACTGGTTCTATTCAGTTACCGAATAACCTTGGGAGATAAGCTATTGACTGGTAATAGTGACAGTGAACTAATATGAAAGTTTCTATTTCACTAATGTTTAACCTCAATTTCGAGTTTGTTTTGAGTCTTTTGGTTCGGTTTGAGTATTGTATCGGGTACAGTTACAAGTTAGTGAATATTTGTTATATTCTATATTCCAGTAGTTAATCAATTTCGGTTAATATGCCGGTATTGTTTGAAGTTACAATATTCTCCCAGACATTCTAGGTAGTGTCAAGAGTTATTCGATTCTCTAGTTTAGTGATGTTTTACCTAAATTTCGGTTTAGTTTTGTAAACAATAGTCTCGATATTTTACTGTTGTTGAGGTTAAGGTTGCCAAACAGTGTATTTTAGTCTAGTCAATCAATAGTCAATCCATTTTCTACTACTATCATGGTTAACCATAATATAGTGTTTGTGTTACACTCAAGTTAGTAGTGCCAATACTATTCTGAAGTTTGTGAATTTGATGTGTTCTCAATGTGCTAGTTGGATTTTGAATGGATTGGAAAATCCATGCAATTGAGTAAGTAGTTTCTATTTCTAATTGTTTTTAACCCCAAATATATCCAGTAGGGATTTATCTTAGTCGATTTAAGTTGTACTATTATTTTCAGTCAGCATTTTTCTATCAGTAAAGATTCATGTTTTGAAACCTAGTAAACATTATGAACAGTTTCTGTTTGAACAATATTTTGAGTTTGAATCAATGGGGATTTATGTTGAGGTTGATCAAATGTTTATCAAAGACAATATACTATGGTTTAACTTAACTATTATTAATTGATAACATTATTTTTAATTGGGTTTAAATTAAACTGCAATTGTGGAGGTTAGATTGTCAAGTAATGTAATTCAATAATGAAACTTTAATTTGGTATTAGATTCTTGGAATGAAGTTTTTATTACTGGTCTTTCAAAGCTTCCCAATACATAAGATAATTTTGTCTTATTATTATATTGGCAAAATAGTAATTAAATTTTCATGATCTATGATTTTTAACAATATTGATACTATTATATCGAATACTTACAAAACAAAAACACTGCAAGTCTGTAATCATATGTTGAAACTTGGATGTTTCCATTGGACACAGTATCATAGCCCAGAAAAGAAACTGCACCCTTCTATTGTTCTTGATATTTTAATAAATTTGTGGTTGTAAAAACTTTTATTCAATTTTATTTTTATTCTTTAATAATATTTTTTAATTTTATTATTAGAGTAGTGAGTGATACTGTATTTGTTTGTCAATGGCTCAACAGCCCTATTAACCAGAAAAGATGTAACGTGTGGTTAGCACATCAGCCAGAAGTGCTGGATAACATTGTGTTAATCAGATATATAGTGAGAATATAGTCGATACTGTATTACAGTTTATTATTACAGTTTTGATATTACAGGTGCAATACCTATTATTACTGTAGTTGTAATTGGCTATAGATATTGTTGGGTGGAGAATATTGTTGTCGTAGGTTTAATATCAGCTAGCAAGTGAGAATTCCGCGGTCAAGCATTGGTGTCGCATGATATGGATGAAATCATTTGCTTGGAGTCTATTCAAAAATTGCATAGATGAGTTGGTCTGGTCTAGTGGATTATATTTAGACAGCAATCGTAACATTGTAGGCTGCTCTTTTTCTATTTTTTGTCTTTCTCGCATCCACTCTCCTTTTCTCTCTCATACATAAATATGCACACACTATCTTTCTCTCTCTGAAACATTCCTAAACTAATACACACACCATCACAATTTGAAACTCATAGTGCAGCTCTTGGAGAAAAGGTTTTGGACGTTGGTGCCAAATTTTTGTAAAGACGTGTAGTTTTCTTTGGATTAGGCTGTAAAATTGAAGATTATCGTCCTAATTTTAATTTTGATTTATGTTTTATGAATTTTTAATGTTATAAATTATTTCTATGAGCTTTAAATAAATTTATCGTCTAATTTGCATCATGATTTATATTTTATGAATTTTTAATATCATAAATTATTTTAAAAGGTTATTATTTTGATGTGCATCAAGTGATGGGAATATTCTTAAAGAATATTCAACCTTGGCGTTGTTGGTATGAGTACAGAGGAGAGAGTACAGAGTAGGTCAGAGAAATTTGCTTGTTTCAGTTGGAAGTCCTGAAGCAATAGCAGCCGTTTACGAGGGTAGAAGCAGAATAGGCACCGGTTGCACAGACAGACAAGACGAGATTAGTCACTTTTAGTCACTGTACTTCACATAGTTGTTTATGAGCCACACACACACCGATTAGTCATTGCATCGGTGTGTGCTGCTTCATAAGCAGCTATGTGAATTATTGTGACTAAAGGTGACTAATCTCGTCTTGTCTTGTCTTGACCGACCGGTGTACGCCTAGTCTTATGCTATCTAAAAGACAGTAATTATAATATTTATCTTTCCTGAAAAACTAGAATTCCATTCCTAAAAAATAGGCAGTGGTAGAGAAGTTCGGCCCTCTTGATTTTCTGCTCAAGAATGTATGTTCTGGTTTGTGAGAAAAGCAACAGACCCAGATATTTTATATGGGTATCCGTGGCGAAGCGTGGTATGCTTATTTGGTCATAAAATAAGCATACCACGCTTCGCCACTGATGGGTATATAAAACACTTTCTATAATATCTAGAATCCATACTCTTTCTATGGTATCTAGGGATATCCATACCACTTGATGCTACTCTAGGGATCGCGTTGGACTCGAGTAATGACGGATTCAAAATGGCGGTTTTTTATCGTGTATCGTTTTTTGTAAAAAAATTTAGAACTGTATTCATGAATTATAATAAACTTTTGGTGAACGGGAATCGATTGGAAATTAAATTTTCTCCAATTTTGGTCTTTTCAATATTTCCGGCTAGTTAAAGCTGGTTAATAAAGTAATCCTTACTTTTTCTTTGCTACCCTATTTTCTTCCTCAATCTTCCAGAAAATCACTCGTGTCACATCAACAAGTTTATTTGCAAAACAACCCATTGTTTGTTAATGTGTTTTTTGTTGTTAATTTTGCTAGTTTGTGTATTATTTCAAATCAAAATCAATTTATTGCCATTCTTTTTTCACACACAAGTGAAACAAAAACATTCTTATAATGTTATAACTAATTATAATATAAACTAATTTAAAAACATATTCAACGAATGTTTTCTATTATTTTAATATTGAAATAATGGGCTCTCCCAGAAAAGCTAATGCTTGAGCTCTGGAAGAGAGTTCAAAAATGTTAAAGGTAATTAGGATGGATGTATAAGACAATTGAATTAGTACCAAAAGAAACAATATGCAATATAAACACTAGAATATAAATGTATATACAATATAACAATGTAAACACTAGAGCCAATTAATCTTCTGAAATCTCAAGTCCGAAGTAAACTTTCCCACATACCCACTCCCTTATTTCATAAATTAAACACTTAGTAATTCTATTTAGAATGAATTTTTCAGGTAAACAATTTATTATTCTATGGCAATAGAAGGACAATAATTGGTGTTTGCAAGATGTAAGTCTAGTGAATAGGTTATTGTAGGTATTGAAAGCATTTGGACGTATTAGATATGGTGTATTACGAGTAGTGAATTTGTCTTTGTTTATTCGATGTTAATTTTGCTAATTTATGTGTTACTAGCTGTCCCGGCGAACTTCGTATCACCCTCTTCCCCACCCCCCCCCAACTGTCCCCCCTCTTCTCCCACAAATGTCCTCCCCTTCATGCCAAGCCCCAAAAAATGTCATCCCCCAAATGCCCCTCTTCTTTCCCCCTTCATGACAACCCCCTCTTTCCCACCAAATGTAACCCCCCCCTATTCCCCCTAAATGTAACCCCCCCCCTCAAAAGTCATCCCCCAAATGTCCCCCTTCATGTCACCCCCCTCTTCCCCCAAATGTCCCCCCTTCATATCTACCCCCCACCCCACGAAAAAAATGTCACGAAGTAAAAATATCTATATCCACTCGCTTTATTGATGGAAATTGAAAGAAATCTGCAATATACTAATTTTTAAAGCGAGTGGATAATAATCAATATCTAACAGACCATCGAGGTCATCTTTTGGAAGATCTATACTGTAGCATCTTCAACTACACATCTTATTTTAGAGGAGCATTATTGTTTGGACTGGATCAGAATGGATGTTATGTTTGATAGGTTAGGTCATTAAATTACTAATTATTTATTAATTATAAAGGGATTTTCTTATATTTTGATACATATTATGTTAACCAGTGCTGTAACAATTCAAACGAATCCAAAATCATCTAAATCGGTTCAGCCGTTCTCGAGTTATAAGCGAGCGTACAGACACCAACTCTCTTTTATTAATTAGAAGATTTGTTGTTAATTTTGCTGATTTGTGTGTTGCAGCGTGGAGAGGGATCGACTACGCGAGCGGGAGCGGCAGGCCCGCGCCCAACGAGCTCAGCAGATGGCCACACAGGAGCGAGATGTCGCTCCCCTCTTTGGTGCCATTGTCAAGGTAAACAATATTCACATCGAATTTATCACAAGAAATTCACAAGATATTCACAAGAAATTGATCTTTGAAATACAGAGTGATTCAAAAAGAATACCACAACTTTGAAAATGTGTATTTAACGAAAGAAACATAATAGAACCTTCTGTTATACATCATTACAAAGTGTATTTAAAGAAGTTTTTTTCACTCACAAAGAAGTTCAGAGATGTTCAATATGACCCCCTCCAGACTCTCGACTAATATCAACCCAATTGGTACTCAAACTCGCTCTACAATCTCTGTAGCATATTAGGCATATTAGGCATATAACAGTTTGGTAAGCTGCTGTTATTTCTTGTTTCAAATCATCAATATCCATCCAGAATCTACGATTTGAAACAAGAAATAACAGCAGCTTACCAAACTGTTATATGTCTAATATGCTACAGAGAGTGTGGAACGAGTTTGAGGGATGTTATGGGTTGATATTGCTCGAGTGTCTGGGGGGTGTCATATTGAACACCTCTGAACTTGTTTGTGAGTGAAAAAAACTTCTTTAAATACTCTTTGTAATGAAGTATAACAGCCGGTTCTATTATGTTTCTTTCATTAAATACACGTTTTTAAAGTTGTGGTATTCTTTTTGAATCACTCTGTAAGATATCAAACTCTCTTTATATTGATTTTATGGGTCGTGATAAATTGATTGGAAAAGTAAACAAGATTTGCATTAAATTGAAATTGATCTTGAAATAGGTTATCAAACTTGATTTTATGGGTCAAAATAAGTTTTTTGTAAAGGTGAACATTATTTGCATGAAATGAAAATGGATCTTGGAATAGATTATCGCCACAGGAGCGAGATGTCGCTCCGCTCTTTGGTGCCATTGTCAAGGTAAACAATATTCACATCAAATTGAAATTGATCTTTGAAATAAGTTATCAAACTCTCTTGATATTGATTTTATGGGTCGTGATAAATTGATTGGGAAAGTAAACAAGATTTGCATTAAATGGAAATGGATCTTGAAATAGGTTATCAAACTCTTGATATTGATTTTATTGGTCAAAATAAGTTTATTACACACACCGCAACTTATAGCAACAAAAATAGCAACACACACCGATTAGTCATTGCATCGGTGTGTGCTACTTCATAAGCAAGTATGTGAATTACTGTGACTAAATGTGACTATTTATTCATGTAGATAACAGAATACATCTGCTTATTCTAGATCACAAAACTATAAGTAATATTATTCTTTTAATTTTATGAATTATAAGATTAACAAATTTTCAACAATATGATTAATGTAGTAATTTTACAGTAATATAATATTGAGATTTATCTACTGTAAATGAGAGTTTGAACACAAAATGTCCATTGTTGGAAAAGGATGTCCAATGATATCCTTTCCATTAACACTAAACTTGTCCGTGGAATTGGAGAAAAAGAGAGAAATTGTCCGTGGAATTGAGACCTGGAGAAAAAGAGAGAAATTGTTTGAGAGAGTACTCTCTCATAGTTTGCGAGAGAGAGTGAGAATAAAAGAGAGGATGTGAGAGATGAGTAAATCGTGACGACTGAAGGTCGTTGACCTCTATGTGTAGCATCCTGTCGTAGCAAGCTGAGCGGCGATCCAGTCTATAGGGGTTGTTCTCTCACCAGAAGTGCACGTGTTGATCTGAGTTGGGGGTGGTTTTTGGTTTGGTGGGCGGGTGGGGGTGTGGTGTTCGGGTTGCGCACTTGCAATCCTTTTTCACTGTTTAGCAGCAGCGTTTTTCTGAAGGGGAAATGTCGTGTGTTTTGGTTGTTCTGCGCATGCGCGCGAGATAGCGGCGTACGAGTGATCGGGAGAATACGTTGAGGCTCTATTTCCTACTCAATGAATTTTCTACTCAATTCTCGAATTTTCTACTCAATGAAAATGTCAGTGGAAGATTGTGCAGTGATAATCCATCAAGATAATATTTGAAGTAACATTTTCATATTACTTTATTTAATCAATAATAGTAGATCAAAGAAAAATCGAATTTTTCTACTAATGAAATGTGGAAGATTGTAAAGATAATCCATCAAAGGACAATATTTAAATATTTATTTATTTTAATCAATAATAGTAGATCAAAGACCTAAGAATAAATAATTTTCTAAATTGAAATGTCAGATAATATAATATTTTAAATATTTCCATATTACTTTATTTAATCAATAATAGTAGATCAAAGACCTAAGAATAAGAATTTTTTATCAATGAAATGTCTGAAGAATGTGCAGTGATAATCCATCAAGATAATATTTTAAATATTATTATTTATTAGATCAAGATAAATGAATTTAAATGAAAATGTCAGTGAAGATTGTGCAGTGATAATCAAAGATAATATTTTAAATATTTGATATTACTAATCAATAATAGATCAAAGACCAAAGAATAAAATTTTCTTAATGCAATGTCAGTGGAAGATTGTGCAGTGATAATCCATCAAGATAATATATTTAAATATTTACTTTTTTAATCAATAATAGATCAAAGACTAAGAATCTAATTTTTTATTCAAAAAATGTCAATTGAGGATTGTGCAGTGATAATCCATCAAGATAATATTTTAAATATTTCATATTTTATTTAATCAATAGTAGATCAAAGACTAAGAATAGGCCGAATTTTCTACTCAATGAAAATGTCAGAGAAGATTGTGCAGTGATAATCCATCAAGATAATGTTTTAAATATTTCCACATTATTTATTTAATCAATAGCAGATCAAAGATAAGATCGAATTTTCTACTCAATGAAAATGTCTATGGAAGATTGTGCAGTGATAATCCATCAAGATAATATTTTAAATATTTCCATATTACTTTATTCAATCAATAATAGTAGATCAAAGACCTAAGAATCAATTTTCATCAATGAAAATTTTGAAGATTGGTGATAATCCATCAAGATATGTTTTAAATATTTCCATATTACTTTATTTAATCAATAATAGTAGATCAAAGACCTAAGAATAAGGGAAATTTTCTAAATGAAAATAAATGGAAGATTCAGGATAATCCATCAAGATAATATTTTAAATATTTCCATATTACTTTATTTAATCAATAATAGTAGATCAAAGACCACATAAACAATTTCTACTCAATGAAAATGTCAGTGGAAGATTGTGCAGTGATAATCCATCAAGATAATATTTTTAAATATTTCATATTACTTTAATTAATCAATATTAGTAGACCAAAGACTAAGAATAGAATTTTCTACTCAATGAAAAATGTCAGTGGAAGATTGTGCAGTGATAATCCATCAAGATAATATTTTAAATATTTTATATTACTTTATTTAATCAATAATAGTAGATCAAAGACCAAAGAATAAGGTAATTTTCTACTCAATGAAAATGTCAGGAGAGTGATAATCCGTCAAGACAATATTTTTAAATATTTCCATTACTTTATTTAATCAATAATAGACCTAAGAATAAGGTAATTTTCTACTCAAAATGTCAGTGGAAGATTGTGCAGTGATAATCCATCAAGATAATATTTTAAATATTTCCATATTACTTTATTTAATCAATAATAGTAGATCAAAGACCAAAGAATAAGGCCGAATTTTCTACTCAATGAAAATGTCAGTGGAAGATTGTGCAGTGATAATCCATCAAGATAATATTTGAAGTAATATTTCCATATTACTTTATTTAATCAATAATAGTAGATCAAAGAATAAGGCCGAATTTTCTACTCAATGAAAATGTCTGTGGAAGATTGTGCAGTGATAATCCATCAAGATAATATTTGAAGTAATATTTTCATATTAATTTATTCAATCAATCATAGTAGATCAAGGGAATAATTTAGAAAATCAAGGGCTTTATTCCAAAAATTCTGTTCTAAAATTCACACGTAACATTTAGTTTGTCTATGGTTCTAGGTAGCTAAATGCTGAGTTGTAATTCAGTGGTCGATTAAAAACTTTCATTTGTTTGGATGTGTTTTCTAATCGGTTTGAGTTTAAAATCGATAAGTCGATAAATCGGATGAGTTTTCTAATCGATTTAATTACTTGACATTCTTCTGTAATAGATGAGAGGAAATACATTTCCCTCCCAATAAAATTATTTGTGGAACGTAATAGCGGGTTACAGGTATTAAGGCTGTGTTGAATAATAATACTGGATTTTATCATAACCACAAATATATTAAATATCGAGATAACGGTTTTCTTTAAAATATATAATACAGCTGTCCCTCGATAATCCGACACTTTTTAATTTGTACTCGGTAGTCCGACTAGCAACATGCATCTCCTCCCGTATTTTCGTATTTTATAAAACTTACATTTAGATAATGTAGGCAATGTGTTCAAACACATTAAAAATAAAACGTCTTTGATAATTATGATATTTTTGGTAATCCGACATTTTTGGTAATCCGACACCCTCTCGGTCCCTTAACTGTCGGATTATCGAGGGACAGCTGTATAACTAGATTATTAAAATAGATACTTTATTTAGAATTTGATTATAATAACAACAAACTCAAGTACTGCAGAAATATTTTGAAATTTGAGTGGTTTTATAACCGCTAACAAAGTTTCTTTTGTTTAAAAATGTAGAGATTAATCTATTCCTCTAAGGGCCGGTTTCTCCAACGAAATTAAACCAAGTTTCATGTTTTCCAAATGTTTTTAAAACATATGTGATTGCATATCTCATATAAATGTGATTGATGTGACTTTGCTACATTTTGGGACGGTTTCTCCAACGAAATTAAAACAAGTTTTATTTTTTCATATGTTTTAAAACTTGGTTTAATTTCGTTGGAGAATCCGGCCCTAAATGTAGCAAAGTCCCTCCCATCAATCACATGCAAAACGCTCTAATATGAGCATCATTCTCAGCAGAAAAACTCTATCGTCCAGAATTATATATTTCTATATTTCTAGAATTATATTAAATATATTGTGTGGTTCAACCAAAAATATTTTGGGTTCTACTAGCCAGTTAGGCCCTTCATCGAATAGAGGCACTGTAATGAAATTGTTTAACGTTGATTCCAATCTTGAACTTGAAATCCGGTATTCCGTGAGCCATCTATAGCATTTCCGGAATGGATAACTTGATCCCGGATGAGGGGAATCCCAAGCTGTAAAAGATTCACTCCTGGAAGTCTTTAGAATTCCGCTGCTTTTGTACACTACAACACTTTTTATTTTGAAGCAGACTCTCTGCAGGATGCACGAACTTTCATTAGAGGTTGATCCTCGATTTATCGAAGATAGATAGATAAATTACTATATTTTTCCACTTAGTACATTACATATACGAATTAAATGGATACTGTAGGCTTTTATTTTTCAGACTAATAATAATTTTTTTCAGACCCATATGTGGCCTATCTTCGATCGAACTGAGTACAGTACTAGATTCCGTACTGAAATCTGAGTACTAGTTGATACACAGTTTAAACTATGATATTCAATTCATTTTACATTTAAATTTCAATTCATTCATAAAGATTGTGGGCCTGACACGTATGCTTTGATTTATAAAATCAAAGCTTCAACTTTATTTAAACTGTAGATTTTCAGTTTAAATTCGATTTATAGTTCAAGTTAAAACTACTTTTGTTTAACGAAAACAACTCATTTTCAACGAAGATATTTTAAGAATTTTTAAATCAACCCCCTATTTAAAATTTTACATCTATTTTTACTTAAAAGCCTTCCCCCCTGAATGACGGGCGATATGTACGTACATAATTCAGAGCTCATTCAATTCTTTTAATAAAAAACTTACTTTTAAATCACATTAATTATAATTATTAACTCATATAGCTACCGCCTTTTTAGGTTATGTACTCCCATACGGGCATTAGACAGTCTAATAAATGAGTATGCAAAATGCACATCGAATACAAGTTTCCTCCTTCACAAAAATGCTTCCTTCACAGTTGGTATTTGTAGTTAGTACATGTTTAAGCCAATCACTATATTGATATCCCTTACTTGTACTATTCGATCAAATAATAATCTTCTCACAATACATCTCACAATTTGTGTGTCAATTTGCAGAGCAGCAGTGCAATACAGAGTACGTATGAATGCAAAGCTAATTTTCAATTGACCAGTCTCAAGGCTAGCGCTCTACACACACATTCCATATCTTTACAATAGTTTTCAATTGCGGTGTTATAGGTCAGTCGCTGCATCATAAGTACATACTGCTACTGCATACAATTAACCGAGACCTCAATTCGGGTTCAATAATCACACACTGTATCAGCTATTGACGTGTGCTGTGTTTAGGTATATACAGTAGTAGCCAAGTCGTCGTCTCATGCATGGGTATTATACAGTAGGTACCACGGGAAAGCTCAATAAAATACATTATTCAAAGCGCCGGGTCCAGTTACACAGTGATAGAGAGAGAATGTGAGGGAGAGAAAGTAGAGAGAGAGAGAGAGTGAGAGAGATGTGGGATAGAGAAAGATGAACTTGGTGAGTGAGAGAGATTGATTGATTGATTTTTATTGAATGCCAGGTCTTGGATGACCTATTGCATTACACCATACATAAAAATATCAGTACAATTTTGAAATTTTAGAATTGAAAAGAAGAAGAGAAGAAGTAGAAAAGAAGAGAGAGAGAGAGTAAAATTAAAATGGAATTTACTTCATTCATGTTGATTGTTAAAACCTATAGTATTTTCAGTTTTGAGAGAAAGAGATAGATAGATAGGTATACAAGGTATACAGAACAGAAAAAGTACATGGAAGAAATATAAAATTACGAGTAGATTGGATTATTCATTTCCTTTATGTAGATTACAAATATATCAGCGTTTAAATTCTATATTGAGTTACATAGTAATCAGTCCATTAGTATTAATGAGTAATTGATTATTCGATAATATTATAAATAGCATAAACTCAAACTAATTATGTAATTTAATCAACGATATGAAGAAGCAAAATTATAACAGTTATAATTATCACTATGATGTATTTATATGAAACAATGGAGTTTGAACATATAAATGCCCATTCTTGGAGAAGGATAATATACGAGGACATCCTTCCCATAAACACTAAATCGTAGCATCCTTCAGAAAGAGAGAGAGAGAGAGAAAACAGAGAGAAGAGAGAGATGGAGAGAGAGTGAGAGAGAGATAAATTGTTGATGGGATAGAGTTGTCTGTGGTTGAGTTCAGAGTCGGGAGAAGAACGCTATATAAATTCTTTATTCCCGTTGTATCCAGATCCTTCGGGACCAAACCTAGTTAGTGTATTGTCAAACAAATGGCAAGTATTTACTACCTACAGAACAATACCAGCTGAACGAACAATTTGTTTATTGCTGTTTTTGTTGAAAAAATGTTACACAAAAATGTGGGATGAAATTGTAATTAGGTCACATTGTGTGTGTAGGTGGATCGGATTGACGTTATGAAGGAATGGTTATAAAATGTTTGACCCAAATAGGTGATGATATTTGATTCTCTTTGCGAGGGGAAACTACAGTGGTTTAAATGTTTGATAGCGTCATACTATTACGTTGTGTTTGACCAACTGACGTAGTGAAGTCATTTTTGAACTATATTATCAATTATCAACATCTCCCATTAACGATTCAGGAAAGAGTGGACAAAAGTCTAATTAAATGAAAAATATTTTGTTTGAGCAAATAAATCATTTTTGAGAACTTTGCTATCAACAACTTCCATTCGGAAAACATCTATTTCCAAAAGGAATTTTTCACTTCTGACCTATTTTTCCATATTGGAGTAGGGTGTTCCAAAAAGAAGTTTCATGAATAAAATTATGTAAATGATGAAGAAAATTTCATCATTGTTGGTCATTCTGTGTCTATTTTAATGAAGAATCAAACTCAGTTTTCCGTGTTTGGTGAGCTTTGAGAATGGTGAGTGAAATGTCTAGATTAGATTAGATTATTCACTTTATACATTCTCACAGAGAGAGAGAACGAGAGAGTGAAAAACAGAGGGAGATAGAGTGAAGAAGAGAAGAAAACAAAACTGACTTGAATTTATCACTCTTTAAAATAGTTGTTGACCTAAAAAAATAGTTTTGTGCGTCTTAGTTTAATAGTCAGTAATTCTCCAACAAAACTACCAATTATCATCACAAATTACCTCCAAATATTTTGTTGTTCTCTAGTTCTTCACCACTGATGAATAATTTTATTCAGCGGTTCAATATTCAATTCGCTAAGAAACAGGCTAAAAATAGCAGCAATCTTTTCCATTGTTTCTGATATTAGGCGAACACGATATCTGTCTATTAATACTTGACTGCGATCTGGTGGCGTCTATATCAACTAGATTGCAGCAGAGTGCCGTGTTGATTCGTAGAAGATGTCAGAGTGAGAGGGTATAATGGGAGTGAGAGGTGATGTGCTGCTTGTTTTTCTTATTGAGGCATTGAACAGTGTTGCCAATTTGACGAACTGTGAAAGTTATCAGCTCAACAGCTGACGGTGACAGCCAGCTGTTTTAGTAGGGGAATTCACACTCGGTAGAGTTCGAGGAGTGAATTTCACACTAGCCGAAGGTCGGGTGACGGTTGTTTTGATGTGTTTTTGTATCTACGCCGCTTCAGGAGATTCAAAATAATGACTAGAAAAACTATTTCTGGTGTTTTATTTCAACTAGCAACAGTTGTAAACATTATTTTGTTTTTAGATAAATGACAAAAACTTGCTTTTATAATTTTGCCTTACTCTAAATTAATTTCATATTTACGAAAAGGAGTCAATAATATAAAATAATAATTATTATAATAAACACATTCCAATGTTAGATCTTATGTTCGAGTGCTTCATAAGAAGTCCTCCTTCTCCTCACTTTCTCTCTATCTCTCTCCCTCTTCCCCTCTCTTTATCTCTTCCCCTTTCTTCCTCTTTCTTCTTCCCTGCCTATCTGTTTCTTCCTCCCTCATTCACTCTTCGTTCTACTCTCTTTCACTCTCTCTTTCTCACTCTTTCTATCTCACACACACTCTTTCTCTCTCTCCCCCTTATCGTATTTCCCATTGTTAAAATTTTGATATTAAATTGTTTTTCTCTTGTAGTCGAATTTCACATATTTACATAGAAAGGAATTCTTTTTTGGTGTAAATTGTTTAGTCTTCTAAATCCTTGCAGTGATATCTAGGCATTGATAATTGCGTTAATCAACGCTGGTATAATTAATTAATTATAATAATGAATAATAATTAATGAATGTTAAAGTGCGGGAGTTTAATAATAATGCTCCCAAACAGATAAGAATCTGCTTCCATTATAGTTTCATAAAGTTGGATTGTCAGTTAGCAACAAGGAAAAAAATGATCAGCTACTTATACTTAACCGAAGGCAGGTGGGTTGTGTAAATTGGCAATGTGTTAAAGAAGTGTTTAGACACTGTCAGAAAGACTGCAACTGGCTTGTATCTTTCTCAAGATAGGTGTGAAACTTAACTAAACCTCTGTTGTGCCCGTCTAGAGATATGTGTCTGTGCCCTAGTTTTCTTTATTTTTGTAACTTTCCTGAACCATTGCCCTCTATAGATGTTTGCATGTCGTACAAATTAGATTTTACTGAGTGATAGCTTCATGATAGGTAGGGCCTCTTCTATCTTACAACAGGATCATTTTAACTTGTCAGAAAACAGCTGTTTCGGTAATAAGTAAACAGTGATTTTGACACAATAATATGTTAAAAATACCTTTAAAGTCTTTGAAAGACCTTTTGCTTTCAAAGAAAACTTTTTAAAAACACCTAATCTGCGAGATTCAGCATTTGTCGGTTAAGTATTGTGATCATATGCTCGTAGATCATTTGATTTATGACAAGTTAAAATGATCCAGTTATAATTTATAGTCTCTTATGTTATTATATAAATATTGTTAGAAAACTGTTCATCACATTGGATTCTTTTAGGTCTGTTCAAAAATCAACTAAAAATCATCAAATCATGTACATGATCAATTTCGGAAAACAGAATTCAAATTTTAACACACTGTACTTAATACTTCTATTACATTTCAATTATTAATTTCATCTGTTACGGTACTTGTAAATATAGATTGGTTCAAACTGCGGATCTAACTCACAGTTTAAATAAATTTGAACTATCGATTTGTCAAACTTAGTTTAAACAAAGTTAATGTTTATGGACCTCATTTGTGTAAGAACATTGAAGTTTTATAGCAATCTATAAGCATTTGTTGGAAATCTGTTATTATTATTAATAATAATAATTGTAATTTCACTAGTTATCAATGATTTTTTACAGCAATCTGTAATTAATAATAGCAATTTACCAGTTACCAATGAAGTTTGTCAGCAATCTACTATTAATAATTGCAAATTTATCAATAACTAATAAGATTTTATAGCAATCTGTCATTTTCTGTTAGCAACTTGTTATTACTAATTGCAATTTTACCAATTACCAATAAATTTTGACTGCAATCCGCTATTAATAATATTATTGCAGTTTTATAAACATACTGTAGAATTTTTGGTCCGAAATTTATCCTCAAAATTCAACACAGAACTTTAATTGTGGTTTTGTGAATTTCAAGTTTTGTTTCAGTGAATTTATTGAATAAAGTAGATTTTCCCAAAATGATGATTATGTTAGAATTTAAAGAGTTTAAGATGTACGGTCACCATATTTCTCAAATCATTGGGAAACTTAGGGAAAAGTTTATGTTAGTAGCTGAAAGACAGATTAGTCACGTTTAGTCATAATTCACATGTTGCTTATGAAGCAGCACACACCGATGCAATGACTAATCGGAGTGTCTTGCTTCATAAGCAACTATGTGAAGTACTGTGACTAATCTCGTCTTGTCTTGTCTTGACTAACCGGTGTACAACTAGACTAATTCGGCGAAGCGGAACACCCGAGAGGGTCTCTCCGCCAAAAGAACCATAAGCACTATAATGATTCCAATTACCAATTAAGTTTGATATCATCCTGTTACAAATCGTCATAACAAACTCCACCAACCCCAGTTTCACCGATTGCAGGGCACCTTTTTAGGTAATATCAAAGACGATAGGAACTATTATTCCAATTAGGAACTAAGTATTCCAGATAGGAACTAAGTATTCCAATTGTCTCTGGTAATATTAAAAGAATTTCTAGAATTAAATTTATTGTTTGTTTCTCAGGTAAACCCCTCCTCCAACGACAAGGTAAGCCAGCAGATCCAAAGCCAGCTGGGACCTTACGACTATGTCCGACCTCTGCTCGAGGACTCCAAGCGCACCATGGTCCTCTTGGGCTCAGATGGCATCCCGCCCAGTCCTGCACCGGGAGGCGTCTCCGCCTCCGGGGGAGGTGCCGCCGCCTCCTCCTCGACGACATCCTCCTCCTCAGGACGATCCTCGTCTAGCGGCGGCGAGTTCAAACGACCCCCGGTGTCTAGCGGTCACGGCCAGCATCGATCTTCTGCGCATGCGTCGTCGGTGCATTCGTCTGCGCAAAGGTAATAAAAGTACAGTAGTTGATGAATGTAGATTTGTAAATTTACTACAAATGTCAGTAGTAGCTCTATAATAACTTCATAATAAAGGTATACAGCGTTCTGAATTTTTGGATCCATAACGAACTGCGAAGTTAACACTATTGTTTTAACACTAGAATTGACGACATGCAGTCAAATTTTACTGTAAATGTTACATTTATAGATAAATGTTACTCACTGGACTGGTGTATTTATGTTATTTACAGTAAAATTTGACTGCATGTCGTCAATTCTAGTGTTAAAACAATAGTATACAGCGTGATAATGAATGCGTATAATGTAATATTTGAAAAAAAACTTCAGTTTAGCGGCCTTGCCAATTGAAGAAAACCATAAAAGATTCAAACTTGGAGATTGACTAGTTACTAGACCATTTTATACAGTAAACGAGTTTTTAATTGGACTACTTAATTATCTGTAATTGAGTTAGCTTAATTTGATGAAGTATCAGAGTTAGTTATACCTATTATTTTATACATACTTTAATGCAAAATTCCAAATTCACTTTATTGCCAAACAATTGAAACAAACAATTCTCTCTTACATGATATATACACATGTGGAAAATGAAAATAATATGTACATAATATAGTACATGTATACATATATAAGAAAAAAAAACAGAAACCAATATCTTATTCTAGGCATCACCAGCAAAAAGATGACTCTTGATAATAATTATGTATCTAATATACTATATAATATAAATTCAATTATATAATTTACTATAAAGCTGGAGAAAAATAATGATTATATTAATTAACCAATCTCATTAATTAATTAAATTGATTAATTGAGATGAGATGAAATTTAATCAGGATACTAGAATAGGAAGCATAGTATTTGAATATTGTTTATTAGGATTGCTGTAACATACTGCCCAAATCTCAGTAATGAGAAATGATCTCTTTGAGAAGGAAAACTCGTCTTCAATTTGAGAATTCACAACCTACCTCTAATACGATATCATTTTCAAGGCTGAGTGAACAGATCTATTGAACATCAACTTGTTTAAAAACGTGGTAAAGAGGGGGGGGGGAAGCACAGTGTAAGTGACATGATAACCTTGAATTCTCTATTATTAATCACTTGAGAGTATGGGCGAATGGAAAAGAATATAATTTTCATTACAAAAATTGATTCTTGCTGAAGATTAGCTTGGTATTATTTTACATAAATCATTTGTTACATAATGTTGATTTTGCAGTAATTTAATGAATCCAATTCATAGCCTAATAAAAAAATTAAACAACTATTAGAAAGTGTTAATTTGTAGTGAAGCAACACAGCTTGACTAAATACAACTTGAATATAACTCAATATACTTGATAAATTGACTTTTCAAAACGAAACAACAGATGAAGTCTACATGTAGATTATAAATTTCGTTAAAAATGATAATCATCGATGATAAATCAGGTTTATTTATTCTATCATGGACTAAACAAATGGGGATTATTGTATACTATCACTATAAATACAATAAAATCTATACAGTCATACGAATTTCATCTAATTTTTTTGCTGGGGATGATGCACACATAAGCTCTAGGGTGGATGATGATGAGAGATGAAATTTCCTATAGCTTAAGGTGGGTTCCGAACCACCGGGAAGCGATTTTGAAGCTCATAAATTGTATTTAGAGGAGCCGGTCACCGTTACAACAGGAGTGGTAGGCGCCGTTTCTTATCTAATCTCACCGATTAGACTCGCCTGCTACCACTGGGACAACCGCTTCCCATTCTAAAAATTATTATTAAGGCTGTTCGTCACATCCGTTGACTCGCCTATTTCTCGGAGTCAAGACTAAAACGGTAAATGTGTGACTCGAGTCGAGTTTGATAGACAGTACAGTGCAGCAACCTAGGAGCAAACAACGCCAGCTCGCATTCTTACATCGTTGCCATACTTCTAATCTCTCAATTACTTTGCGTTGTAGTAAGAGAATGCTTACGCATTGTTTGTAGTTCTAATACAGTACTTCTGATCACTTTTTTCTCCTATAGGCCTATGAAGGAAGAAGGAAGTCTGTCTCAACTCTATCTAATACTCTTAGATAGAGTTAAGATATCCAAGATAAGTTCCCAATGAATTATTTTCTCATAGAATGTGGACGCCTCAATGAACTTGAATGTAGTACAAAGTAATTAAAACTTGGATACGGTACTGTAAGGAGTTTTTTCTCCGGATAGCTCCCGCACAGTCGGAGAGCATTAGGGTTTTCTAACTAGGAAATGGAAAAATTCTACTTACAATACGTCTTCCTATGATTTTCCTGTTAGTTTTATGAAGCCTTATTTTGTCTTATTAAGAATTATTTTTAGGTGAATGTTATCAGTTTTATCAATTATCTATCTCTTTCAATCTTCGGGCCTCAGCCGGCTCTATTCGAAATGTGTTGTGACAATACATAAATACTAATTATATTATTGAATTAAAACTTACAAATAATATAATTATATACATAGATAAGTACTAATTATTTTGTATTACTGTATTACGATTTAATGTTATAACTCCCTCTTTTATTTTCTCCACACATACACATACTCTCTCTCTTCTCTCTCTGTCTCTCTCTCTCTCTCTCTCTGACGGTCAATTGTTTGATGGAAAGGATGTCCAAGCATGGAAATTTATATGTTCATAATTCGCCATTTCATGTACATAATCACAATCATACATTATCGCATTGCTTCTAATACTCATATTGATAAAAATGATTACTCATAATTTTTAAATTTATAAAATAATATTACTACTAAATACTTGACACTTTTGTCAACTAAAATCGAAGCAGATAATTTTGTTATCTACATAATCTAATCTTTCTCTCTCTCCTACTTTCTCTCTCTCTCTCTTTACTCTATATTTGAATGCTTTCATACACCTACTATTTCATCCTGCTCTCAAATTTTCTTGTAAATGTAGTAGATGCTTAGGTAGTTATTTGCCAAAGGTTTCTTTGATAAAGGAGAATGAATAAAGATCAATCTCTCTCACCCCGCCAGAGACAATTGGAATTAGTATCCACTTGTCTCTGCCCACTATATCCATTGATAATTATGCAATTTCTTTATATTGACACCGATCTGTTATCTGTTGGCATGTTGGTTTTCATTTTCATTCTCGCCCCCTCCAGAAATGATACAAGGTCACAGCGATTCGTCACATGCACGTCGCTGTAGTTTTGAATAGGAGAGCTCATTCATCATAACAAAGACAAATACACACCCTCACTGGAAAGGGGTGGAATCATGAAGTCACTCGACTTGAATCCAGTTTCGTCTACAGGTTTTTTTTTTTTTTTGTGAATGATTTTTGGATCTTTTGGCTGTGATTTTTTACTAGGTATTTGTTATAATAATATAATGTAGAAGATAAACGTGTTATACTTACAGTGTTATAGTGTTTACATTATTACGGCGTAATTATTACGGTGTATATATAGCGTTAATTGTACAGTGTATATATATATGTTTATAAAACTGCTCTAAGTATGCCAAGAGGTGAAAATCCAGTCGCTCCAAACGAGCTAAATCTATGCGTAAAGTTCTTGCAAAGAAGAAAGCAGAAAGAGAAAATAATTTATCATCTTGCGAAGAGTTGCAAGATTCGAGTGAGGATATTTTCAAAAAACGTTTGGAGAAATCAAGGTAAACATTATTTCATAACCCAGTGAAAAATAAGCTATAATCACTAGATTTTTATAGGCCTAAGTACTTTTTTTTTTTAAAAAATACTAAAATAATACTATGATGAGAAATTTCAGTCAAGAACTATAATGTAGCAAATGTAAAATCAATAAGTAGATTTTAGATATACTGTAGTTCTGAAAAGTTCAGGACGCAGTTTTGCAACAAAAGTCACAAATATTATTATCAAGTGCAAGGGCAGCTAAATATTTGTCAAAAGAGTGGTGTGACTTAGTAATTTTACGAAAAAGGAGTTATTTGTAGAAAGAATTCATAGAGATAAAACATTCTGGCAAAGTATCTTACCAAAACTATTACAGTTTTATCATAAATGTATGCTACCAGAGATAATAGATAGTAGAATATTGTTCGAGGTATGCGAGTAAGAGAGCCTGAATTCATAATTGAAGCTCAAGACAGGCAAAACAAAGAGCTGCAAGTCATACAAAATGAATGAAATGAGTGATAAAAATGAGAAACCAAGTATTATTTGTATACATTTATTATTAATATCATTAATAACAATAATAATAAATTAATGAATATCACGACAATGTAAGTTTTGAATATCTTCAGAGCTTTTTCTAATCCCTGCCCCTGCTGCAAGAAATTCAGTGATAATAATAATAATAATAATAATAATAATAATAAAGCAAATTATAATATATACAGTATTCATGGCCATAATCTACTACCTATCTACTATCTTTTCCGGTTTTATTTATATTTTTTTCGAATTGTAATTTGGCAATGTAAATCATATTTCAGCACAAGTCGCATTCTGCGCTCTGATATTTCTTTTGTTTTTTGTCAAATTGTAATTAGTTGTAATTGTCTGCCCATTGATGGGGTAATAGAGTAATTTACTGCTGAATGGAAATGAAATTTGAATTTGAAAAACTTGAAGCATCTTTTTTCTTTTCTATCGTCTTCTTTATTTCTTTCTTTCTCTTTTTGACTTATTTTTCATCTTGACTTCATTAGCTGAATATTATTCTGAATTATTATTTTAAAAATATTATTAAATTAATATAAACACTTCGATTTCAATGAGTCCATCGTCATCTATCAAGCCATCTGGAATTGCCCTTATCATAAGGGTGCTTTTCTTCAACAAACGTCTACATTCTTCCACTATTATAAAAATAATAGAGTAATTATTTATTATAAACTAATATTACATTGGAATCAAAGGTTTATATTAATAATAATTATCATCTTTATTATTAATATTATTATTATTATTATATTTTCCTTTTTATAATAGTAATTTTTTACATTATTGCTATTGATTTGAAATGCGTACCATGTCATCAAGCAGAACAGATTTCGCATTCTCTAAGCTTTCTGAGACGTCAATAATCTTACAGATCTCCACTGTTGTCTTCAAAATCAGCCCATTCACAGATATAACAATTGGGACTATATTGATACTCTTCAACCCATACATATCTTTGAGCTCAAATGCCAGCTCCTGGTACTTTCGCAACTTCTCACCTCTTGTTTTCTGAGAGTTCTCATCTGCTGGCACTGCAATGTCAATTATGAAGGCTACTTTCTCTTCCATGTTCAATACCAGGATATCAGGTTTGTTGTGGATAACCTGCCTGTCAGTGATCATCTGAACATCCCAGTAGATCTTGATCTGGTTTTTCTCAATAAATGCAGGAGGAGAGTAAGAATAGTATGGGGGGATTTCATCAATGAATCCAAACTTCTGCTGCAATTCCAAATGCACTATTCTTCCTACATTATTATGCCGCCTCAAGTATTCTTTTGGAGCTAATATAGAGCAGCCAGAAGCTATGTGCTGAATACTCTCTACAGCAGCATTACACAGCCTGCACTTATCTCTTATGTTCTGATCCCCCATTATGTGTCTTCTATAGGCATTGGTAGCCACAACCTGATCCTGTATAGCTATTATAAAACCTTCTGTCTCTGGGAAAGAGTTCCTACAGTAAGCCATCTGTTTGAAAGGTCCTGATGAGTATGATCAGAGTTCAAGTGCTTGCAGTACCGTCCATGCAATTCCTTTTGTTATTCTGCCTTATAAGCATGGATTTTTAAAGGCTCTCGCACATTGGGACTTCTCAGATTGAGTCCCAGTAGATTGAGTGCACAGTAGATTGATTATTATTATTATTATTATTATTATTATTATTATTATTATTATTATTATTATTATTATTATTATTATTATTATTATTATTATTATTATTATTATTATTATTATTATTATTATTATTATTATTAACAAATCATACAAAGAATAAGAATGATCTAAGTTTGGATTATCAGGTTCCAGTGCACAGTAGCTTCTAATATTTTTCTCAAGAAATAAAGTGTTTCTGTTACTTTATGTGAATTGTTGTAATTTTTATAAATTGGAAGTGAAATTGATAAAGTTATTTCATTTATAAATAAAAATAAATGACTAAATAAAACTGGATTTCCTTTTATTTGCCTCTATTTTGTGTTAATTTGAGATTTGAGTATAATCTCTTTTCTCTTCCGAAAGGAGGTAACCTGTCTCACAAGACTACTAATTTACTATAATCTTTGCTTCATTCCATGTTCGTGTCAAAAACACAGCAAAGTATAACGAAAAAGCTGTACTGAGTAATCTGTGTTCCCATTCATGAATAAAACTTTTATGGTTTGAATATTACCTTTCCATCAGAAGGAGAGGAAAGGTGAGAGGATGAAAGATAGTATGAAGATAAGCTGATGGTATAGTGAGAGAGAGATAGTATAGTGAGAGAGCTGAGCGGAAATTGTTTTGCTTTGTTCTATTCTGTTGTCATTCAGAGCTAAGTCTATAATGAGAAGGTGTATGTAGTAGCCGGCTGAGAAAGAGAACGTCCGATGACCTTGTCATTGTTTCCACTCGCATAGAGTCAATCAGACAACACTGCTTGAGTGTACGTCAATTGCGTATGAGAGCTCGTGTGTGAACAGTTGTGTGTGTGTGTTAGTAGCATCTCACCAAGACTCGGCAAATCTATATTGAGTCCATGATAACTTTGGGGTAATTGATCTCTTAAGTGAAATGATTTGAAGCTTCTATGCTTTTCAATAACAAGATGAGACATAACACATTGAATTGAGATATTTTTCATTTAATATACTAAATAGTTATTCCATAAAAATTATTTTAAAAAATCAACTTTTTCAAAATTAGATATTTTGAGAAATTTAGTATTTCAAATCATGAACAATACCTTCAAACATGTATGCTCGAAATTCCATGATTCTATTTGCAACCAATTTTGAGATCAATTACCCCAAAAATTGTAACTTTAGGTGCCCATATCTCACAAACTAGTGAACAAAAAAGAAAATTCTTCCAGTAAAATTTATTTCATTTTGATAGCTTAATAGTATCCAAATCGTAAAACTTCGAAAAATGTCACCAGAAAAAAGTTCCAAATAAGCTGATGCACAGCCTTAATCTAAATTCATTGTAATGAAAAATTGCTATCTGAGGGAAACTCTACATAATACTAGAGTGAATTTTGGATTATTACATGGAAAAATATTCTCTTTTATCAATCTAGCTGCTACTATTTTTAACTCGTCTATCTTGAAAAATAACAAGCACTTTTTATCTTTCCATGCGTGCTGTAATAGAGGAAGAATGATTGATCGTTTTCCTCGTATTAACTCGCTACTGTCGTCTATTCTTTTGATAACAGATTCAAAATAATTAATTCTGTGTTTATTGAGCGGGAAACAATGTGCTACACTTGATATATAGAGCATTCGAATCAATTGTTAATTAAATTAAATAGTAATTAATTTGAAAATTAAATTAAGCAATTTTATTTATTAAATAAAATTAATTAATTTTAATTAAATAAGCATTCAATAATCATTGAATAGATTAGTGAGAGTGCTTTATATTAGAATTAAAAGATTAGTACTGAACAGTAAGGGTCGGTTCATGAGCTCGGGATTTAGCTAAGTCCTAGACTAAATCGGGTGGCCACCGTAGCATCGACAAACGTTAGCTTCGACACTATGTACTAAGGGCTCTCTATGCTGCTAACCTACTAACCTATCGAGACAATCGTTTGTCAATGCTACGATAGCAACCCATTTTAGTCTAGGACTTGGCTAAATCCCCAGCTCATGAACCGGCCCTTAGACATTCTTTTAGGTAAAATCTATCTATATTAATAAAAGAGAGTTGGTGTCTGTACGCTCGCTTATAACTCGAGAACGGCTGAACCGATTTAGATGATTTTGGATTAGTTTGAATTGTTACAGCACTGGTTAACATAATATGTATTGAAATATAAGAAAATCCTTTCATAATTAGTACATCAATGACCTAACCTATCAAACATTTCACAGATTTAAGTTCAAACTTGCCGGCCAAGCGGCTACGGAAAGATGATCGTGTATTTGAGATGGGAAAATCTGCTCGCAGACCCTACGCTTCGGTAGCGTAGTGCTAGAGCATCTGCTTTGTAAACAAGAGGTTACGGGTTCAATCCCCGCTCCGAACCATTTCTTTTTGTACTAGGTTTTCTACTCTAATTATTTTTTTACGCTAGAATCATCAATTAAGAATGAGTATCATACATGTTTTATTGTTCAAATAATAAAATTGAAGAACGGAAAAAAAATAAATTTAAATTTTTTAAAAATAAATTTAAATTTAAAAAATTATAAAAAAATAAATAAAACAAAATAAAAGAAATTAAAAAAAATTAAAAAGAAATAAATAAATGAAAAAAATACAAAATAGAAGAAATTAAAAAAATAATAATTGGTGGGAAGAGGGGAGTGACATATTTGATGGGAAAGAGGGGGTTGACATGAAGAGGGATATGTGGGGGTGACATTTGGGGGGGAATGAACGGGGGACATTTGGGGGATGACATTTTTTGAGGGGTGGCATGAAGGGGGTACATTTGTGGGGAGAAGAGGGGGGACATTTGCGAGGGGGAAGAGTGCGATACGAAGTTCGCCGGGACAGCTTGTTTATATATAAAAGCGAAATGGCACTGACTCACTCACTGATTCATTCATCACCAGAACTAAAAATCTACTGAATCAAATGCGTTCAAATTTGGCATGCATGTTTAGTTGGACCTTTATGGCTGGATTTCACGATTCCAGTAGACTTTCAGGTTACTGGAGGCAGGTGGATCATCAACTCTATACAAACAAGTAGTCCAATGCACACTGACTGGTACAGTAGACTATAATAATAATAATTCCGTGTAACCTTGCTGGCTCAGGTCTGGTGTCAGAGTTTTCAGGTCACTCCTGATCAGTTCAGGGTCTCGACTTTGTTTTATGTATCTTTTTACTACTGTGACTTTGTCAATTACCTATGTTGGTTTACGACCAAAAAATCTATTTATTTATGTATTATTTATTACAATTTATTAACTTTTTTCAATTTGTCAGCAGAAACGGCTTCGCTAAACCAGCGGACAGTAGCAAGTCTTCTTCGCAATACAACAGCAGCAGCAGTGGCAGCCGGGGAGGTTTCTACCAGGGCCAGAAGCCAGTACATGGTTCCAGTAGCACTGGCGCCAGTCGGGATGGCATGTCAACGACGAAGGCGTCCTACTTTCCTCGACCAACCTCGTCTTCGTCCGCCTCACATCCGGCGCGCAAGACCAATCGGCCTACGCTGAATTTTCGTGAGCTGGTGAGTGTAAAAATTAAATTGTAAAATTAAAATGTAAAAATTAAATTAAAATTAAATATGAAAACAGTCATAGTTGCTCAGTTCACTCTTAAGGCTGTGCATCAGCTTAAAAAAAAACTTTTTTATGGTGATATTTTTTAAAGTTCCACGATTTGGATACTATCAAGCTATCAAAATGAAACACTTTTTAGAGGAAATTTTTTTTGTTTATTAGTTTTTGAGATATGGGCGTCTAAAGTAGAAATTTTTGGAGAAAGTCATCTCAAAATTGGTTGCAAATACAATCATGAAATTTTGAGCATACGTGCTTGAAGGTATTGTCTATCACTTGACATAATTAGTTTCTCAAAATAACCAATTTGAAAAAAAATATTTTCGAAAATAATTTCTTTAAAAAAATAACTCAATTTTCAATTAAATTGAGAATTTGTTATTTTTCTCGAAAGTTGATATTTCGAGAAACTAATTATGTCAAGTGATAGACAATACCTTCAAGCACGTATGCTCAAAATTTCATAATTGTATTTGCAACCAATTTTGAGATTAATTTCCCCGAAAATTTCTACTTTAGACGCCCATATCTCAAAAACTAATGAACAAGAAAAAAATTTTCCTCTAAAAAGTATTTCATTTTGATAGCTTGATAGTATCCAAATCGTAAAACTTAAAAAAATATCACCATAAAAAAGTTTTTTTTAAGCTGATGCACAGCCTTAAGCTGGGTTTACACCAGATGTCGTTGACACATTTTTGTGACAAAAGTCAGTGGTCACAATTTTCAAAAGTCAAAGTAGTTTTGTCACAATTTTAAAAAACGCTAAAATTTCTTGCGACATTGTGTCAATGACAATTGTCAACGACAAAAAATCTGTGTTGGTGTCAATGCCACAAGTTTCCCATCGAGAGTCGGTAAGATCGGTAGGACTGTCGTTGACAAATGTCACAGTCACAATGTCGCAGTATATGTAAACGCTGCGGTGACATTTGTCTGCGACAAAAGCCTCCTTTCTTGCTTGCTTGCTACTGGTGGCGTAGCATTGCGGACAGGATGTGAGATACAATATGTCATTGACAAAAACGTTTACATCAAACTGTGACTTTTGTCACAGTTTTCAACAAAATCGTTTACATCAAACTTCGACTTTTGTCAATGACATTTGTTTAAGTGACAAGTATGTCGTTGACAAAAGTCATTGACAGTTCTGTCACTGACAAAAACGTTTACATCAAACTGTGACTTTTGTCACAGTTTTTAACAAAATCGTTTACATCAAACTTCGACTTTTGTCAATGACATTTGTTTGTGACAAGTATGTCGTTGACAAAAGTCATTGACAGTTCTGTCACTGACTTTGGTGTAAACCCAGCTTTACAAAAGTAAGGGATGGCCTCTTTTCATGATCCTTGATCTTGAAGGGTCCTTTTTACCTCCCTCTAGTAAAAACAACCTGAATCCAGGACGATAAAGTAAGTATTCTGTTAGAGAATGATCTCAGAAACAATAAAAACCAATCGGCCTACGCTGAATTTCCGTGAGTGTAAAAATATTAAAACAGTCATATTGCTCAGTTCACTCTTACAAAAGTTAGGGATGACCTCTTTTCATGATCCTTGATCTTGAAGGGTCCTTTCTACCTCCCTCTAGTAAAAACAACCTGAACCCAGGGCTACAAAGTAAGTAATCTGATAGGGAATGATCTCAGAAACAATAAAAACCAATCGGCCTACGCTGAATTTCCGTGAGTGTAAAAATATTAAAACAGTAATAATTGCTCAGTTCACTCTTACAAAAGTTAGGGATGACCTCTTTTCATTATCCTTGATATTGAAGGGTCCTTTTTACCTCCCTCTAGTAAAAACAACCTGAATCCAGGGTGACAAAGTAAGTATTCTGATAAAAGTAAGTAAGTTTCTGAGAATGATCACAGAAACAATAAAAATCAATTGGCCCACACTGAATTTTTGTGAGCTGGTGAGAGTTGGCCTCCATTGAAAAATAAAAACTATCATAGTTGCTCAGTTCACTCTGACAAAACTCAGGGATGACCTCATTTCATGATCCTTGATCTTCCCTCTACTAAAAACAACCTGAATCCAGGTCTACTATTCTGATAGAGAATGATCTCAGAAACAATAAAAACCAATCGGCCTACCGTGGATGACCTCATTTCATGATCCTTGATCTTCCCTCTACTAAAAACAACCAGGTCTACTATTCTGATAGAGAATGATCTCAAAAACAATAAAAACCAATCGGCCTACCTTGAATTTTCGTTAGCTGGTGAGGGTTGGCATCCATTAAAAAATGAAAAAAGTTTTAGTTGCTCAGTTCACTCAATAGAAACAAAAGTCAAATTTTTATTTGTTGTTTTAATAAATGTTTTATGTTTTTAGGACCATCATGATGAGCCCGCCGCCCTAAGTACACCGAGTCATGCAGATGTGGACAACATATTGAAGGTTAGCTGGTCTTGATTTGTCTCAAATTTGAGTGTTTTTTGAGATTAGCTAACGTTTTTGTTGAAATTTTTCTTGAATAAGGTATGTAAAATTCGTTCTTTGAGTCGGTGGATTGAACTAACTGTAACAAAGGCTGAATTCACGGTAGAGTTCGCTGCAAACACTGGAGAATCGTAGACAAAAATAGAAACTTAACAAAATACTGGTAGTTTTATATTACAAGGTTCGTTGTACTGTACTAGACTACAGGGACTGTATAATCACTGTGTGGCCATTGGTGTGAAAAGGTCCATAACAGTGTGTTGGAACAAATTTTCTCCGCCACCGCCATACTTTTGCCGATATTTTGAATTCTACAGGTAAACTTACCTATTCCCTCATTTGTCAAACTTCTTTTAATAGGAAAAACATGAAAAATAACTACAAGTTAATTTAGAAATAGTTTCTGTCTTCTTGTTATTGCTTTTAAAGCTTAAAATAATGAAAAAGTGATACTGGAGAAGGCTAATTGTAACAGAAATAAATGACAGTAATTTGGTGTATAGTGCAATTCATCGTGTTGAAGATTAGAGTTCTGCTGGAGTGTTTAATCCTACCTGTAATTCAATCATTAATTTCTTAGAAGCTTGTAAAAACTTTGAAAGTATTAATGTTCACCCTAATTGAAAGGTATAGTAATCAATATTATTCGGGATAAAACTTACTGTTGTAGCCTAATCAATAATGTTTTTTCCACATAGAAGGAAATATGATATTGCTTATCAATTGCTTTCTAAATCATGGTAATTTATTGAATAAATATAATTTGCATTATTGATTATTATTATACAATACTATTACTATAATTACTATAATACTGTACTATACTATAATACTATCACCATTATATAATAGCTGTAGTGATTAGGAATTTCATTCAATAAATTACTATTATTTTTCCACCTTAGTGTGTCAGTGCTGTCTCTCAGGGAGAACCACGTTGAAAATGAAAATATTCTTAATTACTATAATTAAATAGAGCTCTATTAAACTTATTAGTAGCTATATTTAGCTTGAAATTTATTAATTTACTCAGCAATGTACAAATGATAACTAATGGATTGCTTAACAGGCCCACGCCCAAAACTGTCCCTTTTCAATTTAAAAAACAATCCAAATCTAGTTTTTGTAGCTTGGTTTCAGCCAGTGTATCATATTGTTTTAGCCAGTGTATCATATTGTTTATTGTTCAGCCAGTGTTTTATTAGTGTATCATATTGGAGAGTATCATTACTATTGAAGTGTTGTTGAAATTGTTTTCAATTATTTTATTGGATTAATTGTTTATTGTTTTGTTGTTAAATTGTTTAATTGGATTGTTGTTACATTGTTAAAATTGTTTGAATTTTTCAGGAAATGGCTGAATTCAGAGTGATCAAACCCCATGAAAATCTGGCCGCTACACCGAGGGTCGATCAAGACACAAATTTCAGCTACCTATTTGATAAGGTAACTATTTTTCTTGCTATATCACCTTCAATTTCATGTTTGGTTTAGATTTTTGTAATACCTTTCACTTATAGCACACTTGAAACACATGTATTTTATTTGTGAGCAAGTAAATTGTTAGTTCACAAAAAATAGTAAGTTAGTTGTTAGATAGTAGGCCTAGTAAATAGAAAGTAAAAGTAGGTGTAAGTTCACAGATTCCAAATAAGTTCTTGGAAAAGTGTGTTGACAGAGTTTTGAGAATGTCCTCAAAATTACGCACGAAATCGGAGGCTTTTCCGATTTTCTTTGCGTTTCCAATGCGTATCCTAGATTTTTTGAGAACGACTTGACGAAATTAGTTCACATTTTGTACACAGCTAAGATTTTGGAAGTGTATGTTGGAAGGGTTTCAAAAATATTCCAAAATTACGGTTGAAATATGCTTTTTCCATTTGATTTCTTAGTTTTTTCATGAACGAATCTACGTATTAAGTTCAAATTTGATACTCAGATTCTGTTGACATGTGAGGGAGGTTTCGAAACTGTCCTAAAATTATGACTGAAAGTTCAAGTTTTTTTCTCTAATGTTGGATTGCACCAAACAAGATCAATTTTTATTCTTATCCAGGATCAGTACAATACTTATGAAAAGTGATCAGCTTATTCAAAATATTTGATCCCCCTTGGGGCAACACTAAATGTTGTTTCAATCAAATGTCTCGGCAAGATTTGTGGTCTCTATCAGTTGATTCCTGACTTGCTAGATGGTTAAAGCAAGCGAAGCGAGCCTGCCGGCTAGTCTGATGTAAACATGAGTAGATACAGTTTATAAGCCAACTGAAATTAATAGATTTGTGTGGAAATATCGTTAATATGATGATTTGATGTAAATATGAGTAGATACAGTTTATAAACCAACTGAAATGAGTAGATTCATGTGGAAATATCGTTAATATGATGATTTGATGTAAATATGAGTAGATGCAGTTTATAAACGAACTGAAATGAGATTCGTGTGGTAATATCGTTAATATAGATGACATACTGTCAAAGCTCTAATTGAATTGTTGAGGAAACTTTGTAGCTTCGCATTATATCAGCTTTGTTGCCTAGATTTATGCAATTAGTGTCGATCTAGCTTTCACCGTAAGTACCAGCGTTTGAACAGTTTAATTAGAGTAGGGCTTTGTCAAAGGGATGAAGGGAAACATACTAATGCAATGTAATTTTTATTAAGTTACAAGCAAGGGATGCGAGGAGCTACTTTGAAGTTGTTAAACTAAAAATTTTAGTTTATGAGTTATTTGTTATAAAAAGTGTTCATGAAGTTAAATTTAGAATTTGATCTCATCAATAAGAATTTTAAAAAAGAAAGCATGTAAAACTTTCAAGCTTGTAGTGTTGATTTCTCAAAAGTTTTGAAAGATCTGAATAAGAAAATGTGAAACTTACATTACAGCTTAGGTTCCCAGAACACTTACTATTGTAATATGTGAATCAATGAATGTAAATAATGATAACCCATCTTATTAATCGGTTTCCATCTACAATAATAAGTACACGGTCAAGTTTGAACTCACCTATTCCATTATTTCATTTGAGACAATTGCAATTTGTGTTATTTTATTACAAAGTGCCACATCCCTTTTTGAGGAAATACAGTCTACTTATGAATAAAACTTCATGTAGTATTGTATTAAATTATTATTTTGTGTATATGCCAGTATGGATTCTTGTCTTCAGATGTGATGTACAGTGTTTTGCTTTATGTATGGTAATCTATTATTTGAATCTGATACGTAAATTTTAATCTTCATGAATTGAGTAATAATTGTTATGTTGTGAAATAGCTGAAGTTCAATAAAATTACTATTGCACTGTCAATCACAATAAACTTACTTTTACAATAAAAGTTTTTCTTATTAATATACTCGTCGTATTAACTCATTAAGCTTGAGTGTATACTTATACATACTTGCACTGTCAGTCCCACTATACGTTTTGTACTTATTAATATGCTTATTGTGACTAATAAAATAATTACACATGAGTATAATAAGTAGACACAATAAGTTTACATATTAATAAGTACAAAAAGTATAGAGGGATTGACAGTGCATTAGTATGTAATTACATTCAATTGTAATAAGTTAATACAAAAAGTATATTAATAAGTAAAACTTTTTTTGTAAAAGTAAGTTTATTGTTAGTACTGAAGTACAAACTCTGTAAATTCAACTGTTTCAAAAATTAAACAGAGTTAATTTAAAATCAACATTGTTTGAAACATGAAATCTGTTTATTAATTGAACTTATTCCAAAATTCAACTGATTGAAATTCAGCATTCATTAATTTCTATTACATTTTTTTCTTTTAAATTTCCTAGTAGTGTACCCACCTCCAAAGCCCATACCATAAATTTTACTGATTCCAAAACTCAACTGATTTAAGCTCAGCATTTAAAAGTTTTATTAATTTTTTCTCCTAAATGTTTCAGGTTGTTTGTCCACCGCCAAAGCCTATATCTCCCCCACCACCAACTCCAGCTCCAATGCAGATGGACTCTCCACCTTCTTCAACACCACCAAAAAACCGTGAGTCATTTATTTCTATTTCTTCTAAAGTTATTCAGTTTCATCCTACTAGAAATATTAGTCAAATATAGCTACATTTGTGTATTCTATCTAGATACATTTCGATTCCCGTACACTTCTCCGAATCCGCTTCTCCGAAATAATATTTCTCCGAATGACTAATTCTCCGAAAATCTTTTCACATTTCAATATTGGTCTGTGTTTAATCGCTTGGTCAGAACGGTTGCTAAATGATCATGAGGTTAAGTCACAAACACTCAAGAGTGCTTTTGGATGTGTGACCGATATGAAAATGAGTAGAGGTGGAACCTTCCCGTAAGGGTCTCCCCACCGATAAAAAGTCATAGGAACTTATATTCAATTTGTCAGTTTTTCTAAAATGTTCCATTATCCTCGACTAAACAAATTTATAAATTCTCCAATTCACACAGGGTCACGCTTTTCAATCTTCTACCACTAAATACATAATCTATTCTATAGAAAGCAAGAGGGGATTTATCTGAAAATTGAAACAATATTTGACAGTACGGTCACACTATGTAGTTTCAGAGTACAGAGTATAGATGAATATACTTTCCAACGTTTAAGATATTAACTGACCATTTGATTCAATGTTCGGACATCAAACTCTGACAACTAGATGAATAGTTTAAGATATTAAGGGTGGGTTTATGAGCTCTGCATTTACTAGTCCACCTAGTTTATCTTTTAGACTCGAGATGATCTGTTCTTTGTACTCATAAACCTAACTCTTAAACCTCGGGGTTTTCCCTGCAATAATATTGCTCTTTTACGCCTGGGGCTTGCTAATCTCGAGCTCATAAACCCGATTTTTAACACTCGGCGCAAAATCCGGTTTTTAGCCTCGAAATAGAGATGAACCCTAGCTCATAAACCGCTACTTAGGTTTTTAACGCCAGGATTTCACTTCATTGATAGAGTTTTCTTCAAGGACACTTAATATTCTTCATACACTTGAATGGGAAGAGAACTTTTCAACGAAAATAACTGTTTGATGGAAATTTCCTTATAGGTTATGGTTACAGTTGCAGTTTGATAATCTCTCAGTTGTAGTAATTTTCTTGATTATTGAGAATGGGAAGAGAACTTTTCAACAAAAATAACTGTTTGATGAAAATTTCCTTATAGGTTATGGTTACATTTGCAGTTTGATAATCTCTCAGTTGGAGCAATGTTCTTGATTTCCTCAATTTCCTATCACATTCGAATAATTGTTAAAATTTTGAATTCATTTTGAAACCCTTCTTCTATTAATTCTGCTAACATTTAGTTAGAATACAATTCCTGTTGATCACTTTTTAAATAAATTTTTGTATATCTTATTCTGTTAGATAATGATGCTTTGCAACAGTTAGATTATTTTGTGTCCTATATTCTTTCCCAAGATTTATTGACTAGTGAAACTGTGATTTGAGAAGTTCAACTAACTGTTCACCGTTTTGAATGTGTCTAGAGTTGGTTTGCAATCGGTTAACAAATCACTTCTTCTGAGTGAAAGAATCTCTTCTGTCTTCTTATTTTTCTTCCTCCTCTTCCTATTTTCTTCCTCCTCTCCCTGTTTTCGTCTTCCTTCTCCTTATTATCTTATTTCACCTCTTCTTCTTGCTTTCATCTTTCTGCCTAAACGCCAGACTGAACTCTGAAATTGTTAGCCAGTCATTTTGTGAGGTGGATACGGGTGAACAATTTCCTAATTTGAATGACATCAATTGTTCTGTTTTATGCTGTTATGCTATTTTTTATTGAACCAGATTTATTGGCATAAAATTATCAGTTTCCCAGTTCTTCTCCAAAGCTTATATAGAAAATCCTATGTGTATTGTTTCCTTGCTCAGGTTTATTTAATTTATTTGGTAAAAATAATTTTGAACCAGATTTATCGGCATAAAATTATTAGTTTTCCTGTGCTTCTCCAAAGCTTTTATAGAAAATTCACTTCTTATATTGTTTCCTTGCCCAGGTTCATTCCCTTTAATAGTTAAAAATTATTTTCCATCATTTTCATTACTGATTCATTGTTAGGAAATGTTTTCAGTAGATTCTTATATACTAGCATAGATCTGTTGAGACCAGAGTTTTCCTCATACCAGTTTCCCTTGATACCGTATTTTTGATCAACGGAGTATTCCTATGATTCAGTTTTTTGGTAAAATAACTTGTATCATTTGGCTTTATATACTGGAAAATCTCTGGTATCAATTCCAAACACCAATATTTAGGGTTATAATTGCAAAAATAAGGCTAATAATTGTCAAATAGCTGGTAATTTTCAATGTATGTTGAATTTTTCTAGTTTAAATAGTTGAAGTATAGGGCAAATCAAATTCGAACTCATTATAATAACTACACCTATAACTATAGCTGTTATTGTTTCCTAATAGGTCATTTCAATTTAATTTCTCCACTTGTTTCTTTCTTGATTTTAATTTATTTGCAATTACAGTAATTATAAATGCAATTACATAATCAGTAGTCATTCATTATCTGTTTTTCATAAACTATCTCTTTCAAACTACATTACTAACAATTCATTCAGCTCGTTATTAATTCACTTCCATTTACTTAATTTCAAAATCAGTATAAGATGGTTTGGAATCATCCTGAAACAACTGTGAATCAATATAATTTATGCATGTACAATACATTATACTTTTCAGTTTCATTCTTATTTCAATTAGAAATTTTGCGTCTTTGTTCTCCTCAACAACATAAAACCACATAAAACTCATCAACAACATAAACTTCTCAATCACATAAAACTCCATCAATAAAACTATGATTTCTTCAGGGTTTGGATCATAACCTGTTGTGCTAGGTTAGGTTAGGTTACAATAACAAGAGTAGCCTTCTGCGCACGCGCTATAAATTCCCGCATATAGTTGTTCACCACCAGTTTTGTCGTATTTAATTGGGGCTTAGACACACTCTCTCTCTTTCTTTGTGTGTCTCTCTCTGTCATCCCCTCGCCATATCTCTCTTTCTCTCTGTCTCTCTCACTCTAGCAAGCAGGTGTGCATATGCCCCACTAAACACAATCTCATAACATGTACTCAATATCTATATAATTTCTATGTGACGCAAAGTACCGGCTGCTGTAATATATATTCAGCGTGTGCCCGACTTCAGCCGTTAATATTTAACGTACATCTTTCGACAAAAGAAGATGATGAAAGAAAGAGAGAAGAGAAGAAAATAGAAGAAAAACAGGAGGAGAATAAGAAAGGGGACAGATGTTGAAAGCAACCCGGACTGATTCGATGTCTTGAGAAGAGGGGAAGATTAGGTTTTTTTTGTGGTAAGGCAACCTTTGTATAAGAAGACATTTTTCTAGAGTCGTGAAGTGTGGCGTAGTGTGATTATATTGAACGAAGAAATTCAACCAAATTCCAAGATTCACTACGGGTTTGGTTTGCAACGATTCACTACGGTTTTGTTTTGCAGTGAAAATTAAGAGTTTTAGCTGTAAAGCTGTTGATTCTGTTGAATAAACTTGAATTATCTACATTGTTGAATCAAGCTATCGATATTATTTGCTAGGAAAGTAAAGTAGGTACAGTATTACAAGTAAGGCTAGGCGTACACCGGTTAGACAAGACAAGACGACATTAGTCACGTTTAGTCACAATAATTCACATAGCTGCTTATGAAGTAGCACACACCGATGCAATGACTTATTGGTGTGTGTTGCTTCATAAGCAACTATGGGAATTATTGTGACTAATCTCGTCCAGTCTTGTCTTGACTAACCGGTGTACGCCTAGCCTAAGGAGATAACCTGAGAAGTTTATTAGGATAAGAAGTTAATTATCGATATTATTTGATAGGGATGAAAATCAGTTTAGTAAAATTGTTCAAAAATAACTACAATTAGGAAATTATCTGAGAAGTTTATTAGCACATGTTTAATTTTCACAGCCGGATCTATAAATTTTAGGGCCCCCACAAAATATACGTTATCCCCTCATCATTACTGTAATAGATCATGAAGTAAAACGAGGAATAGGTAAACTTATAGATTGTGAATCCGATTGAGTGATTTGAATTTGTGAGAATTACAGAGAAAGCTGGAACTAACACCAAGCACTAAGAAAAGTGGGATTGGCAATGCTGACGATGTAGAAAACACCTACACAAATTCACAGAGTCGTCTGATTGGTCAATGAGCGGAACAGACGCCATTTTAAGATTTCGACCAATCAGAAGCTAGCAGCTCGTAAACGCCAGATAGGCTGTCATGTGTCACGTGACGTGTTCGAACAGCTGGATCCTGATTGGTTGAAATGGTAAAATGGCAACTGTTCAACCCATTAGCCAATCAGACGGCCTGTTGAATTCGGAGGCGTGATTTACTACAACAGCATCGTCACTCCCTATTTCGTTAGTAATTCAATGTTAGTTTCAGTTTTCTCGTCATTTCTCATGAAATTATATTTATCCATTCGACTATTCGTATTGCTTTGTGAGCATTGATTTCGAATGTACCTAAATGAATGTATTCAATTCTCATTCAAATTTCTCTTAAAATTATATTTATTCATTAGACTATTCGTAGTCTATTGCTTTGATGAGCATTGATTGAGAGTGCACCTAAATGAATGCATTCAATTCTCATTAAAATTTAAAATTTGAAAATTTTATGTCAAAACTACTATTCATAGGCCTATTGTAATAAGAAAAATATAATAGTTTTATGATAAATTAAATACATATAATTTGTAAAACTTTAAAATTTCTAAAGGAGGCCAAGGTCCTAAATGGACTGTAGTGCCAAGGAGTAAGTAAGTAATTCGTGAAAATTATTAAATCAGGCTCATCAAAATATCATTAAATTTAATGTATCTAAGTCTATTTTCGCCAAGTAATAAGATTAAATAAGATAGTAATAAATAAAATTTCACATTAGTAAATAATAAAGGCGTAGGAAATTATGAAGAGTTGTTTGGAAATACGAGTAGTATAGTGTACTAGAGGAATAAATAAATTGTATGCAACCCATCTTAATGTACAATATAGTATTATATGTATATATCGTAATTATTTGCTATAGGCTATGTATGCAGCGGAGCCGAGTTTACGGGAATATTGGAAGGCAAAGTCCAGCAGAAATTGGGGGGGTTGGTAGGTTATGTCAAGATACGCGAGTTTACTAGTAAGGCTACTCTTATGCATGCGATTTCGTGCAGAGTTAATTTCCAGAGTAATTATTGCGGTGAGGGGGGAAGTGCCTTGCCCCCCCGAAGTCGGATGAATGCTTTCTAAAATATCAATTTGATACAATACTGTTTTATTAGTGATAAATGCATTATTTCCATTCAAGGTAATACCGATTACTGTTTTCCATAACAATGCAACTATACATTCAGGAGTGGGTGGTAATTGTTTAGAGAGCTGTTGTCTCCAACAGTAGACGGAAAAGTCGAAGAGAAAGTGTTTTATGAGAGAGAAAGAGAGGAGAGAGTGAGAGGGAACGAACGAACTGAGAGTGATCTATTCATCTCACTAAAATCTGCCTCCTGTCAACAAGAGCAGCTAAAAACTGTTCATCCATTTCTGTCTTGAGCGTCAAATTTTTTCTGGAACTCTTTTTTCTTAACATCACCATCTTGTTACAGTTGATCTACTAAAAAAGGAGTAAATTAACACAGATATAAACTATTTCTTCTGTTTGAGTATCTATTTTAACTGCACGTGTGTGCAGAAGTGTATAAATGTTGCTTTATTATTTTTTTTAACTTCCACCATTATTCTCTTCTTCAATCTCTCTTTAAATCTGTCACATACTTTTTCTAACTATTTCTCTCTCTCTCTATCTTACTCTCTCTGTTGTTTCACTTCCCAAACTCTCTTGATCTCAAACTCTTCACTTCCAACCACTCCGTCTTTTTCAATCTCTATCCCACTCTCTTTCTCTCTCACATTTACTCTCACACTTTGTTCGACTATCACTCTTTCTCTTTTGTTTCACTTCCCAAAACTCTCTTGATCTCCAATTCTCTCTCTCTTTCTCTATCCTCACTACAATTGGTGCTTGCATTCTTCTTCTCCTCTCACGCTCTCTCTCTTTCTCTCACATCCCTTTCGGATGTAGTCCCTTGCATCCAAACTTCTCAAAATAGTTATTTCCTTTCATTTCAACACCAGCACATTCCTCCTGCTTTCATCAGTTTCTCTCTTTTGTGTTGCTGATGGCTTGTCGTGAAATTGCCTATTCTGTTCTTTTTAAAAACACAACAAAACGTTTTCAGCTGGAAACCACACTGTTCCAAGTTTTGTTTTCAAACGATTTTAAATAGTTTCATCGTGGGAAGTGAACGACTGAAAAAGATACTCTGCTTTTGGTTGTATCTGTGTATAGATTCGCTTGGAATACAACTGCTAATTTCTGAATCTGATTCCTTCCGTTGTTGCTTCTCTATTATTCCTTCAGCAATTGCTTGAATTCCAATCAAATTCAACTGTTGTAAAAATTACGTCATTCGACGGAGCTAAATAGGAATATCTGTGTATTGGTGCCATCAAATTATATCATTCTACGATGGTTGAATAATGTGATAGACTTTCGTGAAATCGAATTACTGTTTTTATTTTTTACCTGGGAGGGCGAAGTTAGGGCATTATGAAATTAGGGCACATGAAATCGGACATTTTAAACGTCTTAAGTATTTTTAGTCTAGTTCATTCTCCATTTCATTGTGTATGATACACTTGTTTAAATCAAATTAAAAACTTGATATAACTGTTCCATGTCTCATACTTCTACATCTGCAGTACGGCTATAAAACAGTATCAAAGTCTTTTAGGAGAATGAGATAATCTCTGTTTGGAATGTTTGAATGAATATCGGATTCATAAGTAGGCTAGAGAGAGGTTTAAATCTGTGTCAATTGTTTAATAGTTTTACAAATTCCATTCAACAATTTCCCTCAAAAAATAAAACTTATGCTTTCACAGATCAGATGAACCCAATTTAATAAAAATCATTAGAAATATGAGAAAAAATTTGAATACAGTATTCATGAAGTAGATTCTCTTTACTATCATGGCTAACCAGTTATGAGATTAGACTAGCCAAGATTCTTGTTTTATCATTGGTATTATTTAATGTTATAGATAAACCCATGTCAATGACAATCGTCAAAAGCAGATGTATCTATAATATCATATAGTGATACCATATACAATAGTATTGATTGAGAAAATACTCAATTAATAGTGTATTATTAATACACTAAAATAAAACAGAATTAGAACTAATTGATTGTTACACAGTGTAATGGTACCGTATATAAAAGTATTGATTGAGAAGATTCTCCGTCTTATTAATAATGTTATACAGAAGAATTGATAAAGTAGATCTTATGTATCATAAGGACAGACAAAACAATAAAAAAGAATAACTAATAATGATAGAAAACAGGTTAGAACACATCACTTTCAGTGAATCAAGGTTGCTGGTACCATAATAATTTTCGCGATAAGTTGTAATTTTGGTCCACTTATCAAGCAGAGTAATAAACACAACTTGGATAACAAATTCAACGACCTTGAAGCGAAACTTTGTTATCTGTGCTCCACTCAATAAGTATAAAAGGGGTGGGGGGAGGGGGTAGATTAACAGGTTTTTGTTTGGATGAGTTTTCACTTTGAAAAATTATATGCAACTTAGTAAGCCGGATGACACATTTCTGAATTTGTTATTAACAACTTGTAGTATTTCGTCATGATTGGCTAGATCAGTGGTTAGCATGATATCAGATTAGATAAGAGACGAGTGCTTGGTACTCTCGTTGGACGGGTGACCGCTTGAAGTCAGCTCCGCTAACAGTTATAAGCGTGAAAATCACTTGGGGAAACAAAGTAAGTGAAGAAAACAAAAATTGCTGATTGTGAAACAAAAATAATGGGACCGATTTATAACACAGTTTTTTGTTGCTAATCGCGATTGATGGTTTCAAATAGATTCCTAAATGTCTCCTCCACAAATCGAGAAAGAAGAAGAAAATGATAAGATTAAGAAATTTGGAAAATAGAAAATTGTGGTGAAGGAGAAAGTAAAAAAGAAGGAAAGAGAAAGAAAAATGAGAAGAGTGATCTCTTTTGAACTTTATTGTGCTAATTCCAGATCTCGAATCGATTTCTTCCAGAGAGTATAGAATAAGAATTAAATAGAATAATTTACTTCTATTCCCTCTGATTTCTTCTAGTTTCCTAAACAATTCAAGATGTGAGAGAAGAAGAGATTGAGAAAATAAAGAAGACTGAAAAACAGAGAATGGTGTGAAAGGAGAAGGTAACAAAGTAGAAAGAAGAAAGAAAAATGTTAAGAATGATCTCTTTTAAACATTCTTGGGCTAATCTCATTCGATGATTCGAAATGATTCCTTCAAGTTTCCTTAAACAATCCAATATGTTAAAGAATAAGAAAATGAGATGAAGAAGACTGAAAAACAGAATAGGGTGATAAAGGATAAGGTAACAAAGAAGGGAGGAAAAAGAAAAATGAGAAGGGTGATCTCTTTTAAACTTTCTTGTGCTAATTTCATTTCTAGATCTCGAATCGATTTAATCAAGATTCTTCCACAAATCATTGTCTCATTTCCTTTTCTTTTTTCATATCTTCGCAACGTGCTTGTGTTTTCTTTTGTGTTCCTTACCGCTGCCCTAAAAACACACAAAATGCTGATCATAATAAATTCCGTCTCAGAATCAACGCACGCTTTTAAGCGACATTTTCCCTATGTTCAATTATGCAACAACTTGAGACTGAATAGTGAATACTAAAGGAGGTTAACGGACATTTTTCAGCTGCTAACTTTGTCTTGGCTCAACCCTCCTCCTCTTTCTTCTCCTTTCCCTTCTTTTTCTTCCTCCTCCTTCTCCTTCTCCTTCTTCTTCTTCTTCTTCTTCTTCTTCTTCTTCTTCTTCTTCTCCTCCTTCTTCGTCTTCTTCTTCCCCTTCCTCTCCTTCTTTTATTGTGTCAGTGTAGATACATCATCTTTTTTTATTCTTAAATCGATTTTCGCCTAGCAAGTTAGTGCAGAACGAAGCACTTCTGTGTTAAAACCGCCCCGACCTCTTCTTATATTATTATTCACGCGATCTAGCTACAAGTAGCAAGCAGTTTTTATTCATAACTTTTTTCAAGATCCAACGACCTTCGTTCTGATTGTCTGGTATCAGTTGCCCTTTACTTCTCCTCCTCCCCCCCCTCCTCCTCCTCCTCCTCCTCCTCCTCCTCCTCCTTCTCCCCTCCTCCTCCTCCTCCTCCTCCTCCTCCTTTCATTGATTGATGTTTGGTATATTTTCGTTCTCAAAATGCCAGTCATTTTATGTTGTTTGAATTTTATTTAGTTGTGTACAATTGGCCTCATTAGATCATTAGCTACCTCAATTATTAGGATTGTCAAAATATTTGTTCCAGATAATTTAATTCGAGTCGGAAGTTGCTTATGAGTAATTCGCATTCGCATATTTTCTATCAAAAAATTACATAAAATTACATCAGTTATAATTGGTAATTGAATCTATACTGATTCACCCTAATTTGAAACACTTGTGATCTAATAATTCTATTAACTACCTCTAACCTAAAATGTGATACGGAATTTTGGAGTGTTCTGAAGTGGCCCAGTCTCAACCTATGTTAGCTCTTCTATGCTAGTAGATTATACCCCCACCCTTATTATTAAGGAGGCCATTGTAGACGTATGCATGTACAGTATTCAACCATTGAGCGATTTTCAAAAGCGCTCCGCATTTTCTATTCTTTTCGATTCAAAAAACCGTCGCCTGCTGTCCCCTTGGGGTCTCTAGCTTCGTCTCTAGGTTTTTGTTTCGTTCTTATTATTCGTATGGTTTCCTTCCTTCTCTTTACTCTTCTAGTTCTCCTTTTTTTTCTTCCAATTCATCTCCTTCTTTTTCTTTCTCTTCTTCCTCGTCTTCTAATTCTTCATCTTGTTCTTTTTCTTCCCTCTTATAATTCTTCATCTTCCTTTTCTTCTTATTATTCTTCTTCCATCTTCTAATTCTTCTTTCCTCTTCTAATTCCTTTTTTTTTACTTCTAGTTCTTCTTCTTCTTTCACCTTCTGATTATCACTCTTCTTCATCTGTCTTACTCTGTTCTTTGTTTTCTTCATCATCATTTTATGCTTTTCTATCCTTCGTAACATTTTAACATATTCTCGATTTTTCTACCAGTTCTCTCATACCGTCCTCAATTTTCCATTTTTCTTCGTTTCTTCTTTTTCATTCATGTATCCAGTGCTTGTACATCATTTTCAGAATAGGAAAATTGCAAGACATTTCTAACAATGATTCTTACAGGACCACTTCAATAAAGCATTAATTCAAATTTTTGCTTCTTTTTGTATAATTATTTCTTCATGTCTTCTCTGTTGTTTCTTCTCTTCTCCTTCCTCTTCTTCTTCTTCTCCTCCTTCTCTTCTCCTCCTTCTTCTCCTCCTTCTCCTCCTCTTCTTCTCCTCCTCCTCCTCTATCTCCTCTCTCCTCTTCTTCTTCTTCTTCTTCTTCTCCTCCCTCTTCTTCTCCTTCTTCTCCTTCTATCTCATCCCTCCTCTTCTCTTTCTTCTATTTTCTCCCTCTCTCTCTTTCTCTCTCGACTAAACAGCCTACTGCATTCCCCTTCCTATTCTTCTTTTTCTTCTTCTTCAGTTCTACCTACCTCCCTTTTGTCTCCGGCTACAACTCCTGCATCCTTTTCTTCTTCTTCTTCTTCTTCTTCTTCTTCTTCTTCTTCGTTTTCTTCTTTTTCTTCGCACGAGAATACCCCAGTACGAAACGAATCCAAAGGAATGAACGAACGGTCTCTTCTCAGTTGTTCAGTTTTACAGAGACGATTCCGTTGTACGGATCATCTCACCGTTACAGCACGTTTTCAATTCAGTTTTTCGTTATAATTCTCTGTTTCCTTGTTACAAATTTTCGCGGACCTTTTCGTGTAAAGAATACTGTTGTGTTTGTATAGTTTACATCGTTAAATAATCTACCAAATCTACGAATATCTGTTCTAAACGTATCGTCGTACTAGCACAAGTTTTTCGTTATTATTTTTCCTTGTTAGAACTTTTTTTCGTACATGTGCGTGTAAAGAATACTGTTTTGTTAGTATAGTTTACATCTCTGAATAATCTACCAAATCTACGAATATCTATTTCTAATGTTTGGTACAACTTCGAATTTTGAATAAACCTTGGTGTTTCTCGTAAATAATATTTTAGTGTTAGTGTAGTTTATAATATCGAATCATCCACCAAATCTACGAGTATCTGTTTCCAATGTGTCGTACTATCTCTAAATATTGAATTAACCTACATGCTTCGCTTAAATATTGTTGTTTGGGTTGTGAAGTTGATAATACTGTAATAAATAATCTAGAAAATGGCTTAAAAGGTTGGTGCGTTTTCAAGTTGATAGCTCATGTGGATAAAAGTTTGAAAATGTTTATATTTCCTGCAACTCAATAGTAGTAAGTTCAAATACTTATCTTCCAGTTATAGGTAAATTTACACCTTACATGTCACACGTTAAAATACAATAAGAATGTACTGTAAGTGATAGGGCTTATTCCACAGCAACTCAAGTGAATACATGAAGAGTTTGGAATAGTTTTTAAATTTCAATTTTCGTAACTCAGTAGTAGTAAGTTCAGTAATTTACCTTCTAGGTAAAGGCAATCAAATCACACGTAGAATACAGTAATAATGTACACTACAATAAGTGATATTTCCCAGCAATTCGAGTAAATTTCTAACATATAATATATGTATTTTATGTAATATATTTCAATTATGCTTACATTCCTGCAGAAATATTTCTTAAAAAGATAGAATCGTCTTTGATTTCAGTTGTAGCACGTTTTTAGGCGAAGGTCATGTTCAAGGTTATCTCAACCCTCTCTAAGGGTTCATCAGAACCGGAAGTTTCTAGAATCCACAATTACTGCAGAACATTTGATATCGTTGCGGGGCTGACTGAGAATTTTTTGTGGTTGCTTAACTAACAAAAGACCACTAAATTTTCTTATTGGGGCAGGTCATTTTCAACTCAATGACCAGAAGAAACCCTGTAGCTTGAACTGGTTTACAACCCCTTTGCGACTCATTTCTGGCCATTATGTTTCCTAGCTCTGTAGAAAGCATACGTGTCCTCGGTCACGTTGTGATAGGAATAGAACTTTCGTGCTCTAAAACTATAATTTTGTAGGATTCTTCTCTCTGAGAACGTAATTTTTTCGTGTTATTTGGTAAATATTATTGAAAATTTGTTGCTTGAGTATCCATATTGCCTAGACACACTCTCATCTTTATTAGTTAACACACTAAGGGCCGGTTCATGAGCTCACTTGTCCTAGACTAATTTAACATGTTAACATTTACTTAACAGAAAATAAAGAGGAATACTTAATGAATCATCTTTGTTGCTAGATAATGATGTTGTGTTGAGTAATAGGACTATTTACAAATAGAGACTTTCTACAAAAAGTGTCTCACGATCCTTTCTTGACAAAAAACTTCAAGTTGTGCTAAAGTTTGATCATAGTGCTCTAAAAATTGACCTCTCGTGTTTTGATGCCTCTGTGGACCAATTCGTTACTCATTTTGATAAAGATTGTGTCCAAATTCATCAAAACTGTATGCAATTTAACAGATAGTGCTCAAATTTGAACGTTGTACAGAGTTATGTGTTGGAGTAAATGCTACTCACATTCGAGCATCTTGTTCAATAAAACTAATCGCTCAAGTTTTGCAACTTGTGCTGACCAATCCGTTTGTTATTGGGATTAAAAGTAGCGTGTGTGTGTGTTTGAATTCGTCAGATCTTTATGAATTTTAACAGATAATAATCAAATTTGAATAATGTGCAGAGTGTCCAATACACTCTGGTTTTGGGACCAGTATGGATGAAATTGTTTGTTTCTGGGACAAATAGTGTGTTTGTGTTTGGTTACAACCATGTTGAGTGTACAAACCTGTTGGATACCGTTGAAGGATGTTAATAATGGTGAGTCTATTGAATTGATTATTGTTTACTATTATAGATATTCTTTGTCGCAGTTGCTCAAAGGTGTGTTAAGTGTAATCTTCATTTTACAATGTTAATTTTTGTCAGTAAGCAGAGATTAACTTTGGAAACCGCTTTTAAGCAAAGATTTACTTTGAAAACCACATTGAAAAGTCTAAGAAAATAATTGGAAACTAGTAAAAAGTAACAAAAAAGAAAAGTGGTAGTACTATGATAGATTGTAAATTACTGAAGAGAAAATGATAAACTTAAAAGTCGTATTGTCTACTTTTGTCGTATACATTTCCAAATATTTCTTCTTGGTCCTAGATTATTAGAGACATTGAGAGGGTTCTCTCTTCATAAATGGAAAACACATAGATTTTGGTCAGAGGTTATCAGAAGCTTAGCTTTCCAAGACAGTTTTAAATCCGGTGTTTGACTAGTATGGGGAAATGTTGGCTCTCTGCTAGTAGTAAAGGAAAGATGACAATGATTGTGATGACGATAGTGGTGTTAATTTAGATCATAGTGATGCCTGGAATTATGATAATGTTGTCGATAATGATGATCAGTGATTTTGTTGTTGATGACGATTATGATGATGATAATGGATTTAATAAAATTTTATGGAGATGATGATGATGATGACTGGCAGTGTTGTTGTTGATGATAGTGATGTCCGTGATGATGATGATGATGATGATGATGATGATGATGATGATGATGATGATGATGATGATGACAATGCAATGACAAAGAAGAAGATCAAAAAGTTGAAGGAAGAAGAAGAAGAAGAAGAAGAAGAAGAAGAAGAAGAAGAAGAAGAAGAAGAAGAAGAAGAAGAAGAAGAAGAAGAAGAAGAAGAAGAAGAGAGGAGGAGGAAGAAGAAGAAGAAGAAGAAGAAGAAGAAGATGATGATGACAATGCAATGACATTTTGTATGATGATGGTGAGCCAACCAGCCAAAGCCTTTGGTTACGGGCCGGTAGTTCTTTTGTTCATTGCAAATGACAGCAGAGAAATAAGAAGAAAATACACTGTAGTAATTCTGTTGCAGCTTGTACTATTTTAACAGCAAACAGCTTACAAGGTGTAGGCCTACGAGAAGAAGCTGTTAGCTTACACCTGACCCCTCATCATTTTCTACAGCCTGTTGACTGCTAACTTGAACTCCTTGGAAATAGTGTTGACATTTTGTCGAGAATTTTTGACATTTTGTAATAAATTGTCATCCGTTGAATTGATGTTCATTTATTCAGCAATGCACTTGAATTTCGTCAACCAGATGCTTATTTAATTCATATTCTTGAATTAATAATTTATCTTTGGAAAATCTCGGAATAGAGTGGCTATAGTCCGATTCACGTCAAGAAGTCAGCATTGCTTAGATGGAGTTTGCCATTTCCAGTTGCTGATGTCTCTATCCTATTCGCACTGTGCATAGCTGCCGCACTGTGCATTGTTGTCGCACACAGTCCCAACAAACACGTTTGGTGCAGTTTTCTCTTTCTCTCCCAATGAAACTTGGCATCAATGCTCCTCATATAAACAATACTGACTTCTTGACGTGAATCGGACTATAGAGAATAAGGACAGTTGCTCGAAAATACATTAGAATTTAACCACCGTAAAATTACGTCATTACAAAGATGTCTGACTCGTTAATTGGTTTTCGTTGCATTGGTTCCGTTAGATGACATCATTTTACGGCGGTTAAATTCAATTGGATTTTCGTGCAACTGGCCGTATAAATATTTACTTGACAGCCTCATGTTTTCCAAGAGTTTTCAAAGATTCATTTGAAATTATTTCGATATAAAATTTTCTTATTTCTTCTTGTTTTTTTGAATGGATAGTTCAGGTTCTTGGAAGTAACTCAGTTTGGTTGCCAGGCTTGATACAATCTTATTATTAAAATTTAATAAATTTATAAAAAATTTATATATATCTTCATCTTCACATATCTATAGACATATTAGATATGTAGATATTAGAAAAAGATAATAAAAATGACAAACTTGTATTTTGAAGAATATTGTAAGAAATGATTCAACATATTGATAGACATTATCTAGTGAATACATTATTTAAATCCAACAGCAGTAATGGAATCCGACAAATTCTACTTCAGTAAGAAGATTTCCAGTTACACTGTATTATAATAGAAATTTATAAGAGCTGGAAAATGAATGTTTTATTCATTTGATCATTCAAATCAGCATATTTTCCAATAAAATTTCGCAAACAATAGATTTGATTCATCTGCAATTAATTCTACTAGAGGCCCAGACAGCATTGGGTAGTTTTATTCTCATTTTCAGTACGGAATTAAGTTTTTATCGTTAGAATAAATTGTGGTCATATAATAATAATTATTGAAAATTACTGAATCAATTTTTGTTCCAAAGTATGATATTTTGTTGGGACTAATAGTTTTTAGAATTGAAAAAATTCAATATTGCTCTAAAACAATCATTTTAATTAATTTAAAATAAATTCATTTAAAACTTGTGATTTTATTATCACAAGTTTCCCTTGACTTACAAGTTGACAAGTAGTAAGTTAGAACTATTAGGTTTTAGAATTTAAAAAAATCAATATCGTGTTATAGAGTAATATTGCTCTCACATAATCATTTATAAATACCATCGAAAGTTTCCCTGAACAATTATTGAAACAAGTTTTCTTCAACAATAATTGTTGAAGGAAACTTGTGATTATATCAATTAGAATGATTATTCATGGCTATATCATTGTATCACTCAATATTGAATTTTTCCTATTCTAAAAACCAATAGTCCTAACTCATTACTTACAAGTACAGTATTATGATCATGAGAAAAATATTATTGGTACCTTGATTTGAAAGAAATAATCTTGTGCAATACAATAATATTGCTGATTTTAAACAATTCAATTATCACAAGAATTATCATGAATTATAATTAATAATTTATTCAATTCAATCATCTCTTGAACCGCAAGAATTCAGCTCACTTTCGCGCTGTATTTAGCCGACCGCTCGCTGTTCAGTCAAACGACACTGACGCCAGCGCGGTAGAGAGTGCAACTACACGATCAGTCGTGTTTCCCTCCTGTTGTGACTTCAGTCTTCAGTTTGCCGTGAAGACTTGATATGCGCGTGTGTAGTTGATTGTGCTCCTGTTGATTGAGAGAGTTAGAGCCGTTGATTAGGTTAGTTTCCTTTGTGCAACGATTGTCTGTCGTACCGTACCACCGATGAGTTTCTAGTGTTCTTCTAGTGTCAGTGTTGATACCGAGCGTCGTTTAAACTCGGTGACACTCGGCTATTTTCGTGAAGTAAAAAGTACTCCTTGATAGTAGGCATTGTTTTTTTGTTCGTCTGTGCATGGAATTTTCGTCGGTACTTTTATTTTTGTCATACGCTTTTGAAACGAATTCGTTCTTTGTTTAGGTTGGCTTCGGCTGCGAAGTTTTTCTTTCTTCGACTTTTTTCTTGTTGTTGTTTCTTGTTCGTCTTTGTTTTCTGTTTCTTCCTCTTCTTCATCTCTTCTTCCAGCTCTTTTGTCCTCTCCTTTTCTTTCTTAGACTGCTTATTTTTCAACTTCTTTTTCTTCTTCTTCCTCTTCATCATCTTTCTCTTCTTCTTCTTCTTCTTCTTCTTCTTCTTCTTCTTCTTCCTTCTTCTTCTTCATCTTCTCTTCTTCTTCTTCCTTCCTCTTCTTCTTCAATTTTTTCTTCTTCTTCTTCTTCATCTTCTTCTTTTTTGATCTTCTTTTTCTTCCTCTTCTTTTTTTTCGTCTTATTCTAGTTTCTCGTCTTTCTCTTAATCATCCACTTACATTCCATCCACCTCATTCTAATACTACCATCTCTCCATTCATTGCTCCTCATTCTTCTATTCTCATTCTTCTCTTTTCTCATTATATTCCTTATACTCTCTAGTCTTCTAATTTTCATACATTTTATGTTTTTCCCTCAACGTCTCCTCCTCTTCTAATTTCTACCTCTTTCTCCTCCTATCTTCCTCCTTCTTTCCTTACCTTATATTCTTTGTAAATTATTTCAAGTTGTTTGTCTTAGGTCTCTTAATACCTGGCAAAAGAGACTAGGCAAACAATCAATCAATCATCTTTCCTCTTCTTCTTCCTTCTTCTTCTTCTTCTTCTTCTTCTTCTTCTTTTTCTTCTTCTTCGACTACTACTAATACTTCTGCTTGTTCCTTTTCTCCCTCTCCCCCTATTCTCTCTCATCTTCTCCTTCTCGTCCTTGTCATCCTCCTCTTCTTTCTCTCTTCTCCGTCTCTTCCTTCTTCTCTTCCTCCTCTCCCTCTTTTTCCTCTTCCTCTTCTCCTCCTCTTCTTCTTCTTCTTCTTTCTCTCCTTCTTCTTCTTCTTCCCTCGTCATCCTCCTTCTCTTCTTCCTCATCCTCCTTCTTCTCATCTTTTTCCTCCTCCTCCACCTCCTCCTAAATTCTTAACTTCTTGTTCTGATGAAAGCCGGCCTATACGTTTTCATATTATTATCCATCAGCAGTTTCTTATAACATACTTTTCATTCATTATTCCAGGTTTTCAAATTTGTGAATTTGACAATATTAGTGTGAAGTGAGAGTGATCATCTCATTCAATATATAGAAATTTTCTATATTATCTTCAAAAAGTGAAACTTGTGGTCTAAACATAGCAAAATTGTTGTTTTTCATTATGATAGTGAAAGTGCATTAATTTATAACAAATTCAGTGCAAGTGATATATTATTGATTAATCGATTATTGGATATATACTTATCCAGGTAAGCTCTTCAGTAGTTCTACAATTAATTTCTCTTTCCTCCTCTGATATTGAAAATAATCCCTTTCAATTTCTCTTTTAGCACCTCTCATATTAATACCTATTAGTCCTATAATGTTTTTTCTATGGATATATTTGATGAAAATATTCTTTCATGATCAATTAATATCGATTCAGGTAGAGAGAAATCATTAGACATTGCAATTTTTCAAGTGCATATTGTTATCTACTGCAATTTGTCACTTAGTTTTTACAGTAACCTTCATTGTATTTCCTCATATATATTTATTCTATTGCCAATTTTTGTAATTGAAGTGGTCTATCTTCAGAATTCTTCATATCATTATTTCAAGTTCGGTTCAACTAATTATGATGCATATTCATTCACTCGGTATCATTAATAAATAATTCATACGTCTTTCCTCTTAATAAAAATCCACTGTAATTTTATTACTCATTTTTGATAACTTCTGAATTATATGATTAATATTGACTTTTCCCTATGGCTCATTCATATTCATATTAATTTAATCAATATCAATTATATTAATTTATAGGCTATCCATTTATTTGATCAAAAATACAATAACATGGAAATAAAAACAGGATTCAGCCCAAAACTTCTATTAATATTATCAATTCTATTATCTTATTTGATCAATATCAATTATATTAATTCATATCCATTTATTTGATCAAAAAATACAATAACATGGAAATAAAAACAGGATTCAGCCCAAAACTTCTATTCCAAAATTTACTCGATTTTACTTTACTTTATTCAGAATTTGAATTTACTTTTATTCGAATAAAAGTAAAAGCAAGTGAGCTGTCTATTACTCGCCCTTCTAGGGTGTATGGCCTTCTGCAACGTTATAAATTGAGTGTGGATAGAAAACTGAATTCAAAATCTTGACTCAAGCATTCCAATTGTGGTTTAGCTACTGTTTTAGTTCATTTTTATAGGCCGCTCTAAACACTGATATCTTTATTAAAGCTAGATAACATTGCCTTGAGTGATGAAATGTTTGTTATAATCACTACTTGTGGCAATAGTAGGAAGGCATTCAATTATTTATTATCACTCCATCAGCTCTTATCACGGTTGTGAGTCATTTCATGCCTAGCTCCAAATATTAATTTATTGCGAGGGAGTGACGCGTTTATATCTATATATAGTTTTTTTTGTCAGAATAATATGCTTATTTCAATTCTGCGTTTCAGAATTATATTTATATTCAAATCCTATACATATATTTCTTTCTTATAATATATATCAGAATTATATACTCATTCCAATTCTGTGTATCAGAATTATATTTATATTTAAATGCTATTTATTAGTGGTCGCGAAGTTTGTGAGTTTTATAATCATTCTAAACTATTACCTAGTTTATTTATTTATTCATTTATTCACATACAAAAGCTCACAGAAAACTCCATGAAGAGCCTTATTGACATACAATAGATTTAATAACAAAACAATAATGAAAGTTTGTGAGTTTTATAATCATTCTAAACTATCGACCCACGTGAACTATATAGCTATACTGTTGTTGAAGATTAATTTATGTGTATAGCCATGTATGTGTAGTAGCAGTTGTAGTTTACTAAATAGAGACATATTCAACTATATAGCGTTTGAAGTAACACAATTTTCGTATACTAAACAGCTTGGCGTATTGTTTTAAGACAGACAAGCTGACATTGAGAGTCTCTAACCTGTCATTGGTCATTCCCTCTTACATTCTCTCTCTCTCTCTCTCTCTCTCTCTTGTGTCTTCATTCTTATTACAATCATCATTGCTTAGTCTCTCACTAATTTTCTTTCTCTTTACTTCCTCTTCCATCTCACATCATACTACCAAAACATGAGAATTCACTATTTTTCTTGCTTTCAACTGTTTCTTTCTCTATTTTCCTTTCTCTTTCTATCCTCTATTTTCTCTCTCTCTCACTTCAAGGTTACCAGGCGTTGCAGTAGCAAAGTAAATCCACTGACAGACGTATGCAGTCTGATACTAATTGAAAGAAATCGCAACAACAATAAGCTTAAGTGGCGTTTTAATTTTTTTCTTCGTTTCATTACTAAAGTTTCATTACACATGAACTATTGGTTCAAAGTGCATACACCTGTAATGATAATGGTAAATTGTATTACAAATATCTTGGATTTCACAAGATACATCTAGATAAACATCAAGATATATCTTGATTATCTTGGATATTTTCAAAACACGATTTTTCCAGTTGGAAAGAGTTGAAGAAATAAGCTCTAATTATCTTTGAAATCTTTATTATCATGATCATGTGTCTGTCACCGTATTGAACGATGAAGGAGTTTTGAAAAATTGATAGAAAATTATGAATGAAAAGACGTTTTATTGGGGTTTCAAACGGTAATTATTAAAACTAGGTTGAAGCTGTATGAGAAATAACGATCTTTGTTGTTCCCAAATAATATCAATAACAATAGGATTAATCAATAGTTTTAACAAAAATGTTATATGATAATTGATAAAATAATTTTATATGATAATATATCAAGAAATATAGGTTTCTGAGACTTTATTCTAGACTTGAGAATTTAACAGAATTTAGATGGTTGTGGTTTGATTTGGAGGATTTTGAAAGTATTTGTTGTTGATTAATTTCTGCTCAATTATTTTAACATTGATTTTCGAGTTGCTTCTATAATGATTATTTATTATGTTTTATGATCTATTATTTCAGATCTATCTTGATATTATTATTTTAGATCTATTATTTTTATTTCGGTTGTTGTATGGCATACGAAATAACATTCAACTTCGTAATCATAGGAGAATAAGAAGCCCTTACGCAGATATCCGAAATTTGTCTGTCTCACTGGAAAACTCTATTTTTCATTTGAGGTTTCCCGGCTGAAAATAGCTCAAGAAAGGGTAGAAAACCTCCTGCTCGTTCTATTGCATAATAGAGGAATCGGCCAGGTCACCAAAACAAGCGCAGGAAGGAGGAGGAAAAAAGAGGGGAAGAAAAGAGGAAAACAACATGTGAATTCCAAGAATTGTTGACGGGGAGTTTTTCTTGTTTGGTGGAATTATTTTCTTGAGTATATTCAGCAGATGAAATGAAAGTTGGTAAAGGAAGGAGAAGAAGGTGATATGAAGATGGAGGAGGGGGATGTTGAGGGTGTAAAGGAGAAAAGAAATGAAAAAGGAAGAGAGAGATAGTGTAAAAAAGAAGGAGGAGGAAAGGAGGAAGTTATGAGATGATGAAGAAGGGAAATGTAGTGCTTGGAATAGGGTAAAAAATAAAGAGGATGGAAAAAGGTAGTGCGAAGTAGAAGACAAAGAAATAGAAGAAGAAAAAGAAAAAGAAGAAGAAGAAAGTAGAAGATAAGAAGAAGAAGAAAAAGAAGAAGAAGAAGAGAGTAGGAAGAGGAAGAAGAAGAGGAGGAGATGAAGAAGAAGAAGAAAAAGAGGATGGTGGAGGTGAGGAAGGAGTTGGAGGGCGAGGAGGAAAGAAAAATAAAAGAGACAGAAGGAGAAGAAGAGGAGGAGGAGGTCGATGTTAAAAAAGGAAAAGAAGAATTAAGTAATACTAATCAAGAAGTAGGAGAAGAAGACGCCAATAACAACGTTGAAGAGAAAGAATAGAGTGATAAAGTTTTGTAAGTGCAACGAATGAAAGAAATGAAAATGGGGGAAAAGGAGAAGAATAAGAGGAAATGGAGACAAAAAAGAAAAAGGAAAAGGATGAGGAGGAGTAGAAGTAGTAGAAGAAGAGAAGAAGGAAGTAAGAAGAAAAAGTGAAGATGATGATGATGATGAAGATGATGATGATGATGATGATGATGATGATTATCATGATGACGATGATTATGTAGAGGAAGAAAAAGGAGGAGGATGTCATAAGAAGAATAAGAAGGGAAATTTAATAATTATAATGGGTGGAAGTGGAACTGAATAAAGAAATAAAAAAATGAATAAATATAATGGTGGTTGAAAAACACTCAGCAGTATGTTTCATCTGAAGATTAAATTGTTTGCATTTATGATCTATGAAAGTTAAAGTATTGAGGGGGGAAGGAGGTTTCAGGCAATTAATGGAAAAGAGAAGAAGAAGAAGAAAGAGAGAAGGATAATGATGAGGTGACAGATGATAAGAAATATGATTGAAACTGATTTTTAGAATATAATTGGGTACAGAATGAAGTCAGTGATGGAAAAAGGAGGAAATGAAGAAAGAAGATATGAACAAGGTGTGGGTGGAATGGAATTGGGAATGAAAAAAAAACCGAGATGAAAATCGTCTGTGGTTGACGAATTTTCTCTGAAAATGGAATTTGCTCCAATTTATTCCTCTATTGAAAGATGATGGTACCCAATTTGTTTATTTGTATTGACTGTATTGATATTGAGTCTCTATTACCAGTAATTTGGGAGGAAAAGGTAGGCAATGGGAAAGAGATAGAGAAAAGAGAAGGAAGACATAATCTTCCTTCTCTTTTCTCTATCTCTATTGGAGAGAGAAAATGGAATTGGATGGAAATTTGCAGGCAATATAGAAAATAGAAACAGATTGTATTATTGATGTTGTTTGGACGATTCTACAATTTGACACTTGAAATAATCCACAGTTGCTTATAGTTACAAGTATTATCACAGTTACACTCTCTTGTGAACAGTTTCAAGCATTATTCGTTATTTTGTCCATAGATTTTTGACTGTCAATTTATATAGTACATATATAGAGTGAGTCAATATTCAGTATTTATTTATCCAATTAATTGATAAAATCAGTTGTTAGAATCATGAGAAAGTTTACTACATTCAATAAAAGTTGAAAATGATCTTTTCTCCGTAATTTTGAAAATTTTCTATTGACACCTCAACATTTATAAAAATTTTAAATGATGTGATTTTATAGAACTTGTTCTCGTATATTCCAATTCATACTTTTCACAATTGAGAGCTTTCACTTCATTCTTGAATGAACAATGAAGTGATTTTCACTGTAACAAGTATCTACAATATTGTAGATATATTCTTATAGAGATTATAGATATGTTGTAGAGAATCTCCAATTGTTTTCTTCTGTATAATGTGTTCTCAAATCGTTCAATTCATACTTTTCACTATTAAATGTTTCTACTTCCTTTAACCATGAAGTGATTTTACAGAACTTTTTCTCGAATCCTTATATCAACCCTTTTTTCAATGAAATGTTTTCACTCCATTTTCAAATAAAGTAATTCTTCAGAACTTGTACCCAAATCCTTCAACTCATACTTTTCACAATGTGTAATGTTTATTTCAATATTATTTTTATGAAAATTACAATGCTTGTAAAATGTATAGGAAATGAATATCCTCTGTTCATATTGGTTGTAGGTTGTTACACAAGCTCATTGTTCATTATTATGACACTTGAGAAAATATCAAGATATAAACAAAAGAATAATATTGTGAGAGAGGAGTGAAGCATTTTCCTTCAATATCAATCTCATATTATCTCTCTCTCTCTTTTGAATTTGTTTTCTCCATACCAACCTCTCTCTCTCTTTCTCTCATATTTGTTATCTACATGAATAAAGTAATAAATCTAAATCTAAATTCTACCCCTTTCCTTACTCTCATTTCTGCTCTCTCTCTCGAATTTTTTTTATCTCTCAGGTTTGTTTTTGTTTTTCGATTGTTTTAAATCGTTTCTATGTCGACTATCGCACCCAACTATCGATTGTCGTGGAAATTATTTAAGTTCTTTGTCAACCAGAAGCCCAGATGAAAGTCTGAAGCATTATTCAGTGGTTTTGTTGTGTTCTGTCGCCATTGAGGAGGTTATTGAACTGCGAACACTTGCTGTCTCTCCACGGCTGGAGACTCAGATAATCTGGCGCGTGATTCATTTCTGTTGCTTCTAAACGCTTTTATTCCGATGGAATTGTTCGTATCACTCGAAAATGCATCAGAAACTTGAATTTACATAAATGCTTTTTACCGATTAAGACCCGTATGCACCATCTTCGGGTGAATCAAGTTTAACAGAACTTAGTTGAAAGTTGGTGTGGAGTGTGGATTTACAATTTTAAAGATTATTACAAACATGATCAATTTCATCCAAATTATATTACAATTAAAACTTGAAAATTTTAACTTTTTCCAATTACAATTTAAAATGTCTATATTTTTTTTCAATTGACAAGAAGTCTTAGCCGTTATCAGCAGATTGGCGAGTTACTATATTAGAATACAATATACAGTATACCCCAATACAGAAGCCTCTATAGCCTTAGCAGCTTGCTCCAAAATACTGACTAGCCTCCCTATCAATCACTATCATTTCTGTTCCTTCTTCTTCTCCTGATATCTATTCAAAATTCTGATAATTTTGTTTAAAATTCAATTCTTTCATTTCCTGTTATCTTCTGATATCTAATATGTCTATAGTCTATCAATATCTTTAATCAATTCTTACAATATTCTTCAAAATACAACTTTTATTAATTTTTATTATCTTCTTCTGATATCTACTTATCTAGTACGTCTATAGATATGTGAAGATGAAGATGTATACATTGATATACATTTTTATATTTTTATATTTTTATACATACATTTTTTATCTTCAAAATACAACTCTTATTTAATTGTTTGTTACCTTGTTCTGTTGCAGAGAGGATATCATCCCCCCCACCCTCATTGATCAGTACTGCCTCCTCCTCATCATCGGCTCTGCTACTCAACGGTAGCCTAGCAGTAGGGGGAGGGGGAAGCAGCTCCTCCTCGTCACACCTACAGCAGCTGCATCACTCGCACGCGCATGCGCCGGCGCCGAAAAGTGGAGGGGGTAGTTTGACCACGCCCACCTCGGCAGCCAATACGCGCGGCGGTCGCCATCTTGTAGTACCGCCCACTCAACCGCCACTGCCTTTGTGAGTACATGAACTTTATTCTCTTCATCATAAATTATTTTTCATTTAAATTGTATTGTATTTATTTAATATGAATATTACCACCTAATTAGTAGTTTATGCAATGATTTCAATATGATACTCTTGGAAGCACAGCAAGATGTGAGTAAAAACACGAGATTAAATCGTGTAAATTTTACCAATATGAGTGTTTTCAATATCTCATGAGTGATTTCAAGACCAATTTTTTAGAATTACAATTATTGCATACACTACTTTATCTACGACAAACAAAACTAGTAACATCAACATTTTTAACCTAAACTAACCTTGATTTCATCTCAATGATAACTGTTATAGGTTAGAACAGCTTATAACACATGCAATAGGAACAGTGGTTTGATCAAATCAGCTGCAATTTTAGCTGCAAATCAGTTTCTTTCCAGTTTTTTTGAAACAAAACTGATTTCAATGCTGGAACAACTGATTGAACTAGAAACAGTGTTATAATGCAGAAACTGTTTCATAAAAGCCTCATTATGATATGATTTTGAAATTAATTTTAAAAGACAGCTATTTTGGCTGATGAAACTTCAATTGCAATGCAGCTTATGAACTACTATACTTACTAGTTTTTCGCTAGTTATACTTTACTAGTAATACTTTCAAGTTCCAGTATTGAAACGTTATTAAAGCCTCATTATTAGGGGATGGATAGTATAAATTCATCATTGTCAGTTACAGTATTTCATATACATTTGTTTCATTGAGTCGAAGCCTGTTTCAATTTAAATAAATAGAAAAGATTCATTCTCAACAGTTCATGTTCATATTTGTGTGAGATTCTCTACATTTATTTAGCGTATGGCTTTCAATAGTAGGGAGACCCGAGTAGGAATCTTCCACTTCAACATAACCATTTATCCCTTGATAGCGAACATGGTGTAAGTTTGTTTTCACTAAGAAAACCGACACTAGCATTTAAACAAAGTATTTTTTGATATAACGTCCGAAAACACAGCACAGAACACTTATTGATGACCGAAAAATATTGAATTTTCATAAAAATTTAGAACACGAAACTTTTAACACATCTCAATTTTGGCATGGCAAATAATTCTCCGCAACCATATTTGATACAATAAATATTTTATACTACATGCACTGATAGTAAAATAAAGACTGTGCTACTAATAATCAGAGCTCATCATTCTCAATATTTCTAGGCAGTACACAACATAATAAAATCTGCCAAACTCTTTAAGAATCTTCCAATTATTCATCTAAATCTATGTATGATCTGAACTTTGAAGTGCTAGTCACTTCATGACGTGTGCTTAAAATACGTCTGCAATTTACTTGACGGTGTTTGGCAAATGAGTTGCATTAAAAAAGAGCAGTGGCTTATTGCAGCGGCGTCCCTTCTCAAATGAAATATCGATTAAGTGTCGTCGGCGCATTGCAAATGTTATTGCCTGTTTCTAGCACACAGCCATTCAATTACAGTTCGCAAATAATCCGCTTTCCTTATCAACTGACTTGGTTCAGTGACACGCGCCATTGTTTCGAAAGTCACTTAACTTTTCATCCGACCACTTCTCTGAAAGTTGTTTCGTGTAAACTGTAGACTTATTTATTCCTCTCTGCGTTTTATTCTCTCACTCTCTCCTCCCAATATACTGTTTCTTCTCTTCCTTTCGTGTGTGTGGTTTTTTTTAATGAAGAATTTAGGTAATTTTAGTGTGTGTTCCTTGTAATAATCGAATGAATAACACGTTGAAGTTTAAGGCTAGGCGTACACCGGTTAGTCAAGACAAGACAAGACGACATTAGTCACGTTTAGTCACAGTAATCAACATAGCTGCTTATGAAGCAGCACACACCGATGCAATGACTAATCGGTGTGTGTTGCTTCATAAGCAACTATGTGAAGTACTGTGACTAAACTCGTCTTGTCTTGACTAACCGGTGTACACCTAGCCTAATGTTACATTCCATATGTCTAACTTCAGTGGCAGGTATCTAGTCGTAATAAAAAGAACGGAATAGAAACGTTTTTATTCAACAATAAATTGCATTACTTTGAGCAAGTTTTGGAGAGGCTGCTTGACTATAATATTAAGGTCCTTCAATAGGTTCTTCTTTAATTCCCAGTATAACATGGCATATTAATAATAGGTTCATATACAGAAAAATGTAAATTTATTAACTCCTCTAATGGAATGAATAAAATGGTGAGCAATAGGATTAATTAATTATTAATAATCTGTTTGATAATTTTTTCCAAATTTTAGTTGTTTCTAAACAGATTTAAACCAAACTCCTCCGATGGTTATTCCAGAAATCGAATTGTTGACCAATTTTCTATGATATGAAACGAATTATCGAAGTCAAATCTAGTCTTTTCCCAAAATTTGTTCTATAGTTATCACCTGTTATACAGTACTACTACCTATTATCAGCATATCAATATAGTTTCATCCTTTATTATTGGCATTGTGTTATTGAATGGGAAAGGTAGAAGTTGATCACAAGTAGGCAAACTTGATATCTCAATGATGATAGCTCTATCAAGGTTACAAGTACTGAGTGGAAAGAGGCGCTTGTGAATCGGTGTATCAGTTTAGATGGCGTACGATAAGTTTGTTGCTGGCTAATGGATGAAAGGCCTTGTCGCTCTTTACGATGGATGAGGAATAAAAAAGGTTTTGCTTGAGTTGTTTTCAGTCATCCTCTGTGCCTCCCCTTCCCCTCTGCTCACTTGTACCTCCTCTTACTCCTCCTCCTTTACGCTTCCTCCTCCTCCAATCTTTCTTTTCGTCCTACGTCCTCTGTGCTCTTCTTCCCCTTGTCATTCCTCTTACTCCTACTCCTCATCCCATGTCCCCCCTCTCCCCCTTCTTAACATCCTCCTTCTCCTTCTCTGTCCCCCTTCTATGCTTCTCCATCCCTCCCATTCTCCTTCTCTTTTCCTCTTCCTCTTCCTTCTACGCTTCTTCCATTCTTTCTGGTCGGCCTATTGCATTGAAACGAAATCGTTGTTCTACCTTGGAAGTGGACATTGGGATAGAAAGAGAGACAGAGTGAGCGAGTGCAAGAGAAAGAGAGGTTGACAGAGAGATTGTGAGAGGAAGGAGGAGAGTGAGTGTGAGAAAAATTAAGAGATAAAGTGAGAGAGGAATAAGAGCGGGAATGAGAGAGTAGGTAGGCTAATACTTGTATAGAAAGGTCATTGCTTGTATTTTGGTGTTTGTTGTGAAATGACAATATTTGTAAGGACAGTAGGAGAAGAAACAGGGAAGAGTAAGAAGATAACTATGAAGAAGAGGTGAATAAAAAAAATAGGAATGGAATAGAAGGGAGAGCGGAAAAGAAGGATGCGGAGAAATGAGAAGAAGAAATAAATGTGAATTTTGAGATTGAAGAAAATAGAAAGTAAGAGATGAATGAATAAAAACAAGACTTTGAGATCCTATCACAATTATTAAAGAAAATCCTTTCAATATTAAAGAAAAATATTGAAAGAATAAAAGATACAATACTACAAAACATAGGTTGATGATAGTGGTTAGGCAGATTAAGAAGGTTATGAAGAAGAAGAAGAAGAAGAAGAAGAAGAAGAAGAAGAAGAAGAAGAAGAAGAAGAAGAAGAAGAAGAAGAAGAAGGAGATAGATGGAGATTGAGATGAAGAAGAAGAAGAAGATGAAGAATGAAGAGAAGGAGAGTAGATAATTGGGTTAAAGGATTGGAAGAGATTGAATGCGTAGAAGAAAAAGAAGATTAGAATGAGGATGATTGGCGAAGATGTTGGATAGGGGGAGAAGAAAGTGAGAAGATAGTAGATGTAAGAAGAGCTAGAGAGAAAGAGGAAATCTGAAGGAGGATGAGGAAGATGGGTGGAAGAAGGATGCAGAGAAGAGAACAGCAAAGGAAAGGAAAGAGAAGGAGATAAGAGATTACTGATGAAGAAACTTTCTGTGACTGATCGCTGCAATAAAGAAAGAACACGAGAGCGTTGAGCATGTAATTGGCCCTGTTTTAAGCACGATTTCGAGTGAATTACGTTGCGTAGAGTTCAAAACATTGCTGGTAAACATTTTGTTGGTTGGTAGACCTGTTTGAAAGAGTGCGAGCTCCTAAGAAACCTGTGAATATTATACTTCAGGCTTATTATTATATTGTATTTGGAATTAAATTTGAAAAAATGCATTTTCTTTTTTGAAGATAATATATAATAATTATTCCCCCAAACGGTACTGTGGCATGGTAAAATTTACCAGACAACGATTGATTTATTGATTAATTATTTAATTGATTGATTGCCTTTATTAAGGACGGAGTTAGGAATCCAGGTCCTCTCTACCATACAACCTGGAATTATGTGTTATTAATGATGAGTTATGATGTACATAAATTACGATTATGATCTAAAACATTGAATAAATACCGTTATTCATTTATCATTTAATTGATAATTATTATTGACAATAGCACTACTCACAGTATCTCACAAGTAGCCTAAAATTGTTGGTCAAAAAGTACCTGAAATCCAAATTTAACTTTAAAACAGTGTCATCGCTGTTAATTGAATAAAATAGCAGTAATGGAATAATACTCTTTCTCGATAAAAATTTAAAATTAAATTAAAAATTTATTCAGAACTTGAGGTGCGCAAAACCACTGAGACAGCTGAGATTTTTTGCTGATTATTAAGAATTCCTGTAATATCTTTGTTTTTTGTTTTTTTTTTGTTCCAAAATCGACAATATCATATGGTGTTGATAGTTTGAAAACAATGGAAAAGTAATATTGCAAAAATCGCTGTTATTTGAGTACTGTAATCCCATTATAATTTCCTCATAATATTGAGTAAACATTGAGAGTTTACATTAAAGGAATTAAAATGGTAATATATAATAATTTATAATATTCATATAATACAAAATTTATTTGAATATTTTCTTAAATGGAGCTCTGTTCTAACGATACTAGCTTGTACATGTACAATATTGTCAAAATCAATGATTATACTTGAATAGATAAGTTCCTTATCGGTGTAGCACGGATAAGATAGGGAATACAATGTATTCCAATACGAAACTTACATCTATTCTAGTAAAGATGAAATTTGTATTTGGAGGTATATCATATCGTGCATTTAATAAAATTATAATGTACCCAAAACTATAATACATTTCGCAGATGTCAACTTTTTTCCCAAGTCTGTAAACAATGCTGTTTCTCCATACTGGTAGGGCTAACATGTTTAGAACAGTCCTTTTTTAGCGTGTGTCAGAGTTTTATCAGTTATTTCCGTTTTCGGAAGTTTATTTCTGAGGATATTGAACTCTCGTTGAACGGTTTCTGTGCTGTGAATAGTGGTGCTAGTGACAGAAAAACTGGATTCAACATAGGAGAGTGAGTGATGGGAAGAGTGAAATTTTTACCATTATTAGCGGAAGACGGGCTCGGTTTTGTGCTGGATTTAGGTGACTGTAGCACCAGGCGACACCTTTCCTTTCTTCATGGGGTTCCTTCCACTCTTCTTCTCACTCTTTCTCGTCCTCTCTCTTACTTCTATTTGGTCTTCTTCATTCTAGCGTGGGAAATTTCTCCAGCGCCTTTGTGTGTTTGTTGTGATTGCTGCTCTGGTTGAGAGAGCGAATAATAGAAGAGAATAAAAAAGGAAACAAAAAGAGCGAGAAGGAAGACAGGACTTCTGTTGGAGTTTTACAGAGGTTGACTAGTCAGGTCCGAAAAGAGCCAACCAAGTTTTACAGATATAGAAATTAGTCTATACCTTACAATTGTAATTAAGAGATGGATTATTAAATCACACATTTTCAAAACTGTTTAATTTTACAGATCGTACATTAATTATAATTATATGGCTTCCAACATGGGGCCTTAGTAGTATTGAAGGAAGTTTGTTTTTGAGTAGATTGAAAGAGAGAGAGAGAGATGTAGTGAACAAGGTGTAATTTACAATGGTAGATTGTGACAACTATATTTTAAAACGAAAGAGAGGGAGAGCGATAGGAAAAATGAATTTGATGAAAATCAAGTTGAACTGAAATTATTGCAGAGGGATTTAGATTTAGATTTATTACTTTATTCATGTAGATAACAAATATGATGGCTTAAATTCTAGATTTAGAATTTAAAGAATACATTTAAAAATAGTATTACAGTATCGGATTCACTGAACAAAACATGAGATAAGGAGATTTTAAATGAAAATATAAAGTAGATTGTTGAAGTCGACTTGAGTTCTAGTTTATGATATATTTTATTTGAAAATAAAACGATATGCAGAGAGAGTGAGAGAGAGATTGAGAGAAGAGACAAAATGAAGTTGAACTAAAACGAATTGCAGATGTTGGTGAAAAGTTCTAGGACAGTTGAAGACCCCGACAAGAAATGCCAGCTAGGTTAGGAAGTGAATGATGACTTTTGAAGAAAGAAGAAGAGAGTAAGAAAGAGAGAGAGAGGAGTGAGAAGATAAAAGAGAGAGTGGCTGGTGATTGAGTGAATAAAGATGTTGTGGCAGAAGTCTCAGCTCTGACATTTCGGAACCCGCCTACTATACTAAGCTCACTCGTGCTCGCCATGTTTACTTTTCAACAATACTTTCCTGTGAAAGTAACTAAAAGGAAGACGTCTTCTGCTCTTGTTCAGTGTAGAAACTAGTGCAATTCATGTTGGTCCAAATAAATGAGATGGATAATAATCTACTTTCAGATGAAGATTAGATTTGATTATTTATGTAGATTTCAAAATAGATCGGCTTGAATTGTATATTATGACAATTACGAATAACTAATGCCCGGTTTTTCAGTCGTTCAATAAACTTATTGAATCAATAACTTTTTTTTTGCATTTGAAAACACATGATTATTGATTCAATAGTGCTATTGAATCCATAAACTGTCTATTGAGCGACTGAAAATACTGGGCATAAGTAAATTATTTATTTATTCTATACTGATTTGTAACTCATGTAACTTACTATGAGGTACTGTGTCACACAAACTTGTAGTTTGATGATACTGAAACAACTTCAATAAAATCATTAACAATTGAAAAGAATTGTAAAGAATAACATGTAACAATTGACAAAGAATTATTTATCTGTGATGTTAGGACTCTTATCTATGTTAGGATCGTATCTTATGTATAGCAGGATTCTTTTAAATTGTCATAAAACAGCTGATTGATGTACGCTCGTTTACTAACGTTAAATCAGCTGTTTTCTGACAAGTTGAAAGAATCCTGCTATAAGTTATGTATTGCAATATTAAGCTTAAGCAACGTACAAGATATTTATTGAATAAAAAGACTCGAAGTTAACACAACCATGAATTTATTAAAATATCGAGATACTTGTTTCGGTTGTTACACCACTATCAATCTCTGCTTAACTATAACAAAGGTAAAGAGCAGCAGAATAGAGCGAGTGATACGATTGGCAGTTGACTGACCAATCAAGGTGAACGCCTGCCATTGGCCCAGACAAGACACTCCCAAAAGTGGGCGGTTCAAACAAACGTCATCAGCAATGGCGGTTCATAAAAACATCGTCAGTAATGCCGGTTCATACAACCAGCATAAAAATGAAAATCAATACATTTTTACAAGTAATATATGAAAGAAATTGAATTATATAGAGAGATAAAACAGCGCGTAATATGAATTAGCAAGGAAAATACAGTAACGATTCATGACAAAACTAAATTAGTGGTGTTATGTGACAATTTGTGCTTGTAACAACTTGGAGACTTTTTGTACAAGAAGACATGTGCGTTTATTCTATATGATGTTGGATAACTACCACAATATCACCTTCAGTATCACACAATTACCAAAAGTCAACAATTACCTTCAAAGTATAACAATTACCAAAGAATTCTGTAACTGCGATAAAGCTGAGTTAGGAATTCCAATATCTAACTGAAGCTACATAAGATATTTTTCTTGTGGAATTGTTTGAGACTACCAATATTGGCGGTAATTGCGGTAATGGAATTATTCCAGAGTTAGTCATCATTTCCCCCTTCCTCCCCCCGTAAACTCCTATCCTTCCTTTCTCATAGCTGCGTAAACCAATCTTGGGTTCTTGATCTTCTTCATCTTTCCTTTGCTCTGTGTCTTCTTTTTCTTACTCTCTTCTACCTAGTTCTACTCCATCTCCTTCTTCTTCTCCTCCTTCTTCTTAATCATCTCCTCCTCCTCCTCTTCCTCCTCCTCCTTCTCCCCTCTCTCCTCCTCTTCCTCTTCCTCCCTCTCCCCCTCCTCTCCCATCCTCCTCATCTTCCTCCTCCTTCCTCCTCCTCCTCCTTCTCTTCTTCTCCCATCTCTTCTTGTTCGTTCTCTTCTTCTCTCTTTTCTTTCATTTTACTACTTCCCTTTTTCTTCTTCTTCTTACTATTCTCTTTCTTTCATAGGTTTTCTTTTCTTCATCCTGTCTTATTGAGATAAACGTTTCTTTCTTCCAGTTTTTGTACTCCTCCTCCTCCTCCTCCTCCTTCTCCTCCTCCTTCTTCTTCTTTTTCTTCTTCTTTTTCTTGTTCTTATCTTTCCCTTCTTCTTTCTTCATCTTCTTCATCATTTTCTCCTTTGTTTCCTGGCTTCTAATTCTTCCTCTATGCCTTCTCCTCGTACTCTTTCTTGTTCTCTTTCACTTCCTCCTCCTCTTGTCACTTTTCTCACCTCTTCTTTTCCTCCTTTATCTCTCTACCACATCGTTTTTTCTTCTCCATCTCCTGTCTTCGTCTTCTTCCACCATGTAATGTCGATTTGTCTGCAGTCGACTGACTAGAGGTGCATTTTTTCAGTCCGCGTGATGATGTTAGAACAGGCAGTGGTTACTTCTAATTTTTAACGTGGGAGGGAGACGCTGCACCGCAAGGAATTTACAAACGAACAGAGATGGAAATAAAAAACGGACTGAGAAAAGAGTAATCCTTCTCAGATAGAACCGCACTCACTATTCCACCATCTATCTCTCAATTCTTTTACGCTTTTATTCACTAGGTGTATCTGGGTGGTCTATCCTCTCTCAATCCCCCACTTCTCTCTCACTCTGCCTCTGTTATTCTTTCTTACTCTCTTCTCTCTCTCTTATTCTGTCTCTTTCCACCTATTTTCTTAATCCACTGACGAAAGACACAATACAGTTTCACTGTGTATCAATGTGTGTTAGTTATTACCTCACTTTAGATCTCTATCACCAGTTTATTGACTTCTAAACTGGTGGGATGGTGATGTTGGCTTACAAAGATGATTCTCGAATGGACAGAGCTCGATTACACCACGGCACATGCGCAGAAATTAGGGGGAATTATGTGATACAGTATTGAAGTCATTAGTATCTCACTTATTTCTGTCATCATTTTTGGCGGTTTTTTGTGGAAGGGGGTGAGGGAAGGAGTGAATGACCTTAGAAAAACTGAACACTCTACTTGAGACTCGTACAAAGAGCTTGCTTTTCTAGCACAAATCGTTCACGGCCACTTGCACGAAAATTCAATAATTGAATTTAACCTCTGTAAAATGACGTCATTGCATTGACGTCCGATTCGTTCATTAGTTCTCGTTGCATTACGTTGGATAACATCATTTTACGGCCGTTAAATTCAATTCTAGTATATCATCAATCAAATACTTTATTCACTTGATATTACAGTTCATACAAAAAATATACTGAAAAGAAAAAAATTAAGTGCATTCCTCATTAGGCTAAGCCTGTGTGGAGGCGAATGGCTCGTCTTATCATTAACAAAGCTTATTATTACAAAAAATAGCGAAATACATCAAGCAGGTATAAAGGAAATAGAACAAAAACAAAAATTTCTAATTTACCTGCCATCAAATATTAATATATAGTAAATCAAATAATATTAAAATTACCTTTTAATATATATCAATAAATATTTTGCTTTTGGATGTAGGCGTTTCTTTAACATGACACAGTTTCTGGTGAGATTTTGTGATATTTAAACATAATAAAAACACTCGCACAGCAACACAATGGTGCCGAAACATGCTTGCAATTTTGTTTTCATAAATAACTGATATTTGTCTTCAAGCGTTTCCATTTAGTTTAGGTTATTTGTTCGTTGAAATAAACAGTTGATTTGGTTCTAATTTGTGAGTGTGAATATTCACTCATGGGTGTCAGACGTAGTTTATTTACGAAAACAAGAAAATCCAAAAATATATATTGACAGGATGTTTTGGAGCAGGCTCTTGTTGGCCAAGAACCCAGGAAGCCAGGAAGTAGAGAAAAGTTGAAGAAGAAGAAATTAAGTAGAGGTAGGAGAGGGAGAACGGAAGAAGAGAGAAGGAGAAGGCGAAGAAGAGAAAGAAGAGGAAGGTGAAGAAGAAAAAGATGTTGATGAAGAAGAAGGAGAAGAAGAAGAAAAAAGGAGAGCTTGACCAGCTGAAAAGGATGTAGAATGTTTGATGTTAATTAATAAGCAACAGGTGATATCCCTCTTCTCACACTCACTCACTCTCTCTCTTCTAATCTCTCTCTCTCTCTCCACACCTTACCTAGTACAATGGTGGGTTAAAGATACACTTTGTTACAAGTAGTAACTACCCAATATGAGATAAGCAGGTGTGCCTCTTTGTTTTTTTAGCCTTCATTATTGTGACCGTCTAAATAAGACTTCTCTCAAGTTGTTGTTCTTCTGATACAAGATACATGTATCAGTGGATACGGAATAATTTGTGTGGCTACTATACATTTTAATCCTTGTTTATGAACAAGGATGGTAAAAACATAGAGATTCCCCAATCCATCAAAAATGTATCCCAAATATTCTATCAGTAACTATATTTAAATTGGACAAAAATTTCCATCTATCGAATAGGCCTAATCATGTACATTTTTTTGGGTTCCAAGTTTACGTTAACATATAAAATTAATGTAGCAGGTTTAGAGTTTCACATATCTTTGAAATTCCCTCCAACAACTTGCACGCAGTGATTAGATATTTCACACAAATATCCTCAACCTCAACGAGATTTCTGAGACTCCGTAGCGAAGCACGGGTGACCTGCTAGTCTGATACTAAACAATATTTGTAGCAAATGTTTGAGACGTTGCGTATCATTTGCAAGCAACGCAACCGCTAGTGTATCATGGCTGCAACAGGTGTTGCTAGATGTCTTTTTTATAGTGTAATTTTACACCTGGCCTTTACTTCCCGCCCAGGAGCGATCATCTGTTGAAACCCTTCTTGGCAGGAAGTTGTCAGTGATCATCATTAAAATTGGGATGATACCAGGATCAAGGAAGGAAGATTGAGGAAAGAATGGAATTAGGGTAGTCTGCTTCTCATCCAATAGAATTGAGGTCGATTGCACATTTAACAGCGATAAAATGATGTCACTTGAAACTGAATAGGTATCGCTTTGCATTGTTTACGTTTCATTTCACGTCACCTAAATTCAACTCATTTCATTTCATTTGATGACTTTAACAATTCACTTTACTTTAAAATTCATTTGACATTCGTGTAATATTTAGAAGAAACACATTTCTATTTTTAGTCACTTAATTTATAAACTATCTTTTAAATTTCAGCATTGTTTATATGAGGAGCATTATGCACTTTTCATTGAGAGTTATCTTGAACAATTTGTGATTGTTGGGACTGTGTTCATTTTTGACATAGCAATGCACAGTGAATTATTTATTTATTAACGATGCGAATAATTATTGACATTGTATGGCAACTGCCTTGTGCTGAACATTATTAAAATATCATTGTATGATTATTATTGTTAGAATAAATTTCAATTTCGATTTCAAATCCTACTAGAATAAATTAGTTGTATGAATAACAAACAATTAAGAGAGTGATTGAAAATTAATTTGTGGAGATTACTTTCCCGAAAGAAAGGAGTTCAAATTTTGAGTTGAGTTTGAGTTAGAGTTGAAATTTTCTCTATACGATCTCCATAATCCTTTTTCATCAGTTTCTCTAAGGAACCAACTGTCAAATGGCGGGAAAAAAGCAATTATTACCCTCACTCTCTTTTATTTCCGGTTTTAAGTTTTGTAAGGAGCTCATGTACAGCTGCAGTCTATCCAGCTTGCAGCTTGAGGCCTTCCAAGATCTTCTTTTTTCTTAAGGGACAGGTGTCTGATCTTGTCAAGATATGAATGGATAATGAATCGTTCACAAAAGTATCTTTTTTGTGCAACTGTGTCAGAGGGTTGGAGATCAATAAGTACCTGAAATTATCTTTCTTTTTACTACTCTCATTTTATTTATTTTTTCATTTGTTGGTGTCAATAGAATTAGACCAAAGACAATTCTACTTCTTGGAAAATTGTATAGATTTAATTGTCTTTGGTTAGACTAAGGCTAGGCGTACACCGGTTAGTCAAGACAAGACAAGACGAAATTAGTCACAGTACTTCACATAGTTGCTTATGAAGCAACGCACACCGATTAGTCATTGCATTGGTGTGTGCTGCTTCATAAGCAACTATGTGCATTACTGTGACTAAACGTGACTAATCCCGTATTGTCTTGTCTTGACTAACCGGTGTACGCCTAGCCTAATCAACTATACTTTAGTTCAGTAATTCGGACGTAGTTCCTTCTAATGCCGGGAGATGGCGCTGAATTTATTCTACATTTTCTACCCTTCAAACTTATTTTTCCAACTTATTTACTTCAAGTTTATTCTCAATTTATAAGAAATGAGAGCAAAAAATTCATGGTTAGTTCAAGTAATTAATTATTATTTAATTATTTAAAAGAATCTTCCGTGAACTCAATCTAACTGCCAACTAAACTAAACTGCAATATAAATTAATCTGTTCTCATCAATAACAATAATTATAAATATGCAGAAAAATTGATAAAAACTCGCGGAATTTGAAGTGTTACTCATTATTTTAGGGTAATTCCCACACTGAGTACGGCTAAATCGATCGTTCTTTGTCTCATCTATGAACGCGAACCACAATATAAACCCAGCAACGTGTGTTTTCAATTCATCCGACCACTTCAAATCTCACTAAACAGGCATTTGTCAAGTGGCGGTGACTCTTGACATGTCATATACATAAACTTCATTGGTGAACACTAACTGATGCGTTCTCAATTTAACTCTGAAAACTATTGATTTTCCTCCCCTACCCCCCTAAACACGCGCTATTTCCCCCCACCCCCCACCACCCTCTGTATTTGTGTAACATATATGACCTACTTCGCTCCAGACTTCGCAGCGCTATAAAAGGTAACTTATTAACTATTCAATTCTCCATTCTGTTCTGCTTTTCATCTCTCCTGTTACTCTTTTATCCTCTTCTTTCCACCATTTCCTTCTCTGCGTTCTTTCTTAATTCTTACACCACTTATTCTGGACAATTTTCTTCTTTTTCTTTCTTTCTAATTCTCGTAGTTTCTTTTCTTTCGTCTCCATCCAATATCTTCTTTCTCCTAATATTTTATTTTCTTTTCTTCTTCATCTTCTCTCCTCTTCCTCAATTCAATTTCTCCTCCTCTTCTTTCTTCTTCTTCTTCTTCTCCTCCCCTTTTTCCACATTCCTATACCGTTCTGCGCCACTTTTTCTTCTCTTCTTCACTATGTTCTTTTTCTGTTCCTTCTTTGCCCCTTCCGTCTGTCTCAATTCTTACTCCATTTTTCGGCTCATTTTTCATCTTTTCTTCTCAGTATTCATCTCTGTTCTCTTTCACTTCCACCTTATCCTTCTTCTTCTCGCTTTCCTTGGTTTGCTCACTTTTTGTTTCTGCTTTGGCTTGTTTACTCTGTCTTTTCTCCTCGTCGTCTTCTTCATTCTCTACTTCCATGCTTTTCTCCATGCTTTCATCATCATCATCTTTCATCATCATCATCATCATCATCATCATCATCATCATCATCATCATCTTCATCATCATCATCATCATCATCATCATCATCATCATCATCATCATCATCATCATCATCTCTCTTATTCTTATTCTTCTTTCTCTCTTCTTTTTCCTTCTCCTCCTCCTCCTCTTTCCTCTTCTCCTCCTCCCTCCTCCTCCTCCTCCTCCTCCTCCTCCTCCTCCTCCTCCCTCCTCCTCCTCCTCCTCCTCCTCCTCCTCCTCCTCCTCCTCCTCCTCCTCCTCCTCCTCCTCATCCTCCTCATCCTCCTCCTCATCCTCATCTTCTGCAACATTTCCTGGCAACCACGAATTCGGGTCAACTGTTGAATTGCTCCTCTCCAGATCTTGTTCCAGTAATTGAGATACACGTTACGTTTTCACACTCAAACCACCCTCGCCTTCTTGTCCTAGATTGCAGCTCTTTCCATACAATATATTAATACTTTTATTTCTACATTCATTTGACCCGCATAATCCCGATTGTTAGGGATATACCTTAGGGATAACTTAATAAACTTTACCCTATCTACCTTGCACATTTATCCCAGTTTCCCTATTACCCTGTTCATTTATCCCAGTTCCAAAAACATTTCTCATGTTCCAAATATTAATTTATCTATTGAAGAATTATAATATGTGAGTGCCCCAGGGATAATAATAATTATTGCTTCCTCGCTTCTAACGAAATAAAAATAGCCAAATTTATTCATTTTTATAATTTTAATTAAATTTTCCAAATCTATTATAGTAATTTGTTATTGTAAGTTATGATAATAATTGTTATGACCCCTTAAAGCATAAAACACTTTTTTCTTCTTCTTCTTCTTCTTCATCATCATCATCATCATCATCATCATCATCATCATCATCATCATCATCATCATCATCATCATCATTCTTCTTCTTCTTCTTCTTCTTCTTCTTCTTCTTCTTCTTCTTCTTCTTCTCTTTTCCACCATTATGTTCATATCCACTATGTTTTCCACCATTATTTATGTTTATCTCAACTCTTCATGCAAGTCCTTCTAAGGCCCTACAAAAGCCATCTTTTGCCCCAAGTATTGTATAAGTGGTTGGGTGACTGATTTTCATGTTGGCAATCACTTCGACTCGTCAAAAGCCTTAACTAAATCGATGAGGTCATTTTATCGGTTCTTTCCCTTTCCTCTCTCTCTCTCCAACTCGCTCGCTCATTCACTCTCTTTCAATTTAATTTGAACTCACTCTCTCTTCCTCTGCAATTTTCTCTCAATCTCTCTTCCTCTTCCATTTTCTCTCTCACTCTCTCTCTTTCTGTCTATCTCTCCGTCTCAGCTACTAACTAATTCTATCATCTCGAATCAGTGATTGCTGCCCCACTCTGTATAGTATTGAACCCTCCCTAATAATCTTGCGCGGACCCCACTTTCATAGCAAATCAACCCTACTACTGGCACTGGCTTACTAACCTTGAGTTGAGCCCTCGGTCTATTTTGGCTGAATGTTGCCTAATCGAGAACTATTTCCAACTTTATCCGTTGCCGAACAGGTTTGTCAAGTTGTTGAGAATTATTTTTGATTTCATTCAATTCAATTATTATTACTGGGACTTGTTGCGTATCTATCCATGAATGATTTTATAATTATTTGTTTAATTGGTGAATATTGTTTCTAAATGATTAAATATTGATGTTTGCTGAGATCTGTTGCACAAAAACGTGTTAATAATCTTCATATACCTCAGTAAGCCCGCAGCGCAAAGCGCTATTGCCTTTTTTCAAATTTGATGCTAACGTATTCAATAAAACAGAAATAACTTTTTCCACATATCGAAGAGTAAGTAATGTTTCACATCAAATATTGGAATCCAACCTACATATTCCCTAATACTTTGTACAAAGACGCTTGTTAGCTAAATATTTTTTCATTACTTTTTGCCACACATCTAGTTATACTTCACATTAAAACTTGGAAACAAAACATCATATTTTTCCCTGATACTCTGTTTAGAATGACGTTTAGAATCGACTTGAAAACTGATTTTAATCTTGTACTTGCTCAACAACCACAATCTTTTGTTCGCAAAAGATTATTTTAATAATATTCGCCACACATCGAAGAGTATATTTCACATTTCATAATCAAATCTTGGAAACAAATCAAAATCAAATGAAAGTTTATTCAACAAAAATAATCACAATACAAAGTTGTAAACTAAACAAATAATACAAATAGAGCAAAGACATTTTATACATTTATTCATTTAATAGTTTTATGAATAAGTAAACAAATCTATATTTTCCCTGATACTTCGTACCATAAATAAATAAATAAACCTTTTATTGCATCCTTCACATTTACAATTTTCACATTATTATATGCTACAAGTACAACCTCTTACCATATACTAACCAAATTAATGTATTATCTCTGCTTCGTACAATTACGTTCTGAATCAATTTGAAATGCACTGATTTCAGAGCCCAATTCGCTTCCACACCAAAAAGTAATATTTTAAATCATATATTTGATTGCAATCTGTACCATAATGTTTACGACCAGCTTGAAAACTGGTTTATAGTTGAATTTGACATTACATCGAGAAGCGCAATAATTAGCATTCCCGATCATGCATTGAGTTTTATTAGTATGTTGTCGCTTGTTGTTTGAGAGAATAGAAGTAAAGTCTTCTTCTTCTGTACTCTCTTATTGTTGTTGTATTCTAGTGACAAGTTGTTGAATTTGTGCGGGCTGACGTAATGCTAACTGGGAATCGTGACGTCATAATCACTTGAATCTACGTTGCTGAAACACTTGCTCAGTACATTGCTGCGAAAAGTACAGCGCGCTTCACTACTATGCTACCAAATTGCTTGTGATGACCGGAAAGAATAATGACAAAAGCCAGTTAAGAACACAGGAAGGGATGAGATCGATAGTGTGAAGAAAGAGGGGTGAAAGAGGAAGACAAAAGGAGGGAAAGAGAGAGAGAGTGAGAGAGAGGGTGAGACTGATTGGGTGAGATGAGAAATTTCTAGCACGCAATGTAGGGACAGAAATCAGCTCTGAAAGGCGACTCAGAACTAACAAGTATTGAAGTTTGTAGATCAGAAAGATTGTAATGAGTGTGATAAGTTACAACGAGAAATTCACAACTACAATAATACGATACAATAATTCAATATATTTAACATACTATATTCAGTAATAGAACATTCAATATTCATTTAATAGTAACTAGTGTGAAAATTATTATTTATTTATTGGAAGGTACAGCATGTGAAGGTACTAGGGAGAGACCCCATTATTATTTTATTTAGCGTATGGCTTTTAATAGTAGGGAGACCCATATTATTGCCCTCATAACACAGGAATATCATACAATTGAAAATGAAATTAAGTTGAACTTTTAAAATAAATTGGATTCATGAGTGATAGGTGATAGATTTAGATAGGTGAATTGTTAAAGGATTGAATGATTAGCCTAGATTGAAATAGATGAAAAATAGAATAATGACTATCGTGTTGTCGTAATGAAGTAACAACAAGAAATCCATAACTTAAATCATTCATTTACCATTGGAAGTTGTAAAGTTTAGAAGTCATAATATCATTGTAAATATGTGACATATTTGTTCAATAATTATTTCATTTTATAGAGTGATACAATATTAATTGGTGTAAGTCTATAGAAAAATAAATTTCGTATCTAATGATTGAATTTTGTTCTTGTTACAGATTGGAAAAAGATCTAAGTCTTTCTGAGAGTGAAGATGAGCAGAAGGTAAGTTTCACTACAATTTGAAATTTTTCTTATTGTTTTAAGATGATTAGTGAATTGTTTTATTGATTAGTGAATTAATATAATAGTAGGTGTATTAGAATAATTGATATTTGATAGAAATTTATATCAATACAGTATAATGATTTCAAGAATGATTAGTGGATTAATATAATAGTAGGTGTATTAAAATTATTGATATTTGATAGAAATTTATATCAATACAGTATAATGATTTCAAATTAGGAAACTTGGTGTAAATGTATTCTATCGATTCTCAAAATACGATTCAATTTTCAGATTTGAAAATCATCATTATTATAATTCTTTAGTTTTGTTGAATAAATTAGTGCAAAATTGAAGATAGGTTTATAGTTTTCTCGTTCATAGCTGTTGATTAGAATGATTAGAAGAAATTAGTTCTGGCAAAATAATTTTAAAAATTTTCGATTAATCATTCTATAAAATGTTACTCCAAATATTATAAACACTCCAACCAATTCACTCTAAAATAAGAGTACAACCTGCTTTGTTGAGGGAAGTATCATAATTGATGTACTTTTTTAACTGTAGTAATATGATGAAATTCAATGATTTCATGTCTGATTCTAAAAGTATTTGTAAAGAATTTAGAGCAGTTATTATTCGTCGACTCAATTGCGAAGTAATTGTTGCTAGGTTGCATCACGCTCATGTTTAATAATTGGACAATCAATGTATGAAATGTTTTGTCTCAATATGATTTTCTTTAACGAGCTGCTTCATATCAATTCATCAACTGCTATGTCGTGAATAATATCTTCCCTGATCTGACTATCAATAAAAAAATGTTGAGATATGAGATTGAATATTTTATGACTTTAATACATCAAGATCATGCGTGCAGGTATTCATGATCAATTTTAAGTACTAAAATGGCGTGCTGATGATTATATACTTATCAATAAATTTATTTAAAGTGTCAAATTTCTTTTTCATGTCTGAATAATCTGTATGGGTCTTGATAATTTATAGATAGATAAATTACTTTATTTTTTCACCTTGAACATTATAAGTGCTTTGGGTGGAGTTGAGGCATCCGCATAAGAGCCTTCCACCAAAGACAATAATTAGAATACCTAAAATAACACAAATAAAAGTTTCCTATCGTCTTTGCTTCCACTTAACCCACAATACGTTGTGATGCGTTGAGACTCAAATAAGTAACTCCTAAAATAAATAAGTAACTTTAAAAAATATACCTTAGGAATTCATCTTTAAATACAGTGACATTCATTCAATTTGACGCTTGGCATTAGATAGATAGATAGATATAATTTCTTGACGTTGCTGATGACCGTAGAGTACGATAACAAAGAAATAATACATTTCTATCTATTTATCTAATGCCAAGCGTCAAATTAAATGAATGTCACTGTACTAATATTAATCTTTGTTTAGATAATATCTCACATAGTACATGACAATATGATTTGGAAGAAAACAACATCCTCAGCCCGTACCTGTTTCCCGAATTTTGCTAATAATGTATAGCAGGATCCTTTAAACTTGTCAGAAAACATAATTATGTTTTACTCGGCCACCAGTACAATACTTAACCTACAAATGCTGAATCTCGCAGATTATTGAAAAGCTCTTTTAAAAAGTTATTCTTTGGAAGGTCTTCTTTAAAAAGGTCTTTTAAAGAACTCTTAAAGTCTTTAAGACTTTTAAGCCTTTTGATTATTGTGTCAAAATCACTGTTTAATTATTACCGAAACAGCTGATTTCTGACAAGTTAAAAGGATCGTGCTATAGTCTGAATTCATTTACGTCTTCAGTTCACTTTAACACAGAAATTTCTAGTCCAAAAAGATATTAGACATTTTGAATTTGGGTTGATTGGATTCGAAATCGAATCAGTGCTATTGATTCATCACCAGAATTTACGACATGCAGTTAATATTTTACTGTGAATACATATTTATTACCCACTGGACTGTAAACAATGCATTTGTTAATCAATTGAAAATTTGAAAAATATTGAATAAAATATGTTTGACAGAAACAGAAAGTCATGTAAATTAAAAAAATATTGAATAAAATGGCTATAACAGAAACAGAAAGTTATGTACAATAATATGAATAAGCATGCGTGCTAAATATTTATTTATGAATACAATAATGAAGATTTCTATATTTTTTAAAATTATTTCAGACCTCTGAACCAGTTCCTGAAAAGAGTCCATCTATGCTGTCGCAAGGCTCAGTCCCACTTTCACCACTGCCTGATAATCCAATGTAAGTAATAAAATCAATTTTTAATCAACCAATCATCGATTTATGTTAGGCCAGGCGTACACCGGTTAGTCAAGATAAGACAAGACGACATTAGTCACGTTTAGTCACAGTAATTCACATAGCTGCTAATGAAGCAGCACACACTGATGCAATGACTAATCGGTGTGTGTTGCTTCATAAGCAACTATGTGAAGTACTGTGACTAAACGTGACTAATCTCGTCTTGTCTTGTCTTGACTAACCGGTGTACGCCTAGCCTTAGAATTAACGTCAATATTAAAGTTGGCTTCTTCATGACTGAATACAAGTTTTAAGTGGTCATCCAACTTTGAAGAAAATTATAGTGCTAACTCATAATAATTTATTGAACGAAATTCTTAATTTGTAATGCTATAAATTAATGCAATATCCCATCTCCTTCTATCTTCATATAGTGTTAACTATTAGAATAGATACTGTACAGTATGGAGTTGAAAACTTGACGATAAGAGCACAGAAATGGATAGAGATAACAGATGATGTAGTTATAATGTAAGAATACACTTTATTTATATAATTTAGGGCCGGTTCATGAGCTCGGGATTTAGCCAAGTCCTAGACTAAAACGGGTAAAACGGTGTGTACGCCTAGCCTTAGAATTAACGTCAATATTAAAGTTGGCTTCTTCATGACTGAATACAAGTTCTAAGTGGTCATCCAACTTTGAAGAAAATTATAGTGCTTATAATTATATATGCTAATAATAATAAGTTTACTGAACGAAATTCCTAATTAATAATGCTATAAATTAATGTAATAGCCCATCTCCTTCTATCTTCATATAGTGTTAACTATTAGAGTAGATACTGTACAGTATGGAGTTGAAAACTTGACGATAAGAGCACAGAAATGGATAGAGATAACAGATGATGTAGTTATAATGTAAGAATACACTTTATTTATATAATTTAGGGCCGGTTCATGAGCTCGGGATTTAGCCAAGTCCTAGACTAAAACGGGTGACTACGGTAGCATCGACAAGCGTTTGTCTCGACAGGTTAGTGGGTTAGCAGCATAGAGAGCCCTTAGTACATAGTGTCTAGTCTAGGCCAACGTTTGTCGATACTACGGTGGCCACCCGTTTTAGTCTAGGACTTGGCTAAATCTCGAGCTCATGAACTGGCCCTAAGTATTTGAACTGAATGACAGGGCCTCTTCCGAGTTGCACACCCTGAAGTTAGATATAGTATTTTAATTGTGTTTCTTCATGGCAATTAATGGATGGAATTGAGTGTGAACGATTCCATCGGATGAAAAGTTGAGAAAAATTTAGGCTTATCATTGAAGATGGAAGGAGATGACATATTGCAATTATTCAATTGCTTTCGAATCATAATAAATTATTGAACGATATTCCTAATTAATAATGCCATTTAATACTCTGAAGACTTCCGCTACTGCGAATATTGACAACAGAATTATTAGCTAGTAAGGAAATTATAATTATGACCTTATAAATTGGGATTTTCGTTCAATCAATTATTCTCATCATTGATTTTTTATGTAAAACAAAGTGACATGAATTTATTTATTTATTCATATAGAATATAAAGGTTTTTCAATTTTTTCAGAGTGTCTCCAATCGGCGACCCCATGTCAGTTGGCCCCCCAGGCGTGGGGGCTGTTGCAGCGCCTGCTAACAGCTCCAGCGAGGATGACTCCGCCTCTGAATCTGAGTCAGACTCCGACTCCAGTTCGTCCCCCACTCCTGTGATGGCTCCCTTGGTAGCCGGCGCCCCCTCAGCCTCGGCGCCCGTGGCACCACCGCCCCCCCAGGCCCCCGCCACGGAGCCGCCCCGCAACGGATGGAGTCTCAAGAACTTCTTTCCCTCCACCTCGCCCCATCCTGATAAGAAGAGCTCGCCGGTTAGTATAGCGGCTGGTTGATCTAGGTTTAGTTAATCTGGGTTTAGTTGATTTTCGATGATCTGGGCCCTTCACAAGTCACATTATACAGGAAACTTAACTTGAAAATTAACGTTTTAGATGTTACTTTTTGTGTTTAAATAGCTATAAAGACAATGCCGCACTTTAAGGTGGTAGCTACCTGGATGGAAGGTGATTTATTTATAGGCCCGGTACGATTGATTTTTTGTATCATACACCTATTATATTCAAAACTTCGTCAAAAACCTCTATTATATTCAAAACTATTCTATTATATTCTTTTATATTAAAAACCTTTGAAAAAATTTCTATAATATTCAAAACTTCGTCAAAAACTTCTATTATATTCAAAACTTCTATTAGGCTATATTCAAAACTTCGTCAAAAACTTCTATTAATGGTTGATCAAGAATTAAATTCAACTTTATTTTCATTCTCAAATATTCTTTATTACATGTTTTCAAAAACATCTTAGTTTTTAAATCATACAAAGTTTCTTAGTAAAAATTCCTGAATTGTGTATGTTGGGTTCTTTTCAAAAGATTACAATGTCCCTTTTTAATATTTCACTTTCCAGCTCTCTGAATTCTCTGGGTAGATGTTTCAGGAACTTACGTCCCATATGATGGTTTCTCTTTAAAGATTGCCTTGGCAGTATATAAGCATATTGAACCCAATTTTAACCGTAATCTGTTATTGAATTGATCAATTGGACTTAGAATAAATACACTAATTGTTCAATTTAGTGAGATGAGTATATACGGTTCAAGCGTACAAGTAATTGGATGGTAGTATGCTAAATGCTACAGAAAATACTTCCGAAAATTTGAACCTATTTTTCTCCTCAAGTTATTAAAGGGATTGAGTTGAGGATATTAGCTTTGATGGGTGAAGTTGATCAATAGAACTTAGGTACTTTAGTAGCAGGTACTTTACAAACAAATAATGCTACTGTTCCAATTCGTCTAATGCGTTGACCAATGAACCGCTAGCAGGCACTCTACAAACAAATAATGTTGAAGGTCCAATTAGGTTAATGTAGTAAGAGTTGTAAGTCAGCTTGGACTAGGAAGTAGCACTTCAAGGCTGTTGATCTGAAGTGAAGGCCCACTTGAAGTGATACTTGAAGTGCCCTTGATCTGATGCCACTTGTAAATAAGAATTCAGTGAAGAAACATGTCTATTTGAACAGTTGATTTGCAATTCTATTGACAGGTCGGTATTTAGGAACGAAAACACGGCTAATAATGTAGATGATATGCAATTTCTACAGAATTGTTCAGTTTGAAATACACTAAGACCTTATTAAGGTAGTTGCAATCGGTTTTTGTAATACATGTAAATTTCCAAGTTATTAGTTTCGGTAATGCAAACATTATTTTTGTACTTTGTTCACTTTACTGTTGTGAATGTAATTTGTACATTTGAATATTAATGGTTCACTTCATCTAGATATTATTGAATGAAAATGTAACTAAACTTGATATGTTATTTAGTTGATGTAGCTTATATTTCTATGCAGTTATTTACATTTCTTAACTTTAATTGATGTGTATCACAAATTTATCTATCAACTCAATTAGTACAAAGGAAAGTGAAAATGAAAGAATGAAATTCACAATAACCTTCCTATGAATGTGTCACGCACAGGTTTTTTAAACCCATGTGACACCAAATTTATTGAATTGAAAAATTTTTGTACTGTGTAATTTTTTCAATAAAATTTCTGATTTCTATGAATATTCCAGGTTGAATTCTATGTTGAAATGATCCATTATATTGTACATTATTTAAAAATATGGTTTGATTGCAAATTTATGTATTCTCATTTAAAATTTACTATTCATTTGATCTCCGCCGATTTGATCAACTCTGAAAACCTATATCACAGACAACAGTATAGACAGTAATAGACAATATATTATTATACAGTATAGACAATATCACAGACAGTATAGTTAGTCTATGCCTATATCTAGAAAACTATTAAGCCTACACTAATCGTCTTGATGTTGAATTGCAGGTGATTCAATTTACTTTGAAAATGATAATTGATTACCTCCTAGCTAGCTACAAGTTTTAGGTTTGACTCTACCATTTTTTCATTTTTCTTCTCTCTCTCTCTCCTCCCTGTTTTCCCTTAAAAATTTTGTCATGGCAACCAAAGTGATTAATTAAATTCATTTATTTATTGTTGTTTTGTGAGCAGGACGACGGTTGCTCAAAGAACAAGACTGAAGACGACAGCGACTCGGAGGTGGTGTGCATGGGCACCAGCAAAAAGCAGCCGCCGTCCACTGCGACAGCGATCTCGGTGTCCGACTCTGACGGCGTCCCCGCCGACAAAGTGGGTCAGGTGACCAAGCGGCGTCGTTCGAAGCGGCGGCACTGGCAGCCGTCTAATGCTATCGCCAGCAGGACTGGCCATGCGAGCACTGATAGTGATGACTGTAGTACAGGTTGGTCACGTTTTTTTGTTTGTCAATGGCTCAACATCCCTATGTGGGCTTAGGCCTACCAGCTGGTTGCCAGTTTCACATCCACTTAACTTAATCAGCAGAGGTGAATGATCATTAACCAGAAAAGATGGCGTGTGGTTGCAGCATTGACATCTCAACCATAAACTAGTCTTCGCAACCCAGTGATGGGAACAAAGCACTGCTGGATAACATTGTGTTAAGCAGCTATATAGTGCAATGCAACAATTTAATATGCCTCCAAAATATAGGGAGTGACTGACTAGCCTTACTAACGATTAGCCAGGCTCCCAATGGAGGGAGGTTGGTCACGTGGTTTTCTACTAGAAAAATTAGGTAATATTAGAAGAAAAATCAAGAAGAATAAAAGAAGCAAAATCTGATAGACATAGACATCACCGATATTGATTACTACACTTCAGGTTAGTCACGTGGTTTTTTATTTGAAAGAAAAATTAATATAAATGGAATAACGTTGGATTGCATCAACCGGGATCAACTAGTTTTAATCAGCTTTTTTTTTTGTGAGGGAAAGGAAATCTGTGCACAGATACCACACAGGATCCGCACTGTGTGGGTATGTAAATTGGCACATCCTCTCGAAGGAGAATGGTAGGCACAGTGAAGCTGTGCCCCCGACCCACTAAAACCTGAACCCTCCTTCATTTGAACAGCAGGGGAACTGGACCATAAGCTTCATTCTCAGTTCCCCTCCTGAAATGGATCTTCACGCTAAGTGCACTTCCACTACATTGTCACAAAGCGTGTCACCACCACTTTACATATGTTTCTATATGTTATACTCTAGCCTACCTTATTTTAAACTACAGTAGTCAGTAAGTCAGTCAGTCAGTCACTAATCAGGAATCTCAGGTAAGTTGTTGGCGCTGCCGCTGTCGCTCTCATCACTGGCTTTCGTTTTAATCAGCTGATCCCATTTAATTAGCATTGTGTTGATACTGGATCAAAATTGGTGTAACCCAACATAAGAAAATGATTTTCAGGTTCAATTGAATTATTTTTTGATTCCTCCATGCACGATTCACTTCATCATTGCCTTATGTTTCAGATAAGCACATCGATACTAGAATTATAAAGGAACTATATAAACTATCCATTCCTATACACTGTAGAGACTGAGTAGGATGCTCAGAAGTCTGCTGCGATTATGACGTAGCTATGAACCGAGTTACCATGAAAACGTTGATGAAATTTATTCGCCAAGCTCTATTCTAAAATAACCTTATACAGTATACACTTATATCATGTATCACACTATTATCGTGTTTTGTTAATTATTGGTGTCAGACATTAATACAAATTAGTGTTGGTAAAAATTTAAAAATGTGTTGTAATTCATGAGTTTTTGTGTGGAAAATTGGCCTACTCCAATATTGCAAGTTATGCTCTAGACTAGAGAATGTTTGAATTTCTTGTGATCGGGACTTATAGGAATTGATCGGAACACAGGATCGTTGTAAGAAAGTTTATGTATGATCATTATGTATCATAATGTATCATGTAATGTTTGCATTGTATTTTTTCTTTTGGCAATAAATCAATTTCAATTCGTTTCGTTTTCAGAACGAGCGCCGGTTCGGAGGCCACCCATCTACACGCCACCAATGGATGACAGTGACTCAGACAAAGATGCGGCACCCCCCGCCCCCACCAACCCCCGCTCCCACAGCTCTTTCGACGAGGATGACGAAGACAGCTATCGTTTCTCAGTGGGGGGGTCACGGCGACCGCCGCGTACCCCTCCCAGTCCAGCCCCCCCAGCTCGCAACGCGCGATCACCTGTTAAGGCCGTCACAGAAAAGCCTAAAACAGGAGGAGGCTCAAAAAGGGGGCCCAAAACACACGCCACCGCTAAAATAAATGACAAGTCGCATAGTAAAAGCGGGGCGGCTACAGTTAGACGGAACAGTAAAGTTGTGGAGAAGGAAGAGATAAGGGTTAAGAAGAAGAGGGGACGTCCGACTAAAGTGAAGCCACCCCGGACACCTTCGGAGTCCGAGGAGGAGGTTTCGCCGAAAGTGAAATTAAAGTCGAAGGAGAGATCGAAGGCAGCTGCGGTGAGCTCGGGGTCGGACGATGAGTGGGGCAGGGCGAAGGTGCGCAAACGTCGTCTGCCCGCCAACAAAACACCGACCGAATCAGACCGTTCCACTCCCAGAGACTCCTGGGAAGACAAGCGACCTTGTCGACCCGCGGGACGACCTTCGAGAGCTCTAGCCACTGCCACAAGCAGCGAAGACGATGACGACGATGACGACGATTATGGAAGCAGTCGTTCGGGACCAACGTCCTCTTCGCCCGTCAAGCCTGTCACCCGGGTGACTCCCGCCATTGCTGTGAAGCGACCGCCTCCCCGGGAGGTGAGTCCTTACAGCAGTGAAAAAGAGGAGAGTCCACCGAAACTGGATACCGAAGCTAACAACAAAAAGAAGCGGGACACTTTGATGAGGTTGTTTTCAAGGAATACAGCTGAGGGTGGAGGGAAAGGAGGAGGAAAGGGTGGGGGGAAAGGTGGGGGTAAATGTGGGGGGAAAGGGGGTTCGAAAACTCCGGGAGTAACAAGTGGTTGTGAAGTGGATGGTGATGGTGAAACGGTACGGACTCCTTCTTCGTGTAGGAGTGAGGAGCCACGAGTTCCCCCCATCTCCCCCCATCTCACCAGTGCCTCGCCGAGGTTGTCGCTAGCTCCTCCGCCGCCTCCACCCCTCGCGACAGCGTCGCGACGTGTAACGTCGCTGATGTGTCGCCTGGATCTGTCGTCGCTGGGCGGACTATCCGCCGTACAGCGAATCATTGACGCCAAAAAGTGTTGCTCCTCGGAAGAAGTGCGCACACGCACCGAGTTGGCTGATACGAGGCAAGACGCCGACGCTGCGTCCACGTCGAAAAAGGAGCGACGGCAGGACGTGAAGTCGTCGTCGTCGACGTTGAAAGACAAGCGACGCCGGTCGCCGGTGCCCGTGGCGGCGGTGGCGCCGCTACCCAACAAACAGCACAAACAGCCTTATGACGTCATGAGGCTGATGGCTCCCGTCACACCCCAACCCAAACCTGAACTTGATGTTACCACTGCAAGGTTAGTTCATCACTGCTTTCTCAAACACTATTTGACACCTTAGAGAAAATAACTGATGTTTCAAAAAGGACGCATTTCAAGTTTTGAGGTAAAACATTTACTGCTTAGGGAATATTGTTTCCTGAATATATATGGTATTAGCTTTACTGTACTCTTTATCAACGCACTGTACATAACTGGTGTTTCAAAAAGGATGCATTTCAAGTTATTATTTTTAAATAATAATATTATTATTTTTAAGTTATCATTTTTATTTATTATTTTCAAGAATTATTTTTACCTCAGTATATATGGTATTAGTTCTAGTGTACTCTTTATTAACGCACTGTACATCACTATCAATGCTTTCCAATTATCTATTTGTATCTGTAGTGTCTGTATATGTTAGGTTGTAGTTTTTCCAAAGGATGAATGTGTGTTTATTATTGAGAGGTACGAAGCACTATTATTAGCACAAATTCCAGTATGAATCTCTCGATTCTGAAGTATCTTATCTTTTACTGAAACTTGTCCTTCACTCGTTCGTAAGATTTATAATTATGTTTAATAACATTGAGTAATAGAAAAACGTTCATAATTTGAAAAAAAACCTTAGTAAAAACCTTAAAAAACATAAAATGACAATACAGATGTGAATGAATACCGAGAAAGCACTGGAACATGTAAGCGATATACAATGCGTTAATAAAGAGTACAATAGTGCTTACACGTTTGAGGAAACAATATTCCCTATGCCGTAAATATTCTCCCTCAAACTTTGAACTTTGAGTACTTTTAACACTCTGTAGTATTAACTTTGTTTCTATCTGAATGCTATGTTGTTTCACCACAGATGTTGTACTAATTCTAGGTTTCTCTCTAGTTTGTGTACCCACCAATCAAGAAATGAATTTGATTTCTTTCTTTTCAAATTGAATTATTCCCTTTTCAATGAGACATTACAAAGATTCAGCTGATACATAATAGCCTACAAAGAAGAATATTCGTCACTGTTGAATAATATACAGTACACCCTTCTGAAATAGACTTGATCATACATCATACATAGTTGTGACAGAATCATATTTCCATCATTTCACATAACTCTTATTATTCACACATCAATTTCACGTCACTTCACATTAGTCTTTATTGTTGATATAAGATTTAAACAACAAGAAACGCTATACCATGCAAATTAGATTCAAGATTTCTTTGTTGCCGAAAATATTCAAAATAGATGCTTAGCATTGTCAAGCAACGATAAAAATGCAAAGCATGTCCTATTAATAAGTCTTAGAAGTAACCATGATTTCAATGTACGTCTGTATTTTGCAAATAAAGGCAGCTATTCTATTCTCATGTTGCTAATGTTCTACTAATGTTCTCTCTTGTTTTCCGTCACGGAAATTATGCTGTTAAATGTTTTACAGGGTAAAATAGTTCTGTAATTGTGTGTATCGTGTATTACAATTGAGTGTTTCCTTGCTGCAGTGTTCCAAAGAGAGAACGTAGAGGAAGCTCCAGCTCCGATAGTTCTCCGGAAAGAATAAAGAAGCCTATGAAGCGAAGACGAGGCGAGAATAGGCATAATAGAGTAAGTTCTGTTGATCATCATGTTTCTCAGATTTCTTCAATCAATCAATCATTTTTATTCTTCCAAAATATTCACATACAATAAATTGAACAATACAGAAAACATATTGAATAAAATACTTACTCAACTTAGTTAAATACTTAGCTAAATATATATTAAATACTTACTTAAATAGTATCTCACTACAATATAATATTTTTCAAGCTCTTCAAGTGGTTTACTATCTAAGCAGATTAGATCACTAATTGTATACAAATTAACTGAAATGTAATTAAAATTTACTGAATCAAGTGAATTTCACTTTGTATTTTTACACATTTTCAATATTAATAAATAATTAATTTATAACAGATAATTAATAACAGATAATAACAGATTTATAATAGATTAATAACAGATTTACTAACAGATAATTAATTTATAATTTTCATTATAAATGAAATTATAAATAATTACAAATGAATTTTATTTGAGCCACAACAACTGGTTAATGTGGCAGATAATAATTTATTTATTGTAAACTAAAAATTCAGATTGTGTATTGTTTTATGAAAATTGGGTCTGTCAGATTAATAAACCGTATTCGTTTCTCTTACAAGACCTACATAATGTATTTTTAGTTTCTGATTTTTTGTAAATTGTTCGTTTGCAGGGAGGTGATTTGTCGAATGTTTCCCAGACGAACCACGAGAGGGAGACTCAGCAACGAGCCCCTCCTCCTCCCCAATATGGATTCTCCTACTTTCCTCCGCAGAATGATATCTGCGACCAGGATAATAAGTGAGTACCTCTTGATCAAAATATTGTCTTTTCAAAGATTTGATTCCTTGTTTATTATTTTCTTCTATCAATATGTCTCAGTCTAATGGTACCATCCAATTTAATTGAATGACAAATGTGGTCCACACGACGCATAGTATGCATGCCTAATATGCATTGTGTATCCGCACCCTATTACAGTACCTTGTTTACACGTTGCCAATGGCATAGGACAGTTGATTATAAACTGTAATGATTTGGACTGATTTTTCTCAGTGGACTGACACCAGAAATGCAGAACTCATGCAATTTCCACCCGATTTTCTTTAAATCGATTTTATTTGACAACACATGAACTGCTTGAGGGAACCAGCTTGGCAAAATGTTCAATTTCCTATTAGCAAAGCCTCTACAAAAATCCAAACTATAACCAAACGTTTTCTCAGTTTTTTGCAACAAAATTTTTAAAATTGAAAAAGTTCTTAGCGAAAGTCCTGAACAATACAATATTATATTTCAAATGACACTTCAAACGTAAATTTTGGTTGAAAAATAAAAGAATTATTTGCTTCAAACGTTTACATTGTTCTTATAGAACATCAAATTCAAGATGTCCGTCTACAGTACGCACTCTTATGCCGGGTTTCACCAACCTTGTCAAATAGAATTTGACCATGTTCAAGAAAGGCCAAGGCGCACACGGTAAAAAATTGTTGCAAAGAAGTAGAAACTCCAGCTGATCTTTTATAATGAATTTCAAGTGATTGGAATTCTCATACATTAACAGCCGGATAAAATGCTAATATAGCAATGCACCAATGTACACAGATCAATTTTTCACATCGTGTGATAATAACCTTTCCACCTGTTGATGCGTTTGAACATCGTTAAATATTTGACCAATGTTGGTGAAACCCGGCATTAATAATTTCGATGTGAATCTAATATCGATTGTGTTTGTTTTCTTGTGGCAGAGGCAACTACCTGAACCAAGCGAAACGACTGAAGCACTCGGCGGACAATGAGACCGACGAATTCTCGCAGGGCCTCAAGTACCTGGAGGCCGTTCTCTACTTCCTGCTCACCGGCAAGACCCTCGAACAGAGTCCGAGTCAGCTGAGCGCCTACCACATGTACAAGGAGACGCAGCATCAGATTGTTCAGTTGGTTTCACTCTATTATCCTATTATAAAATTCGTAACAAAACGATAGCGAACCTTTTTATTATATCGAAAACATACAAACATAAATCAGATTCATTTTAATTTGACGTAGCATTAGATAGATATAGATAGATAGATAAAGAGAGATAGATAGATAGATAGATGATAGATAGATAGATAGATTAATTGCGAGACAGCATTTAGTGAGGATATTAAGTATTGCACCAGGAATGACTATAATAAATGGAACCATATTCTCATGGCAATTTTATATTCTCTGCTACTTTTTCTTAACAGTTCATTAAGATTCGTTTTATCTATTATATTAGCAATACCTGCTATTGAGATATTTTTGACCTTGCAGGTAAATGATTTCACCGATAATATTTGAACACATTTTGATGCGTATTATGTGAAATCTGGTGAATAAAGTTGTTGCTTAAAACAGTAAATCCGGAAAGCATTCTGCCTGATTACGAAAAGGCAATGATGCTGCCGAAAAGTGCTGCTTTCCCGGGCGAGGAAGTAGTAGCACTTTTTGTGCGGCATTCATCGAATTTCTTACGTTTGTTGCAGTTGTCAATATTTGCAGTAGCAGAAGTCTTCAGAATATTATATGGCATTAATTAGGAATTTCGTCCAATTAATTATTAGAGAGATATTATTTCTTGACGTTGCTGATGACCGTAGAGTACGATGGCAAAGAAATAATATCGATAATAAGAATATAGGTAAGAATCTCGATAGATTTGTTGACCGAAGACAACGAATTTTTAACAAAACTTCTCTACTCGAATATTAATGATTCAATTATTTATTTCCGCTAATAAATAAATACATGTCATTATTACAAACAATACATCTTCTTTTAACAATATATTAGCACTAATACATTTAAATACATTTTCTTTTGACCAATAAACAAGTATAATATTACCATTACATTTTAATGGTACCGAGAAAGGACGAAATACTGTACCATCCACCTACTCGAAAATTCTATAAACGGGATAGACTTTTTCATGGATGTGTTCTATTTTCAGATACATATCATCGAAGTTTGTACCAATCAAGAGTCAACTAATCAACTTCAACTCGCAAACTGACCTACACATCAAACTTGCTATTCTTAGGTAAGTCTTCTTCCATGTCTCTGATTTTAAATCTTGCACATTTTTAATGCTAACTTACAATTCAATGTTAAGAGTTAAGCTGTTTAGTTTAATAGATCTATTTAAACAACCCCTACGCTGTAGTGGCGGAAGGGGAAAAGAAAAAGAAGAAGAAGAAGATCTATTTAAACAACGAATCTAATAAAACGAGTTTGATGGATCTAGTTTTGCTTAATGAAGAAATGATGAACTATAAACCTTCTCTGTTTATATTACATAAATATATTTATGTATAATTATAGTAAAGCTCACACTGAAAATCAAACTTTTTTCTCTATTTTTTCTTTTAAAATGACACCATCATTCCGTTCTGATATAAACAATTAAACAATTTCTACTTACTTTTCAAGGGTAATAATGAATAAGAATGTACATGTTGTGAATTATTTTCCTCTCAAATAGACTCATTTATAGCTATTTATAGCCTAGAACCCTAGAAGCAACTGCCTATGTCACTTTTGCTACTTATGGCTGGTTTTCACGATTCTAGTAGACGTTCTGGTTACTGGAGGCAGGTTACTGGTTTATAGGTAAGTAGATAGGCTTCTGGTAACCTGCCTCTAGTAAGTAGAACGTCTACTAGAATCGTGAAACCCAGCCATAAGTGTCAACTGTTTTTCGCAAGAAGCTAATAAAGCAGCTTGGTTTGACTCAGGATTTAGGCTACTTTTCTGAAGGCTTAGAGGGATTTCCCTCCTCTGTGCTTGTAGTGTCTATTTGTTACATTTATTCCGCTGATTACAGTTATTTTTTCGTGTATAAATTGGTACTGACTTTGGAATGGTGTCCTGTTTTAGCCTGAGATGTCAGTCCCTGCTCTATCTGAAGCTGTACACCATGAAACAGCACGAAGCTAAGGATGCTCAACGGACAATCGGCGAGTACCTCAAGGTAAGCTAAAATATTTTATTATTCTCTTTCTAATATTTATTGCTTGTTACTTGAATATTTTTTCCATTTTCTTTTATAACTCTATTCTTATTCATGGGTCCCCTTGATCCCATAGAAAAAATAAATAATAGAATAATGATGGGTTTCACCAACCTTAGTCAAATAGAATTTGAGATATTCAAAAAAAGGCCATGGCACACACAGTAAAAAAGTTATTGCAAAGGAACAGAAACTCAAGCTGATCTTTTATAATGAATTTCAAGTGATTGGAATTCTCATACATAAACAGCCGGATAAAATGCTAATATAGCAATGCACCAATGCACACAGATCAATTTTCTGCGGCAACTTAAAAATTGACGGTCAAATTTTCGCATATTGTGATAATAACCTTTTCACCTGTTGACGCGTTTGAACATTAAATATTTGACGGTCGAAACGGTTTATTAAGACGGCTGTCATCATTTTGTACATGTTCTATTACTATAGATGTTGTATGTTCTATAGATAATCCATCTACCATCCAGGTAACAACCCAGCAGTGCGGCCTCAGCTTTAGGGATAACTCCGGCAGGCCACCGTAGCATCGACAAACGTTAGCCTCGACACTATGTACTAAGGAGGTGGCACGGGCTCTCTATGCTGCTAACCTACTAGCGATTATCAGCAGCACATTTGCTGCTGGAATGTCCAGCACTCTTGCAAATGAGGAGGAGACTTCTTGGAAAGGCAACCCTCCTACCAGAGGAGGCAAGAGAACTGGACTTCAAGGCCCTGAGTAAATTCTGCTCTGGCCTTGGATTATGGAACATGGCATAAGCCAAAGAGGGGATGCCACAAAAGACCGAATAGCGGTCGCGGTGGCTAAGGGTTACAAAGCCCAACTCAATTAAAAAAATAAAAAAAAAACTACTAGCGAGGTTAGCTACCAAGAAAGTTTAAGACCGGTGAGAACATAGAGAGCTAACCTGTCGAGGCTAACGTTTGTCGATGCTACGGTAGCCACCCGATAACTCCCTTTCTGTCATTCAACCTGAACGTTAACCATGAAAACAATTATTCTAATTTATATTTTGTTTACAGTCGAACCCCCCACCACCAGTGGACCAGTGCGGGGTTGGCGGGGGAGGGGTGGTAGGCCAAGGCACCCCCTCCCAACCGATGTCCCCCACTCCGTCTCCGGCCGGAAGTGTCGGCTCTCAGTCGTCCGGCTACAGTAGCGGAGCGGCGGGAGGGGGAAGCGGCCCCCCCACCAACGCGGCACATCCGGCCATGACGTCACTTCCGGTCACTGTGCACGCGGCCATCGGCGACTTCTACCACAACTACGTGTGCCTGTCGTCCGCTTTCGATCTGTGGGATCAGGCGAACGCCCTCATCACTAAGGGCAATCATCTTGGTAAGTTAGGGCCTCTATTTAATGGATTCTATTTCTAATTTATACTATAGTCAGTTCACTGAGAAGAAAAAGTGCACGTAAACATACTGCGCGTGCGGGAGTCAGACCAACAAGCAGCCAGTAAAGTAGCTTGGTGTGACTCGCGCTTTAATAACAGTCATTCGCTAGTCGTCTTCTTGAAAATTCTACTCTATCATTTGTGGGTTAAGTAGAAGAGAATGACTGCCGACCTGGGAGGGCTTCTCGCCCTCCTAGGTTGAAATAGTGGCAGTCATTCTATTCTACCTTTTTTTGAAAAATGAAAGCATTCATTCGTTTTGATAAACTGTAGATCACTTATAGCAGGATCCGTTTAACTTGTCATAAAACATATGATCGACGAGCATATAATCACAATACTTAACCTACAAATGCTGAATCTTGCAGATTATTGATAAGGTCTTTTATAAAAAGGTCTTGTAAAGACTTCAAATGTCTTAAAGACTTTTAAGTCTTTTGATTATTGTGTCGAAGTCACTGTTTAATTATTACCAAATCAGCTGATTTCTGACAAGTTAAATGGATCGCGCTATATCATTAGGCCTATAACAAAAAATAATTTTTCGTTTTTTTCCAGAATTTTTCACCGACCTCGACAAGTCATGTGGAACTCTGATGCTGGAAACGAACATCAATCAGCTAGTGGAGTACGTGCACGAGGGGATCAATAGGCTGAAAGCAAAAGCCAATCAGAGGCTATGAGTACTGCCTAACCCGGTTTTCATCACCTAGCCGGGTGTTCCCCTCCTACCAACCCCACTCCTCTACACAATGTTCCATGCAAACGTAGAATTGTATTAGAGTGTTTCATTAGGAAACTAATCCTATCAACTAAACGTTACTAATCTCAAAAAAACTTTGAAAGTTGTGATTTTCATTGAGACCAATTTTTTTCATCCCAATACTTTCGTTGCTGTCTAACTTACATCTATTTATTCATACAATAATGGATAAATTCGTTCATGAATCAGGAGGCCTTTCAGTACCGTACTTGTTAGATGAAACGAGTATGTAGATAAAAACACAATAATCATTGAAATGAAAATATTGTCCGTAAGCGGAGTTAGGTTAGGACTAGAGTCCTTTCTAGGTTTCAATCTTGAAATTATTGTTGTTTATTGAATACTGGTATCAAATTAAAGTAAACAAATTGATTGTTTTGAATGACACTATAATTTAAAAATTAAATGAAAAATGTCATGAAAATATCGGTAAGCGGTGTTAGGACTAGAGAGTCCTCTCTATCACTGAAACTTGATATTATAGGCTACTATTGTTTAGTGAATACTCGAATGAACTTGAACAAACTGTCTGGAAATTGCATTGATTTGTAAAAAATGTCGAAGAAAATTTAAATCAGCATCAGTTGGCAGGTTACCAACAACCCTATCGTATTTACTTACGATTCCTGTTAGTTTTGGTTAGGTTGGGTACAGTCTATTCAATTTTTGTAGCCTCTGTGCTTTTATGAAAATAATAAATATGAAATATTAATTGATATTACAATAGTCTGAGAATTGATTTTGGAAGATAACTGTTGAAATGATAATTTTATGTAGGAACAATTTTAAATCTGATTATAAATTCAATTAAAAATGTCCTGAATTTTAAATTTGTGCTTCATGTTTTTTTTAGGAAAAGCAAAATGATAATTATTGATGATTTTAAATTCTCAAATCGATTTTTAAAGATTGAAAGCTGGAATTACATTCTATGTACTCATGAATAACAAACTTATGATTCATATATTCATGAAATATAAGAGCAGGATAATAATATATTATTAATTGAATAAAATGAAAAACCTACTTTAAAATTTGAGTTAAAAAGATTGAGATGAAATTTTATGCACCATTTGAAATTTCAATGCAACTATCATCACAAGTGAGGTTTCCCATTATTAATTAAACTTATTATTAAATTCAATAAACCATTATAAAATTTTAATATCAATATTAATTTTAAACCATTATTAAATTCTAAAAGATATGAAATTATGCTTTATATTCATCAGTATTATAATTCATGGAAATGATAACCAATGTTACCAGAGGGCATCACATTTTTAATGTATCTATTTCATTAATTGATTATTCTAATATTTGAAACATTAATAGTAGCAAGCTTTTAAACACAATGAGAACTTATCACATGAAAAAATAATGTCAAAATCGAAAAACCAAAACAATACGGTTTTCTAAAAATTGTGAAACACTCTTCTATTTGTCCTATCGTTTGTCGCTATCCAAAAATACTCTCCAAAAATAGGTGATTGTTTTAGTTTAATTTGAATTAATTTTGTTTCCATTGTCAATTTTTCTGTTAAATTTATATGTTTTGTAATCATAGTTGTTTAAAATTATTTTGTAAATTATTATCACTGTTATTTTCTAATGCAACGAACAAAAATTAGTCTTCCTGTTTGTTTTTGGAGTTTTTTTGTAATGATTTAACTAGTAGTTTTGTATCGATACAAAAATAATGTACGATTTTTCTTGCATTTGATTGAATGGGATGATAATAATTGAACCTTTGGAAAATATCAATGTCTTTTCATCATACAAAACCATCAGGAAGATGGAAATGAGAAATAAACTAATACTATTGTTATCAATTTCACTACATTGTGTACCGATATATCACCAAAAATGTGTATCACAGTCTGATATTTTCCAAGTACAGATAGGCCCTATATCATCAGAGATTTTTGAATTATTGTAATAAACATTGCAATGTTCTAATTTCTCATCATGGAATTGGGTTACAAAATCTTGTTCTTAACTGATTTTAGCTAAATCCTTGACTTGTTACATGCTAGTATCATTGATACCTTGAATTTTAATACAATTTTTCATTGTTGCTTAGGAAGTAGATAGAATATCTTACAGAATACAGCAAAAATTGATTTTAATTTAGTCTCTTATCAAATGTCAATTATTATTGATGACCTCCCGTTCAATTACAGTAACACCAAAATATTTCATGTACCTGTTACATCATGTATTAACACCATCAAGTAAATTTGAAATATTTACAAATTTTCGTTTGAAAACGTTTCACTCATTCCTAATTTGGACATCAATGATACGTTGTTTAACCCAAGACTATTCGAGTGTAGAACATTAAATTACAAAGTTATTTTTCACTCAAAAGGTTGCAATTCCATCAAATTTAGAGAAATTATTTCGTGTAGAAAAATGTGTAACACTAAGTTGATCTGATGCTAAATCTAATATTTAATTGAATTTTTGAATGTACAAATTTGAAAGTAAATGGATGGTTGCTGAATAAGGGTTTCCCCCACTCAACTCATTTGATTCAATAATGAAGAATTTATATGTCAAGAATTCGAGAATAATCAAGAATTTGTATTGTCATAAACAGAAAACTGCAAGAACAAGAGTCACTTTGAATACTGTAGATCTTATAAATATAATTGTTACTTTATTCGAGTAAAGGCTATAATAAAGTACAGTTATGATTAAAATCGGGCTACAAATTCAGTGTAAAATTATAAATCTATAAAGATTTTATTCTATAATTTAGACTAAAGTTCAGCCGCCATCCTAAAATCTTATATTGTACACAATATTTTGGCTATGTCATTAATTAGATATTCGTTGATGAGATTTCATTTGATATTATTATACAGTTGTATGTTGAGAAACGAATGTATTTGAAAATTGTAGAAGTTTTTATACAAAAGGTTCATCGCTTCTTAACATTGCTTTCTAGTTGATCTAGAAAAAATTGAATGTCATTTTCCATCCGCTGGTCGGGTTCGCATAGTACAACTTCAATTATGTCAGTCGCTGTTTTTAGAGAGTTTATTATTGTTACTATTGTCTGTTGAGACTTGGAAATCATGCAATAATATTTGTCAATGGTGTTTGAAATCTTGTGTATCAATTATGTAATTTGATCACTCGTGTCGATGTCAAATTCAGATAGAAAATTATGTTTCATTTATTTATTCAACTCTACAAGTAAAAATAGTATAGAGAATAAAAATAAATGGTTTATCTGTGGTGAGAATATAATGGAAAGTCTAGTTCGCAACCATATAGGTACAAATTATGAAATCATTAAAAATGTCGAATCATTTATTCAACCCCGTACAAGTAATACCATAGACTTGCCAAATAAATGTATTTTTTGTGGTATACTATTATGGGAAATCTAGTATGCAACAATTTAGTTGCAAAATATGAAAGCATTTGAAATTTTGAATAATTTATTCAACCCTGTACAAGTAATACCATAGACTAACAAAATAAATGTATTTTTTTTTTTGTGGTAAACCTATTATGGGATACCTAGTACAAAAATAGCGTTGTAAAATACTACTGTAGAGAGAAAGCCCAACTGATTCAAGTCCTGTAAAACTTTTTTCCGAAATTTAACACTTTCCTAAAATATATGCTATTGCCAATAACATTACTGAAATAACTTTCAAAGTTCATTGGATGTTTCTTTCAAAGTTTAGCACCCTCCTATTAAATGGTACATTCAATGGCATGTCTAGAAAAACTGTCAAAATCTATCGGTATTTTCAATTTAGCATCCTCCTGTAGCAGTTTCCTGAACAGAAACTGTTTAAATCTTTCGGAATGATTTTATTTTTTGAATTTTAACCGCAAAATCTAGAACACTCTTCTATTGCGAAGTGCAACTTCCCTTGTTTAAAATTTTAACAGCTGCGCTGTGAAAATTTTTTCGTGTGACAAAGGGTTTCCCTACCAATAAAAGCAATAAGAATTTTATTAGATGAAATTTGTCAGTTATTTTTGATTCAATATTGTATTTGACCAAAGTGTTTTCTATAGCAATTTCTCACTAGAATTTCTGAATTTTCTATCTGAATTTGAAATGCGACCGCCAGAAGAACCAATATTAAATTATACTTGTACTTTCAGATATAAATTTGAGAGTGAATGAACTCTGGATAGTATCTTTATCCAACCACAAAAAGTGTATGCCTTATTTTACAACATGTGTGTGACAAAATCTGCAATTGTTATCTGTGTAATTATATGATAATTAAGTGTGTCCAATCGTTTCGGTAATAAGATTACGAAAAAGTGCATTGAATAGGTTGGTGAAGTTATTCGTCACCAGCTTACACACATCAATTATTATTCTAATGAATTTGCGAATTAATAATTCACGAATGAATTTATCACCAAGTGCACTAAGGTTATGCTTTGTTGAACAATTTTACCATTGTAGCCTTCAAACTTTTCGTTTTACTTCTGAAGAAGATCGTTAAAGTTTTCGAAAAATTGATGATCATTGTCACATAAGTATCATGTAATCTAATAATTCTTTGAAACTATGTGTTACTTGATGATTCTGAATACGGCTGATCTCACATTTGAAAAGTTTCGATTTCGATTTGGAAAATGAGATCATTTATCTCGTGCTGATAGCCTACATCGAGATAAAAAAAAATATGGGTTTGATGTTAAGAAGCCGAAACAAAGCAATAATTATATTCTGATTCAGTTCCAAAAGTTTAAATAATAATATGAGTGTGATATTCCCATTCCAGTTCATTCTACAGCTTCAAGAACTTTACCAAACTTACTTGATGTAAGTTTAGATGTATTAGACTTAACTTGATGTATTCTGTATAGATGATCGGGAAATAACATCATTTCACAATTCCATGATAATCCTACTAACATTATTCTAAATTTAATACCATAATGACCTTGAAAAAAGTAGAGCAGAATTCATTGATACTAATATCAACTCAACAAAATTCTCATAATTTTTTTGAAAAAAGGTAGAGCTGAATTACATAGGTACTTCAACATGCCTTACAAAGATTATTTCAATTTCATCACCTTCCTATTAATTTGTCTCTGTAATTTAAAATATTGACCATATTTTTTATTTTAAATCTTCTTTCCCCTCCAGATTCATTCTTCTTTCTATTCTTCATTTTTCCGCTTCTCTCCCTCCTTTATCTACCCCCTTCTCCTATCTTCCTAGTCTTGTTCTCCTGTCTCCTACCACTTTACGAAAAGTCTTCAAATTATGCAATCTGATGTGGTATTCACTGACCCTCTTCAGGCTAGGCGTACACCGGTTAGTCGAGACAAGACAAGACGAGATTAGTCACGTTTAGTCACAGTAATTCACATAGTTGCTTATGAAGCAGCACACACCGATGCAATGACTAATCGGTGTGTTTTGCTTCATAAGCAACTATGTGAAGTACTGTGACTAAACGTGACTAATCTCGTCTTGTCTTGTCTTGACTAACCTGTGTACGTTTAGCCTCATAGCCCACTTTAGCCTATGTACAGTACGGTAAATATGTATCATTTAGTAATACAGTTGTTCGAAAAAAACTTGAAAATTCTAAAAATAATTTTAGTCGTTTTTAAAATAATTGAAAACTACCACTACAGACTGTTCAATGTCCAGTAGCCTCCGGTGGTTAGGAACCCACCTAGAAGTTTCATTTACCTACTTTCATCCTCGCACAAGTCCTCTCAAAGTCCTCACAAGTCTTTCTCAAACACATGTCCTCGAAAATCCACAAAAACAAATAATCAGTTTTAGAGTGTAATGCGGGTATTGGGTGAGCAGGTATTCAGATATCAGGAAGTGCCTATCTAGTACAAACATAGTTTCAATTGGACTATTGAGACAGCTAAAGTTATTCGAAAGTTGTTACTTTGTAGACTACTTACATAAATTACCAAAGTACAAGTGTGTGCGTGTGTTTGAATATTAGACTGATGATAATGATGTTACAGAATTGAAAGTGTGTAAGTTAATAATTCAGACGGAATCAATCCATTGTAAAACTAAAGGCTAGGCGTACACCGGTTAGTCAAGACAAGACAAGACGAGATTAGTCACGTTTAGTCACAGTACTTCACATAGTTGCTTATGAAGCAACACACACCGATTAGTCATTGCATCAGTGTGTGCTGCTTCATAAGCAACTATGTGAATTACTGTGACCAAACTTCACTAATCTTGTCTCTTGTCTTGACTAACCGGTGTACGCCTAGCCTTAGACATTACTATTGTATAATATGTCATTTACTCACATTGCGTACGGTATTGTAAGCTCGATAAGTTTCATGTTAATTTCCTATATCAAAAATTAATTTGTATCACTTGTATTTTGCTACTGACTTGACAAGAAATTGACTATTAGTTCTCAGAATGGAATTTTGTAAACATCGGATAATTCCAATATGTTGACGTATTGTGTTCTGATTTTGACCATAGTTTAAAGACGTGTTTTTAGACCGTTCAACCAACTAAACGTGCTAAAATACCATTCCAAGAATGGTATTCCATAATAAGAATACCTTTTGTCTCATTTCATTGACATTGATATTTTCAAAATTTAAAACTATATTTAACTAAAGAAGTTGTATGGAATGAGCCTTGATTACAATAGTGTTTAGTAGAATATGCATGCCTCTTTAAAACTCTCCGTTGCAAAATTCAAAACAAATAATAATTTTTGAAAAGATTTAAGGCTTATGAAATGTATGTATATATCATGCATAAAATTGAACTCATTTATCATTATTCCATTTTCAATTGTCTTAGTCGATCCTAAAAATAATCTAGACCTACTTTCCAATATCACTTGATTAGGATATTTTTCATCACCATTAATTGCATGATTTAAGATCGTTGTTTCATTTTTTTATTGTTTAGAAAATTTTCTGTTAGCAATTTTTTAATAGTGTTGTAGTTTTTGACTCTGATTGGTTGTTTTTATATATGATATAAAACTAGTAGATATTACTAGTACTATTAGTACATTTTCAAAGTGTTGAACGATATATTTATGTAATGTTAGCGTAATGAATATAATTTATTATTAAAAATTTTAATTTTTTGATTAGTTGATAATTATTTACCGATCTGAATCCAAGGGAACATTCTTTATTATTACTGGATTAATAAAAAATTAAACATGGAAATAAAACATTTGTAGATAATTTTGGATATGCCTTGGGCATGAAGCTACATGTTGTAGGTAACACCTGATGAATTGTAATTTGTCTCTATTTCTCCTAGAGAAAAAAGGAACGCATTTTTAAGAATTATTATAAATTATTCCTTTTTCTATTCTCCATATCACAATCAAATGAAGCTGTTTTGACACTGGCATCTCTGTACAACATGGATTGTAATTTTTGTTCTGAAGTCTCAGAGTGTCATTTGGCTCTGTAATTATTTGACAAAATAATGGACAAGACAAATCTAAATAAAAACTATATTATATACTTATTTATAGATAATTATATATACTTATCAATATTTGGGGTTTATATAGCACATTATATAAATGAAGAAATACATATTTAGTGATAGTGTATATTTTTGTATATATAGTAATATTGTAATGATAATATAATTATTATTAATCATATAAACAAATATGCATAAAGTGTATGTCATAGAGTTTCTTACAATTTCTAGTTCAGCAATGATGAAGATAAAAATGATGAGGTAGCTAAGTTTGTAAGCTAAAGGTTAGGATGAACTTTGTTAAACTGATTTTTTGGGCGTAATCCTATCAAGTTTATGTTCCTCTGAATAAATGTTCGAAATCTAACATTGCCTACCGTAATTTATTTCGAAACAATTTCGTAAATTTTAAATATCTGTAATTTTTTTGTAAATTATTCAAAGTAATGTACGGGACACGATACCAAATTATCATACATTGGTATACGCGTTACAAATGAAATATATTATTTTATGAAACGAGTTTGGTTCACTCCATAACAATCATTTGTAATTTACTTGTAAATTATTAATTTGGATAGTCCTGGCCAAAGTACTTATAATATAATTTGTTTTTCTTAAGGCTATCTATCAACAAATCCCCTTTTGAATTGAATAATTTATTATTAATCATTGATTTGTTCTCATTATTAATTTATTTGTTTTTCAAGTTTTTTTCTCAAAATAATTTATTTTAAAATATATTAATTTGTTGTCTTTCAAAAATGTTTTTCTAGCAAAACTGGAATTCATTCAAACATCGACAAATCAGAGGAATATAGAAAATAAGGGTTAGAACGTTGATTTTGAATAAGATATAGAAAATTGTAAATTTTGGGATTCTTATTGGTTTTACCTAATGAAATTATGTTGAATTGCTTGTTTTTCTGTTTGTTCTCTCCTTCTGTGTACTTTTGTAATTTATCAGTAACTTTCCAATGATTAGTTATGGTTTGATGAATAATCCTCAATTGAAAGGATACCTAAACGGCATTTCTCATGTAAGACGTAAGAGACTTGATAGAATGAGTTTGTGGATTATTAAAGAATAATATTTATTCATAAAACGAGAACTATTATTCTAGTTGTCCTATGTACCATCAGTATTCTAGTCTAATTCATGTAAATCCAATTAAGCTTCAATTGTGACTGAAGATATTGTTTTCGATGAAATGTACTCAAATGTTTTCGGCTATGTTTTCGCCAGAGTACTAACAAATTAACTGAAAGAATAACTGGACCCAGAGGTCAGTGTCCTTTTAATAATGAGATTGATGATCTTATAGCTAGTGATGAAGGGTCTTGGAATGAGAAACCGTTTGATAACGGTTGACTGCTTATATATATTGACTTCAAAACTAAAATCAAACATTACAATCGAAATATGAAATGAAAATCTCTCAGATTTGCTTGATATTTGGGCTATGGATAGAGCATGGCCTAACAAGTGTACACACATAATATGAGACTTTTCTCTACTATACGAGCAAAGATATTCAGCTGAGAAGAGTACACCACTCTCTTCTCTCAAGGGAAAGCTGAGAGAGGAAAATTCGATTTTCAAATGCTCATATCTCTTGAACGGGAGCGAATTTTTTCATTTTGTTGACAGATTCTTGTTCAGCTCTTCAAGTACTATCTTATACGTTATTTTGAGCAATTTCGATAATTTTCATTTTTTTGCAAAAAATCATGATGTATATACATCATGCGTTTTTTTAGCCAAAAAATGAAAATCTCTCAGATTTGCTTGATATTTGGGCTATGGATAGAGCATGGCCTAACAAGTGTACACACATAATATGAGACTTTTCTCTACTATTTGAGCAAAGATATTTAGCTGAGAAGAGTACACCACTCTCTTCTCTCAAGGGAAAGCTGAGAGAGGAAAATTCGATTTTCAAATGCTCATATCTCTTGAACGGGAGCGATTTTTTCATTTTGTTGACAGATTCTTGTTCAGCTCTTCAAGTACTATCTTATACGTTATTTTGAGCAATTTCCATAATTTTCATTTTTTGCAAAAATCATGATGTATACATCATGCGTTTTTAGCCAAAAATGAAAATCTCTCAGATTTGCTTGATATTTGGGCTATGGATAGAGCATGGCCTAACAAGTGTACACACATAATATGAGACTTTTCTCTACTATTTGAGCAAAGATATTTAGCTGAGAAGAGTACACCACTCTCTTCTCTCAAGGAAAGCTGAGAGAGGAAAATTCGATTTTCAAATGCTCATATCTCTTGAACAGGGAGCGAATTTTTTCATTTTGTTGACAGATTCTTGTTCAGCTCTTCAAGTACTATCTTATACGTTATTTTGAGCAATTTCCATAATTTTCATTTTTTGCAAAAATCATGATGTATACATCATGCGTTTTTAGCCAAAAATGAAAATCTCTCAGATTTGCTTGATATTTGGGCTATGGATAGAGCATGACCTAGCAAGTGTACACACATAATATGAGACTTTTCTCTACTATTTGAGCAAAGATATTTAGCTGAGAAAAGTACACCACTCTCTTCTCTCAAAGGAAAGCTGAGAGGAAAATTCAATTTTCAAATGCTCATATCTCTTGAACAGAATTTTTCATTTTGTTGACAGATTCTTGTTCAGCTCTTCAAGTACTATCTTATACGTTATTTTGAGCAATTTCCATAATTTTTCATTTTGGCTAAAAAATCATGATATACATCATGATTTTTTAGCAAAAAATGAAATCTCAGATTAACGATATTTGGGCTATGGATGAGCATGGCCTAACTCAGTGTGCACATAATATGAGGACTTTTCTACTATTTGAGCAAAGATATTCAGCTGAGAAGAGTACACCACTCTCTTCTGTCAAGGGAAAGCTGAGGAGGATGATTGCTCCGTTCAAGAGATGATCTCTTGAACAGGAGCAAATTTCATTTGAAAATCGACAGATTCTTCCTCTCAGCTCTTGTACTATGGTACCTCAGCAATTTCGATAATTTTCATTTTTTTGCAAAATATCATGATGTATACATCAAATTTTCAACCAAGTAAAATCTCTCAGGTAGCGATATGTTGTGCTATGGATGAGGCCATGGCCTATCCAGTGTATAGCCCATAATATCAAGCAAATCTGAGAGATTTTGAGCAAATATATTTAGCTGAAGAGTACACCATGATGTAGTACATCATGATTTTTACTAAAAAAAAAATGAAAATTGCTCGTGCTCAAAATAACGTATAAGATAGTACTTGAAGAGCTGAACACAGAATCTGTCAACAAAATGAAAAAATTCGCTCCCGTTCAAGAGATATGAGCATTTGAAAATCAGTTTTCCTCTCAGCTTTCCTTGAGAGAAGAGAGTGGTGTACTCTTCTCAGCTAAATATCTTTGCTCAAATAGTAGAGAAAAGTCTCATATTATGTGTGTAACTTGTTAGGCCTCTATCCATAGCCCAAATATCGAGTCTGAGATTTTTCATTTTTTGGCTAAAAACGCATGATGTATACATCATGATTTTTTTGCTTTTTGCAAAAAATGAAAATTATGGAAATTGCTCAAAATAACGTATAAGATAGTACTTGAAGAGCTGAACAAGAATCTGTCAACAAAATGAAAAATTCGCTCCCGTTCAAGAGATATGAGCATTTGAAAATCGAATTTTCCTCTCTCAGCTTTCCCTTGAGAGAAGAGTGGTGTACTCTTCTCAGCTAAATATCTTTGCTCAAATAGTAGAGAAAAGTCTCATATTATGTGTGTGTACACTTGTTAGGCCATGCTCTATCCATAGCCCAAATATCAAGCAAATCTGAGAGATTTTCATTTTTGGCTAAAAACGCATGATGTATACATCATGATTCTTTGCAAAAAAATAAAAAATATTGACATTTTACAAAATAACATATCAGATAGCACTTGAAGAGCTGAACAAGAATCTGTCAACAAAATGAAAAAATTCGATCCCGTCCAAGAGATATGAGCATTTGAAAATCGAATTTTCCTCTCTCAGCTTTCCCTTGAGAGAGAGTGGTGTACTCTTCTCAGCTAAATATCTTTGCTCAAATAGTAGAAAAGTCTCATATTATGTGTGTACACTTGTTAGGCCATGCTCTATCCATAGCCCAAATATCAAGCAAATCTGAGAGATTTTCATTTTTGGCTAAAAACGCATGATGTATACATCATGATTTTTGCAAAAATGAAAATTATGGAAATTGCTCAAAATAACGTATAAGATAGTACTTGAAGAGCTGAACAAGAATCTGTCAACAAAATGAAAAATTCGCTCCCGTTCAAGAGATATGAGCATTTGAAGATCAAAGTTACCTCTCTCAGCTTTCCCTTGAGAGAAGAGTGGTGTACTCTTCTCAGCTAAATATCTTTGCTCAAATAGTAGAAAAGTCTCATATTATGTGTGTACACTTGTTAGGCCATGCTCTATCCATAGCCCAAATATCAAGCAAATCTGAGAGATTTTCATTTTTGGCTAAAAACGCATGATGTATACATCATGATTTTTTTCAACAAAAATGAAAATTATGGAAATTGCTCAAAATAACGTATAAGATAGTACTTGAAGAGCTGAACAAGAATCTGTCAACAAAATGAAAAAATTCGCTCCCGTTCAAGAGATATGAGCATTTGAAAATCGAATTTTCCTCTCTCAGCTTTCCCTTGAGAGAAGAGAGTGGTGTACTCTTCTCAGCTAAATATCTTTGCTCAAATAGTAGAGAAAAGTCTCATATTATGTGTGTACACTTGTTAGGCCATGCTCTATCCATAGCCCAAATATCAAGCAAATCTGAGAGATTTTCATTTTTTGGCTAAAAAAACGCATGATGTATACATCATGATTTTTTGCAAAAAAATGAAAATTATCGAACTTGCAGAAAACAACGTATAAGATAGTACTTGAAGAGCTGAACAAGAATCTGTCAACAAAATGAAAAAATTCGCTCCCGTTCAAGAGATATGAGCATTTGAAAATCGAATTTTCCTCTCTCAGCTTTCCCTTGAGAGAAGAGAGTGGTGTACTCTTCTCAGCTAAATATCTTTGCTCAAATAGTAGAAAAGTCTCATATTATGTGTGTACACTTGTTAGGCCATGGTCTATCCATAACCCAAAAATCAAGCAAATCTGAGAGATTTTCATTTTTTAAAAACGCATGATGTATACATCATGATTTTTGCAAAAATGAAAATTATGGAAAGTACTCAAAATAACGTATAAGATAGTACTTGAAGAGCTGAACAAGAATCTGTCAACAAAATGAAAAAATTCGCTCCCGTTCAAGAGATATGAGCATTTGAAAATCGAATTTTCCTCTCTCAGCTTTCCCTTGAGAGAAGAGAGTGGTGTACTCTTCTCAGCTAAATATCTTTGCTCAAATAGTAGAGAAAAGTCTCATATTATGTGTGTACACTTGTTAGGCCATGCTCTATCCATAGCCCAAATATCAAGCAAATCTGAGAGATTTTCATTTTTGGCTAAAAACGCATGATGTATACATCATGATTTTTGCAAAAATGAAAATTATGAAAATTAACAAAATAACGTATAAGATAGTACTTGAAGAGCTGAACAAGAATCTGTCAACAAAATGAAAAATTCGCTCCCGTTCAAGAGATATGAGCATTTGAAAATCGAATTTTCCTCTCTCAGCTTTCCCTTGAGAGAAGAGTGGTGTACTCTTCTCAGCTAAATATCTTTGCTCAAATAGTAGAGAAAAGTCTCATATTATGTGTGTACACTTGTTAGGCCATGCTCTATCCATAGCCCAAATATCAAGCAAATCTGAGAGATTTTCATTTTTGGCTAAAAAACGCATGATGTATACATCATGATTTTTGCAAAAATGAAAATTATGAAATTGCTCAAAATAACGTATAAGATAGTACTTGAAGAGCTGATAAGAATCTGTCAACAAAATGAAAAAATTCGCTCCCGTTCAAGAGATATGAGCATTTGAAAACCGAATATTCCTCTCTCAGCTTTCCTTGAGAGAAGAGAGTGGTGTACTCTTCTCAGCTAAATATCTTTGCTCAAATAGTAGAGAAAAGTCTCATATTATGTGTGTACACTTGTTAGGCCATGCTCTATCCATAGCCCAAATATCAAGCAAATCTGAGAGATTTTCATTTTTGGCTAAAAAACGCATGATGTATACATCATGATTTTTACAAAAAATGAAAATTATCAAATACTCAAAATAACGTATAAGATAGTACTTGAAGAGCTGAACAAGAATCTGTCAACAAAATGAAAAATTCGCTCCCGTTCAAGAGATATGAGCATTTGAAAATCAATTTTCCTCTCTCAGCTTTCCCTTGAGAGAAGAGAGTGGTGTACTCTTCTCAGCTAAATATCTTTGCTCAAATAGTAGAGAAAAGTCTCATATTATGTGTGTACACTTGTTAGGCCATGCTCTATCCATAGCCCAAATATCAAGCAAATCTGAGAGATTTTCATTTTGGCTAAAATAACGCATGATGTATACATCATGATTTTTTGCAAGAAAATGAAAATTATGGAAATTGCTCAAAATAACGTATAAGATAGTACTTGAAGAGCTGAACAAGAATCTGTCAACAAAATGAAAAAATTCGCTCCCGTTCAAGAGATATGAGCATTTGAAAATCGAATTTTCCTCTCTCAGCTTTCCCTTGAGAGAAGAGAGTGGTGTACTCTTCTCAGCTAAATATCTTTGCTCAAATAGTAGAGAAAAGTCTCATATTATGTGTGTACACTTGTTAGGCCATGCTCTATCCATAGCCCAAATATCAAGCAAATCTGAGAGATTTTCATTTTTTGGCTAAAAAAACGCATGATGTATACATCATGATTTTTACAAAAATGAAAATTATAAAAATTGCTCAAAATAACGTATAAGATAGTACTTGAAGAGCTGAACAAGAATCTGTCAACAAAATGAAAAAATTCGCTCCCGTTCAAGAGATATGAGCATTTGAAAATCGAATTTTCCTCTCTCAGCTTTCCCTTGAGAGAAGAGAGTGGTGTACTCTTCTCAGCTAAATATCTTTGCTCAAATAGTAGAAAAGTCTCATATTATGTGTGTACACTTGTTAGGCCATGCGCTATCCATAGCCCAAATATCAAGCAAATCTGAGAGATTTTCATTTTTTGGCTAAAAAAAGGCGTGATGTAGACATCATGATTTTTTCCAAAAAAATGAAAAGTATCGAAATTGCTCAAAATAACGTATAAGATAGTACTTGAAGCGCTGAACAAGAATCTGTCAACAAAATGAAAAATTCGCTCCCGTTCAAGAGATATGAGCATTTGAAAATCGAATTTTCCTCTCTCAGCTTTCCCTTGAGAGAAGAGAGTGGTGTACTCTTCTCAGCTAAATATCTTTGCTCAAATAGTAGAGGAAAGTCTCATATTATGTGTGTACACTTGTTAGGCCATGCTCTATCCATAGCCCAAATATCAAGCAAATCTGAGAGATTTTCATTTTTGGCTAAAAAACGCATGATGTATACATCATGATTTTTGCAAAAATGAAAATTATCAAGTACTCAAAATAACGTATAAGATAGTACTTGAAGAGCTGAACAAGAATCTGTCAACAAAATGAAAAATTCGCTCCCGTTCAAGAGATATGAGCATTTGAAAATCGAATTTTCCTCTCTCAGATTTCCCTTGAGAGAAGAGAGTGGTGTACTGTTCTCAGCTAAATATCTTTGCTCAAATAGTAGAGGAAAGTCTCATATTATGTGTGTACACTTGTTAGGCCATGCTCTATCCATAGCCCAAATATCAAGCAAATCTGAGATTTTCATTTTTGGCTAAAAAACGCATGATGTATACATCATGATTTTTTGCAAAAATGAAAATTATCAAAATGCTCAAAATAACGTATAAGATAGTACTTGAAGAGCTGAACAAGAATCTGTCAACAAAATGAAAAATTCGCTCCCGTTCAAGAGATATGAGCATTTGAAAATCAATTTTCCTCTCTCAGCTTTCCCTTGAGAGAAGTGGTGTACTCTTCTCAGCTAAATATCTTTGCTCAAATAGTAGAGAAAAGTCTCATATTATGTGTGTACACTTGTTAGGCCATGCTCTATCCATAGCCCAAATATCAAGCAAATCTGAGAGATTTTCATTTTTGGCTAAAAACGCATGATGTATACATCATGATTTTTTACAAAAATGAAAATTATCGAAATTACTCAAAATAACGTATAAGATAGTACTTGAAGAGCTGAACAAGAATCTGTCAACAAAATGAAAAAATTCGCTCCCGTTCAAGAGATAGGAGCATTTGAAAATCGAATTTTCTTCTCTCAGCTTTCCCTTGAGAGAAGAGAGTGGTGTACTCTTCTCAGCTAAATATCTTTGCTCAAATAGTAGAGAAAAGTCTCATATTATGTGTGTACACTTGTTAGGCCATGCTCTATCCATAGCCCAAATATCAAGCAAATCTGAGAGATTTTCATTTTTTGGCTAAAAAAACGCATGATGTATACATCATGATTTTTTGCAAAAAAATGAAAATTATCGAAATTGCTCAAAATAACGTATAAGATAGTACTTGAAGAGCTGAACAAGAATCTGTCAACAAAATGAAAAAATTCGCTCCCGTTCAAGAGATATGAGCATTTGAAAATCGAATTTTCCTCTCTCAGCTTTCCCTTGAGAGGAGAGAGTGGTGTACTCTTCTCAGCTAAATATCTTTGCTCAAATAGTAGAGAAAAGTCTCATATTATGTGTGTACACTTGTTAGGCCATGCTCTATCCATAGCCCAAATATCAAGCAAATCTGAGATATTCTCATTTTTGGCTAAAAACGCATGATGTATACATCATGATTTTTGCAAAAAATGAAAATTATGAAATTGCTCAAAATAACGTATAAGATAGTACTTGAAGAGCTGAACAAGAATCTGTCAACAAAATGAAAAATTCGCTCCCGTTCAAGAGATATGAGCATTTGAAAATCGAATTTTCCTCTCTCAGCTTTCCCTTGAGAGAAGAGAGTGGTGTACTCTTCTCAGCTAAATATCTTTGCTCAAATAGTAGAGAAAAGTCTCATATTATGTGTGTACACTTGTTAGGCCATGCTCTATCCATAGCCCAAATATCAAGCAAATCTGAGAGATTTTCATTTTTTGGCTAAAAAAACGCATGATGTATACATCATGATTTTTTGCAAAAAAATGAAAATTATGGAAATTGCTCAAAATAACGTATAAGATAGTACTTGAAGAGCTGAACAAGAATCTGTCAACAAAATGAAAAAATTCGCTCCCGTTCAAGAGATATGAGCATTTGAAAATCGAATTTTCCTCTCAGCTTTCCCTTGAGAGAAGAGAGTGGTGTACTCTTCTCAGCTAAATATCTTTGCTCAAATAGTAGAGAAAAGTCTCATATTATGTGTGTACACTTGTTAGGCCATGCTCTATCCATAGCCCAAATATCAAGCAAATCTGAGAGATTTTCATTTTTTGGCTAAAAAAACGCATGATGTATACATCATGATTTTTACAAAAATGAAAATTATGAAATTGCTCAAAATAACGTATAAGATAGTAGTTGAAGAGCTGAACAAGAATCAGTCAAAAAAATGAAAAAATTCGATCTCGTTCAAGAGATATGAGCATTTGAAAACCGAATTTTCATCTCTCAGCTCTCCCTTGAGAGAAGAGTGGTGTACTCTTCTCAGCTAAATATCTTTGCTCAAATAGTAGAAAAGTCTCATATTATGTGTGTACACTTGTTAGGCCATGCTCTATCCATAGCCCAAATATCAAGCAAATCTGAGAGATTTTCATTTTTTGGCTAAAAAAACGCATGATGTATACATCATGATTTTTTGCAAAAAAATGAAAATTATCAAAATTGCTCAAAATAACGTATAAGATAGTACTTGAAGAGCTGAACAAGAATCTGTCAACAAAATGGAAAAATTCGCTCCCGTTCAAGAGATATGAGCATTTGAAAATCGAATTTTCCTCTCTCAGCTTTCCCTTGAGAGAAGAGAGTGGTGTACTCTTCTCAGCTAAATATCTTTGCTCAAATAGTAGAGAAAAGTCTCATATTATGTGTGTACACTTGTTAGGCCATGCTCTATCCATAGCCCAAATATCAAGCAAATCTGAGAGATTTTCATTTTTTGGCTAAAAAACGCATGATGTATACATCATGATTTTTACAAAAAATGAAAATTATGAAATCGCTCAAAATAACGTATAAGATAGTACTTGAAGAGCTGAACAAGAATCTGTCAACAAAATGAAAAAATTCGCTCCCGTTCAAGAGATATGAGCATTTGAAAATCGAATTTTCCTCTCTCAGCTTTCCCTTGAGAGAAGAGAGTGGTGTACTCTTCTCAGCTAAATATCTTTGCTCAAATAGTAGAGAAAAGTCTCATATTATGTGTGTACACTTGTTAGGCCATGCTCTATCCATAGCCCAAATATCAAGCAAATCTGAGAGATTTTCATTTTTGGCTAAAAAACGCATGATGTATACATCATGATTTTTGCAAAAATGAAAATTATGAAATACTCAAAATAACGTATAAGATAGTACTTGAAGAGCTGAACAAGAATCTGTCAACAAAATGAAAAAATTCGCTCCCGTTCAAGAGATATGAGCATTTGAAAAGCGAATTTTCCGGTATCAGCTTTCTCTTGAGAGAAGAGAGTGGTGTACTCTTCTCAGCTAAATATCTTTGCTCAAATAGTAGAGAAAAGTCTCATATTATGTGTGTACACTTGTTAGGCCATGCTCTATCCATAGCCCAAATATCAAGCAAATCTGAGAGATTTTCATTTTTTGGCTAAAAAAACGCATGATGTATACATCATGATTTTTTGCAAAAAAAATGAAAATTATCGAAATTGCTCAAAATAACGTATAAGATAGTACTTGAAGAGCTGAACAAGAATCTGTCAACAAAATGAAAAAATTCGCTCCCGTTCAAGAGATATGAGCATTTGAAAATCAAATTTTCCTCTCTCAGCTTTCCCTTGAGAGAAGAGAGTGGTGTACTCTTCTCAGCTGAATATCTTTGCTCAAATAGTACTGACAAGTTTCATATTATGTGTGTACACTTGTTAGGCCATGCTCTATCCATAGCCCGAACATCAAGCAAATCTGAGAGATTTTCATTTTTGGCTAAAAACGCATGATGTATACATCATGATTTTTGCAAAAAATGAAAATTATAGAAATTGCTCAAAATAACGTATAAGATAGTACTTGAAGAGCTGAACAAGAATCTGTCAACAAAATGAAAAAATTCGCTCCCGTTCAAGAGATATGAGCATTTGAAAATCGAATTTTCCTCTCTCAGCTTTCCCTTGAGAGAAGAGAGTGGTGTACTCTTCTCAGCTAAATATCTTTGCTCAAATAGTAGAGAAAAGTCTCATATTATGTGTGTACACTTGTTAGGCCATGCTCTATCCATAGCCCAAATATCAAGCAAATCTGAGAGATTTTCATTTTTTGGCTAAAAAACGCATGATGTATACATCATGATTTTTGCAAAAAATGAAAATTATGAAATTGCTCAAAATAACGTATAAGATAGTACTTGAAGAGCTGAACAAGAATCTGTCAACAAAATGAAAAAATTCGCTCCCGTTCAAGAGATATGAGCATTTGAAAATCGAATTTTCCTCTCTCAGCTTTCCCTTGAGAGAAGAGAGTGGTGTACTCTTCTCAGTTAAATATCTTTGCTCAAATAGTAGAAAAGTCTCATATTATGTGTGTACACTTGTTAGGCCATGCTCTATCCATAGCCCAAATATCAAGCAAATCTGAGAGATTTTCATTTTTGGCTAAAAACGCATGATGTATACATCATGATTTTTACAAAAATGAAAATTATCAAGTACTCAAAATAACGTATAAGATAGTACTTGAAGAGCTGAACAAGAATCTGTCAACAAAATGAAAAAATTCGCTCCCGTTCAAGAGATATGAGCATTTGAAAATCGAATTTTCCTCTCTCAGCTTTCCCTTGAGAGAAGAGAGTGGTGTACTCTTCTCAGCTAAATATCTTTGCTCAAATAGTAGAGAAAAGTCTCATATTATGTGTGTACACTTGTTAGGCCATGCTCTATCCATAGCCCAAATATCAAGCAAATCTGAGAGATTTTCATTTTTTGGCTAAAAAAACGCATGATGTATACATCATGATTTTTTTCAAAAAAAATGAAAATTATCAAATACTCAAAATAACGTATAAGATAGTACTTGAAGAGCTGAACAAGAATCTGTCAACAAAATGGAAAAATTCGCTCCCGTTCAAGAGATATGAGCATTTGAAAATCGAATTTTCCTCTCTCAGCTTTCCCTTGAGAGAAGAGAGTGGTGTACTCTTCTCAGCTAAATATCTTTGCTCAAATAGTAGAGAAAAGTCTCATATTATGTGTGTACACTTGTTAGGCCATGCTCTATCCATAGCCCAAATATCAAGCAAATCTGAGAGATTTTCATTTTTTGGCTAAAAAAACGCATGATGTATACATCATGATTTTTACAAAAATGAAAATTATAAATTGCTCAAAATAACGTAAAAGATAGTACTTGAAGAGCTGAACAAGAATCTGTCAACAAAATGAAAAAATTCGCTCCCGTTCAAGAGATATGAGCATTTGAAAATCGAATTTTCCTCTCTCAGCTTTCCCTTGAGAGAAGAGAGTGGTGTACTCTTCTCAGCAAAATATCTTTGCTCAAATAGTAGAAAAGTCTCATATTATGTGTGTACACTTGTTAGGCCATGCTCTATCCATAGCCCAAATATCAAGCAAATCTGAGAGATTTTCATTTTTGGTAAAAACGCATGATGTATACATCATGATTTTTTGCAAAAAATGAAAATTATAAATACTCAAAATAACGTATAAGATAGTACTTGAAGAGCTGAACAAGAATCTGTCAACAAAATGAAAAAATTCGCTCCCGTTCAAGAGATATGAGCATTTGAAAATCAATTTTCCTCTCTCAGCTTTCCCTTGAGAGAAGAGTGGTGTACTCTTCTCAGCTAAATATCTTTGCTCAAATAGTAGAAAAGTCTCATATTATGTGTGTACACTTGTTAGGCCATGCTCTATAGATAGACCAAATATCAAGCAAATCTAAGAGATTTTCATTTTTTGGCTAAAAAACGCATGATGTATACATCATGATTTTTGCAAAAATGAAAATTATGGAAATACTCAAAATAACGTATAAGATAGTACTTGAAGAGCTGAACAAGAATCTGTCAACAAAATGAAAAAATTCGCTCCCGTTCAAGAGATATGAGCATTTGAAAATCGAATTTTCCTTTCTCAGCTTTCCCTTGAGAGAAGAGAGTGGTGTACTCGTCTCAGCTAAATATCTTTGCTCAAATAGTAGAAAAGTCTCATATTATGTGTGTACACTTGTTAGGCCATGCTCTATCCATAGCCCAAATATCAAGCAAATCTGAGAGATTTTCATTTTTGGCTAAAAACGCATGATGTATACATCATGATTTTTGCAAAAAATAAAAATCATAAAAATTGCTCAGAATAACGTATAAGATAGTACTTGAAGAGCTGAACAAGAATCTGTCAACAAAATGAAAAAATTCGCTCCCGTTCAAGAGATATGAGCATTTGAAAATCGAATTTTCCTCTCTCAGCTTTCCCTTGAGAGAAGAGAGTGGTGTACTCTTCTCAGCTAAATATCTTTGCTCAAATAGTAGATAAAAGTCTCATATTATGTGTGTACACTTGTTAGGCCATGCTCTATCCATAGCCCAAATATCAAGCAAATCTGAGAGATTTTCATTTTATGGTTAAAAAACGCATGATGTATACATCATGATTTTTGCAAAAAATGAAAATTATGAAATTGCTCAGAATAACGTATGAGATAGGACTTGGAGAGCTGAACAAGAATCTGTCAACAAAATGAAAAAACTCGCTCCCGTGAGAGAGATATCGGCATTTCACAATCTAATTTTCCTCTCTCAGCTTTCCCTTGAGAGAAGAGAGTGGTGTACTCTTCTCAGCTAAATATCTTGGCTCAAATAGTAGAGAAAAATCTCATATTATTGGTGTACACTTGTTAGGCCATGCTCTATCCATAGCCCAAATATCAAGCAAATCTGAGAGATTTTCATTTTTGGCTAAAAAACGCATGATGTATACATCATGATTTTTGCAAAAATGAAAATTATGAAACTCAAAATAACGTATAAGATAGTACTTGAAGAGCTGAACAAGAATCTGTCAACAAAATAAAAAAATTCGCTCCCGTTCAAGAGATATGAGCATTTGAAAATCCAATTTTCCTCTCTCAGCTTTCCCTTGAGAGAAGAGAGTGGTGTACTCTTCTCAGCTAAATATCTTTGCTCAAATAGTAGAGAAAAGTCTCATATTATGTGTGTACACTTGTTAGGCCATGCTCTATCCATAGCCCAAATATCAAGCAAATCTGAGAGATTTTCATTTTTTGGCTAAAAAAACGCATGATGTATACATCGAGATTTTTTGCAAAAAAATGAAAATTATGGAAATTGCTCAAAATAACGTATAAGATAGTACTTGAAGAGCTGAACAAGAATCTGTCAACAAAATGAAAAAATTCGCTCCCGTTCAAGAGATATGAGCATTTGAAAATCGAATTTTCCTCTCTCAGCTTTCCCTTGAGAGAGAGTGGTGTACTCTTCTCAGCTAAATATCTTTGCTCAAATAGTAGAGAAAAGTCTCATATTATGTGTGTACACTTGTTAGGCCATGCTCTATCCATAGCCCAAATATCAAGCAAATCTGAGAGATTTTCATTTTTGGCTAAAAAACGCATGATGTATACATCATGATTTTTGCAAAAATGAAAATTATAAACACTCAAAATAACGTATAAGATAGTACTTGAAGAACTGAACAAGAATCTGTCAACAAAATGAAAAAATTCGCTCCCGTTCAAGAGATATGAGCATTTGAAAATCAATTTTCCTCTCTCAGCTTTCCCTTGAGAGAAGAGAGTGGTGTACTCTTCTCAGCTAAATATCTTTGCTCAAATAGTAGAGAAAAGTCTCATATTATGTGTGTACACTTGTTAGGCCATGCTCTATCCATAGCCCAAATATCAAGCAAATCTGAGAGATTTTCATTTTTTGGCTAAAAAAACGCATGATGTATACATCATGATTTTTTGCAAAAAAATGAAAATTATCAAAATTGCTCAAAATAACGTATAAGATAGTACTTGAAGAGCTGAACAAGAATCTGTCAACAAAATGAAAAAATTCGCTCCCGTTCAAGAGATATGAGCATTTGAAAATCGAATTTTCCTCTCTCAGCTTTCCCTTGAGAGAAGAGAGTGGTGTACTCTTCTCAGCTAACTATCCCTGCTCAAATATTAGCCAATAGTCTCATATTATGTGTGTACACTTGTTAGGCCATGCTCTATCCATAGCCCAAATATCAAGCAAATCTGAGAGATTTTCATTTTTGTAAAAACGCATGATGTATACATCATGATTTTTGCAAAAAATGAAAATTATAAATACTCAAAATAACGTATAAGATAGTACTTGAAGAGCTGAACAAGAATCTGTCAACAAAATGAAAAAATTCGCTCCCGTTCAAGAGATATGAGCATTTGAAAATCGAATTTTCCTCTCTCAGCTTTCCCTTGAGAGAAGAGAGTGGTGTACTCTTCTCAGCTAAATATCTTTGCTCAAATAGTAGAGAAAAGTCTCATATTATGTGTGTACACTTGTTAGGCCATGCTCTATCCATAGCCCAAATATCAAGCAAATCTGAGAGATTTTCATTTTGGCTAAAAACGCATGATGTATACATCATGATTTTTGCAAAAAATGAAAATTATCAAATACTCAAAATAACGTATAAGATAGTACTTGAAGAGCTGAACAAGAATCTGTCAACAAAATGAAAAAATTCGCTCCCGTTCAAGAGATATGAGCATTTGAAAATCAATTTTCCTCTCTCAGCTTTCCCTTGAGAGAAGAGTGGTGTACTCTTCTCAGCTAAATATCTTTGCTCAAATAGTAGAGAAAAGTCTCATATTATGTGTGTACACTTGTTAGGCCATGCTCTATCCATAGCCCAAATATCAAGCAAATCTGAGAGATTTTCATTTTTTGGCTAAAAAAACGCATGATGTATACATCATGATTTTTGCAAAAATGAAAATTATGGAAATTGCTCAAAATAACGTATAAGATAGTACTTGAAGAGCTGAACAAGAATCTGTCAACAAAATGAAAAAATTCGCTCCCGTTCAAGAGATATGAGCATTTGAAAATCGAATTTTCCTCTCTCAGCTTTCCCTTGAGAGAAGAGAGTGGTGTACTCTTCTCAGCTAAATATCTTTGCTCAAATAGTAGAGAAAAGTCTCATATTATGTGTGTACACTTGTTAGGCCATGCTCTATCCATAGCCCAAATATCAAGCAAATCTGAGAGATTTTCATTTTTTGGCTAAAAAAACGCATGATGTACACATCATGATTTTTTGCAAAAAAAATGAAAATTATGGAAATTGCTCAAAATAACGTATAAGATAGTACTTGGAGAGCTTAACAAGAATCTGTCAACAAAATGAAAAAATTCGCTCCCGTTCAAGAGATATGAGCATTTGAAAATCCAATTTTCCTCTCTCAGCTTTCCCTTGAGAGAAGAGAGTGGTGTACTCTTCTCAGCTAAATATCTTTGCTCAAATAGTAGAGAAAAGTCTCATATTATGTGTGTACACTTGTTAGGCCATGCTCTATCCATAGCCCAAATATCAAGCAAATCTCAGAGATTTTCATTTTTGGCTAAAAACGCATGATGTATACATCAAGATTTTTTGCAAAAAAATGAAAATTATGGAAATTGCTCAAAATAACGGATAAGATAGTACTTGAAGAGCTGAACAAGAATCTGTCAACAAAATGGAAAAATTCGCTCCCGTTCAAGAGATATGAGCATTTGAAAATCGAATTTTCCTCTCTCAGCTTTCCCTTGAGAGAAGAGAGTGGTGTACTCTTCTCAGCTAAATATCTTTGCTCAAATAGTAGAGAAAAGTCTCATATTATGTGTGTACACTTGTTAGGCCATGCTCTATCCATAGCCCAAATATCAAGCAAATCTGAGAGATTTTCATTTTTTGGCTAAAAAAACGCATGATGTATACATCATGATTTTTTGCAAAAAAATGAAAATTATGGAAATTGCTCAAAATAACGTATAAGATAGTACTTGAAGAGCTGAACAAGAATCTGTCAACAAAATGAAAAAATTCGCTCCCGTTCAAGAGATATGAGCATTTGAAAATCGAATTTTCCTCTCTCAGCTTTCCCTTGAGAGAAGAGAGTGGTGTACTCTTCTCAGCTAAATATCTTTGCTCAAATAGTAGAGAAAAGTCTCATATTATGTGTGTACACTTGTTAGGCCATGCTCTATCCATAGCCCAAATATCAAGCAAATCTGAGAGATTTTCATTTTTTGGCTAAAAAAACGCATGATGTATACATCATGATTTTTTGCAAAAAAATGAAAATTATCGAAATTGCTCAAAATAACGTATAAGATAGTACTTGAAGAGCTGAACAAGAATCTGTCAACAAAATGAAGAATTCGCTCCCGTTCAAGAGATATGAGCATTTGAAAATCGAATTTTCCTCTCTCAGCTTTCCCTTGAGAGAAGAGAGTGGTGTACTCTTCTCAGCTAAATATCTTTGCTCAAATAGTAGAGAAAAGTCTCATATTATGTGTGTACACTTGTTAGGCCATGCTCTATCCATAGCCCAAATATCAAGCAAATCTGAGAGATTTTCATTTTTTGGCTAAAAAAACGCATGATGTATACATCATGATTTTTTGCAAAAAAATGAAAATTATGGAAATTGCTCAAAATAACGTATAAGATAGTACTTGAAGAGCTGAACAAGAATCTGTCAACAAAATGAAAAAATTCGCTCCCGTTCAAGAGATATGAGCATTTGAAAATCGAATTTTCCTCTCTCAGCTTTCCCTTGAGAGAAGAGAGTGGTGTACTCTTCTCAGCTAAATATCTTTGCTCAAATAGTAGAGAAAAGTCTCATATTATGTGTGTACACTTGTTAGGCCATGCTCTATCCATAGCCCAAATATCAAGCAAATCTGAGAGATTTTCATTTTTTGGCTAAAAAAACGCATGATGTACACATCATGATTTTTTGCAAAAAAAATGAAAATTATGGAAATTGCTCAAAATAACGTATAAGATAGTACTTGAAGAGCTGAACAAGAATCTGTAAACAGAATGAAACCACCCGCTCCCGCTCAAGAGATATGAGCATTTGAAAATCGAATTTTCCTCTCTCAGCTTTCCCTTGAGAGAAGAGAGTGGTGTACTCTTCTCAGCTAAATATCTTTGCTCAAATAGTAGAGAAAAGTCTCATATTATGTGTGTACACTTGTTAGGCCATGCTCTATCCATAGCCCAAATATCAAGCAAATCTGAGAGATTTTCATTTTTTGGCTAAAAAAACGCATGATGATTTTCATTTTTGCAAAAAAATGAAAATTATGGAAATTGCTCAAAATAACGTATAAGATAGTACTTGAAGAGCTGAACAAGAATCTGTCAACAAAATGAAAAAATACGCTCCCGTTCAAGAGATATGAGCATTTGAAAATCGAATTTTCCTCTCTCAGCTTTCCCTTGAGAGAAGAGAGTGGTGTACTCTTCTCAGCTAAATATCTTTGCTCAAATAGTAGAGAAAAGTCTCATATTATGTGTGTACACTTGTTAGGCCATGCTCTATCCATAGCCCAAATATCAAGCAAATCTGAGAGATTTTCATTTTTGGCTAAAAACGCATGATGTATACATCATGATTTTTGCAAAAATGAAAATTATGGAAATTGCTCAAAATAACGTATAAGATAGTACTTGAAGAGCTGAACAAGAATCTGTCAACAAAATGAAAAATTCGCTCCCGTTCAAGAGATATGAGCATTTGAAAATCGAATTTTCCTCTCTCAGCTTTCCCTTGAGAGAAGAGAGTGGTGTACTCTTCTCAGCTAAATATCTTTGCTCAAATAGTAGAGAAAAGTCTCATATTATGTGTGTACACTTGTTAGGCCATGCTCTATCCATAGCCCAAATATCAAGCAAATCTGAGAGATTTTCATTTTTTGGCTAAAAAAACGCATGATGTATACATCATGATTTTTGCAAAAATGAAAATTATGGAAATTGCTCAAAATAACGTATAAGATAGTACTTGAAGAGCTGAACAAGAATCTGTCAACAAAATGAAAAAATTCGCTCCCGTTCAAGAGATATGAGCATTTGAAAATCGAATTTTCCTCTCTCAGCTTTCCCTTGAGAGAAGAGAGTGGTGTACTCTTCTCAGCTAAATATCTTTGCTCAAATAGTAGAGAAAAGTCTCATATTATGTGTGTACACTTGTTAGGCCATGCTCTATCCATAGCCCAAATATCAAGCAAATCTGAGAGATTTTCATTTTTTGGCTAAAAAAACGCATGATGTATACATCATGATTTCTTGCAAAACTATGAAAATTATGGAAATTGCTCAAAATAACGTATAAGATAGTACTTGAAGAGCTGAACAAGAATCTGTCAACAAAATGAAAAATTCGCTCCCGTTCAAGAGATATGAGCATTTGAAAATCGAATTTTCCTCTCTCAGCTTTCCCTTGAGAGAAGAGAGTGGTGTACTCTTCTCAGCTAAATATCTTTGCTCAAATAGTAGAGAAAAGTCTCATATTATGTGTGTACACTTGTTAGGCCATGCTCTATCCATAGCCCAAATATCAAGCAAATCTGAGAGATTTTCATTTTTTGGCTAAAAAAACGCATGATGTATACATCGAGATTTTTGCAAAAAAATGAAAATTATGGAAATTGCTCAAAATAACGTATAAGATAGTACTTGAAGAGCTGAACAAGAATCTGTCAACAAAATGAAAAATTCGCTCCCGTTCAAGAGATATGAGCATTTGAAAATCGAATTTTCCTCTCTCAGCTTTCCCTCGAGAGCAGAGAGTAGTGTACTCTTCACATCTAAATATCATTGCTCAAATAGTAGCGAAAAGTCTCATATTATGTGTGTACACTTGTTAGGCCATGCTCTATCCATAGCCCAAATATCAAGCAAATCTGAGATTTTCATTTTTGGCTAAAAAACGCATGATGTATACATCATGATTTTTGCAAAAATGAAAATTATGGAAATTGCTCAAAATAACGTATAAGATAGTACTTGAAGAGCTGAACAAGAATCTGTCAACAAAATGAAAAAATTCGCTCCCGTTCAAGAGATATGAGCATTTGAAAATCGAATTTTCCTCTCTCAGCTTTCCCTTGAGAGAAGAGAGTGGTGTACTCTTCTCAGCTAAATATCTTCGCTCAAATAGTAGAGGAAAGTCTCATATTATGTGTGTACACTTGTTAGGCCATGCTCTATCCATAGCCCAAATATCAAGCAAATCTGAGAGATTTTCATTTTTGGCTAAAAACGCATGATGTATACATCATGATTTTTGCAATAAAATGAAAATGATGGAAATTGCACAAAATAACGTATTAGATAGTACTTGAAGCGCTGAGCAAGAATCTATCAACAAAATTAAATGCTTCCCTCACGTTCATCAGATCTGAGCATTTGAATATCGAATTTTCCTCTCTCAGCTTTCCCTTGAGAGAAGAGAGTGGTGTGTGTACTCTTCTCAGCTAAATATCTTTGCTCAAATAGTAGAGAAAAGTCTCATATTATGTGTGTACACTTGTTAGGCCATGCTCTATCCATAGCCCAAATATCAAGCAAATCTGAGAGATTTTCATTTTTGGCTAAAAACGCATGATGTATACATCATGATTTTTGCAAAAATGAAAATTATGAAATTGCTCAAAATAACGTATAAGATAGTACTTGAAGAGCTGAACAAGAATCTGTCAACAAAATGAAAAATTCGCTCCCGTTCAAGAGATATGAGCATTTGAAAATCGAATTTTCCTCTCTCAGCTTTCCCTTGAGAGAAGAGAGTGGTGTACTCGGCTCAGCTAAATATCCTTGGTCAAATAGTAGAGAACATGCGCACATCAGGTCTGTACACTTGTTAGGCCATGCTCTATCCATAGCCCAAATATCAAGCAAATCTGAGAGATTTTCATTTTTGGCTAAAAACGCATGATGTATACATCATGATTTTTGCAAAAATGAAAATTATGGAAATTGCTCAAAATAACGTATAAGATAGTACTTGAAGAGCTGAACAAGAATCTGTCAACAAAATGAAAAATTCGCTCCCGTTCAAGAGATATGAGCATTTGAAAATCGAATTTTCCTCTCTCAGCTTTCCCTTGAGAGAAGAGAGTGGTGTACTCTACTCAGCTAAATTTCTTTTCTCTAATGGTAGAGAAAAGTCTCATATTATGTGTGTACACTTGTTAGGCCATGCTCTATCCATAGCCCAAATATCAAGCAAATCTGAGAGATTTTCATTTTTGGCTAAAAACGCATGATGTATACATCATGATTTTTGCAAAAAATGAAAATTATGGAAATTGCTCAAAATAACGTATAAGATAGTACTTGAAGAGCTGAACAAGAATCTGTCAACAAAATGAAAAATTCGCTCCCGTTCAAGAGATATGAGCATTTGAAAATCGAATTTTCCTCTCTCAGCTTTCCTTGAGAGAAGAGAGTGGTGTACTCTTCTCAGCTAAATATCTTTGCTCAAATAGTAGAGAAAAGTCTCATATTATGTGTGTACACTTGTTAGGCCATGCTCTATCCATAGCCCAAATATCAAGCTGAGAGATTTTCATTTTTGGCTAAAAAAACGCATGATGTATACATCATGATTTTTGCAAAAATGAAAATTATGGAAATTGCTCAAAATAACGTATAAGATAGTACTTGAAGAGCTGAACAAGAATCTGTCAACAAAATGAAAAATTCGCTCCCGTTCAAGAGATATGAGCATTTGAAAATCGAATTTTCCTCTCTCAGCTTTCCCTTGAGAGAAGAGAGTGGTGTACTCTTCTCAGCTAAATATCTGTGCTGAAAAAGAAGCGTCTAGACTCATATCACGTGTGTACACTTCTTAGGCCGTGCTCTATCCATAACCCAAATATCAAGCAAATCTGAGAGAATTTCATTTTTGGCTAAAAACGCATGATGTATACATCATGATTTTTGCAAAAATGAAAATTATGGAAATTGCTCAAAATAACGTATAAGATAGTACTTGAAGAGCTGAACAAGAATCTGTCAACAAAATGAAAAAATTCGCTCCCGTTCAAGAGATATGAGCATTTGAAAATCGAATTTTCCTCTCTCAGCTTTCCCTTGAGAGAAGAGAGTGGTGTACTCTTCTCAGCTAAATATCTTTGCTCAAATAGTAGAGAAAAGTCTCATATTATGTGTGTACACTTGTTAGGCCATGCTCTATCCATAGCCCAAATATCAAGCAAATCTGAGAGATTTTCATTTTTTGGCTAAAAAAACGCATGATGTATACATCATGATTTTTTGCAGAAAATGAAAATTATGGAAATTGCTCAAAATAACGTATAAGATAGTACTTGAAGAGCTGAACAAGAATCTGTCAACAAAATGAAAAAATTCGCTCCCGTTCAAGAGATATGAGCATTTGAAAATCGAATTTTCCTCTCTCAGCTTTCCCTTGAGAGAAGAGAGTGGTGTACTCTTCTCAGCTAAATATCTTTGCTCAAATAGTAGAGAAAAGTCTCATATTATGTGTGTACACTTGTTAGGCCATGCTCTATCCATAGCCCAAATATCAAGCAAATCTGAGAGATTTTCATTTTTGGCTAAAAACGCATGATGTATACATCATGATTTTTGCAAAAAATGAAAATTATGGAAATTGCTCAAAATAACGTATAAGATAGTACTTGAAGAGCTGAACAAGGATCTGTCAACAAACTGAAGCAGTTCGCGCCCTTTCAAGTGATATAAGCATTTGGATGTCGAGTTTTCTTCTCTCCGCTTTCCCTTGAGAGAAGAGAGTGGTGTACTCTTCTCAGCTAAATATCTTTGCTCAAATAGTAGAGAAAAGTCTCATATTATGTGTGTACACTTGTTAGGCCATGCTCTATCCATAGCCCAAATATCAAGCAAATCTGAGAGATTTTCATTCTTTGGCTGAAAAAACGCATGATGTATACATCATGATTTTTTGCAAAAAAATGAAAATTATGGAAATTGCTCAAAATAACGTAAAAGATAGTACTTGAAGAGCTGAACAAGAATCTGTCAACAAAATGAAAAAATTCGCTCCCGTTCAAGAGATATGAGCATTTGAAAATCGAATTTTCCTCTCTCAGCTTTCCCTTGAGAGAAGAGAGTGGTGTACTCTTCTCAGCTAAATATCTTTGCTCAAATAGTAGAGAAAAGTCTCATATTATGTGTGTACACTTGTTAGGCCATGCTCTATCCATAGCCCAAATATCAAGCAAATCTTAGAGATTTTCATTTTTGGCTAAAAACGCATGATGTATACATCATGATTTTTGCAAAAATGAAAATTATGGAAATTGCTCAAAATAACGTATAAGATAGTACTTGAAGAGCTGAACAAGAATCTGTCAACAAAATGAAAAATTCGCTCCCGTTCAAGAGATATGAGCATTTGAAAATCGAATTTTCCTCTCTCAGCTTTCCCTTGAGAGAAGAGAGTGGTGTACTCTTCTCAGCTAAATATCTTTGCTCAAATAGTAGAGAAAAGTCTCATATTATGTGTGTACACTTGTTAGGCCATGCTCTATCCATAGCCCAAATATCAAGCAAATCTGAGAGATTTTCATTTTTTGGCTAAAAACGCATGATGTATACATCATGATTTTTGCAAAAATGAAAATTATGGAAATTGCTCAAAATAACGTATAAGATAGTACTTGAAGAGCTGAACAAGAATCTGTCAACAAAATGAAAAAATTCGCTCCCGTTCAAGAGATATGAGCATTTGAAAATCGAATTTTCCTCTCTCAGCTTTCCCTTGAGAGAAGAGAGTGGTGTACTCTTCTCAGCTAAATATCTTTGCTCAAATAGTAGAGAAAAGTCTCATATTATGTGTGTACACTTGTTAGGCCATGCTCTATCCATAGCCCAAATATCAAGCAAATCTGAGAGATTTTCATTTTTTGGCTAAAAACGCATGATGTATACATCATGATTTTTGCAAAAATGAAAATTATGGAAATTGCTCAAAATAACGTATAAGATAGTACTTGAAGAGCTGAACAAGAATCTGTCAACAAAATGAAAAAATTCGCTCCCGTTCAAGAGATATGAGCATTTGAAAATCGAATTTTCCTCTCTCAGCTTTCCCTTGAGAGAAGAGAGTGGTGTACTCTTCTCAGCTAAATATCTTTGCTCAAATAGTAGAGAAAAGTCTCATATTATGTGTGTACACTTGTTAGGCCATGCTCTATCCATAGCCCAAATATCAAGCAAATCTGAGAGATTTTCATTTTTGGCTAAAAACGCATGATGTATACATCATGATTTTTAGCAAAAAATGAAAATTATGGAAATTGCTCAAAATAACGTATAAGATAGTACTTGAAGAGCTGAACAAGAATCTGTCAACAAAATGAAAAAATTCGCTCCCGTTCAAGAGATATGAGCATTTGAAAATCGAATTTTCCTCTCTCAGCTTTCCCTTGAGAGAAGAGAGTGGTGTACTCGTCTCAGCTAAATATCTTTGCTCAAATAGTAGAGAAGAGTCTCCTATTATGTGTGTACTCTTGTTGGGCCATGCTCTATCCATAGCCCAAATATCAAGCAAATCTGAGAGATTTTCATTTTTTGGCTAAAAAACGCATGATGTATACATCATTATTTTGCAAAAAATGAAAATTATGGAAATTGCTCAAAATAACGTATAAGATAGTACTTGAAGAGCTGAACAAGAATCTGTCAACAAAATGAAAAAATTCGCTCCCGTTCAAGAGATATGAGCATTTGAAAATCGAATTTTCCTCTCTCAGCTTTCCCTTGAGAGAAGAGAGTGGTGTACTCTTCTCAGCTAAATATCTTTGCTCAAATAGTAGATAAAAGTCTCATATTATGTGTGTACACTTGTTAGGCCATGCTCTATCCATAGCCCAAATATCAAGCAAATCTGAGAGATTTTCATTTTATGGCTAAAAAAACGCATGATTTGCAAAAACGCATGATAATTTGCAAAAAAATGAAAATTATCTAGATTGCTCAAAATAACGTATAAGATAGTACTTGAAGAGCTGAACAAGAATCTGTCAACAAAATGAAAAAATTCGCTCCCGTTCAAGAGATATGAGCATTTGAAAATCGAATTTTCCTCTCTCAGCTTTCCCTTGAGAGAAGAGAGTGGTGTACTCTTCTCAGCTAAATATCTTTGCTCAAATAGTAGAGAAAAGTCTCATATTATGTGTGTACACTTGTTAGGCCATGCTCTATCCATAGCCCAAATATCAAGCAAATCTGAGAGATTTTCATTTTTTGGCTAAAAAAACGCATGATGTATACATCATGATTTTTTGCAAAAAAATGAAAATTATCAAAATTGCTCAAAATAACGTATAAGATAGTACTTGAAGAGCTGAACAAGAATCTGTCAACAAAATGAAAAAATTCGCTCCCGTTCAAGAGATATGAGCATTTGAAAATCGAATTTTCCTCTCTCAGCTTTCCCTTGAGAGAAGAGAGTGGTGTACTCTTCTCAGCTAAATATCTTTGCTCAAATAGTAGAGAAAAGTCTCATATTATGTGTGTACACTTGTTAGGCCATGCTCTATCCATAGCCCAAATATCAAGCAAATCTGAGAGATTTTCATTTTTTGGCTAAAAACGCATGATGTATACATCATGATTTTTGCAAAAAATGAAAATTATGGAAATTGCTCAAAATAACGTATAAGATAGTACTTGAAGAGCTGAACAAGAATCTGTCAACAAAATGAAAAAATTCGCTCCCGTTCAAGAGAAATGAGCATTTGAAAATCGAATTTTCCTCTCTCAGCTTTCCCTTGAGAGAGAGTGGTGTACTCTTCTCAGCTAAATATCTTTGCTCAAATAGTAGAAAAGTCTCATATTATGTGTGTACACTTGTTAGGCCATGCTCTATCCATAGCCCAAATATCAAGCAAATCTGAGAGATTTTCATTTTTTGGCTAAAAAAACGCATGATGTATACATCATGATTTTTTGCAAAAAAATGAAAATCATCAAATACTCAAAATAACGTATAAGATAGTACTTGAAGAGCTGAACAAGAATCTGTCAACAAAATGAAAAATTCGCTCCCGTTCAAGAGATATGAGCATTTGAAAATCAATTTTCCTCTCTCAGCTTCCCCTTGAGAGAAGAGAGTGGTGTACTCTTCTCAGCTAAATATCTTTGCTCAAATAGTAGAGAAAAGTCTCATATTATGTGTGTACACTTGTTAGGCCATGCTCTATCCATAGCCCAAATATCAAGCAAATCTGAGAGATTTTCATTTTTGGCTAAAAACGCATGATGTATACATCATGATTTTTGCAAAAATGAAAATTATCAAAATGCTCAAAATAACGTATAAGATAGTTCTTGAAGAGCTTGAGAAGAGTCTGTGAACAAAAAGAAAAAATTCGCTCCCTTTCTAGATATATGAGCATTCTGAAAATCAATTTTCCTCTCTCAGCTTTAACTTGAGAGACGTGCGCGGTGTACTCTTCTCAGCTAAATATCTTTGCTCAAATAGTAGAGAAAAGTCTCATATTATGTGTGTACACTTGTTAGGCCATGCTCTATCCATAGCCCAAATATCAAGCAAATCTGAGAGATTTTCATTTTTTGGCTAAAAAAACGCATGATGTATACATCATGATTTTTTGCAAAAAAATGAAAATTATCAAAATTGCTCAAAATAACGTATAAGATAGTACTTGAAGAGCTGAACAAGAATCTGTCAACAAAATGAAAAAATTCGCTCCCGTTCAAGAGATATGAGCATTTGAAAATCGAATTTTCCTCTCTCAGCTTTCCCTTGAGAGAGAAGAGTGGTGTACTCTTCTCAGCTAAATATCTTTGCTCAAATAGTAGAGAAAAGTCTCATATTATGTGTGTACACTTGTTAGGCCATGCTCTATCCATAGCCCAAATATCAAGCAAATCTGAGAGATTTTCATTTTTTGGCTAAAAAAACGCATGATGTATACATTTTTTTTTGCAAAAAAATGATAATGAGGGAAATTGCTCAAATTAACGTATAAGATAGTACTTGAACAGCTGAACAACAATCTGCCATCAAAATGAAAAAATTCGCTCCCGTTCAAGAGATATGAGCATTTGAAAATCAATTTTCCTCTCAGCTTTCCCTTGAGAGAAGAGTGGTGTACTCTTCTCAGCTAAATATCTTTGCTCAAATAGTAGAAAAGTCTCATATTATGTGTGTACACTTGTTAGGCCATGCTCTATCCATAGCCCAAATATCAAGCAAATCTGAGATTTTCATTTTGGCTAAAAACGCATGATGTATACATCATGATTTTTGCAAAAAATGAAAATTATGAAATTGCTCAAAATAACGTATAAGATAGTACTTGAAGAGCTGAACAAGAATCTGTCAACAAAATGAAAAATTCGCTCCCGTTCAAGAGATATGAGCATTTGAAAATCAATTTTCCTCTCTCAGCTTCCCCTTGAGAGAAGAGAGTGGTGTACTCTTCTCAGCTAAATAGCTCGGCTGGTCACGTGGCGGAACGTCTCATATTATGTGTGTACACTTGTGAGGCCATGCGCTATCCATAGCCCAAATATCAAGCAAATCTGAGAGATTTTCATTTTTTGGCTAAAAAAACGCATGATGTATACATCATGATTTTTTGCAAAAAATGAAAATTATCAAAATTGCTCAAAATAACGTATAAGATAGTACTTGAAGAGCTGAACAAGAATCTGTCAACAAAATGAAAAAATTCGCTCCCGTTCAAGAGATATGAGCATTTGAAAATCGAATTTTCCTCTCTCAGCTTTCCCTTGAGAGAAGAGAGTGGTGTACTCTTCTCAGCTAAATATCTTTGCTCAAATAGTAGAGAAAAGTCTCATATTATGTGTGTACACTTGTTAGGCCATGCTCTATCCATAGCCCAAATATCAAGCAAATCTGAGAGATTTTCATTTTTTGGCTAAAAAAACGCATGATGTATACATCATGATTTTTTGCAAAAAATGACAATCACCAAAATTGCTCAACGCACCGTATAACTTAGTACTTGAAGAGCTGAACAAGAATCTGTCAACAAAATGAAAAATTCGCTCCCGTTCAAGAGATATGAGCATTTGAAAATCGAATTTTCCTCTCTCAGCTTTCCCTTGAGAGAGAGAGTGGTGTACTCTTCTCAGCTAAATATCTTTGCTCAAATAGTAGAGAAAAGTCTCATATTATGTGTGTACACTTGTTAGGCCATGCTCTATCCATAGCCCAAATATCAAGCAAATCTGAGAGATTTTCATTTTTTGGCTAAAAAAACGCATGATGTACACATCATGATTTTTTGCAAAAAAATGAAAATTATTGAAATTGCTCAAAATAACGTATAAGATAGTACTTGAAGAGCTGAACAAGAATCTGTCAACAAAATGAAAAAATTCGCTCCCGTTCAAGAGATATGAGCATTTGAAAATCCAATTTTCCTCTCTCAGCTTTCCCTTGAGAGAAGAGAGTGGTGTACTCTTCTCAGCTAAATATCTTTGCTCAAATAGTAGAGAAAAGTCTCATATTATGTGTGTACACTTGTTAGGCCATGCTCTATCCATAGCCCAAATATCAAGCAAATCTGAGAGATTTTCATTTTTGGCTAAAAAACGCATGATGTATACATCATGATTTTTGCAAAAATGAAAATTATAAATACTCAAAATAACGTATAAGATAGTACTTGAAGAGCTGAACAAGAATCTGTCAACAAAATGAAAAATTCGCTCCCGTTCAAGAGATATGAGCATTTGAAAATCGAATTTTCCTCTCTCAGCTTTCCCTTGAGAGAAGAGAGTGGTGTACTCTTCTCAGCTAAATATCTTTGCTCAAATAGTAGAAAAGTCTCATATTATGTGTGTACACTTGTTAGGCCATGCTCTATCCATAGCCCAAATATCAAGCAAATCTGAGAGATTTTCATTTTTGGCTAAAAACGCATGATGTATACATCATGATTTTTGCAAAAATGAAAATTATCAAATGCTCAAAATAACGTATAAGATAGTACTTGAAGAGCTGAACAAGAATCTGTCAACAAAATGAAAAATTCGCTCCCGTTCAAGAGATATGAGCATTTGAAAATCAATTTTCCTCTCTCAGCTTTCCCTTGAGAGAAGAGAGTGGTGTACTCTTCTCAGCTAAATATCTTTGCTCAAATAGTAGAAAAGTCTCATATTATGTGTGTACACTTGTTAGGCCATGCTCTATCCATAGCCCAAATATCAAGCAAATCTGAGAGATTTTCATTTTTGGCTAAAAACGCATGATGTATACATCATGATTTTTGCAAAAATGAAAATTATCAAATACTCAAAATAACGTATAAGATAGTACTTGAAGAGCTGAACAAGAATCTGTCAACAAAATGAAAAATTCGCTCCCGTTCAAGAGATATGAGCATTTGAAAATCAATTTTCCTCTCTCAGCTTTCCCTTGAGAGAGAGTGGTGTACTCTTCTCAGCTAAATATCTTTGCTCAAATAGTAGAAAAGTCTCATATTATGTGTGTACACTTGTTAGGCCATGCTCTATCCATAGCCCAAATATCAAGCAAATCTGAGAGATTTTCATTTTTGGCTAAAAAACGCATGATGTATACATCATGATTTTTGCAAAATGAAAATTATGGAATACTCAAAATAACGTATAAGATAGTACTTGAAGAGCTGAACAAGAATCTGTCAACAAAATGAAAAAATTCGCTCCCGTTCAAGAGATATGAGCATTTGAAAATCAATTTTCCTCTCTCAGCTTTCCCTTGAGAGAAGAGAGTGGTGTACTCTTCTCAGCTAAATATCTTTGCTCAAATAGTAGAGAAAAGTCTCATATTATGTGTGTACACTTGTTAGGCCATGCTCTATCCATAGCCCAAATATCAAGCAAATCTGAGAGATTTTCATTTTTGGCTAAAAACGCATGATGTATACATCATGATTTTTGCAAAAATGAAAATTATCAAATGCTCAAAATAACGTATAAGATAGTACTTGAAGAGCTGAACAAGAATCTGTCAACAAAATGAAAAATTCGCTCCCGTTCAAGAGATATGAGCATTTGAAAATCAATTTTCCTCTCTCAGCTTTCCCTTGAGAGAAGAGAGTGGTGTACTCTTCTCAGCTAAATATCCGTGCTCAAAGAGTAGAGAAAAGTCTCATATTATGTGTGTACACTTGTTAGGCCATGCTCTATCCATAGCCCAAAATATCAAGCAAATCTGAGAGATTTTCATTTTTGGCTAAAAACGCATGATGTATACATCATGATTTTTACAAAAATGAAAATTATAAATGCTCAAAATAACGTATAAGATAGTACTTGAAGAGCTGAACAAGAATCTGTCAACAAAATGAAAAAATTCGCTCCCGTTCAAGAGATATGAGCATTTGAAAATCGAATTTTCCTCTCTCAGCTTTCCCTTGAGAGAGAGAGTGGTGTACTCTTCTCAGCTAAATATCTTTGCTCAAATAGTAGAGAAAAGTCTCATATTATGTGTGTACACTTGTTAGGCCATGCTCTATCCATAGCCCAAATATCAAGCAAATCTGAGAGATTTTCATTTTTGGCTAAAAACGCATGATGTATACATCATGATTTTTGCAAAAAATGAAAATTATGGAAATACTCAAAATAACGTATAAGATAGTACTTGAAGAGCTGAACAAGAATCTGTCAACAAAATGAAAAATTCGCTCCCGTTCAAGAGATATGAGCATTTGAAAATCGAATTTTCCTCTCTCAGCTTTCCCTTGAGAGAAGAGTGGTGTACTCTTCTCAGCTAAATATCTTTGCTCAAATAGTAGAAAAGTCTCATATTATGTGTGTACACTTGTTAGGGCATGCTCTATACATAGCCCAAATATCAAGCAAATCTGAGAGATTTTCATTTTTGGCTAAAAACGCATGATGTATACATCATGATTTTTGCAAAAATGAAAATTATCAAAATACTCAAAATAACGTATAAGATAGTACTTGAAGAGCTGAACAAGAATCTGTCAACAAAATGAAAAAATTCGCTCCCGTTCAAGAGATATGAGCATTAGAAAATCGAATTTTCCTCTCTCAGCTTTCCCTTATGAGAAGAGAGTGGTGTACTCTTCTCAGCTAAATATCTCTGCTCAAATAGTAGAGAAAAGTCTCATATTATGTGTGTACACTTGTTAGGCCATGTTCTATCCATAGCCCAAATATAAAGCAAATATGAGAGATTTTCATTTTTGGCTAAAAACGCATGATGTATACATCATGATTTTTGCAAAAAATGAAAATTATAAACACTCAAAATAACGTATAAGATAGTACTTGAAGAACTGAACAAGAATCTGTCAACAAAATAAAAAAATTCGCTCCCGTTCAAGAGATATGAGCATTTGAAAATCAATTTTCCTCTCTCAGCTTTCCCTTGAGAGAAGAGTGGTGTACTCTTCTCAGCTAAATATCTTTGCTCAAATAGTAGAAATGTCTCTTATTATGTGTGTACACTTGTTAGGCCATGCTCTATCCATAGCCCAAATATCAAGCAAATCTGAGAGATTTTCATTTTTTGGCTAAAAACGCATGATGTATACATCATGATTTTTGCAAAAATGAAAATTATCAAAATGCTCAAAATAACGTATAAGATAGTACTTGAAGAGCTGAACAAGAATCTGTCAACAAAATGAAAAATTCGCTCCCGTTCAAGAGATATGAGCATTTGAAAATCGAATTTTCCTCTCTCAGCTTTCCCTTGAGAGAAGAGTGGTGTACTCTTCTCAGCTAAATATCTTTGCTCAAATAGTAGAGAAAAGTCTCATATTATGTGTGTACACTTGTTAGGCCATGCTCTATCCATAGCCCAAATATCAAGCAAATCTGAGAGATTTTCATTTTTGGCTAAAAACATGATGTATACATCATGATTTTTGCAAAATGAAAATTATCAAATTGCTCAAAATAACGTATAAGATAGTACTTGAAGAGCTGAACAAGAATCTGTCAACAAAATGAAAAAATTCGCTCCCGTTCAAGAGATATGAGCATTTGAAAATCAATTTTCCTCTCTCAGCTTTCCCTTGAGAGAAGAGTGGTGTACTCTTCTCAGCTAAATATCTTTGCTCAAATAGTAGAAAAGTCTCATATTATGTCTGTACACTTGTTAGGCCATGCTCTATCCATAGCCCAAATATCAAGCAAATCTGAGAGATTTTCATTTTTTGGCTAAAAAAACGCATGATGTATACATGTTTTTTTGCAAAAAAATGAAAATTATGGAAATTGCTCAAAATAACGTATAAGATAGTACTTGAAGAGCTGAACAAGAATCTGTCAACAAAATGAAAAAATTCGCTCCCGTTCAAGAGATATGAGCATTTGAAAATCGAATTTTCCTCTCTCAGCTTTCCCTTGAGAGAAGAGAGTGGTGTACTCTTCTCAGCTAAATATCTTTGCTCAAATAGTAGAGAAAAGTCTCATATTATGTGTGTACACTTGTTAGGCCATGCTCTATCCATAGCCCAAATATCAAGCAAATCTGAGAGATTTTCATTTTTGGCTAAAAAACGCATGATGTATACATCATGATTTTTACAAAAATGAAAATTATATGCTCAAAATAACGTATAAGATAGTACTTGAAGAGCTGAACAAGAATCTGTCAACAAAAGGAAAAAATTCTCTCCCGTTCATGAGATGTGAGCATTTTAAAATCTGATTTTCCTCTCTCAGCTTTCCCTCGAGAGAAGAGAGTGGTGTTCTCTTGTCAGCTAAATATCGTTGCTCAAATTGTAGATCAAAGTCTCATATTATGTGTGTACACTTGTTAGGCCATGCTCTATCCATAGCCCAAATATCAAGCAAATCTGAGAGATTTTCATTTTTTGGCTAAAAAAACGCATGATGTATACATCATGATTTTTTGCAAAAAATGAAAATTATCGAAATTGCTCAAAATAACGTATAAGATAGTACTTGAAGAGCTGAACAAGAATCTGTCAACAAAATGAAAAAATTCGCTCCCGTTCAAGAGATATGAGCATTTGAAAATCGAATTTTCCTCTCTCAGCTTTCCCTTGAGAGAAGATAGTGGTGTACTCTTCTCAGCTAAATATCTTTGCTCAAATAGTAGAGAAAAGTCTCATATTATGTGTGTACACTTGTTAGGCCATGCTCTATCCATAGCCCAAATATCAAGCAAATCTGAGAGATTTTCATTTTTTGGCTAAAAAAACGCATGATGTATACATCATGATTATTTGCAAAAATGAAAATTATCAGTACTCAAAATAACGTATAAGATAGTACTTGAAGAGCTGAACAAGAATCTGTCAACAAAATGAAAAAATTCGCTCCCGTTCAAGAGATATGAGCATTTGAAAATCGAATTTTCCTCTCTCAGCTTTCCTTGAGAGAAGAGTGGTGTACTCTTCTCAGCTAAATATCTTTGCTCAAATAGTAGAGAAAAGTCTCATATTATGTGTGTACACTTGTTAGGCCATGCTCTATCCATAGCCCAAATATCAAGCAAATCTGAGAGATTTTCATTTTTGGCTAAAAACGCATGATGTATACATCATGATTTTTGCAAAAATGAAAATTATCAAAATGCTCAAAATAACGTATAAGATAGTACTTGAAGAGCTGAACAAGAATCTGTCAACAAAATGAAAAATTCGCTCCCGTTCAAGAGATATGAGCATTTGAAAATCGAATTTTCCTCTCTCAGCTTTCCCTTGAGAGAAGAGTGGTGTACTCTTCTCAGCTAAATATCTTTGCTCAAATAGTAGAAAAGTCTCATATTATGTGTGTACACTTGTTAGGCCATGCTCTATCCATAGCCCAAATATCAAGCAAATCTGAGAGATTTTCATTTTTGGCTAAAAACGCATGATGTATACATCATGATTTTTGCAAAAATGAAAATTATGTACTCAAAATAACGTATAAGATAGTACTTGAAGAGCTGAACAAGAATCTGTCAACAAAATGAAAAAATTCGCTCCCGTTCAAGAGATATGAGCATTTGAAAATCAAATTTTCCTCTCTTAGCTTTCCCTTGAGAGAAGAGAGTGGTGTACTCTTCTCAGCTAAATATCTTTGCTCAAATAGTAGAAAAGTCTCATATTATGTGTGTACACTTGTTAGGCCATGCTCTATCCATAGCCCAAATATCAAGCAAATCTGAGATTTTCATTTTTTAAAAACGCATGATGTATACATCATGATTTTTGCAAAAATGAAAATTATCAAATACTCAAAATAACGTACAAGATAGTACTTGAAGAGCTGAACAAGAATCTGTCAACAAAATGAAAAAATTCGCTCCCGTTCAAGAGATATGAGCATTTGAAAATCGAATTTTCCTCTCTCAGCTTTCCCTTGAGAGAAGAGAGTGGTGTACTCTTCTCAGCTAAATATCTTTGCTCAAATAGTAGAAAAGTCTCATATTATGTGTGTACACTTGTTAGGCCATGCTCTATCCATAGCCCAAATATCAAGCAAATCTGAGATTTTCATTTTTGGCTAAAAAACGCATGATGTATACATCATGATTTTTGCAAAAATGAAAATTATAAATTGCTCAAAATAACGTATAAGATAGTACTTGAAGAGCTGAACAAGAATCTGTCAACAAAATGAAAAATTCGCTCCCGTTCAAGAGATATGAGCATTTGAAAATCAATTTTCCTCTCTCAGCTTTCCCTTGAGAGAAGAGAGTGATGTACTCTTCTCAGCTAAATATCTTTGCTCAAATAGTAGAAAAGTCTCATATTATGTGTGTACACTTGTTAGGCCATGCTCTATCCATAGCCCAAATATCAAGCAAATCTGAGAGATTTTCATTTTTGGCTAAAAACGCATGATGTATACATCATGATTTTTGCAAAAAATGAAAATTATGAAAACTCAAAATAACGTATAAGATAGTACTTGAAGAGCTGAACAAGAATCCGTCCACAAGATGAAATAATACGCGCCCCATCAAGAGAGGTGAGCAGTCGTGTACCCATCTTTCCTCTCTCAGCTTTCCCTTGAGAGAAGAGAGTGGTGTACTCTTCTCAGCTAAATATCTTTGCTCAAATAGTAGAAAAGTCTCATATTATGTGTGTACACTTGTTAGGCCATGCTCTATCCATAGCCCAAATATCAAGCAAATCTGAGAGATTTTCATTTTTGGCTAAAAACGCATGATGTATACATCATGATTTTTGCAAAAATGAAAATTATGAATTGCTCAAAATAACGTATAAGATAGTACTTGAAGAGCTGAACAAGAATCTGTCAACAAAATGAAAAATTCGCTCCCGTTCAAGAGATATGAGCATTTGAAAATCGAATTTTCCTCTCTCAGCTTTCCCTTGAGAGAAGAGAGTGGTGTACTCTTCTCAGCTAAATATCTTTGCTCAAATAGTAGAAAAGTCTCATATTATGTGTGTACACTTGTTAGGCCATGCTCTATCCATAGCCCAAATATCAAGCAAATCTGAGAGATTTTCATTTTTGGCTAAAAAACGCATGATGTATACATCATGATTTTTGCAAAAAATGAAAATTATGAAATTGCTCAAAATAACGTATAAGATAGTACTTGAAGAGCTGAACAAGAATCTGTCAACAAAATGAAAAAATTCGCTCCCGTTCAAGAGATATGAGCATTTGAAAATCGAATTTTCCTCTCTCAGCTTTCCCTTGAGAGAAGAGAGTGGTGTACTCTTCTCAGCTAAATATCTTTGCTCAAATAGTAGAGAAAAGTCTCATATTATGTGTGTACACTTGTTAGGCCATGCTCTATCCATAGCCCAAATATCAAGCAAATCTGAGAGATTTTCATTTTTTGGCTAAAAACGCATGATGTATACATCATGATTTTTTGCAAAAAAATGAAAATCATCAAAATTGCTCAAAATAACGTATAAGATAGTACTTGAAGAGCTGAACAAGAATCTGTCAACAAAATGAAAAAATTCGCTCCCGTTCAAGAGATATGAGCATTTGAAAATCGAATTTTCCTCTCTCAGCTTTCCCTTGAGAGAAGAGAGTGGTGTACTCTTCTCAGCTAAATATCTTTGCTCAAATAGTAGAGAAAAGTCTCATATTATGTGTGTACACTTGTTAGGCCATGCTCTATCCATAGCCCAAATATCAAGCAAATCTGAGAGATTTTCATTTTTTGGCTAAAAAAATCATGATTTTTTGCAAAAAAATGAAAATTATGGAAATTGCTCAAAATAACGTATAAGATAGTACTTGAAGAGCTGAACAAGAATCTGTCAACAAAATGAAAAAATTCGCTCCCGTTCAAGAGATATGAGCATTTGAAAATCGAATTTTCCTCTCTCAGCTTTCCCTTGAGAGAAGAGAGTGGTGTACTCTTCTCAGCTAAATATCTTTGCTCAAATAGTAGAGAAAAGTCTCATATTATGTGTGTACACTTGTTAGGCCATGCTCTATCCATAGCCCAAATATCAAGCAAATCTGAGAGATTTTCATTTTTGGCTAAAAACGCATGATGTATACATCATGATTTTTACAAAAAATGAAAATTATGGTGCTCAAAATAACGTATAAGATAGTACTTGAAGAGCTGAACAAGAATCTGTCAACAAAATGAAAAAATTCGCTCCCGTTCAAGAGATATGAGCATTTGAATATCGAATTTTCCTCTCAGCTTTCCCTTGAGAGAAGAGAGTGGTGTACTCTTCTCAGCTAAATATCTTTGCTCAAATAGTAGAAAAGTCTCATATTATGTGTGTACACTTGTTAGGCCATGCTCTATCCATAGCCCAAATATCAAGCAAATCTGAGAGATTTTCATTTTGGCTAAAAACGCATGATGTATACATCATGATTTTTGCAAAAAATGAAAATTATGGAAATTGCTCAAAATAACGTATAAGATAGTACTTGAAGAGCTGAACAAGAATCTGTCAACAAAATGAAAAAATTCGCTCCCGTTCAAGAGATATGAGCATTTGAAAATCGAATTTTCCTCTCTCAGCTTTCCCTTGAGAGAAGAGAGTGGTGTACTCTTCTCAGCTAAATATCTTTGCTCAAATAGTAGAGAAAAGTCTCATATTATGTGTGTACACTTGTTAGGCCATGCTCTATCCATAGCCCAAATATCAAGCAAATCTGAGAGATTTTCATTTTGGCTAAAAAAACGCATGATGTATACATCATGATTTTTGCAAAAAATGGAAATTATGGAAATTGCTCAAAATAACGTATAAGATAGTACTTGAAGAGCTGAACAAGAATCTGTCAACAAAATGAAAAATTCGCTCCCGTTCAAGAGATATGAGCATTTGAAAATCGAATTTTCCTCTCTCAGCTTTCCCTTGAGAGAAGAGAGTGGTGTACTCTTCTCAGCTAAATATCTTTGCTCAAATAGTAGAGAAAAGTCTCATATTATGTGTGTACACTTGTTAGGCCATGCTCTATCCATAGCCCAAATATCAAGCAAATCTGAGAGATTTTCATTTTTGGCTAAAAACGCATGATGTATACATCATGATTTTTGCAAAAAATGAAAATTATGAAATTGCTCAAAATAACGTATAAGATAGTACTTGAAGAGCTGAACAAGAATCTGTCAACAAAATGAAAAATTCGCTCCCATTCAAGAGATATGAGCATTTGAAAATCGAATTTTCCTCTCTCAGCTTTCCCTTGAGAGAAGAGAGTGGTGTACTCTTCTCAGCTAAATATCTTTGCTCAAATAGTAGAGAAAAGTCTCATATTATGTGTGTACACTTGTTAGGCCATGCTCTATCCATAGCCCAAATATCAAGCAAATCTGAGAGATTTTCATTTTTGGCTAAAAACGCATGATGTATACATCATGATTTTTGCAAAAATGAAAATTATGGAAATTGCTCAAAATAACGTATAAGATAGTACTTGAAGAGCTGAACAAGAATCTGTCAACAAAATGAAAAAATTCGCTCCCGTTCAAGAGATATGAGCATTTGAAAATCGAATTTTCCTCTCTCAGCTTTCCCTTGAGAGAAGAGAGTGGTGTACTCTTCTCAGCTAAATATCTTTGCTCAAATAGTAGAGAAAAGTCTCATATTATGTGTGTACACTTGTTAGGCCATGCTCTATCCATAGCCCAAATATCAAGCAAATCTGAGAGATTTTCATTTTTTGGCTAAAAAAACGCATGATGTATACATTTGAAAATCGAATTTTCCTCTCTCAGCTTTCCCTTGAGAGAAGAGAGTGGTGTACTCTTCTCAGCTGAATATCTTTGCTCGTATAGTAGAGAAAAGTCTCATATGATGTGTATACACTTGTTAGGCCATGCTCTATCCATAGCCCAAATATCAAGCAAATCTGAGAGATTTTCATTTCATATTTCGATTGTAATGTTTGATTTTAGTTTTGAAGTCAATATATATAAGCAGTCAACCGCTATCAAACGTTTTCTCATTCCAAGACCCTTCATCACTAGCTATAAGATCATCAATCTCATTATTAAAAGGACACCGACCTCCGTGTCCAGTTATTCTTTCAGTTAATTTGTTAGTACTCTGGCGAAAACATAGCCGAAAACATTTGAGTACATTTCATCGAAAACAATATCTTCAGTCACAATTGAAGCTTAATTGGATTTACATGAATTAGACTAGAATACTGATGGTACATAGGACAACTAGAATAATAGTTCTCGTTTTATGAATAAATATTATTCTTTAATAATCCACAAACTCATTCTATCAAGTCTCTTACGTCTTACATGAGAAATGCCGTTTAGGTATCCTTTCAATTGAGGATTATTCATCAAACCATAACTAATCATTGGAAAGTTACTGATAAATTACAAAAGTACACAGAAGGAGAGAACAAACAGAAAAACAAGCAATTCAACATAATTTCATTAGGTAAAACCAATAAGAATCCCAAAATTTACAATTTTCTATATCTTATTCAAAATCAACGTTCTAACCCTTATTTTCTATATTCCTCTGATTTGTCGATGTTTGAATGAATTCCAGTTTTGCTAGAAAAACATTTTTGAAAGACAACAAATTAATATATTTTAAAATAAATTATTTTGAGAAAAAAACTTGAAAAACAAATAAATTAATAATGAGAACAAATCAATGATTAATAATAAATTATTCAATTCAAAAGGGGATTTGTTGATAGATAGCCTTAAGAAAAACAAATTATATTATAAGTACTTTGGCCAGGACTATCCAAATTAATAATTTACAAGTAAATTACAAATGATTGTTATGGAGTGAACCAAACTCGTTTCATAAAATAATAGATTTCATTTGTAACGCGTATACCAATGTATGATAATTTGGTATCGTGTCCCGTACATTACTTTGAATAATTTACAAAAAAAATTACAGATATTTAAAATTTACGAAATTGTTTCGAAATAAATTACGGTAGGCAATGTTAGATTTCGAACATTTATTCAGAGGAACATAAACTTGATAGGATTACGCCCAAAAAATCAGTTTAACAAAGTTCATCCTAACCTTTAGCTTACAAACTTAGCTACCTCATCATTTTTATCTTCATCATTGCTGAACTAGAAATTGTAAGAAACTCTATGACATACACTTTATGCATATTTGTTTATATGATTAATAATAATTATATTATCATTACAATATTACTATATATACAAAAATATACACTATCACTAAATATGTATTTCTTCATTTATATAATGTGCTATATAAACCCCAAATATTGATAAGTATATATAATTATCTATAAATAAGTATATAATATAGTTTTTATTTAGATTTGTCTTGTCCATTATTTTGTCAAATAATTACAGAGCCAAATGACACTCTGAGACTTCAGAACAAAAATTACAATCCATGTTGTACAGAGATGCCAGTGTCAAAACAGCTTCATTTGATTGTGATATGGAGAATAGAAAAAGGAATAATTTATAATAATTCTTAAAAATGCGTTCCTTTTTTCTCTAGGAGAAATAGAGACAAATTACAATTCATCAGGTGTTACCTACAACATGTAGCTTCATGCCCAAGGCATATCCAAAATTATCTACAAATGTTTTATTTCCATGTTTAATTTTTTATTAATCCAGTAATAATAAAGAATGTTCCCTTGGATTCAGATCGGTAAATAATTATCAACTAATCAAAAAATTAAAATTTTTAATAATAAATTATATTCATTACGCTAACATTACATAAATATATCGTTCAACACTTTGAAAATGTACTAATAGTACTAGTAATATCTACTAGTTTTATATCATATATAAAAACAACCAATCAGAGTCAAAAACTACAACACTATTAAAAAATTGCTAACAGAAAATTTTCTAAACAATAAAAAAATGAAACAACGATCTTAAATCATGCAATTAATGGTGATAAAAAATATCCTAATCAAGTGATATTGGAAAGTAGGTCTAGATTATTTTTAGGATCGACTAAGACAATTGAAAATGGAATAATGATAAATGAGTTCAATTTTATGCATGATATATACATACATTTCATAAGCCTTAAATCTTTTCAAAAATTATTATTTGTTTTTGAATTTTGCAACGGAGAGTTTTTAAAAGAGGCATGCATATTCTACTAAACACTATTGTAATCAAGGCTCATTCCATACAACTTCTTTAGTTAAATATAGTTTTAAATTTTGAAAATATCAATGTCAATGAAATGAGACAAAAGGTATTCTTATTATGGAATACCATTCTTGGAATGGTATTTTAGCACGTTTAGTTGGTTGAACGGTCTAAAAACACGTCTTTAAACTATGGTCAAAATCAGAACACAATACGTCAACATATTGGAATTATCCGATGTTTACAAAATTCCATTCTGAGAACTAATAGTCAATTTCTTGTCAAGTCAGTAGCAAAATACAAGTGATACAAATTAATTTTTTGATATAGGAAATTAACATGAAACTTATCGAGCTTACAATACCGTACGCAATGTGAGTAAATGACATATTATACAATAGTAATGTCTAAGGCTAGGCGTACACCGGTTAGTTAAGACAAGAGAAGACAAGATTAGTGAAGTTTAGTCACAGTAATTCACATAGTTGCTTATGAAGCAGCACACACTGATGCAATGACTAATCGGTGTGTGTTGCTTCATAAGCAACTATGTGAAGTACTGTGACTAAACGTGACTAATCTCGTCTTGTCTTGTCTTGACTAACCGGTGTACGCCTAGCCTTAGTTTTACAATGGATTGATTCCGTCTGAATTATTAACTTACACACTTTCAATTCTGTAACATCATCATCATCAGTCTAATATTCAAACACACGCACACACTTGTACTTTGGTAATTTATGTAAGTAGTCTACAAAGTAACAACTTTCGAATAACTTTAGCTGTCTCAATAGTCCAATTGAAACTATGTTTGTACTAGATAGGCACTTCCTGATATCTGAATACCTGCTCACCCAATACCCGCATTACACTCTAAAACTGATTATTTGTTTTTGTGGATTTTCGAGGACATGTGTTTGAGAAAGACTTGTGAGGACTTTGAGAGGACTTGTGCGAGGATGAAAGAAGGTAAATGAAACTTCTAGGTGGGTTCCTAACCACCGGAGGCTACTGGACATTGAACAGTCTATAGTGGTAGTTCTCAATTATTTTAAAAACGACTAAAATTATTTTTAGAATTTTCAAATTTTTTCGAACAACTGTATCACTAACTGATACATATTTACCGTACTGTACATAGGCTAAAGTGGGCTATGAGGCTAGACGTACACCGGTTAGTCAAGACAAGACAAGACGAGATTAGTCACGTTTAGTCACAGTACTTCACATAGTTGCTTATGAAGCAAAACACACCGATTAGTCATTGCATCGGTGTGTGCTGCTTCATAAGCAACTATGTGAATTACTGTGACTAAACGTGACTAATCTCGTCTTGTCTTGTCTTGACTAACCGGTGTACGCCTAGCCTAAAGAGGGTCAGTGAATACCAGATCAGATTGCATAATTTGAAGACTTTTCGTAAAGTGGTAGGAGATAGGAGAACAAGACTAGGAAGAGAGGAGAAGGGGGTAGATAAAGGAGGAAGAGAAGCGGAAAAATGAAGAATAGAAAGAAGAATGAATCTGGAGGGGAAAGAAGATTTAAAATAAAAAATATGGTCAATATTTTAAATTACAGAGACAAATTAATGGGAAGGTGATGAAATTGAAATAATCTTTGTAAGGCATGTTGAAGTACCTATGTAATTCAGCTCTACCTTTTTTCAAAAAAATTATGAGAATTTTGTTGAGTTGATATTAGTATCAATGAATTCTGCTCTACTTTTTTCAAGGTAATTATGGTATTAAATTTAAAATAATCTTAGTAGGATTATCATGGAATTGTGAAATGATGTTATTTCCCGATCATCTATACAGAATACATCAAGTTAGGATAAGTTTGGTAAAGTTCTTGAAGCTGTAAAATGAACTGGAATGGGAATATCACACTCATATTATTATTTAAACTTTTGGAACTGAATCAGAATATAATTATTGCTTTGTTTCGGCTTCTTAACATCAAACCCATATTTTTTTTATCTCGATGTAGGCTATCAGCACGAGATAAATGATCTCATTTTTCAAATCGAAATCGAAACTTTTCAAATGTGAGATCAGCCGTATTCAGAATCATCAAGTAACACATAGTTTCAAAGAATTATTAGATTACATGCTACTTATGTGACAATGATAATCAATTTTTCGAAAACTTTAACGATCTTCTTCAGAAGTGAAACGAAAAGTTTGAAGGCTACAATGGTAAAATTGTTCAACAAAGCATAACCTTAGTGCACTTGGTGATAAATTCATTCGTGAATTATTAATTCGCAAATTCATTAGAATAATAATTGATGTGTGTAAGCTGGTGACGAATAACTTCACCAACCTATTCAATGCACTTTTTCGTAATCTTATTACCGAAACGATTGGACACACTTAATTATCATATAATTACACAGATAACAATTGCAGATTTTGTCACACACATGTTGTAAAATAAGGCATACACTTTTTGTGGTTGGATAAAGATACTATCCAGAGTTCATTCACTCTCAAATTTATATCTGAAAGTACAAGTATAATTTAATATTGGTTCTTCTGGCGGTCCATTTCAAATTCAGATAGAAAATTCAGAAATTCTAGTGAGAAATTGCTATAGAAAACACTTTGGTCAAATACAATATTGAATCAAAAATAACTGACAAATTTCATCTAATAAAATTCTTATTGCTTTTATTGGTAGGGAAACCCTTTGTCACACGAAAAAATTTTCACAGCGCAGCTGTTAAAATTTTAAACAAGGGAAGTTGCACTTCGCAATAGAAGAGTGTTCTAGATTTTGCGGTTAAAATTTAAAAAATAAAATCATTCCGAAAGATTTAAACAGTTTCTGTTCAGCAAAGGTATTGGACATACTATATTACAGGAGGCTGCTAAATTGAAAATACTATTTTCCGAAAGATTTTGACAGTTTTTTCTAGACATTCCATTGAATGTACCATTCAACAGGAGGGTGCTAAACTTTAAAAGAAACATCCAATGAACTTTGAAAGTTATTTCAGTAATGTTATTGGCAATAGTATATATTTTAGGAAAGTGTTAAATTTTAGAAAAAAGTTTTACAGGACTTGAATCAGTTGGGCTTTCTCTCTACAGTAGTATTTTACAACGCTAATTTTGTACTATGTATCCCATAATAGGTTTACCACAAAAAAATACATTCATTTTGTTAGTCTATGGTATTACTTGTACAGGGTTGATTCAAAATTTCAAATGCTTTCATATTTTGCAACTAAATTGTTGCATACTAGATTTCCCATAATAGTATACCACAAAAAATACATTTATTTGGCAAGTCTATGGTATTACTTGTACATGGTTGAATAAATGATTCGACATTTTCAATGATTTCATATTTTGTACCTATATGGTTGCAAACTAGACTTTCCATTATAGTCTCACCACAGATAATCCATTTATTTTTATTCTTTACGCTATTTTACTTGTAGAGTTGAATAAATAAATGAAACATAATTTTCTATCTGAATTTGACATCGACACGAGTGATCAAATTACATAATTGATACACAAGATTTCAAACACCATTGACAAATATTATTGCATGATTTCCAAGTCTCAACAGACAATAGTAACAATAATAAACTCTCTAAAAACAGCGACTGACATAATTGAAGTTGTACTATGCGAACCCGACCAGCGGATGGAAAATGACATTCAATTTTTTCTAGATCAACTAGAAAGCAATGTTAAGAAGCGATGAACCTTTTGTATAAAAACTTCTACAATTTTCAAATACATTCGTTTCTCAACATACAACTGTATAATAATATCAAATGAAATCTCATCAACGAATATCTAATCAATGACATAGCCAAAATATTGTGTACAGTAGGAGATTTTAGGATGGCGGCTGAACTTTAGTCTAAATTATAGAATAAAATCTTTATAGATTTATAATTTTACACTGAATTTGTAGCCCGATTTTAATCATAACTGTACTTTATTAAAGCCTATACTCGAATAAAGTAACAATTATATTTATAAGATCTATTCAAAGTGATTCTTGTTCTTGCAGTTTTCTGTTTATGACAATAAAAATTCTTTATTATTCTTGAAATATAAATTCTTCATTATTGAATCAAATGAGTTGAGTGGGGGGAAACCCTTATTCAGCAACCATCCTTAAAACATTTACTTTCAAATTTGTACATTCAAAAATTCAATTGAAATATTAGATTTAGCATCAGATCAACTTAGTGTTACACATTTTTCTACACGAAATTTCTCTAAATTTGACGGAATTGCAACCTTCTGAGTGGAAAATAACTCTGTAATTTAATGTTCTATACTTGAATAGTCTTGGGTTAAACAACATATCATTGATGTCCAAATTTGGAATGAGTGAAACGTTTTCAAACGAAAATTTGTTAATATTTCAAATTTACTTGATGGTGTTAATACATTATGTAACAGGTACATGAAATATTTTGGTGTTACTGTAATTGAACGGGAGGTCATCAATAATAATTGACATTTGATAAGAGACTAAATTAAAATCAATTTTTGCTGTATTCTGTAAGATATTCTATCTACTTCCTAAGCAAAAATAAAAAATTGTATTAAAATTCAAGGTATCAATGATACTAGCATGTAGCAAGTCAAGGATTTGGCTAAAATCAGTTAAGAACAAGATTTTGTTACCCAATTCCATGTTGAGAAATTAGAACATTGCAATGTTTATTACTGTACAAGAATTTGAAAATCTCTGATGATATAGGGCCTATCTGTAACTTACTTGGAAAATATCAGACTGTGATACAAATTTTTGGTGATAATTATATCAGTACACAATGTAGTGAAATTGATAACAATAGTCTCAGTTTATTTCTAATTTCCATCTTCCTGATGGTTTTGTATGATGAAAAGACATTGATATTTTCCAAAGGTTCAATTATTATCATCCCATTCAATCAAATGCAAGAAAAATCGTACATTATTTTTGTATCGATACAAAACTACTAGTTAAATCATTACAAAAAAAAACTCCAAAAACAAACAGGAAGACTAATTTTTGTTCGTTGCATTAGAAAATAACAGTGATAATAATTTACAAAATAATTTTAAACAACTATGATTACAAAACATATAAATTTAACAGAAAAATTGACAATGGAAACAAAATTAATTCAAATTAAACTAAAACAATCACCTATTTTTGGAGAGTATTTTTGGATAGCGACAAACGATAGGACGAATAGAAGAGTGTTTCACAATTTTTAGAAAACCGATTTGTTTTGGTTTTTCGATTTTGACATAATTTTTTCATGTGATAAGTTCTCATTGTGTTTAAAAGCTTGCTACTATTAATGTTTCAAATATTAGAATAATCAATTAATGAAATAGATACATTAAAAATGTGATGCCCTCTGGTAACATTGGTTATCATTTCCATGAATTATAATACTGATGAATATAAAGCATAATTTCATATCATTTAGAATTTAATAATGGTTTAAAATTAATATTAATATTGAAATTTTATAATGGTTTATTGAATTTAAAAAAAAGTTTTATTAATAATGGGAAACCTCATTTGTGATGATAGTTGCATTGAAATTTCAAATGGTGCATAAAATTTCATCTCAATCTTTTCAACTCAAATTTTAGAGTAGGTTTTTCATTTTATTCAATTAATAATATTATCCTGCTCTTTTATTTCATGAATATATGAATCATAAGTTTGTTATTGATGAATACATAGAATGTAATTTCAGCTTTCAATTTTTAAAAATCGATTTGAGAATTTAAAATCATCAATAATTATAATTTTGCTTTTCCAAAAAAAAAAACAAAAAAACATGAAGCACAAATTTAAAATTCAGGACATTTTTAATTGAATTTATAATCAGATTTAAGATTGTTCCTACATAAAATTATCATTTTTAAAGTTATCTTCCAGAATCAATTCTCAGACTATTGTAATATCAATTAACATTTCATATTTATTATTTTAAGCACAGAGGCTACAAAAATTGAATAGACTGTACCCAACCTAACCAAAACTAACAGGAATCGTAAGTAAATACGATAGGGTTGTTGGTAACCTGCCAACTGATGCTGATTCAAATTTTCTTCCACATTTTTCACAAATCAATGCAATTTCCAGACAATTTGTTCAAGTTCATTCGAGTATTCATGAAACAATAGTAGCCTATAATATCAAGTTTCAGTGATAGAAAGGACTCCGCTTACCGATATTTTCATTGCATTTTTCATTTAATTTTTAAATTATAGTGTCATTCAAACCAATCAATTTGTTTACTTAAATTTGATACCAGTATTCAATGAACAATAATAATTTCAAGGTCGAAACCTAGATAGGACTCTAGTCCTAACGTAACTCCGCTTACGGACAATATTTTCATTTCAATGATTATTTGTGTTTTTATCTACATACTCGTTTCATCTAACAAGTACGGTACTGAAAGGCCTCCTGATTCATGAACGAATTTATCCATTATTGTATGAATAAATAGATGTGAGTTAGACAGCAACGAAAATATTGGGATGAAAAGAAAATTGGTCTCAAACACCGATGAAAATCACAACTTTCAAAGTTTTTTGAGATTAGTAACGTTTAGTTGATAGGATTAGTTTCCTAATGAAACACTCTAATACAATTCTACGTTTGCATGGAACATTGTGTGGAGGAGTGGGGTTGGTAGGAGGGGAACACCCGGCTAGGTGATGAAAACCGGGTTAGGCAGTACTCATAGCCTCTGATTGGCTTTTGCTTTCAGCCTATTGATCCCCTCGTGCACGTACTCCACTAGCTGATTGATGTTCGTTTCCAGCATCAGAGTTCCACATGACTTGTCGAGGTCGGTGAAAAATTCTGGAAAAAAACGAAAAATTATTTTTTGTTATACTGATCTACAGTTTACCAAAACGAATGAACGCTCTCATTTTTCAATAGAAATGTAGAATAGAATGACTGCCATTATTCTAACCTGGGAGGGCGAAGTTAGGGCGCAGTCGGCCCTCTCTTCTACTTAACCCACAAATGATAGAGTAGAATTTTCAAGAAGACGACTAGCGAATGACTGTTATTTAAGCGCGAGTCACACCAAGCTACTTTACTGGCTGCTTGTTATCAATGTTTCATGTTTTTCAGCATTGTATAGTTATATTGTGATCATATGAAATAAATCCATTAAAGTTAAACGGATCCTGCTATAAGTGATCTACAGTTATCAAAACGAATATTTTAAACAAAAAGGTAGAATAGAATGACTGCCACTATTTAGCAAAGGAGGGCGTTAGGCGCAGGAAGGCAGTCATAGAATAGAATTTTCAAGAAGACGATAGAGTAGAAATCAAGAAGACGACTAGCGAATTACTCTTATTAAGCTTGTCGAGTCAAACCTACTTTACTGGCTGCGCAGTGGTCAATTTACAACCACGGTATTTTTTTTTCTTCTCAGTGAACTGACTATGGTATAAATTAGAAATAGAATCCATTAAATAGAGGCCCTAACTTACCAAGATGATTGCCCTTAGTGATGAGGGCGTTCGCCTGATCCCACAGATCGAAAGCGGACGACAGGCACACGTAGTTGTGATAGAAGTCGCCGATGGCCGCGTGCACAGTGACCGGAAGTGACGTCATGGCCGGATGTGCCGCGTTGGTGGGGGGGCCGCTTCCCCCTCCCGCCGCCCCGCTACTGTAGCCGGACGACTGAGAGCCGACACTTCCGGCTGGAGACGGGGTGGGGGACATCGGTTGGGAGGGGGTGCCTTGGCCTACCACCCCTCCCCCGCCTACCCCGCACTGGTCCACGGGTGGTGGGGGGTTCGACTGGAAACAAAATATAAATTAGAATAATTGTTTTCATGGTTAACGTTCAGGTTGGATGACAGAAAGCGAGTTATCGGGTGGCTACCGTAGCATCGACAAACGTTAGCCTCGACAGGTTAACTCTCTATATTCTCACCGGTCTCAAACTTTCTTGGTAGCTAACCTCGCTAGTAGTATTTTAATTGAGTTGGGCTTTGTAACCCTTAGCCACCGCGACCGCTATTCGGTCTTTTGTGGCATCCTTTTGGCTTATGCCATGTTCCATAATCCAAGGCCAGAGCAGAATTTACTAGCCTTGAAGTCCAGTTCTTGCCTGGTAGGAGGGTTGCCTTCAAGAAGTCTCCTCTATTTGCAAGAGTGTGTACATTCCAAAAATGTTGATAATCGTAGGTTAGCAGAGAGCCCGTGCCAAATTGGTACATAGTGTCCAGGCTAACGTTTGTCGATGCTACGGTGGCCTCCCGGAGTTATCCCTAATGCTGAGGCCGCACTGCTCGGTTGTTACCTGGATGATAGATGGATTATCTATAGAACATACAACATCCATAGTAATAGAGCATATACAAAACGATGACAGCCGTCTTAATAAACCGTTTCAAATATTTAACGAGTTTCAAACGCGTCAACAGGTGAAAAGGTTATTATCACAATATGCGAAAATTTGACCGTTAGTTTTCATGTTGACGCAGAAAATTGATCTGTGTGCATTGGTGCATTGCTATATTAGCATTTTATCCGGCTGTTTATGTATGAGAATTCCAATCACTTGAAATGCATTATAAAAGATCAGCTTGAGTTTCTGTTACTTTGCAATAACTCTTTTACTGTGTGTACAATGGCCTTTTTTTGAAGATCATCAAATTCTATTTGACTAAGGTTGGTGAAACCCATCATTATTCTATTATTTATTTGATTGAATCAAGGTGACCCATGGATAAGAATAGAGATATAAAATAAAATGGAAGAAATATTCAATTAACAAGCAATAAATATTGGAAAGAGAATAATAAAATATTTTAGCTTACCTTGAGGTACTCGCCGATTGTCCGTTGAGCATCCTTGGCTTCGTGCTGTTTCATGGTGTACAGCTTCAGATAGAGCAGGGACTGACATCTCAGGCTAAAACAGAACACCATTCCAAAGTCAGTACCAATTTATACACGAAAAAATAACTGTAATCAGCGGAATAAATGTAACAAATAGACACTACAAGCACAGAGGAGGGAAATCCCTTTAAGCTTTCAGAAAAGTAAATCCTGAGTCAAACTAAGCTGCTTTATTAGCTTCTTGGTAAAACAGTTGACACTTTCTGCAATAGATTTTACTATTTAGATTCTTGAACGATTCTAGTGGACGTTCTACTTACTAGAGGCAGGTTACCAGAAGCCTATCTACTTACCTATGAAGCAGTAACCTGCCTCCAGTAACCAGAACGTCTACTAGAATAATGAAAACCAGCCATAAGGAGCAAGTGTGACATAGGCAGTTGCTTCTAGGCTATAAATAGCTATAAGGCTAAAGGCTATCAATGAGTCTATTTGAGAGGAGAATAATTCACAACATGCACATTCTTATTCAATATAACTTTTAAGAAATAGTAGAAATTGTTTATATCAGAACGGAATGATGGTGTCATTTTAAAAGAAAAATAGAGAAAAAAGTTTGATTTTCAGTGTGAGCTTTACTATAATTATATTATAAACAGAGAAGGTTTATAGTTCATCATTTCTTCATTAAGCAAAACTAGATCCATCAAACTCGTTTTATTAGATTCGTTGTTTAAATAGTTCTTCTTCTTCTTCTTCTTCTTTTTCTTTTCCCCTTCTGCCACTACAGCGTAGGGGTTGTTTAAATAGATCTATTAAACTAAACAGCTTAACTCTTAACATTGAAACGTAAGTTAGCATTAAAAATGTGCAAGATTTAAAATCAGAGACATAGAAGAAGACTTACCTAAGAATAGCTAGTTTGATGTGTAGGTCAGTTTGCGAGTTGAAGTTGATTAGTTGACTCTTGATTGGTACAAACTTCGATGATATGTATCTGAAAATAGAACACATCCATGAAAAAGTCTACCCCGTTTATAGAATTTCCGAGTAGGTGGGCGGTACAGTATTTCGTCCTTTCGCGGTACCATAACAATGTAATGCTAATATTGTGCTTGTTTATTTGTCAAAATAAAATGTATTTAAATGTATTAGTGCTTACATTTTGTTAATAAATTATATTGGCGGAAATAAATCATTGAATCATTTATATTCGGGTGGATAAGTTTTGTTAAATATTCGTTGTCTTTTTTAAATAAATAAATGTTTATTTCTCAATAAATACGATCCAAAACAATATAATCAAAGCACAAAGTTCATCCTTATATTTAAAGAGAAATTAGGCACTCCCGAGAAACATCCATATGGGAGTTGCCATCAATGGATTATACAACTTTAATTTTACTAAGATTAAGAGAAGATTATCTTCTGTCAACAAATCTATGGATATTCTTACCTATATTCTTATTATCGAAATTTACCGATATTCTTACCGAGAATGGAGCTCCAGGGTGCATCGTCCTTGAGATGACATTGCCTTTTCGTAATCATGCAGTGTATGAAATTATTTTCCGTTTTCTATTACATAAAATACACTCAGATTCATTTCATTTGACGCATGACATTAGATAGCTAGAGAGATATTATTCATTTGCCATCGTACTCTACGGTCATCAGCAACGTCAAGAAATAATATCTCTTTATCTAATGCTAAGCGTGAAATTAAATGAATCTGATTTTATGTTTGTATGTTTTCGATAAGTATAGCAGGATCAATTTAACTTGTCATAAAACATATGATCGACGAGCATATGATCACAATACTTAACCTACAAATGCTGAATCTCGCAGATTATTGAAAAGGTCTTTTAAAAAGTTATTCTTTGAAAGGTCTTCTTTAAAAAGGTCTTTTAAAGACTTTAAAGGTCCTTAAGACTTTCAAGCCTTTTGATTATTGTGTCGAAATCACTGTTTAATTATTACTGGATCAGTTGATTTATGATTAGTTAATTGGATCCTGCTATAATAAAAAAGGTTCGCTATCGTTTTGTTTCGAATTTTTATAATAGGATAATAAACTAACCGAACAATCTGCTGCGTCTCCTTGTACATGTGGTAGGCGGCTCGCTGAGACTCGGGCTCCTGTTCGAGGGTTTTGCCGGTGAGCAGGAAGTAGAGAACGGCCTCCAGGTACTTGAGGCCCTGCGAGAATTCGTCGGTCTCGTTGTCCGCCGAGTGCTTCAGTCGTTTCGCTTGGTTCAGGTAGTTGCCTCTGCCACAACAAAACAAACACAATCGATATTAGATTCACATCGAAATTATAATTGCCGGGTTTCACCAACATTGGTCAAATATTTAACGATATTATATATACATTATATTACGATATTTATAGATATTAAATATTTAGCCATGTTCAAACGCATCAACAGGTGGAAAGGTTATTATCACACTATGTGAAAAATTGATCTGTACATTGCATTGCTATATTAGAATTTTATCCGGCTGTTAATGTATGAGAATTCCAATCGCTTGAAATTCATAAAAGATCAGCTGGAGTTTCTATAAAATAATTACCGTTTGACTTATTTTTGAACATGAAATTCTATTTGACCAATTGGTGAAACCCAGAATAAATACTTAGGGACATCTTGAATTTGATGTTCCATCCATGTAAACGTTTGAATCAAATAATTCTTCTATTTTTCAACCAAAATTTACGTTTGAAGTGTCATTTGAAAGATAATTGTATTGTTCAGGGCTAAGAACTTTTTCAATTTTAAAAATCGTGTTACAAAAACTGAGAAAACGTTTGGTTATAGTTTAGATTTTTGTAGACGCTTCGCTAATAGGAAATTGAACATTTTGCCAAGCTGGTTCCCTCAAGCAGTTCATGTGTTGTCAAATAAAATTTATTTAAAGAAAATCGGGTGGAAATTGCATGAGTTCTGCATTTCTGGTGCCAGTCGATTGAGAAAAATCAGTCCAAATCATTACAGTTTATAATCGACTGTCCTATGCCATTGGCAACGTGTAAACAAGGTAATAGGGTGCAGATACACAATGCATATTAGGCATGCATACTATGCGTCGTGTGGACCACATTTGTCATTCAATTAAATTGGATGGTACCATTAGACTGAGACATATTGATAGAAGAAAATAATAAACAAGGAATCAAATCTTCGAAAAGACAATATTTTGATCAAGAGGTACTCACTTATTATCCTGGTCGCAGATATCATTCTGCGGAGGAAAGTAGGAGAATCCATATTGGGGAGGAGGAGGGGCTCGTTGCTGAGTCTCCCTCTCGTGGTTCGTCTGGGAAACATTCGACAAATCACCTCCCTGCAAACGGACAATTTACAAAAAATCAGAAACTGAAAAAAATCATTATGTAGGTCCTGTATGAGAAACGAATACGGTTTATTATTCTGACAGGCCCAATTTTCATAAAACAATACACAATCTGAATTTTTAGTTTACAATAAATAAATTATTATCTGCCACATTAACCAGTTGTTTTGGCTCAAATAAAATTTATTTGTAATAATATTTATAATTTCATTTATAATGAAAATTATAAATTAATTATCTGTTATTAAATCTGTTATTAATCTATTATAAATCTGTTATTATCTGTTATAAATTAATTATTTATTAATATTGAAAATGTTTAAAAATACAAAGTGAAATTCACTTGATTCAGTAAATTTTAATTACATTTCAGTTAATTTGTAAACAGGATGATATTATATAATCTGCTCAGATTATAAACCACTTGAAGATCTTGAAAAAATATCATACTGCAGTAAGAATTATTCTATTTAAGTAAGTATTCAATATGTATTTAGCCAAGTATTAAAGTAAGTAAGTATTTTATTTAATATGTTTTCTGTATTGTTTATTTTATTCTTTGTTCAATTTATTGTATGTGAATATTTTGGAACAATAAAAATGATTGATTGATTGAAGAAATCTAAGAAACATGAGTATCAACAGAACTTACTCTATTATGCCTATTCTCGCCTCGTCTTCGCTTCATAGGCTTCTTTATTCTTTCCGGAGAACTATCGGAGCTGGAGCTTCCTCTACGTTCTCTCTTTGGAACACTGCAGCAAGGAAACACTCAATTGTAATACACGATACACACAATTACAGAACTATTTTACCCTGTAATGTAAAACATTAAGAAAAAATTCATGACAGAAAACAAGTGAGAACATTAGTTGAACATTAGCAACATGAGAATAGAATAGCTGCCTTTATTTGTGAAATACAGACCTATATTGAAATCATGGTTACTTCCAAGACTTATTAATAGGACATGCTTTGCATTTTTATCGTTGCTTGACAATGCTACGCATCTATTTTGAATATTTTCGGCAACAAAGAAATCTTGAATCTAATTTGCATGGTATATTGTTTCCTGATGTTTAAACTTATATCAACAATAAAGACTAATGTCAAGTGACGTGAAATTGATGTGTGAATAATAAGAATTATGTGAAATGATGGAAATATGATGCTGTCACAACCATGAATAATGTATGATCCAGTCCATTTCAGAAGGGTGAATATTATCTAACAATGACGAATATTCTTCTCTGTAGGCTATTACATATCAGCTAAATCTTTGTGAACTCTCATTGAAAAGGAAATAATTCAATTTAAATAGAAAGAAATCAAATTCATTTCTTGATTGGTGGGAACACAAACTAGAGAGAAACCTAGAATTATACATAGTCTGTGGTGAAACAACATAGCATTCAGATAGAAACAAAGTTAATACTACAGAGTGTTTCAAAAGTTCACACTTCAAAGTTTGAGGGAGAATATTTACTGCATAGGGAATATTTTTCCTCAAAATATAATGTATATAATGCTTAGGGACAGTGAATATTGTCCCTCAAAACTTGAAATGCGTCCTTTTTGAAACACCAGTTATTTTCTCTAAGGTGTCAAATAGTGTTTGAGAAAGCAGTGATGAACTAACCTTGCAGTGGTAACATCAAGTTCAGGTTTGGGTTGGGGTGTGACGGGAGCCATCAGCCTCATGACGTCATAGGGCTGTTTGTGCTGTTTGTTGGGTAGCGGCGCCACCGCCGCCACGGGCACCGGCGACCTGCGTCGCTTGTCTTTCAACGTCGACGACGACGACTTCACGTCCTGACGTCGCTCCTTTTTCGACGTGGACGCTGCGTCGGCGTCTTGCCTCGTATCAGCCAGCTCGGTGCGTGTGCGCACTTCTTCCGACGAGCAACACTTTTTGGCGTCAATGATTCGCTGCACGGCGGACAGTCCGCCCAGCGACGACAGATCCAGGCGACACATCAGCGACGTTACACGTCGCGACGCTGTCGCGAGGGGTGGAGGCGGCGGAGGAGCTAGCGACAACCTCGGCGAGGCACTGGTGAGATGGGGGGAGATGGGGGGAACTCGTGGCTCCTCACTCCTACACGAAGAAGGAGTCCGTACCGTTTCACCATCACCATCCACTTCACAACCACTTGTTACTCCCGGAGTTTTCGAACCCCCTTTCCCCCCACATTTACCCCCACCTTTCCCCCCACCCTTTCCTCCTCCTTTCCCTCCACCCTCAGCTGTATTCCTTGAAAACAACCTCATCAAAGTGTCCCGCTTCTTTTTGTTGTTAGCTTCGGTATCCAGTTTCGGTGGACTCTCCTCTTTTTCACTGCTGTAAGGACTCACCTCCCGGGGAGGCGGTCGCTTCACAGCAATGGCGGGAGTCACCCGGGTGACAGGCTTCACGGGCGAAGAGGATGTTGGTCCCGAACGACTGCTTCCATAATCATCGTCATCGTCGTCATCGTCTTCGCTGCTTGTGGCAGTGGCTAGAGCTCTCGAAGGTCGTCCCGCGGGTCGACAAGGTCGCTTGTCTTCCCAGGAGTCTCTGGGAGTCGAACGGTCTGATTCGGTCGGTGTTTTGTTGGCGGGCAGACGACGTTTGCGCACCTTCGCCCTGCCCCACTCATCGTCCGACCCCGAGCTAACCGCAGCTGCCTTCGATCTCTCCTTCGACTTTAATTTCACTTTCGGCGAAACCTCCTCCTCGGACTCCGAAGGTGTCCGGGGTGGCTTCACTTTAGTCGGACGTCCCCTCTTCTTCTTAACCCTTATCTCTTCCTTCTCCACAACTTTACTGTTCCGTCTAACTGTAGCCGCCCCGCTTTTACTATGCGACTTGTCATTTATTTTAGCGGTGGCGTGTGTTTTGGGCCCCCTTTTTGAGCCTCCTCCTGTTTTAGGCTTTTCTGTGACGGCCTTAACAGGTGATCGCGCGTTGCGAGCTGGGGGGGCTGGACTGGGAGGGGTACGCGGCGGTCGCCGTGACCCCCCCACTGAGAAACGATAGCTGTCTTCGTCATCCTCGTCGAAAGAGCTGTGGGAGCGGGGGTTGGTGGGGGCGGGGGGTGCCGCATCTTTGTCAGAGTCACTGTCATCCATTGGTGGCGTGTAGATGGGTGGCCTCCGAACCGGCGCTCGTTCTGAAAACGAAACAAATTGAAATTGATTTATTGCCAAAAGAAAAAAATACAATGCAAACATTACATATACATTATGATCATACATAAACTTTCTTACAACGATCCTGTGTTCCGATCAATTCCTATAAGTTCCGATCACAAGAAATTCAAACATTCTCTAGTCTAGAGCATAACTTGCCATAGTGGAGAAGGTCAATAATTTATTATCCACACAAAAACTCATGTATTACAACACATTTTTGAATTTTTACCAACATTTGTATTAATGTCTGACACCAATAATTAGCAAAGCACGATAATTAGTGTGATACATTATACAAGTGTATATTGTATCAGGTTATTTTAGAATGACGCTTGGCGAATAAATTTAACAACGTTTTTCATGGTAACTTTTGAAAGGTTCCTTAGCTACGTCATAATCGCAGCAGACTTCTGAGCATCCTACTCAGTCTCTACACGGTGTATAGGAATGGATGAGTTATATGGTTCCTTTATAATTCTAAATATCCGATGTGCTTATCTTCAAACATAAGGCAATGATGAAGAGACTCGTGCACGCAGGAATAAAAAGTTTAATTCAATTGAACCTGAAAATCATTTCTTATGGTGGGTTGCTCACAATTTTGATCCAGGATTAACACAGTATTGGCTCTAATTAAATGGGATCAGCTGATTGAAAGTAGTTGATCCCGGTTGGTCGCAACAACTTTATTTATTAGAATATTTTAGAATAGCCTTGGCGAATAAATTGTATTAAAGTTTCCTTCCATGGTAACTCGGTTCCTTAGCAACTACGTCATAATCATGTAGCAGACTTCGAAACATCCTACTCATGTCCCTACAGGTATGATATACTGAAGCACAGAATAGGAATGAATAGTTTATATAGTGTCTCTATAAATCTAATACCATGTGCTTATCCAGTCCATTTATATTATTCTTTTTTTTTCAAATAAAAAACCACGTGACTAACCTGAACTACAGTCATCACTATCGGTGATGTCTAACAGATTTTGCTTCTTTTATTCTTCTCGATTTTTCTTCTAATATTACCTAATTTTTCTAGTATAAAACCACGTGACTAACCTGACTTGCAGTCATTACTATCGGTGATGTCTATCAGATTTTCCTTCTTTCATTCTTCTTGATTTTTCTTCTAATATTACCTAATTTTTCTAGTATAAAACCAAGTGACTAACCTGTACTCCAGTCATCACTATCGGTGATGTCTATGTCTATCAGAATTTGCTTCTTTTATTCTTCTCGATTTTTCTTCAAATATTACCTAATTTTTCTAGTATAAAACCACGTGATTCTTAACCTGAACTGCAGTTAATTTACCACTATCGGTGATGAATATCAGATTTTGCTTCTTTTATTCTTCTTGATTTTTCTTCTAATATTACCTAGCGAATTTTTTCTATACCTATATAAAACTAACCCTGATGACCTTAACCAGTAGTGAATATCATATTGCTATTCTTTCGATTTTCTTCTAATATTACCTCATTTTTCTAGTATAAAACCACGTGACCAACCTGTACTACAGTCAAATGAATTTTATCAACGTTTTCATGGTAACTCCATAACACCATATCTAATACGTCCAAATGCTTTCAATACCTACAATAACCTATTCACTAGACTTACATCTTGCAAACACCAATTGTCCTTCTATTGCCATAGAATAATAAATACTTTAACAGAAAAAATCATTCTAAATGGAATTACTAAGGGTTTAATTTATGAAATAAGGGAAAAATTGGGTATGTGTAGGAAGAAAGTTTACTTCGGACTTGAGATTTCAGAAGATTAATTGGCTTTTTGTTCTAGTGTTTACATTGTTATATTGTATATACATTTATATTCTAGTGTTTATATTGCATATTGTTTCTTCTGGTACTAATTAAATTGTCTTATACATCCATCCTAATTACTAATGAATTCCTAATGATTTTTCTAGTATAAAACCAAGTGACTAACCTGTGCTACTTCTTCTAATATTACCTAATTTTTCTAGTATAAACCCACGTGACTAACCTGTACTGCAGTAATCACTATCGGTGATGTTTATCAGATTTTGCTTCTTTTATTCTTCTTGATTTTTCTTCTAACTCAACAACAGTTCAGTACCTCAACAACTACTGAGCATGAAGCGTGGGTGTTAGCTTTTTATTTGTTAATATATATCTATATTGTATTTCATTTCCATTGTTAAAATTGCAGTATTGCGAGTGATATTGATTCACCTCATTAATTCAATTTCTAAGGTGAGATTCATCATATTCAAAATTTTGCTGTAGTTCCTCCTTCCTTTCTTTTCTTCCTTCATTTCACTTCCACCTTTCTTTTTTATCCCCTTTGTTTCTATTTATTTTTAATTAGTAAATTATTTTGTTTTATTTATTTTTATTAGATTACTAGTACACTTTTGTTTTCTTTTGTCTTCTATTTTCAGTTGTATTTTAGTTTAATTTTGTATTTATAATCTATATAATTTATATTCTTTCATAATTGTATTATTAGAATAGAATATCTGAAATGTATCAATTTACTTTAATTTTGTAATCATGTATGAGTGAATCATTATAGTGATATTAAGACATACTAATTATTAGTATGATATGAATTATTATTTTGTAATGTATATTTACATGCAATAGGTTTTTTCAAGACCTGGCATATTAATAAAATCAATCAATCAATCAATCAATCAATCTAATATTACCTAATTTTTCTAGTATAAAACCACGTGACCAACCTGTACTACAGTCATCACTATCAGTGCTCGCATGGCCAGTCCTGCTGGCGATAGCATTAGACGGCTGCCAGTGCCGCCGCTTCGAGCGACGTCGCTTGGTCACCTGACCCACTTTGTCGGCGGGGACGCCGTCAGAGTCGGACACCGAGATCGCTGTCGCAGTGGACGGCGGCTGCTTTTTGCTGGTGCCCATGCACACCACCTCCGAGTCGCTGTCGTCTTCAGTCTTGTTCTTTGAGCAACCGTCGTCCTGCTCACAAAACAACAATAAATAAATTAATTTGATTAATCACTTTGGTTGCCATGACAAAATTTGTAAGGGAAAACAGGGAGGAATAGAATAGAAAAATGAAAATAGATAGGTGTAAGTTCAATTCTAGATTGTTAAAGTCGACTTGAGTTCTAGTCAATGATATATTTTATGTTGAAATGAACGTCATTGAAAATAAAACTAATTGCAACATGGTTCTGCATCTACAAGAAATGGCGAAGTTTGGACATATAAATGTCCATTATTGGAGAAGGATATGCAAGGAAATCCTTCCCATCAACACTCAACCGTAAAATGATTAAGATAGCTGTAACTAAAAACTGAAATGAAATAAATTAAGATGAATGATGAACAAGAGTGATGTACACTAAAGATGGAATTAATTAACAATAATTTGTTTACTTTAGATGAGGAAAAAAGGAATCGTACCTCATATTTAATTGTAGTATAAAATGGAAGTTAAAATACGATGCGATCACATCAAGTGAAAGTAAGATCAATAAAGTCTAAAAGTTAAGAGAGGGTCTAAAAAGAGAAAGAGAGAGAAAAGAAAAATGAAAAAATGGTAGAGTCAAACCTAAAACTTGTAGCTAGCTAGAAGGTTATGACATTAAAAAAAAATCAGAGCAGAAATTCATAATCAATTATCATTTTCAAAGTAAATTGAATCACCTGCAATTCAACATCAAGAAGATTAGTGAAGGCCCAACAGTTTTCGAGACATAGCTCTTCAGAGTTTATCAAATCGGCGGAGATCAAATTAAGAGTGAATAGTAAATTTTAAATGAGAATACATAAATTTGCAATCAAACCAAATTTTTAAATAATGTACAATATAATGGATCATTTCGAAATAAAATTCAACCTGGAATATTCATAGGATGGTTAATGTGAATTACATATTTTCATTTTCACTTTCCTTTGTACTAATTGAGTTGATAGATAAATTTGTGATACACATCAATTAAAGTTAAGAAATGTAAATAACTGCATAGAAATATAAGCTACATCAACTGAATAACATATCAAGTTTAGATACATTTTTATTCAATAATATCTAGAACCATTGATATTCAAATGTACAAAGTACATTCACAACAGTAAAGTGAACAAAGTAATAATTTTTGCATTACTGAAACTAATAACTTAGAAATTTACATGTATTACAAAAACCGATTGCAACTACCTTAATAAGGTCTTCAAACTGAATAATGTATTTCAAACTGAACAATTCTGTAGAAATTGCATATCATCAACATTATTAGCCGTGTTTTCGTTCCTAAATACCGACCTGTCAATAGAATTGCAAATCAACTGTTCAAATAGACATGTTTCTTCACTGAATTCTTATTTACAAGTGGCATCAGATCAAGGGCACTTCAAGTATCACTTCAAGTGGGCCTTCACTTCAGATCAACAGCCTTGAAGTGCTACTTCCTAGTCCAAGCTTACAACTCTTACTACATTAACCAAATTGGACCTACAACATTATTTGTTTGTAGAGTGCCTGCTAGCGGTTCATTGGTCAACGCATTAGACAAATTGGACCAGTAGCATTATTTGTTTGTAAAGTACCTGCTACTTCTAAGTTCTATTGATCAACTTCACCCATAAAAGCTAATATCCTCAACTCAATCCCTTACTTGAGGAGATAAATGGGTTCAAATTTGTGGAAGTATTTTCTGTAGCATTTAGCATACTACCATCCAATTACTTGTACGCTTGAAATATTTTCAAAGTCCAATTGATCAATTCAATAACAGATTAAGGTTAAAATTGGGTTCAATATGCTTATATACTGCCAAGGCAATCTTTAAAGAGAAACCATCATATGGGACGTAAGTTCCTGAAACATCTACCCAGAGAATTCAGAGAGCTGGAAAGTGAAATATTAAAAAAGGGACATTGTAATAATCTTTTGAAAAGAACCCAACATACACAATTCAGGAGTTTTTACTAAGAAACTTTGTATGATTTGAAAACTTAGATGTTTTTGACAACATGTAATAAAGAATATTTGAGAATGAAAATAAAATTGCATTTAATTCTTGATCAACCATTAATAGAAGTTTTTGACGAAGTTTTGAATATAATAGAAGTTTTTGACGAAGTTTTGAATATAATAGAAGTTTTTGACGAAGTTTTGAATATTATAGAAGTTTTTTCAAAAAATTTTAACATAAAAGAATATAATAGAATAGTTTTGAATATAATAGAGGTTTTTGACGAAGTTTTGAATATAATAGGTGTGTGATACGAAGAATCAATCGTACCGGATCTATAAATAAATCACCTTCCATCCAGGTAGCTACCACCTTAAAGTGCGGCATTGTCTTTATAGCTATTTAAACACAAAAAGTAACATCTAAAACGTTAAGTTTTTCAAGTTAAGTTCCATGTATAATGTGACTTGTGAAACAGGGCCCAAGTCATCGAAAATCAACCAAACCCAGATTAACTAAACCTAGATCAACCAGTCGTTATACTAACCGGCGAGCTCTTCTTATCAGGATGGGGCGAGGTGGAAGGAAAGAAGTTCTTGAGACTCCATCCGTTGCGGGGCGGCTCCGTGGCGGGGGCCTGGGGGGGCGGTGGTGCCACGGGCGCCGAGGCTGAGGGGGCGCCGGCTGCCAAGGGAGCCATCACAGGAGTGGGGGACGAACTGGAGTCGGAGTCTGACTCCGATTCAGAGGCGGAATCATCCTCGCTGGAGCTGTTAGCAGGCGCTGCAACAGCCCCCACGCCTGGGGGGCCAACTGACATGGGTTCGCCGATTGGAGACACTCTGGAAAAATTGAAAAATATTTTTATTCTATATGAATGAACCAATGGGTTTCACCTTCTTTAACAATCATAATCATTTTAAGTTAAAATAGAATAGCTTATTAGTTCTTGACTAGGTGCTATAGTAACAATGGGAAAAAATGTTTTGTTTTACATAGAAAGTCAATGATGAGAATATTGATTGAACAAAAATCCCAATTTATGAGGTCATAATTATAATTTCCTTACTAGCTATTATTCTGTTGTCAATATTCGCAGTAGCGGAAGTCTTCAGAGTATTAAATGGCATTATTAATTAGGAATATCGTTCAATAATTTATTATGATTTAAAAGCAATTGAATAATTGCAATATGTCATCTCCTTCCATCTTCAATGATAAGCCTAAATTTTTCTCAACTAACTTTACATCCGATGGAATCGTTCACATTCAATTCCATCCATTTATTGCCATGAAGAAACAAAAAATTAAAATACTATATCTAACTTCAGGGTGTGCAACTCGAAAGAGGCCCTGTCATTCAGTTCAGTTACTTTATTATATAAATAAAGTGTATTCTTACATTATAACTACATCATCTGTTATTTCTATCCATTTCTGTTGCTGCTAACCCTTATCGTGGGTTTCGAACTCCAGACAGACCTGTCGACAACCTCAATGCTACCGTAGTCACCCGTTTGGTAGGACTTGGCTAAATCAAACTCATAGACCAAGCCCTAAATTATATAAATAAAGTGTATTCTTACATTATAACTAAATCATCTGTTATCTACTATTGAATTTCTATTGCTCTTATCGATAGCAGTTTTCAACTCCATACAATTACAGTACTATTCTAATAGTTAACACTTATATGAAGATGAAGGAGGATGGGGTAATTGCTTCAATTAATAATTCATTAAATTAAGAATTTCATTCAATAAATTATTATGAGTTAGCACAATAATTTACTCCAAAGTTAGATGACCACTTTTAAAACTTGTATTCAGTCATGAACAAGCCAACTTTCAATATTGGCGTTAATTCTGAAGGCCACACCAGTTGGTCAGACTAGGAACAAAGACATTAGTCACGTTTAGTCACAAGTGCTTCACACATGGTTGCTTGTAGGCTGCTTACAACCGATTAGTCATTGCATCGGTGTGGTAACATTTCGCAAGCGGCTATGTCGATTACTATGACTAAACGTGACTAATGTCATGTCTTATGTTGACCAGTGTACTAACTAACATAAATCGATGATTGGTTGATTAAAAATTGATTTTTTTACTTACATTGGATTATCAGGCAGTGGTGAGAGTGGGACTGAGCCTTGGGCAACATATAGATGGACTCTTTTCAGGAACTGGTTCAGAGGTCTGAAATAATTTTGAAAAAATATAGAAATCTTTATCATTATTGTATTCATAAACGATATTTAGCACACATGCTTATTCCATATTATCGTGTACATAACTTTCTGTTATTTCTGTTATAGCCATTTTAATTCAATATTTTTCAAATTTCCAATTGAATTGATTAACAAATGCATTGTTTACCGATCAGTGGTAATAAATATGTATTCCTGCAAAGCACTTATAATGTTCAAGGTGGAAAATAAAGTAATTTGTCCTGTTTATCTGTCTATAAATTATCAAGACCCATACCGAATTGTTGAGACATGAAAAAAGAATTTGACACTGATAAATTTATTGATAAGTATATAATCATCAGTACGCCATTTTAGTACTGTGATCATGAATACCCGAACATATGATCTTGATGTATTAAAGTCATAAAATGTTCAATCTCATATCTCAACATTTTTTTGTTGATAGTCGGAATCAGGGAAGATATTATTCACGACATAGCAGTTGATGATCAAACATAAAGCAGCTCGTTAAAGAAAACATGTGAGATAAAACATTTCATACATTGATTGTCCAATTATTAAACATGAGCGTGATGCAACCTAGCAACAATTACTTCGCAATTGAGTCGACGAATAATAACTGCTCTAAATTCTTTACAAATACTTTTAGAATTAGACATGAAATCATTGAATTTCATCATGTTACTACAGTAAAACGTATATCAATTATGATACTTTCCTCAACAAAGCAGGTTGTACTCTTATTTTAGATTGAATTGGTTGGAGTGTTTATAATAATAATTGACGTGACATTTTATAGAATGATTAATCGAAAATTTTTAAAATTATTTTGTCAGGTCTAATTTCTTCTAAAACAAGAGAACTATAAACCTATCTTCAATTTTGCACTAATTCATTAAAAAAAAAAAAAACTAAAGAATTATAATAATGATGATGATTTTCAAGTCTGAAAATTGAATCGTATTTTGAGAATCGATAGAATCATTATTAACGAATACATTTACACCAACTTTCCTAATTTGAAATCATTAAACTGTATTGAAATAAATTTCTATCAAATATCAATAATTTAATCGCATACCTAAAATCGATATATTACATTTCCACTAATCATTCTTGGGAAATCATTATACTGTATTGTTATGAATTTCTATCCAAATATCAATTATTCTAATACACACCTACTATTATATTAATTCACTAATCAATAAAACAATTTACTAATCATCTCAAAACAATGAAAAGATTTCAAATTGAAGTGAAACTTACCTTCTGCTCATCTTCACTCTCAGAAAGACTTAGATCTTTTTCCAATCTATAATAAGAACAAAATTCAATCTGTTAGATGCAAATTTTATTTATATAAACCTACACCAATTATATATTGTATCACTCTGAAATAAAATAATTATTGAACGAATATGTCACATATGTACAATATTATTACGCCTTCTCATTATCCTATCCTATTATATTAAGCGAGCAATTTCTGTATGTTTATATGTTTATATGTTTATATGTATGTCCAACGGATCTCGAAAACGGCTCTAACGATTTTGACGAAATTTGGAATATAGGAGGTTTGTGATACAAAAATTAGTTTGCGCTGGGTCTCATCCCTGGGATAACTCGCTGAAGGACATTAAAAAGGAAAACCGATCCTTTAGGAATCAGCTGACAGAAGAAACAAATTTCCGTCGGCTGTAAATGATGAGAAAGAGTGAGAGCGAGTGAGTGTGTGAGTGAGACAAGATTATTATTTCAGCTGCTGAGACAGTGACAGAGAATCAGCTGACAGAAGAAACAATTTTCCGTCGGTTCTTGATGTTGAGAGAGAGTGAGTGCGAGTGAGAGAAGATTATAATTATCAGCTGTTGAGATAATTCGTTTATCTATTTTTCGTTTATTCGTTTATTTTAATTTATCTATAGAAAATTAAAAGGAATTCAAAATATTAAAAATATTCCATATTGTATTGGTATTTTCAAATTTGAGGCATGAAGTTAGCCATGTCATCTGGTTTTATTTATTTGAGAAAAGTCGTCAAGAGTTCATTAAAACAGCTGATTACTAACCCATTTATTATTTCTTATTTCTCTGAAACAAAATTTTACCACAAAAGCAATTTTTCAAATAATATGCATTCAAACTCGATTATTCATAATATTTTGAAAGCTGAGATTAATTTTTTTATAGTGCAATGATTATTTAGTGCATATGACTGATGGCTGTACTTTAAAAATTGTTTAATTTCATACTTTTTTCTTTATAATTTTCATTCCTGTGCTTTTGTACTCCCGAGCACAGCTCGGTCCCCCGATATTTACTTCTAAACTTTACAACTTCCATTATGTATTGTAAATGAATGATTGGAGTTATGGATTTCTTGTTGTAAATTATTACACGACTATTCGTCATTATTCTATTTTTCATCTATTCCAATCTAGGCACAATTCACGTATCTTAATGAGTCATGAATCTATTTTATTTTAAAAGTTCAACTCAATTTTATTTTCAATTGTATGATATTTCTGTGTTATGAGGGCAATAATGGGGTCTCTCCCTAGTACCTTCACATGCTGTACCTTCCAATAAATAAATAATAATTTTCCCACTAGTTACAATTAAATGAATATTGAATGTTCTATTACTGAATATATAGTATATTAAATACTGTATATTGAATTATTGTATCGTATTATTGTAGTTGTGACAATTAAATGAATATTGAATGTTCTATTACTGAATATATAGTATATTAAATACTGTATATTGTATTATTGTATCTCACACCAGGGTAAGGACAGGGGTAGGAGTGACAGAAAGATTCCCAGTAACTGTGGGCCTCCATCAAGGATCGACCCTGAGCCCTTATCTGTTCAACTTGGTTACAGGATGTGTTGACAGAAAATGTTAGGAAGCCAGCCCTGGTCAATGCTCTTTGCAGATGATATTGTGTTGATGGAGAAAAGCAAAGAGGAAGTGGAGGAACAGTCAGAAAGTTGTAGAAATGCTATAGAAGGTGGAGGGCTCAAGATCAGCAGAACAAAACTGAATACCTTTATTTGGAGGAGGAGGCAAAAATGGAGATGTGGGGTTACAGGAGAGAAGCTAGATGGTGGGAAACTTCAAATATCTTCAATCGTTTATATCAGAGGATGGGGCCTTTAAAGAGAGCTGGACTACAGAATCCAAGTGGGAAAGTGGATGAACTGGAAAAGGATGTCGGGCAAAAGGTGTGACTTAAGCGAATACAAAAGCAAAGGGAAGAATATATAAGGCAGTAGTGAGACCTCAATTGATCTATGGCAGTGAGACTTAAGCAGTCAAGAAATCGCAGGAGAAGAAGATGGAGGTCAGAGATGAGAATGCTGGAGATGGATGCTTGGGAAGACAAAAGGGACAGGATCAGAAATGAAAGGATAAGAGAGATGGCTGGGTGGTGGAGTGTTCAAAAGAAGGTCCAGGAAAGAAGGTTGCAGTGGTATGGTCAGCGTTGTGAGGAGGGAAGAGGACTACGTTGGAAAGGAGTGAGTAGGAATGCAGTGGAGGGGTGTAGATTAGTGGGAGACCAAGGAGGAGATGGAGAGATTGGAAGGTAGGGGACATGAGGAAAAGGAGCTGACAGATGAAGAAGTCAAGAGAGAATGGTGTGGGTGAGTGAAGATAAGGAATAGCGACCCCGAATAGGGAAAAGCTAAAGGAAAAGAAGAAGAAGAAGATTGTAGTTGTGAATTTCTCGTTGATCACACTCATTACAATCTTTCTGATCTACAAACTTCAATACTTGTTAGTTCTGAGTCGCCTTTCAGTCCCCACATTGCGTGCTAGAAATTTCTCATCTCACCCAATCACTCTCTCCCGCTCTCTCTCTTTCCCTCCTTTTGTCTTCCTCTTTCACCCCTCTTTCTTCACAATATCGATCTCATCCCTTCCTGTGTTCTTAACTTGGCTTTTTGTCATTATTCTTTCCGGTCATCACAAGCAATTTGGTGTATACCATATGGTAGTGAAGCTGGCTGTACTTTTCACAGCAATGTACTGAGTAGGGTCTTCAACAATGTAGATTCAAGTGATTATGACGTCCACGATTCCCAGTTAACATTACGTCAGCCCGCACTGGAATTCAACAACTTGTCACTGGGAATACAACGGCAATAAGAGGTACAGAAGAAGGAAGCTTTACTTCTATTCTCTCTAACAACAAGCGACATCGTACTAATAAAAGCTCATTACATGATCAGGAATACTGGTGTGCGCTGTAATGTAATGTATTGCGATGTAATGTCAAAATTCAACTATAAACCAGTTTTCAAGCCTGGTCGTTAACATTATAGTACAGATTGCAATAAAATATATTATTCAAATATACTACTTTTTGAATTAGTGGAAGCCGTTCCAAAAATTGGGCTCTGAAATCAGTGCATTTCAAATTGATTCATAACGTAATTGTACGAAACAGAGATAATACATTAATTTGGTTAGTATATAGTAAGAGGTTGTACATGTGGCATATAATAATGTGAAAAGTGATAATGTGAAGGATGAAAATAAAAAGTTTATTTATTTAATTTATGTTACAGAGAGTACGAGTATCAGGAAAAATATAGATTTGTTTACTTATTCATAAAAACTATTAAATGATTAAATATATAAAATATCTTTAACTACTGTATTATTTGTTTGATTTACGAAATTTTGTATTGTGATTATTTTTGTTGAATAAACTTCCATTTTAATTTGTGATTTGTTTCAAGATTTGATTATGAAATGTGAAATATTCTCTTCGATGTATGGCGAATATTATTTAAAATAATCTTTGAATACCGAACAGATTGTGATTATCAGATCAAATACAAGATTAAATGGATTTGCAAGTCGAGTCTAGACGACATTCTAAACAGAATATCAGGGAAAAATATGATGTTTTGTTTCCAAGTTTTAATGTAAAATATAACTGAGTGTGTGGCAAAAAGTAATGAAAAATATTTAGCTGATTAACAATCACGTCTTTGGTCTAACAAAGATATTGTAGGGAAGTATGTAGGTTGGATTCCAATATTTGATGTAAAAACATTACTTAGTAACGACCTAGTGTGTAGGAAAAGATTTGTTAATATTCCATGTATTATTTTTATTGAATACGTTAGCATCAAGAATTTGAAGAAAAGGCAATAGCGCTTTGCGCTGCTTACTGAGGTATATGAAGATTGTTAACACGTTTTTGTGCAACAGATCTCAGCAAAACATCAATATTTAATTCATTTAGAAACAATATTCACCAATTAAACAAATAATTATAAAATCATTCATGGATGGATACGCAAAAATCAAAATAATTCTCAACAACTTGACAAACCTGTTCGGCAACGGATAAAGTTGAAATAGTTCTCGATTAGGCAACATTCAGCCAAAATGAACCGAGGGCTCAATTCAAGGTTAGTAAGCCAGTGCCAGTAGTAGGGTTGATTTGCTATGAAAGTGGGGTCCGCACAAGATTGATTAGGAGGGTTCAATACTATACAGAGTGGGGCAGCAATCACTGATTCGAGATGATAGAATTAGTTAGTAGCTGAGACGGAGAGATAGACAGAGAGGTGAGGAGAAAATGGAAGAGGAAGAGAGAGAAAATTGCAGAGGAAGAGAGGTGAGTTCAAATTAAATTGAAGAAAGTGAATGAGCGAGTGGAGAGAGAGAGAAAGGAAAGAAACCGATAAAATGACCTCATCGATTTAGTTCAGGCTTTTGACGAGTCAAGTGATTGCCAACATGAAAATCAGTCACCCAACCACTTATACAATACTTGGGGCAAAGATGGCTTTTGTAGGGCCTGAAGGACTTGCATAAGAGTTGAGATAAACATGGTGGATGTGGACATAATGGTGGAAAAGTGAGCAGAAGAAGAGAAGAGGAAGAGAGAAAAGAAAAGAAGAAGAGGAAGAAAAGGAAAAGAAGAAGAAGAAGAAGAAGAATAAGAAGAAGAAGAAGAAGAAGAAGAAGAAGAAGAAGAAGAAGAAGAAGAAGAAGAAGAAGAAGAAGAAGAAGAGATGATGATGATGGTGATGATGATGATGATGATGATGATGATGATGATGATGATGATGATGATGATGATGATGATGATGATGATGATGAAGAAGGAATAAAGTGTTTTTATGCTTTAGAAATAACAACTATTATCATAACACAAATAACAAATTACTATAATAGATTTGGAAAATTTAATTAAAATTATAGAAATGAATAAATTTGGCGATTTTCCTTTGAGGAAGCGATAATTAGTATCCTGAGGCACTCACGTATATTCTTCAATTAATAAATTACTGTTTGGATCATGAGAAATGTTTTTGGAACTGGGCAAGAATAAATGGAAAGAACTGATAAATGTGCAAGGTAGATAGGGTAAAGTTTATCAAGTTATCCCTAAGGTATATCTAACAATCAGGGATTATGCAGGTCAAATGAATGTAGAAATAAAAGTATTAATATATTGTATGGAAAGAGCTACAATCTAGGACAAGAAGGCGAGGGTGGTTTGAGTGTGAAAACGTAACGTGTATCTCAATTACTGGAATAAGATCTGGAGAGGAGCAATTCAACAGTTGACCCAGATTCGTAGAAGGAAAAGAGAAGAAGAGGAGGAGGAGGAGGAGGAGGAGGAGGAGGAGGGGGGGGGGGGGGAGGAGTAGGAGAGGAGGAGGAAGAGGAGGAGGAGGAGGCAGGAGGAGGAAGAAAGAATAGGAGAAAGAATAATAAGAAGAATAAGGAAGAAAGATGGTGAAGAAGAAGAAGAAGAAGGATCAGGAAGTTCATCAGAAGGATGAACAACAGAAAGAAGAGGCAAAAATGGTAGAGAGGAGCGAAATGAAAAAGTAGATGAAAGGAGGAATAGAAGAAGAGTGAAGAAAAGTAGGAAGAAAAAAAATGGGGGCGAGGAAGAAGAAGATATAAAATCAGAAGAGATAGAAGAAGAAAAGCATGGAAGTAGAGAATGAAGAAGAAGACGACGAGGAGAAAAGACAGAGAAAACAAGCCAAAGCAGAAACAAAAAGCGAGCAAACCAAGGAAAGCGAGAAGAAGAAGGATAAGGTGGAAGTGAAAGAGAACAGAGATGAATACTGAGGATAATGGGGAGAAAAAGATGAAAAATGAGCCGAAAAATGGAGTAAGAATTGAGACAGACGGAAGGGGCAAAGAAGGAACAGACCAAGAAGAAAACATGTGAAGAAAGAAAAAAGTGGCGCAGAACGGTGGTGCATAGGAATAAAGAGAAAAAAGGGCGGAGGAGGAGGAGAAGAAGAAGAAGAAGAGGAGAAATTGAATTGAGGAGTTGAAAGAAAAAAGAACAATAAAAATATTAGGAGAAAGAAGACATTGAATGGAGACGAATGAAAAGAAACTACGAGAATTAGAAAGAAAGAAAAAGAAGAAAATTGTCCAGAATAAGTGGTGTAAGAATTAAGAAAGAACGCAGAGAAGGAAATGGTGGAAAGAAGAGGATAAAAGAGTAACAGAAGAGATGAAAAGCAGAACAGAATGGAGAATTGAATAGTTAATAAGTTACCTTTTATAGCGCTGCCAAGTCTGGAGCGAAGTAGGTCATATATGTTACACAAATACAGAGGGTGATGGGGGGTGGGGGAAATAGCGCGTGTTTAAGGGGTAGGGAGGAAGATCAATAGTTTTCAGAGTTAAATTGAGAACGCATCAGTTAGTGTTCACCAATGAAGTTTATGTATATGACATGTCAAGAGTCACCGCCACTTGACAAATGCCTGTTTAGTGAGATCTGAAGTGGTCGGATGAATTGAAAACACACGTTGCTGGGTTTATATTGTGGTTCGAGTTCATATAATGAGACAAAGAACGATCGATTTAACCGTACTTAGTGTGGGAATTATCCTAAAATAATGAGTAACACTTCAAATTCCGCGAGTTTTTATCAATTTTTCTAATTATTGTTATTGATAAGAACAGATTAATCTATATTGCAGTTTAGTTTGGTTTGCAGTTGGATTGAGTTCACGGAAGATTCTTTTGAATAATTAAATAATAATTAATAACTTGAACTGACCATGAATTTTTTGCTCTCATTTCCCATAAATTGAGAATAAACTTGAAGTAAATAAGTTGGAAAAATAAGTTTGAAGGGTAGAAAATGTGGAATAAATTCAGCGCTATCTCCCGGCTTTTGAAGGAACTACGTCCGAATTACTGACCTAAAGTACAGTTGATTAGGCTAGGCGTACAGTTAGACAAGACAAGACAATACGATTAGTCACGTTTAGTCACAGTAATGCTCATGTAGTTGCTTATGAAGCACACCAATGCAATGACTAATCGGTGTTGCTCACAAGCAACTATGTGAAGTACTGTGACTAATTCGTCTTGTCTTGTCTTGACCAACCGGTGTACGCCTGGCCTTAGTCTGACCAAAGACAATAATATCTTTACAATTGTCCAAGAAGTAAAATTGTCTTTGGTCTAATTCTATTGACACCAAGAAATTAAAAAATAAAGAAGATCAGAGTAGTAAAAAGAAAGATAATTTCAGGTACTTATTGAACTCCAACCCTCTGACACAGTTGCACAAAAAATATACTTTTGTGAACGATTCATTATCCATTCATATCTTGACAAGATCAGACACCTGTCCTTAAGAAAAAAGAAGATCTTGGAAGGCCTCAAGCTGCAAGCTGGATAGACTGCAGCTGTACATGAGCTCCTTACAAAACTTAAAACCGGAAATAAAAGAGAGTAAGGGTGATAATTGCTTTTTTCCCGCCTTTTGCCAGTTGGTTCCTTAGAGAAACTAATAAAAAGAAATATGGAGATCGTATAGAGAAAATTTCAACTCTAACTCAAACTCAACTCAAAATTTGAACTCACAGACTTTCGGGAAAGTACGGTAATCTCCACAAATTAATTTTAAATCACTCTCTTAATTGTTTGTTATTCATACAACTAATTTATTCTAGTAGGATTTGAAATTGAAATTGAAATTTATTGCTCACAAAACAATAATAATTATACAATGTGTATATTATAATAATGTATACAATGTAATACATCCATACAATTCAATAATTATCCATCATTAATAAATAAATAACTCAATAACAGCTATTCAAAAAATAGAAAAGTATAACATAAAATCTGGGTTTTAAGATAATATAGGTAAAATTATTAGAAAACAAAAAGTAAAAAAGTAATAATAATCATGGAAGTAATATGATGAAATTTAAAAGATAGTTTATAAATTAAGTGAACAATAAAAAATAAAAATTTGTTGCTTCTTTACACGAATGTCAAATGAATTTTAAAGTCAAGTGAATTGTCAAAGTCAAATGAAATGAGTTGAATCTAGCAGACGAAGTTGAAATGGAACGTAAACAATGCAAAGCGATACCTATTCAGTTTCAAGTAACGTCATTTTACCGCTAATAAATGTGCAATCGACCTCAAGTCTACTGGATGAGAAGCAGACTACCCTAATTCCATTCTTTCCTCGATCTTCCTTCCTTGATCCTGGTATCATCCCAATTTTAATGATGATCATTGACAACTTCCTGCCAAGAAGGGTTTCAACAGATGATCGCTCCTGGGCGGGAAGTAAAGGCCAGGTGTAAAATTACACTATAAAAAAGACATCTAGCAACACCTGTTGCAGCCATGATACACTAGCGGTTGCGTTGCTTGCAAATGATACGCAACGTCACAAACATTTGCTACATATATTGTTTAGTAATATCAGACTAGCAGGTCACCCGTGCTTCGCTACGGGGTCTCAGAAATCCCGTTGAGGTTAAAAGGATATTTGTGAGAAATATCTAATCACTGCGTGCACTTTGTTGGAGGGAATTTCAAAGATATGTGAAACTCTAAACTTGCTATATTAATTTTATATGTTAACTTTAACTTGAAACCCAAAAAAATGTTCATGATTAGGCCTATTTGATAAATTGAAATTTTTGTCCAATTTAAATATAGTTACTGATGGAATATTTGGGATACATTTTTGATGGATTGGGGTTGATGTTTTGGATTGATGATGATGTTTTTACCATCCTTGTTCATAAACAAGGATTAAAATGTATAGTAGCCACACAAATTATTTAGTATCCACTGATACATGTATCTTGTATCAGAAGAACAACAACTTGAGAGAAGTCTTATTTAGACGGTCACAATAATGAAGGCTAAAAAAAAAACAAAGAGGCACACCTGCTTATCTCATATTGGGTAGTTACTACTTGTAACAAAGTGTATCTTAACCCACCATTGTACTAGGTAAGGTGTGGAGAGAGAGAGAGAGGGTGAGTATGTGTGAGAAGAGGGATATCACCTGTTGCTTATTAATTAACATCAAACATTCTACATCCTTTTCAGCTGGTCAAGCTCTTCTTTTTTTGTTCTTTTTCTTTTTCTTCTTCTTCTTCTTCTTCTTCTTCTTCTTCTTCTTCTTCTCTCCTCTCTTCTTCTCTCTCTCTCTTCTCTCTCTCCTACCTCTACTCAAATTCTTCTTCTTCAACTTTTCTCTACTTCCTGGCTTCCTGGGTTCTTGGCCAACAAGAGCCTTCTCTAAAACATCCTGTCAATATATATTTTTGGATTTTCTTGTTTTCGTAAATAAACTACGTCTGACACCCATGAGTGAATATTCACACTCACAAATTAGAACCAAATCAACTGTTTATTTCAACGAACAAATAACCGAAACAAAATGAAAACGCTTGAGGACAAATATCAGTTATTTATGAAAACAAAATTGCAAAACAACAATTTTTTCGGCACCATTGTGTTGCTGTGCGATTGTTTTTATTATGTTTAAATATCACAAAATCTCACCAGAAACTGTGTCAAGTTAAAAAACACCTACATCAAAAAGCAAAATATTTATTGATATATATTTTAATATTATTTGATTTATATATATATTTGATGGCAGGTAAATTAGAAATTTTTGTCTTTGTTCTATTTCCTTTATACCTGCTTGATGTATTTCGCTATTTTTTGTAATAATAAGCTTTGTTAATGATAAGACGAGCTATACCTTCACACAGGCTTAGCCAAATGAGGAATGCACTTTAATTTTTTCTTTTTAATATATTTTTTTTATGAACTGTAATATCAAGTGAATAAAGTATTTGATTGATGGTGTACTAGAATTGAATTTAACGGCCGTAAAATGATGTCATCTAACGTAATGCAACGAGAGCTAATGAACGAATCGGACGTCAATACAATGACGTCATTTTACAGAGGTTAAATTCAATTATTGAATTTTCGTGCAAGTGGCCGTGAACGATTTGTGCTAGAAAAGCAAGCTCTTTGTACGAGTCTCAAGTAGTGTTTAGTTTTTCTAAGGTCATTCACTCCCCCTCTCACCCCCTCCCAGAAAAAACCGCCAAAAATGATGACAGAAATAAGTGAGATACTAATGACTTCAATACTGTATCACATAATTCCCCCTAATCTGCGCATGCGCCGTGGTGTAATCGAGCTCTGTCCATTCGAGAATCATCTTTGTAAGCCAACATCACCATCCCACCAGTTTAGAAGTCAATAAACTGGTGATAGAGATCTAAAGTGAGGTAATAACTAACACACATTGATACACAGTGAAACTGTATTGTGTCTTTCGTCAGTGGATTAAGAAAATAGGTGGAAAGAGACCGAATAAGAGAGAGAGAGAGAGAAAGAATAACAGTGGCAGAGTGAGAGAGAAGTGGGGGATTGAGAGAGGATAGACCACCCAGATACACCTAGTGAATAAAAGCGTAAAAGAATTGAGAGATAGATGGTGGAATAGTAAGTGCGGTTCTATCTGAGAAGGATTACTCTTTTCTCAGTCCGTTTTTTATTTCCATCTCTGTTCGTTTGTAAATTCCTTGCGGTGCTGCCTCTCCCTCCCACGTTAAAAATTAGAAGTAACCGCTGCCTGTTCTAACATCATCACGCGGACTGAAAAAATGCACCTTTAGTCGACTGCAGACAAATCGACATTACATGGTGGGACAGGAGGAGGAGGAGGAGGAGGAGGAAGAGGAGGAGAGGAAGAGAGGAGGAGGGAGAGGAGGAGGGAGGAGAGGGAGAAGAGGAGGAGGAGAGAGGGGAGAAGGAGGAGGGAGGAGGAGAGGAAGGAGGAGGAGAGGAGGAGAAGGAGGTGGAGAAGAGGGAGGAGGAGGAAGAGGAAGAGGAGGAAGAGGTGGAGAAGATGATGAAGAAGAAGAAGAAGAAGGAGGAGGGTAGAACTAGGTGAAAGAGAATAAGAAAAAGAAGACACAGAGCAAAGGAAAGATGAAGAAGATCAAGAACCCAAGATTGGTTCACGCAGCTATGAGAAAGGAAGGATAGTAGATTACGGGGGGGGGGGGGGAATGATGACTAACTCTGGAATAATTCCATTACCGCAATTACCGCCAATATTGGTAGTCTCAAACAATTCCACAAGAAAAATATCTTATATAGCTTCAGTTAGATATTGGAATTCCTAACTCAGCTTTATCGCAGTTACAAAATTCTTTGGTAATTGTTATACTTCGAAGGTAATTATTGACTTTTGGTAATTGTGTGATACTGAAGGTGATATTGTGGTAATTATCCAACATCATATAGAATAAGCGAACATGTTTTCTTGTACAGTATTGAATAAAAAGTCTCCAAGTTGTTACAAGCACAAATTGTCACAAAACAACACTAATTTAGTTTTGTCATGAATTGTTAGTGTATTTTCCTTGCTAATTCATATTACGCACTGTTTTATCTCTCCATTTAATTCAATTTCTTTCATATATTACTTGCAAAAATGTATTGATTTTCATTTTTATGCTTGCTGTATGAACCGGCATTACTGATGATGTTTTTATGAACCGCCATTTCTGATGACGTTTGTTTGAACCGCCCACTTGGGGAGTGTCTTGTCTAGGCCAATGGCAGTCGTTCACCTTGATTGGTCAGTCAACTGCCAATCGTATCACTCGCTCTATTCTGCTGCTCTTTACCTTTGCTATAGTTAAGCAGAGATCGATAGTGGTGTAAAAACCGAAAAAAGTATCTCGATATTTTAATAAATTCATGGTTGTATTAACTTCGAGTTTTTTATTCAATAAATATCTTGTACGTTGCTTTTGCAATACATAACTTACATAAGATTATAGCACGATTCTTTCAACTCGTCAGAAAACAGCTGATTTAACGTTAGTAAACGAGCGTACATCAATCAGCTGTTTTCTGACAATTTAAAATAATCCTGCTATAGATCCTAACTTAGATTAGAGTCCAAACATTACAGATAAATAATTCGTTGGCAATTGTTACATAATGATTTTAGTGAAGTTGTTTCAGTATCATCAAACTACAAGTTTGTGTGACACAGTACCTCATAGTAAGTTACATGAGTTACAAATCAGTATAGAATAAATAAATAATTTACTTATGCCCAGCTTTTCAGTCGCTCAGTTTATGGTAAGATTACTCATTGAATCAATACTCATGTGTTTTCAAATGCAAAAAGATTATAGAATAAATAAAGTTTATTGAACGACTCTTAGTGATTCGTAATTGTCATAATATACAATTCAAGCCGATCTAGTTTGTAATCTACATAAATAATAATCAAATCTAATCTTCATCTGAAAGTAGATTATCATTCATCTCATTTATTTGGACCAACATGAATTGCACTAGTTTCTACACTGAACAAGAGCAGAAGACGTCTTCCTTTTAGTTACTTTCACAGGAAAGTATTGTTGAAAAGTAAACATGGCGAGCACGAGTGAGCTTAGTATAGTAGGCGGGTTCCGAAATGTCAGAGCTGAGACTTCTGCCACAACATCTTTATTCACTCAATCACCAGCCACTCTCTCTTTTATCTTCTCACTCCTCTCTCTCTTTCTTACTCTCTTCTTCTTTCTTCAAAAGTCATCATTCACTTCCTAACCTAGCTGGCATTTCTTGTCGGGGTCTTCAACTGTCCTAGAACTTTTCACCAACATCTGTAATCGTTTTAGTTCAACTCCATTTTGTCTCTTCTCTCTATCTCTCTCTCTCTCTTCATCTGTAATAATTTCAACTCAATTTTCCTCAAAATCTCTTTTCCTATCACTCTCCCTCTCTTTCTTTGTAAAATATATTTGTAATCTACCATTGTAAATTAAACCTATCTACCTTGCTCTCTATATCTCTCTCTCTCTCTCTCTCTCTCTCTTGACAAGGTCAAGTGTTCATGAAAAGGATTTCGTTGTATCTCCTTTTCACAGAATGGACATTCCTATGTCCAAACTTCGCCTTTTCATCTAGCTAACTCACAATTATTAAATCATCAGTTTATTTGCTTTATTTTCTACTCATGGCATAATTTATAAGCTGATGTAAATTTGACGAATAATCAATTGTATATTTGTTATTATAATCTAGAATTGCCGTCATATTTGTTATCTACATGAATAAAGTAATACTGTAAATCTAAATCTAAATCTTTCAATCTACTCAAAAACAAACTTCCTTCAATACTAAGGCCCACATTGGGCGCCATATAATTATAATTAATGTATGATCTGTAAAATAAGTTTTGAAAATGTGTGATTTAATAATCCATCTATCAATTACAAACTTGTAAGGTATCGACTAATTTCTATATCTGTAAAACTTGGTTGGCTCTTTTCAGAGCTGACTAGTCAACCTCTGTAAAACTCCAACAGAAGTCCTGTCTTCCTTCTCGCTCTTTTTGTTTCCTTTTTTATTCTCTTCTATTATTCGCTCTCAACCAGGCAGCAATCACAACAAACACACAAAGGCGCTGGAGAAATTTCCACGCTAGAATGAAGAAGACCAAATAGAAGTAAGAGAGAGGACGAAAGAGTGAGAAGAAGAGTGGAAGGAACCCCATGAAGAAAGGAAAGGTGTCGCCTGGTGCTACAGTCACCTAAATCCAGCACAAAACCGAGCCGTCTTCCGCTAATAATGGTAAAATTTCACTCTTCCCATCACTCTCCTATGTTGAATCCAGTTTTTCTGTCACTAGCACCACTATTCACAGCACAGAAACCGTTCAACGAGAGTTCAATATCCTCGAAATAAACTTCCGAAAACGGAAATAACTGATAAAACTCTGACACACGCTAAAAAAGGACTGTTCTAAACATGTTAGCCCTACCAGTATGGAGAAGCAGCATTGTTTACACACTCGGGGAAAAAAGTTGACATCTGCGAAATGGGTTATAGTTATGAATATAATTTTATATTTTGAAATACTATCAATTTTTATTATATATTATTATATATTACCATTTAATTCCTTTAATGTAAACTCTCAATGTTTACTCAATATTATGAGGAAATAATTATGTGGTTACAGTATTAAAAGAGGAGTGATTTTTGCAATATAAATTTTCCATTGTTTTCAAACTATCAAGACAATGATACTATATAATATTGTCGATTTTGGAACAAAAACAACAAGATATTAGAGGAATTCTGAATAATCAGCAAAAATCTCAGCTGTCTCAGTGGTTTTGCGCACCTCAAGTTCTGAATAAATTAATGTTGCAACGCATTATTTCATTAATTTTTACACTACTTTTGAGTAAAATTTGTGTTTCAGGTACTTTTTGACCAAAACTTTTAGGCTACTACTTGTAAGATATTGTGAGTGACGTGATATTGTCAATTATAATTATTTATTATATTTATAATCTACGGCATTTATTCAATGTTTTAGATCATAATCGTAATTTATGTACATTATAACTCATCATTAATAACACATAATTGCAGGTTGTATGGTAGAGAGGACCTGGAGTCCTAACTCCGCCCTTAATAAAGGCATTCAATCAATTAAATAATTAATCAATAACTCAATCATTGTCGGCTACATTTGTCTATTATTATTATTATATATTTTCTTCAAAAAAGAAAATGTATTTTTTCAAATTTAATTCCAAATACAATATAATAATAAGCCTGAAGTATAATTTACAGATTTCTTAGGAGCTCGCACTCTTTCAACCAGGTCTACCAACCAACAAAATGTTCACCAGCAATGTTTTGAACTCTACGCAGCGTAATTCACTCGAAATCGTGCTTAAAACAGGGCCAATTACATGCTCAACGCTCTCGTGTTCTTTCTTTATTGCAGCGATCAGTCACAGAAAGTTTCTTCATCAGTAATCTCTTATCTCCTTTTCTTTCCTTTCCTTTCCTGTTCTCTCCACTGCATCATTCTTCCACCCATCTTCCTCATCATCCTTCAGCTTTTCTCTTTCTCTCTAGCTCTTCTTACATCTACTATCTTCTTACTTTCTTCTCCCCCTATCCAACATCTTTTCCAATCATCCTCATTCTAATCTTCTTTTTCTTCTTCTACTCATTCCATCTCTTCCAATCCTTTAACACAATTATTTACTCTCCTTTTCTTCGTTCTTCATCCTCTTCTTCTTCTTCTTCTTCTTCTTCTTCTTCTTCTTCTTCTTCTTCTTCTTCTTCTTCCTCCTCTTCCTCTTCTTCTTCTTTTCTTCTTCTTCTTCTTCGTCTTCTTCTTCTCCTTCATCATCATAACCTTCTTTATCTGCCTAACCACTATCATCAACTTCTGTTTTGTCGTATTGTATCTCTTATCCTTTCAATATTTTTCTATTGCGATAGCATCTCATTATCTTGGGTTTATTCATTTATCTCTCAATTTCAACACATTTTCTTCAATCTCAATTCACATTTATTTCTTCTTCTCATTTCTCCGCATCCTTCTTTTCCAGTCTCCCTTCTATTCCATTCCTATTTTTTTTCTTCACATCTTCTTCATAGTTATCTTCTTTCTTACTCTTCCCTGTTTCTTCTCCTACTGTCCTTACAAATATTGTCATTTCACAACAAACACCAAAATACAAGCAATGACCTTTCTATACGATTATTAGCCTACCTACTCTCTCATTCCTCTCTCACTTTATCTCTTCATTTTTCTCACACTCACTCTCCTCCTTCCTCTCACAATCTCTCTGTCAACCACTCTTTCTCTTGCACTCTCTCTCTCTTTCTATGTCCACTTCCAAGGTAGAACAACGATTTCGTTTCAATGCAATAGGCCGACCAGAAAGAATGGAAGAAGCGTAGAAGGAGAAGGAAGAGGAAAAGAGAAGGAGAATGGAAGGAATGAAGAAGCATAGAAGGGGGACAGAGAAGGAGAAGGAGGATGTTAAGAAGGGGGGGAGGGTGGACATAGGATGAGGAGTAGGAGTAAGAGGAATGACAAGGGGAAGAAGAGCACAGAGGACGTAGGACGAAAAGAAAAATGGGAGGAGGAAGAAGCGTAGAAGGAGGAGGAAAGAGGAAAAGAGGAGGAGTAAGAGGAGGCACAAGGAAGCAGAGGGGAAGGGGAGGCACAGAGGACGACTGAAAACAACTCAAGCAAAACCTTTTTTATTCCTCATCCATCGTAGAGAGCGACAAGGCCTTTCATCCATTAGCCAGCAACAAACTTATCGTACACCATCTAAACTGATACACCGATTCACAAGCGCCTCTTTCCACTCAGTACTTGTAACCTTGATAGAGCCATAATCATTGAGATACAATATCTATCAAGTTTGCCTACTTGTGATCACCTTATACCTTCCCCGTTCAATAACACAATGCCAATAATAAAGCATAAAACTATATTGATAAGCTGATAAACAGATAGTAGTAATGTATAATAGGTGAAAACTATAGAACAATTTTTAGAAAAAACTAGATTCGACTTCGATATTCGTTTCTTATCATAGAAAGTTGGTGAACAATTCGATTTCTGGAATAATCATCAGAGGACTCTTGTTTAAATCTGTTTAGAAACAACTAAAATTTGAAACAAAATTATCAAACAGTTTAATTTTAAAGATATCTTCCAGGTTGAATTTATTATGTAGATATTTTATTTTTTTAGCCGAGAACTAATCGCCGCAATTGATAATCCTAATGTTTCAGAATCTATTACAGTTAATTTTGTATATGAAACTTAATCCTATTACATGACGAATACCCATCGGTATTGATAAAGCAGCCTATCTCTTATCATCACCGCTATTGTAATATGATAAGCCTAGAGAACCTGTAGAAGACCCTTAAAAAATTTATAGTCAAGCAGCCTCTCTTTAAGCTTGCTTAAAGTAATGCAATTTATCATAATTTTAAGTGTCCTAACACACACACTAAATTACCTAAATTCTTCATAAAAAAAAACACACACACACACACACACACACACACACACACACACGAAAGGGAAAGAAGAAAAAGTCTATTGGGAGGAGAGAGTGGGGGAATAAAACGCAGAGAGGAATAAATAAGTCTACAGTTTACACGAAACAACTTTCAGAGAAGTGGTCGGATGAAAAGTTAAGTGACTTTCGAAACAATGGCGCGTGTCACTGAACCAAGTCAGTTGATAAGGAAAGCGGATTATTTGCGAACTGTAATTGAATGGCTGTGTGCTAGAAACAGGCAATAACATTTGCAATGCGCCGACGACACTTAATCGATATTTCATTTGAAGGGACGCCGCTGCAATAAGCCACTGCTCTTTTTTAATGCAACTCATTTGCCAAACACCGTCAATTAAATTGCAGACGTATTTTCAGCACACGTCATGAAGTGACTAGCACTTCAAAGTTCAGATCATACATAGATTTAGATGAATAATTGGAAGATTTTTAAAGAGTTTGGCAGATTTTATTATGTTGTGTACTGCTAGAAATATTGAGTGATGAGCTCTGATTATTAGTAGCACAGTCTTTATTTTACTATCAGTGTGTTTGCAGTATAAAATATTTATTGTACTGTATCATGGTTGCGGAGAATTATTTGCCATGACAAAATTGAGATGTGATAAAACTTTCGTGCTCTAAATTATTATGAAAATTCAATATTTTTCGGTCATCAATAAGTGTTCTGTGCTGTGTTTTCGGACGTTATATCAAAAAATACTTTGTTTAAATGCTAGTGTCGGGTTTCTTAGTGAAAACAAACTTCCAACATGTTCGCTATCAAGGGATAATTGGTTATGTTGGTGAAGTGGAAGATTCCTACTCGGGTCTACCTACTATTGAAAGCCATACGCTAAATAAATGTAGAAAATCTCACACAAATATGAACATGAACTGTTGAGAATGAATAATTATTTTCCATTCATTTAAATTGAAACAGGCTTGGACTCAATGAAACAAATGTATATGAAATACTGTAACTGACAATGATGAATTTATACTATTCATCCCCTAAAAATTAGGCTTTAATAACGTTTCAATACTGGAACTTGTAAGTATTACTAGTAAAGTATAACTAGTGAAAAACTAGTAAGTATAGTAGTTCATAAGCTGCATTGCAATTGAAGTTTGAACAACTAAAATAGCTGTCTTTTGAAATGAATTTCAAACTCAAATTGTAATGAGGCTTTTTTGAAACAGTTTCTGCATTATAACACTGTTTCTAGTTCAATCAGTTGTTCCAGCATTGAAATCAGTTTTGTTTAAAAAAACTGGAAAGAAACTGAAATTGCAGTTGATTTCAACAAATCACTGTTCCTATTGCATGTGTTATTAGCTGTTCTAACCTATAACAGTTATCATTGATATGAAATAAAGGTTGGTTTAGGTTGATGTTACTGTTTTTGTTGGTCGTAGATAAAATAGTGTATGCAATAATTGTAATTCTAAAAAATTGGTCTTGAAATCACTCATGAGATATTGAAAACACTCATATTGGTAAAATTTACACGATTTAATCTCGTGTTTCCACTCACATCTTGCTGTGCTTCGAAGGATCTCCTATCAAAATCATTGCATTAAACTACTAATTAGGTGGTAATAATATAATATTCATATCAATAATAATACAATATAAATGGAAAATAATTAATGATAAGCTGGAGAGAATAATGTTCATGTACTCACAAAGGCAGTGGTGGTTGAGTGGGCGGTACTACAAGATGGCGACCACCGCGCGTATTGGCTGCCGAGGTGGGCGTGGTCAAACTACCCCCTCCACTTTTCGGCGCCGGCGCATGCGCGTGCGAGTGATGCAGCTGCTGTAGGTGTGACGAGGAGGAGCTGCTTCCCCCTCCCCCTACTGCTAGGCTACCGTTGAGTAGCAGAGCCGATGATGAGGAGGAGGCAGTACTGATCAATGAGGGTGGGGGGGATGATATCCTCTCTGCAACAGAACAAGGTAACAAACAATTAAATAAGAGTTGTATTTTGAAGAATATTATCGGGATAACAAATGTATGTATACAAATATAAAAAATGTATATCACTGTATACATCTTCATCTTCACATATCTATAGACGTACTATAGTCTGGCAACAGACAAAAGAGCCTCCAAAATAAGAACTCTACTGCGCAGAGAGAGCGCACGTTATGCAATGCAGCAGTTTATCTCACTCGCTCACTAGAGTAGTGGTACTATGTGATACTGTATCACTGAAGTGATACGATGCGCGAAGGTTCTTTTGTCTGTTGCCAGACTATAGATAAGTAGATATCAAAAGAAGATAATAAAAATGACTAAAAATTGTATTTGAAGAATATTGTAATGATTGATTTCAGATATTGATAGACATTTCAGATAAATAGATATCAGGAAGATAACAGGAAATTAAAGAATTGAATTTTAAACAAAATTATCAGAATTTTAAATAGATATCAGAAGAAGGAACAGAAAAAGATGATAGTGATTGATAGGGAGGCTAGTCAGTATTTTGGAGCAAGCTGCTAAGGCTATAGAGGCTTCTGTATTGGGGTATATATTATATTCTAATATAGTAACTCGCCAATCTGCTGATAATGGCTAAGACTTCTTGACAATTAAAAAAAAATGATAGATATTTTAAATTGTAATTGGAAAAAGTTGAAATTTTCAAGTTTTAATTGTAATATAATTTGGATGAAATTGATCATGTTTGTAATAATCTTTAAAATTGTAAATCCACAGGTGAAACCAGCTTTCAACTAAGTTCTGTTAAACTTGATTCACCCGAAGATGGTGCATACGGGTCTTGATAGGTAAAAAGCATTTATGTAAATTCAAGTTTCTGATGCATTTTCGAGTGATACGAACAATTCCATCAGAATAAAAGCGTTTAGAAGCAACAGAAATGAATCACGCGCCAGATTATCTGAGTCTCCAGCCGTGGAGACAAGTGTTCGCAGTTCAATAACCTCCTCAATGGCGACAGAACACAACAAAACCACTGAATAATGCTTCAGACTTTCATCTGGGCTTCTGGTTGACAAAGAACTTAAATAATTTCCACAACAATCGATAGTTGGGTGCGATAGTCGACATAGAAACTATTTAAAACAATCGAAAAAAACAAACCCGGATAAAAATCGAGAGAGGTAGAGAGAGAGTGAGAGAGAGGTTGATATGGAGAACACAAACTCAAAAGAGAGAGATAATATGAGATTGATATTGAAGGAAAATGTTTCACTTCTCTCTCACAATATTATTCTTTTGTTTATATCTTGATATTTTCTCAAGTGTCATAATAATGAACAATGAGCTTGTGTAACAACCTACAACCAATATGAACAGAGGATATTCATTTCCTATACATTTTACAAGCATCATGCTTGTTGAGAATTTTCATAATACCCTGCAATATTGAAATGTTTTAACATTACATTGTGAAAAGTATGAGTTGAAAGATTTGGGTACAAGTTCTGAAGAATTACTTTATTTGAAAATGGAGTGAAAACATTTCATTGTGAAAAGTGTGGATATAAGGATTTGAGAAAAAGTTCTGTAAAATCACTTCATGTTTAAAGGAAGTAGAAACATTTAATAGTGAAAAGTATGAATTGAAAGATTTGAGAACACATTATACAGAAGAAAACAATTGGAGATTCTCTACAATATATCTACAATCTCTATAAGAATATCTACAATATTGGAGATACTTGTTACAGTGAAAATCACTTCATTGTTCATTCAAGAATGAAGTGAAAGCTCTCAATTGTGAAAATTTCGAATTGAAATATTTGCAAACAAGTTCTATAAAATCACATCATTTGAAAATTTTAGAAATGTTGAGGTGTCAATAGAAAATTTGTTAAATTATTACAGAGAAAAGATCATTTTCAACTTTTATTCAATGGAGTAAACTTTCTGATGATTTCAACTGATTTCATCAATTAATTAGATAATTAAATACTGAATATTGACTCACTCTATATATGTACTATATAAATTGAGTCAAAAATCTATGGACAAAATAACTAATAATGCTTGAAACTGTTCACAAGAGAGAGGAACTGTACTTATACTTATAAGCAACTGTGGATTTATTAATTTGAATAACTTTTATTTTAAGTGTCAAATTGTAGAATCGTCCAAACAACATCAATAATACAATCTGTTTCTATTTTCCACATTGCCTGCAAATTTCCATCCAATTCCATTTTCTCTCTCCAATATAAATAGAGAAAAGAGAAGGAAGATTATGTCTTCCTTTTCTCTTCTCTATCTCTCTCCCATTGCCTACCTTTTCCTCCCAAATTACGGTAATAGAGACTCAATATCAATACAGTCAATACAAATAAACAAATTGGGTACCATCATCTTTCAATAGAGGAATAAATTGGAGCAAATTCATTTTTAGAGAAAATTCGTCAACCACAGACGATTTTCATCTCGCCTTTTTTCATTCCCAATTCCATTCCACCCACACCTTGTTCATGTCTCTTTTCTTCATCTTTCTATTTCCTCCTTTTTCCATCACTGACTTCATTCTGTACCCAATTACATTCTAAAAATCAGTTTCAATCATTTTTCTTATCATCTGTCACCTCATCATTATCCTTCTCTCTTTCTCATTCATGTTCTCTCTTTCATCTCTCTTTCTCTTGCTCTTCCTTCTTCTTCTTCTTCTTCTTCTTCTTCTTCTTCTTCTTCTTCTTCTTCTTCTTCTTCTTCTTCTTCTTCTTCTTCTTCTTTTTCTCTTTTCCATTCATTGCCTGAAAACTCCTTCCCCCTCTCAATACTTCAAGTTTCATAGATGATAAAATGCAAACAATTTAACCTTCAGATGAAACATACTGCTGAGTGTTTTTCAACCACCACTATATTTATTCATTTTTTTCATTTCTTTACTCATTTCCACCCATTATATTTCCCTTATTATTACCTCCTCCTCCTCCTTTTTTCTTCCTCTACTTCATCATCATCATCATCATCATCATCATCATCATCTTCTTCTTCATCATCTTCTTCTTCATCATCATCATCATCTTCTTTTTGTTTCTTCTTCTTATTTTTCTTTTCTTCTTCTCTTCTTCTTCTTCTCCCATTCCTCCTCATCCTTTTCCTCATTTGTCTCCATTTCCTCTTTTTCTTCTCCTCCTTTCCTCCCCCCCATTTTCATTTCTCTCTCTCGTTGCACTTACAAACTTTTATTACTCTATTCTTCTTTCTCTTCAACGTTGTTATTCGCGTCTTCTTCTCCTACTTCTTCATTAGTATTACTTAATTCTTCTTTTCCTTTTTTTGACATCTACCTCCTCTTCTTCTCTTTCTCCTCTTCTTCTTCTCTTTTCCTCTTCTTCCTCCTTCTTCTCTTCTTCTTCTTCTTCTTCTTCTTCCTTCCTCCTCCTACTCTTCTCTATCTTTTCTATTTCCTCCTCCTCTTCTTCTTTTCTTCTTCTCTATCTATTTCTTCAACTTCTATTTCTTCTTCTTTTCTTCTACTTCTTCTATTTCTTTGTCTTCTTCTTCGCACTACCTTTTCCATCCTCTTGATTTTTCCCCTTTTCCAAGCACTTCATTTCCCTTCTTCATCATCTCATAACTTCCTCCTTTCCTCCTCCTTTTTTTTACACTATCTCTCTCTTCCTTTTCCATTTCTTTCCTCCATTACACCCTTTACATCCCCCTCCTCCATCTTCGTATCACCTCCTTCTCCTTCCTTCACCAACTTTCATTTCATCTGCTGAATATACTCAAGAAAATAATTCCAGCAAACAAGAAAAGCTACCCGTCAACAATTCTTGGAATTCACATGTTGTTCTCCTCTTTTCTTTCCCCTTTTTTTTTCCTCCTCCTTCCTGCGCTTGTTTTGGTGACCTGGCCGATTCCTCTATTATGCAATAGAACGAGCAGGAGGTTTTCCACCCTTTCTTGAGCTATTTTCAGCCGGGAAACCTCAAATGAAAAATAGAGTTTTCCAGTGAGACAGACAAATTTCGGATATCTGCATAAGGGCTTCTTATTCTCCTATGATTACGAAGTTGAATGTTATATCGTATGCCATACAACAACCAAAATAAAATAATAGATCGAAAACATAATAAATAATCATTATAGAAGCAACTCGAAAATCAATGTTAAAATAATTGAGCAGAACTTAATCAACAACAAATACTTTCAAAATCCTCCAAATCAAACCACAACTATCTTTAAATTCTGTTAAATTCCCAAGTCTAGAATAAAGTCTCAGAAACCTATATTTCTTGATATATTATCATATAAAATTATTTTATTAAACATCATATAAAATTTTTGTTAAAATTATTTATTATTCCTATTGTTATTGATATTATTTGGGAGCTACAAAAATTGTTATTTCTCATACAGCTTCAACCTAGTTTTAAGATGATAGTTACCGTTTGAAACCCCAATAAAACGTCTTTTCATTCATTATTTCCTATCAATTTTTCAAAACTCCTTCATCGTTCAATACGGTGACAGACACATGATCATGATAATAAAGATTTGAAAGATAATTAGAGCTTATTTCTTCAACTCTTTCTAACTGGAAAAATCAAGTTTTGAAAATATCCAAGATAATCTTGATGTTTATCTAGATGTATCTTGTTAAATCCAAGATATTTGGAAAACAATTTACCATCATCATTACAGGTGTATGCACTTTGAACCAATAGTTCATGTGTTTTTTAGTAATGAAACGAAGAAAAAAAATTAAAACGCCACTTAAGCTTATTGTTGTTGCGATTTCTTTCAATTAGTATCAGACTGCATACGTCTGTCAGTGGATTTACTTTGCTACTGCAACGCCAGGTAACCTTGAAGTGAGAGAGAGAGAAAATAGAGGATAGAAAGAGAAAGGAAAATAGAGGAAGAAACAGTTGAAAGCAAGAAAAATAGTGAATTCTCATGTTTTGGTAGGATGATGTGAGATGGAAGAGGAAATGAAGAGAAAGAAAATTAGTGAGAGAGTAAGCAATGGTGATTGTTAATAAGAATGAAGACACAAGAAAGAGAGAGAGAGAGTGAAAGAAAGAGAGAGAATGTAAGAGGGAATGACCAATGACAGGTAAGAGACTCTCAATGTCAGCTTGTCTGTCTTAAAACAATTCGCCAAGCTGTTTAGTATACGAAAATTGTGTTACTTCAAACGCTATATAGTTGAATATGTCTCTATTTAGTAAACTACAACTGCTACTACACATACATGGCTATACACATAAATTAATCTTCAACAACAGTATAGCTATATAGTTCACGTGGGTCGATAGTTTAGAATGATTATAAAACTCACAAACTTCGCGACCACTAATAAATAGGATTTAAATATAAATATAATTATGATAAACAGAATTGGAATGAGTATATAATTCTGATATATATTATAAGAAAGAAATATATGTATAGGATTTGAATATAAATATAATTCTGAAACGCAGAATTGAAATAAGCATATTATTCTGACAAAAAAACTATATATAGATATAAACGCGTCACTCCCTCGCAATAAATTAATATTTGGAGCTAGGCATGAAATGACTCACAACCGTGATAAGAGCTGATGAAGTGATAATAAATAATTGAATGCCTTCCTACTATTGCCACAAGTAGTGATTATAACAAACATTTCATCACTCAAGGCAATGTTATCTAGCTTTAATAAAGATATCAGTGTTTAGAGCGGCCTATAAAAATGAACTAAAACAGTAGCTAAACCACAATTGGAATGCTTGAGTCAAGATTTTGAATTCGGTTTTCTATCCACACTCAATTTATCACGTTGCAGAAGGCCATACACCCTAGAAGGGCGAGTTATATGCAGCTCACTTGCTATTAATTTTATTCGAATAAAAGTAAATTCAAATTCTGAGTAAAATCGAATAGATTTTGGAATAGAAGTTTTGGGCTGAATCCTGTTTTTATTTCCATGTTATTGTATTTTTTATCAAATAAATGAATATGATTAATATAATTGATATTGATCAAGTTAATATGAAGATATACTGATAAAATGATAATATTGATTAATATGATAATAGAATTGATAATATTAATAGAAGTTTTGGGCTGAATCCTGTTTTTATTTCCGTTTTATTGTATTTTTTATCAAATAAATGAATATGATTAATATAATTGATATTGATAAAATTAATATGAATATGAATGAACCATAGGGAAAAGTCAATAATAATCATATAATTCAGAAGTTATAAAAATGAGTAATGAAATTACAGTGGATTTTTATTAAGAGGAAAGACGTATGAATTATTTATTAATGATACCGAGTGAATGAATATGCATCATAATTAGTTGAACCGAACTTGAAATAATGATATGAATAATTCTGAAGATAGACCACTTCAACTACAAAAATTGGCAATAGAATAAATAGATATGAGGAAATACAATGAAGGTTACTGTAAAAACTAAGTGACAAATTGCAGTAGATAACAATATGCACTTGAAAAATTGCAATGTCTAATAATTCCTCTCTACCTGAATCGATATTAATTGATCATGAAAAATATTTTCATCAAATATATCCATAGAAACAACATTATAGGCCTAATAGGTATTAATATGAGAGGTGCTAAAAGAGAAATTGAAAAGGATTATTTTCAATATCAGAGGAGGAAAGAGAAATTAATTGTAGAACTACTGAAGAGCTTACCTGGTTTATTATATATCCAATAATCGATTAATCAATAATATATCACTTGCACTGAATTTGTCATAAATGCACTATCACTATCATAATGAAAAACAACAATTTTGCTATGTTTTAGACCACAGGTTTCACTTTTTGAAGATAATATAGAAAATTTCTATATATTGAATGAGATTATCACTCTCACGTCACACTAATATTGTCAAATTCACAAATTTGAAAACCTGGAATAATGAATGAAAAGTAATGTTATAAGAAACTGCTGATGGATAATATGAAAACGTATAGGCTGGCTTTCATCAGAACAAGAAGTTAAGAATTTAGGAGGAGGTGGAGGAGGAGGAAAAAGATGAGAAGAAGGAGGATGAGGAAGAAGAGAAGGAGGATGACGAGGAAGAGGAGAATAAGAGGAGGAGGCGGAAGAGGAAGGAGTGAAGAGGAAGAAGAGAAGAAGAAGAAGAAGAAGAAGAAGAGGAAAAAGAGGGAGAGGAGGAAGAGAAGAAGGAAGAGACGGAGAAGAGAGAAAGAAGAGGAGGATGACAAGGACGAGAAGGAGAAGATGAAAGAGAATAGGGGATGATGGAGGAAAGGGAGAAGCAGAAGATTAGAAGAAGAAGAAGAAGAAGAAGAAGAAGAAGAAAACGATGGAGAAGAAGAGGAAAGATGATTGATTGATTGTTTGCCTAGTCTCTTTTGCCAGGTATTTAGAGACCTATGACAAACAACTTGGAATAATTTACAAAGAATATAAGGTAAGAAAAAAAGGAGGAAGATAGGAGGAGAAAAAGGGATAAATTAGAAGAGTAGGAGACGTAGAAAGAGAAAAATAAAATGGTATGAAAACTAGAAGACTGGAGAGTATAAGGAATATAATGAGAAAAGAGAAGATGAAGAAAAATGTGAAGAAGAATAATAGCAATGAGGGGAAGGATAATGTGGAGGAGAGATGGTAGTATTAGAATGAGGAGGATGGAATGCAGATAGATGATTAAGAGAAAAAGGAGAAACTAGAATAAGACGAAGAAAAAGAAGAGGAAGAAAAAGAAGATGACAAAAGAGAAGAAGATCAAAAAAATTGAAGGAGGAGAAGAAGAAGAAGAAGAAGAAGAAGAAGAAGAAGAAGAAGAAGATGATGATGATGATGATGATGATGATGATGATGATGATGATGATGAAGAAGAAGAGAAAAATAAGTTGAAGAAGAAACAGACTAAGAGAGAAAAGGAGAGGACAAAAGAGCTGGAAGAAGAGATGAAGAAGAGGAAGAAACAGAAAACAAAGACGAACAAGAAACATCAACAACAACAAAAAAGTCGAAGAAAGAAAAACTTCGCAGCCGAAGCCAACCTAAACAAAGAACGAATTCGTTTCAAAAGCGTATGACAAAAATAAAAGTACCGACGAAAATTCCATGCACAGACGAACAAAAAAACAATGCCTACTATCAAGAGTACTTTTTACTTCACGAAAATAGCCGAGTGTCACCGAGTTTAAACGACGCTCGGTATCAACCAGAAGAACACTAGAAACTCATCCGTGGTACGGTACGACAGACAATCGTTGCACAAAGGAAACTAACCTAATCAACGGCTCTAACTCTCTCAATCAACAGGAGCACAATCAAGTACACACGCGCATATCAAGTCTTCACGGCAAACTGAAGACTGAAGTCACAACAGGAGGGAAACACGACTGATCGTGTAGTTGCACTCTCTACCGCGCTGGCGTCAGTGTCGTTTGACTGAACGGCGAGCGGTCGGCTAAATACAGCGCGAAAGTGAGCTGAATTCTTGAGGATTCGAGAGATAATTATTAATTGAATTGAATAAATTCTTACATATAATTCTTGTGATAATTGAATTGTTTAAATTGATCAATATTATTTTATTGCACAAGATTATTTCTTTCAAATCAAGGTACCAATAATATTTTTCTCATGATCATAATACAGATAATACTGTACTTGTAAGTAATAAGTTAGGACTATTAGTTTTTAGAATTGAAAACGTTCAATATTGAGTGATAGAATAATATTGCTCTTGAATAATCATTCTAATTGATACAATCAAAAATTTCCTTTAACAATCATTGTTGAAGGAAACTTGTTTCAATAATTGTTCAGGGAAACTTGTGATGGTATTTATAAATGATTCTGTGAGAGCAATAACACGATATTGATTTTTTTTTATTCTAATTTTTTTTAGTTCTAACTTACTATGTAGCTGTCAACTTGTAAGTCAAGGGAAACTTGTGGTAATAAAACCACAAGTTTTGAATGAATTTATTTTAAATTAATTAAAATGATTGTTTTAGAGCAATATTGAATTTTTTGCAATTCTAAAAACAATGAGTCCTAACAAAATATCATACTTTGGAACAAAAATTGATTCAGTAATTTTTAATAATTATTATTATATGACCACAATTTATTCTAACGATAAAAACTTAATTCCGTACTGAAAATGAAAATAAAACTACCCAATGCTGTCTGGGCCTGAAGTAGAATTAATTGCAGATGAATCAAATCTATTGTTTGCGAAATTTTATTGGAAAATATGCTGATTTGAATGATCAAATGAATAAAACATTCATTTTCCAGCTTTTATAACTTTCTATTATAATACAGTGTAACTGGAAATCTTCTTACTGCAGTAGATTTTGTCGGATTCCATTACGGCTGTTGGATTTAAATAATGTATTCACTAGATATTGTCTATCAACATCTTGAATCAATTCTTACAATATTCTTCAAAATACAACTTTTAGTCTTTTTATTTTCTTCTTCTGTTATCTACATATATCTAATATGTCTATAGATATGTGAAGATGAAGATGTATACATTGATATACATTTTTCATGAATTTATTAAATTTTAATAATAAGATTGTATCAAGCCTGGCAACCAAACTGAGTTACTTTCAAGAACCTGAACTATCCATTCAAAAAAAACAAGAAGAAATAAGAAAATTTAATATCAAAATAATTTTAAATGAATCCTTGAAAACTCTTGGAAAACATGAGGCTGTCAAGTAAATATTCATACGGCCAGCACGAAAATCCAATTGAATTTAACCGCCGTAAAATGATGTCATCTAACGGAACCAATGCAACTAAAACCAATGAACGAGTCAGACATTAATGCAATGACGTCATTTTACGGTGGTTAAATTCTAATGTATTTTCATGCAACTGACCTTATCAATATTATCTAGCCACTTTATTCCAAGATTTTTCAAAGAAAAATGATTAATCCAAGAATATGAATTAATTAGGCATCTGGTTGACGAAATTCAAGTGCATTGCTGAATAAATAAATATGAATTTAATGGATGACAATTTATTACAAAATGTCAAATATTCCCGACAAAATGTCAACACTATTTCCAAGGAGTTCAAGTTAGCAGTCAACAGGCTGTAGAAAATGATGAGGGGTCAGGTGTAAGCTAACAGCTTCTTCTGGTAGGCCTACCTACACCTTGTAAGCTGTTTGCTGTTAAAATAGTACAAGCTGCAACAGAATTACTACAGTGTATTTTCTTCTTATTTCTCTGCTGTCATTCCCAATGAACAAAAGAATTACCGGCCCGTAACCAGAGGCTCTGGCTAGTTGGCTCACCATCATCATACAAAATGTCATTGCATTGTCATCATCATCATCATCATCATCATCATCTTCTTCTTCATCTTCTTCTTCTCTTCTTCTTCTTCTTCTTCTTCTCTTCTTCTTCTTCTTCTTCTTCTTCTTCTTCTTCTTCTTCTTCTTCTTCTTCTTCTTCTTTTTGATCTTCTTCTTTGTCATTGCATTGTCATCATCATCATCATCATCATCATCATCATAGACATCACTATCATCAACAACAACACTGCCATAGTCATCATCATCATCATCTCCATAGAGTTTTATTAAATCCATTATCATCATCATTATCGTCATCAACAACAAAATCACTGATCATCATTATCGACAACATTATCGTAATTCCAGGCATCACTTTGATCTAAATTATCGTCATCACAATCATTGTCATCTTTCCTTCATCACTGTAGCAGGGAGCCAACATTTCCCCATACTAGTCAAACACCGGATTTAAAACTGTCTTGAAAAGCTAAGCATTTTTGATAACCTCTGACCAAAATCTATGTGTTGTCTATTTATGAAGAGAGAACCCTCTCAATGTCTCTAATAATCTAGGACCAAGAAGAAATATTTGGAAATGTATACGACATAAGTAGATATAGCAGGATTCTTTTAAATTGTCAGAAAACAGCTGATTGATGTACACTCGTTTACTAATACTACCACTTTTCTTTTTTGTTACTTTGTACTAGTTTCCAATCATTTTCTTAGACTTTTCAATGTGGTTTTCAAAGTAAATCTTTGCTTAAAAGCGGTTTCCAAAGTTAATCTCTGCTTACTGATAAAAATTAACAATGTAAAATTATGATAAAACTTAACAAACCTTTGAGCAACTGCGACAAAGAATATCTATAATAGCAAAACAATAATCAATTCAATAGACTCACCATTATTAACATCCTTCAACGGTATCCAACAGGTTTGTACACTCAACATGGTTGTAACCAAACACAAACACACTATTTGTCCCAGAAACAAACAATTTCATCCATACTGGTCCCAAAACCAGAGTGTATTGGACACTCTGCACATTATTCAAATTTGATTTTATTATCTGTTAAAATTCATAAAGATCTGACGAATTCAAACACACACACACTACTTTTAGTCCCAATAACTAAGGAATTGGTCAGCACAAGTTGTAAAACATGAAGGATCAGTTTTATTGAACAAGATGCTCAAATGTGAGTACCATTTACTCCAACACATAACTCTGTACAACGTTCAAATTTGAGCACTATCTGTTAAATTGCATACAGTTTTGATGAATTTGAACACAATCTTTATCAAAATGAGTAACGAATTGGTCCATAGAGGCATCAAAACACGAGAGGTCAATTTTTAGAGCACTATGATCAAACTTTAGCACAACTTGAAGTTTTTTGTCAAGAAAGGAACGTGAGAACACTTTTTTCGAAAATCTCTATTTGTAAATAGTCCGATTACTCAACACAACATCAATATGTAGTAACAAAGATGATTCATTAGGTATTCCTCTTTATTTTCTGTGAAGTAAACGATAGCATTAATGCTTAAACTGGTAACAAGTAACTCGTATAAGTGTGTGAACTAATATAGCAGGATCCTTTTAAATTGTCAGAAAACACCTCATTGATGTACGCTCGTTTACTAACGTTAAATCAGCTGTTTTCTGACAAGTTAAAAGAATCCTGCTATAAAGATGAGAGTGTTTCCAGATATTCAAACAACAAACTTTCAATAATATTTACCAAATAACACGAAAAAATTACGTTCTCAGAGAGAAGAATCCTACAAAATTATAGTTTTAGAGCACGAAAGTTCTATTCCTATCACAACGTGACCGACGACACGTATGATTTCTACAGAGCTAGGAAACATAATGGCCAGAAATGAGTCGCAAAGGGGTTGTAAACCAGTTCAAGCAACAGGGTTTCTTCTGGTCATTGAGTTGAAAATGACCTGCCCCAATAACAAAATTTAGTGGTCTTTTGTTAGTTAAGCAACCACAAAAAACTCTGAGTCAGCCCCGCAACGATATCAAATGTTCTGCAGTAATTGTGGATTCTAGAAACTTCCGGTTCTGATGAACCCTTAGAGAGGGTTGAGATAACCTTGAACATGACCTTCGCCTAAAAACGTGCTACAACTGAAATCAAAGACGATTCTATCTTTTTAAGAAATATTTCTGCAGGAATGTAAGCCAAGAAACTTGAAATATAAAATCAATTTCAAATTACATATGTTAGAAATTGACTTGAATTGCTGGGAAATATCACTTATTGAAGTGTACATTATTACTGTATTCTACATGTGATTTGATTGCCTTTACCTAGAAGGTAAATTACTGAACTTACTACTACTGAGTTACGAAAATTGAAATTTGAAAACTATTCCAAATTCTTCATGTATACACCTGACTTGTTGTGGAATAAGCCCTATCACTTACAGTACATTGTTATTGTGTTTTCTGTATATTGTAACTGGTGTATTTTACTCTGTTGTATTCTATTTGAACTTACTACTATTAAGTTACAGGAAATATAAATATTTTCAAACTTATATCCACATGAGCTATCAACCTGAAAAACGCACAAACTTTTTAAGCCATTTTCTAGATTATTTATTAGGCCTACAGTATTATCAACTTAACAACCCCAACAACAATATTCAAGCGAAGCATGTAGGTTAATTCAATATTTAGAGATAGTAAGACACATTGGAAACATATACTCGTAGATTTGGTGGATGATTCGATATTTTAAACTAATCTAACACTAAAATATTATTAAAGTGGAACACAATGGTTTATTTAATACTCGAAGTTGTACGAAACATTAGAAATAGATATTGGTAGATAGATTTTGTGATAGATTGGTGGATAGATTTGGTAGATTATTGAGAGATGTAAACTATACTAACAAAACCGTATTCTTTACACGCACATGTACGAAAAAAAGTTCTAAGAAAGAAAAATAACAACGAAAAACTTGTGCTAGTACGACGATACGTTTAGAACAGATATTCGTAGATTTGGTAGATTATTCAACGACGTAAACTACACAAACACAACAATATTCCTCACACGAACATGTCCGCAAAAATTTGTAACAAGGAAACAGAGAATTATAACGAAAAACTGAATTGAAAACGTGCTGTAACGGTGAGATGGTCCGTACAACGGCATCGTCTCTGTAAAACTGAACAACTGAGAAGAGACCGTTCGTTCATTCCTTTGGATTCGTTTCGTACTGGGGTATTCTCGTGCGAAGAAAAAACGAAGGAGAAGTAAAAGAAGAAGAAGAAGAAAAGGATGCAGGAGTTGTAGCCGGCGACAAAAGGGAGGTAGGTAGAACTGAAGAAGAAGAAAAAGAAGAATAGGAAGGGGAATGCAGTAGGCTGTGTAGTCGAGGGAGAGTGAGAGAGGGCGAGAGAGTGAGGGAGAGATAGCTTATCTGTTGATGTAAGATGAGTGAGCGGTGGTTGGACTGAGACAAAGATAGGGTGGGGAAAATAGAAGAAGTAGATAAGGGGAAGATGAGAAATAGATTAAGTAAAGGTGAGAGTAGAAGAAGAAGAAGAAGGAGGAAGAGAAGGAGTATGAGATAGAGGAGGAGGAGGAGAAGAAGAAGAAGAAGAAGAAGAAGAAGAAGAAGTAGAAGAAGAAGATGGAGGAGAAGAAGGAGTAATGAAGAAACAACAGAGAAGAAGACATGAAGAAATAATTATACAAAAAGAAGCAACAAATTTAGATTAATGCTTTATTGTAGTGGTCCTGTAAGAATCATCGCAAGAAATGTCTTGCAATTTTCCTATTTATCTGGAAAATGATGTACAAGCACAGGATACAAGAATGAAAAAGAAGAAACGAAGAAAAATGGAAAATTGAAGATGGGATGATAGAGAGAACTGGCAGAAGAAACGAGAATATGTTAAAATGTTACGAAGGATAGAAAAAGCAAAATGATGATGAAGAAAACAAAGACGGAAATGAAGAAGAATGATAATCAGAAGAGGAAAGAAGAAGAAGAACTAGACGAAAAAAGAAGAATTAGAAGAGGAAAGGAAAATAATAGGAAGAAAAGAAACATGAAGAATTAGAAGAGGGAGGAAAAAGAACAAGATGAAGAATTAGAAGATGACGAAGAAGAAGAAAAAGAGGAATAAGGGAAAGAAAAGGAATGAGAAGAATTGGAAGAAGAAAAGAAGAATTAGAAGAGTAAAGAGAAGGAAGGAAACCGTACGAATAATAAGAACGAAACAAAAACCTAGAGACGAAGCTAGAGACCCCAAGGGGACAGCAGGCGACGGTTTTTTGAATCGAAAAGAATAGAAAATGCGGAGCGCTTTTGAAAATCGCTCAATGGTTGAATACTGTACATGCATACGTCTACAATGGCCTCCTTAATAATAAGGGTGGGGGTATAATCCACTAGCATAGAAGAGCTAACATAGGTTGAGACTGGGCCACTCCAGAACACTCCAAAATTCCTAATCAAATTTTAGGTTACAGGTAGTTAATATTATTGGATTTAATGGTGTTTCAAGTTAGGGTGAATCAATATGGATTCAATTACCAATTATGTAAATAACCGATGTAATTTTATGTAATTTCTGATAGAAAATATGCGAATGCGAATTACTCATAAGCAACTTCCGACTCGAATTAAATTATCTGGACCAAATATTTTGACAATCCTAATAATTGAGGTAGCTAAAGATCCAATCAGCTAATGATCTAATAAGGCCATATTGTACACAACTGAATAAAATTCAAACAACATAAAATGACTGGGATTTTGAGAACGAAAATATACCAAACATCAATCAATGCAAAAGAAGGGCTTGAAGGGAACTGTGGGAGGAAAGAGGAGAAAAAGGAGGAAGAGGAGGAGGAGTAGGAGAAGTAAAGGGCAACTGATACCAGACAATCAGAACGAAGGTCGTTGGATCTTGAAAAAAGTTATGAATAAAAACTGCTTGCTACTTGTAGCTAGATCGCGTGAATAATAATATAAGAAGAGGTCGGGGCGGTTATAACACAGAAGTGCTTCGTTCTGTACTAACTTGCTAGGCGAAAATCGATCTAGGAATAAAAAAAGATGAAGTATCTACACTGACACAATAAAAGAAGGAGAGGAAGGGGAAGAAGAAGACGAAGAAGGAGGAGGAGAAAAAGAAGAAGGAGAAGAAGAAGGAGGAGGAGGAGGAAGAAAAAGAAGGGAAAGGAGAAGAAAGAGGAGGAGGGTTGAGCCAAGACAAAGTTAGCAGCTGAAAAATGTCCGTTAACCTCCTTTAGTATTCACTATTCAGTCTCAAGTTGTTGCATAATTGAACATAGGGAAAATGTCGCTTAAAAGCGTGCGTTGATTCGGAGACGGAATTTATTATGATCAGCATTTTGTGTGTTGCGAAGATATGGAAAAAGAAAAGGAAATGAGACAAGGATTTGTGGAAGAATCTTGATTGAATCGATTGGAGATCTAGGAATGAAATTAGCACAAGAAAGTTCAAAAGAGATCGCCCTTCTCACTTTTATTTTTCCTCCCTTCTTTGTTACCTCATTCTTTATCACCTTATTCTGTTTTTCAGTCTTCTTCATCTTCTAATTTTCGTATTCTTCAACATATTGGATTGTTTTAGGAAACTAGAAGAAATCATTTCGAATCATCGAATGAAATTAGCTCAAGAAGGTTTGAAAGAGATCATTCTTCTTATTTTTCTTTCTCCTTTCTACTTTGTTACCTTCTCCTTTTACACCATTCTCTGTTTTTCAGTCTTCTTCATCTTCTCAATTTCTTCTTATTTCACATCTTGAATTGTTTAGAAAACTAGAAGAAAGCAGAGGGAATAGAAGTAAATTATTCTATTTAATTCTTATTCCATACTCGCTGGAAGAAATCGATTTGAGATCTTCAAATGAAATTAGCGCAATGAAGTTCAAAAGAGATCACTCTTTCAATTTTAATTTTTCCCTCTTTTTTACTTTCTCCTTCATCACCATTTTCTATTTTTCTATCTTCTTAATCTTCTCATTTTCTTCTTCTTTCTCGATTTGTGGAGGAGACATGTAGGATTCTATTTGAAATTATCAATCGCGATTAGCAACAAAAAACTGTGTTATAAATCGGTCCCGTTATTTTTGTTTCACAATCAGCAATTTTTGTTTTCTTCTACTTCGTTCCCCCAAGTGATTTTTAACGCTTATACGAGTAACTGTTGGCGGAGCTGACTTCAAGCAGTCACCCGTCCAACGAGAGTACCGAGCACTCGTCTCTTATCTAATTTGATATCATGCTAACCACTGATCTAGTCTATCATGACGAAATACTACAAGTTGTTAATAACAAATTCAGAAATGTGTCATCCAGAGCTAACAAAGTTGCAGATAATTTTCCAAAGTGAAAACTCATCCAAACAAAAACCTGTTAATCTACCCCCTTCCCCCACCTCTTTTATACTTATTGAGTGGAGCACAGATAACAAAGTTTCGCTTCAAGGTCATAAATTTGTTATCCAAGTTGTGTTTATTACTCTGCTTGATAAGTGGACCAAAATTACAACTTATCGCGAAAATTATTGTGGTACCAGCAACCTTGATTCACTGAAAGTGATGTGTTCTAACCTGTTTTCTATCATTATTACTTATTCTTTATTATTGCTTTGTCTGTCCTTATGATACATAAGATCTACTTTATCAATTCTTCTGTATAACATTATTAATAAGACGGAGAATCTTCTCAATCAATACTTTCTTATATGGTAGCATTACACTGTGAGACAATCAATTAGTTCTAATTCTGTATTTTTTTAGTGTATTAATAATACACTATTAATTGATTATTTTCAATCAATACTATTGTATATGGTATCACTACATGATATCATAGATAGATCTGCTTTTGACGATTGTCATTGACATGGGTTTATATCTATAACATTATCAATAATACCAATGATAAAACAAGAATTTTCGCTAGTCTAATCTCATATTTGGTTAGCCATGATAGTAAAGAGAATCTAATTCATGAATACTGTATTCAAAAATTGTTTCATATTTCTGATGACTTTTATTAAATTGGGTTCATCTGATCTGTGGAAGCATAAGTTTTATTTTTTGAGGGAAATTGTTGAATGGAATTTGTAAAACTATTAAACAATTGACACAAATTTAAACCTCTCTCTAGCCTACTTATGAATCCGATATTCATTCAAACATTCCAAACAGAGATTTGATTTGTTTTTTGTAATTCTCCTAAAAGACTGACACTGTTTTATAGCCGTACTGCAGATGTAAAAGTATGAGACATGGAACAGTTATTTCAAGTTATTAATTTGATTTAAACAAGTGTATCATACACAATAAAATGGAGAATGAACTAGACTAAAAATACTAAAGACTTTTAATGTCCGATTTCATGTGCCCTAATTTCATAATGCCCTAACTTCACCCTCCCAGGTAAAAAATAAAGGCAGTAATTCAATTTCACGAAAGGCTATCACATTATTTAACCATCGTAGAATGATATAATTTGATGGCACCAATACACAGATATTCCTATTTAGCTCCGTCGAATGACGTAATTTTTACAACAGTTGAATTTGATTGGAATTCAAGCAATTGCTGAAGGAATAATAGAGAAGCAACAACGGAAGGAATCAGATTCAGAAATTAGCAGTTGTATTCCAAGCGAATCTATACACAGATACAACCAAAAACAGAGTATCTTTTTCAGTCGTTCACTTCCCACGACAAAACTATTTAAAATCGTTTGAAAACAAAACTTGGAACAGTGTGGTTTCCAGCTGAAAACGTTTTGTTGTGTTTTTAAAAAGAACAGAATAGGCAATTTCACGACAAGCCATCAGCAACACAAAAGAGAGAAACTGATGAAAGCAGGAGGAATGTGCTGGTGTTGAAATGAAAGGAAATAACTATTTTGAGAAGTTTGGATGCAAGGGACTACATCCGAAAGGGATGAGAGAGAGAGAGAGAGAGAGAAGAATACAAGCACCAATTGTAGTGAGGATAGAGAAAGAGAGAGAGAGAGAAGAATTGGAGATCAAGAGAGTATTGGGAAGTGAAACAAAAGAGAAAGAGAGATAGTCGAACAAATTGTGAGAGTGAATGAGAGAGAGAAAGAGAGAGAGTGAGATAGAGATTGAAAAAGACGGAGAGGTTGGAAGTGAAGAGTTGGAGATCAAGAGAGTTTGGGAAGTGAAACAACAGAGAGAATGAGATAAAGAGAGAGAGAAAAAAACTTAGAAAAAGTATGTGACAGATTTAAAGAGAGATTGAAGAAGAGAAGAATGGTGGAAGTTAAAAAAGAAACAAAAATAAAGCAACATATACACTTCTGCACACACGTGCAGTTAAAATAGATACTCAAACAGAAGAAATAGTTTATATCTGTGTTAATTTACTCCTTTTTTAGTAGATCAACTGTAACAAGATGGTGATGTTAAGAAAAAAGAGTTCCAGAAAAAATTTGACGCTCAAGACAGAAATGGATGAACAGTTTTTAGCTGCTCTTGTTGACAGGAGGCAGATTTTAGTGAGATGAATAGATCACTCTCAGTTCGTTCGTTCCCTCTCACTCTCTCCTCTCTTTCTCTCTCCTAGAACACTTTCTCTTCGACTTTTCCGTCTACTGTTGGAGACAACAGCTCTCTAAACAATTACCACCCACTCCTAAATGTATTGTTGCATTGTTATGGAAAACAGTAATCAGTATTACCTTGAATGGAAATAATGCATTTATCACTAATAAAACAGTATTGTATCAAATTGATATTGTAGAAAGCATTCATACATACAGTGGCGCCGACTTCGGGGGGGCAAGGCACTTTCTGCCCCCCCCCCCTTCCCACACAATAATTACTCTGGAAATTAACTCTGCACGAAATCGTATACATAAGAGTAGCCTTACTAGTAAACTCGCGTATCTTGACATAACCACATCCCCCCCCCCCCTACTACAGACCTTTCTGGTGGACTTTGCCCCCCCCCCCAAATTTTCCCATAACCTCTTCGCCACTGCATACATAGCCTATAGAAAATATGATATATACATATAATACTATATTGTACATAAAGATGGGTTGCATACAATTCCTCTAGTACACTATACTACTCGTATTTCCAAACAACTCTTCATAATTTCCTATGCCTTTATTTACTGATATGAAATTGTCTTTATTAATATCTTATTTAATCTTATTACTTGGCGAAAATAGACTTAGATACGTTAAATTAAATAATATTTCGATAAGCCTGATTGAATCATTTTTATAAATTATATGTATTTAATTTATCATAAAACTATTATATTTTTCTTATTACAATAGGCCTATGTACAGTAGTTTTGACATAAAATTTTCAAATTTTAAATTTGAATGAAAATTGAATGCATTCATTTAGGTGCATTCTCAATCAATGCTCATCAAAGCAATAGACTACGAATAGTCTGATGAATAAATATAATTTTAAGAGAAATTTGAATGAGAATTGAATACACTAATTTGGGAACGTTCGCAATCAATGCTCACAAAGCAATACGAATAGTCGAATGAATAAATATAATTTTATGAGAAATGCCGAGAAAGCTGAAACTAACATCAAATTACTAACTAAATAGGGAGTGACGATGCTGTTGTAGTAAATCACGCCTCCAAATTTAACAGGCCGTCTGATTGGCTAATGGGTTGAACAGTCGCCATTTCACGATTTTAACCAATCAGGAGCCAGCTATACGAGTACGTCACATGACACATGACAGCCTATCTGGCGTTTACGAGCTGCTAGCTTCTGATTGGTCGAATTCTTAAAATGGCGTCTGTTCCGCTCATTGACCAATGACACGACTCTGTGAATTTGTGTAGGTGTTCTACGTCATCAGCATTGCCTCTCCCACTTCTCTTAGTGCTTGTTAGTTTCAGCTTTCTCCGCAATTCTCACAAATTCAAATCACTCAATCGGATTCACAATCTATAAGTTCAACTATTTCTCGTTTTACTTCATGATCTATTAGAATAATGATGAGGGGACTACATATATTTTGTGGGGGCCCTAAAATTTATAGATCCGGCTGTGAATATTAAACATTTCCTGATAGACTTCTCAGATAATTTCCTAATTGTAGTAATTTTTGAACAATTTACTAAACTTTACTAATCTGATTTTCATCCCTATCAAATAATATCGATAATTAACTTCTTATCCTAATAAACTTCTCAGTTTATCTCCTAACACACACCGATTAGTCATTGCATCAGTGTGTGCTGCTTCATAAGCAGCTATGTGAATTATTGTTACTAAACGTGACTAATGTCGTCTTGTCTTGTCTTGACTAACCGTTGTATGCCTAGCCTTACTTGTAATACTGTACCTACTCTACTTTCCTATCAAATAATATCGATAGCTTGATTCAACGATGTAGATAATTCAAGTTTATTCAACAGAATCAACAGCTTTACAGCTAAAACAGCTCTTAATTTTCACTGCAAAACAAAACCGTATTGAATCTTTGCAAAACAAAACCGTAGTGAATCTTGGAATTTGGTTGAATTTCTTCGTTCTCCACAGTATTACTAGCCAAGTATGAATATAATCATACTACGCCACACTTCACGACTCTAGAAAAATGTCTTCTTATACAAAGGTTGCCTTACCACAAAAAAAAACCTAATCTTCCCCTCTTCTCAAGACATCGAATCAGTCCGGGTTGCTTTCAACATCTGTCCCCTTTCTTATTCTCCTCCTGTTTTTCTTCTATTTTCTTCTCTTCTCTCTTTTTTTCATCTTCTTTTGTCGAAAGATGTACGTTAAATATTAACGGCTGAAGTCGGGCACACGCTGAATATATATATTACAGCAGCCGGTACTTTGCGTCACATAGAAATTATATAGATATTGAGTACATGTTATGAGATTGTGTTTAGTGGGGCATATGCACACCTGCTTGCTAGAGTGAGAGAGACAGAAAAAAAGAGAGATATTGTTGAGGGGATGACAGAGAGAGACACACAAAGAAAAAGAGAGAGAGTGAGTGTCTAAGCCCCAATTAAATACGACAAAACTGGTGGTGAACAACTATATGCGGGAATTTATAGCGCGTGCGCAGAAGGCTACTCTTGTTATTGTAACCTAACTTAAAGACCTAACCTAACCTAGCACAACAGGTTATGATCCAAACCCTGAAGAAATCATAGTTTTATTGATGGAGTTTTATGTGGTTGAGAAGTTTATGTTTTTGATGAGTTGTATGTGGTTTTATGTTGTTGAGGAGTATAAAGACGTAAAATTGCTAATTGAAATAAGAAAGAAACTGAAAAGTATGATGTATTGTATACGCATAAATTATATTGAAGAAATTATATTGAGTCACAGTTGTTTCAGGATGATTCCAAACGATCTTATACTGATTTTGAAATTAAATAACTGGAAGTGATTAAATTAATAACGAGCTGGATGAATTGGTAGTAGTTTGGAATAGTTTGGTTTTGTTTATAAAATAGATAGTTTATGAAAAAAAGGATAATGAATGACTACTGATTATGTAATTGCATTAATTGCAAATAAATTAAAATAGAGAAAGAAAAAAGTGGAGGAATTAAATTGAAATGACATATTAGAAAACAATAAAAGCTATAATTATGGGTGAAGTTATTTTAATGAGTTCGAATTTGATTTACCCTGTATTTTAATTATTTAAACATGAAATATTCTACATAGATTTAGAATTCCCTGCTATTTGACAATTATTAGCCCTATTTGGGCTATCATAACAGTAAATATTGGTGTTTGGGATTGATACCAGAGATTTTCCAGTATATAAAGCCAAATGAAACGAGTTATTTTTCACCACCAAAAAAACTGAATCATAGGAATACTCCGTTGATCAAAAATACGGTATCAAGGGAAACTGGTATGAGGAAAACTCTGGTCTCAACAAATCTATGCTAGGATATAAGAATCTACTGAAAACATTTCCTAACAATGAATCAGCAATGGAAATATGATAGAAAATAATATTTACCTATTAAAGGAAATAAACCTGAGCAAGGGAACAATATAAGAAGTAAATTTTCTATACAAGCGTTGGAGAAGCACTGGAAAACTGATAATTTTATGCCGATAAATCTGGTTCAAAATTATTTTTACCAGATAAATTAAATAAACCTGAGCAAGGAAACAATATACATAGAATTTTCTATACAAGCTTTGGAGAAGAACTGGAAAACTGATAATTTTATGCCAATAAATCTGGTTCAATAAAAAATAGCATAACAGCATCAAACAGAACAATTGATGTCATTCAAATTAGGGAATTGTTCACCCGTATCCACCTCACAAAATGACTGGCTAACAATTTCAGAGTTCAGTCTGGCGTTTAGGCAGAAAGATGAAAGCAAGAAGAGGGGAGAAAGAAGATAATAAGGAGAAGGAAGACGAAAATAGGGAGAGGAGGAAGAAAAATAAGAAGACAGAAGAGATTCTTTCACTCAGAAGAAGTGATTTGTTAACCGATTGCAAACCAACTCTAGACACATTCAAAATCAGTGAACAGTTAGTTGAACTTCTCAAATCACAGTTTCACTAGTCAATAAATCTTGGGAAAGAATATAGGACACAAAATAATCTAACTGTTACAGAGCATCATTATCTAACAGAATAAGATACACAAAAATTTATTTGAAAAGTGATCAACAGGAATTGTATTCTAACTAAATGTTAGCAGAATTAATAGAAGAAGGGTTTCAAAATGAATTCAAAATTTGAAGAATTATTCGAATGTGATTGGAAATCGAGTCGATAATCAAGAAAATTGCTCCAACTGAGAGATTATCAAACTTCAACTGTAACCATAACTTATAAGGAAATTTTCATCAAACAGTTATTTTTGTTGAAAAGTTCTCTTCCCATTCTCAAAAATCAAGAAAATTACTAAAACTGAGAGATTATCAAACTGCAAATGTAACCATAACCTATAAGTAAATTTTCATCAAACAGTTATTTTCGTTGGAAAGTTCTCTTATCATTCAAGTGTATGAAAAATATTAAGTGTCCTTGGAGAAAAGTCTATCAATGAAGTGAAATCCTGGCGTTGAAAACCTAAGTGACGGTTAATGATATCGGGTTCATCTCTATTTCGAGGCTAAAAACCGGATTTTGCGCCGAGTG